>OZ014482.1:11822573-13123656 GCA_963965965.1 Trididemnum nubilum | reverse complement strand
TGAATTATTGGCTCAATATCTTCAGACTTAATGTGGTCAGATTCAATATCTGGCAATGGCGATATATTCAAATTGAAAGGGGATCCTTGGCGTCGACTTTGTTCTTGATATTTCATTCGACGGAGTGCCATTAAATCAGACACTATTTTTTTCTTTTTTTGAATTTGATCAGAACTGATGTTTGCATGGTTGTTAGTTTTGGAATCACCTTCATGATTTTTAGAAGCATATCCACTGGACCTCATTGTTAAATGTTAGTAACACTTAGATTACAACCAGCTAAAATCTTTCTATTCAAGCCATTTAATGGCAAATTTTTGGCATGCAATGAATAGCGCTAAAAAGAAAAAAATCAATGCAAAAATATTTAAACTAGTCCTAATCAGTAGAGCTTGAATTCAACTCTGAACTCATTTAAAAAAGCACTTTCAAAACTGTGGCTAGGGTATCACAACTATTTCCGGAACTATTTAAACTAGTCTCAGAATTATCACAACACCGAACATCTCACATGTTTAACCCGGATGATCTTGATTGCAGGTGAACAGAATGTAGAATTTTAAATTTTTACATGAACATGTACTGCTATGATAGACTACTACAAAATTTTTGAAAGTTATGATCTTTTAGATTAGTTAAAAGCTGCATTATAACATTTAAAGTAAATATAACATTAACTATACCAGTATTCCATAATTAAGAGTTGATACAATAGTATTGCCAAATTTTTTGTAGCACATGGTACTTCTAAAATATATACAACCACAAAAACCAAAAGGCCATGTAAGCAGAATGCCTCAGGAAAGACTCCCCAAACAAGCTTTGCTTGCCAAAGCAAATGGGAAAAGACCAGTTGGACGACCTAGAACTAGATGGACCGATTACATTGAGGATCTTGGATGGAATCGCTTGGGACTTCGCCCAAGCGAAATGATGGAGGTGATGAAAGACCGTGAGGTGTGGCGACTTAATCTTGAGCTACTGCCCCCGCAACCCTCATGGAAAAGCAGGCAATGAAGAAAGAAGAAGGACAAAAAGGGTTAAGGTTAGGATCCTTATAATTCTGTATGCTTTAGTATCACCCTTAGCACAAATTCCATTTGCATGCAAATGTAAGTTTGCAATATATTTATTTTTTACAGACAAAGCACGGTACAGAAGATAATTCACTCTTATTATGGTCCTTGTTCTGTTCAGATTTATCCAGAAGTCTAAAGAATGCGATTTCGCAAAATTTAAACAAGCAAGAAGATGGCACATTGAGAAATAATTCCAGCATAGGGTTTGGGTTATTTATTAGTTCAAATGTCAATTTTTGAAAAAAAAATTGTTTGGTATATCAAAATTTTTGTAATTTCAAAACTTACAGTCATCATTATTTACATTGCAAACATAATTTGGTATTTTCCAATCAAAAATATGCAAAATGCTGATGTGTTTTAGATCATTCACCAAAAATTTAGTTCAATGACCCAAATGGCCGAAATAATGAACTTTATACTGGTCCCTTCTAATTGTATTTTTTAAATAAATTCTTTTGTTTATAAGAACCAGTAAATTTTGAGTTAAGGCCGGCTGTTCTTAATTTCTGGTCAATTTTCAGCCTAATTTGTTCCTAAATTTGACATCGATGTCAATTTTAGTGACCATGTTTGTAAGTGTTTAGTTTTTAATGCTAGACTGTAAGTTTGAGTAAAAACTTTTTCGCTGCTTTTGCAACATTGTAAAATTACAAAAGCAAAAAAGCCAGCTTTATTCAATTTAAATGACAGCCAAAAATTTGTGAGTTGCCTGCACAGTGTGCAACAACACTTTATAATCTTAGAATCATTGCAATTTTTCTTGAAAATACCGATACTGGAACATTACTAAATTTTATTGTTTTGAATCAGCAAAGAAGCTAGTTTCTTTTTTCATTTGAAACTTATTCGTTTTTATTTGTTCTTAATTGCTTTTTGCTGCTAAGGCTGGCATTGTTCTTAAACTTTGAGAATAATAAGCCTCATGTTCTTAGAAAATTGTTCTTGTAAAAAGAACATAATAGCAAAAGTTGATTGTCTGAAGGTATTAAACCAAGCTGTATGTTTAAGTTTGGTTGATTCAAAAAAGCAGAAATCTTTACATTTTCTGAAAAAATGGACATATCTGATGTAGTAATCCAAATCTGACATTGCATGTTTGATATAATTTCAAAGATATTTTGAAATGCATTCAGTTCTGTATTGTGAAATTTTATAACTTATATTTGACAAATTTATTCATCATTTTGTAAAAATATATAAAAAGTGATTCAATGCACGAAATGTCGCAGTTAAATAAAACAAAGATTACGATGGCGTTACTCGCTTTTGGAAATTTTTATTTTGATTATTACAGTTATAGGTTTGGGCTAGGGCTAGGTTTTATTACAAAATGCTGTGAAAACGGAACAGGTGCCAAACCTTCTCCAAAAATAAAATTGTGGTAAGTCTACAAAATGTAAATTTATACTGTAATGCATATAAACTACAACGATTCCTACTAAAACTGGCAAAACATAATCTGGTCACAAATCTGAAATACAATTTCACATTTGTGCTTTCTACCAGTAGTAGACAACTTATTACAATAGCCTAGTTAAACCAGTTTTTATGCCACTTAATACTCTATCGATCTATAACAGGTTAGTTATGATTGTGTAGTTATAGATCTTCTAATGTTAGATGCAGAAATACTGTCCTGACAATTATTTATAAGTCCATTCTATACAAAGTCTTGCAGATATCCCTGCTCAATATCTATCTGATATTCAATGTCTTTTGTGGTATTGTATGAGCAACTGGTAAGTCAGCTGGTCAATATTCAGAAGGGCTTTAATACACGACTGGTATATAATATACTGGTAGTATGCATGCCAATCCAACACTGATTAGCATTTTAATTGAAAAAACAACTTAAAATTAAGTTTGGCAGTACGGTAGGCCTACCTCTTCTTTCCAACCACCGAAAATGTCATTTATTGATATTTTTGATTTTTACCATATATACCTCAAGCAGTAGCGTAGATGGGGGTTTTAGCACCCACTCCATTGACCAAAATGCAGAATAAGTAAAATACTATGTTTCTAGCACTTCTGAAACAATCTTTTGCACAGAACTAGACTCAAAAATGGTTTAAAACATCTTTTGAAACAATTATTTAGGGGGGAAGGCTAATTTGTCAAAAATAATACTCATATAAAATCAGTAAAAACTTTTGAAAACTGGCTAAAAATAAGCAATCAAATTTGATTACTTGTTGAAAAATGCAGAACTAACGTTTCATCAAAAAAATATAAGCTTAGGGATAGAGAGAAGCTATTTAACATTAATTAATTGGCCAGTTGGTTGAGCGGTAACATGTTTGTCTTTGGAGTGAGAGGTCTGAGGTTCAAATCTCGGGCCAGTCAAATCAAACAAAATGTTGCCAACAGCTCGCCACTCCTGTGGCATTTTTTCAAAAGAAGCTCTGTTGCCTAGATGCAGTGGAGAGAGCCCACCAACTCCTAACACACTTTGGGCACAGTATATTAACTCCATTGTCAAAAATGTCCAGCATTTTTTTGCCTCTGTTGCGTCATAAGGACTTTTTTGGGTGGGTCACGTCACTACATGGTGAAAAAAATGTTTCCAATTTTTTTCGATTATTTTAATATTGTATATTTTTTAAAAAAACTTTGGGGTTTTTTATTTGAATTGATAGACTTTGTGCTTGAGGAAAGCGCAGTGGGCGAGCGAACTGTAACATTTGTGCCGTTTCAATTCTTAGAAATCGGCACGAAGCATGCTCGAAGATGTCGGGAGCCTACTATGACGTCATAATGCTTGTTAGAAATATACTAATTTCAAGTGTTTTAGTGCAATCGTTGATCTTAAATCAATGCAAGGTCTTCTTGGCTGCTCAAGGTTTTCTATCGAAGTAGACGGTGGACGAGATGCATTTGTGACGTCATAATGCATATCTATGTTGCTTAATTTCGTATTCATGCTTGCTATTGGACAGCCTGATTTAGCCAAATGCCAATATTGAATAAATGAAAAATAGCTAAAAGAAATAAATCGGATCGAGTCAACGATGAAATCGGGATACCACTATGACATCACAAAGCTGGTACAAATTTGCCAATGTCAATTGATTTGACTGCAACACAATCCATCATTCAGTACAAGGATTTGGTTGCAGCTAAGTTTTATAGGGAGTAAAAAGGGTCGTGATCAACGCTTTCGTGTATGACGTCATAATCCATTTAAGTTTTGTTTCAATTTCCTGTTTAAGCTTGCTGTAGAATAGTCGCACTACAAGCTAATATAAGCATTGAATAAATTCAAGATAGTAATTGAAGTATGTAGTCGGGAGACCACTATGATGTCATAAAGCTGTAACAAATTTGCGAGTTTCGACTGATTTGAATGCAATTACAGTACTTCCTCGATTATCCGGTCTAGTCGGGACAGCATTTCTTCAAAACCTGAACGGATAAGTAAAAAAACCGCATAATTGAATTTCTTTATTTAAACCAAAACAACGCAGCAAGAAGCAGATTCGAATGCACCAAAACTTAAACGAGGTTCAACATCAAATAATGTACCGCATTGAGGGATCTCAGTACTTTTTTATTGAAAGCAATGTAAATTTGCATGATCGTTAAAATTACAGTAGGGCTATCTATTGCCCCACATTAACTGGAAAAGTGTTAGTTATATCATAAATTATTATCTGACCCAATGGACGGATAATCGAATGCCGGATAAACGAGGTACGGATAATCGAGGAAGTACTGTATTATCCATCGCAAATCATAACAAGGTTTTGCTTGCAGGTTGCAGCTGATTTTATATCAAGTAGAAGGAGTCTAGATCAACGCGTTCGTGTGTGATGTCATATCAATGGCATATCACTGAGAAGAACTCACCCTTGAAACTCTTTTTAATCAATTAAATGCATATTATAATGTACAAAAGAAAAGAAAACGTAAATACATTATGTATTTACGTTTTCTTTTCTTTTGTACATTATAATATGCATTTAATTGATTAAAAAGAGTTTCAAGGGTGAGTTCTTCTCAGTGATATGCCATTGATTTCTACAGTATTTGAAGTAGGCTATCTAGTGACACTGATAGCCCCAAAATTCTTCAAAAAGAAATGATTTTTGATTACTATCTTAGTTCTTAATTGCTACAATAAACAAGTAAAAACAACACAAGTTACTTTGCTAGGTGTACCGTCAGGCCGGTGACTCATTAGTTAGTAGAATAGGGACAGACGCGCGGAAAAAAAAAGAGCATTAAAGAAAAAAAGCATACTTTTGTTGTTAAGGTTTTTTTGAGGCCACGCATATTTGTCTGATTTGATTAGAACATTAGACCAGTGGTTCTCCACCTTTTTAGGACCTCGTACCACTTGGACACCCCGAATCGTCAACACGTACCACTTCTTGTAAAATATCTTAGTGATTGCTGGTGAGCAGTGACATCAAATTCTACAAATTCGAAGTTACTACCCGAATCCAAACTTTGAACTTTTAGCCTGCAATCACTTATCGCGATGCTGTGCGTCACAGTTTTGTTAAACATAAACTTCACATAGGGGGAAAAGTCTCTTCAACTTTGCCATTGTATGGGTTTGCATATTTTTCGTTAAGAGTTAGCAAGTTTTTTATTTACTAACTTTTTACAAATTTTTTGCCATATTTTTACCTAGATTTAGCAAGTTGTCCATCCTTTGCTGCTAGGCGTTCCCGCTCAGTAAAGCTGGAATTAGTTCTGATCTTATTGGTTCGCTTTATCAACTTGGTTTGTTCTACATGGAATTGGAGCCGTCGCCTGGGCTTCATAGTAGCTTTGAAGAGTGTTTTCATGCAACCCGCACATTGTGGAAAAACTTCGCCACAGCGATCAGCTGAGATAAAACCATAGGTTACGTTCGCCGATCACGCTTTCGCTTGCGCATGATGCAGGGTTGATAAAAAATTCAACTACAGTTATACTTACAGGCGCGTTGCCAGAAATTTGCAATGGGGGGGCTGTTTGGGGGGTCTGGGGGCGGAGCCCCCAGCGCTCGAAAATTTTGAAATTTTTTTCCAAAAATAACTTCATTTTAGGGCTATTTGGATTAAAAAATAATGCTTTTAAAACGTGGCTCAGAAATTGGCAGTGCAAACAAGATTAAAGTGGTGGTATAAATGGGCTATTTGGGGGGTGGCTAATGATAAAATGTTAGTTCTCTTGTTTCGATGCTGCTAAATTATAAAATCGAATAGTTTAATAAAACTCACACGGAGTAATCGATTTCGTATACAGTTTATAGAGAAAAATAATTTGGTAGGGGGAGCTAATGAAAAGAGATCATCTGCAACCTGCAATGAGCTGCAACCTGCAAGCAGCTACAACCTGAATCAGCTGCAACCTGCAAGCAAAACCTTGTTATGATTTACGATGGATAATAATTGCATTCAAATCAGTCGAAACTCGCAAATTTGTTACAGCTTTATGACATCATAGTGGTCTCCCGACTACATACTTCAATTACTATCTTGAATTTATTCAATGCTTATATTAGCTTGTAGTGCGACTATTCTACAGCAAGCTTAAACAGGAAATTGAAACAAAACTTAAATGGATTATGACGTCATACACGAAAGCGTTGATCACGACCCTTTTTACTCCCTATAAAACTTAGCTGCAACCAAATCCTTGTACTGAATGATGGATTGTGTTGCAGTCAAATCAATTGACATTGGCAAATTTGTACCAGCTTTGTGATGTCATAGTGGTATCCCGATTTCATCGTTGACTCGATCCGATTTATTTCTTTTAGCTATTTTTCATTTATTCAATATTGGCATTTGGCTAAATCAGGCTGTCCAATAGCAAGCATGAATACGAAATTAAGCAACATAGATATGCATTATGACGTCACAAATGCATCTCGTCCACCGTCTACTTCGATAGAAAACCTTGAGCAGCCAAGAAGACCTTGCATTGATTTAAGATCAACGATTGCACTAAAACACTTGAAATTAGTATATTTCTAACAAGCATTATGACGTCATAGTAGGCTCCCGACATCTTCGAGCATGCTTCGTGCCGATTTCTAAGAATTGAAACGGCACAAATGTTACAGTTCGCTCGCCCACTGCGCTTTCCTCAAGCACAAAGTCTATCAATTCAAATAAAAAACCCCAAAGTTTTTTTAAAAAATATACAATATTAAAATAATCGAAAAAAATTGGAAACATTTTTTTCACCATGTAGTGACGTGACCCACCCAAAAAAGTCCTTATGACGCAACAGAGGCAAAAAAATGCTGGACATTTTAACAATGCATTTTGCTTGAAGTGAACCTACTGTATATATTAGTATACTGTGCTTTGGGATACTACATTGAGTATATTGAAAGATTTAATAATCACTTCTTTCAAATTTTGTTCCATTAGTTCACCCTCCCTTTCCCACACCCAATTATTTTCTTTATAAAATATAGACAAAGATGTGAGTTTTTTTTAATTAACGTATAGAATTTTATGAATTACCAGCTTGTAAATACTGAAACAAGAGAACTGAAATTTTACTATTAACCACAGTCTTCCACATATATGCTAAGCCTACCCCATTTATGCAATCAGTTTAATCATGTTTTTGCGCTGCTACTTTCCATGCTACAGTATGTTTTAAAAGCATTAATTTTTTGAAGTGACCTGGTGACTTGGAGCACAGAACATACCGGTACACGGTTATGGTTAAATAAACAAAGATTCCAGTGACATCTCTTGTTTTCAGAAATTTTGATTGTGATTATTATAGTTATAGATTTGGGTTAGGGCTAAGAATAGGTTTTAGATTTAGCAGGGTTAAGATTTTAAAGTTTTATTACAAAAGGCACGTGCGCATCAAACACGCTCCAATTTCAATCACAATAGGCCTATGCCTAAAATTAAGCTTAGCAAAAAAATTACAGATTACATTATTTCTAAGAGCTGGGGGCTCCATTTCCAAACCCCTGTGCCTCCAGTTGCTAGGGGCCTAGGGCCGTACTTGATCTCAAGTCTGTTATGAACTTTGAACAGCTGCAAACTGTCACGCAATTAGTGGGAATGATTTTGTAAGATCTTGAGATTAATATATAGGCTACTATACCTATAGTTATACTAGCTTAACTCTCTAGCACATTTGACTGACAATCTGCAATACAGTGCAGAGTCCTAACCTGATTGAGAATTACCAACCAGTGCCATTATATTATTATCCATATTACTTTTCGTCCAACTTTTCCCAAGTCCCCAACATCTTGGCTTTTACCTTTAGGTGCTTCAAAACGCCACAGTCTTCTTTTTAACCTAATGCAGAGAATTACTACGTATGTTACAAATAGAATATTGAAAATGGACAATACCAAGCCACCAGGCCTGGTACGTTGTTACCCTGTTCGTCTTGTCCGGTAGAAATAGCTTTAACCCGGAAAAAATTTATAATAATCCTGAGCCACAAAAAAAATCCCCATGTTTTGGACATGGGACTTCTCCCTTTTTCGGTCTTTAAAGTCTGTCATCTAGTGTCAAAGAGCGCTTACTATCAAACAGCCAACCCAAAAGCTGTAAAAGTGCCAAGTTTTAACCAAAAGTAGGTTTTCAAGTTCAGATTTAAAATTTTTTTCTTTGAAGTTGATAACGTCATTGTTGGTGACGTCATTGCCTTTTTTTAAATGACGTATTGATGGCTCAAATTGGAAATGAGACTTAGGTCTTTGGATTCAAAGTGATGACGTCACAAACGTCACAAACGTTTGAACCGATCAGTGGTCGAGTGGATAGAGCGTCTGCTACTGAAGCGGTAGACACGGGTTCGATTCCCGGTCGAGTCAAACCAAAGACTATAAAAATTGGTATTCACAGCTTCCCTGCTTGACGTTCAGCAATTAAAGGGACAGTGTGAAGCCTCCATCGTGTGTGGTAGACAGATGGGCAGGTGGCAGCTTGACTCGAAGACCGAAAGGTCATTTCGCTGTCTCCTGGCCAAGGCAACTTGGTGAATAAAAAATGTAATTACAATTACAATTACAATTACAATTACAATTACAAAGTTTTTGATGACGTCATCTGTCACGAGTTTTGATTGTAAATTTAAGAGTATTTGACCAAACGGAACATTGTATAACTTTTTTTTTATTAGCTTTAAACTTGGGAGAATTATATTGTGAATTTAGTCGATTGAAAGTGTAGGAATTTGGGTTTGGTCAACCCAAATTCCTAATGTAAGCTTCGGTAATATTTGAGTTTGTTGCTTTCTTCCAATTAGCACCACAACTTAAAAGCTTCCTCGTTCTTTAATTGCAGCAAAAATAAAAAACTTCTTAAAGTCACTGTGGTCCTTACTGGACAACGGCAAAACCAGAAAGAGAATTTCTGTTACAATTTACATAACACACTACGTGTGAACAGGCTCACGTGACTGCACAATGTTTTCTAAAATGGCATGATAATCGCTAGATCGTAACTTTTAATCAAATCCGCGTTCAGCGCGCGTTTTAAAAAACTATTGTTGCGCACTGAAACGGACTCTTGAGCAAAACACAATTGACTGTGGTTCAATACAGCGCAGAGTCTCTACAAAAGTAAAAAACTGTGTTGTCAGTAAAAGTCAGGTGTAGTAGACACCAGCGGTGCCAGGGGGAGGATTAGGGGGGCCAGTCCCCTCCCTTTTTTAAAGTGCACTATTTCACAAAATTATTTAAAAGACAAAATGTGAAAAAACTACGGTAATTGAGAAACGCTCAACTCAAATGTAATTCTACCCAGAGTTGAAAATTTTTTCTAAGGTTATTAGCTTCTCTATTCTACTACAAATTTCAGCGCTCTAGCTTGTATTGTTTGCGAGATACTATCGGATTGAAAAAACGTTTGCCTCAAAAACGGCAAAGTGAATCATTTTTAACGTAGCAATGGAAATGAAGTTACCGGTACTATCGAAAAATCAGTTTTGGTAAAATAAGATCATTGCGTAGCCCGTATCGCGCTGTCGTGGAATGATAATGTCTCGTCAGCATACCGCATATTTACATTTGCGGCAGAATGCGAATGAGGCAGAAAGCAGCGCGATTTCGCACGAAAAAACGCAATCCATTTGTTTCAAAACTCATCATTTTCCAAAATGAAACAAGCAAAATCAGATACCGGCAAGAATTCGGGGCGGCCGAGATCTGACGCGTATCAGTACACGAATTAAATGTCACCATAAACGAATTGTATATCGACCTAAATAAATTTCGAGAATATTTTATTTGAAAGTATTTGGAAAAAACGCTAATCGCAGAAGGAAAGCAAATCTCTTCAAAGAGAATGATTCTCCGTTTATTGTGAACGTCGAAATTGATTTTTTTTTTGTTACACTGTATTGGATCGGTTTAACCGATCACGCGGATTTATGCGTATAAACATACGCATGTCATTTAATTGCATAAATTTTACCTATTTTTTTTTGCGTTTACATGAAATAAGATATCAGACGTAATTGGTCTAAACCGCTTTATGTAGGCCCACATTTAGACCAACAGCCTAGTGAATCAGTTTATCTGAAAAATGACGGAATCAAAATGTTATTGCCCAAAAAGTTTTTATTAATTACCCAAAACGAAACCAAAATGTCAGCTTGATCCTTTAGTTTTGTTTTCAGTTGAAGTTGGGGAACGCGATTGGCTGCTTGAATTAATCTAACAGCTACAATCTGCACAATGTCAAATGTTTATTGAAGTAAATAGTTCGCATATTTATTTTTAGGAAATCTGTTTCAATCTATTTCTATATCTGCATATTGCAACGTATAGCTGTGTTGATTATGAACAATGTTCTTGTTGTCTATCAGAGCACCGAGTCCGGCGACGTTGCCCAAATTGTGTCGAGGTCTAAATTGAGCGCGCAGATTGGTTGAGAGAAAAAAGTCGCGCAGACACCGCCCACCTTATCCCGATCTACACTGTTCGTAAAATCGTGAGCGCAAAAGCTCGTCTTTAGCTTACTTTAAACCGAAATTCGGTAACCTCGGTGTATCGCCGAACTGGCGTAGACCTACCAGCAGACAGTTGTTTTAAACAAATTAACAATATGCCCGTACGTTCACGATTTCGCGGCCGGGCCTAAAAATTTGTTCGGGAAGCATTTTATCCGCAATTTTAGGCGCAAACCAAATTTTGTTTGAGGGCGTTCCATATAAATAAAAATACACCCATTGTATTACGTTATGACCGTTTTTTCGCGAACGCCGCGTTCAGATTCGCATTATTTGATTAAGATAACCGTACAAGGAATTGGTCGGTCGCTATCGCGTTATTCTTGCTTAATGTTTAGATCCATAGGTGGGCACAAGTCCGTTAATCGTTAATCCGTTAATAGCGAAGCTAACTTTTTCTCGAACTCGCTAATCCGTTAAAAAGTTTTTTCATGTTAACGGATTAAATTAATTTCCGTTAAGTTCTGTTAACGGACTAAATTAACTTCCGTTAAGTTCTGTTAACTTCCGTTTAGGTTTTTATCGCTAATATCTTGCACCATTCATTCATCGTACCGGTACAAACCAGTTTGCACGGGTAACACTTGTGGCGTATTAGCTCTACTTTTATAGAAGAAAGCGAAGAAAGGAGCTCGTTTTTGTGACAAATAATAAGCTGCAGCCTCAGAGGTCTATTAATTATCGCTGTTTGCAATTTCCTAAGATTTTCCGATCGCAGCTTCGTTAGTGCATTTGAACTTATTTTTATCTTGAAATTAGATTAGACTGTAAAATGCAACTTCCAAAACACAAAACGACCACGGTAGCAATAAATATTTCCTTACAATCTGCTCAATAGCGTCAATACGTGTTAGAAGCGAGTGAATAATAAGAAATGTAAATTACATGCAAAATGTTAACGAATTAACGGACTTTATTAACTTCCGTTAATTAAAGCTGAAAATAACGGATTAACGTTAACGGAGGTGTGAGGTTTGTTTACGGACTAGTGGTTAACGAAGCTAACGTTGTGCATTAACTTGCCCACCTATGCTTAGATCCCTTTTCCTACCAACGATAATAATAACAGTGAGTGCAGTAATCAAGTAAACGAAACTTTATATTGGCAAGCCACAATACAGCGTATTTTTTTTCGTTGGTTGAAGATAGCAAGCAGTATATTGTGACTGGTGTCAGCTGTCAATTAACAAAAATTATAATAGAGAGCACTTGTTTTTTTCAAAAACCAATCATTTTCGGGGGTAGGCGGGAGTTGTTCGTATGTCTTTGCGAATTGTGCATTTCATTTGTTCTTAATTCGTCACAATATACTGTGGTAGACTGGTGGCAGCTTGACTCGAAGACCAAATGGTCCCTTTGCTGTCTCCTGGCCAAGGCAACTTGATGAATGAAATATGATTATAATTATTTGAAAATTGAAATATTATTACGCAAGCTTCCTTAAATAATAACGGCAATCTGCAATTTTCTCGTATGGCCAAAGTGAAAAAACGCGCTTTTTTGTATCCCCTGTTGCATCGTTAAATAAAGTAAAATCGTAAAACTACTTTAATTCTTATCTTTTTCGCTTAGTTATTTTTTTATGCGTCTGCTGTATGAACGACGGCAGTACTTCAACCTGTTATCGCTTAACCTTTGTACAGCAGTTTGATACAATTTGCGTAAATAAAAACTTTTCGATTTGCTTATGCTTTAATCACAGAAAAAAATTTTGTCCTTCCCCTTATTTTATTTCTGGCTGCGCCGGTGGTAGTAGTCAAGCAGATAAAACTTAAACCTCCCAATATGGGATTAAAATACAAACGCATTTTGCAGTTAGAGCAAGAAAGCCTAAAAGTGTTTATCCAAACGTTTCCTTGCGCAGTTAAAGTTAATCTGCAATTTTATTTTAAAATGCAAGCATTAGCAAAGATAAAAAAATTATTAAGGCTGCAAATTGTCAAATACTAGCGTTTTCATTATAAAATTATTAAATACATTTTGTTCAGATGTTAATTCAAGAATCTTTGTCGATTAGATAAGTTTTTTATCAGGTGTTGTTTTACATTAATCCGATAAGTTTGTTCAAATGTTATTATAATTGATTAGATAAGTTTAGTTCTGATGCCAGGCATAATTTACTGTATAATAGATTTAGTACCACAGATTGCAGAAGTATGCTAACAAAGCATTTTGCGTGAGATAATAGTATTGTCAGACATTGCAAAACGGTAGAAATTCTGTTCCTACCGGATATATTATCGTGCTCGGGACATATTCGTAAAGGGGGCGGCCCCCCTAAGCAAAAATTCCGCCCCCTAAAATGCCCACCATGCTCACCCAAACTCCTCTTTCCCTGGCGGCAGTTTCAAGAGAGTGGCTTTTTTTTTGGAAACCGACAAAAAACTAGGAGATAAATAGAACAATTTGGCAAGATGACTTTTTTTTTAGATCAACGGAGAACTCGGAGAAAAGTAGACCAACCCAAAAATTTTGGCCCCCCCAGAAATAAATTTTGCCCCCTTAGAACAACGTTCTAGTTGCGGCACTGCGTATTAATTGACATGTAATTTCGCTAGGTATTCTTTTTAGAACCATTGCGTATAGGAGGACGATGAAATTCCTCGGCCAAGGATTCGAAAATGCCTTAGAACTTCAAAATGATTATGATGATACTGATATTCTCAAAGTAGTGCAATGTTTCGTTTGGTCAAACACTCTTTTTCTTACTTACGATCAAAACTCTTGACAGATGACGTCATCAAAAACGTTTGTGACGTCATCACTTTAATTCAAGCAATTTTTGGCTTGGAGCCAAACAGCTAACTCTCATTCACAATTTGAGTCATCAATGTAGAATATGCCATTTTTCCAAAACTAAAAATTTGGCAATGACGTCACCAAAAATGACGTCATTAATTTTAAAATAAATTTGTTTATACCTGCACTTAAAAATCGATTACGATTCAAAATTTGACTCTTCCATAACTTTTGGATTGGCTGTTGGACAGTAAAGACTCTTTGACACTAAATGGCAGACTTTAAAGGCCGAAAAAGGGGAAGTCCCATGTCCAAAACATGGGATTTTTTTTGGTGGTTCAGAACATGGTCCTGAGTGATCGTGCCAAATTTCAGCTTCGTGTAAATTTTTTTCGGGTTTGCATGTATTTTGTCGTATTTCTACCGGACTAGTATTGAGGTATTATTTTATGTTATCAAGGTCACTACGTATGATGATGAGTAAGTTTAAACTTGATCCATAATAATGTACTGCTGTCAAATGCAATCTACACCATGGATCCTAACTAATTGTAGGATCCGTGCCTACATTGACCAAACAGCAATTAGGCCTATGTCGGGTTTCAATTTCATACTAACTTTACCCACAGAAAATGCTGAAAGCACAACAATGAATGGTTCGGGAATTCACGACTCCGCGTACATCCCGCATCGAAAATATGAATCCGATATCTACCTTTTGCTCACTTGACTTCAACAGTTTAAATTCAACAGACAATTCGTATGCAGGCAAAGGCTTTGTATTCTATACATTCTAATCAATAATAGCAAAAAGACAAATATCGCAAAGAGCACCAGATTTGATTAAAATCGAAACAGAGTTGGATGGATCGAAAAATTTCATTTAACAAAAAATGCAGTACCGCTTAAAAAAAGCACCGAATGCGGGAAGTAATAAAGCATTATAAATGAATTGAAGGAAACAATTCTCATGCCGTTGTTTTTGAGCTGACGAGCGATTTACTTTGTGTCCTAAAGAGCATATGATCCGATAAACACCAATCTTTACACCTGTAACTTCAGAACTCCGGATTTCTGGTTTCGCACTGCGCACATTCGAAGTTCGGGGATAAATTTTGAAGAGTTGGCGACTTAATACAGGTTTCAATGCTGGCGATTATAGCAACGCTTCTCTTTAGGCTACGTAGCCGGCAAACTTAAAAAGAAGGAAAGGCCAGAAGGGCAACAGCACAGGATAGAAACAAGGTTCAAAATAATAGGAATAAAACGAATCCAGAATCTTCCATCCACTCTTTCAGTACTGAGTTTTTAACGAATCGAAAGAAAAAAACTTCATTTACCAAATTTAAAACAACGTTAAGATCGGCAATGAGTCTGGATTTAGTTTTCAAAAACTAGAGATACTACAAAAACGAAAACCTATTCTTGCAAAAGAAAACGTTTACTCAGAAAACCTGCATAGGCCTATAGACTTTTCTGATTTTCAAACAGCAAATTCTGAGTGAGTCTGGATTTAGTTTTCAAAAACTAGAGATACTACAAAAACGAAAACCTATTCTTGCAAAAGAAAACGTTTACTCAGAAAACCTGCATAGGCCTATAGACTTTTCTGATTTTCAAACAGCAAATTCTGACTCCATTGAATTTCTTTTAAAGTGCAGAAAAGTACGAACCCAAAATTGAATTACCAATATTCAAGACTTCATCTTGATGTCATTGCAAGATGGAGTTTGTAACTCGACTTTCTAGCACTATGCTAGTCAATCGTGATCGAGCTACAGAAGTACTTGCGAGTTTTTCCGCTCTTTGCTCTTGTTAAGTTGCAATAAAGTCGTCTTACATATGCGTTTTGAGAATATTAATATTCCTGTTTTAGCAGTCTCCTATTAATAGATTCACCTCAACCATATACCTGAGTTCCAATTCAAAGCAGCAATCCACTAATATGACACAAGCCAAAACAAAAACTTTTTGAGGTCTGTTCTAGACGGTTTCATTGATATTAAACAACAGCAAAGTAATTACTACTTAGTACTCCTATAACTTTCGATATATACAGTATGTGTATGTCGATATATCATGCCAAAACCATATTCCATTATTCCTACAGCAAGTCTTTTCGCCATTCAACGAAAGCTACAAAAATTTAATACCTCCCTTTACATTATACAGTATGATGCTTTTAACTTAGGAATCGGATACAGAATGACCAAAAACTCTGCAACGGGAGGACGTAGTCAGATAACGACAACATATCAACCGTAACTGAAAATATGATACCAATTGGAATTCATGCCCATCCTGATTTGTATACTGCACAGTGCACAGTTTTCGACATCTAACTGGACAGAAGAATAACAAAATTGATCATGAAAAATCAGCATAGACTACGATAATGTAACGTATCAATAAAAATTGCAAAAGACGGTGGCAAGAAATCAATACGATCAATAAATAGAAATAAAACAAACAACAAGGTCACTTTGTCAAAAAAAGTGCAACAAAAACATTTACAGCATCAACACCACGATACACAACGATTCACTGTGATGGCTAAGAAGGAAATTTTACTCATTTCTTCGTTAACACTCTTGGCAGTTCGAAAGATTTTCGATGGACAATTTTGATGAGAGATTAAAAGTTGTATGAAGTTTCTCTTGTACGGAAAATATCAATTCGCGGGGTGCAAATCTTGAATAAAATTTGAATTTCATTGTGACATCGGAGCACCAAAAATCGTTCTAATGTAAAACCAGTGTAAAGGCACTTCAATCTATTTTTTAGTGCATTATTAAATTTTAATCAGATTTTAAAAGACAAGCGGCAAAGTTACCTTTACGACAACGTTAAAGGCACAACAAAACACCTTAAATAAGAAAACTGTGGTTTCAAAAAAAAAATGCACCACATTTCATACATGTCACTTCAAACAGTGTCGGCAGGTGTGGAATAGATCTTGTTATCAACTTGATCGTGAACTAATCCAACTAGTTTGTCGGAGTATTCGCGGAGTAGCGACACTACAGGAGAATCATCTGCAACATTGTCTAAAGACATCGATCTTGAAGAAAGCGCAAACTGTCGCGGAGTAGGGTTGGGATCTAGATCCGTCATGTTGGGTTCCAACCGACTTATACGACTATGCATGATCTGAAAAGTCCGCATTAATCTGTTGTAACCCTCAAGGGTTCCGTTGGAAAGGCCTTTTTCCGAATTTTGAAGAACCTGTATAAACAAATGACGGGTCAAAATAAGCTTGCTAGGACAAGCAAAAAACACCAATTTCGTACATCAAGCACCAGCTCTGCAATTTTTATTTGAATTAAAATTTAGCAAAGCTTAGTCATAAAATATCAATTATCACCAAAAAATGTTTTTACCACGGTTCTTATTTTGATAGAGGGAGTAATTTCGAAAATAGTAGGACAAAAAATGTCATGTTAAAAATCATAATAATCTTGAAGCTGGTCGTGTTGAAAAAAATAAAACGGCTCAGAAAATACGCTGTCAAGAATCATGATAATACATAGTTCTAATACCGCTTTTTAATATTCAGATCTATTTATCAAACTAAAAGCGATCACTTTGTAATGAAACGCTACTTTCAGTCCTTTTAACTACGGCCCGCAAAGACAATCGGTAAAAAACTTTGCACACGGTTTGCAATAAGGTCGACAGTCGACACTATCGCATCGCTTGTCAAGTGTCCATGCAGTTTTATTGAGAACTTAGACATTATGAGAATTGTGTAATCAAAAATTTGTGACGGAAAAATAACGCTCAGCCTACCTGCCGTTTTCGATAGAGCGCTACAGCGTGGTTGAAGAGATTCATCAAGTCGTCGCCAACTTTTTGGCATTCGTCTATCTCATCATCAGACGTGGGGTGGTCAACTGGGTGTGTTCTAGATGTGCTGGATCTTGAACTACTTCTAGAACGGTTATTAACACCTAAAATACAAAAAATTTATATGTACATTGTACAACTTTATTAATTTAAAAACTCTAGCATACAGTACAATACTATAAAATAGGGCGTTTTTTCAACACTTTTGAATTTCAAAATGTTTAGGGTGCCTACTGGTGGTAGTAGAGGCACAAAGTTTACATCTGAATTTTTTTCAATTATCAGGTGCTCATGGCATGTGAAATATTCAGGGACCGAATTTGCTTTCGATAGCTTTGAATACCAATTTTCATAGACTTTGGTTTGACTTGACCGAGATTCGAACCCAAGTCAACCGTTTCAATGGCAGATGCTCTATTCACTCAATCACTGACCGGATTCAAATTTTGATCGCGTCAATAACCGCTCTCTTTAAATCGTCACATTGGACAGTGGAGATGACATGCTACAGTTAGTCAAGTCCTTCCTTGTTGTTCTTACAATGCGCTCAAGACACTGTGATTGCTTCGTAACATGGAATACTTGGAGTTATATTACATCGAACTCTATTCAAAAGCAATAGGAAACACGATACTAGGAGTGCTACGAGTTATAAGTCATAAACAAATCAACATCGTACCGTTCAACCTTCTTTCGTCGCCGTAAACTTCGGCAGCACTTCGAGGAGATGGAGCTGGATATTGCGGCCGATTCTTTGAAGCCATGCCTGTCCCATTTTGTCGAAAATGACCGTTTTTTGTAAAAGAACTTTGATTTGTAGGGTGGTTTAACGGCTTTTTTTTTGTTAAATTGGCTATGAACTCGGCAAACGCGGGAGGCATACTAGCTGGCCTTTCTGCCTTAGTTTCCTCAGCATTTGAGGTTCCAGATTTGTTTTCGAATTGTTCTTTTATGGAAGTACAAGGATTCGACGGTAATTCTTCTTCTTTCACTTCTGCTTGAGAAGTCGTCGAAACAATGTCAGGGGCAGTTGAAGAGATTTCTTTTACAGTTGAATTAGTGTTGTCTTCGTCCGAAGCAGATTTTTTATCGATTGCTAGAGATTTTGCATCTGATTCGTTTTCACGAATAGTTTTCAAAATTAACAGGTTTTGGTCATCACTTTGAGGATCAAAATCCTCAATTACGCTTTCGTTACATTCCAAAAGGACTTGGTCAACTAAAGTTTTAGACGTCACGTCCACTGCAGCAACGATCTCTTGCGGCATTAAATCTTCGGAAGATTTTTGTTCTGAAACCATTTCTGACGACGATTCTTTCAAAACTTGTTTGGACCTCGGAGGTGAACTAAGTTTAATGCTAACCGAAGCAGTGAAATGACTTTGTGGAGTGGAGTGCATTTCATGTTCGGCTTTTCTCGTCTGAGGCAGAGTTTGCACGGATTCAGGTTGATTTTGTAGGAGATTTTTACTTTTGAAATAATGGCTTCGAACATCAATGTCTTCGTCAAACAACAATTGGTCAGAAAAAATCGTAGTTGCATTGGTTTTTGGTTCTGGAATGGACGAAATTTTAGGATTTTGTAAAACTACATTTGTGTCACTTGAGCTAGCAGGAATCGTGCTATTTTCACGAGATTTTGATTCGCCTTCTTCTTGCGTAGTAGCGATGGAATTCGACTGCTCTGATGGTGTTTTTGCATAGTTTATCACGTTGGGACGGTCAATGTTATCATTTACTGCATTTGGTGAATTCTTTTCGCAGCGGTCCAGATTTTCAGAGTTTATTTCAGCTTCGTCGATTGCAACTGATTTTATATCACTTTCTAATATGTCTCCAGATAGTTCTTGTGCATCTATTTTAACTTCCATACTTGTTGCATCGTCCATATGAAATCCGGCCAACTCCGTTGACTGGGACAATACCGGATCCAACATGTGATGATGTGTGATGATACTTGCTGCATCGTCCGAAGATACCATTTCGTCGTTTGAAACTGCATTACTTTGAGGTTCTTTAGGTGCTTCTTGCTCCTTTACAGAGCTAGTGGAAGGCTTTTCCGGTGAATATTCTTCAACGGTAACTTGACCTATGCAAAAAAATTGCTTTATTATTACGTATGAACCTTAAAGTTAATCTAAACCATGAAAAGATGACAATTGTGGCGACGTTGTCTTCTTGGGAAAGACACTCCACCTATATCTCTCATTATAGCCAAGCAATCTACACACAGGTTGTACAGGCCCAGTCTTAACGAAAGTCTAGCAAACATAACCCAAAATGTATACTTAGCTTTGGTGTGGTAAGATCATACACTCTTTATTAGCAGCCTGGAAAATGACAATTTTGTCTTTTTTTTCTTCACGGTTCATTTTTCTAGATTATGCCGATTCGTTCAATCAGCGTCACTTTTTTTCTCGGTTTAATCGCGCTAAGAATATGTCCAATCAAATCAGTCGAATACGCGTGACCACAAAAACACTTCGCAAAAAGAGCAAAGTTTTTTTCTTCCATGCTCTTCTCTTTTTCGCCGAGCGCCTGTTTCTAGTCTACTAAACAAAGCGTCTACGGTTAAACAGACACAGAGGTCTTGGTTCATACGCATGAATAAATGGACTAAGTGAATGTTGCTTGGTTACGTCAGCGACTACCTGAACTACTCTCATCCTCCGTTGTAATGCTTCTGTTACCTTCATCAATATCCGAATTCTCATCAATGGATCCCCTCATTGATGTCAGGTCAAGGGAGAGAGGAAGGTTTCCGAGCTCTTCGCAAATCTGAAGTAGAAATGTCACATCGGTAAAATAGAAAAACAATTCACGTAGAAGTAAACCAGAAATTCCAATATCTAGGTTATGGGGCTAAGTGCCTTTGATTGACCGATATTCAAAGTTCAACCCACCTTTTCTGCTTCTGACCTATGACCCCACTTGCCAAAAGGTAATCTAGGAGTCGAATCGGCGGAGTTGTAATTTTCATTGGAAATGGATTTTGTCACCCATGTCGGAAGCTCGGAATGGTTAGCACTGGAAATGGAGTTGACTGCAAAATACAAGTTTGCAATTTTAAAATCAACTTGCAGTTAATTGATCACATTATTGTCACATTTTAATGGCTTACTGGTATCTCACAGAAATACCTTAAAACTAGACTAGATGTTTATTTTCCCAAGGAAAACAGTACGGGACTTTCTCCAGTTCCTTTTCATCTGCATTTTCTCCATCATACTTTGAAGGTTACCGATAGGCCTTTAAAAATCAATCCTTGCAATGCCAAAATAAAAGATTAACTGTTCATTGCGATATATTTGTGAGTTGTGATCAACCAATGACCTACAAGATTTTCGAACGCAGCTATCTTCATTCACCACTATTAAATTCTGGCACCTTTAACCACTTCTCCATTACAGCACATCAGCTGTATCCAGTAAAATCTAGTATTAAACTTTGTTTAAGAATAGAGAGATCGTTTTAGGGCAATATTTTGTTACCCCAAAATGTATTCGAACCCAGGTCATGAATCCAGCAGCAGTTGATAAAATAATTTGGAGTTTAAAGAATCTTAATTAGTATGAAGCGCTTTAAAACATAATAGCAAAATATTCTTTCAGGGATGTATTCTTCACAGGGAATGAAACCCGAAACCTTCTGATCACATGTAATGCCAAAACAAAAAGATTGAAAGTGATTATGTCTGATGAAAAAGAAATGTTGATTTCAATTTGATTATGGCTTGGGTAAAAGTAATGTCCGACTTGGTCGGTAATTGAATCAAGCTCTTTGCATTCAGCACTATCTCAAACTATGGTGCCTTAAGTGCTACGCCATCACAGCACATGCGAACTGACGACTAAAATCAATAATTAGAATTTGTTTAAAAAATAGAGAGATAGTTTTGGGGCAATATCTTGATACCCCAAAATGCTAGCACCACAAAATTTTGAAACGAGTAGTCCTCATTAGGCACAATAAATTCGCAAAGTTTAAACTGATAAGTTCAAGCCATTTTGTAATAAGAATTTTTAAAAATGACAAGTTTTGGGCCGTTTTCCCTAAACCACATGACTTAGCACCGCCAAAAATGCACGTGCACAACTTCACATATAAACTTAACATGTCTCCAAATTTCAAGTTTCTAGCTTAGGTGGTTTCGGAGTTTTTGTACATAGAAAAAAAGTTCTTAAAAAAAAAAGAAAAAAAAAAAAGAAATAAACAAAAGTGTCGCAATTCCAAAAATTTAAACGTGGGAGCTGAAACTAAATCCCCAGGCAGTTCTAATTTCGAATTTTACTCTCCTCCCGCAATTAGTTTTCGAGCAAGAATGGTTTGAACCTCCGATTAGCTTTTCAGTTTTTTGGCTTGGAAACCCGTATCACGTGACCGATTGCACCCCCCTAAATTTGCACTAAGGTTGTTCCATACGTTACCCATCTACGTTCCTACTTTCAGCCGTTTCGCGGAAGTCGCAATTAGCGTGTAGTAGCATGTTTAACTAACGAGTAAACTAGCTAAGAATTTATTATTCAAAAACTGCTGACCGAGAAAATATTCGATTATGAGGAATCGAATAAATCTGTGGTTTGAAGCTGATCAGACATGTAAACAACTCGCAAAGCATGCTTTGTACGCAGTTTTTGATTATTACTTGATAATCATAAGACGCGAGAATGCCAGATTGCTAATTTTGACTACTACTACTGGTAGATGCTACTACAGATACATATTTTTCAAAACATGTACCTTGTGCAGCTTGGAATGCATCTGTCTTCAAATCTTCACTGGAGTCAGCGTTAATCAACATGGTGGAGAACGACTCCCCATTCATGGTTTTCGGAGTAGTTTCGTCCCTGGATTCTGGAACTGGTTTTGCATCGACAAAATATTCCATTCGATTCACATCGGGGCTTTCGGGAGTTGAGACGTTTGAGTTCGGGTTACTGTGTACTTGCAGGTTTCGGAAATCGTCCGGAACACGTCTAATAAGTGTCCACATGAACACGCATCCATCTGCAGATGCTGATAATAAATGGTCTTCCGCATCAAACGCTAAAGCCATCGCCATCTCAGAATGACCAGAAAGAACAGACAAACAATCACCTTGAAATAATATTTCCAATTAGGAATATTCAAATGCAGCAAACTCTGGGCACAGTATAAATATCATGCAGTAAGTTCACTCCAAGCAAAAAATTGTGACGTGTGTCCGCATCTTTTGAGAGCCAAGCAAAACTTTGGAGTCAAATTGACGTCATAATAGTGACATGGTGGTGGTGGTTGTACTACCCGACCCCTTCCGAGGGATGGAGGCGAGGGGCGAAGGAACTCCGCAGAGACCCAACAGTCGGGCCACACCCCAAGGTCTGGACCACAGGTCAAGAATAGAGAGAGAGGAGCCAAAGACAGATTTACGAAGGGGTTTAGAGGCAGGACAGTCGAGGACATGATTGAGGTCCTGTAGAGGGTGTCCACAGGCACTACAAGCAGAATTTTCCTTCCGACTGATCCTGTGAAGATATGAGGATAAAAGACTGTGGCCATGGCAGCGAAGACGGGAAAGCTCACAGCGAATAGGGCGAGAAAGGAGCAGTTCCTCCGAAGAGACTTCGGGGACTTGGAAGTTCAGATGGGAGTGGGAGATGTGACGTCTCCAATTGCGGTATTGGGAATAACCGACTTTGGCAACGACTGGGAGGAGGGGGCATGGGATTGCGTCAGTGGGCAGGGAGGCACCAGCTTTGGCAAGTAAATCCGCTTTTTCCATTGGAAGCACAAGGTGGTATTGTTGGAGAGGGAGGAGGCGAGGGACCAAACATTCCACAGGGACTCAGGCAGAAGATAAGAGGGGGCTGATGAAAGAATAGATAGGGCTGATTGGGAGTCAGTTAGGAAAAGGACTGACTGGAGTTTGCAGGTCATCAAATGGCTAGTACACCAATCGAGACCTTGCTTGAGGGCAAAGGTTTCATCTGTGAAGCTGGAGGCAACTGGACCAGTGGAAAAGGACAGGAAATTGGATGTGTTGCATTTGGAGCATGTGACATACACTCCAGCACCACCGCGACCAAAAAGGGAGGGGAAAGATCCGTAAGTCCATACTTGGATATCAGAAGGGGGGAGGGAGGATAGTCTGCTAAAGCAGACTAGAGTCGGGCTGTACTGTTGCCTGTGCAGTCGGGAATGAAGGGGGAAACAGTGAAGAGGGTTGCAGTCCATGGGGGGAAAGGGGGGCACATGATCAGAGTCTCACGTGGGGATGGGAGTGGTTGTGTGGCCAAAGAACAGAATGATCTCCAGGAGGGTTTCTTCTTTAGTCGACAGGGAACGTTTCTTGTTGCCAGGGCATAAAGGCTGGAGAAGTCTGGGGGGAGACTCAGAGCATGTTCCAAGGAGGAAAGGGCCTGATGTTCTAGAGTTTGCTTTAGAGGAGGGAGTTGGGCCTCAAGAAGGAGCAAGGAGGAGGGGGTGGAAGAGAGGCACCCAGTCATAACCCTGCATGCAGCTCTGTGTAGGACTTCCAAGTGATTGTTGCGGTGTTGCAGAGGAATGGGAACCATCCAGGAGAGGCATATGTGAGAGTCGGTCGCACAAAGGCTTTGTAAAGTAGGGAGAGAGATTCTTTCGTGGGACCCCAGGAGGCAGTGGCTATGGAACGAAGGGCTTTGTGGCAAGGATAGAATTTGGAACACAGGGATTGGACGTGGGTCCCAAAGGATAGAGTCCGATCAAAGGTTACACCAAGGAATTTAGGGGTGGGATTGAACAAGAGAGGGATGCCCAGGAGGTTCAGCCGGGGCTGGAAAGTGGCTTGGTGGGGATCTGTAGAGTAAAAGGAGGACTCACACTGCTTTGGATTGAGAGGAAGTCTCCATAAGTTGGACCACGTTTCTAGGACAGTGAGGGAGGATTGGACAACAGAAGATGCTTTGAGCGGGTCTGGGGAGGAGGACCAGATCATCAGCACACAGGGAGGCATGGGCACCCCGAGGTAAATCCTTGGTGATGTCATTAACAAACAGGATGAAGAGGACTGGACCAAGGAAACGAGCCCTGGGGGACACCTCGTCTGATGCAGAAAGGCTGCGGGAACCACCAATTTGGACTTTAGCTCTTCGGTCAGAAAGGAAAGAGCATACTCAAAGAACGAAGCAAGGGGGGAGTTTGAGCGAGAGGAGTTTATGAAACAGAGCAGAGTGCCAGACCAAGTCGAAAGCCTTGGAGAAGTCAACAGATGCCAAAATGGTTCGGTCTGGATGCTTTTTCTTTTGGAAGCCGTCCCAGATTGATTGAGACAGAGTAAGAATTTGGTCGAGAGACGACCTACCAGGACGAAAAAAGGCCTGGCAAGTGGAGAGGAGATAATTCGATTCGAGGTGAAAAGTTAGGCGAGAAAGAATCAAGCACTCAAATGGCTTGGAGATGCAAGAGGTGAGGGAAATGGGGCGGAAAGAGGACGGAGAGGAAGTGGATTTTCCAGGTTTGTGAATGGGGATGATAGTGGTAGGTTTCCAACAAGAGGGGAAGGTGTGAGAGTACCAGGACCTGTCAAAAAGAGAAAGAAGGAGGAGTTGTGCTGGCTCAGGCAAATGCTTTAGTAAAGGATAGGCAATCTGGTCAGGGTCAGACGCAGTGGAAGAGGAGAGTTTGGAGATGGCAGTGGAGAGCTCAGCTAAGGTGAAGGGGGAGCAGAAGGAAGTGTGGAGGGAAGAAGCATCCTCACAGCTAGCTTTCCGGAGTTCATTCATGAACTGTCGTTCGGCTCTGCGCGAGGTACGGGGTGTTGCTTGAGATAGATGTGAGCGAAGATAAGAGGCATAGTGATTGGCAGTGTCAAGAGGGGAACTGCAACCGGGAAAAGAAGGGCCTTGGGAGGTGTTCTTTTTGCCCGAGATGGCATTGAGAAGCCTGAAGACAGCACAAGGATCAGAACGGAGGACAGATTAGAACAGATGGCTTGCCAGGTTGTGGATTTGGCTCTAGAAATGACTGAGGACGCCCTACAAGAAGCATCTATGCATCTGAGGCGGTGAGCCTCAGACTGGTGTGCCTTGGAGCGGGCCCTCCATTGCTCCCGCACTGCAGATTCCGCTTCCTGGGACCACCAGGCTTTGTGAGAACGACCAAGGCGGCCAAAGGGGATAGAGGCCATGGCAGCTTTGACTAAGAAGAGGGAAAAGGAGCGGGCAGCATGGTGGATGTTCAAGAGATGGGAGATGCTCAACAATATATGGTTGGTAAACATCTCAACAGGCCTTTTTGAATTTGGGGGGACGAGTGTTGGGGTGACAAACTGGAGAGAGGGGGAGGACAATCTCTATGGGGAGATGGTCAGAGCCAAGGCCAGGGAGAGTGCGCCACTCACAGTGGGGAGCGAGAGACGCAGGAGCTAACGAAATATCGGGGGATGAACGGCTCCCAGTGGAATGATGGAGGAGCATGGGAGAGGTGGGTCGTTCAGGATTTCCAGACCAGAGGAAGTGATCCAGTGAAACAGGTCATTTCCGGGCGGGTTAGGGGGAAAGAGTCTGTCCCAGATTGGGTGGTGAGCATTGAAGTCTCCAAGGATAAAAGTGTCAGGGGAGTTTGGAAGGATGTCCGGAGAGAAGGTCCTGGTGCAAGAGTCAGAAGGAGTGCTTCTGATAGGAGGGGAGTAAAGGTTAAGGAATCGTAAGGGAGAGTGGTTGGAAAAAAGAACTTTAGCACAGATGTAGTCTGAGTAGGGGTCCTGGGAAGAAAGAGAGGAGACAGAAACAGGAGAGAAGGCCAGGTCAGAGTGGATAAGAGAGAGGACACCACCACCGGTGTTATGAGCTCCGGAGGAAACAGGGCCTTGTCTGCCGAATGTCTGATCCGTACGGAGGGTAGAATAACCAGTGATTTGAAACTTCTTGGTTGCCGAAAGATGGGTTTCTTGGAGGAGAACGAGGTCATACTGATTGTTGGAAAGAAAGGCGATTAGTTCAGCACGACGTGAGGGGGAAAGACCGCCGGCATTCCATAGTAAAATTCTGAGGTTTTAAGGGAGGCGTGGAGTTTGTTGAGGGTGTGGCGACGAGTTGTAGATTGGTTGTGTGCTTGTGGGTGGTGGTGGTGTGAAAGGTAGAGTGAAGGCAGAAAGAGGATAAGTGTTAAGGAGGGGAAGGTATGAGGGGAGAGGTAGAGATGAATCCATTACATCTGAACATGTTGGTGGGGGGGTGTGGGTGGGGGCGGAGCTGGAGAGACGGGGCGAGGGGACGCTTGCTGGTGGGTGGGAGAGGCAAGGTCCCCATGGAGACAAGCAGGGCAATTCCAACCCATGGTGGAGCCAGCCGCGCAGATTTTGCAAAAGTTAGCCCGGGTCAGGGAGGAGCAGGAGAAGTGCACCCACTTGGAACAGGTGGAGCACTTTAGTGAATCCTTACCTACCTCGTGAGAGCACATGGAGCAGGGGTAACATGGGGGGCCCCGAGGTGGACGCGGTTGATAAAAGCCAGGTGGTAGTGGGGAAACCCTGGAGGAGGGGTGGAAGGGATGCAGACATTATAACGGGGGAACTGGTCTGAGTGAGGGAGCCAGTTTGATTTTGGGGGTAGCACGCCGGGCAACGCCAACCCACTGCAGTGCCAGTTGCACAGATTGTGCGAAAGTCAGCACGGGTAAGGGAGGAGCAGAGGAAGTGCACCCACTTGAGGCAAGCAGAACACTGAAGTGCACCTACTTGAGGCAAGCAAGCAGAACACTGCCCATATCGAGGTGACAGATGGAGCAGGGGTACCTGGGGCGAGGATGGTTACTGATGGGGCCCGGGTTAGGATGGACATTGCCACTAATAAGGAGCAAAGCCAGGATAAGGAGACGTCGACGGGGGTCCAGTCAATTAGAAGAGGAGCTGCCCAGTTGTGACCGGTCAACGGGCAGTCCAGCGAAAAAACAGTCTGAGACAATGGGGGCAACCTTTTGGTCGAGCCCCTCAGGAGATCTGTCCTGCCATTTCGACCCATTTCCATTGGGGAGGGGACTGCACCACCACGATGTGGCAGGACGCTGGTGCAGTAATACTCGTGTGGCCGAGCGGACCCGTTGCTCGTTGATCAGTGAGAGAGTGCGGAGTTTGTTCGGTTCGCGAGTGGGCTGCATATCATCAACAATTATCGATTTCAACTAATAGTGACATCGTGAGCGGATTCGAATTATGCCAAATGATAGCAATTGTTCTGAAATTTTATGAAGTTTGTCTCCACCTTACGGAATTAAATCCTTTCCCTTCTTTTACTGCTCTAAATGTTGAAGAGCACCATTTTTTACAACTGTTATACTCCTGACGTAACTTGACATAGCTTTCGTCGTGCTTTTCGGATCGAAATAAAATTGGTACCAATAAATCCATTTAAGCTCGGGCTTTGATTCGCTCCATTTGTTACGTCACTAGTGCATGAGGTCACAAAGTCAAGGGTACATATAACCCAAAACTGAAACTTTTCGTTCTTTCGGTAACTTTAGTTGTGTGGGGTTTTGCTCGTGCTTGAACACCTAACAGTTTTGTTTTGCCCGAAACTTGCTTTGTATCGTCAACTAGCTTTCCTGCAATTTTCGTTTTAATGGGTGAAGGATTTACGAAAATATCGTTGGTTGTTTGCATGACATGGTCAAGTTACAGTATAATGATAAATGCAGCATTTAATAGCCTTTGTGCTTTAACTGGTACAACTTAATTGTTGCGTCATTGCTTTCAAGTTGAAGTTGGCTGTTCTTAAATTTTCATCAATTTTTAGCCTCATTTGTTCTCAATTTTATCGGAAAATAGTGGCATAAATTTATTCTTGCTTAGTTAAAAAATTATATTATCTTTTGGTATTGAAAATTAGCGACTTCATGTAAGACAAATCAACAATCGCAACATAGAAAAAGCTAAAAAAAGTCTGCTGATAGGATTGTTTACAAATCCGTTGAAC
Source organism: Trididemnum nubilum (assembly GCA_963965965.1). NCBI lineage: Eukaryota > Metazoa > Chordata > Ascidiacea > Aplousobranchia > Didemnidae > Trididemnum > Trididemnum nubilum. The sequence goes on along the minus strand of OZ014482.1, from coordinate 13,095,119 downwards.
CAGTCTGTGTTCTTTATTTTTTATGCTGAAGCTGGAATGTTCGTAATTTTTTCTTAATGTTGAGCAAAAATGAGCTTCCTGTGGCAAAAATGAGCTTCGTGTCATTACCTTAACCACCTTCGCACAATTTTACAGCCATTTGCAAGAACTAAACTGCCAAATGTCGGAAGCCATTTGAAAAAATTGAAGTACATTATTACGGAGCACTGCGGCTATATCGTAACAGTGGGTGTGAACACCTTTTAGTAAATTTTCGTCCAGCCAGGTTAAAATTAAACTCTTCGAGAAAGAGATGCATTTTTGACTCCAAAGTTGGTTTTAATATTATTCTTTCAATTTAACAGAACAACAACAACCGGTACACGCAACAACGAAATACAAGTGGTGGAATCTTCAAACTTGAGAAATACAATAATTAAAATCATAAAGTTATTTCTATGCAGCTGAAGTGCTGTTTCGAACCAAAAAACATCAATCAAGTCGCTGAGTAATGACAACGACGTAACAATTAAGTTGTACCAGTTAGAGCACAAAGGCTATTAAATGTTGCATTTATCATTATACTGTAACTTGACCATGTCATGCTAACAACCAACGATATTTTCGTAAATCCTTCACCATTAAAATGAAAATTGCAAGAAAGCTAGTTGATGATGATACAAAGCAAGTTTCGGGCAAAACAAAACTGTTAGGTGTTAAAGCACAAGCAAAACCCCACATAACTTAGCAAAGTTAGCTAAACCTTAGCTAAACGTCAGGAGTATGACAGTTGTAAAAAATGGTGCTCTTCAACATTTATAGCCGTAAAAGGGGAAAGATTTAATTCCGTAAGGTGGAGACAAGCTTCATAAAATTTCAGAACAATTGCTATCATTTGGCATAATTCGAATCCGCTCACGATGTCACTATTATGACGTCAATTTGACTCCAAAGTTTTGCTTGGCTCTCAAAAAATGCGGACACACATCACAGTTGAGTGAACCTAATGTATATCTATACTGTACTCCGGGGAAAAGAAGTCTGCACAAACTGTAAGAAGTAATTCGTTAGGTTCATTTAACTGGGGCGTGATACGTTATGCCAACATGGCAGCACGCAAGAGAAGGTCCTAAATTTGCCCAAACTGTTCGAAACACCAGAAAATCTTCTTAATACTTGATAGCAGGTTAATTGCAAAAACCAATAATCATCTTTACCGCAACAGCACTGGCAGCAATACCTCAGTGGTAGAGCGTTGGGTTAGTGATCGAAAGGTTGCTGAATCCCGGTTCGATTTCCGCACTGGCGATGCGTCGTTGTGTCCTGGGGAAAGACAATTAACACTAATTTATCATTCCGGTCAAGCCCTCTACCTGCTGTGGTGGCCCAGTCTGACAAATGACCTTAAACAAAACCCAAAAAAGAGTCCTAAATTTAGCGAGAATAACTTACCGGTGGCGAAATTAAGCAGATAGATATGTTTATCCACACAAGACGTAGCGACTAAAGTGCGGTGGCCATTGACTGCTACTCGTAGTATACCCGCTGTAGCCTCATTGCCTCTAAATGTTCGCCGAAGTTTGCCGCCGATGATGTCATATTCGCTCAGGTTACATCCACAAGCAAGCAAGACTGAGTCGCTGCAGAAAATCATTATATTTGTAACTAAGGTTGATGTCAAAAGTGGTCTTGTTGAGCTATTAAAAATTAAAAACGTCCTGAATACAACTAATGTATGTTTTCAAATGGCCTAGGTCAAATAAGCGTAATTGCTTATGCTAGATTAGTACTTTCTTGAACTGGAAAAAAATTAACAGCCAGAAAAATAAGAATCACTTCTGATAGAACTGCCTGATTTTTCTTTTAAGATTTTATAAATCCATTGTTTTAAATGTATTAAGTACTTCTCAAACGATAATCTACAGCTTCAGCAAGTTAAGAAAGTTGTATCGAATTCGGAAAATAATGTACTTGTTTGTTCTTAGAATCTACCTATAATTTTATTTTCAAGCTAGGCAGTCAGTTAAGTTTTGAAGAAATAACGAAAATACAATATGCACGAGCAAGTTGCAGTATATTGCATGCAAGATAATGATCATGAAAACAAAAAAAGTAAAAATAATCACTGAAAATAAAATTTGATTGTACGCTCATACTCCATGTACCATGCCAATGTATCCTAATCTTAGCTCACTTTCAAAGTTTTTTCCCCGAACATATTGATGGCTAATCGCTGCACACAAAAAAACGCGTTACATAACATATTTACTAAGTGCTATTGTTAGCAAAAATGCATTTTACACAGCAATAAACAGCAACAAACGATTCGAGTCGTTAAATAAAAACTAGTTTCAACATCTTTTGAAGTCGTAAAAAGCAGTAAAAATCGATTTTGTTAGCTTGCTTTGTTCACTTACTCTAGTACAGCCATATCACTCATCGAGTGCTTTTCGACAAAATGTTGCTCCCGGGCTATCTCCGTTTTTCCGTTGTTGTTTGTGATTGAACAAAAATACAAAGACTTATCTGACCCGCACGTTATTAGACGAAACTAAAAAACAGCAATTTAAAAGTAGACACCACTAAATAGCTAAGCTACCAGATGGTGGATATCAATATCCGATTCTTACCGGAAAAGAGTAGAATACTTTCCAAATTTCAACTCAACTTATAGTGCGAAATATTTCAAACTAAAAATGCATACTTTTTGCTGGGAAATTCGAATAATCAATTTATTTGCGTTGTAAATATTATGCTAAAATTGGTAGAAATTAGTCAGTTACTCCTTTTCAACCCAGCTTGTTACCTTAACCGAGTTACTTGCATGATAAGGTACGTAACTACCATAGAATACCCTACTGCTGGATGACTGCAGCACTAGTGTACTCGAGTTTAACCAGAAAAATCCTCAATATCGTTGTAAGCTTCTTATTCTCAAGAAATACCGGGATTGATAAGAACTAACTTCTAGCAACATCCTGTCTTTGTTTGAATTCAGTTTTGAGAAATTTAAGTCAACAAAAACAGAACTCGGAAACAAAACAATTCGCCATGTTAATCAAGAAGTTGTAAAATTAAACTTATTTTGTAAGTACTACTTACATCATTGTCATTTTGAGCGAAATTAACGGAGGTCACAGCTGCGGAATGGTCTGCTATGGTATGCGTGGGGTTATATCGGGAATCGAACGTGTGTACGCATCGGTCCCGACTTGCTGATGCAAGCATGTCACCGTTCTGCGAGTAATCCATGCATAGCACGTCCCCTTCGTGAGCGAGAATAAAGGTGATTTTCTCGAAAGTTTCCAAGTTATATACACTGCAAACAATATTTCAAAGTTATATACTCAATTTATACCCTGCAGACAATAATTAACTAAATGTCCCTTTCGTTTTAAATTAGTGATCGATATAACCGTTTTTTTCCAAGTTCATATACCTGTGATTTAGCAATTGTTAAACCCAGTGACTGGATCTTTCTGGATAGCAAACGTGAAATTAAGCTCCGAGAATCATGTAACTACAGCAAAGTTAAATTCATACTCCAAGCAAAACATAAAAAATACGGTTTCAATATTTTTCTGCAGAACCTTCCATTAGAGTTAGGGTCTGGGCAGCATTACCAGTCTGAGAAAAAGCAAAACTATTTGAATAAAAGGTCAACATTAATAGTGTGCTGCCGACATAACTCTAGCATATCAAAAATATGAGCTACAACTACCAATAGCGGGCGGGGGTTGTACGAATAAGCAACAAAAACCACTTACTGCACGTTGCCAGACCGATCCCCAATTGCTAAATGTTTTCCATCACTTCGAATGCACAGTGACCTAGCCTCCAGTTTAGAAGATGAAGAATTGTTATCGCCATCTTCAATTCCTTTGTGAAGTTTTACGATTTTTAACAATTTCTGAATACACAATTGAGGTCAACCAACCAATATTTTTTAAAATACCAAATAAAAATTTATAACACAAAATAATCAACCACACCAGCTATTTGGGAGTAGCATTTTTGAAAAGTATGTAGAGTACCAACACTAAAACATTTCAACCAAAATCCTACAGTACGGTTTGTATTTTTACCATAAATTACCCTATCTTAATTTATTCAACAGTGGGCTTCGGTACTCATCTACACAGCTAATATACGTACATTTTACTTGAACCACCAAAACTAATAAGTTCGATAGTTACGAGGGTTAAAGGAAGTACAATACCTTATGTACTTACACAGACATTGCCATCACTTTGCCAGACTCTTGCAGAGCCGTCACTTGAACAAGTTAGAAAACAATCTTTAGGCAAGGATTCGCATTCGCTCGTGTTAGGAAGAACCTAAAGGAGAGCGTGTAAATGAAGGAAATCGAATCAATATCGACGGTTCTTAGTCATGTCAAGTGTGTACACAGGCGACAGCAATGAAGTTTAATGAACCTTGTCCAATCTCACACTTTAAGTTCTCAGGACAAACTTAAAACCTAAGAAATACATCGACAAAGCAAAATCACAATCGTTCAAGCTTGCAGATGTCTGTCAAAATGACACGGAAAATAGAAAAGGTAAGAAATTTTATCGCTTACAAACCTAACGTGCTTGTTGGAGTGCTAGGCCACAATGGCGGAGTGACCATACCGGTACAGCGTTGAAGAAAAGCCGCGACTTCGAAACGCGTTTGAATCCCTTTTTTTTTGTCATTTTTCGGATGACCTGGGCCTTATCCAGTTTACATTCTTCTATTTTGATAAAATTAGTCCTTAAAATGTAGATCATAACTCAGAATTTATACGAGTAGCTGATGACAGAGTTTTTACACGAGCGATACTTTGCAATTTAAACGCAAGACAAAGACACAGCCTACGGCAATATAATATTCCAGTAATTGCTAGATGTTACACAACTAGCAAGACTTGCTAATAACAAGTTTTATTTGTAATCAGGGTCCAAATGTCACATCAAGGCCGCATTTACAAAAACTGCTAACAGTCAAATCTCCATCTAAAATGCTTCTAAAAATTACACAAAATTAAAAACCAAAACCTTTATTTCTTTGTTTCTTCTTCTTTTTAGTTATTTTTTTCGACCCATCAACAATTCAATAATTAATCAAAACGAGTGAAAAAAACCTGTACTCTATTTCATCATTTGTTGAAAGTTATTTAGTTCTCTACCTTAACGTCCCATACGCAGCCACCGTGGAACTGATGCAAAGCATGGATTTTTGTAGAAATTAAATCTACTACGTCATTAACGACAAAGGAATGGTCGGCAAATACACAGTGCAGCCACATGTTGCAGAAATCTATAGCGGTTGCTATTATCTCCGTGCCCCTGCAATACAAAGTAGATTAGATTCCAAAACTTAGATTCTGTAATACGTGGTAACTATTCCTGTCAGAAAATTAAGCATGCTCTCTGACAATATTTTTCTCTCTTAAAAAAAAACGCACTTTATCCAGGTCCAAAGATAGAAAATAAAAGTGCAAAAATTTAACCGAGGACTGGTGTAAACCATCCGTTTTATCCGAAAGTTATTGCAGGGGGACTATGTTCAAATTATAGTCGTAATTGTAAAGCCGAAGGTGTTCCATTGGTTCCGACAATCATCGCTTTAATTCAGCTTCTATCTCGAAAATATGAATTTCGAAAGCGCTGTTTCTAGATTGGTTGATCTTCTACTTAATCAGTGCAATTATTGTTCGTTAAACAACGCGCTAAACAGAATATGCAGGTAAGGTGTATTGCACGGTTAAGGTTGTTAACGGCTTTGACCGTAAGTATCGTTCAAGTAACGTAACGTGGCACCCATTGTGACCAGATAATAATCACCTGCTATTAGTACTTAAGTAGTTTTGCCTGTTTACCCGAGCCAAATCGCCATAAATCGAAACATAAGGGCGTGTACTGATATCAGAAAGACTCAATCAAAATATAAATGTCCAGTAAAACATTTAGTGGAAGAATAATGACAACAAAACAAACAAATTCAACGACAAACTAGACTAACAAAAGAATTATACGACACAAAAGCATTGAAATTAATTGCGATAGTAAGACTACGAGCGTGGAGCACTTTACATTCAGTTCTTTTCAATGGCATCTTGATGAACTAGACACACACCATGTGCCTATGGTAGCTGAGTGATCTAGCAAGCTAGTTCATCTTTCAGAATAAAATGTCAATATAATCTTTCAATATAAGCTTAAAACTTCACCTTAATCTTTCATATACGAAACTTTTTCCCGTTCACACACTTTTATTTCTTTTTTTGTGCTCTAGCACGCTTACCTAACATGATCAAGATAACCTTTACCGTGATTTCGGAAAAGCGGTCATTGGAATCCACCCAGGCAGATTAAATTAAACTTTTCGAAATTATAAATAATAGCTAGTGTTTGCGATATACCGAACCGTATCAATATCGATATACTGAACCAGTAACAAGATATACTGAATCTTGTATCGGAAATGATAGTTTTGCGTTATACCATAATTGCAAACGCGAAAACGTTACGACTAAAGACACCCACAAATTCGACGGTTGGGGAAAACATTTAGTAATTCGTGCGTGGAAATTTCCACCATGGTCAAATTTCAAAACTTTGCTCGTTTTACCTACACGAGAAAGATTGTCATTTTCAATTACACCAATGCACCGAAGTTCCAAATGGTAAATTACTGTCATTGGCCAGTTCCAGCTGCGTAAGTAATACGCTAAAAGCTTGTTATTGAATAACTGCATTAAAAAACAAAGAACATACCCCTTGCGATTACAAAAAAGAAAATTGAATTATTACCTCAACCGTTCCAAAGGGAATATGATGGTAACAAATTCCAGTGAATCAGCGTTATATACATGCACGGAACCATCGCTGCAACTGCATAGGATCATGTCGCCTATGGCACAAATCGAACGACCGCCACCATCACACTGAAAAATAACCAATTAACCATATTATAAAATAAACCTTGAGGAACGTTACCGGTTACTATCAATCAGAAAGGTTTTGGGCTTAAGCACAGAACAGTAACGATTTTGGGAAGCACATAACTGGCAGAAGTACTCACCCAACCCATCTCTGTTGAATTTTACTAGATTTTAGTTAAATATTTGTTTTCTCGCTTCCGAATACCTGAACTACACTTACTTGAGCAAAATTCGAAAACATTATGAAAGGTTCTTTTTACGACTACCTCACAAAGTTACCGCGAACCCAAAATATTTGTCCAAAAAAATATGCACAGAAGTAACTCTGGTCGCGACGAGTAAACACTCTTTTGAACTTTTCACAAAAATTCACTTACTCCAGAGACTTGGTGCATTTTTTGAATTTAAAAAATTAACATATACCCACCTTCAATTCAACATGTTTTGCAACTGTTCGTCCGCAATTTAGCTTGCAGAGAATCCCAGATCGGGTAATGGCATATGCGTATTGATCGAAAGGATTCCCGCACACCACACCGCAGAAGACGTGATTGCGAAGTGTTTCAAGAATCGCCGATCGGCCTTTTAAAGGAACGGTATTTGGCTGCAAACATTAAACTAACAGTGAAAATAATGTAATTGAAGCTTTTTGGATGTCTACTGGCCAATTGGTCGAGCGACAACGCGTACGTCTCGGGAGCGGGAGGTCAGAAGTTCAAATTTCAGGTCGAGCAAATCGGATGCAACGTTTGCTGTGACGTTTCTTCGATCGAAGCTGTGTTACCCGAGCGCAATGACGCGGAGATGAGCCCCACATACTTGTTAAAAAAAATTCAGCGTAATTCAGCCAATCGAAGATTTGATCTACAGTAGTCGCAGGGTTTTGAAATTTTCCAGAATTAAAAATTCAGAAAGTGCAGTCAGAACAACGGCAACTTGAATTAGCACAACAAAACAGGTCTTTACACAGACTCAAACGTGCAGTCTTCGCATTACCGACTGACTGCTGGACCGACTATATCAATGTCCTGATAAAAACTCATCTCTACCTAAACTGGCAAAAGCATTGCTCCTTCAACTTCCAAGAATCAGAGCAATGAACACAGGTTTCAATCTCGCTAACAGTAACTCGAAAACAAACACAGTAAAAAAACCGTAACAATTCAATCGATCTAAACGCTTACATCAGAAGGTTCTTCCAAATACCAATATTTTACAAGTCGATTTCCAACCGTGATGAAATGACTGCTGTCTCGAGCAAAAGCTACAGCCTTGATTTTGGTCGAAACTTTGTTCGATGCTGCCAATTTGTTTTTCTGAAAAAATATGGTGTTTTAGACGACAATAACAAGAACTAAAAAAATCCAGGGTTATTTACTGCATATGTATCCACCGCGACCATATTTTTCGCTCTCATCGAAACTCCACTTTCTTCGCGGTATAGTACATTGGAATAAGCTTAATACGTGTTAATTATGAAGCAGTTTCATACAGACAAAAGTTCTAAAATAATTTCGAAACACGACATATCCGAACTAGGTCGAAAAACGTTTCCGAAAAAAAAAAATATATATATAAATTATCGATCATTTCCCATAAGTGCAAGCTAACTCGTATGCATGCTGCACATCCCATGAGGGATTTATGTACAACTGGCAATTACAGGAATTAAAAGTCGGACTGGTAGCCTAAGCGCATAATACGGCACTTGATTATGAAAAATTAACTTTCTAACCCTAGTTGTGGTGTTGATTTCTCTTCAAAGATCGTTTGCGGCAAAAAGATTAAAGCCAAATTGCGATTGCTTCTCAATCCGGTTATTAAAAAACTTTTTAAAATCACGATAACTGCAGCAGGTCTTGCTGAACACATTTATTTTTGAAAAGTGCACAGTTTTTTTTCTTAAAGGGTTAGACAACTCGATTTAGGGATAGGCGCTAAGAGAACAATGGGCCGTGATATGAAAGCGTACATGAGCCTATACCGCTTTAAGTGAAAATTTGAAGTGCTCCTAAAAAGTTCAAGGTGATTCAGGCAAGGCTTACAAGTTGTAAGCTTTAATTAAATAAGCTTTAAATCAGGGCTGCTTAAAGTGCTTCTGCGGTCTTTGAGTTTCTGCGGTCCGCGACTGGTCTTGAGATTTACTACAAGTTTAATTGTATCCCCAAAGATAAGTAAGCTAAACTGAAAACTACATCAAATCTCACTGAAAAACGATTTCACCGGCCGAAAATTACTTCAAACATCGGTGAAGACCTTTTTCTCTTGGTCTCCACCTAATTTCCGCTGAATATTACATCAAATCTTGCTGACAACCGATTTTTCCGGGTCCACGACTACTGACCGCGACAAACTGACCTCGAACAAACTGACCGCGAGCAACGCCGATTGGCTGAGAAGAGCGATTCTAAAAATATTTTACTATCCCCAGAGCCATCTTGCCCAAACCCTCACTTTGTGACGAAATTAGTATGACGAAATCAGTGACGAAATCGCTGTGATGAAACCGTTGGTTCGCGGTCAGTTTGTTTGCAGTCAGTTTGTCGCGGTCAGTTGACTTGGCATGGATTTTTCCGGCCAAAAATTACTTCAAATTCGGTGCAGCACTAAACTGATTGCGCGGCCGCTCAAAAAAGTGGCCCGTTTTTCAAAAACTTTGGGCACTCCTGCTTTAAATGCTTTTAAGTCGGTTTAAAATCACACTTTGAATCTTATTAACACTATAAACTTCTGGTTTGGACTTAAGCACAGTTACAATAGCCCGAGTCCTCAACGTTTCGTACTTTCCAATCCCAAACATTTATAACGTTGTCATGTTGAAAGCCAATAGAAGTAACGTATTTTCCATTGGGAGAAAAAGCGACGCAAGATATTCCGAATTTGTGACTGGAAAACGAAGCAACTTGACAGCGATCTGCGACTGAAAATATCCGCACACAAGGTCGATGGCCAGCCTGTGAAAAGAAGTAATTAACTTCATTCAATAAACCCACGATATTTGATTGCTTTGTGTGATCTAACTAATGGGCGGTCGTTCGAAAATACATTGTGCAAACACTCAATCTTAATATATCACCTTAATTACGCAAGCACGTGAAAATGCTACACCCTACCATCAATCATTGATCACCAAGAGCACCTAATGTTATTAGGGGGTTGAAAAACTTTGCAACTTGCGGTAAAAACATGCTAAGCGCTTAAGTATCACACAATCAAAACAACAAAACAGCTCCACTATTCAAAAAAATGCAAAGCACAAGTTATCACCATTGAGGTTTCATAAGAAAATGGGCGTTTGACTGTACAAATATTTAACCTAAGGGACTGTAAAGCAAATATGTAGCTATAGCTCCGCAAAGTAAAACAATTTTTGAGATACTCTACTTTCAAATTCAAATTGGGATGCTCAGTTGCTCACGCAATGCAATAGCTTTCACTTAAATAGCAAAATGTAGCACCGAGCCAACTTAGAGGTAACGCAACATTTTTTTGGTCATTTTAAAAATTTAATAAATAAAATATGAAGTATTGTATGTAACAAAAAAATCTTCAAATGTCACCAAAAATGAGCAGTTGAGCACACACTACAGGGCTAAAATTAAAATACTTTTATGACCACAGCACTTACTTCTCCGGTCACGATAAAATGACCATCTTCTGAAAATTTCAAACATGTGAGGGTTTTTTGCTCAGGATTGAAGATATGCGTTTGCTTTCCTTGTTGTGGGTTAAACAAAACAATTACACAGCCAGCCGGGTATGCTAGTAACCCAGTGTTGGGGTCACATGAAAAGGCACAATTGGTTTTCAAGGTAAGACCAAGAACATGCTTCAATTCAGCAGAATACTGCAAAAAAATTGTGAAAAATTACGTAGTACTATCATGCCAATTTGATTACCTTGGAATGCACAGCAACGCTATCACCACATGCTCTGCTATTCTTGCAAGCATCTCACAAATAACGAAAAAATAATTTTTAATATAATTTGTAGAATTTACATTAGCATCAAATGAAGCAATATAGTGATCAAAATGATACCCCAAATCAATATCACAACACACATAAAAAAAAAAGCTATCGTACAAATAAGTAACTTTTAAGACAGATAAAACCAATTGCTTGCTTGATTAAATCATAAAAAAATCTACAAGTCTTATCTTAAAAGTGACACCTAATTAAAAGAATATTTGAAAAAAATTACAAGAATGTACATACAAAATAAGTTGCTTTTTATAATGTAACAAAAAACGTGTTCATCTTTAAAGCAAACAATGAAGTTGAAAGTTTAAAAACTTGATCTAAAAGTAGGTCCTAGATCAATGTATCTATTGAATGTACTCCTAACTACAATAAAACCAGTTAGCCTAGTAAATATATCATCAATAAATCAAGATTAGATAAAATCAAACCTGTAGATGTCATTGCTACATGTACAAAAGGATTTCAGTTGTGAGTGACATCTTGCACACACACTTTCACAAACATTGTTTCTATTATATTAAATTAAATCAATACAAACAAAGAAGAATAATTCCAATGAAAACAAAAAGGTGTTGGCCAGATTAATTACACTGAACAAAGTGGTAAAGCTAGTCTTTCGTGAATGGTATGTCAAACGTTTGAACGTAAACAGTATTATAAATAAATTCAGTGGTTAAATTTGACTTTACAAGCTTCAATATCTTCAAGGCTTCTGCTACATCTATAGCACCAACTTGTAGACAATCTGCTTTCACATAATTTCGAATCAATACAATACACTGCAAATATTATGCTGTAATAAAGTGGAACATGATTGTTATGATAAAAACTTAAAAATGCAGTGTACCATAGCAATAAGATAGTTAATTTTTCTTACTCAAATTTCCACTACAACCGCATTTTCAACAGGGTCCACAACAACTGACCGCGACAAACTGACTGCGAACCAACTGACCGCGACAAACTGACTGCGAACCAACTGACCGCGACAAACTGACTGCGAACCAACTGACCGCGAACAACGCTGATTGGCCAGAAGGGCGATCCTAAATATATTTTTACTATACCAAGAGCCATCTTGCCCAAACCCTCACTTTGTGACGAAATCACCGCGACGAAATCACTGTAACAAAATGGTTGGTTTGCGGTCAGTTTGTCGCGATCAGTTGACTTGGCTCGTTTTCAACATATCCCTTAAATTCTTCTTTCACTTTTCAACATACCAAAACTCAAATTATCTTAAAACTTTAGGTAAAGCTACTGAACCCATCAACACTATATCAACACAAATGGTATTCCATCCAAGTAGTAAAAAATTGAAATCAGTATAAAAATTTTTGCAAATGAGTCATAACCAAATGTTTTAGAAACTGTACTCAATTACTGTGAGGAACTGTCTTGAAAGATTTCACATAAATGCTTTAGCAGATGAATAAGCTGTAATCTGCAGCTTATGCAACAAAATCACATTAAAACACCTCTATATAAAATTTAACTTGGTGTGATATTGTCAACAAATTGAACACGAGAAAGGAAGGCCTGGATCCCAATCCAATCAGCATTTTTACACAGCCAGCTTATAAGCTGTTAATGAGCTAACACTTTTACTTTCATTGTCTATTTTAAAGGTGAAATTCAATGTGAATACAGCATCATAAGAGATTCATTAACTTTGCCCCAGTGCTCCAATGCTGGGACAATTTCTTAAACTGTCAGTCCAAAATGAAACTTCATTTTTTTAGTGAATTTTGTGACAAGACTGATGAATAACAATTTGCGAAAATAATTATTTGAAATTAACCATTCTCTAAAGAGCCCATACGTTGAAAGTTGATTGTCTCTATTTGATGCAATTGTCATGGGTCAGTGATCAAAATTCCTTCTGCTAGGATGATGCTACTGTGTTCTCTATACTGTGACTACACAAACATAACTTGCCTAAGATGATGTCATACTCGGTTCAAATTTAGCTGTGGATATAAAAGTCCAAAATTTAGGCCACACACTCCGGCTATGAAACAGCTAAATTTAGTGCTTAGCCTCGAATATTTTCAAACTATTTTTGGTCAAAAATTAATACTGCCCTTGCTGACTGAAGAAAAAAAGCAATAATTTTAAAATTGTTTTTCAAATTGGTCTGGCACTCCGAAGCAAGCTAATTCAATTGTGCATGAGCTATCAAAAATTAAAGCAAAACTTTGTAAATATCAGTGCGCTATTCAATCACCACACAATTAATATGTCATACCTGCTCTGTGCAAAGTGCTTTGCTACGACGACGATACTGGTATCCACTGATAGTTTTTCTTCTGCGTAAACTCACTTCTCGAGATACAGAAATACACTTGTCAGACATAATGTCTACTGTACATCAACATACAAGCACATATATATATCAAAGCACACTAAGACACAGTTTGAAGCCTAATCAATCTAATCAAACAAAGCATTTATCTCAAAATATTGTACAGTCAATCAGTTTTTATTTGAAAGCTTTATTTCATTAAAAATTTCTATTACCGTAACTTTTTTTTCTTAACTTCCGATCCAAATCTAATCCCAACTTAAATCTTTACTCTAAAACTAACCCCAAATCTAACCCTACCCTTAACCTTTAAAAAAGTATGTAAATAAAAAATGTTGTGAATGACAAATCTTGGTAGAAAAATTTAACTGACATATACCAATAGCTAATGTTTGAACAGTGAACACTGCCGAAGCAGGACATCCTGACGCGACCGACCTGACGTGAGCCTTTTCACGCGGAAATTCTGACACCATGGACATCCTGACATTAGGGTTAGGGAGAGCGTTAGGGTTAGAGTTAGGGCGTCAGGATGTCCCTGGCCTCAAGAATACCGGAGTGAATTTTCTCACGTCAGGTTGGTCGCGTCAGGATGTTGCGGACCCGAACACTGAAAGAGTAGCCAAACCCGAACATATGCACAGTAGCCAACGAATAATTTAACACAAATAAATTCATGTTTACTACCACTCAGTAATTGTTTGTTGCATATTTATCTTTCAGTCACCAAACAGCATCAGATGCTAACCATTGGATGATCTACACACTTTTCATTGTGATAACACCCTTTGTGTTGGGAGGAATCCACACGTCACACCTGCTTTGGGAGTTTCCAGTGAACCAATTTTTCTGTGGATTCTTTCGATTCTCGCCCGCTGCTTGTTCAAAGTTATCAAGCAGAGTTAATCATCCTAGAGCACCCTATCAAAAGACGTATCGTAAAATGACTATATTTGGGACACCAGTTCTAACTTTGGACAGTGCCCCTAGAGGCAGGTTTTAAGATTTTTACTTTTTTTTCTTGTATGAAAGGGCTCAACGTGCTTCAAAAACCCCTTTAAAAAAGCATAAATACAAAAACTCAAAAGCAAGCATTAAGGGAGCTGTCCAAATCTAGACAGTGTTGTTCGAAGTCCGGAAGTTTTGTCATTTTACAGTAACAACATGACCAGGGTGCAGGTTGAACCAGATCATGTAAACAGGATCACCAGTCATTGTAATTAAGTGACACCTTTATTCATGGCTTTGGTCCACACAGCCAACAGTTCTACATCCACAGAACCTTGAACATGTCTTGGCAAAACCAATTTAAGCCTAGACTTCAAAGGTTTTGATACTCTAACAATAATAATAAAATTCAATAGCCTACACTACATTATTAGTACAAAGTTAGCACAAATTGCTGTTCGTGGACTGTTTTTTATTGAAGTTACGAAGGGTGCAACTAGTAGCTTACTTAACTGTAAAACATAGGCTACAACAGCACAAGGATTGCAAGGACTCCAACCCTTGCAGTCTTTGTGGTCCTTTTTTAGTAGCACCGATTATGAAGAATGGTCAAAATATGGAAAACTCAAGAAAACACACATTGAATTTATTCAACAACCTTAGTAAAGAATTTAAATAGGGCATGACAAGAAAGAAGACAAAGTACTGTAAATACTAGGCATACCATATTGAATATTTATTTAACATCAGCAGGAAAAATCTACTAATAATACCGGTACATTGACAATATGATACCAGTAAGATAATTGTAATAAAAACCTGAAATTATTCCCAAATAAATATGATAAACCTGTAAACAGCAACGTTTTAGGTAGCCAACAGTAGGACTCAAGCTTTGGGCAAATCAAACAATAACGCAGTGTACTTCTGGCTAGTGACTACAATTTGTTATTAAGACGCAGGTTATCACTATAGAAAGTACCCCTAAACTACGGAGACATCAGCACTTACTTGGGCTACCACAGACCAAAACTGCCCTAACATTAAGAACTTTGAACTGCCTGCACTTCATGCTTTACAATCTGACAATCAACTAAGCTAGGCTATACCAAAAGCAGAACAATAAAACTGCAGTTCCAGTTTACGCTTCAATCAAGTTCTGTAACCTACTGGAAGTAAGCTTAATCTATAATGCATTAGTGATAAGACTAGCCAACTGTAGAGATGTGGCAGGCACACTTTTACTGCACTGTGCCCATGCCACACCACCAAGGTTGTGTCCGAACACTGCACCGCACTCAAAAAAAATTTGCAAACACTACACTGAACCCGTACTGCACCACATAAAAACAAATACCAAAAATATGACAACAAAAAATATATTGCATGAATTCGATGATTTGGTGGCAAAGTACCAACACTGAAGAGCATAATCTGATAAAAAGCAAAGCTTATTGGAATAGGCCTACTAGTGTGCAAATACTGTAACTCAATGCTTATTTGCATGGAATCCTATCAACATAGTTATGAGGCTGGATTGTTGGGAATGATGTGTTCTAAATCTAAAGCACTCTTGCCCTAACCCTTCTTCAACAGTGAACAAAAATAAAGTTGTAGTAGCTGACTAGCCTATTCCCAATGTGTTAGCTAAATCGAATTTAATTCTCAAATAAGTCCAACAATCACACGTTTGGTGGCCTCCTTAAAAGCCACGTGAACGATGACCACCAAATTTCAATAGGCCTAGACACAATCTCAACTAAAAACCTATTGCCATTCCAAATTTCAAGTTTCTAAATTCAATGGTTTTGGAGTTAGCCTATAGGCTTATCTGCCTATAGCATGCGCAATAAATCTTGCAAACTACAGAAAAAAAAAATTTATGTATAAATCTTGAAACCCTAACATAGCGAA
Source organism: Trididemnum nubilum (assembly GCA_963965965.1). Classification (NCBI taxonomy): domain Eukaryota; kingdom Metazoa; phylum Chordata; class Ascidiacea; order Aplousobranchia; family Didemnidae; genus Trididemnum; species Trididemnum nubilum. The sequence continues at coordinate 13,079,062 of OZ014482.1, read as the reverse complement.
TGTTAGAACTGAAACTTCCATCTTCAGGCAGTTTGAAATCCAAAATTGCTATTCTCCTCCTGCAGCTACTTTAGGTCTATGCGGCTATTTCAGATTTAAAACTAGGATCAGCTTTTCAGATTAGGGTCCGTAAAATTCGTATCACTTGATCGGCAGCCCCCAAAACGTGACAAAGTACCGGTACCAGTATTGTTTCATGCATTCAATCTGACTCCATTCAATTTCAGTCTCTAGTTTCCAACTTCAACAGTTCCGATTTGCGAAGTTATGGCATCAGATGGCATTATTTATCTGCTAGCAGAAAAACGACTGATTTCGCCTAAGGAACTATACCGATATTAACCCGATTGCTGATATACTAATAAGCTACTGTACCGTACTGTACTGCGAGTGCATGATCACTTAATTAATTAACTCATTAGTCGTCACAATTTTGAAAGAGCGAACTGTGGTACCTAACTGTCCGGCGCCCGCAGCCATCACTGCGCGGCAAAACTGGGCAAAATTGCTCACGGTACTCACGCGGCTCGGCCGCTCACCGTCGCGTACGCGGCGCGGTTAACATCTCTAGCCTACTGTATACAGCAGTGTTCCCTTCAACTTTTCAACTTTTTGGCTAATTGGCGAGTGCCCAAATTTTCTTGAAACATTTGTGCCCAAAGCTGTAAAAAGACGTTAATGAGTCGTAAATTTTGTTCCAATCCAGTATTAAAGCAGAGATATACTTAACATATACTTATGTTAAGTATATCCCTGATTAAAGCATACTGAACTAAAAATCATGTTTCTGCTAATCAGTTGACTTTTCGGCACTAGTGCACATCATTAGTGCACATGCACTGGTGACCCCGACGTGATTGGATGGTCGGCGCTCTAGACGACGTTAGCAGGCCCCTTCCTACCACTGCTTTCAGAAAGGGGGAAGTGTGTCGCAGTTCCTGCTTCATCCCGTGGCGATGTAGAAACTAGCATGGAAGTAACCACAAATGAAAGATAATTGGAACCGATAGCTTTATAACTCAACAGATCATAGTAACTCATAGGTTGCACAACCGAGCCGGTTAACCGCCATCGGAGCGTGCTCCCCTTTGACACGCCACACACGCGTGCAGTTGTGCACTAAATGGGCTCTAAAACTCAAAATGAGTTTAACCCCGTAGGGTTGTATGGATGACTTTTGTGCACATACAGTAAAAATTGCCATCTCAAATTACGTTTGATTCCGATCGAGTAGTCATGGGAAAGAGATACAAATCTTGTTATATACAACTTTTTAGGAACCAAAAATAGTTGCATACACCAAAAAAGTTGCTCCGTCATAAATGCCTTTTTTGAAATTGCTCTGCGTTTGTTTGTTTTTTTGAAGTTCCATGAATTTTTGTTTTGTGAAGTGGCATCAGAGTTCGCAGTATAAGTAGTTGGCACCAAGGATGGCAGTACGATACGGTGCGATTCGATTTTTGCTAAGAAGTATGGTACGCTGGTACGGTACGCCTTTTTTGGAATAGTACGGTACGTTGGTATGGTACGCCTTTTTTGTAATGGTACGGGTACGGTACGTTGGTACGCTGTTTGAATTAAAAATCCCAGACTTTTCGCACATTGCAGCGGGTTTTTGTATGCATAGGCAAAAGACAGATGAAGCCGACGCTAAATGTGTGAATTGAGATCGTTGATTTATAGACTAGTGATTTCAAAGTCAGGTAAAGCATGGATCCTGCAATAACTGTGAGTATTTGTATTGTAGGATCCATGGTTAGTAAAAGTCAATAATTGTAGGATCCATGGTTAAAGTTGCGAGTAGTTGAAAGCAAGAATAACAGTACGGTACGTAAATACGACACGGTACGCTTCAATTTTTGCTAAAAAGTACGGTACGCCTTTTTGGGAATGGTACGAGTACGGTACGTTGGTACGGTACGGTACGCTTCAAAAATTGAACTGAACTATGGTACGCTGGTACGGTACGGTTCAAGGTGCGAGGTACGTAGTACGCAAATTCTAAACGTACCGTACCGTACTGCCATCCTCGGTTGGCACACTAATTGAGTGCACATTTCTAAATCCTGTTTTCCAGCATGTTTTGAACCTAAGGCAGGAGACAAGGTAAAGAGTAATATTGAGAAACTTCAGAGGCTGCATGGTGCGCAAAGCATAAATCAAATGTAGAGAAGTGAGAAGCTTCAATCTGCAATGGAAGCTGTCATTGGCCAATTGTGTATTCCAGGTAAGGCTAAGTAATTACCGGTAATGTACCTGTAAAATGTAAGTTTCTGGTAGTAGCTGCGGTTGCCAAATAGCCTAATTACTGGTGTACATAATGAAGAAGCCTATGGAAAAGACTAGGCCTATTTCAGTTCCACTGAAAATTTCTGTCTAGTTATTTTATTAGTTCTGACCCAAATCTAAGCTGCTAACCCAATCTCAATCCTTTCAGTAAAACTAACCTCAAATTTAACTCAAATCCTAATCTCTGATGTTGACCTTAAAAAAGCAAATCTCTGATTGGAAAAGAAAAATCAGCAAATGAATACAGTATTCCTCATTTTTGTTTTATTCTCTTTAACTTAAAAATTTTCAGTGATCTAGTCACTCCCATAAAGTATCGGTAAACAGATAAGGCTTGGATATTGGCACACTGAGTGATACAGTTAAAATGCTACGATACGTACAATACTATCGTAACTTACTAAATGGGCCCATAAATTCTAAATACTGAGTGCATGCCTTTAAAATTTTGCAAAAGTGATGTATAATTGCATTTAACAAGATAATACTGGTGTGTAAGGTGCATGTTGCCTAGCCTATAACTAGTCAGTTTACAAGTAATTTTAGGTTTGGGAAAGTTAGCCTAGCTTTCGTTTAAGATTAAGGTTCACGTTCAGGCTGCAGAACTAAATTATTTAAAAGTGTATATAATCATTTGTAGTATGGTTGTGGAAATATTATATTTTGCTATGTTATGACAATGAGCCAGTCATTTTCTTAGTGTTATTATTCCTCAATGGTGGGTCTGTATAAGCATGCTTGGTGAATTTTATTTGTAGGTTTAATGTAATTTAAAAGGCATTCAAGTCAAGTTTTTCATTGTTGACCAAAATGTTGGGAAAAACCTAAAATGTATTCTCATTGAATTTGAACTTTCTAGGTATGTCTTGCCGTTTTTGAGATACATTTGGAGTTCAAAGTTAACAAGATTCTTTTTACTTTAGTGTTGCCGTTTAAGAATTTGCCAGTATATGTTGTGGCATAAGATTAATTTTGGAAAGTTGACTTTAATTTACTTGAAAAGCAGCTAAAATTACAATTTTGACAACAACACTGTCGTAAACACTTACTGAGAGTGACAAACATGCAGTCACTTTTTGAATTTTGCTTTCGGTTGGCAGTCCTGGCAAACTTTTAAAGGGAAAATCTAAATTGTCATATTTTGGGATTGAAAAGGTGTAGAAAGCTCAAATTTGGTGAAGTTGGTCTTCAGATCTGTCAAAAATTTTTGAGAGAAAACCGAGCAAAAAGATTTTTGATCGGAATACCCTTTTAATTTTCTGTCTGAAACTATTCTCTATACCAGTGGTTCTCAAAGTTTTTTATGTTGAGGCACACTAGAAAAACTTTACAAAAATTTGCAGCACACTAACTTTAAAAACAAAACAAATGAACTTAAAAAACTTTAATCTGCAAATTTTAATGCGATGGATGCGTTTATTTTTGAGAACAAAATAAGATCAAAATGAGCTTCTGTAATTGTCAAACACACCCGCATTTTATTTTTGATTCCAAGAAGTCTTTCTCGTTTTTTCTTTTTAATTTTTGCCTACTCAAAAAATCCATATTTGCAGAGCCATGAAGATACGAATGGCAGCATGATTTTGATGACTTTGACATCGATCATTAGATAAGATTTGCAAACAGGTAGCCAAAACTTATCCAAGCTTTTTTTGGAAAGCAATGCTTAAAAAATAATAGATCATTTCGTAGATTTATGAGCTGTTCTTCTTCTTCAATAGAAAATTCAACATTATCAAAAATCTCGAAGACCTGCCAGCTAGCCTACCCATAGCAACAGTGCAGTCTTACCATAGAATTTTTAAAACGAGATGATAAATTCTAACTATTGCATCACTACACTTACGCAAACAATGATTATGGGTAATAATGATGTTGTCTTGAAACTACAAACTTTGCTGCCAGTAACTACAGTTTAATTTTAATAAAAATTTTGAAAGTGGATGAAAAGTAATAATTTAGACTACATCACAACGTCTACAAAAACAATAATTAAGACTAAGAGCATTACTAGTCTATCGCATGGTGTTGAGTCTAATTGAAATATTAGCATATTTTCCAAAATTGCAAAAAGCTATACAGCTTACCTGGAAATTTCTCACAGCACACTAGTGTGCCGTGGCACACAGTTTGATAACCACTGCTCTATACACTCTTTGTCGTAATTCTGGCTATTTAACAATTTGAAAACTAAAATTGCTATCTTCTCACGAACAACAATATACGTAAAGAATTAATGCATTCTATCACACTCATTGTCTATTGTTCTTAGCTTCAATTCTTTTGATTGGTATTGATCGGTACATGTGATGATGACATCATTGATACCAAGTGCTAGTCAAAAGTTAGCTCATCTTTAAACCTTAATCACCTTAAGTAATATGGTCACAGTGAGAACAAGTTGGCGCACTAATTAAGCTTAATTTTAATTGCTGTTTGGTATCATGCCCCAATGTTATAGTTAAGAAAGAAACTTGTTTTAGTACTACGTTCTTCTAAAATAAACTATAAAGAGTCACTGGTAAAGTGGTAAACTATAACTTAAAAGACAAACAAACAGTTGTTTGAAATGCTTGCAGTGTTCTAACTTGTTGGAGAAGAAAATCAAGTCTAACTTGGCTTAACTTTCCAGTATTCTAATACACACTATCCAGTTTTACTATTTAAGAGTTCTATTCTGTGTTGTTTAATTTTTTCTCATAAGTTACATAATTTCCTTGGTTTTATAGGAGAACGGTTGTCAAGCACTGAAGTTGGACAACCTGGTGATGGAACCTATGAGCAACATGGGTACATTTTTTCCTCTCTAACTGGATCTGTTACCAAATCAGTAGAATCATCTTCTAATCTTCCTATAGTTTCAGTGGTTCCAAGAATAAAGGCAGAAACTGTTCCTGAAGTTGGTGCTACTGTAACTTGCAAGGTACTGCGCTATGTTATGTAGCTTGATTGGCTTGTAGCAAAAAGTTTTATACTATATATCGCCACTCGGATAGTCACGTATCTCGATTTTTACACATTTTGAGTTATTCTTATGGGATGAAAACCTGTTTCATAAGCTTTATTTTGGTCTTGTTTTCATATCAAAATTCAAAGTACAAGTCAAGTTATTGCAATCAACACAAATTAATGTATCGACTTAGTAAAATTTTCTTGTGCTATAGTCACGTATCTTGCATGATACATGATTATAGCACAAAAAAAGTCGCTTTTTTGTTAATCTTATTGTGCTATAGTCACGTATACGCAAGGTTTTGCAGCCCTGCATTGACCATATTACATGAAATTTCTGACTAAACTGATAATGCTAAAAGCAATAAAACATCACTCTTACAATTTGTTTTTGTTCAAATACCCAACCAAAATCTTATGTGACGTTACAGATAATTAATTAATTGCAGTCATAATTTTATTTGAATAGTAATAATAATATTCATTTTTAATGCTTTTGACGTTTGCAACATTTTTGAATTTTGATGTTTTTCAACAGTTTCACATTTTTGACAATTTTTGGAGTAATATAAATTATGGAATTGCACCTTGCTAATCAAAAAGCAATTTCCTGTGCTTCATAGTATAGCAATGCCCATGAAACAGGATAGCGCTATTTCAGTCTGCACCAGATCTTGATACTTGAACTGGTATGAAACGAAATCTTTTTGTTTTACTTCTACAGTTGCCTATTTGCTATTTAGTTTCTCATGAACAGCGGTTATCAAGTTCTAAGCAAGCGCAAAGTCAGAAATTTAAAAAGTGTGGGGGTATTTGTGGCTTCAGTCACCAAAGGCAAAGAGTTGGGAGGCAAATACCCATGAAGTGGGGAACATTTTTTGTTTATTCCAGTATTTAATTTAGTGAATTGTTTATTTATCACTTGATTTATGTATAAAAACAAAGCCAAATACAGTAGCTACTAAGCAATTTTTATGTATTATCGCACCAAAATCTAGTCTTTCTGTAGAAAAAAATTTACTTTAGATCTCATGCTGGAGTCTGACGTTTTGACTGTTATAAAATCTAAGTACTGTCGTTGATCATAGGCTTTTGATGCACTCACGAACCTCATTGATCGTTAGACTTTGAAGTTCAATATTATATTTAAGACATACTTATGTCAAAAATATCGGTGAAAATATTATTTTTTTATGATAATTAATGAAGAGTTTAAATACAGTGTATTATTTAACTTAAAACAATCTAACTATCATCTTGTAGTGTACCTTCACGAACTACAAGATGGTTGTTAGAACTACATGATAGTTGTTAGGTTGTTTTAAGTCAAATAATCTGCTGCATTAAAAACCTTCATTAATTATCTTGAAAGACGAATATTTTCACCAATATTTTTGACATAAATATGTGTTATATTGAATTTCAAAGTCTAACGGCCAGGGGAGTTTGTGAAGATATCAAAAGCCATATTTTAGGTAAATTTTAAAAAAATCGCCAAAACATAAAAACGTCTATATCTCAAAACAGTAAAAATCGAGATACGCGACTACAGCGCAGGAATGACGATATGTGAAGTATTTCATATGATTTTTTTTCTGATTATTAAAATTTGTATTTTGAAAACCCCTAATATTTGCTGTTAGTGTTATTGTTCGTGACTTGATGTAATTTTATAAGGTTTTAGTGCTTTCCATAGGTGGGCATAGCAAAAAATCACATTTTAAAGTTTTTGAGTCAACTTGGACATAATTTTTTTGGAAGTGGCTAGTGTTACGTTACGTAACACCCATAGAGAGAACAAGGCAGCAAAGAGTGAGCGCTCATTTGCTCATTCACTTTTCTTTATTTAATTTTTAAATTATCGTTAGGGTTTGGGTTAGATTTTGAGTTTGAGTTAGGATTATTGTTAGGGTTAGAGTTTGGGTTAGGTTTAGGGTTGCGGCAAAGACTAAGATAGCGATTTTCGTATCTTACGTACCAGCAGCCTCTGCCTTTTTTTTTTTGTAACATTGCTTTAGTTCAGGAAAATAATGCCTTTAAACTTGTGGATTAATTCCGCTCATTGTAATTTTTTTCCATTAAGACTGCAATTGAAAACTTTATCAATTGAGTTAAAATGCACATGTTGCTCTGTGATTTTTAGTTGTTTAAAAAGTGCTTGATTTGTTGTGCTAAACTTTTTGCAGTAGCGTATGCGGGGGGCTATAGCCCCCCATTGGCATGTCGTACTAAATGCAGAATAAGAAAAATACCACGCTTTTAGCACTTTTGAGACTGTTGTATGCACTGGAATAAATAGCGATTTAAAACATCTTTTCAAAGATATATTTAGAGGGGTGGGGGCAGCTAATAAAACTCACAAATAAATAAAAACTTTGAAAAATAGCCAAAAATGAGCAATCAATTTTTATCGCTAGTAAAAAAATGCTGAACATAGGTGTCATCAACAAATATACCGGTACCGGTACTATAAATTTAGGAATAGGGGGGGGTGCTATTCAATATTAGTTAATTACCAATCATTGCTCTCAAATCTCTTTTCATTAGCCCCCCTACCTCAGTTATTTTTCTCTATAAACTGTAGTTGAAATAGATTCCTCCGTGTGAGATTTATTGAACTATACGATTTTGTAATTTACCAACATCTAAATAAGAGAACTAAAATTTTACCATTAGCCACCTCCCAAATACCCCATTTATGCAACCAATTTAGTCATGTTTTTAATGCCAGTTTCTATTCCACGTTTTAAAAGCATTTTTTATCAAAATAGCCCTAAAATTAAGATGTTTTTGCAAAAAAATGCAAAATTTTTGAGTGCTGGTGGCTCTGCCCCCAGACTCCCAAAACAGCCCCCCCATTGTGAAATTCTAGCAGCATGTCTGACTTTTTGTATAATGTAATCATTGCCCTTCTCCCGTATTTTGTAAGTATGATCTGGTTAGATAATTACGCAGTATCGCCAGACAATGACAAGGGAAAATAAAAAAATGAATTGCAACGATGCTTTAGAAATTTGCATTATTGCTGTATTCAGCTTGACTTTGCTTAGTGTTTGCTATTGTCATTTCACTACATCGTTTGCATTGAGTTTATATCTGATTATATACTTACGGCACTTATTTCTATTACATCTTTCACTGCGTTTAGCGTCCTATATATTTGATTAGTTTTATATGAAACTGGTTGAAATCACTTTTTAAGTTCTGTTTTGTAGTTTGTAATTCGCTAATTTTGTTAGCTTGAAACGTGATATTGTTTACCATTACCAGTATCCCGTGATGTTGTCAATTAAAACGATACAATATTTCTCGTTCCTCCTGTCTGACGTTCTATCTCAATACTAATTCTTTCTTTTTATAGTGTAGAAAAGCTATCCCCAACTTTTTTAAATTCCTGCGTCGTTTCTACATTTCATTAAAAAGAAATTTGCAGGTAAAGAACGTTAACATGGCTTCATGGAAGATCGATGAGCGAAATGTAATTAAGTCGTAACAGTCCAACAAAATTTTACCTATTTTTTCTCCGTACACCAAATAAATCGGAACAAGCCAATTATAACGCCGTCACACGTGGTTCGGTAGAAACAAACTCAAGTGCTAATTATTAATTTCTCATCTAGGGCGCAGATTGTTTTTCGAACGCAACAATAAAGAAAACAATAGCTTACCGCTGTACAAACAACTGTCTGGAGACAACAAAAACGGTAGTTAAAATCATGAAACTTTTATTCAGTGATTGTCCACCTAAAACTATAGGTTTTCGTAAGATAGCCTAAGTTAATGGTCGAAACACGAAATCCTATAGTTTTAGGTTGACAATCATTGAATAAAAGTTTAGTGATTTTAACTACCGTTTTTGTTGTCTCCAGACAATTATTTGTGCAGTGGTAAGCTATTGTTTTCGTAACACAAAAACCTATAGTTTTAGGTTGACAATCATTGAATAAAAGTTAATGATTCTAAATTGCTGCCAATTGGTAGTTAAAATAAATAGTGGTTTTCGCGCCGGTATTTTCATAGATCGCACTCAGATATGAAATTAAGTTTACGAAATGTAAATAAATCAGTTTTCGCAAACAACGATGAGTTTGGTAAATAGTTGTCCATAGATTTATGTAGTAGAAACTTTTGAATAGAATCAAAGTGCTCTAATCGAGGTCATTTTGTGATTTGAACAGTATCTCTTGTTTGCATCGTATGTGAAAAACTTCACTTTTACGTACACGGGTATGCGTTCAGCGTGCGAACAACGATCCTTGGTTTTCAGTGTTTCAAGCCGGTTGCCCTTCCAAGAAAATGTCTCTTCGGACTAGTTTTCCTTTATTCTAATGTTAGAAATGACATGGTTTGTCGTTTGATTCTTGAACTGCACAGTCGGTGCTTGAAAATTAGCCAATGTTGTTCACGAAATGCTGCTATCTACCGTGCCCGAGTTGAGGCGATTTAATAGCGCTCATTAAGCTAGTTAGATCACATCCAAGAGTTTATGTAACTGCGTGTAAAACCTCTTTGATACTGTAATTCAAATGTATCATGGTTGTAGCAGCTGACTTTTGTTGATTTTGTCAATTCATTAGCTTGTGGTGTCAGTCTTCAGCTATATCAAACTTTTTAAGGAGTGCTAAATCAAACTTCTTAAAGATATCCGCGAGCTGACAGCTCTGACGTCACCACTTTGTATGCCAAAACATCAGGCCAAGGCTGTTGGCTAATGTGTAAACCAGGCCAGAAAAATGTAAAGATCAAAAACTTAATGTCGTCTTGGCGTATTCGGGGCATTTTAGGCCAGAAAATGAGTAGAGAATAAAAATATCTTTCAGGTAGTTCGGTACAAGGTTGAAGACCAGTGTGGCTGGACTTTGGACTCTTCTGGGCAGGATTTTGGTTTGAAAAAATTCCTCATCGCTACTTTTTTGTAATCCCTTATCAGTGTAGCAAATTTTACTATGCTGGAATATTTGCAGATTACCCAAATTACATCTCGGTTTGCTAAATGCTTGATTATTGCGGTCAACAATCATCCTGTCACAAATGGATTTCGTGGAATGATTCGAAAAGAAAATGTCCGTGCAACTGACCGAGATCGAGTCGATGTTTATAAAAGTTTTCGGCCAGGGAATATTGTATTAGCGAAAGTGGTAAGTAACAAAGATGGGCAAAGCGCAATTGTGAAAATTGCTGTAAGCTTGATTTTATTTGCGACATTGCGGATTAATAACGCTATACTTCCAAAATTGTGTTTTTTCGATTAATAGCGCAAATTTCTACTGTGAGCTTATATTTGTTTCATTCGTATCTTAATATTGTCAAAATTTAACCTTCCTAATAGCATGGAATTTGCTCTTTTTCTGCCAAATGCAAAATTGCAATTTTGCACGTTTTCGTAATTTTATTGTGAAAGTGTGGTTGCGCGTTGGCTTGGTAGAAAATTCCATTGCTGAAGGTTCGTTGAGCTTCGGCTTTAAATAGCTCGTTGCAGACGTTGCGTTACGCTCATTGCGCTTAAATGAAAAGGTGATCGTGCATCTTACGCTGCTCTTCAGTGGTTTGAAATATCGTTGCGCTGCGTTTTTAGTAAAATTTTAATGGTGCCCACCAAGGGTGCCGGAACGTTAGAAGGGCAAGGGGGGGGGGGGGGGGGCAGCTTTTTCAAAGGGCACTTTCAATACTGTACGTACATTCATTACTATTAACATTGTAGACATACAGTCAAACAATTAAACACTTCACCAAAGTCAGAGTATTGAGTACGTCGCATAAACACTAAAAACTAACAACAAAAATATTATCAATTAAATAAAGGCAGATTCTGCCGCAGGATGCCATTGGGAGTTTGGGGACAACGCCTCCGACATTCGCAGGCAAGGGTCCTGGGGGCGGAGCCCCCAGCGCTCGGAGATTTTGCAATATTGTGCAAAAATAACTTAATTTTAGGCCTATTTTAGCAAAAATTAATGCTTTTGAATTGTGGCATAGAAATTAGCAGTGCAAAAACATGATTAAACTGGCTGTGTAAATGAGCAGATTGGCTATGAGGGCGGTGGCTAATGGTAAAATTTTAAGCCTTTTTATAACAAGCTGGTAAACCTTAAAATTTTAAACTAATTCGTCTGCATTTACAAAACAAGATAATTTTGGAGAAGATGTTTATTCCCACCACATCCCAGCATCCCCATCCCTACCGAGTACTTTACTGTGAAGGATCTTGCTCCAGTTATTGCAATGAATTTTACTGTATGTGTTGGAAGTTTTTCTTATATTTCTCCGGTTTGCGCAGGGGTCCGGACCACCTGGATTGGCCACTGTTAACGTCAGCGTCGATCGTTCTAACTTTAGGGCTACAAACAAAGTTAGAAACTTGAATGTCTTGCGATAGAGTAATGCTGAGGCCTACAGACATAGGATCCTGGAGTTCTTAATTTGAAATTTTGTGGCACCCTATATCTTCGTAGCATCAGTTTAAACTAATGGAACTAAGTCGGGTGTCACAGCTCACAAGCCAGCCAAATGCATTCCACAAGATTGCTCACTTATTTTATCGGTACGTTATTTAGAAATCGTTTAACACACGCAATTTGTTATTATTGATTGCATTGAAGTTTTTAGCTCTAATTAATGGAGAGTAATTTTGTTTATAACAAGAGATATTGTTTTCAGAAAATGAAAATTGGAATGTGTTTTGTTTCGACAAAAAACTTTTTTACGTTTTATTTCTAGAAAGGGCTCTGTTGGTTGACAAAACACTAACCTTTAATCCCTCAAATGCTTCTTGTAGTTCCAGTACGCTTTTGCGTGCCATCAGTTTAAACTGACGCGACGTGGATATGAGTTCAGTTTCTTCCAATTGACAGCTTTCATGAGCTAGCTAAAAAACATACAGTTCAGTATAGCGTACTGCAGGTTGCTACTAACTTTCTACTGTGTTTATTGCTATCGTGCACAATTGGGTCATTTGTCAGGTCTATTGTTCACAAACGATTAAATTATCTGTTAGATTTATTGCGGAGGTGGCAACGGATCCGGAGCGGACCACATAGGACCTGGATCTTACTGTTTGCGGATCCGGATCCAGTTTCATTAGAAGATGCGGATCCCGACCAGATCCGGATCTGAGTTTGGCTTTGCCCTCCCTTAATAATTTGGGGACAAAATCAGCACTACATTCCGCAAAAAACTTTGTTTCTTTTGGTCTCCACCTGAATTCTGGCAGAAAAAATGCCCCAATTTTCAGTTAAGACTTTTTTATTTTTATTGTTTTGGTCTTTACCTGAATTGTGGCAGAAGAAACGCCCTTATTTTTAGTGAAGACCTTTTTTTATTTTTTGGTATTCAACTGAATTTGGGCAGAAAAAACGCCCCAGTTTTTGATGAGGACCTTTTTTTTTGGTCTTCACCTGAATTTGGGCAGAAAAAACGTCTCAATTTTGAGTGACACCTTGTTTGCTTTTGTGTGGTCTACTTTTGGTTTTCGTTGATATGAACAAAGTGTAGCTGTATACTGGCGAATCCGGATCTCTTCTTGTTGGATCCGGATCGGTTCTGGATCTTGAAATTTGTGGATGCGGCCACCTTTGATGTATTGTTTATGAACAATTGAATTTATTCTGCATGGACAAGCGAGACCGGATAATTATTGATAAATATATATTATTGATAAATAAGTACCATGGACAAGATAAATTGTATGCTAACGCTAACTAGATTGACATGTTCACTTATACGCAGAGGTGTAAAAAGTAGTAAGAAACAATAGTCACGTAAAAGTGTTGTTACTGACAATCAAATGCAGTGCAAGTCGAGTAGAAAGTACTGAACCATTTAACTAAGCAAGTAAAAGTACAAAGTAAACAGGTTTTTAAACTACTCAAGTACCCAAGTAGAAAATTTTGTTCGAAAAGACCCTTGTGTTGTCTGCATTGTGGTCTATGAATGTTGCGAAATACCATGTATAAACAATAAATGTACTATATCGCGCTTTAAAATCAGAGCCTAAAACAACCATAACTGCTCAAGAGTAAGTGATTTTTTAATGCATAGACGTACAGTAGTATAAACGGCTTTATCGTTAATCATACCAAAAGCATGATTGTGGTACAGTATTTCAGTCATAACGCTTAATAGCAGTAACCCAAAATGGTTAGTAGGTTACTGATACTAATTGCCAAGCTCTGTGTCTGTCCTCGCTAGATTATTGCGATGAGTTGTGATGTCGTCATATATGAAACCTGTGCAATTTATTCAGTAAACACTAAAGAACAGTGGAGCACCAAAATGAATTTAAAAGTTTTAAAACACTAGCTTACCACTAAAACCATTTAAAGCTAAAACAATGGAAACCCATTAAATCTTTACCGATTACCATTTAATACTAAAACAAAATACGCTAAAAATGATAACATTTTCTGTGAGCTTATATAACAACAATTGAGTACTGAAAGTTGGGGACCTTTAGCTAAATTTTTGAGGTTTAGTTAAAAATACATGCCCCAAATGACCACCATTCCGTCTCAGATATTCTTGAAGCCGCCACGCAAAGTTATCAATCACTCTGGCACCTTCCTCTTTTGACTCCACAAATGTTTGCGTAGTGGCCAATTTAATAGTTTTGGAATTATTTTGATAAACTCTATCTTTTAACAAGCTCCACAGGTAGAAGTCTGGGGAACTCAAGTCAGGCAAATGTGGCGACCATTCTGTATCATCCCACATGCTGATCAAACGATCAGAGAATCGTTGGTCAAGGTGATATTCGCTGTAAGTGCAGTAGCTCCATCCTGTTGGAAATGCGCATTTCCATTTAATTCCTGCTGTTTCAAGTTCCATCCACTCATCCAGAACATATTACTTTTGCCAGAGAGCACAGTTTGTACAATGTACATTTTGTTCAACGTTGCCAATTTTAAAAAAATAATACGTATTAAGCGCACTAACTACTTTTAACTTAAAATGTAAGCAAGTAGCGTTATGTTCTGTTAATCAAGTGAAAGTAACCAAAAATATAATTACGTAAAAAGTGCTCGTTACTGACAAATTTTACTGGAATAAGCTTCTTGGGTAGAGCTTCGTTCGTTACTTTACATCTCTACTTATACGGTCTGTATTTTTAGCTTGCCTCATATGAAGATTGCAGAAGAAAATTAGTCGAAACTTGTTAAATTTATAATGAACAGTCAGTCGTGCGGTAACACGTTCGTCTCTGAAACGAAAAGTCTAAGGTTCATCTCGGGCTGGTCAAATCGGGCATGTGTTGCCAACGGCTCGCTACCGCTGCTTTTTCTTCGAAAGGTTATGTGTTGCGCTTCAAGCGCCATGACGCGGAGATGGGCCCTGCCAACACGTTGCACGCTTCGCCGTAATACACGGTGTTTAATGAAAAATTTGACTTCAGCAAATAGATTAGATAATTTTTGATTACCGGTAGCAATTTTTGTAAAGATGCAGTATTCTGCTTTTAGTCTGTGGAAATAAGCCAATGTTTTGATTTTAATAGCGCATTTCCGTTTTTGGTTACTTTAATACTGAACGCAAGTGGATCAAATTTTTCGTTATACTCGCTGTAATACGCCGAAGCGTGTAACGAGTTGCCAGGACTCTTCTCCGCGTCATTGCGCCCGGGCAACACAGTTTTTTTCGAAGAAATGTCGCAACGGTGGCGAGCCGTTGGCAACACTGTGTCCGATTTGATCGGCCTGAGATTTAAACCTCAGACCTCCCGCTCCAGAGACGAACGCTTTACCGCTCGACCAACTGGCTGGTAAGAACCACCAAAATTATTGTTTAGAAAATATATTTACGTGACAGTGTTTTCAGCTATCATTGGGAGATGCATCTTGTTATCAACTGACAACAGCTGAGAATGAATTGGGTGTTGTGATAGCTCACAGTGAAAATGGAACTGCTATGGTGCCACTCAGTCATTGTGAGATGCAATGTCCTGCCACACTGGTGAAAGAAAGTCGCAAAGTTGCTCGTCCTCGAACCGAACACCTATCGTTTGTTGAAAGATGACAAAAATGTTATGAGGCATTTGACAACACGACCAATCCGATATGTCTAGAGACAATTTTAATGTCAAAAATCCTGACTCTTCGGGAAGATAAAATCTAGCAAGATACCGCAATGAAAGCTGTGCAGTATCGTAATTGGCTTATTGCAACTCTATTTTAAGTTCGAACATGGTTAGATGGTACCGTTGTGCTGAATTAAGTTGATACGTGATGTCTTACAAGTTCGCAATGTAATCTCCGATTCGTCAATTGCGTTTTTATTTTGTTGCTGATTTTAACTTTAGGCCAGACGATTTCAAAGTGAACTTTCGATATTTTTGTGGAAAAAATAGAAATGGTTCAAAAAATTTTTTGTGGTGTGTTCCTTTGCAGATGATACGTTTCGATTTATTCTTAACCATTTTCAAACATTCTTAAGGAGTAATATGAATTACTGCAATTTTGGCTGTTAAATTTGGTGGTAAGTGATATCAATAATACCAAAGGAACTAAAATTTCAACCTTGGGCGTGAAATTATAAGATACGCCCGGCATACCGCGTTAACAGCGTAGTAAACGTACGAACTGAGAATACGCTCGTGATTTTACGCCCAGGGTTGACCGGATCCTTCGAGTCTCGGTCCCGATTCCAGTCGCATTCTATCACTTCAAATGCGTTTCCGTTAGACGGAGCCTTCCATCAAACTACGGCAAAACTCGCGTCAATTCCAACAAAAAGTTGTCCACTAGATATCGTAAAAGAACTACGGAGAGTAGATTTTTTGACTTTAGCTTTCATCTAGTCGGCCCTAATCTCAAGTTTTCTCAGCCAATAGACAAAAACGAAGTACTCTTTTGCATTCGTGGGTGGCTCGATCAAGAGCCGGGGAAAATGATGGGGAAAAATAGGATATGTTGCCAATTATAAAAATAGGATAGACTGTATTAATATTTATTGCAGATTTTCTAAAATTGGATTGCTTGCGATGTTCATCGCACAAAATACGCGGGGTAAAATAAGAGGTAAAGAGGAAATAGCACCACCAAACAAGTTTGATGATACAAATTGCAACACAGTTAAACAATGCAATATTTCAGCAATCAGTTTGGGAACTAATGTTGAAAACCATGTATGATATATCACAATTAGGGGGAAGATCTGGACAATTAACTTGAAAACAATAACAGTGTCGATGAATCAAAACGAATTTTGATGTTCTTTAAAGTTCGAAAAAGTGTAAACTGAGCAGCAAAACAGAAAATGGCCGTTAGGCTATTTGCAATGCCTAGGATTACTAAACAGCCACTTTCCACACAATTAGTTGCAGTGCGAGGCAGTAGCACAAGGAATGGACAAATGTAATAGAAAGCAGTTTTGAGATTCATACACTCCCGAAACGCTACGCACATGCACAGTGCATTACAAAAATTACAAAACAAATGGCATAGCAAAAAACGGTAGTATTTCTAGTTGATTCACAAATCTGTAAAAACTATTCGGGTTTTAAATGAGTTAAAAGTCTCGTTTAATGCACACAATTTGCTCAGTTGATGCTTGAAAAAAATTTTTTCTGAAGTTGTTCATAAGTAGACATACTCCAAAACCCCAATTTCTTTTTACAAATTGAGAATCGAAAATACACTAGCTAATTGCAAACGAATTTTTGACCAAATGTTGACCAGTGTTTTTACCATCTGAAGCGAGTAAAACTTCAACCCAAAGTTTTATATGAAGTCACCCTTTTTAACTAACAAAACAACGAAAGTATATTGAGTAAGTCCGCTTTATGCGAATAAATTTAGAGGGAGCGACAATTTTAAGATGATAGTAACAGTACCACTCTACAGCAGGTATTGGAGTGCAGTTAATTGAACATTTTTAAAACAAAAAAATTGCAATGCAAATTACAAAATCAATGAAGGTTTAGGGCATTTTTCAACCAGAGATCAATGCTTGTTTGGAAGCTTTATTACTTTTTATGCAGCAATTGGGAGTATATTTTTAATGGAATTTGGAGAACCTGAAGTAGACCTGCAATGTTTTAGCTTTTAACTTAGCTATGCATTATACGATTCATCTAATTCAATTTTTTTTTGGCCAAGTATTCAAGACAGTAGTAACACGCTGAAAAACCAAATTTAATTTAACACCAAAGCTGCACTTTCAAAAACCAATTTTTTTGTTTTTTTGTTAAAAGCACGTTTGGTAGATTGGCACATTAAAATAGAGTATAGTGGGTAACCACCCACCTTCCAACTGCTAATGTGGAACTGCCACATCAAAATATGGTGATTAAGAAATTTTATGATCATCGACACATACAGATATTAGTGGTACGCTAATATATATTGCAGTTCCAATAAGTTTTAGTCAACTAGTTTAACTGTAGTTTAAAAGGAACTGTAATTTTGAATAGAAATTTGAAATCACATTCTAAAATTCAATGTGGCATGGTAAAGATGCCATTTATCAATAGAAGCACCAGATGACTTACAATACACCTTTTGATCAATATTGATCAATAATAACATGCGATGCAAAAAAGTCAACATTGGTGTATCAAAGCAAATAATACACAAGGTAATAACAAAGGCTATAAAAATTTGCAAAAACACTGAAAAATACCAATGATGACTTCAAGGCCAAGCACATTGTGGGGCATAAAACTTGCTTTGCCATTCATATAAAACAATACCAGCAAACAGCTTTTGCAGGTTGTTACAAGTAGCAGCAGTACGAAAGTACAGTACCCTTAAAATTCACTGAAACATTGCAACTCAGTGAACTTTCACATTTTCAAACAACAGAGGAATCACAGCCAAAAAAATTTAAACAACTTGATACAAAAATCATCCTTCATTAACCAAAGATTTCTTACTAAATGCAGCCTTTTGGTTTTCAAATAAAACAAAAAGAGTGCATTTAACATTATACTAGTGCTTCTCCACATTAAAGACATATAAAATAATCCAAAATGCAATAAGGGGTAGTAAGTAAAAATTGATCTATGAAAAGGCTATGCTTGAACATTAAGCAGTCCTTTTAGATGTACAGCCATTGAATCCAAAAAAGGAGCATTAAGCATTGGGCTGACAGATGCTGCACACGTTGCATTAAGCCAATGGGTCGGAGGTTTTGGCAAACTATTAGGCGAAGGTGGGCTGTGAAACCTAGCTCCAGCATAGGTTGTTGCATTGAGTTTTTCAGTTGAAGTTTCAAGGGTTTGGAGGTAATCATCATTGCTCAGTCTATTATTTACAGAAGGGGAATGGCGAGTTGGAGATGATCTCTCATTGAAATCCTTTTGAAGATTACGTGCCAAGTTGGATGAAGATCTTCTGGAAAGGATTTTGTATTCCTTTTGAGGTGACGGTGCTTTTCGATTAGTTGGAGACTTAGACTTGACGGATTTTTGTCTTTTTTTGCAAGGGGTACATTGCATCAGAGAATCACTTTCACTCTCAATCTAAAAAATTACACAACAGTTAACTAACATTAACTTGGTGAACAATTTGTAGATTTAACATATATCATTCCTAAAAGTATGTCCAGTTCACTCAAATTCCCTCAGTAAAAACACGCCGGTATCTGATAGTGATATACCATACCATACAGCTAAATCAGTAGCCACAATATCAGCAGCACAGTACAAACTCCAAACAAATGAAAATAGTAAAATGACCTTAAAATCAGCAATTTGTGATCACATTGAAATATGGCAAAACCGCAAGTCAAATTATACAAAAGTTCTATGCATTTGTGATTCAGAATATGCGACAAAAATACAAGAAGCTTTACTCATAAAAACACAATCAGCAATCCACAACCCAATAGACAACTTTCCCTAATGGTTCAACCTTTCAACTACATGTTTATTAGCTTAGCAAGTGATATTGTTTTTTGTGTGTGTGTGATTTTTTTTCAGATTTCTAATCACATTCTCAGAAGGTATGAAATGTATGTGATATTATTTTTATG
This sequence comes from Trididemnum nubilum, assembly GCA_963965965.1. Taxonomy (NCBI): domain Eukaryota; kingdom Metazoa; phylum Chordata; class Ascidiacea; order Aplousobranchia; family Didemnidae; genus Trididemnum; species Trididemnum nubilum. Next base: position 13,059,856 of record OZ014482.1, on the reverse strand, counting down.
TCATTGCATACCGTCAACCGGGGCGACTTTGAACGCCGGGGTGACTTTGAACACTTCACTAAAACAAACTTTGTTTTCAGTTAAATGCTTTTCAAGACCAAGAGCGGTCTCTTACTAGGTCAGTGTTTGAACTTTGATAGATTTTTTTTCTTTTTTGCCCGACTAGCACAAGGTCACGTGATAATGACATCATCATTTCAACAAAATAATTCTCAGAAATAGGGCGATTTACTACACCATTACTATTGACATATAGATCCTCAAGTCAGGTCAATTAGCAATAGACGATTGCAGGCTCGAACCCATGAGGATGTGATCGGCAGTTTACCGCCCTCACCACTCTTGCCACGTGTTTTTTTCGTATTTTTAAGGCGGAGTGCCAATTTAAAAAAAAATTGGGAACGGAGTGTGACTTTTTTAGTTAGAGTTGGTAGTAGAATGAGCAACTATTTTTGCTATCTGGGAATATCAAAATATGCGATTAGGCTACGCTTATCCAGGTTATGGAGCAATATGACAATTGGTTCAAATTTTTTGTCAAAGTGTATTTTTGTACCGGAGTATTTCAGAGCTGAGTGTTGTTGTAAAATTTCGGAGCCAGAGTCAGTAAAAAAATTTTGGAGAGGATCCGGAGTGGAAAAATTAGCCGCTCCGCAACGTTCTAATTCAAAGACATGTTAGGCGAAGACAACTTTTCGCTTGTAAGTGAAGGTTTAAGTGCATGATGGTAGGCGTTCAAAGTCGCCCCAGAGACCGGGGCGACTTTGAACGCTTTTTGAGATAGAATATATGGCTTATGAGAGCGAAATATTTTTTTAGTTATGACAGTTCTAGTTGCTAAGGCCATAAGTGTTACGTTCAGCCTATAAGCACTTTTCTTGCTTAAACCTGGTGGAAGTGACAAGTAAAAATGATTCAAAACCGTTCAAAGTCGCCCCGGTTGACGGTAATTTGTACAGTTGTTAAAATTGCGTACGGTACTTGTTATGTTGAAGTGAACTTATTGCTTTCTTGAAAGTAACTAATTTGCTAGTTAATCGTCTAAATGTAATATGTAAAATTTTTGCTCTAAAGAGGACCATGGAATGTTTGAAAACGTTTAGCATTGAATAAAACAATTGTTTTTAAAATTTTGTCTGTTGCTGCAATTTTAAATCCAACCTTAAAACACATTATTTTAAATTAGCTCATGATAATCGACATACTATTGCAGTATTTAGTAGATAAGTATCCATGGAATCGGAAGTAATGATAGTGTTTTATAATTGATGCGTCTCCATATGTAAAATGAGTGTATATCTTACTTCAGTGTAACCAGGAAACCTGAAGTTTTATACTTTTTTGTTTTTATAAAATTGATTTTTACCTGCACCTGTGAGATTGCACTACCATATCTACAGTGTGAGAATTGTCGATATCAATTTTTCGAATTTTGTATTGCTGAAATTTTGATTTTTGTAGATGCATTATTTTTTTGTTTTTTTCAACTGCTTTGAGCAACTGTCTGTAATCATGTTAAGCAGTATAAAGCACCCAATTATTATTATTAATATCGCTGATAAGATAAAAATAGCATACTCACAGGAACAAAATGATGCCTTTCACTTTTAACCATTTTGTTAATTCAAGAACTCCAGTGATTTGATCACTTCAACTTTGGCAGGTTTACAATTGAAGAAATTTATACTATACAATCTTTTTCAGTCATCAAATCTCAAATCTGTAAAACAAGCAATGAGTCAGAATTATACAGATACAGCAAACCAATTAAAGTTCAAGGAGCTAACAATAAAATGCCAAATATTAATCAGCCAACAAAAAAGCCAGTAAGTTACCGGTAACCTCAACTGTCAAGGCTTTGACCCAAAAAAATAGGAAAAGGCTTGGCGCACGTTCCGTGCGCACAGACATTTCGTAATTAAGGCTAAAAAACCAAACCCAAAGCACTAGTCTTAGCCCTAACCCTAATTCTAGCCCTAACCCAAACCCTAACCTAAACCCTAACCAAACCTATAACTATAATAATCAAAATAAAAATTTTCGAAAACGAATGACGTCATCGGAATGTTTGTTTATTTAACCGCGCACGTTCCGTGCGCCAAGACACTTCGAAAAAAATAATCTACGGCAAATTAAATTATTTTACCGTACAGCCCGATTTTTGCAGGCATACCTGCACTTTCAGCAGATCAATACCCGTACCAGGCTACTGTACATGTTGCATGTGTAGTGCACTACTGTATATACCAGAAGGCTACCGCTACCTGACTTAATTAGCCCACTGTAGCCAGGTAGCCCAAATAAAAGAAAATCTAGGCTAGGGAACTGATCACAAAGACTTGCTGATTCATAATTGTATTGTAGGACATACAGTGCCGGTTAGCGGTTGGCACCCTTATGTTAGCTACTGTCCCATATAAATTTTAAACTTACTAAACTCCATCTATCAATTGACTGTGCCGACCTTTCTGTCCTTGCCACAAAACGATCTTGAACAAGCTGCGTAGCATGGTAGGCCAACCTTTTTTATTTCAATTTAAAAACTCATACAACATCTCCACAAACTCAGAACTGTTTGCCCGTCCCATTCTCTAGCATTCCTCACTGTACAACCTGCTCGAGTAACAAAACTGAACCGGTTAGGAGTACCCCACTTCTTTCCCCATCGACTCCTTGTACTTCTTTAACTATTTTCACATGAACTGGCTTCGACCGTTCTTATGAACAACAAAAACAACGATGATCCAATCACACAGCAAACTGATATCACGTGCGAAACTTACCCAATCAGAATTTAAGCTATTAATATGTTTGACGTCAAAGCTTGTCACGTGACAAAACCGTTTTTCTCCATCTTTGCTGTAAAAGGTTCGAATGCTGTTACACAAAGTACAGTTCTACGAAAGTAGTAATTATATTGATTCGCCTGCGGAAATTGTTGGTTTATCGGTTTGTTGTTGTTGTATGGCAGTGACACAAGCTACAACTGTTTAATTTTTCACTACCTTGATTTTAGGAAAATACAGTAATTTGAAAATCCAATTTTTCTACCGTATGTCTTTAATTTTGCAAAATTGTAAACATTTCTTAAGCATAGGGCGAAGGCCTTGTATGAAGTAGTTGATGACCCCATGAACTTCATTCACCCAAAGAACTTCGTTTTATGCAGCGGCAGCACCTGTTTTTGCATGGTGTTCTCATTTATTTCATCCCGAACTAGCCTGCATGGTACCCTATACATATGACTGATCTGATCCTTTCAAACACCCACCCTTTATTGGTTTTTATAGATCTCGAGAGCTCACTTCTGAACTATCCACCTGAAAGGGTCAAGTAGGACTAAACCTTGGAGTCTACTGAATAGATTTAACTTGGGTTTTACAGAATGCGACCAGCCGATCAATGGAGGCTTTAGATAAGATGAGTGATGCGTACTTGAGTACGAAATGCGCAACTGTCGTAAGTACGCAAAGAGGTCTGACTCCATTGGTTGAGCAGCACAAGAATTATGTAATGGTTTTGGACTTGAAATCAGATTGAACGTTTTTCTTTCAGAGATGCTGGTTATTGGTGCTACCCTATCCCTTCCCAAAGTATGGGGGCGTGGAGAAACGTCGAGATTCAGTAGTCGGGCCACAAACTAAAGCATAGTACAGTATACTGTGCCCAAGCCTGAAACTAAGACGGAAAGAGCAAAGCTAAAAGTGGCACTGCTGAGATACGAGGCTTAGATGCTGGTCATTCAAAGAGAAAATTACCGTTGGCCCTGTAAGTGGATCCACATCCGCTGCAAGATATACTGTTCTTATTTTGTCTATGCTGCATACGAGATAAGAGGATAGCTGGTGCAAGGATATGAGCATACGTAGGCCAGTTAATGCAAAACGTTAGCTTCGTTAACCACTAGTCCGTTCACAAGCATCATACCGCCGTTAAAGTTAATTCATTATCTTCAGCTTTAATTAACGGAAGTTAATGAAGTCTGTTAATTCGTTAATAGTTTGCGTGTAATTTACTTTTTTTTTTATTCACTTACTTTTAGAACACGTAATGACACAGTTGAGCTGATTGTAAGTAAAAATTTATTGCTATGGTGGTCTTTTTGTGTTTTGGAAGTTACATTTTAGTCTAATATAATTTCAAGATAAAAATAGGTTCAAATGCACTAACGAAGCTGCGATCGGAAAATCTTTGAAAATTGCGAACAGCGATAATTATGAGGCTGCAAAAAAAGAAAAAAGAGCTCCTTTTGCTTTTTCTGTAAAACTTGTCCTAATACGCAACAGATGTTACTAAGGCAAACAGGTTTCTTCCGTTACGATGAATGAATGGTGCACGATATCAACGATAAAAACCTCAACGGAAGTAAATAAAACTTAAAGGAATTTAATTTTGTCCGTTAACATAAAAAACTTTTTAACGGATTAACGAGTTAATGAAAAAGTTAGCTTCGTTAATAACGGTTTTGTGCCCATCAATGGATATAGGCAGTAGCCTACTTAAACTGTAAAATTTTGCATGGGGGGACGCTTTCGCAGCCTTGACCAAACGCATTTGGCATGCGAAAATACTTTAGTGAAGATTACGTAATAACGTCGCCGAAATTGAATGAACACCAAAAAAAAGAGGTCTTCGCCGAAAATTGGTGTTTTTTCGCTAAAAGTAGGTGAAGACCAAAAAAAAAGGTCTTCGTCGGAAATTGAAGCGGTTTTTCGCCAAAATTAGGTGAAGAATTAGGTCTTTTTCAGCTGATCATCCAGCGCTCAAATCTCGATGGGGGTACACCTAAATCTAAATCTCGATGGGGGACGCTAAATCTCGATAGGGGGACGCTAACTCGCGATGGGGGGACGCGTCCCCCCTACAATTTAAGTATCCTACTGGATATAGGTACAAAAGAGGAAGTCGAAGTAGGTGAAACATGATAGGCCTATCACTTGAAAATATACTGCAGGTATACACACTCGCCGCAATTAGCCCAACTTATAAGCTTGCACTCGTCGACTAGACTCAATAATGGAAGTGCAAAATAGTATATTCAAACAAAATAAATTTAAAGCATGGTACTGGTAAGTTACCCAAACAAAACACGTAAGAGCAAAAGTGAAACGTCAAAAAGAACAGTGTTAATGCATTAAAAGCGACATAAACGGGTATAAAAGAACTATCGCTCCACTTGCACTAGAGCAGGAAAGGTTTTCATTCTCAATCTTTCAACTTCAGCTCTTAGAACAGCAACCTCTTGGGCTTGAGCCTTCGCTAAATCAACCAATTTTCTTCGCTGCACGATGCCTCTCAGTCGTTTATCAGCGGTATTCATCGCTCTTTCAGCAGCTGAAAAAAAGACATTGTTTCGTAATTATTTCAGAATACGAGAAGCAGGGCCATATACGGGGTTCAATGGTTAGTCAATTTATCGATAATGGTGAGCCCCGTCTTAATTTTGCTGCGATCTACCTGAGCAACGCGTCTGAGTACGCCCTGACATGAAGTGAATTACTGATCTTTGAAAGTGTCAACCGCAAATAGTACAAATTCCGAAGTTTTCTCTAGCTATCCATGAACAACTCAAAAACTTGGTTCTCATATTTATCGCAGGGACCAGATTTCGAGTGGTTTACGAGTTCACCTCGTCAGGAGCGGAAGGATGGTCTTAGTTGGATGGTCAATAGGGTCATCAAAAAATTATTTTCAAAAAAATTATTCTACCGTTAACGTTAGATATGTTTTGTCTCTCTGACACGGAGATATGAAGTTCCTCAAGAACTTTGTCCAGCTCTTTATTCTCGTCTTCTTTCATTCGCAGTCGCCGAGTTAGCAGAGAGGTCTACGAAAACAATATCGCATTTCAAGAATTATATACAATTATACAGAAATTACATACAGGGCATAAGTACAGTAATTTCTCACGATTGACAAGTCCTTCAACCCTGTCATTTAGCAAAGAAAAATTTTCTTGAAAAGAAGTTAAAAAATAATGAACCACCCCATGATTTACACCACATGTCTGTCGTGATAGCCTAACCACAAAATACAGCAATTAAAACAGAAGAAACAGATCTACTATAAACAGGGGCGTATTTAAGGGGGGCATTGAGCCATGGCCCCCCCTGTGGGTCGCCAGAATAGTATAATTAGCATAGAATTGTATGCAAAATTGCGGCATGCCCCCCCCCCCCTTTGCAACTTAGGCAGAAGGTTTGAGCACACAAATGGGGAGCGAAGACCTTTTTTTAGGCCTTCACCCAATTTTCGGCCAAAAACCGGACTATATTTGAGTGAAGACCTTTTTTTTTTGGTCTTCACCGGATTTTGGCCAAAAACCGGACTAAATTTGAGTGAAGACCCTTCTTTTTTTTGGTCTTCACCTAATTTTGGGCAGGAAAACGGACTGATTCTGGGTGGAAAATTTTTCATTTTGGTCTTCATTGTTCTCAAATTTTCTGAATTTCCTGCCCCCCCTTTCGAAAATCCTGCGTACGCTACTGACTATACAACAAATTAAAACGTAAAAAATGTTACTTTCAAACTCTGTAGTTTATTGGGATTTTGATAACTGCATGGTTTTGCTACATGATAAAAAAAAAGCTTTCCTGGATTTTGAACATTTGGTATAGTTAAATAACATTTGGTCGAGTTACGGTAGATAACTACACAATTTGCCCAGTTGATTTAACTCTAGCTAAGAAAATAACAACCTAACCTAAAATAATAACTTCACAAAGCCAAAGGCATAGAACAAACAAATGAATTTCGGTATCATGGATTTGCTTGAAACCAAAGCTTATTGAAAAGTGAAAACATGTGCTAAACAAAATTGTTCACGTTGGAAGCGATATTTATTTAAAAACCTTACAGATTGTCAGTGAAAGTACGTCATTAGCTTTTAATGAGAGGGAAACGCTCAAACCAACTGAAAAAATGATCGCACTATTAACACCTTTTAACAAGAAAGAGCTATTTATCTTTCCGACTAATGGCAAAGCGTGACAATTTTAAGCCAGCTTGGCTATTTTGGCAAACACCAAAGCTAAATTATATGATTACTACAGGAAATTAAATGGCAATTATGTTCACACCACTTACAATATCGTTTTTCTGATCTAGATTGGCCTCCAGTTGTTTGTCTTGAAGCACAAGTGTTTGCTCTAGCACAGCTATTTCCTTCGCTTGCTTTGCGGGATGATTATCTTCGTTCAAAAACTGAAATGTGAAACAAAAACCTTCGAATCTTTGGCGGCAAAAAAATTGTACACTTCTTGTAAATTTTAACATTACAAGCCTACTTGTGTTATGGCTGCAATTTCGTTGCAGAAAAAAAAAAAAAAAAATTGCGTGACTGAGCTCATGAATATAGCCTACTTAACAGCTCAGAAATTGGTATAACAAAAAAGTATAGACAGTATATCAACCGATAAATTAATAACTGCAAGTGTATCAAAACCACGGTTTTCCACTTGTTGACTTTAAAAGTTAATCAAAATTTCCAGTTGTGCGCCACTTTGCTATTTCAAGGTCAGCACCGAAGAATAACAGAATACTTCAGTGGAATTCACAGAGCCGCACCACAAGCTAGTGGTTTACTGCAGTTCAAAACGCAAGGCTCTTTATTAAAAAAGTCAGTGCTACCAAAAAAAGCTTGGTATTTGATCGAAAACTTTGTTATCAGCATATAATGCTATACATCGGCTTCCACAAAATAGAAATCAGCAGTAACTGATAACTGATTAGGGATTAGCATTGACATTTTACCGCTTGTATTTCTTTAGTCAATTTGAGCATTTGAATGTGTCTTGCTTTGTTGTGCAGATCTTCCATCTGCATTGACATTCGCTTTCTGTCCCATTCCAGCTGATGGATGCCCTTCTTGAAATCTTTACTCTCTGTCATCGCAGCAACTTTGCTTTCGCCAAGGGTCTAAAATTGCATTAACTATTATTGAGCAAAAGGGTCAGCGATAGCAGTTTTGAAATATGTGAGAAACACCAAACTAAATAAACTTTTGATGGCACAAAAATGTGAGATATCACTTCGAACTATAACGAATAATCACCTTTTGAGCTACGATTATGTTTTTTTATTCCAGTCCAGTGATATATTTGTTCCTTGTATCTTAAAAGGTGAATCAATATTACAATAACAAATAATATGTTAAAGGAAGATCATTTTCATCACAGTTCTTTAAACCTTTACAATTTAAATCAATGAAAAATCTACATTGTGTTTCCGACATTAAATTACATTTTGGTCTAAGAGGCAAAGATCCTATCTAGCATTAGTTACACAGCACTAGGTTGCATTGTTGCAAAATTCAAACCATTTCGAGTCATATGCACAGACGTGAATGAACTTAAACCAGCGAATACACCAAACTCTACAGGAAAATATTGAAAAAATGACCGGAAAAAAATGTCGATGAATCAATTCATGCAGTTACCACTACATGTAAAGTAACACTCAACTACTCAAGCCTACATATCACTGAAATGTCATTTGTTTGTTGTAACTAAGGATTTCAGGCAATGCGATTATTGATTAATAGCATGTGATTAAATCAGTAGTAATGTTATGAGCTAATGATATGTATCAATCTATTTTAGCATTTTCATCACGAATGAACTTTTGTCTTCGACCAAAAATCTCGAATTCAACTCATTTTTGACAGCATTTAAATGCACATACTCGTATTGTTCCATTTAAGTCTTCCACAACTCCTCGATGAATGAGAATGCTCTCTGAATAGTCGGGAATAAACTGACCGCATGGAACCTCAACCTGGCCTTGCTTCAAAAGTAGTTGAACTTCAAGATTCAAGGTGTTCTTCATCATATCTTCGTATAGTCTGTAGCAAACAAATTATTTTACGACTTGTTAATGGTGATAACGCTACTCGACTCTTTTGGGAAAGCAAACAGTTGGGCTACAGTCCATGATTGTACCATCAGTCAAAACATTGAAAAAAAAGTTTCGAAAAGCTATTTTGAGAGGCTCTGTGACAGGAGACTTCGAGATGACGACGGTTACGATCCTTTCGTGGATGCCAACAGCCGCAGCTCTACCACACAATTTATCAATGAAAATTCTGCGAAAAACATTTTCTAATATATGATGACCATAAGTAATTAACGTAACGACTTTTGAAAACGTACACGGCCTTGGCGAATACGTTACGAAGATGAAATCTTATAAAATAAGAAATCGACACACAGCAGCTACACGCAAAGTTTGATATTCATTTTCGAATTGTTCAGCACATAAATTCCGTATTCTCCTGCAAAATTACAAACTTACTACGGATAAGTCGCATCATGAAATAACCGTAAGTTTTTGCAACTTCTAAAAAAAAGTTTTATTTGTAATAATTTAGTGACGCCGGCGTAAAATACACACACTCAAAAAACCAAACCAACACGTAATCTTTGTTTTTGCACTTACTTGGTTTGCTGTTTAATGACGTCATCGATTTCACGGGTCAACTTTTCTAATTCTTCTTGTCTGTGTTGCAAGTACTGCGTCATTTCCGCTAGCGTCATAGCGCATTGTTTTGCGCGCAATTCGCTCTCAAACTTTGCCTGTCTGAAAAAAAAAATGCATTACATGCTTGATAAAAATAACTCAAAGGAAATTTATTTTTACGCAGCTGTATGGTCAAAAACCCGAAATAAACGAATTTGATCAAAAAGTAAATTAGTATATAATATCACTAACTTATAATTAACCACTACAACGCAAACCTGAGAGCTCTTTTGCGGGGTAACGAACATGATCCAAATGAAACTAGAAGAATTTAGTTTCAACGATACCTAACAGAGTACCCGATACCTAACAGTGGCTCTCAGAGCAGAATACATAATAAAATCACTAAAAATTTAAAACCACAACAACGCCAGCTTCGCCATAAAACGGCTCCTCAAGTTTTTGTTCAAATTCTATCAAGCTCAAGATCGTTTTCCGGCAAAACAGGCCCAGTTGTGGTTTTTAATGTTAGCGATTTTATTGTGCAGCTTATTTTTGAAACTATTGGTGTTGGTTTACCTGTCTGAAATAGTATCTTACAAAATTTTCTATGTCATTAAACCTTTTTGCAAGAAAATATACTAAAAAAAAAAGTGCATTGAAATTAAAGTGTCATTTTTCAGAAATTTTCCTACGCCACCTTCGGTAAAGAGCAAAGGTTTTTCTGTGTAGTATGGTATCCGATGGACATTTCGAATTGGGTTAATGTGACCAGTAGCGTAGCCAGGGGGGGCAAGGGTTCTATGGCCTCCACATTGGCCTGTCGACCAAAATGCACAATAAGGAAAATACCACATTTTTTGCACTTCTGAGGTAGCGTTTTGCAGTGATAAGGACTCCGAAGTGATATACCGCTGCTTTCAAGCACAAACCGATCAGTGATCGAGTGGGTAGAGCGTCTGTTGCTGAAGCGGTAGACCCGGGTTCAATTCTCGATCGGATCAAACCAAAGACTACTAAATTTGGTATTCACAGCTTCCCTTCTAGACGTTAAGCAGCATAAAAGGGCAGGGTAAAGCCTCCACCGTGTGTTGTATACAGGTATGCAGATGGCAGCTTGACTCGAAGACCGTAAGGTTCCTTCGCTGTCTCCTGGCAAAGGCAACTTGGTGAATATAATGTAATTACTATTACAATTTACTACAGGGGAGGGGCTAATATTTGTTAAAAATAAAGCTTACAAATAGTAAAAACTTTGAAAAATGGCTAAAAATAACCAATCAAATTTGATCGCTAGATGCAAAATACTTAATATGGACTTCAAAAATGTTGCATGGAATGGGAGGGGGCTATTCATTATTTAATTTAGCTTATTACCAATCCCTTCTCTCAAATCTCGTTTCATTAGCCCCTTCCCCTAATTTATCTTTTTTCAAATGCAGACAAATAAGGTTAAAACTTGTGAGTTATTTTACTATTTGCCGGCTTGTAATAAAAAGGCTGAAATTTTACCATTAGCCAGCAACATCGTAGCTCATTCACGCAGTCAATTTAATTATCTTTTCGCACAGCTAATTTCTATGCTACGTTTCATAGGCATTAATTTTTACCAAAATCGGCCTAAAATTTAGTTACTTGTGAAAAAAATTGCAAAGTCTTTGAGCGCCGGGGGTCCGCCCCCAGATCCCCTTGCCTCCAGCGGTTGGGGGCATTATCCTCAAAACCTCCTGCCTCCGGTTGCATTGCCCCCGATTACCAAACCCCCAGCCCCCGGTTGGGGCAAGCGATTGCATTGACCCCAAATATAGCCCTCCTGTTGCAGATTTCTAGCTACGCGCCTGATCGTGTCTGTTATAAAATACTGTATTTAGCTGGCATTTTCTCAAAATTTGTACTTTATATTATTGTATGACGATATTTTTATCATGAAGTTAATGTCACAGCTTATATGCAGAAAGCATTACCAATGAATAATGATGTTAGCGTTTTCTTCGAAATTTCGTGATTTTCGATTAATTTTGCAAACGCTAGTGATGACATTTAATGAAAAGCCTCATAACAAAACAATTTAGGAAAGTCTTCGGCACTACAATAAAGTCTGACCATAGAAAATTTCTAAAAAATGTATTACGTGAACAATGGTAGTATTGCAACAAACCTAAATTAAAAAAAGACTATGTCGCAATACTTCCTTGTAAAAAGCGATTGTATTACCACAGCCTACGTGAGATATTTGCGCAGCTATTGAGCTATGAGTCAATAGCTAAAATTAAACAAAGAATTTTCGACTTATATGGCCTAAAGCTAACTCGACTTTGGTCGTAAACAGCAGAAAAGTAACGACAACGATAGCCCGGGGCGAGACAACATTACGTTCGCATTCTGCGCAAAAAATGTTTGTTTATCCAAAGACTCGTGTCTGTGGGAGAACTTTAAAACAACGAACAACAATAAAACAGTAATTTGATATAATTATCTTTTCTTTTCGTCAAAAATTGATCGCGCTATGACGTACTAAAAACTGCAGTAGCAAACGCTAAAAATTACAACTACTTATTAAAAACAGCTTAATTCTCCTGTTACGTCAAAAGCCAACGAAGTTGCAAAACGTTTTGTGCAACCAAACCGAACCATTCTAGTCATCACAATTAATGCGTTTTTACGTCCTTCTGTCCTTGGTAAAGACGGTGCTTATTTGCCATCAGGCCCAAGCTGTCAATTCTTCTCGATAGACCATATCAAGAAGAAGACAAGCACACAGACGCAAGGAGGTGGTTTGTGCTTGTGAGAATGTTTAAAGAATAACTAAATGAGGATGACCTGCTTTGGGTTGACATCGATTTTATCGCCTAAAAATAAAACGAGGTTTTAAATATTCTTGAGGCTGCTGGTTCCTTTTTTTTTGGATTTGATTAACTTGTGTTTGCACGGTTAGACAAATGCAAAATTTAGAGTTCGTGAGCATGAAAGCCAGGGTTAATAAACAATAACCTTTGTAATCTATTCACTATAAGCGTTATGTTAGGTTTGTCAACAGGAAGCTAAATCTTCATCATGCTTTTATGAACAATGCACATCGGCCTACAGTAATGGCACTGAGTGATAAATGCCAAGTACTTCCGGTATTGGTCAGGAAAACTTTAGTCAGATTTCTGATCCAACCGAACCTAACACCGATTGTTTCGAATTTGCATTGCTGCGAATACACTATATCTATGAGCTGAAAGCTGTAACGTGTCGTTTCGTTCCACCTCTCAGAGGGCTACTTTTTTTACATAGATTTGAGAAATATACAGTCACACCAACTTCCAACAAAAAGTTCTCCACTCGAAACCCCGCAGTATTTTTGTAATGTCATCTTGAATATGGCAAAACGGATGAATATATCAACGGAAAATTACTGCGCCGACGTGCACTAGACCGTGACACATCCAATCGTAATGCGCCGCTGCGATGAGATTCAGTTGTAGGATCTAAGTTAGTAACGCTGGTCATAAATTTAAGCAAAGAATTTCCCCAGCATCTTTGAATACAAAAAGTGCAATTAAACTAGCATTATGATATAGCCGTTTAATAAATATGTCTTTCTTTACATGCAGAACGCTTTTTATTTTTCAATTGAAGTTTGTTAAAATTTAAGTTGAAGTTAATTTTGTAGCTTATATGCGTACAAGTTACTTATAAGTTTCTATTAAATATCAAAAAATCAAAGCAAAGTGAGAATGTAACATAATTTCAAATTTTTGCATGAAAATTATTGCAGAATAGCATGCGCAGATTGGATACACATTTTTGGCAAATATTCTTACAGGATCAATTAGCCTTTTTAGATTATAATCACAACCAGAGTATCTAAATCAAGTATTTTCTTCGACTGTCCATAAATCCTTACCTTGAATCGCACAATCTCTGCCACAGTGTCTCATCTACACCTTCAGGCATATGTGAAACATGGTCGAGCTCTGCCAAACCTTGTCTAAGTGCCGTACTTTCGCCACCAAGCGTTGAAGTTGATATTTTGTCATGTATTCCATAGGGGTCGTAGCTAATCGTCTTTTCTTCATTGTGCTTGGTATGCTGGCGTTGTATTCTGTGGCAAATTTTTTTCCTTCATTTGATTGGTTATGAATCAGAAAGTCAGATACCAGCATGCATGCTTATAAGTCTAACCACAAGAAGCAGTAGCTTCCTTTCTCATAGAATCGGAAGCAATAAGAATTAACATCTAACCCGATATTTACTAAAAAACGCAGAAAAGAAACAGTTGCTAAATGAGGCAATATACTCTTAGTGTTCCACTCACTCTAAGAACTTCCACGCAGAATCTAAAAGACGATAAATGCTGTGTGCTGATGCGCTTGCACAAACGCGAATTGTATGATTCACACACACGATTATAAAAAGTAAAAGATGATGCAACCATTGATAATAAAGGGCAGCTGAAACGAATCAATTACACTCACTGTATTACGCGGAAGCGTTTAGCACTTTAACAAGTTCGATTGTGTCCTGGCGACACAACTCCTTCCAAAGAAATGTCGCAGCGGTGGCAAGCCGTTGGCAACACTGTGTCCGATATGAGTGGTCCAAGATTTGAACCATAGACTTTCTGCTCCAGAAATGAACGCGATACCGCTCGACTAACTGGCCGGTATGGGCAGCTGGAACACACAATAATCGCTTTTCGGGACATGGGCAACTGGAACATACGACATGATCATTATTCTACGTAACCACCTTGGTCTACGACGAAACAGCTTGTATAGTTGATCTGAGAGGGACAAGGGAATATCGGAAAAATCTCTCTTGAAACCACGATCGAGCATTTTGTCCTCGGCTACCACGCCATCATAAAATTCTCTGTAATCTTCAACTCTTTTTCGGATGTCAGTTTCAAGAGCGGAAGCTTTCGACTGAAACATACATAGTACCGTTTTAGTACTGAGATAACAACTACAAGTGGTTCGCTTTTACGGAATTTAACGGGACAGAATAAATTTTTAGAAAAATTTCATCCACGGAAATTTGAAATGCTTTAATTTTTTCAGTTTCTATTGTCGGACAATCACTTAAATTTTCCATGTTCCGTGAGATCTTTATCAAACCCTTGAGTCAGCTGCAAGCGTTAGGAGTTCAAAGCTATTTTGTCACCGTAAGAACACGTAAAGGATCTACCAAGACCATTTATGCGAAACTTTGCATTCCGGACAAAACGTAAAAAGTACAACCGACCTGAACCGAGTTCTTTAGTTCGAGTAAGAAATTGAGATGGGCCTCGTATGTAGACAATTCGTCGTCTGTGATCAGGGAATTTGTGAGCCGAAGTATCTTCAATTCCTCTTGATTTACAACCATCTCAACTTTGACTTTTCTAAAACCAAATAATCAAAACAAGACTGTATTGTAATTAGCTTATACGCCAAGTTGCCTTGGTCAGGAGACAGCGCAGTCTTCGAGTCAAGCCGCCACCTGCCCACCAGTCTACCACGCACGATGGGGGCTTCATACTGCCCCTTTTTATTGCTGAAGGTCAAGCAGGAAGCCGTGAATACCAATTTTTAATAGTGTTTGGATTGACCCGACCGGGAATCAAACCCAAGACAACCACGAGATGTCGCTTGTAGAGACAACACGCAAGTTTGAAAAAGTTTCTCTTTCAAGATTCTGTAATTACAATAGATGTTAATTTAGTAAACAATTTATATTTAAAATTTTGTCATAATGAAGTGCAAAAAATGACACGACTATGCATTTCATACTTGTTGAACAAAATAGTGAGAGATTCATCGTACGCAGCCATTGCATCAACATTGGATTGCTGCAATTTCTTCAACTCGTTTTCGAGATTTTTTCGGTATTTTTCTCGCTCTTCTTGCAGATCTGTAAGTGAACAATCGCAACAAGTATTAACTGACAAAACAAAAATAGTAAATTTCTCCTATTTGCTGTGTACGCTAAAGTCTTTTTCTGTTGTATACCACCAGATTTTGCTTTCCCACAATACGACACAATCTTGAGCCGTGGAGTCGTAGCCTATCTGATCTGGTTGGGAATCCTGTAGAAGGGCATTGCAAGAGATGTTTAGCGATTAGGGATTCCAGACTGTAGTCACAAGTAGTGGAGCCATGCAGGTAAGTAGGCTGAAGTTAACCTGTCATCTTGTTTGGGCTGGAATTAATTAGCTTTGACTAAGCATTACAAAAGTTTTAACTTGTTTTGCTCATTACAACGAAGGTGAAATGCAGAGGTAGAAAAATGATAAGAAAAGGTAAAAAAATAGAATAATTCGCAAAAGCTGAAGAATTTTTAGCATAATCAGTGAGCAATCATAACATCTGTGCACTGGAACAATAGCCAAGTACAGTTAATTTTGAACCAAAAACTAACAATAACATCACCTTTTAATTTCTTTTCATATTCCTTCATTTTCTTTTTCTCTTCTTCAGCCCAATCTTTCTCTTCCTTTAGTTGAGCGAATTCAGGCAAAGGAATGTCCTAAAGCAAAAAAGTTGATAAGAAATTAGAATATCTCACTAAAATTTTACAAAAAAAGTTAATTCGGTAGTTTCGATGAAATATGAGCAAGTGATAGTGGTTTCTGCGATCAGGTAGAAGCAAGAAAAGGCGAATACGTATTTTAGGAAAAAAGGCAACAAGAAAACGTTGCCTTCACATTAGAGAATGTTCTACGAGTATGTATGATATACGGTATCGCACACGTTAAGAAGAATACAAGATAGCACAAAACGTGATAATAATGGTTTCTAAAATGGCTGCTACGCCTTGCAGCAGTTGTGAAATGGCGCAATTTGCTAGATGGCGTTATTTTTTAAATGGCTGGTACTTAAAATGGCGTGAAGACAAACTACTGAAAATGGCGTTTCAATGTGCATGCACATCGAAAATGGCGAACAGCTAAGTGCACTAAAATGGCGATATAGTAAAATGGCAGAATTCTGTTAAATCACCTGTTTCAAAATGTCTTCCTTTTTCACTTCCAAAACACCACCCATCATGTCCATCAGAGCTCTCTCTCTCTTGTTGTCTCCTTTCGCCGCTGCTTTTCTCTCTTCTTCCATGCGCTCTTGCTCCTCTTTCTCTCTTTGTTGTTTTTCGCTCAAAACCCGTTCAACTGTTACCTAAAACAATGCTTCTTAAACTTTTTTGGTTTTGTTTACCCTTACCAGGAATTTCTGCATATCATTTACCCTCGATATGAAAACACTACATTCACGTACATATAACCATGTACGCAACCCCGATTTTGTTACGGGGGGGGCTTGAACTCAAAGATAAAATTCTTTTGCCTGAGAAATGTCTCAGTTGGGCAGCGTGCTGTGAAAACTGGTGCAACTCACGCGTATCACAGACGAAGGTCAGGGAGCTCAGCTCCCAGCCGCTGTAGGCCATGGGGATTTAGAGACGAGGTCCTAGCCGCTGAGCTATTATTGTGATTTTTCAGCAAAAAATAGCCATTTTAGTGTCATTTGGATCAAATTTCGTACCTCTTTAGAGCCATTCGAAAGAAACAAAATTGTAAAAATCTCAAAACCAGGTGAAGAATTAAATTGCCCAGTCCCTTCAAGCCCTCCCCCCTTACTCACAGGTCAAATCCAAAACAAATTTAAACGCTTGCAATTTTGGGTTAAACTTTCTAAATGACTTGGCCAAGGGGAGGGGGGGCTGAATCTCTATTTACTGCAACTACGAAAAGAAAGGTGAAATTACTCAAGTATGACGTTGTACAACATTGCGTTGTAGCGTCACTAGAAAATGAGATAAGTTGTTGCTTTCAGGCAGTTTCTGTCTGTGCTGGTTCATCTCTTACCCCTCTTTGTTCGTTCACCTTTGCAAAATTTTCATGCAGCCTGGGGTGCATCATTCACCCTTTTAAGAACTACTGACTCAAAATATGAAAAACAGTTAAAAAAGGTTTTACATAAAATTCATAATTTTAAATCTAGTCAGTTGCAAAAACAATTAAACGACGTGATCAACCGCAATTAAGAAAAATCATTGAAAAAGGAAAGTCTAATGACATCAAAGACCAATAGGCCTAGATCAACCGAAAAATTCAAATTCTTTCAAAAGTAGCACAAGCTGTTTCTTTCGAGATTTTTTTTTAATTTTTGCCCTGCAAAGATGTGCTAAAATGACAAAATTTGGCAGCCAGGAATTTTTTTTCTTTTTTACCTCGCTATCCGTAACGTCAAATCCCATTTCAGGATTTTCATCTTTGTCCATCTCCGGATCCACCAACGACATAGTATCAATATCCAACTCCTGCAACAAAAAAATTTTTAATTTCAAGTATGTCAAATATGCACAGAACAAAATCTGCAAACCAAACAAACAAATCATCCTTGTATGCAGTGGTGAGCAAGTTACTTTATAAAAGTAACTGAGTTACAGTTACAGTTTAAATAGCAAAAAAGTAACTAAGTTACAGTTACAGCTAACATTTTGAAAAAGTAATTAGTTAGAGTTAGAGTTACTTTTACTAAACCTAAGGTATGAATTAAGTATCGAAAATGTTGATTTTGTACTTTGGCACCGGTATTAACTGATTTCTTTTTCTATTCATTTTCTAATTTTCATGTGGTGCACAAGCTGCTTGCACAAGCTGCTTGTGGCTACTGTTGCTGTTGTTATAACAAAAATACACAACGTAACACATTGATGCACTTTATTTAATTGCCTTTCAAGAAAGCAAGCATCTAAAAATATTCATTGCTGAGACCAGAACGTTTAGGTTTCAAAATGTCTTTGCCCATGCTGAAAAACAGTGCTGGGCACTTCCGCAAACCGGTCCGTAAGTCCGCATATCCGAAAATTGTGGACTCAAGGTTTTGCTTTGCCGATTTGCAAACTGATTTCTTACCGCAAACATTTGCGGATTTGCGGTAAAAAAATGAAATATACCGCAAATCAACAACATCACTGGGATCGTTTCTGCAATTTCCAAAAAAATACGTTTTTATGATTCAACGTATCGACAGATTTGGGTGGATATATTTCTAAAGTACAACAACTTCTCATCAAGTTCCTCTGCTGTGGAACGATTATTTCCCAGAGGTGCTGTTATTCTTACAGCAAAATGAGTTGGCTTAAGGTCAAGAAACTTCCAACGGCTTGTTTTTGTGAAGAAAAACTTAGACTTTTTGAAGTGGCAAAGGGTTGCACAAGACAACTTTGATGACATGCCCAGCACGTTTAGTAAATAAATAGGCTGCAGGCCTACCAACATTTTCAATCTCGCTTTTATCTTTTCAGTCTTTTTGTTTTTTGTTTCGTTGATCGTCTTTTTGGAAGGCATGCTTTAGACTGTATGCGTTGCCGCTCTAGAAATTTCGAAAGATTTTTGGAAATTAATATTATTGCCCGCTTTAGAATCCTGGAAAAATTTCTGTATGCTGAATAATTTTGTGGTATTTGGTGATGTATGTATAATACAACACTTTGCCTTTTTGATTTTCCAAAGTTTGTGTATTTTGCAAAAGATGGCGTCAAAATGCTTCGCCTATTTTTTATTTAAGAAATGGCATACATTTCTAAGCAGTTGGCAGCGTTACTCCAAAATTTTCCGAAATTTACGAGCAAAGTTAATCATATTAACAAACTTTTTGGCGGGTAAAAATTACTTCGGCACATTGATCTTGTATATTTTTGGCATCACCAACAAACTGGCCACTGTCAAAACAAATATCTAATTTAACAGTGACCATTAATTGAACCTACGTTACATACCGATAAACAAGACTTAAAACCTAAATTTTTATTTTTGCAATTACCTTAGGTGCTGAGTGCTGACTGCTCAGCGCTAAAGAGAAACATAAAATTTTAAATGAGAGTGAGTTTTCAAACAAAACTAATATCTGCACCCACTGGCGTACGCAAAAAGTCCATGGGGGTCCTAAAGTTTGGTCGCACTGTGACGCCACAAATCAATATTATGGAGAATGCTGAAGGCAAGACCATTGTAGGGTGGTCCGGGGGCATGCTCTGAAAAAAGTTTGCAGAATTACATTAAAAATACGCGTTTCTGTGCATTCTGGAAGCAAGTTTTAGTATAATGCTTTTACGAGACTTACTAGAAGAATGAAATCGTAAAATGAAAATGCTTCAAAAACATTACGGAATTAAAAAGCTTGGTCATTTGTGAAGGAAGAAAACAAACCAAAATAAAGATCAATTTATTTTTGCATTTACGCAGTTATAACGTACATCCTCTTAGAACTGCTTGGTTTTGCTTTATCATGTTTCATTTTTAGGGTCTGAGGAGAAAGCCATGGCACAGTGGCCTTCCTCTTCCGTACGCTAGTGTCAGCGCCGTCATTATATTGTATGCAATTTGAAAGCTTTTAAAAGACTGCTCTTATCTAAAGTTCGACTAAAAGTTCAAACGTTAGAATTTCATGTAACATTAATCAGGACTGTATTGCAATTGAAATAGAATAAACAAAAGAACCGAACTTTCGGCTAGTTCTTCTTACACCTAGCATATTTTCATCTTTGCAAAAGTTTGCCTTTATATGAACACCTTTCAAAACAATTTTTAAAAATTTTGCACCAGTACAGGAGCAAAAAAAACAATGCTAACTGCAATTATTAGGTTTGAAACTAAGTTATTTTAATCGTGATCTGCAAATTGCCATACGTGATGAAGGGAGCAGGAAGTGACATCGAAAACAACCCCCCCTCTATTCCGTCGCTCAAGCGGTAAATAGTAGCCTATATGCCTGTAAAGTATCATTTTCAAGAACGCAAAAACGCAAGTTTCTGCGTCTCGAGTTTTTACTTTTCCGCGACTCAATAAAGATTTGTGCATCTCTGTTTGTCTTATATGACAAGTATATGCACTGTACAAGTATGTAAATCAAATAAGGATTTTCAACTCAACAAACATACTGCAGTTAGAAGTTATAACGAGCGACGAAAGTGACTCGCAGGTGAGGTTACTCTCTTCCAAGTGTCTACTCCAGCCAAAAGAGTCGCAGCCGTAATTCAACTCCGGTCGCAGTTTTGTTTAAACAAACCTGCGTACATTTTCACTCGGCCCTGCTGCTGACATGTGTATTATAACTTACAAAAACAGAAGATTAAATAAACCGAAGAAAACTTACTGATGCTTGTTATAGGTCTGCAGCCAATATGGAAAATATCAAGCACTGTTATATTACTATAGGTCTCCTCTATTTATCAAACCACGCAAAAAACAGCAAAGTTTGCGGAAGTAAAACGTTATTTGCGGTTGCGGAAGTGCAAAAAATTACCGCAAACTGGCGGATTTGCGGTTGCGGACCACCTAATGCTATTTTGCGGAATTTGAGGTTACGGAATTGAGTTTAAACTTGCGGTGCCCAGCACTGCTGAAAAGCCCAACTGCAGCGCTCGAGGGCAAAGAAGTATTGCTCTGGACGAACAGTTTCTTTAGCGCTGCATCACCAAAGGAATTAGCATCTATCTTTTTCGTTGGTACTGCTGATAGAAACCCTTCTATCCGTTTTGCAGCAGCATCTTTTTTGGGTCAGATTGGTTGAACAAACAACCAAAAAATTCATCGTTGTTAACGGCCTCAACATCATTGTCGCTTTCACCGCTAAGCCTGTTAGCCCTGTGAGCGCACAAAATCACCTGTTGGCACGTCCCACAAAAGCTCCTGTTAGCACGTTAGTGCACAATAAAAAAATCCGTAATCCATAGCGCCAACACGGATTACATTGAAGTGTTTCATTTAACCGAAATTTAACGATTAAAGAATCTTTTTTAGCAGGACCAAAACTAAAAGTAACTTTAACTAGTAACTTTTTAATGTCTCCAAATAATAACTAGCTCCCACTTTCGTTACTTTTTTGAAAAAGTAACTAAGTTACAGTTACTAAAAAGTAACTAGTTACAGTAACTAGTTACTACAGTAACTAGTTACTGCCCACCTCTGCTTGTATGTTATGGGATATCTAAAAGCGCATGACCTCAAACCCAAGCAATATCTTTTACAAACCGCGATTTTTGTATTAAAACCAGCATGTGTATGAGAGTCCTAAATTAAAGGCTAGATTAAAGCCGCCAATCCACTACCATAGATTTCTTTTGTTTCGAGTTGCAATGCAACTTCAAAAAATATATCCACAATCAGTGAACAGATTACTTTCTAGGCTAAAAACTGTTTGGTCCGACCTGCATAATAGTCCGGATGCGAATGTTTCTCTCCTTAATCCGAGCAATTTCCTGCTCCTTGTTTTTGAAAACACTGTTGAATGAGTTGTTGAACGCTTCTTTCACACGACGAATCGCATTCTGAAATGAGCAAAGCAAGTTTAAAACAGGACTAGTCTGTTGGGTTGAAGCTATTCGGGAGCGTCCTATGAGCCTGATCCGTCCTGAAAAGGAGATATTGTTGTTCGGGTACTGCGAAGTTAAAACTTTATCAATTAATCTTCAAAATGGCAAGGCAACACAACGCATCCTTTTTCAATCCAAATGTTTCAAGAAATAAACGAAATGATGAACTAAGATCAACTGTTTACCTAATAGAAAAACAAACGCTTCTAATCCATCATTTATAGCAAAATGCTACCACATTGAGATTCAACTTCAAGTGCAGAAAAAATGGATTGCAAAAACACGGATCACTCTTAGTAATATCTTTGTTGCTTCGCTGCAGAAGAAAACTGGCAGCTACAGGAAAACATGTCACAGATGCCACAGTCAGAGCATTCACACTTAAATTTAAAAACACACAAGGAATGTATTGTTAGCTTAAGATATAATTGACAGTGAAACCACTAGCAATTTAGCACCTGCCTTGATTAACACGATTTGAATCATTTTTTCTTCTCTTGTGTGGAGTTCGAATTGGGAGTAAAACAGATCGCTCTCCCCGTTGTATTTGGGGCCAAGACTGCCGTGGAGAGCGAGCCCCACCGACTGGTCGTCCTCTTCCTCTTCTTCTTCCTCCCCTATAGATGTCTTGCTGGTGGAGGTGTCCACTATGCTCTTTCTCACCTAAAAATACTCCATTATGGAATACACTTCAACCGTACTATCTGCAAGTCACGATAAAACAGTAACAGTTAGCCTACTGCAAATTACGTCTACAACTAAAACCGTAGATATGGGTTTGATTCTCGGGGTTTAAATAAAAAAGTTAAAACTCGTCTAAATAACTTTTTTTGTGACGTTGGCATTCAAGAAATAAATCTTTCACTGGATTCGTTAAATTGATACATAAATTTTGTTCTTATAATGGTTTTCATTAGTCCGCGGTTGTTTAACTCGAAGACTACCTTCACAGTCTCTGGTCGTAAATTTTTATTCAAACTACTATAGCTATATTTGTGTCTTGTTAAATTAAGTTCGCAAAAAATAAATCGAAGTTGAAAAACATGCTTCTCAGTATTCACAGAAAAACCTACCGCATATTCAGCGATTTCAATTTGCCTCATCTTTGTGACGTTTTCCAGCAGAGTGTTCTCAGCTTTCGTGATAGGAGTCAAAGGATAGTTGTGTACAGCGGTCGTTTGACTGAAGGTCTTCAAAGCACGGCCTGTCAACCAAAATTGTAAAAATGCTCAAAAATATCGTGAAAGGGATATCTTAATCAGAAACTACAAAACATGCTATGGTAAACCGTGCTAAACCTGCTCTAGGTCGCCGAAAAATGACAACAGATGGAGTAAAATGTAGTTCAACAAGCTCACGCGCTCGCCGTTCGCACAGCGAGTATTGGAACCGGAGTGTGACTGTTCAAATGCCAGTCAAGCGATCAGCCATACAATGAGGCGATTTAGCTTCCATATATATCATTTAAGAAAATAGAAGACATAAAGTCATAAGCTGTATCAGCTTCCGGTTGTCAGAAAAAAAAGACTACAGATGGGAATGACCTTAAATTCAATACTGGACGCGTTAATCGGATTTTTTTTTGCTATTATTAATTTACAAGATTGTCTAGTAGGTAAAGTGAAACTATAGTTAGTTATTTGGTTGATTTTCGACCGATCAGACCTTACCTTTGCACTCCATGTCATCCCAACACTCCTTTTTGATAAGATATGCCAAGTAGCGTTGCGCCAAATTTTCCAAATTTATTTCGTCACGAACCTGAAAAAAATCACGACTAATTTATCACAGAAAAAAGCTAATGGTTAGCTGGAAGTATCCGGCTTTTAACTGTGGATGAGGGAACGGTGCAACAAAATGCTATGAAACAGAGCAATGTGCTGAAGTACCCAAAGAAAAATTTAATTTCATAGCACTCATAAAGCGACGACCACCATGCACCACCTAAGTCACCATTGTCAATAGTTGTTGGGTACCCATTGTGAGTATCTAATTCCGGTAACGAAGCCCCACTTTCTAACTCTCGCATAACATATATTTCAAATTATTTTCGGACAAATTTATTTTCTTTGACGTTTTGAATTAATATTTTCGTTTGTTATATAACAGCAAGATAATAAAGTTTCTTTTTTTTGGTAAAGTAATACAGTGTATTATTTTTCACTAGCTTTCACCCACATACAGCTTCTCACCTCTTGTATTTCTTTGTCTTGCTGGGCTCGCATTCGCTTTTGTTCCTCAATATCCAAGTTAAATTCTTCTTGTTTCAATTGCTCTAATTCAGGCAGGTCTTGATTGATCGCCATCATTTCCAAAATCTGATATAAAAAAGCAATGTCAAAAAATAAGCTAGATTTAGACATTGCAATGTGGAAAAACATGAAAACATGCAAAAGTATAATCATATATTTATGCTGCACCAAAACATCCCAACATGCTAGCGCATTACTGATTCCAAACTTTATCCATCATAAATAAAGTCAAGAACCCAGATTAGCAGTAAAAGAAGATGTCAAAGACAGCAGAGTGGTAAATCAATGATTACATTCGAATACAACACTCTATATAGCATCTTAAAAAAGTACATCTTAAAGATCCGAAAGGGTAAAAGCATCGTTTTCCAACAACCCTGATCGCATAATCTGGGTTCATCCCGCACCCTGGTCACGTTGTTGCGTTCTTGGATATGTTTGTTTGGTCATACTTCGAATACGCAGCAAATTCAATGGACAAGAATTCCAAGAAATTCACAGTAACGCTGGACCACCGGAAACTCCAAAGCAGCTGCGGCTTCGTCCAAGCATTTTTTTAGTATTTATTGTAATGAAAAGTGTATATATCGTCCTGTAGCTAGCATCTAGCGCTGTCCTGTGGCAGGAAGATAAACATGCAGATACAACTGCAACGATTTATTGATGGAGATAGCGTGAAAGATACGAAACTATACAGAGTATTGACTTGGACTTTAACTTGAAGTAAAACTTATTACAGTATACAAGCATTAAATTTTCTGAAGGCCGTGTGTATTGCTTTTACCTTCTTATTTAAAACTGTGAAACGTATAGTCAGTCAAAAATCAAATTTTTGTTATCCTCGCTGTACTACGTCGAAGCGTGTAACAAGTTTGCGGGGCCCATCTCCGCGTCATTGCACCTCGAGCAATACAGCTCCTTTCAAAGAATTTGCAGCGGTGGCGAGCAATTGGTAACACTTAGAATCTCAGATCTCCCGCTCCAGAGACAAACGCATTACCGCTCAACCCTATGGCAGATACCAAACCGACTAGCTATGCCGCCAACAGATTGGTCATTCTTCTTCAGCATTACTTACTGTCGTTCGAAGTTTATCGATTTCAGACTTTAGATGATTTTTCTTTTCGTCGTATTTTGAGTTTTCATGCTGCGTGGCAATTTCCGTTCTCACGTCAAGCCAAGTTTTTTCGACCAAGAATTCTTCCGAGGCTTCCTCAACTAGTAATAAAAAATGCTGGTCGCTAAAAATGACAATGGACCGCCAAGTATTTTTACGTTTTCTTAAATCACGGCTCTAAGTATTAGAGCAGTACGTTTTGCACCACTGGCAAGAATTTTTATTAAATTATGTCGTTAAAAAATAAAACAGTACTTACTCAATGGAATTCTACTATTTCACAATCCAATATGATGAGGAATCACTTACCTGTTTGACTTTCCTCCTTCATGCTTTCAATAAAGGTTTCGGCACTTTCTGTAGAAAAATGGCTGATTATCCCCGGTCTACACTGGGCGTAAAATCGTGAGCGTACGAGCGCATTTTCAGTTTATTTCAACAAATAGCTTATTTCAACAAAAAGTTCGGTTTGCTCGACGTACGCCTTACCAGCGTACAAGCTGCCAGCAGTTGGTCAAAATTAACTAAGGCTACGCTCACGATTTTACGGGCTTAGTTTAAACAGAGCCTTAGCATTGTTTAATCTTTAAAACGAACTTTGTTAAGAACAATTTACGTCTAGCAAAAGTTTTTCTTCATATATTCGATGCGAAGCATGTTTTTCAAACTCAAGAAACGTGTTGGGCGACACATCATGCACTTCCGAAAGCGAAAAAAAAAAATCGACAATAAATATTTTGCACTTCAAAAGGATCCTCTGCGTGGATGTGGTTAGACAGACACATAGTGTTTACTTCACTATGAATAAGCACTTCAGTACCTTTCTGGCTTTCCCCATCCTCCTTCTTTCCCTCCTCTTTTTGTTCTTCATCCGCCGCTTCTCCCTCAATTTCTTCCCTCTTGCTTTCTCCTTCTTCAATCAATGTATCTAAACATAAGAAATAAGTCCTGGTAATAAAGTCCCATTTAAATAGTAAGAAGTTTGCTTTTAGCCTGTTAGATAAAGGCACTTTTTAACCAAATTTATTCGAAGAGTGATGAATATTTGCAAATAAGTGCCACGCACAAGTACCATCACTTTATACCGTTCCAAGGGTAATCTTGAAATAGCCAAAAAAAGCCAAGCAAGAAGAGATAATATATAATACAACCCTTTACTTTTGGGTAGACCGGCTAGTTGGTCGACCGGTAACGCGTTCGTCTCTGAAGTGGGAGGTCTGAGGTTCAAATCTCGGGCCGGTCAAATCGGACATGGTGTTGCCAACGGTTTACCACCGCTGCGACATTTCTTTGAAAGGAGCTGTGTTGCCCGGGCGCAATGACGTGGAAATGGGCCCCGCAAACTCGCTACATGCTTCGGCGTATTACAGCGAGTATAATGAAAGATACGATTTGATACTTTTGGATAAAATAGCGAATTACACTGCTTACCCTCCAGTTCGTACAAGACGACCGATGAGAACCCATCAGCTGTGGTTAGTTGGAGCTCACCAGCTCTTTCCTGTGGATGAGAGCATGGTGCAGTGGAAATGCTACACCACAAAAATACAGTTGGGTTGGAGAACCCGGGAGACAAAAATGGTCATTTCTACCATTGGGCACCCCATCACCACAGGCACTCACCGCTGATGGGCACCCATCTGGTCGCCTCTTGCGATCTGTTGCACGGGCGACTTCGCTATTCTGCCCAAAATCAAGCACAGACGATCGTTACCCTTGTGCGGTAACTGGGTAATAATAGGCACTTAATTTTTCAAAGTGAAAACCATTCAGGTTCTCCAGAGTATCACCGAGGCTCCAAGATGTGAGGTTTCGTCGCACCGGGCTCTCAACTTCAAGAAAAAGCAAGATAGTATCAAATGTTACAAACCAATAAAAAAAAAAGGATCACTTTGCAATGTTCACTGAGCACTTCGTTATTTCGTGCACAGATAATTCGTAAACTATCTAAAACCGGCTGGTCGTCGAGTGGATATACCGTCTGCTAGGAAAATGGTAGACTCGGGTTCGACTCCCGGTCGGTTCGAACCCGAGCTATAAAATTGGTATTCACAGCTTTCCTGCTTGACGTTCAGCAATTAAAAGGTACAGGGTAAAGCCTTCACGAGTGATGGTAGACACGTGGCAGCTTGACTCGAAAACCGAAAGGTGTATCTTCGCTGCCTCCTGTCCAAGGTAATTCGGTGAATCAAGATGTAATTACAATTAAAGGTAGCCGGTACCTCACCTAGTGTCCTTTGAGGAGAACTACGAGGACTGACCAAATCTTGCATTTCGTCCAGCACGTTTGACTCTTGTTCTATCGTGTTGCGGAGTCGCATGTTAAAGCCTCGGTAAAAATCAACGGCCGAGTTGGCCACAATGCTGCCTTGTTGAGAAAACCTACAGACATTATTAGGAACAACAAAATCGACTTCAAACTGACAAGAAATAATAAAATCTTCATTATTCTTGCCGCAACGAGTTTGTGGGGGCCCATTTCCGCGTCATAGTGGTAGGGTAAAAAATCTTTCAAACATCGCAACGGTGGCAAGCTGTTTGGCAACAATGCGTCTAATTTGACTAGCCCCAAAGAAACTCCGAATCGCCCACTATCTATTAGCCGATGTTTGCAAATAAAAAAAAATAGCAATGAAAGCTGTAACTAACCATTTTTGTAGTCTTTCGTTTGAAACGATCGGGAATTAAACCCAAGTAGATAGTTTTTAGTTACTATTTAGTTTCGAAAGTGATTATTTTACAAGAAAATTTTATGAGACTAAAACGAAAAAGATTAGAGTAGTTAGAGTCTGGATTAGATTTATGTTTACGAGCTAGAATTGATAAAAAAAGTAAATAAAAATTTCCGGTAAAAAAGAGCAATTTTTAGTTTTTTGATGACTGCGGCAGAATACGAACAATGAACAAGTTTGCATAGAAAACCACTCTTAATGGTTCTTGTTTTTCGAACTACTAGAGGATAGTAAAAGAAACTGCAGACAAAAACCGTACTTACTCCCATGACAAGCAACACAGAGAATCGTCGTCAGCACCCACCGTCACGACATGTTTGCAATCCGGTGAGAAGGCAAAGTCCCCTGTACCGTTTTCCATGAATGAGTGAGGGGTGATGGACACGAAACTGTCCTGCAAATTAAAAACAAATGGAAATCATTTTTATTACTAGAAAGTGATTCAGGATTTCCGCAGGCCGTGGTGAATGAACACTTGAACAGACCCGAATGTTCCAGCAGCAAAACGATAACCTTACAGTGACCTTACTGCACTAGCTCGACGTTTTTACAATCATCGCACTTTGATTTCGAGAGGATTTTTCCGTGAGTAAGATTTAGAGACTGGCGCATATTATTTTTTAAATGGCACTAATTCTCATTTCTTATAAATTGAATCTTTTCACAAATCCAAACACTTTAAAATCAATTTTAGGAAGGCCATCAATTTTTGTTTCTAAGGTCAAAAAATTACCCAGTCTTTCAAATCTCGCATCATGATAGCGCCATCTTTCGACGTCGATGCCAACCAACCACGATGAGGAGACAAAACCAGTTTTCCTCCTCCCAGCTGGTGTCCTGGATGGTGGGAGATTGGTGCGTAGACTTCCTCCTATCAAACCAATATCGTTAATAAAAAAAAAACGAACCATTTATACAAACAGCCATATTTTAGCTTTCGAACAGTATTGCATACCGACCAGTTAGTTGGTCGAGCGGTACCACGTTCGTCTCTGGAACCAAAAGTCTGAGTTCAAATCTCGGGCCGGTCAAATCGGACATAGTGTTGCCAAAGGCTTGCCACCGCTCCAATATTTCTTCGCAAGTAACTGTGTTACCCGAAGGCGCAATGACGCGGAGATGGAACCCGCAAACTATTTCATTTGACAGCAATGCATACAAATTTGAGGGTATCTGCAGTATGCACCCATCTATTTCTTGTGGAGGTGAGAATTTGGTGTGGAGGGAGCTATTAGCAATGCTCATACTAGGCGAATCTAGTTGAACTCAACACCGTTGCAATGAAGTAGTTGCAGTTGATAAGGTATTGATTGATTGATGCAAGTTTCTTCTCCACTCACGAAGAAGCGCCCGTGGCGCTTTATTTTGGACGAATCGTCTTCACCCGCTTAGAAGTTGACCGTATTCCAAATTTTTCCATTGATGTTTGGTTCCTTCCCACGTAAATTAGCTGCTTGTTTGAAGCCACCAAGCAGAGATAATCATCGTAAAGTGATGAAATTCAACGTAAAGTATTTAACCAAAAAATTGTGATTTACTGAGTAAGTGTTGTTGTTACTATTCCGGGTGCAGCGGAAAATGTTACACCACAGAGCCCCAAATAGACTGGAGACACCGGGAAAAAACTTGGCTACACCCACACCACTCAAAGAGTGGGCACCCAATAACCACACAAATGGCCACCGCGGCCGGATAATTGGATACTCATTGGTCCTCTTTTACGACCGATGGGTGGGCGGCTTCACTATTCTGCCAAGAATGAAGCACGCGCTAGTTACCGAGCTTGTCCCTTGTGACGGTAGCAAATTGAATTTGTGTAGGGTTTTATTGTGATGTGAAATTGCAGCCAGTTCGATGACGTCAGACGAGCTGGTGATGACGGCACTGTCGATCGAAATTGTTAGAGCATAGCGGGATAAATCAATGATGTCCTCTAAAACCAAAACAGAACCATACTAGCGTTAGTCAATTGATGAGGACTACATTTCTTCAAGCAAATATTATAAGACCTATTTAAAGTAATCTTAAAGTTACAAAAGCATTTTTTACAAATGACTGAGGCGTTGTTGTGCATTCTTGATATATAGCAATCAAGGACGATGATGATTTTCTACCAGCTCTAACGCTTGGACTACTATACTGTAGATGTTACGAAAACTTGTTAAACCATTTTCAAACATCAGCGCTACTCTTTTAACCTGAAGAAAAAAAATGAAAATAATGAAAATCTCATTGGAACTAAATAACCTAACGAAAATTATCTCTATTACGTCAAATTATCAAATTTTTTCTCCGTTTCGGAAATGTCTGCTAAGCATTCGACTCTGAAGGTTTTGAGTAAAAATCCACAAAGTCAACATCAACTTACTGTGAAAATCTTTGCGTAGGGAGTTGTAATTTCCTTCTTCATCATTTCGGAGAAAATCTTTCAGAGTGAAAACTACAACCTCGTTAGCCTGGTTTGGTTCATCCCGGTAAGCAATTACTGCGGTCACCATCAACTTATCTTCGTCAGGAAACACAGATAAATCTCGGATCAAACCTCCGCAATCTAGAAACACGCAACCAGGAAAAATAAGAAAAAAGAGCAAACAACCGTTTTGCCCAGCCCAAATAACCGATTTGCAAACCGAACTCCAAAATGGTACCCGTGCTTCATTCAGGGCAGAATAGTGAAGCCGCCCACCAAGCGGGCGTAACAGGCGTCCAATGAGTAGTTGGGTAGTCATCAGTGGTGGCCACCTGTGTGGCGAAGGGGTGCCCACTGAGTGTTACGGAAATGCCGAGTTTTCTTTCCCGGGTTCTCCAAACCAGCTTTGGTTTTGTGGTGCAGTGTTTCTGCTGCACCATACTCTGTTAATAACCACAGAAAAAACCGGGTAGTAACAACAACCCAAAATGGGGACCAAACGAATAGTGCGCCGTTCAGGGGCCTGAGTAAATGATGTAAACTGTCAAATAGAGGTTGTCAAATGCTTTATCTAGCTTAAGCTTTAAAATAGGACTAATGGTTCGCGCTTTTGGATCAAAAAAGTTATTGTAAAAACCATTTGCAGTAGAGCTGCAAAAATTACTTTATTGGGGCAAGGGATAGCTACTTGTACTATAAAGCAATTCAGTTTTATCTAAGCTTACCATAAAAGCGCAGCTACAACGTAAATTCAATCACAAATTTAGCCAGAAAACGCCAATAGCAGCATTGTGAGTCTCTGCAGAAATTTCAACGAAATATTAAATCTCACCAACGTAGCCGAGGCAGTTGAATCGAGATGATGGGGTGGAGTTAAAGACGAAGATGTAACTTTCCTCTTTTGAAGCGGATAGCAGAAATGTTCCGTAACTATCGTACCTGTACCACATAAGGCAACAACGAGATTTGCATAACTTTAATCTACAGTTAGTACACAAGCGACTGCCAAGTCAAAACCAATTAAAACTTTTTTGTTGCCTCTCGATATCAAAACTCTTGGTCAAAAATTAAGGCTACGTTGCTGGATAGCACTTCAATACCTTTAAAAATAAAAGCAAAGTAACTTGTGCTAAATAGGTGTGACGTCTAGTCGAACAGAAAAGTTTTGAATTTGAAAGCAGCTAGTGAGTAACCAGCCACATTTATTCTTAAATTGACAATAATTGTAATTACAATTTTATGTACCAAGCTGCCTTGGCCAGGAGACAACAAAGTGACCTTTCGACTTTCGGGTCAAGCTGCTAGCTTCCCAGGGCCCGCTTTTCTTCCTTGACACTGTGGAGGCTTCACGCTGTCTTTTTTGAACGCTGAACATCAAGCAGGGAAGCTGTAAATATCAATTCTTCTGGCCTTTGGTTGGCCCGACCGGGAATTGAGCCCGAGTGTACCATTTCGGTAGCAGGCGCTTTATCCACTGATCGGTTTAATATATTTACGTTAAAAAAAAAACTTAAAACTCACTTCAAGAAATCCACAGGTGCGTGATGAATTTTCTGGCAAAAAACCTGCCGAATGTCAATTTCTTCACTATGCAGACTGCTAGTGTCCACGTAGCGAATCTTCCCAGTGCTAGTGCCTACTACTAACACTGGACAGGACGGACAGTAAGCCATAGACACTGCCTAAAAGATCAAAATCGAATATTTTATGTATTTTTGAGGTTTGAATAACTTTCATTAAACGGAATAATGTAAGGGAAAACATATCTTTGTGAAAAGCGACAATTTTTTGGTAATTTTGTTACAAAAATGGTAACGTTAGTTTATTCTTAGTTTTTTTGTTTTTTTTCAATTCCAAGCATAAAGAAGCAATACAGAGCTCGTTTGGCTCACAACGTATAGCAAATATTATTTATTTCAAGATCTAACCACAGTAACGATGTCAGTTATGCCTGATATACTTTAATGTCCTTTAACGGATTTGAGCATTGAAAAAACCAAATGAGCCGGTCATACGAAATCAATGAATATCAGTTATAACCATTCACTATGATGAGTGGTGATTGGGTGTCACTGCTTGTTTTCTTTTTTTTAGTTTATTGCTGGAGTTTTACAATATGACGCTTCAAGGCTCTTTGCTTTCATTGACAGAAAAGAGCCGTCCTGGGCCAACGTCACTAGAACCAACGTCAGTGAAGCTGATTCACAAGATATGTATAACTAAGATGAAAATATACCTTATCTTTAAAATGAATTCCACCTAGCAACTCGCCGTCATCATGATCCCAGACTTGCACGACTCCATTTTGTCTGCAGGTCTAGAAAAATCGAGTTGATAATTTCAGAGAGAATGAGCATTGAGTGAAACATTTTGCAGCTTCGTCAAATGACTTCTCCTTTAACTTGTCCCATAAAATTCAATTTTTTGTCAAAATTTTGCCCACATGAAACTTTAAATTTTTGTAAGAATCACTATCAGTTTGCTACATTAGTTTTCATTAAGTTATATTTCGTGGTGTAGAAAAAGCTACGTCGACCGAATAACCCCCTCGTTGGAATAATTACCGTACGTTAGAACGTACAAGCCCAAAAGTGAAATAAGATGTATATTTTGCTTCAGATACCTATATATTATTTAATTTTGTCAATTATAACGTAACGAAGAATGTAAACCAATTCAACAACATGACAAAAAACAAATTATGACAGATTATTATTGCATCAATTTCTTACAAATCTGTTTCATGCGGTACTGCGATCATCACGGGAGTAGATATCATTCAAATAAATATATTCAAATAGATCTTATTCAAATATGCTATTTGAATAAGATCTACTTCCCTAATGATCGTGGTTTCGCGTAAAACAGGTCTGTTGGAAATAAACGTTATAATTTACAGCCATAAGCCGGTATATTCAACGGCTCTTGGCCTTATAGAAACATAGAGCACTCTTCTAGTGATGCCAGCAGTACAAAGTTTTCATTAGACAACAAAAACGCTTAGCAATCAACTCACCAAGCAAAACTTTCCAGCACCTCCGTACGCTACCCCCACAAATTTTCCGCAATGGGTTTCCGACACAATGACGGATTCGGGTTGAGCGAGCTCAAATTTAAAAATCACACCCTCATCGGTTCCATAATACAAATCGCTGTAGTCTTTGGGGTTATATGTAAGCGATGTTGGCACCTGGGCAGCCCTCCACAGCTGAAACAAGACAGCTATTTGATGGATGATGTACAGTATACATAACTAAAATCTGACAATTTAATTGGGTGTTGTTTTTAATGGAACCTTGCACTGATGAAATAGCATTGCATCAGTAAACAAAAACGGGCTTTACCGACTTTTACTTGAAAATTTTATTTTAAGATTGTAATGATTGAGCATAAAGTGGCGCCATAAGACCAAATGGTCACTAAACGAAAAGAAGCTTGGTTTATATCAATTGGGATAGTAAAAAGAATAAAAAACAGTGAACAAATAAAAATGAAGAAAGCTGTAAGGGAAAGAAGATTATTTTTACTGGTAAAATTTAAGATAGTTTTCGATTTTAACCATTAAAAATTACAAGAAAAAGTTACTTTTTCGATCGAAATTCTATTGTTTTTCGTCATCGATAACCGTCGAAAGTAACGGTCTTTTCCTCCAGCAATTATTCCCTGTGAATTGTATGCCATGCACATGAACATGCCCGGATTCACCTGTTCTTGCAAAAGTGCATCTGTAATACATCAACTATAAATTAAATGCTCCACCTTTTTCCTCCACGTAGGAGAAAAAACGCACTTTCTTTCGGATAAATCTGCATTTGCTATAACCTTATTTTACATAAAGGGGGCAAAACTTTTTTGAGATAAATCCCTGCACTAATGAGCTTTTTTCTTCAAACCAAATATGAGCCAAATTATCAGGGGCTATTTGTAAATAAATTTGATCTCTAACTTAACTTAAATGACGTCATAATACGCTTTTGTGACGTAACCGCTTTAAATTAGGAATTTTACGATTCAGATTCAAAACATAAATCTATGAGCAAAAATTTTAATTGCATATGATGTCATTTTTCCAAACATCGATCATGATGTCACTCAGATAATAGATTGCCCCCCCCCCTTTATGAACTGAGTTGGTCACGTAGCCCATGTAAAATAGATTTAAGGGCTTTCGCCATTCCGAGTTTTCAGCTTAATTCTCTACTCCAAAAACCGTAAAACAGAGACGGCAGTCCAAAATTTACCAACTTCAGAACTGACTACACGTTCATCACAAACCAATTCAAATTTAAGAAAAAGTTTTTCTTCATT
Organism: Trididemnum nubilum; assembly: GCA_963965965.1. NCBI lineage: Eukaryota > Metazoa > Chordata > Ascidiacea > Aplousobranchia > Didemnidae > Trididemnum > Trididemnum nubilum. Next base: position 13,025,239 of record OZ014482.1, on the reverse strand, counting down.
TTTCTGCTTGCACCGGACCTCTTACCTGTTGAACCACCCAAAACGAGAGTTGAGAGGCCAGAATCACAGTCTACACGAAATAATTGCCCATCTTTGCAACCAACATAAACCTCGCCTTTATTGGACCAGCATTGAGCAGTTGGCTCCACCAGGGTGTGGCGCAGATGCGGAGACTAGAAAAAATTTACTTTAAAAATGACCAAAGAGTTCTTCCTGATGCAAGTATCCATCTTTTCTCGATAGTTTTAAGTGAAGCTCACAACTAAGCTGCTAAGAAACCAAAAATATAAGGTAACGACAAAGCGAATCAATACGAGTATATTGTGAAATTTCAAGGCTTTAGGGCTGCTTTACAAAAGCTAACTAAACCCGAGTGAAAATTTAATGTGCTGATAAAATAAAAAATAAATAAAAGTGATTTTTTCAACAATTAACGATTAGACGTGAGAGCTGAGGTGATGCAGAATTTAAATATGACTTTCAACAAAGTCAACTTCATTTCCGATGAAAGCTTTTCGAACAGAACTCTTCCGGAACGTTCTCAGTCTGATTTGAAATATGATGCACAGACCTCTTTTCTAGACCGTCAATTGATATAGCCTTAATGATATCATCAAGCATAAAAGTCAAATAGGAATTCATTAAAAACTCTTTTTATTCCTACTTTAAAAACCCTCTTCAAATTCTAGTCAAATATATTAAAAGTAAAAAAACTCACTACAAACGTATCGGCTTTTTTCCCATGTAAACCTGCTTTAATGACAGATGGAATATTGATGGTGTATCCTAGTCTGGTGACAGATCGTGATGTCAAATTATCATCATCTTGATAAACGATGCCATCTGTAGTGGGAAGAATGACTTTCCTAAAAGCGATTAGAAATTAAATTTTAGCTTCTAGAGAAAAATAAACTTTAAAAATGTAAAATTATGGTAGTGAAAACAGTTATGAAACATGAAAAGAGTTTATATGAAAATACTAAGCAAGCAGCATGCATCAGTAAAGCTTGAAAATAAACGTACCATAACTAATTGATAAATGGATGCAATAAGCACTCATGGGTATGAATCAGGCACTACACATTACCAACACAGAGCACCTTTTTTTGGTTCTATCTGCAAATCTTTTATCATGCTGGGCCATTATAACTTGTAGACTGCTAAGCTTTAATGGGAAAAACAAAGAAAATGCCATAAAAAAAAATTAAAAAAAACTGACAACGCACTTACTTTGAATTGAAAGTAGACACTGTATTGCAAGTTTCCAATGTCCAAACTGTGACTTTGTTTGGTCCAATCAGAGAAAGTTGATCATGATTTAAAGGATTAAACACAACAGAAGTAATCAAATCTTCAGAGAGCAACTGCACGTAGAAGCTAATATTTGTTACTTTTGCTCTGGGTAAGATCTCATAACTATAGGACTCATGTTTTGAAAATACCAAATTTATGGCAAATTTACAATCGTTCAAAAAACTTCACCAATGTGCACGCAAAACAAATTCTTTCCAAAAATTTTCACTTTCAAAACATAAATTTACTTTCATTCTTTAACAACATTAAGAAAGCCTATCAAAGTTTTGAATAAAATAAACATTTTTAACAGTGTAACTAAGATCGTCTTCAAAAACTTACTTTTTGCAAAATCTAACAAATTTCAAACATTGACCAATCCAAATCATCCCTGCATGCAGAACAATTCAACAAATTGCTGCTACACCTTACACAATATTGCTGCACCTCTTTAATTAACAAAGGGCATCAAACCTTCAAATTTATGATGTATTTCAAGGTTGTATAAATTTGGTTTATTAAAACAAGCATATAAAATGTTGGAATAATAAATATCTACAATGCTGAGCTATAAACAGTATCCAGAGTCTTAGAGGCACAATCAAGCCTTTGATTAAACCCAACCTAAGTATAAATTATTTTTTACTACTGTATCTCTTGTAATATTGTGATTACTTAAAGAGATACTGCTCAAAATCGGTTTTATTGAAGAAATGAGAACTACTTGATACTTGAGGTAATAAACAGGTGCCCAAACCTTTTTCCTTAATTCCCTTTATTCACAAAAATACGTTTTAATCTGTTTGACTTCACATCTTTGGCAACCCAGCAATTCACAATTTTGTGACATCACAAAAGAAGTACTGTAGATCTGCACTGGGAGGCTAGGGCTACAGGTTTCAATAGTAGTGGCCAAATTTTCAGATTCGGTTATAGGCGACTCACTGCTACCAGTTGGTAATCGCATTTCTCAGTCTGTGAGAATTTGTGCAAAATAATGCATTTTGTGATGTCACAAAATTGCAAAATGCAGGGTTGCCAATGGTACGAAGCCAAATGCATTAAATCATCTTTCACAAATAAAGGGAATTGTGGAGAAAGGTTTGGGTCACCTCTTTATTGCCTCAAGTAGTTCTCATTTCTTCAATAAAACCGATTTTGAGCAGAATCTCTTTAATATTTTCCATTCAAAAATTACAAACTTTTTTATATTTAGTTATAATCTGATTAATTTGTGATTCTTTTCTTTTCCACACTCATGTTCATACCTGTAGTCCTAACTACACTGACGAGGAATAAAAGATAAAAAGTATATCTTTGGCTGTTAATCATAGCTTGATTATGCCTAGAAGACTCTGGATACTATTTATAGCTTATCCTTAATTTCTCAGGATATTGCTTTTAACAAAATATCAACAAAGCTAGCCAAAACACCTTTTCTTTGCATTTTAATTCTCCATTAGACCAATTCCATAAAAACAATGTAAAATCTGGAACTCCTGAGCATGCAACTATCATAGAGTTGGTAGTGGAAAAAGCTATGTTTGTATACTCCAACTCAGCTCCATCTAAACAAAGTTAAATGAATATTAAGATTAGCTTTTGTATGCTTATTTAAGTTACATACCTTGGTTACTAAAATAAACATTAGGCAAGTTTCAAATCAAATCTTTCATTATACTCGCTGTGTTATGTCAAAGCACGTAATGAGTTGGAGGGGCCCATCTCTGCGTTATTGCGCCCGAGCAACAGAGCTTCATTCAAAAACATGACACAGCAGTGGCGAGCCATTGGCAAACCTGTGCTCAATTTGACTGCCTCTAGATTTGAATCTTAGACTTCCCACTCCACAGACAAACACGTTACTACTCAACCAACTGGCCTTACAAATTATATCAACAAGGTCAACAAAATTCTTCAAATTCATCATCATGAGCACAGACTTTGTGAAAACAACATTTACAATTAGAATTTCATAAATTTTAGTTACCGTATATACTCGTGAATAAGTCGAGTTTCTGGGACCCAATTTTACGACAAAATTTCTGGGGTCAACTTATACACGAGTAATGTTTTTGGACATGTTGCTGCTGAGTCGAGTTGAATGTGGTATGAAAAAAAAACTTCATTATTACTTTATTACATCATTATTACTGGTATACATGCAATATACAAACATGTTAAAGTTACTTAACAGTATAGTAATTTAGAATTGTTTTGTAAACGTTCATTCAGGCATTGCATGCACTTTTAACGTGCATTTCACGCACCGATGCATGCGCCTGATCAGGCATTGCTTTTTTCTTTTTTTACCAACCACGAAGTAGCAAACACGTGATTGCTTATTGCATGTGTTTAAATGTTCGATCAGTTACCCGATTTGCGCTTCAAGTTACTAGTAATTATTCCAAAATATTCTCGAATTGCAGAGTCGACTTATACACGGGTAATACCTTTAATGATGCAATTTCTTGTCTTGAAATGCATATCAACTTATACACGAGGTCGACTTATACATGAGTATATACGATAATTGTTTTTAATCACTACATAAATTAAAGTGATTACAGCAACGAAACAAGAGAGAAAGAACTGCAAGATTTTTAATAAGACATCTTGAAAAAGCTATAAATTCATGACATCCAACAACAAAGTCTGCAACAGTCTTTCATTAAATTGCCAAAAATTGAGAAGTACAATCCAGCACAACAATTCAGAAAGACATACAAAATCTGATCAAACTAAAGACACTGAAGTGTTAGTAATAATAGCTTTCATGTCACTAGTTTTAAAGCTGAGGGACTAATCATAATATTTTGCCATTCTTTGAACCTTGTTGAAAAAAAGTTCTTCAATCAAAGAAATCAAATTCTGAAGTTTTGTTATTGAATTTGATTGGCTGCTGTGTTCAGTTTAATTTTAACATATAGCTGTTTACAAACCTACACTCCTACAGTGATATATAAAACTAATTTTCTAACCTGAAAAAATGCACGCTTGTTCCAAAGAAGGATAATGGTAAACAAAAATTCTTGGCTTCAGACAGTGTTCAGCAATAGCAAAAACACTTTGAAATGGATTTGTAGCAATTTTTTTTATCCCATTTCCAGGACTGAAAAATGATGATTCAGTTTTGTTTGTAATGTCAATGAACTTCACATTACTACCACAGTGGTAACATAAAGTATCAACATTGACATGATGTATATCATCACCTTTGTAGCCTTGAGCCCAGCTAAAACATATACAAAAGATGAAACATGAGCAAAATGTCAATTTAAGTCAAGTACTACATACAGAGCATATTGTATAAAAGTAACTATCCATTAGTTCACATAAATTTAACAGGATAGCAAGAAAGCATAGAATTTTGAACTTTTCTAAATGCAAACAAGCCTCAGTACCATCAGTAATGTAATCATCTTCTATCTTACCTCACATCCAATTTGCCATACTTTTCCATTTGTTAAACTGATTACTAGGTCAAAAACTAATCCCAGTAACTTCTATAGTCTAAAAATTAAGCAAAATTATAATTTACTGTTTAGTAAAACTTGTTTGAGGCCATGTTATGCGTCTGGCATGAAAATCACTAGCAACAGAGAAAAGATAAAACTCTGCATTCAGGGTTCAGTTAAAATATTATAGGCACAAGCTTATAAGAGCTATAGGCTAATAGGATTAAAGTTAAGTAAGGACTGAATACATAATCATTGGGATATCTAAAGTTAGGGCAATCACAACAGATTAGATTGGCGTTGACTCTATCCTTCTTGATTCAGTCGTTCTAGAGATATTCTACTTTAAACACCATGTAGGGGTCTCCCTAATCATAATTTTTATTGGCAACCCTAATGTTGATAACATTGACTACACCATCTCAGTTCTATCGTAAGGCAACGCTGCAGTTAGACTAAGCCACAAAAGTCTTTTACCCTACATGTAGATTAATATCGGCTTTTGTGGGTTCAGTTCAGTTGTTTTATTTCATACCTTGGGTCCATTGAAAGCATCACATATAAAAATAGGGGTCAAGAAAAAGGTAGAAAAAGGTTAGGCTACTGAATTGAGACATCTGATTTGCCCAATAAAAAATATAATTAAGAAGGCCCATATGTGAAGCTTAAAGTAGAATATATTTGGAATGGCTTACTCAAAAACAATGAAGTTGGTGCTAATCTAATACAACTGCCCTATAGAAACCCTATTGATTTTGTCTGAAGTCCTGTGTTTAACTAATATATACCATTTTATTCGAATAAAGATTGTTGCATAGTGCATTTTTATTAACTAATGCCATTTTATTTTTAATTATTATTGTTTCGTAACTACCAAGACTGCATCATAGCTTTACCCATGGCCGGATTTACCAATAGGCTAAGCAGGATGAAGCCTAGGAACCTGGAAATTGAAGTTTAAATTCTATTAAACATTCCTAAGTTTAAGCCACGATTTAAACCCTATCTAAGTACTGTATATACAGGGTGTCCATCATAAAGTCCGTGTGCACTTCAAAAAAATTATAACTTTTATTGTATTTGCAATAGAAATAATTTGGCGAAAGAATTTGAAAGAAGAAAATTGGTATTTTTTAGGTTTAATTGAAATTTTTTTTAAGTTTCCACATGTCCTCCATCATTAGCAATACAAAGAGTAATAAGATTTCGCAGTTCATGAAAATCATTTGCAAACTGATTTATAGCAATGCCAGAAATCACATTAATTATTTTAGCTTTTAAGTAACTAGGTTTGGTTGCATACACAATTGTTTTCACATGTCCCCATAAAAAAATCTAATGCAGTCAAATCTGACGAATGTGAAGGTCAATAAAATGGTCCTCCCCTTCAGATCCATCTGTTAGAAGTTCTTGATTTAGAAACTGCCAAACACGCAGAATTTACTTATCTAAAAATTGTTACAAATTTTGTAGTGAAGAATTATTCAATAGTTATACTTAAAACTAGATACAAGAAACTTTCTAAGCATCTTAAAAGATTATTTCTATCACAAATAAAAATAAAGTTATAAATTTTTTACAGTGCACACGGACTTTATGGACACCCTGTATATCAAGCTTTTCAAACCAAAAAATCTTAAGACACAACTGGTTTCAACCACATTCTGAGTAGCCATTGTTACATCATTTGCATCATTCCAGTGATAAAAGCAATCATCTTGGAAGCTTCTACGTTGTTAAAATGACAATTATTTTGAAAAACTACAAAATTGTCCAGCGGCTGAGGGCTTTGCACCCAGATCCCTGTCTGTGATATGCAAACTCATTTAAATTTTGGTTAAGCGTGTTGAAATAAAGTTTAAGACTTGTTTCTTTCTTGAAAGTTTTACTTTCCAAAGAGAAAAAAGAGCCAAGGGCCCCATGCAGTGTAAAAACAGACCTGGTCTTACTCTGTTTGATGACTGTAACCAGTGGCACAACCAGAAGGCTGAGGGGGTTTCACCTCCCTTTAGAAATGTAACTTAAAATATCAACCCAAAAATAGAAGCATGTGAATGCATTTTGGACTTTACCTGTAAATATTGAATAATGGGGGCTTTAGGGGATGGGCGATTTATTTCTTTCAAATGACTGCCAAGTTTTATCAATTTAGTTCTTTTAAATCAGAAATGGCTTCCAAAACGTGCAAAAACCTATCCAAATTGTGCTAAAATTACAGAATGTCACAACGAAATTCTTAATTTTTTAATTTAAAATTTTCACTCATGAATACGCAGAATAAAAACAACAAACAGTTTAACACACTCATATTTTTGACATTAATCAATGAAATGTTATGTTGTTTATATAGAAATTCTGAGTTCAAAAATAGCGAGGAGCCTCACAAATAGAATAGCCAAAGACCTCTCATGGTTTAACTGATTTTACCATAACTTTTTGAGTACGTTTCATAATTTCACCAACTGGAGCAAAACTGTATCTGATCGAATTATTGTGCTTTACTAAGTGGATCAAATTTGGCAATTGCAGATTGGTTAGTGTCATGTTTACAGTTAATAATGAGCATCTAGTCTTTGTATTGCATCCTGATGACAGATTTGATAATTATGAGTGGGTGAGATGTCAAGTGCCCTATACCAGGCACAAAACCAGAACGGAATTTTCGGGGGGGCAATGACTTTGCAATAATCTCCAAAAGTAAAAAAAAAGATCTTCACGGAAAGAAGAGCTAATTTTGCTCCCACATGTCAGTTAAGACCAAAAAAAAAGGTCTTCACAGAGTTAAGACATGTCTTTGCTCAAAATTGGCTGACTTAGGACATTTTGTTCCAAATCATTTGGGGGGCAAAGAAAAATTTTGCTGGAGCAAAATAATGTATTTAGGCACAAAATGCAGGAAATTTTGTTAAAAATGACCTTTAACAGAATTTTTTGGGGGTTAAAGTAAAATTTTGGGGGGGCAGTTGCCTTCTTGCTCTTGTCGTAGTTTGATGATACATTTCATAAATTTTATATTCTCACGACACAAACTTAAAATTGCAAAACTTTCACATCCGTTTTCACATCAATTTGACACAGTTTTATTTTATAACTTCCACAATTTTGAAATTCTCTCAGCAACGAATTTTAGTCATTTAGATGAGAATGTGATACCGAGAGAAGACAGCGCATAGTAGAGCTCATGCATTTGACGATAAAATTTATTACTAAGAAATTATTTGTTAAGTTAAACTCTCCCCTGGTTACATCTCTGCCTTATACTGTACTATATGCCACAGTTAAATTAATATTTTAATTTTTATTAATAAAATGCACAGTTATTTTAAAGTATTTCACAGTTTCACCAGAAATTTTTATCTACTTTTTTATTGCTTACTCTAAGACTATTCCCAAATCGAACCCTAACCCAAACCCTAACCTAAACCCTAATCTTAACCCCTAAACAAGCAAATGAAAAAAGCGCGGATGAATATTTCTCATTTTCGTTTTATTCTCTTTAACTTGAAAATTTTCGGTGAAATACCGGTAGTCACTACCTATAATTTTAAATTTTTGACATGCTGTTAATTATTGGCAAAACTAGTCTTAATTTTTTACATGCTTACAATTAGAGTAAAGAAATACGCCTAATATAGTCATTTTTGCCAGCTTACTACGCTTTACTAGCAAGCGGTAGAAGGCTACACAGTGCACCCTCGTCCCTCAACCTCATTCGCTTTCATTCTCACCACGTTTAAAATGCGTACTAGTTGCTAAGATACATTCCATTCAGATTTTATCTTCTGCAAGGTGGCAGTATTTTGCAAAGAAAGATAGAAAATTATTGAAATGATATTTTAATCAAAAGAATAAACTAGTTGATATTACACAATTTTTAATGCAAAAATACAATCCGAGGTTGTAAACTTTGCTCCGAAAACAAACTAATGAAACAAAAGTGGATTTTTTTACCAAAAATTAAACTCTGCAAACATTGGCAGCAGCAGCAGCATAGGCAGCAGCATGGCCGAGCGGAACTGAGCGCTGATTATTGCGTAAGCAATATGCAACCCGAGTTCGATTACGGCTGCAGGCCGCCTGCTTCGACACATACGCGGGTGGCTGGAGACTCGAAGAGCGCGAGCTCACTTCCCAGTCACCCTCATCTCTCCGTTCTTATTCAGTTCGTTGAGTTGTAAATCCTCAGTTGATTTATTTATTTATTAGCCTTTCGCACTGCACGTCACCTTCCGTACTCAATGCTGGTGTGAAAAAAGGACTTTTTGTGTAGTACAAGATTTGCATGGGCTAAGAAAATTTGATTGATAATTGGTATCAGCAAAGTCCAAAGCATAAGTGTTTTGTTAAAAAGATACTGCTCGAAATCGGTTTAATAGAAAAATGAGAACTCCTTGAGGTAACAAACAGAGGTGAAGTCCTCGAATACACATTTTCAAGTCCTTGGCCTTGGTCTCGAAACCAAGTCCTCGAAAATGTCCTGTCCTCGGTTCGAGAACAGCACTTTTTTGATTCATTAAAAATGGGCCATGGCTATGACCTTCTTCTTAGTTTACGTTGGAAATCGGCAGATACCTCGCGGCAAATTTGGGAAGATTTTTTTTTGGATAACACCTAATTTTTGGCAAAAAATCGGCATCTCCTAGCGCGAAGACCTTTTTTTATTTTGGAGGTCGCCTGAAAAAAATTTTTGGGGACTTTTTTTTTGTGGGGAGCCCTTGCGCCTTGTGTCCTTGGCCTTGGCCTCAAGAGGGTCTGTCCTCGAGAAGTCGGTCCTTGGCCTTGGCCTCGGATTTTTTTTGGTGTCCTTGGTCTTGGCCTCGAAGGTTGTGTCCTCGACTCCACCTCTGGTTATAAAAATGGGTCTCAAATAACTCTCCCCAATTCCCTTTATTCACGAAAATGCAATTTAATCTGTTTGACTCCGTATCAATGTGTGACATCACGACAGGCATGATTTGCAAAAAATTTTCGCTAAGTAAGGAACACTAGTCGCTCAGGTATGTTCAATAATAGTTCGATGAGTAAGTTAGGGTAGAATTCTGCTTTGGCCAGCTAGCGATTCTAAATCAAACTAAATTCATTGGTGGCATTATACAGTTATACGAGTGATATAATCTGTGGTAACGAAGTTAGATCAGCTTTGATGATGTTTTTAGCCTATGAATGATGTAAGATTTGACTAAAGTGACTTGGCGAATGGAACAATTTATTCTTAAAATTCTGGCCGAGTATAGTCCCAAATTGTGGTAAAGACTTTTTTTGGGGGGGGGAAACACTTCCATTTTCTTCGGAGAAGACCTTTTTTTTGGTTTTTGTCTTCATTCAATTTCAGTGACGGAATTACACAAGTCAAGTTTATTTACCATACGTTAAAGTACGCAGGCAGGAAGCAGCGAAAGACCATGCGGTCATCTATGTCAACTGCACCAAATAGCAATACTTAAACAGTATCAGACGTAAACTTAAGCTTGGCGAAAAATTAACACAATTCTACAAAGCATAGTAAAAAGCAGCACTGTCATAAAGCAAACAATATTTACAATGTAGGCTACATCAGTTTTCGCATTAATGGGTACCGTGCATCCATCAAATCAGTCAATTTTTGTTGAGCTATTTTTCATTAACAACAATATGCGATAGGTGTAATTGAATAATTACATTACGTTTTCCTAATAACAATACAGGTCTAATCTAGCAAACACGTTTTCTAGTAAAATACAAGTTTAATTTTAGCTAAAACGTTTCTTTACATCAATGTAAGTCTAAAGATTAACGATCACACTTACTACATATTTTACTGAAGTACTTTCGCATTCCAAATGCGTTTGCTCAAGGCTGCAAAAGCGTCCCCCCATGCAAAATTTTGCAATTTAAGTACTGCTTATAGGTTTGAGTTAGGGTTTACCGGTAGGTTAGGCTTTGGGTTAGGGCTAGGATTAGGGTTAAGGTTAGGGTTAGGGCTTAGGGTTAGTTTTTTTAGGTTTGATTTCAAAATGTCTGCGCGAATGGAACATTCGCCAAGCCTCTTCCAGTATCTAGAAAACTTGGCTAATTGGCAGTGACGGTCGGTGAGACTTCTGGTTGGTGAGACACAATTTTTTCACACATAGGCCTACCGGTATGTTTGCAAAAAAATTATTTAAGACAATAAATGGTAAGCAAATAACTGTTTCATAGCCATTAAACTACAAAAAAATTAGCCATTAAACTAAAAACAAAAAGCCATTAAACGAAGACCAAATTTTTTGATTGTCATTTATTCGCTTAATCTCTGCTCTTCACTTAAAACCAAATCAGTTCTGGAAGTTTCAAAAATCTGAAGGTACCAGTAGCCTATTATTTAACTTTCTCTGTGGACATTATTCAAGTTTTTGTGCTTGTTTAGGTTTCTTGGCAAATTCTTTAAAGTCATAAAAACCTGGTTTCATTCCCAACATTATTATTTGTAAAAAGGAAGTGTCTGCTGCACCGTCCCGGTTTCGGACATCAAATCGCTGGTGCACCGGATTGCGTTTTTCTCATTGGTTCGATTTAAATACAGCACTTTGACACATTGACTTTGAAGCCATGATGGTGTAGTGGTTTGTATGCTTGTCAGCAATGCAGAGGGTTGAGATATCGATATTCGCAGGACACGCTTTTTAAAAATAGCGCTAGAGAGCTATTTCGCTTCATACTCCTTTTTTTTCTCTAAAATCTTATTATTAGAGTTAGGGTTCGGGCAGCGATGCCAGCCTGAGAGCAGAGAAATAGTAAATTGAACAGCAAAAGAAAACGATCGCCGCCGCCGGTGCAGCAGCGATTAGATGTTGGAAACCGGGCCGGTGCAGCAGACACTGCCTTGTTAAAAACATGAAAGCAAAAATGATGATTTTTATGGCACAATCACTTCGCACTCTTTTCTTGAGTACAGTTCTACTCTTTCTGAAATGATTGATTCTTTCATATTAATGTCTCTGGGAAATCCTTTAAATCGGATTTCTTCATAATAATAATAACAATTAGGAGCCAATCCAGTGCAAAGCACCACAGCAAAATACATACAAACCACAAAATGTCCATCAGATTGGTGAAGATGAAATGAAGATGCAAGGGCACAGTCGTCAAACATAAGATGGAGCAGAGCTAACAGTATTCCACAATGAGTAGAAGCAGCAGATTACGATTATATTAGATGGGTTGCAAATATCATCCATTATTGTAGGTAGTACCATTTCAGATAAATTCAGATTTAGAGATTTTCGGTATATGTTGCATAAGTATACAGTAATACAGATTACTGTATATACCGTACAGTAACATGTAAGAAGAAAAAAAAAAAAAGTTAGATTTAGCTTATTGAAGAATAAAGGACACAAGGCAGAAATTTAATAATAAAAAGAGTACTTGGCTGTCATCCAGTATGTACTGTACAACCAGTATTATGGTGGGTTAAAGTTTTCCAATGAATATTGCTTCAGCAAATAAAACTGCAGTACAAAAAATCACTTGTATAAAAGGTGTCTATAGAACATATTCTATGCAGTTTGAAATGCTACCGTAGGTCACAGCAAGTTTATCATTAACTTGGCAATATTGAAAATACTGATTACAGCATTGTAAGGTAACACCAATAGTCTCAAAACTAAAATACCACTACCACTGCAGTAAATCTTGTCACTGAATAGTTAGTACAGAGCAATAGCATATGGCATCTACACACTGCAATGTACTTTAGGTGTAGTACCACACCTTAACCAATAGGACAGAAAACAACATGATTTAAAAGAGGTATGGAATTAAGTAAAGTAATACTTAAAAGCAAACGAGACTAACAAACATCAATGATATGTATTTAGGCTGATAAAATTTATAGAAGAACACAAAGTCTGGTCGTACCTATTGTACAATCAATGAATAACTAGATTATCAGTTAATGCCTTCATCATTCATTCCTTTCACAAAAGGTACCGGTATAACCGAATTTCTAAATTTATTCTCAGATTTGCAATTCACTATAATATATGGCAAATTATTCCAAAAATCAATCACTCTGTGAGCAAAACAATATTTCCTACAGTCCAATTTAGCATAAGGCATTTGTAACTTGTAATTATGCCCTCTGGTTTTGTTACGGTTGGTGTTTATTACAAAGAAATTATTGTGAGTAAGCACAGCTCCATGCTGTTTATGAAAGAGTTTGTAGACACAAACTAAATCGCTTATAAGTCTTCTATGGTAAAGTGACATGAGCTGCTCCTCATAAGAAAGTTTTTCTAGGCCATAAATTGATTTTGTGGCTCGCTTTTGTACTTGTTCAAGTCTAGTAATGCTGCTTTGAAATGAGTATTCCACACACAGGTTGCATATTCCAAGTGTGGCCTAACTAGCTGTTTAGAGAGCGTAAGAAACACTTCCTTGTCTCGACTTACAATGTACTTTTTAAGAACACACATAACTTTTTCAGCTTTTTTGACCATGTTTGATACTTGCAATGAGAAATTTAAATCATCACAAATGTAAATCCCTAGATCTTTTTCCCATTGTTTGCATGAGATAGGTTCATTATCTAACAGATACTGATGATGGGGATTATTTTTCCCAAAATGCAGCATGGCACATTTGGAGAGGTTAAAGTTTAGTAACCAGGTTTTAGACCAATTTGACAGTGAAACCAAATCCTCTTGCAAAGAATTTATGTCAGTGGAAGCATTTGTATACCATATGCGTCTATAAATTTTGATATCATCTGCATGCTTCAGAATAGAAATTTTGATGGAGTCATCAATATCATTTGTGTAGGCCAGAAATAGTAGTGGCCCCAAACAACTTTCCTGCGGGACACCTGATAGCATTTTTTGAGGTGAACTCCTTTTCTTCCAGCTATAACTTCAAGTTTAGGTTACAAACTGAGTTTAGAAAAGTCTTTCAGCTTTGAGACTAAAGTTTTGTTCATTTCCTCATATTAAATTGTTTATAATTAAACTAAAGCTATTAACTAAGAAAAAAAAAAAAAACTGAACTAAGAAAAAAAAAACTAAACAAAGAAACCAAAGCTATTACTTAAACAATTTAATAAATTGTTCATATTAAATTGTTTAATTAATAGCTTTAGTTTCTTCGGGTAAAAATTTTTTGGTCAAAGTTCATTTATTTTGTTAGCTAGGCTATCACTCTTCTGCGATATGTAAGGTAAGATTTGTACTTTAGTCGGTAACGATTTGATTTATAGCAATAGTTTCATTTCGTAAAGATTTAATTAATAGCTCTAGTTTTATTGGGTAGGGAGTTTTCAGCTAAGATTTATCTAATTTGGCAAAATTGACTGAATGATGGGTAAAGATTTATGTATCATAAACTTAATTGGTAAAGATTAATTCATTGACTGGTAAATTGGTAAAGATGCTTGTTTTGAAGATTTTTATAACTGGTGATATTTGTCCTTTTAGGCCTTGCTAGCCTTACTGATGAGCCCTGAGATTGGGCAAAACAGCTGTCTAAGGCATGCTATAGGAAATTATTTTGCATTGAACTATTAGAATTATCTCTTGTAATATTGTGGTTACTTTATATTTTTTGGGGAAAAAAATTGTATCATGATCTGGTTAATTTGCGATTCTTTGCCTTTCTACGCTCATGTTCATACCTGTAGTCCTAGCTATACTGACGAGGAATAAAAGACGAATGTCGATTCCGAAACAGTATGTCTTCGGCTGTTAATCAAAGGTTTGATTGTGCCTATAAGACTCTGTGTACTGTCTATAGCTTATTATTAATTTTCTCATTACATTGTTCTTAATAAATTGTTTTTATTTCACTACAAAAGTAACTTGTTCAATTTAGCAATGAATGAAAGACTACAGAAAAACTGATTTGACTTTTTCTCATTCTGTGACGTCATATATGAGGCACACCGTAAAATCAGATTCAAAAGCATTATGCGTTGTCCGCAATTTGTTCAAGAAAAAAAGGCATACTTTAAGTTCGTTTATTAAAATTTGCTTGGATGAAGTGAGGCACCATTGACCATAGGTGGACACAAGTCGCTATTTAGCGAAGCTAACATTTTCATTAGCGGTTCCGCTAAAGTTTTAAAATGTTAATGGACTGGTTATCAAAGCTATTTTTTTAGGCAATTTGCTAATTCGCTTGAAAAGAAAATTGCAACCGTGATTTCGATAAAGCGTAGTCTAAAATTTACCACATTTAGCCGTTTTGCCTGGAAGAGAAATATGTACTTCAAGTATTTGATGTAAGGCATTTTTAGATCAGAATTATTGCCGCAAACATTGTGCTTCGATATGGTAATGCTTTTCTCGCATTGGTAATCACTCAAGTGTATGACATCATAATGCTAGCCTTGTGCAATCACAGGCCAATACGAGGTCAAAATTTCGAAACCAGCATTTTGAAAAAGCATGATTAAAATTGCTCATGTCATATCGAACTTCAGAAAATCGGTTTATGCTGGCCAGCGGGCTGCCGCCCCCGACGGATTTAGAAAGCTCTTTCACTTTTCATGCAGAGTTAGGCACGTAGCCAGAATGGATTTTTTGAGGGAACGCATGCAAAAATTTGGGGGGCAATAATTTCTCTTCTTAATTTTTTTTTTCTTTCTTTTTCAAAATAAAAAAGGTCTTACGTGTGAAATGCCATTATTTTCTCTGGATTTTGAGGTGATCTCCGAAAAATAAAAATGAAAGGTCTTCACATCTGGAAGCCTCTATCAACAAGATATTTGATGTAATCTCTATGTTAGGGTTCAGGCGTTGACGTTAAATTTATTTTGGGCGCAAACTAAAATTTTTGGGGCACTTGCCCCCCTGCTCCCCCTTGGATACGTCCCTATGCAGAGCAAGCATTTAGAAAAAGGGAACACCTTAAAAAAGGTTTTCGCCATTTTGTTGTGGTATTTTTTGGCCAAATTTAGGTGAAGACCATAAAAAAAAAAGTTTTCCGCAGATTCGTTGTGTCATTTTTCGGTCAATTTTAAGCAATGACAAAAGAAATAAAAAAGAAGTGTTAACCATTTTGTAGGGCCGATTTTTGGCTGAAATTTGGAATTCCTAGGGATAATTTTCATGGAGTTAGTGAGAGCCACAATGATTGGTACAAGTTATGAAATTGATTTTTCGTTTTTTCCGTCTCATATTGTACTTTTATAGTTAATTAGCGAATTAGTGTTAGCTTCCTCTAACAAAAAATTTGCGTTATCGGGTTAGTGTTAGCAGAGCTAATATTTTCAATTAACAGAATAGCTGTTAGCAGAGCTAATTTTTGCGTTAGCTGTGCCCACCTATGCCATTGACAATGCCTCACTTTGCATATTTGAAGCAATGCTCAATGGCACATCGTCGTGATAGCAATTACACCGAATAGTTTGGGTGTTTTAATGCAAAAAACATAACACAACATCAGTGAATCCTATTACCTTCCTTATGGAACATAATGTTCCTTAGTTGGCGAAAAAATTTTGCAAAGTTGCGCCTGTCGTGATGTTACAAATTGATACGAAGTCAACGGATTAAATTGGATTTTTGTGAATACGGGGAATTAGGGGGAGATATTTGAGACACCTCTTTATTACCTCAAGTAGTTCTCAGTTCTTTAATAAAATCAAGGATCTCTTTAAGTCATTGAGCTCAGTCAATTTCTTGACGTAGAGCTCAGTCAATTTTTGTGTAGTAATAGTAGTGGAATTTCTCAATAAAGCAGTTAAAGCACTCATGCCTAGCTCAAAAGTATAAGGTACAGTAGTGACTATTTCGCCGAAAATTTTCAAGTTAAAGAGAATAAACCGAAAATGAGAAGTACAGTATTCATTAGTGCTTTTTTCATTTGCTTTTTTAGGGGTTAAGATTAGGGTTTAAGTTAGGGCTCAATTTGGAGATAGTTTTAGAGTAAGCATTAGAGTTTGGGTTAGATTTGAGTCAAAATAAATAAAAAAGTAAAAATTTCCGGTGAAATAAAGCTTTCCAAAGTATAATCAGTAATAATAGCACTACTCATGACACAATATAGCTCTGCTCATGACACAATATTGTGTGCCAAAAGCATGGTTTGGTAATCACAGAACAGAATTTTATTTTTGTTGCTCAAAAAACAAAAACAGAAATGCGCAATGGCAATATTACAGTAAATGTTAATTTAGTGAAACGTTGATAGTCTAGTATTGAGAAGTAGATTGATAGTATAGTAAGTAGTATTGATAGTGCCCGGGTGGACGTTTTTGTTGTACCAAATTAAAATTGTGGTTGGGGATGAACAATGACCTCTGTCTGTCTGTCGGCTGTGTGGCATGCAAAGGTAAGGATTAAAGGTGGCTGCGAGTGCTTGACTCAATGAGTTTGTTTTTCATGTTCTTTTGCAATCTTCCTATGTACTATGATTGTCATGCATGCAAATAAATCTAAAATAGATATCTGATAGGCTTATGAATTCAGAATTGAATATGTGAGCACTGAGCAGGCATTTTGGTTAGTGTCGATACAGCAAAGTTTAAAATATTCAAAAAAGTAGATCTCTGTACTGGCCTTTGGAATGCTGGTACCAGTATGCCATTATTCTCATTCAGAGTTGTCAATTTGTCACTATTGAGTAGACTGTTGTCAGATGGTAGGCCTACCTCATGATCTGCTGCACTGTGAGCTGAATCAAGAATTACGGGTATAACTAATAGAAGCATTAGGCTAGGGTACACTTTGTGTTTTTGCCAGGCACAATTTAAAAATTCATGAACCAGTGATAGTTATGGTAATCAGGTAATGGCATCGCTTGGGCACTATAATCTGAAAATGACTTGATCTTATAGATCAGTGTTGCCAAGGTTAATTTTTTACTTTAGCAGTAGCCTACAGTACCAGTTCTATTACTGTAATCAGTTGTTTTTCTGTTGGACATGAGAGTTTGTCAGTTGTTCTTTGTAATTACAGATCTGAAGTTTTAGATTATGACCTACTTATACAGTACAACTAAGCTTATTTTCGATTTGTACTGGTGATCAACCTCAAGAATCCAGAGTTTGTTCAATTTCTAATTCTAGTGTCACATGATAGCAGTGATGATGGAAGAATATGTTCCAACAAAGACTACGGGTTACATGTGAGTTAAGATTGCATTTGCAATAAATCTGAAATAACATTTGCAAAGAAATTGCTTATACACAATTGGGTCATTCCATGCTTAATTCAAAATGGCTTGTCACCATACGTCACCAAACATGGATATTTGTTCTTTAACTTAAAGAGTATCACACAGAATAAAAAATAAAATAAAAAATTTTCATTACCTCTAGTGGTTTTCAAGTTATCGCAGTTCTGATTTTCGACCACTAGAGGGAGATTTTGCTCCTGAGTTTTAAAAATATCATTGTAATTCCATTTCTGGACCAACCTGATACCTGAAAATTGCTACATGGGGGTTTTTGGGGTCAAGAAATTCATTTTTGGTTTCAAAATTGCAAAAATATGACTGCTTCATGGTAAAAACTTGAATTTAAATTTTGACGAGAGCCCAACTTCCGGGGAAAATTTCGGGGTGTAAGCGCGTTGCTGCAACAAAAAAATTTTTTCATCTGTATTTGCATCTGACATTGCTCATAGTTTTTGAAAATATACCAGTTTTATATTTACTTTTTATTGGCATCTGAACTGGAGAAGGCTTTTGTTTGAATAGTTAATTCTAATAAACCTGCAATTTCAATGGTTGTATGACTTTGAAAATTGAAAAAAAGAAATTTTCCTTTTAGAGCCACCTCAAAGAATTAAAGTGCTAAACCAATTCATCCCCCCACTTATAGGTCAGGTCCAAAACATGTTTAAAAGTTAGCATATTTGGGTAAACCTTTAAGTAACTTGACTGAGGAGGAAGGCTTCAGCCCACGCAAAGCCTGTTCCTCAATAGTTGCACTACTAAACGTGTTTGGTTGAATCACAATGTATACAGCTGTGAACCTTATTTTAGAAATGCAAACTGTGTGGTTAAAATAAAAATTATTTAATCAAATGAAAATAGTTATGGTACTCTGTAGCTAATATAGTGACCAATGAAATGCAAATTTGCTAGTTTCTAAAGTAACCGTAGCATCATTATTAAGCAAACAGTTTTTCAGAAATTTGCAATTAGTGATTGAAATTAATGTAAAAAGGAGCATCAACAAATTTAACTAAAACAATTTTTTGGTAAAAAAATTGCAAGCATTAAATTCGGGTAAAAAAATGAAAACTTTAAAAGTAAATCTCGAGACCAATTGCCAGCTCAAAACGTTGTGCGGGGCTTCATATACAGCTTGTGAGCCACATTTTGGGCAGCCCTGTTCTTAATGAAGCAGTCGTGGATAACATGAATTCAAGTAGCCTGGGAAATATTTTAGAAGATAGTTTATGCCACAAAACCACTTATCGCAGAAAAATTGAACTCAATAAATTCATACTCAATAATAAACTAAAAACAGCAGCTACTCTTGAAGCGTTACCGTACTTTTATTTGTTTTACACAAACCATAAGAAATGTTACAATCTGTTGTTGATATCAGGGTTTCAAAAAGTGTTGGATAACAAAGAGCTAGAGCAAAGTAGATTACCACAGTAAAAAAACATTAAAAATTAAAAACTATAAAACCCAACAGTCTGTTTCACCTGTAAATGGGATCATCAGGCATAAATCTAAACAATTGTTTAGAATTGTTAAAAAATTGTTATTTTTAATGTTTTAACACTGTGCTATATTGCTGTGATATGTTTCAATGATAGTATTTGCTTAAAGTAAGTTGTGTTGGTTGCACACTCACAAACACTATGTGTGTGCTGGTGTGACCAGCAAAACTGAAAGAATTTTACTTTGTGATGTACTTTAAACATGGTTGCTATTTTTTGCTTGTAACATTAGAATTTGTCGTTTTCAAGAATAATCACAAATACCTTAAATAATCTTGCACTCATGAGAGTGTGTGTATCAGTAACCAGTACTGGTAGGTACTGTATACAATGCAAGTTGTATAAATGCAACATTGTTGTTACTCATCTTCTTAGAATTTTAAATGTTACTATGCTGAAAGACAGTAAAAATTAATCTAAAGTGATATTGTAACGGTGCAGGAAGTTCAGTTAACATTTAAAAAATAGTTCAAATTTAAAAACCCTGCTACAGGCTGTCTCTCCCTGTAGCGTTTTTTTTTTTTGTTTGAGAACTTTTTATATCGTTTACGGGCTCCGAGCCAAGTCAACTGACTGCGACAAACTGAGCGCAAACCAATAGTTTCATCATAGTGATTTTGTCACCAATTTTGTCACAAAGTGAAGGCTTGGGGAAAATGGCTCTGGGGATAGTTAAATATTTTTATGATAGCCCATCTCAGCCAATCGACATCATTTGGTTCGCGGTCAGTTTGTTCGTGGTCAGTTGTCGTGAACCACAGGCTCTGGCCCAAGTCCATTGAGCTCTTTGGAAACTGGGAAGGCGGTGTACAAGTTAAAGGAAACTGTATGTATTTATATCATAGTTGAGTCACACTACAATGCTTTTTGTTTCAGAAATTTTTGCCAATTTTCAAAGTAATACAATCATTAATATTGTAGGTTTATTAGAATTAACTATTCAAACAAAAGCCTTTTCCAATTCAAATGCCAATAAAAAGCTGTATCATTTTCAAAAACTAGGAGCAATGTAGATACAAATGAAAAAAAATTTTTGTTGCAGCGACGTGCCTGCATCCTGAAATTTGCCCCGGAAGTTGGGCTTTTGTCAAAATTTAAATTCAAGTTTTCACCATAAAGCAGTCATATTTTTGCAATTTTGACATCAAAAATGGATTCCTTGACCCCAAAAACCCCCATGTAGCAATTTTCAGGCTTTGGATTGCTCCAGAAATGGAATTACAACAGTATGTTCAAAACTGGGGAGAAAAATCTTTCTTTAGTGGTCGAAAATTTACACTGCAATAACTTGAAAACCACTTGTGGTATTGGAAAAAAATTTTTTATTCAGTATCATTTTTTGACAACTTTAGCCAAAAGCACAAATTTGTATTATAGCAAATCATGGTTTTAAAAAATTTTTTAAATTTTGAATTAAACATGAAATGACCCAATTGTTAAAATTCACTTCAATTCATGTGGAGATTAGACAGTGACATGAGCAACCATTAGTTACTGGAATGCTGATGTAGCAGCCAGTATGAGTATCATTTAACATGCTGGCAGTGTTGCACTTCACAGGGACATTTGAATTTGGAGTTTAAGCTAAAAGACTGTCAGTTTTCAATAATGGTCCACCAGAAAAGTTTCAGACTTGCATCATACATAGCAAGAGTCACATAAAGTTTAGGGTACAATAGGCCTAGTGCGTTGAAAGTTTTTTTTGTTAGTCACTTTAACAAACTTTTAGATTATGCTGTCAATGTGGAGTGGAGATTACGCCAAACCCCAGCAATATGTGTGTAAATTGCCTGAGATGTAAAGTGGACATATCTGAAGGCATACCAAAAGAAGGAAATCTGTTATGCTGTCGTAAATGTGAAAGGTAAATTTTTGTTCAGGTATGTTTTAAATGCTGCTTAACATAAACCAAGCCATTACGCTGGTTTAAAAAAAATTAAAAACAAAATATTGGTATATTTTGTGGTGTGTTCTTGATAAAAAGCTTGATATACTAGTATACACACGTATATGTGTGCACTGTCCAGTGCTTTGAAAAATGCTTGAGTATATGATGAAGACATTAAAAAATGTGAGATGCCTGTTTTTCTTTTTAAAAAATCAAACTTATGTAATGAAATGTACACTTTTAACAATGTTTTGTTTACATCATAGTATATTCTTCATTTTGTTTATTTTGAAAATTGCAGATTTTTATCCCCACCTTCATCTTGGGTCGTTGCTAGATGGGAAAGCAGAGAATTGCTTGCAGTGTGCCTTAAAAAACTTAAAGCATCGCTACAGCGAGTTCGGATGGTGGATGCAACATTTTTGTGGACTGAGCCTCATTCAAAACGTGTTAAAGTTAAACTTACAATTCAAAAAGAAGTATGCATTTCAATATTTCATATTGAATCAACTTGAGTTATAGCCTTATTTTAAAAGCATGCAGTTTTACATAGACAATTACTTTTTCAATTTTTTTATTTTACCAGCTTTCTTACAAGGTTTGAGCTAATGGACTGGGCAAATTAGGTTTTTAAATTGCATGACTCAGAATATCTCAGAGGCTGTTATTATCGTGACTTATGACTTGATTGTTTTTGTGTACATGGATATTAAGGAAATAATTCAATATACCTGTAATTCTTAAGAGACTTCGCTTCCACATGAAATAGTATTGTGAAAATTAATATTTAGTAATGTATTAGGTAAACCATACGCAGTTGTGTTTTTTTACAAGTTAATTGTTATATAACTGTTTCTTGTTTTGAAAGGTTGACGGAGGAACGTTTCTCGAACAAACTTTTGTAACAGAATTCACCATTCACAATCATACTTGTCCTGAATGCCATCGGGTAGAAGCAAAGGACTATTGGAATTCATCTGTTCAAGTATGTCGTTACCAGTTAAACTGTAGCTGTTAGCTGTTCATTTCTCAAAATAACCAAGGATGTGGAAGATTTTGGTTGAATCAGTTTTTTTTAACCAACTCAATTTGAACATTATATTTTGCATTTTAGGTTCGCCAGAAAGTTGACCATAAGAAAACTTTTTATTACTTGGAACAGATCATTTTAAAGCACAGGATGCATCAAAACACAACAAAAATATCTGAGAAACCAAGTAAGTGGTTGAAAGCATTGGCCACAAATTTTCATTGGAAGTCTATTCTATTTTATGTTTTTAGATGGTCTGGATTTTTTTTATGGCGCAAAACAAGACGCAAGAAAATTTACGGATTTTTTGATGAGTGTTTTGCCTTGCAAGTAAGTTGAATGTGTTTTAACGTCAATGTTTGTTTTTCTGCACTCTGCAGTCAGTGCAGTGTAACTTTGCAATCTTTTGCAATTACATGAACTTCTGTGATAAAAATTGTGTGTGATAAGGTCACAGAATCCTTAATAAATGTGTTCCAACTTATTTACAGGTACCAAACCTCTCAAAAGTTAGTATCGCACGATACTCACAGCAATACTTACAATTACAAGACATCGTATGCCGTGGAAATGCCGCCGGTTTGCAAGGTAACTACCTCTGTGGAGAAATCTGGGCAAACAAACAAGTTTGCAGAGCATCTTCTGAAATAGTATGAGGTGTAACAACTAACAACCATGCTGACTGATCGTGAAATAAAAACATTCTGATGTTTCTTTTGATTTCTGGTTTTACAGTTATTTTTTCTGCTGAGTTTCTCTTAAATAAAAATGAAATTTGTTAATTTGTCAATAGTGTATCAATTTTAACACTTTTGTTAATGACCCATTAAACCAGTTTTTATCAGTCTATCCTACTTACAATGTTGCAGGACGATATTGTTTGTCTTCCACGAAAATTTGCTCAACAGCTCGGAAACCTTAGCCAGCTTCTTATTTGTCTTCGAGTTACAAATAATATTCATCTAATTGACTTTACCACACTCCAAAGTAAGTTTTTTTTATTGGTAATTGAATTTTTACTATTCTTGGTTATTATTGAATCAGACTGCTTAATTTCTTTTTGTAAAGTGTACTTTTGATCTTATATTGATAGCCAGCCAGTGTCTCTTGAGTTTGGTTCGTTTAATCGCGTATGAGTCACTTTTAAAACCTGAAGAAAACTGAATACAAAAATTGCTCGTTTCGTCGGCTGTATATCTTGGGTTTTTGATTTGATTTTATGAAAAGTTAAAAGATGTTTAAATTTAATGGTAAAAGTCGGCAGCGTGGCTGAGAGGGTAAAGGCGTCGTTTTTACGACGATCCTGATCGCATGATCTGGGTTCAACCCTCATCCTGGTAACGTTGTTTCGTCCTTGGATAAGACGCTTTGCGATGATTATCTCTGCTTGATGGCTTCGAAGTAGCAGCAAATTCAGTGGACAAGAATTCGAAAAAATCCACAGGAACATTGGATCACTGGAAACTCCTTAGCAGGTGCGGATTCCTCCAACCACGAAGTAGTCATTGCAATGAATAGTGCACCGAACGTCCAATATTTAGCGTCTGACGCTGTCCGGTGACGGGAGGATAAATATGCGCTACAACAACAACTACAAATATCACAAAACTAAAAAAAATCAATTCAAAAGAAAAAGTTATTGCCCCGTATTCAGCTGCAGAAGTTAGTGGAAATTCATATTGGAGAAGTCCGTTTCATGCGATATGTGCACAGAAGAGCTTGGTTGAATTCACAGTGATGGATATTGAACCTATAAGAGTGAAACCACCAAAATCTGGAGTCGGTGCCGTTTCAGCAAAGGTAAGTGATGATGTGTTTTTAGTATGGTATCGTAAAATTTGGAGAACTGCAAATAGCAGAAGCAGAACGGCAAATAAAGCAGTCGTAGTTCGGACTCGTCGGTTGGAAACTAAACTGGTAAAATTTGCTGTTTCTCAGAAGCGAAACTCGTTTTTTTATTTTGGTTTTCGCCTTAATTTTGGCGGAAGGTACGATTCCCTCAGAGGCGAAGACCTTTTTATTTTTCGTTTTTGCATTAATTTGGGGGAAAAGACCAGGGATATCTAGAACATCGGAATCGCTTACTGTAATTATGCGCTGACAACATTGGTGCTAGGATTTTTTTACGTTTTGTTGATATAAAGTGAAGACAGAGTTGCGAAAATACAAAAACCAGTGGTGCAAATCTTTGTTGAGCATTGGGAGGGATAATTTGCAATCTTACCCCAATTTTGTCCTATTTTCAACATTGGGGGGGATGAACCTCGACCAAGACTTTTTTCAGGTGAGCAAATTAAGTGAAGACCAAAAAAAAAGGTCTTCACCAGAAATGGAACACTTTTTTTCCCAGAATTCAGGTGAAGAACAAAAAAAAAAAAGGTCTTCACCAGAAATGGAACACTTTTTTTAAGGACTGACCTGTGCTCAGATGCACACCAGAGTCAAATTATTGGAGGGGATGCAGATGAAGACCACACTCAAATTGTTGGGGGGTATACAGTCAAATTATTGGGGGAGATATATCCCCCCGTTGTTTCGGCACCACTGACAAAAACCATACTACATTAAAAACCGTACTATTTCCATGATAAAATTATACACCTGGGTTCGATTTCGGAGTTGCTTCTAAATTATGCAGAACAAATTCAACTAAAAATTTAATCAAACCATACCAAGACACAAATAAAAAAGAAAAAAGTTAACAAGGAAAAAACGAATTCATAAATTTAAACAATAAGAACAGTAAATAAACAAAATCTCATCAAAACTACAGTAAAGTTCAAATTAGCACTAACTTTTGGCAGTGGATTTAAGGCAAGTTTTCTTATGTCACGGCTCAACTTTGTAAGAGGCTCAATCTTGCATTGATTGAGGCGCTATAGTTCAATTTTGGCAAAGCAATTGAATTGAATAAAGCTTTCAGAATATGATTGAAATTGCAATGCTTTGCCGCACAGGTTGGAGTCAATAAAAACTTGTGGTGAAGATTTTTTCAGCAATATGCTTTTTAGCGTAGCAACGAAGGCTGCTATTTGGTTCTATAAACAGAAAAACTACTGTCGAGCGCTTTCATAGACGGCTAATTTGTTGTCAATCAGAACTCCCAAAACACAAAAATAGCATCGGCAGTACTGCTTGGGAGCAGCTAGGCCACACGATTTGCTAATGCCGCAAGAAGGTTTTTTGCTCTCCAAAGCCAGAATATGTTCAGTATCAGTCAACAATTCTTTGCAGCTAATGTATTTTCTTTGCCGAGATATGCATCTTCCAATGTACCCAGCAACATAATTGGTGACAGCGGCGGCATCATCACCACAAACTTTGTCAAGTTTAATTTCTGAAGCCCATTTTTAACAAAAACTTATTTCCTCCAAACAGTCGAAAGCATCCATGTCATCCTCTGTTGAGTTAGTCGTGCTGGTATTTAGGTAAGCCAAGGTATGCAAAGCATTTTGGCGAAGTAGATATAGGCTACAAATTTTTTTTCAGCTTAAAATAGCGGCGGAGATGACACATGCAAGTTGCCACCATTTTGTTTGACTATACCAGCCAAATGGTCCTTCAATTGGATTACTGGTAAATTTGCGAGATAATACGTACATAAATCCATATACTTGTTAATGAGGTGGCAGGTCATTGCGACATTGCCTCCAGTGATATATATATGCAGGCACAAAAAGCTTCAGCTCTTTAGCCTAATTGACTAGATGCTTTCCATTGATTAAAAATTGCAAGTGCTTTCAGCAAAAACTGGAGAGTGTAGTTGCTAGATCCCTGTTCATCGAGACAAAGCAGTTCACAAATTGAATCGTTCTTGCGAAATCCTAAACAGTGCAATAAGTGATTATTTTCAGTTATAGCCGTAAATATTCGAACTGGTATTACTTTAGAAAAAATAACATTTTGGTTACAATAACTACCAGCACAGCACAAAACAACTTTTTATTTAGTCGCTCAGTAACAATACATGACAGTCATAAAGATTGATTAAAATTGCGACAGGCAAGTTACGAAAGGACCTTTTGCGGTCAGATCAAGCAACCAACTAATTGTCAAGAACCTGTAATAACCGAAGTCAAGAACAAAACTGATTTAGCCAGTAATATTGAGGTTTCAATACTTTTACACAAAATGCTCTGTTAGATTTCAGCGTTTAAATGCAGCAGGATTTAGCCGGAGTCTGATGGTTGCGAATAATTCAGCATTTAATAAGATTAAAATGTTAACTTCAACATATAACTTTCAAAAAAGACCATAAATTTTACATACAAACTGCTGTTTTAAAATGGGCTCACCAATTGAATATCTAATGGCTGACGTCATAATGAACCATGCCGTCGACAAAGTTCTTGATCTCACTTCCCCCTTCCCATCGTCCAAACTTCTTTTGCCGCTACGTAGATGATTGCTTCGCTACTTTTCCAAACCCGACTTCTATCAACATATTTCTAACCAATCTCAATAATATCCGCAATCAAATTCAATTCACCTAAGAACTGGAAATACACATATCACAAACCTACCAAAACTAACCTACTAACCAAATACACAAGCTTTTCTTCTCTTCATTACAAACGAAATCTAATCAAAAACCTTTTACAATGATCTTACTCTATTTGCAATTCCTATACTATGATTGATTCCGAATTCCAATCAATCAAAGACACCCTTCTAAAAAACGGATAGCCACCGAGTTTTATAGACAAATGCATCCGACAATTTTTCAATAGAAAGTTCAAACCAAAACGCCCCGAACAAACCCAAACAAAACCTTCAACTTATCTACTCTTTAGATTTCTTTATCTGGGCTCCATTTCCCACCACATCGAAAAAGAACTTCACCAGTACACAAAAACCCACTTGCTAAACTCTAAATTATGGTGTATCCATAATTCCAACAAACTTAAACAACAATTTTTGGTTAAAGACTGTCAACGACAACTAACAAGAAGTAATATAGTGTATCGACTCAATTGCTCATGTGGATCTTTTTACATCGGACAAACCCGGAGAAATCTTGTTAAACGCCTGGAAGAACACCAATCAAGCCCTAACGCTAAAGTTTGCAACCATCTCCAATCCAATTCTTGCCACAAAGTTGATTTTCAAAATCCACGAATATTCACCTCCTGCCCAGACAAACACAAACTTTTGATCCTAGAATCACTATACACCCTACTCTTCAAACCTAATCTCAACCTCGACTCCTGATCTTATCCACTCCGCCTTTTTAGTGCGTGGAAGACATTGGCCTGTTTTCAGTTTTTATTTCAATCAATACCAGGATGTAATTCGCGTGAGTTTTTACTGTTCGTTGAAAATGGCACCAGAAGAGGGCCGAAACTTTCGCAATAAACTTGTTACAATAACATTGGCTGTGATTTTTATGATTAAAACTGCAGTTTATTAAGTAAATTTTAAAGTGAAAAGAAATCTTGCCTTTCGATGGAAATTTGAGAGACATCACTTTCCAACAATTGTAATAAAAGTCACTAAGTTTCCTGTTGCAAAAAAAGCTTGGGTAATAAACATTATAATGATTCTCAACATGGGCTGTGGGTTTCACTGAAGAAACCTGAAAATAAGCACATAAATGTACTATTAAACACGACAGTCATCCCTGAACTACAAAGTATATTTTTGTACATCAGTTAGATGATTTAGCAGTAAAATAATTCCAGCTAATTTCTGGGTAGATAATATTGCAACATTTCTTTTTCAAATATATAAAGATACAAGTAAAAGAGATGTTACCCATTGTTACAATGATATTGCTGAATATATAAACTTTGTACTTTAGTTGAAATAACTAACAAGTAATGACAGGTTCTACTTAGAAACTTGAAAAGAATGTCAGCAATAAACAAGTAAATTTGATAATTTCGTTTACCGGAATGAGAAAAAACAAATACAATACATATAACTTACAGATGGCAGGTTGCGGTGTCGTCTTGGGTACAATTATTGATTTTAATGACGACTTCTTTAAAGTACGAGCAACTTTTTAACTTTTATGCTCTTCCAAAGCATAAAGCTGTTTGATATCTTTGAATAGTTCCAAACAAGGATATCCAAGAATAGTCTCATAACTAACTAACTGTACTTGATCTTAACAACTACAATTTCGAAAAGTAGCTAATGCATTCGCATTTACCAAGCCAATCACTGAAAAATTGCATAGATTACTGTACAGTAGGCTACTGTAGTACAGTACAGGATTACAGATTAGTAACTATATCACTATTGACTAGTCTTGCAAACTGCGCTTTCGTAATCTACACCTAATCTAAATACATAGGTGGGCAGTACCGCGGTACTTTCTTGGTACCGATACCGTCGGTACTTTTGTGGTACCGGTACCGCGGTACTTTGCTATTTTTTGGCAGTACCGGTACTTTTGTTTTATTTTTTAGTAGGGGTTTTAAGAAGCTAATTAAAAACTTGAAACGTTGTAAAAATGCGTGCAAATAAACCGGATAAACAGCGAATCTTTTTTTCATAATTTAGTGTTTAACTGTTGGTCTTACTCGCAACTACCACCGCAGGGACTTAGCGTTAGCAGTTTGCTGGCCCATTTGAAAAATTGACGTTTTCTTGCAATAGCAAAATGATGTATTACCAGTATTTATGCACCAGCGAAACAAAAGTAAAACTGCTAAGCAAAAATTGTAAGAGACGACTTACGTTATGAATACTCATCACATCAGGCGTGAATACAGTAGTGTAGCCAGGGGGGGACGCGGGGGACTATAGCCCCCCTCCCCCCATTTGCCTGCCGAACAAAAGCCAGAATAATAAAAATACCGTGTTTTTAGCACTTCTGAGACTATTTTTTGCACTAGAATGGATTCAAAAAATTTTTCACAGCATATTTTGAAACGTTTATTGAAGGGACAGGGGCTAATTTGTCATAAATAAAACTTATAAATCAGAAAAAAGACTTTAAAGAATAGCCAAAAATTGGTAATCAAATTTGATCGCTTATTGAAAAATGCTTAACATAGGTTTTATCAAAAAAAGTTATATAAGCTCAGAAATAAGGGGGGAGGGCTATTCAGCATAAGTTAATAACCAACCACTTCTTTCGACCTTCCTTCGATTAGCCCCTAATTATATATATCTTTCACTATAAAATATAACCGAAATAAATTACTCCTTGAGAGGTTTACTAAACTAACGAAATTAGATTTCATGATTTACCAACTTGTAAATAAGAAAACTGAAATTCTAGCTATAGCTACCTCCCACATAGCCCATTTATGCAACTAGTACGGTATAATCTTTTTTTTGCACTGCTGATTTCTATGCCACATATCAATGGCATTAATTTTTATCAAAATAGGCCTAAAATTGTTATTTTTCAAAAAAAAAAATTCGAGCGCTGGGGTATCCGCCCCCACGCCTCCGGTGGCTGGGTTCTTGCCCCCAAACTCCAATTGCCCCCGGTGTTTGGGGGATCCGCTCCCAGACCCCCGCAACGCCCCCCCCCCCCCCCCCCCCCATTGCAGATTTTTGGCTATGGGCCTGCATGAAGAAAAATTTACTGCACGTTACTGCTGGCCTCCATTTATATTAACTTTTAGCTTTAAATATGCCCGGAACGTTTGGCGAAGAAGATGTTCTCATTTACAAACGGTGTATAATATGGCCAAAAGTATTTCACCCGGTAATACTTGAACAGAAAAATTATCTCAAAAAATCTTTTTATCTGCACCAACCCCACTTTGGCCGCGATGAGGTTTTTTTCTTTTTGAATATTGTACGCTCATCTAATAAGTTTTAAAGGGCAAAATCAACGCAATCTAATTTTTGTGCAAAATTGTCGAGTTGAAAACACGGTCTTGTCTCTTGAAATTGTTGGGTGCCACCTCCCCGAAAACCCCGCAAATTAAACCCCCAGAAACCATTTTTTTATGAAATTACACCTCTTTTAGAACTTCCCAAATTGAACCTTACGAAAAATAAATATTTTTACGGCTGGCTAAAAAGCTAATTTTTTTATAATCAGAAGAGACAAAGAATCTTTTTGAGGGTCCCCCAAAAGTGCCAAAGCTTTTTTTTGCGACAACCCTAATTGCATAATCTGGGTTCACCTCCCACTCTGGTTACGTTGTTGCGTCTATGGATAGGGCGCTTTAGGATGATTATCTCAGCTTGTGGCTTCAAACAAGCAACAAATTCGGTGGCAAGAAATCGAAATTCACGGGACATTGGAAAACTAGAAACTCTTTAGCAGATGCAAATTCCTCGTAGCACGAAGTAATTATCACCAGAGGTGGAGTCCTCGAGGACACATTTTCAAGTCCATGGCCTTGGCCTCGAAGCCTCAAGTCCTCGAAAATTGCCCTGTCCTTGGCTCGAGGACTGCACTATTTTTTGAGTAGTTAAAATTTTGTAGATCGGCTGGAAATTGTTTTTCTAGACCGTTTTTTTTTTCGGAGATCGACGGAAAAAAAATTTTTAAGACCTTTTTTCTTAGGAAAACACTTGCATTTGTGTCCTTTGTCCTTGGCCTTGGCCTCGAGCCTTGTGTCCTTGACTCCACCTCTGATTATCACAATGAAAGTGTTCGGATTGTCCAATAAATAGCGTCTAACGCTGTGCTGTGACAAGAGAATAAATATGCTATACAACAGCAACAAAAAATGCTGTAATTTTGAAATTGTTCTCATTACGGAGAAACAAAAGGCTTTTTTAAAAATCACCATTACCATGCGTCGTTCGTTTATAGGCTGGCAACTGGTAAGCTCCCATCTAGCTGGTAGGCTTGCTGGCTGTTAGCTGGTAAGCTCCCATCTAGCTTTAAACAAGAAATGCAAAAAGTAACTGCAGCAACGAATCAACTAAAAACAAATCAAAACAGCACACTTTGCCAAAAGTACAATTTATCCCCCAGTTTCTAAGTTTTGTGTGAATGTCACTTGTGCAATAATTGGGAGCTGATGTATCGTTAGAGTATCCTACAGAGCCAACTTACGCACGTGATGATTTAGAGATGACTGCTGTTTCGTTATTACAGGTGACAAGATACTGTAGTACAATACGTAGCCCGGTGACCGTAGTCCATATAAGTTAGATACTTGATCGATTCAACTCCACCACTAGTTAGTACTTTGTACTCACTATTGTGGTAATGCTAATACTGCAACTGCTTACTATTCTACCGCAAACGTTCTCTAAAATGAACTGTAGGTCAACGGAGTTTACACTAGTCGCGGAAACGAACCAAATTGCTAAAAGTGATGATTTCCAACCTCGTAAACGAGGTTATTCAGTCCAATTTTTTTTCTTTTAATTTTTAAAAAAAGTACCGCGGTACTTTTAATTTGAAAGTATCGGTACCGCGGTACTGATTTTAGAAAAGTACCGAGTACCGGTACCGCGGTACTTTTGCGAAGTACCGTGCCCACCTTTGTCTAAATATTATGAACGTTTTCCCAAACTTTCAACATTAATCGCAATTGCTGAAAGTGTTACACTAACTGCTCACTACCCAACACGTGCAGGTGATTTTGCCAACGCGCATTGCACAGAACAAACAGTTTCGCGTTGTGATTATTCAAGCGTCCGAGAATCTAAGAGCGCTGTGTAGCACCACTGTTGTTACACGAAACGTACGAAAAAAGCAAAGTGAGCGATCCCGAGAAAAGACTCCTTCCATTACAAAATCCTGCCTACGCCTCTGGTTAAATAATGCGATATTGTTGCTAATTTGACAAGGTTTAAAAATATATTGCGCAGTTTTGTATCACTTACTTAAATTGCGGTTAATTTTTTGCGCTTGATCGTTATTTGTTGAGTTCTTGATTTCAGCATCTCTTGGCTGATTGTTGGGTTGTGAAAACAAACGAACTTGGAATAAACGAAAACTACATTCACACACGAACTCATCTCGGACACTTACTCAAGGCTGGAGACAGTGTGATGGGACTGGACCTCAAAAACAGCAACATAAACAATTCTGAACTTGATAGTATTAAAGCTGAACGCGTACCCGATGTGGTAAGTGATTTTGATGTGCCTATAGATGTTTTGAGCTGGTCAGCAATCACAAAGCTAAACTGTCCAGTAATTGAGTCGAAGCTTGTAGTTACAGTTGGCGCTTTTGGTTATCATATTCGGAATCCGACAACGTTCCAGTTTTCGGCCATTACTTCTGATTTCCGAGAGACCTATGTCCTGCGTTGGCAAATTTTTCTGTGCTTTCTGCACAGAAGAGAAGCATTGTTCAATGTTCACGAAATTGATGTTTAAAACTTGACCCAGGTCATTTGTGTTGTAACTCTATCTCGATACTTAATTTCGTTATAAACGATAATGTATTCAAAATTTTTTGCGTTTAGATTCTCGTTCGAAAGGTTTTCGCTGATCGAAAGCTGCGTCAGCGCAAGAGAAACTGGAAGTTGAAGGAAATGAAAAATCTTAAAAAGGAAAACGAAAATTATACTGGCTTTCTCGAAGACTTGGAAGAGGATCCAGATTATCGAAAAAATGTTAACATTTATGTCGGTTCGTGGCTGTTTTTAATTTTTTATACTCCGGTCAAAAAATGATGTAAGCGTCTACTCAGTTTGTTCGCAACATGGTAGAGGTTAAGGGTGTGCCAAGAAAGAATTATTGAGGTGCTGTTATCAAGATGGTTGTTGCTTAATTCCTACGGAATTTAATGAACAGAATACAGTTTTTTACATACTAGTGTTTTTAGAAGATCTCGTTTGTTTCAAAATACGTTTAATTTTTTGGTAAAATCGGCTTGGAAAGTTATTGGGTTTAGTCGCTCTGGCTGTGAAAACTTGTTACTGGCATTTGAATGTAACACTTTGTCTTTTCATAGACGGTCCTGTCGTTCAACCAACTACAGATGAGAATGATTATCCAACGGTATCACTTCAAGAAATGTTACAAGATTTATCAATTAAAGATGATGTCGAGATGACGGAAGAATAAGTTTCGATCATTGTTGAATAATAATTAATTGCAATAAATTACTGTTGTAAATTGCCTGGATATTTGTAAAGGTTGATTTATAAGTTCGTTGTTACTTAGGCTTTCCATCTTCTGTGTCAATATTTGGCCTCTAGCAAACTATTTCGCTAATCGTTCTACTATTTAATATTGTTCCTAGTCAAAAACTTACTTAGGAAATAAACCTTTCTTAGAGGTTCGATTCAAACCCAAATGCTATCAAGGTTGATTATTCACAGCTTCCGTGCTTGATGTTTCTTATCAAAAGATAGTTTTAAGCCTCCACATATGGTAGACAGGTGGCAGCATGACTCGAAGACCAAAAGGTTGCATGATTGTTTTCTGGCGATAGCAAATTGGTGGGTGAATGAAGGCGTTGTTAGTTTAGGTTTACGTATTAACCAAATGAAGCCTCAGGTTCAAAAGTGATCAAAAATTACCTTCGAAATTTTTGTCAGATACGTTTTATTAATAGTTAACATAACGCAAGAAAAGTAATCACAGTCATCAGTAAAAACGCTCGGAACAGACAGTGTCTTCTACACACTTTATCCTAGGCAAGGTTTAGTAACAATGATCTAGGGTAGGCTGTTTCCACAACAGTAAAACACTGAGCAAAAAGCTAGTCTGGCAAGCAAAGCCTATCTATTACTTTCGGATATCAGCCAGGCAGTTTACATAACAACTACATCTATGCTATTTGAAGTACAGTTAACCAAAACATCTCTAGCGTGGAATTACAAGTTGATTACAGATAAATATTACCACACCATCGTGCTGAGAATGACGGAGTATGTTAATTTTTTCTTTATAGGCAAAGATACAACATATTTTTCGAGTAAATTGGTCCAAACAAAGCCAAGCTTCTATGCCAATCCAAATATTGCCGATTAAATCACTTTAAATTATGGCATCGAAAAGCTGCAACTTAACTATCCTTGACCGTTCGACCATTAAATAACGTACAAATGCACTGAGTTCAAATTGCAAGAGATTTGCAAATTACAAAGTTGAGACGAAAAAAATTTGATGCAAAACAATAGTTAAAAAAGTAAGTAATTTACAAACTAAACAATTTACATACTGTTCTTTCAAAAGTGACAAAAATGCTGGAACTGATTCTCGTTTAAATCTAAACCAAATACCCAAAACCGACAGTAAAACTTAAATTTTACAATTATTTATGCATTACTTGTACATTCAAACGTTGCATGACTAAGCATGCTTTAAGTGTCAGTGCACCTCCAGAAATAAAGGAAATGGGCACTAGGCAGCGCCTCCGGGTTTTTCTTTTTAGTTCTTCAGAAGTAGTCCCTACGTTGGTTTGTGGTTTAAAAAGTCATGGTAAAGAAAAATCGATTGCTGATGTAATATAGAAAAAAATTCAAAACAAAAAGTTAAATTCATGGAAAATAAACACAAGCTGCAATGCAATAATTTTATGCTAAACGCATTTACAAGTCATTAGTAACTGGTGAAAAAATTATAAACTTTCGTTTGTATAAAGTGCTTCAACAAATGACATAAACGTAACTGCAAAGCCCTTCAACAAATTGAAGCATTTCAAATTGTTCTCGCAACAATTGATATTTTTAGACAAAGCAGCTCAAAACACACATGAAAATTTAAATATGTCCAGTAGCGGCAAATCACACTTTACGTAGGAGCAAAAAGCATATTATTTGTATAAGTTTTAACAAGTGAACGAAGCCAGAAAATCCGCGACTTACGATTTTTAGCAACCAAACGAATGCGTGTCAAAGGGGTTCCTTTAAACGTTTCCTTTTCGCTGTATTAACGATTCCCTTTGAAATAATTAAGGGGTGAATTACCTTTCTCCTTGAGCCCTTGTATCACCAGTGTGAGCCCTAAAGTTTTTTTAACTTCTGAAATTTGATTTACATTTTACCCCAGTACAATTCCTTCTGCACCCACTGCTGAATACGAGCTGGAATTCAATGGTTATTACCATAACGTTCGACAATGGCATTCAAAAAATATACTTACTTACAAGTCGGTAGTTTGTACTTCGTATACACTCTAAAACTATTGTGCACAGCACACGGCATAACCACTGTTGACAAAAATGACATTTAAAAAAATATGAAATGGTATTTAACAGAAATTGATTTTAATGCAGAGACGCGTATTCATTACAATTAGCAATCCGGCGAGTTCAGTTTTGAACAAGCTAACTAAATTCAGCAAAATTTTACTTTAACTGCAGTTTGTGAAATTCGTCGACTGTGATAGCACGATTAGCGACCACTTAATAGATCAAGAAGCCTATAAAACAAAAACGGAGAGCTGGGGCCGCAGATTCGCTCACCCATTGCATTTACACATTGTGTTTGAGACGTAGCTTGGCAATGTCTTTAAAATGTAAGTTGATGTTCAAAGGATTAAGAGCTAGAAAAAATTGATTTTCAAAAACGCTATGGGCACCAGGGCAGGATGATTATGACCATATCTTAATTTACGATTTGAACTGGCATTTCAGTTGAACAAATCAAAAATTTTGATTCCACTCCCAGTTTCTAAAGGTGCAAAAACAAACGGAGAGAGTTGAATGACAATTTTTGTTCTGATACGACATGACGAAAATTCTTGAGTTTAAACAAAGATATTGCATTTACTTTAAGTAGAGGATGTTACGTCACAATATATGAATACGACAAAAGCGTGCACAAAAAATATAAACGTGACACTCAAGTTGAATACAACAATCTAAATTCAGGCTAATTGTTTTGCTTTTTTTAATTAAAAAAAAAGCAGCTTTAAAATACAAAATGCATCGTTAAATTTTGAACGCTACTAGCACTGCAATCCTATTCTGAAATTTGGCAGCCTTAGTTAACTTCATGTATGTGGTTTGGCTGGGTAAATTTATAAGCGTACTTAGCTTTTTACAGTCGACGACAAATGCTTTTAATAGATTAAATTTCACAAAAACTGAACTACAGAAAAAATGTGAAAACTGTTCTGGTGAATACTATTATCGTTTTGCATGTCCGATTGTCAAATTTTAGGAGCATTTATAGGTTTGTTTAAAAAAAAGACCAGAAAAAATCTATCGAGAAGAAAAACAGGCCTAGAAAGTGGGCACGATACGCCAAAAGGTACAAGAATCAAAAACGTACGGCAAGTAGGATCGCAAATGATTTTCAAACTTTAGCAGCCGTTACATTGGGGACAAGTTCGCGACAAAATAAACAGATGCGTACAATTTAATCAAAACTTGCTATCTGTGTGCAGCGAGAGAAGGAGAAAAATCGACGTTCCAATTTATAATAAGTTTGTCCCAGCCGCAAGTTAGTAGACCAGGAGGCCCGTTTTCGAGCCAAGCGGCAGCAGTCACCACACGGCGATGTGAAGCGCGGTCGTTACGAGGTAGTCGAGCCAAGCGATTTCCACTCGTGTCGTAAAGGCGGACCTGAAACAGTGAAAAAAGTTATTTTTAATTTGCAATCCCTGAATCATCCGAAAACGAGTTTTGAAGAAAACCTTTTGACTTTTAAGTAGGGAGATTGGTGCTACTACTGCAATGAATTTAAAGTATATTATAGAAATTGATAGTTTTACTTAAATTCCTATATTGTATCTTTTTTGTTTATTGTAACTCAATCGTGGTTTCTAACATACTGTAAGTTTTATTTTCGTAGTAAGCCGCACATGCAACCACATCGCTACCAAGACTTTTTGGGAGCTTTACAGTGTGTCCGGATTCTCATCTTGGGGAAAAACTGCTACGAATGAAAAATTGCAGTACACACACAACAAGATAATTCTATTAATTTTTTTCTCTTCCCAGTACGACCCAGTAGTTCATCAAGCCAAACGTCAATTTCCAACCTGTATTACCTAGCTTCATTTTTAGCCACTAATGACTCTTACATGATCAATAAATTACTCACTCACGATCTTAATCAAGTTTCCGATGCATCGATTTTGCAATAGCAATTACATCAACTCTGTTCTAGAGAAACAATTCATTACGTTAGCATGCTGGGTTGAACTTGATCTTTGCGTCGCGGTAACTGGGCGTGGAAAAATTCAAAACTTACCTGTCGGTTGTCATGCGGAACGGCTATGACACCACGACGGGAAACACTAATGCGATTGATCGGCGAATCGAGTCGTATAGCGGCAAGCGGGGTTCGCATACTCTTCAAATCCCAAACTTTCACCCAGCGATCATCGCCACTGCTAACAACCTAAAAAGCTCTAAGTTATATCTATCTGCTAAGAGCACGCTATCGAGGCTTTAACATACCGATGCCTAAATGTATCAATTTTAAACATAATAGATGCCACTAACCAGAAGTCTATGCACTAACAGCCTACCTGCTAAGTAAAGCTAATAGCAAATATTTGTGTAGTCTTGTGCAGTAAACTCGCAAATTCATGCAGTCTCTAGCCCCATCCATTTATATCCCAATGTTTACCAACCGAAATAACACGACGACCCTTCTACACTCTACAGAAAGATATAGTCTTGGAATAGTAATTGGATTGAGTTAAGATCACATGACTGACCATTACGTTTAACGATATCGAAATTGCAAATTGTTGAAATACTGTTTTTGAAATTAAAACAAGATAATTTTCTATTGTAATTAAGACGTTGCGTACAGTAACAAGGCTTTACCTTCGTTTAAGCGGTGAAAATGTTAAAATTGCGTAAAACTTTGCGGATATACTACAAGCAGTAAATTTACGAGACGAATAAAGGTCATAAAATATTCATAAGTTTGCGAGGCGAGTCTTTTTAATTAGATTAAAATGAAGATTAAACTGCTAACGAGAAGTTTCTGATAAATAACAGAAATTCTCTTCATATAAAACGTACAACAATTTTAAAAAGTAATTACTATCCGTGGAAAATGCATTAACGAACAGCTTCGTTCGAAATCGTAAAAAAAGTATGTTTAGAGCATCAAGATCGGAATCTCTGCTTAATCCGACTACGAAAAAAACGATTGCTAGTAAAAAGACGAAATATCGACCAGACGTGTTTCGCTTTAAAGGGGCCCTGCATTTGAAATAGGCTATTATTTAAATAATCCGGAATATTTTTCTGAACACGTTATCGAAAGCTTCGTCCAGAAATTCCTCACCGTTCTTGAGATATCCTCTAAAATCCGCTAATACTCAGCTAATCCGTGACGTCACTTGCCCGAGTTTGGCTGAGTTTGTATGGGCTGTGTAAGGTATAGAGTAGACAGTTTTGAATAAAATAGGGTTATAATTCACTTAATTTAGACAAGGATGAACATTCAAAACTGTTGCCTACCTACTCTATACCTTACACAGCCCATACAAACTCAGCCAAACTCGGGAAAGTGACGTCACGGATTAGCTGAGTATTAGCGGATTTTAGAGGATATCTCAAGAACGGTGAGAAATTTCTGGACGAAACTTTCGATAACGTGTTCAGAAAAATATTCCGGATTATTTAAATAATAGCCTATTTCAAATGCAGGGCCCCTTTAATCTCTTAAAGCATCTTCCGTAGCTTTGTCCTTAGAAAAGGTGGAATTTTGTACTAGATCCGTTACAAAAGTAGCTTTTTTTCTTTAAGTTTTTAAAGAATGACTGACTCATACGTCGACAAAATTTGATGGATAAACATAATATGCAGGATCTTCAAGGCAGAATCTTCTTATTGCCAATGCAGCAACTTTTGTGAGTAAGCTGAAAGCACGTTAGCAGCGGAAGACCGCTGTTTGTTTTTCCCACATTAAATCATGCATTGTCAAACGGAATCTAGCAAACTCAGCATCAAATCTTCGATATCGACTCATCGAAGCAAATGCAAAAGCAAACGGAGAATTATTGATTTTATACAAGATCCAAATCGCTACGTACTTTCACGTCTTCGGTGAATGCAGCCGCTGAAACGGTTTGTGAATGACCTTGGCCCACAATGACAGTGTGCACGGTTGGTACTCGAAAATCGCACACGCGAAAAGTGGTATCTCTTGATGATGTCACAATCATTTTGTAATTTGAATGGGCACTGAAACAAGTAGGCGTTCGCATGAGTCAACAATGACAACTCAGTAATTCTTTCAAAAACAGAAATACAGAACAAGGAAATGTTGCATAAAAACCACACAATCACATAGTTACCACCTGACAATGCTTTTTTCTACTGCTTCACGTTGTTCAGCAACAAGCCTTGAGTGGCATATAAGTGGTAACTTGACTTGGAGACCACAATGACCCTTTGTAGCATTCAGTCAACGCAACTTCGTAAATTTTTTATTTGCGTTTAAAGCGCGGTTTATACTGGGCGTAAAATCGTGAGCGGATCTTTATTTTAACTAATTGGCAGCTAGTAGGCTAGCAAGGCTGTACGCCAGGTGTGCTGAATTTCTGTTTAAAATAAACCAGATTCGCACGATCACAATTATACGCACAATGTAAACCGTGATTAGGTTTAGGATCAGAATAAATCAACAATAACCATTCAGATTTTTCCTGTGAAACAGATTGCCTGAAAACAAAGCAAGCTAGCATCGTAAAACTTAGCCAGAATAATGTACTGCGAAAAAGGGTACAAAAATAATTCAAAAAGATGCCTTTTACCTTACATGTGTTAGAGGCATGTCATGGCCCGTTACCGTTTGAACAGTTTGTCCCGTATTGGAGTCAACCAAACACGCCGTGCGGTCCCAAGACGCTGTAACAAAGTGCAGGCCATCCATTAGCCAATCACAGGCTACTACAGGTGACGTGTGACAAGGACATCGTGTCAAAGGCGTTCGATAATCTCGTATTTCCCCAATACCATCTGTCAAAAAATCAATAATTGAAACTACGACCTCAACATTAGAAGCTGAATAGCAAAAGCTGAATCTGACCAGATCGTCAGAATAAGCCCCATTATGTCGCAAAATAAAGGTCGTTGTCTTTGAATAAAACACATAAAACTGTGAAGATGGTTTTAACGCCGCAAGAGTAAGAGTTTGGCGTCAAACCGTAGGCGTAAAAATGTATCTTTGTTTATTTAAACAAATTTTACGCGGGGTAGTCGGTATGTCTGGCGTACAGAATTTTTGGTTAAATTAAACTCTCCAAAATCCAAAACTGAAGCAGAGTGTAGACAAGATTTTCAAGTGTACCTTCGTTGGTATCGTC
Source organism: Trididemnum nubilum (assembly GCA_963965965.1). Lineage (NCBI taxonomy): Eukaryota > Metazoa > Chordata > Ascidiacea > Aplousobranchia > Didemnidae > Trididemnum > Trididemnum nubilum. The sequence continues at coordinate 12,984,829 of OZ014482.1, read as the reverse complement.
ACGGTCCACTGCTTCTTCGTCACACGATGGTAAGCGTGGGGATTCATATGACCACATGTGGGCGCTAGAGTCGCCGGAAACGGTCAGGGCAATGCGCTTTTCTGGGTGAAAGCGAATGCAGTTGACTGAACCCACGTGACCGTGGTATGTGCCCACACAAGTCCCCGTATTAGGATTCCTTAAATAAAACCAAAGGTAAAGCACGTTCAATTAAATAACTTATACCAATCATTAATCGAATGAAGAGGCAATACATGTTTATTGCGCTGTTTTAAGAACGCGTTTAATTACTTATGTTATCTTTATCTAATCTGTCTCGAGTAAAACAAATTGATATATTTTTGAAAAATCTGTGAAATTGCGTGGTTCTCCAACCTCCAACATTTGGAAATGTTTGATACAATAAAAGGATGAAACAACATGGTAACATTTCAACTTTTGTTAAATGTGATTTGAGTTTCATGATCTATATACATTTAAATTGTTTCAACTAATTCTCCACATTTCATTGCAAAAATCTTTTGTATCGATTGTCATCGCTAAATTTAGTTCCACCAGATTATGGTTTCGGCATCGAGAAAGACTTTCTCATGTTCATAAAATATCGGTTTCTCTCCAAACTGCTGACTACCAAAACTATGTTGAAAGCAATTTTGCGCTTAATAAATGGGGAAAGCAATACTTGATGCAGTGCCTCTCTTCCCCGACGTTTGCCAAAACATTTTTTTTTAATTCGCTTCACCATATAAGGCTATAGTAAAACATACTAAATAAGACAAACGATTCAGTAACAATTATGCGACTATCCATATTAATCATGCAAGTTTGTTTTTTTTTACCACAGTAACTTGATGGTTTTGAAAATAAAGCGGAGTGTGCCTTCTCATCTTACAACAAACGTTTGAGAGATGTGAGAGCAAGGATGTGCCGTATATCAATTTATACAGAGTAACTGGATATATAAAAATATAGAATTGCTACGCAACTATGTTAGTGGCTTATTATTAAAACCGAGAAAGCATAACTCGGAAATGCAATTTAGAGGTATAGCGAGGTCATGCGCTTCCATTTCTACCACTACACATTGATGGTATCACATGTCTACGAGTTCATTTAGCAGTACAAACTATTTATCAATTTTCATGTTGCAATCTAACAAAGCCTTTACATTGAAATATCAGTGCCATTGTTACCAGCAAACGAATGAAAATCTATTACGATTGAAAACTTTCTTTAAATACTCAAAATAGAAGCTACGAGTACAGCACCGCAAGATTGGTCTACCTATTAGTATCATGAAATTCAAATTAAATGTCCAATTTTGGCAACTTTAATGGGTTTTATTCAAAATCAAGAGAACCGCACCCCCAAAAACGGAAAATTGAATCAATCAAAACGTGGTCATGGTAAGGGAAAGGCTTAACCATGTTTGTAATATCAATTTTTAAAAATCTAAGTTGTGACTGAATTCAGCAAAATAAAGAAACTATCTTTTTTCATTATGCAGCGATTAGAAGGTTTAATTGAATGTAAAAAATAATCAAAAAAGCAATGCGAATTGAGAGAGGTGTGTTAGTTCACTCTCAAACCATATCATCCACTTTTAAAACGTGCTTTATCCCACTTTCCATATAACGTAATTATAAGTAAAAAAGGAATTGAGCTAACAGACTAAAATGCGGCGCTATCATGGAACGGAAAGCCAGTTGTCACATCTATCATGTAAATTTAGAATATATTGACAGAGTAGCGACTTTTCAATAAGCAACTCAATATAAATATCACATCCTAAAATAGCCAATCTATTTTTCATCAAGAAAATCTTGCTATTCGTGCATGGAAAAAGTACATCTGCATTCAAAGTCTATGTAATATTTTCGAATTTTTATCCCGGATTAATTACCGCTTATGCCTGACTAATACAGCAAAAAAATTAAATACAACAAAACTGTTTAACTGCATAAATCACAACAATCCGAAGTAAACGTTTTTGCTAATTTAAGAACAATAACGAGTGACTGCCTCAAATACGAAAAAAATATCAAATCATTATCATACATCACTAATTTAACGATTACGAAACGTTTTGTCGTGTCTCTGTTTGCCAAATGTCGCAATTTAACTTGAATTTTTACACACCACGTTTACAAAACTTAACCAAATATGGTAACAACAAAGTCCGCTGCATTAAATCGCTAAGTTTTACTACCACCGTTATAAAACGCGGAAACAGGCTTACAAAGATACCTACATAATAGATTACGAAATCTAATGTTGATTCTCTATTAAAATCCTACGTATTAGTTAAGATCGTGTCTGGGGTACAAATGCACAATTACTGTACGACAAACTATAGACAAACAGTATTTCCGAACTTTTGTTACTTGAACTTTGACCTTTACGACGTTCTAAAAAGTTTTCAAACAAAGCCAGTAATTATAGTCTTTTTAACTAGTTCTAAACGGTCAGTTAATTTTCGTTTGGTTTCTGTGTCGAAGAAAGACTTAAAAGCGCCGTCAGTGATGTAGTAAAATTCATGCACAGTTGGAGCTAACGTTAGGATTAAGGCTAAAGTTAGAAGGGTTTGAGTTTTTGCAGTTTAAATTTCTTAAGCAACCAATTCCGCGCTAACCGTCAAAACCGACAGTAACCAATCATCTTGCAACTAAGAGACTGCGCAATGCGCATAGATGGTTGCGTACCACGCCTGTGTGGGTTACCACCGACTTCATTATCACCCCATGTAATCTTCACGCACAAACGACCGAACCACACCAGCTCGTATTTTCGACCAATTCTTGAGTATTCAAAATTACACCCTCATCACATCCCACAGGTTTAACTTAAATTGGGGCACGAAAACCATAACTCGACCGCAGTGCAGTTGCTTGTGAACATTATACAAAGCTAACATGGAATTGTAAGCTTATTTGTTTAGCTTTCAACCTTGTTACAAGCTATAAAAAAACTCACCAAAGTTTTGCTTTCTGATCAGCCGATGCCGAACCAACAATATCACTGTGCAGTGGCGATGCAGCGACATCCCAGATTCCGTCTTTATGTCCATGCAACACCTTTAATAAAACTTAGAAAGTAAAGCTTTTTTTTTTAATTTTTAACCCATTTTTATGCTGCATTCTGTTTTTCATGCAACACCTGCAATAAGAAAATATCGCATTTTTTCAAAAAATTAGAACCCATTTTTATGCTGCAATACGGTTTTTATAGCGTTAGCATTTTCTGCAACGACAAATTTGTATTTTGGCTCATATACAAATTACACAACTTTGTGAAATGCGTAACAAAATTACGGTTTAACATGACTTCTAAATGCTTTAAAAACATAGTACGTCCCTTTGCTTTGTTCTATTACAGACGATTTCGTTTACGGAAGACTATAGAAAGATGGGTGGTGTTTAGAAGCTGAAATTGTTAATTGTCAAACTTATCTGTAGTATTTTTTTTTTTTAAATTTATGACAGATGGACATAAGATTGAGAACTTTGTTGAAATAGTAGAGTCGTCTACTAGCCAATGGTTATGTATAAGCTTGATTGTTGCCATATGAGTAATAATATGTAAAATATCTTAGTTAAACAGGGCAATACTGTACATGGAAAAACATTTCAAATGCATTCTTAACTCGAACTGATTTAATCAAAAGTAGCTGCAGTTTTAATTCACAAAAACGTGCAAGGGTCAGCTATACTTGCACAATTACAAATCTTTTCAATCTTTCAAAAGAAAATATATTAATTATTCATTTTATTTATCCAATGCTCAGCTACGAAAAGCTTGCAGGCAAATTTTCTTTTTTTAAATTTTTTTTTTTTTAAGTGGTTGCAATAAAATACATCAGTGAAAGTATTCAAATAAAGGCATTAAATTCTTTTACTAGGGTTTCTGGAAACATGCACTGATTTCAGTCTGCATAATCAAATTAAAAATAGCTTCAGGTGCAGCTTGGTCTACAATAACAAACAATAAGCTAAAATAATATTACCAGTAGGTTTGGTGCTTAATAGTTTTAAAGCCTTTCAAACGTCTGTAAAGAATCCATTACAGCATTGTTCTATTTCCGGTAGTGCCTAGATTATAATACTGTGCAAATTTTTATGCTACTAAACCACTTCATTAAATTCATGCCAAGCCTAAGCTGATATCAATCATATCCTCATTGAACAAAGTTAGTTTTCTCTTGTGAAAAAGGTCTGTATTATCAATCCACTTGGATATTACCAATTTAAAGGTACTTTTAATTCTGGGCATAAACAAAAAATAAGCTTTATGAGTAATCTTCTTTTTCATCGCTTCAGTACCATAATTATTTTCGGCATGTCAGACCCAAAAATATTACCTTCATAGCTTCAAAGAGGTAATTTTACAGAAAAAAGGCATAAAAAGTGTTAAAATGCTGATTGAGGAGGAAGCACTAAGAACTATTTAGGTGTTAAAAGCAAGATGTTTCTTGCCACTACAACACAAATCACAATTGCAAGGCTAATATATTGTTTGATAAATGATTAAACAACTGACTACCAACTATCACTAACGTTGGCAGTCGGTTTGTATGCAGCAGTCAGCTGACTTGCTTCGATTGTAAATTGATAAAAATCTCTATTTTGGTAAACTATTACAAATTTAAAGACCAAAAAAATGACTTTCGGATGTTGGTGATAGACAGAGGGATTTATTTGCTCCACAATTCATGAATAACACAAATAGCTGCAAAAGACAATAAAAATGCATACCTGAGCTACTCTGCACACAACCAAAGAAGATGGCTTAAAACTGGAAACTAGCTTGCTTGTTCCAGTTTTGTACGTAGTTTTTAATTTCTGAGACAACTGACTTCCAGATTTTCCTTTAGGAAGCTAAAAATGCAATTGAATAGGTTCCAATTAAACTACAGAACCTTATCGTTGTTAATGGTAGTTTCATTCTTGATCATGTTTTAACTAAAGTTTGAACTAAAAAGCAAAAAATTATTGAGACTAAATGTACAACTTTACAACTACCAGTAATGTAAAACTTTAAAAAAATTAGGTTGTCAAAAAAAGTGTAAGGAAAGCTTTAACCACCTTGTAACAGAGTATACCATCATGCTAGAACAGGGGTAGGCAACTTGCAGCCTGCGGGCCGGATTCCGTCCAACCAAGGGGCTTCATCGGACCTACAACGTTTTAACTCTGGCCCACAATCTCATAGATTCATCTGACTCATTCATTTTTGATGAAACCCCGGACGTGACTTCTGAAAATCGTAGGCCACTTATCTAAATCTGGCTCAGAAAGTACTTTAGCATCTCATGAAGACTTTTTTGGGGGGTCTTTACCAATAGTTTGACCAAAAACTACCTCAAATTTTGATGAAGACCTTTTTTTGGTCTTCACCAATACTTCAACTGAATTTTGCCTTAAATTTGGAATTGACCTTAATTCAGCATTTATGGGGGATGCTGGAACTTTGCTGGGTCTGCTTGTGGCCCATGTAGGCAAAAAGTTGCCGACCCCTGTGCTAAAATAATTTAAAAACTTGACCAAAGCAGATAAAGCCGTTAATTTTAATACACTCAAAAAATTGCATTCTTTGCACATAATTGATCCAAACAAGTTGAAGCTAAAATGCTAGTGTTATTAAACTTTTAAACGTACAACAGAAAAAACTACTAATACAAAGCAGTGCTCCCAATTATGTTTTAAATATGCCAGTAGCCGAAGAAGTTATTTTACTACAGTAAAAAATCTGTCGTTTTAAATCACGCATAGTATGGAAGCTATAGCATGTTGGTCTTAATGGGTCATGTTAGAATTAGAGCCATGCTTATGAACATTTGAAGGAACCAAAAAAAATCACTTGATGAACATCCAACACAACACAACACAAATTTGCTGGTAAAAAAAAACCTTCATATGGTTTTAATTGCTGTTCCAATGTGAAAACAACTTTACTATTTTACCTTATGGTTGTCTGTACCATTACTATGATTTGCTTCATTTTTGTCTACACTGGACAATTGGACTGCGTCAAGACTGCTTAATTTTTCATTTAGTTCTGCAACATTTTTCTTTAATTCCAAGTTTTCAGCATACATGGAGCTAAACTCAGCTTCAATTTGTTCAAATAGAGAGTGCAATTGACTCCGCATTCTTCGGGGAAGTTCTGGATTTTCTAAACACGAAATAGTTTGCTGGTAAGCTTACTGACAAAAATATACAGCAAAGTTATTTGATGCCTTCCAAGACAAAGTGATTTATTTTTTTATTAATTTCAAAATCAACTCTTATCATACCTTCAACCTTTAGTTTTTATACTATGAGCTACTTCATACATTAAACATCAGTGGCTATTGGTTACTGCAGAGCATAGTTTCTCAAAGTGCTCCATACGGAGCCCCAAAGTTCAGCTAGAGAAACCTATAGGAGCTCCACAAGCTATTCATTTACTTTTTTGTTTATATTTTAGAAATTTATTGTGGGACTCTGTAAATAATGGTCAACCTCTTCAAGGGCTACATAACACCAAAAGTTTGATATCCCCTGCTGTAGTATACCACTGAACTCAAGCAATTTCATATTAACAATGCCTGCAGCATAACTTTGTTCAACAAAAATTTGCTTCTTTTGCTAGTAGCATCAAATTTAATCACTTATCAACCTAATACACAATAAAAACTTATGTTGGCTGACATAATATAATGTGATTAAATCAAACTGCAAACTGATGTGTGACCAATGTAATGTAATAGTGAAACTAAAACAGAACAGAAAATTACTGTTATTTTTGCTGAATCAGCTTTTTTGTCAAGTAAGCTCATTTTGGTTTTTGAACAATTCAAATTTATTTTAGTTAAAGAATTAACATAACACAATAAATTTTAAATTGCATTGTAGGATACATAATAGGAAGCTGCGAAATGAGCTGAACAGTCTTCAAGTCAAGCAGCTTCGCCAAAAAAGATACACCATCCTAATTAATAACAATATGATTACATAAGTGAAATTAATCCTAATACAATTTGCAGATAAAGGTGATATTTTTACTGCAAAAGCATTGTCAATAAGTTCCGGTATCTATATCAAAATCAATCTGTAAAATAAAAGATTACCAGATTGTTTTGTTAATATCATATTATTTTGCGAATAATAGAATAAGCCAGATGTTGCCTTCTTGCTATCTCATCTCAAGGGGTTGACAAATTGCTTTTATTGTGATTATTACCAGATTTAAAGTATCGATAATGCTAATGCAGTACACTGGTACATAAAGAGTAAAGCATACTTGAACTGGAGTCCAGAGTCACAATCAGGTGTCATTAAGTATAAGTCATCTGCTTTTTTTTCGGAAGCTCTGCCATCCATGTCCAATCCAAGCTATTAGGCTACTCAAAGTCTAACTCTACGCCATTCCCCAAAATCTAACCCTAACGAGTGCTCCAATCAGAGCTATTCGCCAAAACAGAACCCTAACCTTAAGCTCTTCCCCTAAATCTAGCTCTACATAATCCTAATGAGTGCAGAAATGAGAGGAGACAGAGTGCACACTCACACATGAGTCGCAGAGCTTCCGAAAAAAAGCAGACGGCTTATACTTAATGACACCCAGCACAATCATACTGATACCTGGTAACTTTTTGTCTTCTTTTTTGCTTGTTGATGATTCCATGATTATTGATTTGAAGCAAAATTAGTATTGTAGTGCATGAGTTACTGGTATTCAGTACCAGTACTGGATTTGCGATGTCTATAGTATTGGTCAATGGTGCACTTGGATTAAACCAAGAATTAAACTAGCCAATAACCTATAATAGTTAGGTTAACATAGGCTTCAGTGTGTGAAAACCTGCCTTTGCCTAATAACACTAACAAATACCGTAATGTACTTAGCTAGACCTATAGGCAATACAATGGAGCAGAAGTTCTGAAAAAGTAGAAAATTTGTCATAACCACTACCTTTGTGACTAGTACGCTTTGCTATTGTATTATTTTCAGTTTTAGAGGTTCTAAAAAGAGTAGAAAATGCACCGTACATATTTGTTCACATCAGATATGGCCTATCAGCCTATCCCAACGGCTTTACTTGTTAATATTTGTAGGCTGGTAGGCCTATGCCTGTAGTAACTTGACTACGTGTACTGGCAGACTGATTTGTCAGTTTGTGGTAGGCTTATGCTCTGTTCTTAAGCCATAAATCAAGTATATATCACCAAACTCTGAACTTGAAGTCTAAACTTTAGACATCAGCTTAGGCCTACGGGGTATCTGTTATAGACTAACCTAATGATACTTGTTTCCAAGTATCGGAGACAACCCAATCAACCAACCTCAAGAGTTTATCAATCAATCAATCAATTACGTTTATTTGTGCTCAAATCAAAATAATCAGATTTCAAAAAACAACACAGAAAAATAGGCCTATAGCACCAGGAGATGGCGAAAATGACCGTCCGGTCTTCAAGTAAACCACCACCTGTTACAAGTCATATAGGGTAAAAGTATGTTTTGAGAAAGTACATTTACACAAATAAATAAAAAATTAATAAAAAATAAATGAGTAAACAACAACAAAAAATAAAAACAAACCATAGTTCTTTTTTTTTCTAATTGGAATAATAAATTAGGCCTACCCGTATGCCCTCACACTGCATAGTCTTTAAGTTTATTAGGCCTACCCATTTTCGGATAGGCCTACTGTAATTTGGGAGGAAAAATTTAGTCACTCCTTAACTTCTTGTTCAACTTAACTTTAAGTTCTTTAACGTTACAAGTGGTGAGTACAACCAGCTTCAGCAAAACACTGATTTATATAGGGATAAGCCATTACAGCATACAGTTGTCTAGGCTAATTAAATCCCAATTAAATCTTAAAAAGATAGCCTAGCCTAAATAAAAATCTTTATACTAACAATAAAAAAGGAAAGGGTAGTTTAGGCTTTTCGCAAAGGCAGTAAGGCAACAACAACAACCAAGATCTGAGATGTGGTACCGGTATACCAGTACAGTACACATGACCATTGGCCTAATTGCACCTTTTCATCTAAAAAGGAACTGAAAAAAGCAGAATGTACCGGTACCACTTTTGTTGATGCACTATCTGACCATGCTACATCAGTTTAGGCGATGCATGCACCACTGAAAAGTTACGCTAGCATGTTGGATACTGTATGTCCGGCTACAGAATCACAGAATCTTGTGCCAATTTGTAGCAAAAATCTTAATATGGATTTGACATCGGCAAAACTCCTTCAAGCTTGGACATTGAAATCACTGCGTGGACAGTGAAATTTCTTTAAATATTGACGAACCTGGAGTGTGAATACTTATTTTTAAGGTTTAAGTTGCAGCAAGAAAATTAAGCAAGAAGTTTTGTAGCAAATTTTATCAGTCTCAATCGTCGCATTGTATCCACTTTGATCATGGCGCAAAAAATAAATCAGGAAAAAAATTAATTACGTGCTGCAAAAATCCGGCGCAGTGTAACTTCCGCAAGTTCCGACCTAAATTCCTGGTCTGTACCTGCCTAACTGGTAATGTTGAGTAGTAATGGGGTAAGCTATCATAATTGTGCTACAGTAGTAAAATTTGAAATACAGTACTTGTAGCAGTTGTGATGGTGCAACAGTAAGCAAGTGAAGTACCGGTAGTTGGGAACAAAGCAGCTCTGATGGTATGCCTACTGTAATAGGCTAGTGTAAAACTAAAAGTGCAATACCAGTAGAATAGCCTACTGGTATTAATTAAGCGCTAATCAGACACTAACATAAAGAAAATTACAGTTTACACATCAAAGTTAGTTTCTACATAGTCTCAAGCGACTTGCATGGCACGTGAAACTAGCATGGTGAAACAAAGATTTCGGTGACCAGGTGACTGCACTCATTTTCGGAAATTTTATTTTGATTGTTTCAGTTATTACATTTTTAGGATTTGTTGTGAAATGTCTGCACACACAAAGCATGCGCTAAGCCTTTTCCTGATTTTTTCCATATGACTTCAAAATCGATAGGATCAGGTACCGGTAGCCTATTATCTATCATGTTTTGTATTAGCTTATGCATTTGTGCAAAATCTATTTCATATGAGGTCAGAAGTACTACTGGTAGGCCTAGCACACAATTAGTATCAGTACAGGATAAATGCCTTGCTGCAAATAACCAATGCAAAAGTGGCCTAGTGCAAAATTTATTTTATATGAGGTCAGAAGTACTACTGGCTGACTGGTAGGCCTAGCGTACAATTAGTATCAGGGCAGGATAAATGCCTTACTGCAAATAACCAATGCAAAAGTGGCCTAGAATGGTATAGTACCAGTACATGCTAGCACAGAGTACTGTTAAGGCCTATACTGGTAAGCACACTTTATTTGTAGTGTTCTATTAGGATGCTAATGCTCAATATTTTAAGGTAGTGACTATTTCACCGAAAATTTTCAACTTAAAGAGAATAAAACGAGAATGAGAAATATTCATCCGCGCTTTTTTCATTTGCTTTTTTAGGGGTTAAGATTAGGGTTTAGGTAAGGGTTTGGGTTAGGGTTCAATTTGGGAATAGTTTTAGAGTAAGCATTTGAGTTTGTGTCAGATTTGAGTCAGAATTAATAAAAAACTAGATAAAAATTTCCGGTGAAATAAAGCCTTCCATATTTTAACACCAACAAATCCCATCTAACAATTGTACGTGTGATGGACTATAGGCAGCTAGCCTACAAGTACAAGTGTCTGATTTGAACAATTTCTGATATGATATGAACACCTTAACTACTCTATACAATTCAGCTAATTTCCTGTCCTTACCTGGTACAGCTTTCTGCTAGCTATACCCATCACATTCACAGATCAACGAACAGTAGCCTACTAGTACTATCAGCTTGGTATCCTATACTTTACCTGTTTAAAAAATCTTATTTTGCCATAGATTTTTTGGTATAGGTCTATTCTGCATCACATTTTAGTTTAGGATTGTGTCCACTTTTGACAGTTTTTAACTTTGCTCATTTTTTTGAGTGGTTTTCGTTAACTTTTTTTCTGTGTGATTTTACATTTCAGATTTGTCTATTTTTTCTGTTTGTGACTTTTTTTACTCGTTACCACCTGTACTTATTCAGTTATTTCTGCTTTTTAGTGTTAGTCTTGCATTTATGTGCTTCCTACCGTATTGTGTTACCCATTAAGATTTGATTTGGACCATAATGAATACTGTAGCGATACATTGACTATGTAATGTAGATTGCTGGTGTTGTGATGTTTAATCTGTGATAAACTTTTCAAATAAATGCCAAAGCAACATATATGATAATAGTTCTGACTTCCAGTAAAATTTTCACCATTTAGTACTTTATTGGTCATTGTATAATTCTATAATTAGATTTATATGGAGGTGGGCACGGTACTGTCTAAAAGTACCGTGGTACTGATACTTGCTTGAAAAAATTCAAGAAAAAAATACTTGCTTGAAAAAAATCCTTGAAAAAAAAGCTTGAAAAAATTTCCTTAATCTTATGTAATGGCAGAGGCTGCCATTACATAAGATTAAGAAAATCGCTATTCTAGCCCCAACCCTAAACCTAACCCAAACTCTAACATTAATGTTAATCCCAACCCAACATTAATGTAAAAAATAAAAAGAGTACCGATACCGTAAATGAACGCTCCCTCTTTGCTCTCTTATTCTCTTTATGGGCGTTACGTTACAAAACACTAGCCACTTCCTTCAAAAATATTGTAATTTGTTGTGAAAAAAACAGCATGACAAACCAAGATTGCAATTAACACAGCATCTCAATATGATCGTCACTTAACCCAGCTCTTTTGGGTTTTAATTTGACTTCCTCCACAGAAAACACTCGTTTGACTACTGTACTTGAAGGCATTGCAGTGTTATCGTATATCGAATAAAGAGATTTTTCAGTACATTAATTTGAAAGTTTAACCATAACTACAAGTGTGCTGGTTAATTTTGCAGGCTTTTGATTGACAAAACTTCCAATAATCTTTGTAGCACTATGATCTGATTCTTGGCAAGTGTTATTGCTTGTTTGGTACAACAAATCAAAAAGTTTGTCCTAATGTTCACTTCCATGCATATCGCTGCTCTCATCAGACACATCTTTCATTTACAACTTCTCTTGTAACAAATTAAGTACCAATACTTTAATTACAAGCTTCTATCCAAAGAGAAAGTTTAATATTCAGTCGATAAGTTATAGCTGATACTGAAAATACCAAATACTTTTTCAAAAACTACTGCGGTACCGGTACTTCAATATCATTTTTAAAAAAGTACCACAGTACTTTTGTACTTAGTACTGCCCGCCTTTGGATTTATCTGTTCTGCTCTCCAGAGGTAGAACAAAGTATATAACTGAAAGTGAAAATTTTGGATTTCTGCATTTTTTAAATGTGTATTAGTTTGTGAACTGCACATTTTTCTTGTCACTTTTAACTCAACAAGATGACTACATTCATTTGTGAGATATTGGTTTGTGAAAACAATGTAATTGCAAACAGGGATTTTGTTAACCAACCCTTAACAACATGTGACCATTAAATCAATCTTAAAAAGGAATTAGCATTTTTACTGGATGCAAGCTTACTTAGTTTTAGTACCAGTATTTCCTGTGTTCACTATATGAAAATCACTGTTGTTTTGGTACCAACAGACTTATCAAAACCTAAGAGCTACATTGCTCAAATTATCAGCTATATTATTTCAACAATTATGCCCACTTATGTTAAAAACCAACAAAAATTTTAGGAGCAACTGCACACTATTTGCAGCTCAACTTATTGAATTCATGTTGCCTGAAGATTATTGCACAATGTTTTGCCCAAATACCACTTTGTTTGTGTTGTTTAGCAAAATTTTGTGTCAGATATGTCAGTTTGACATTGTTATACATGTCAAATGTATAACAATGTCAATTAGGGCTACAAGTAAGAAATGACATTAACTGTACTTAATGTTATAATTTAGTGTAAACTAAAGCAATAATAAAGAATTTAGAGGGATCGAAAAATAAGTGCTGTGTCCGTCCTTTAATTGTAGCCATTAAATTTTCATTTATCATTAACACATTGTCATGGTTTACCATTCACTCTTATAGCATCTTTTCTGGCTTCTATGCCATTTTGCTTTTGAAATCACTATGGTCTTATAGCATAATATCAGTAAACTTAACTGTATAATAGATTCACTTGAAGCAAAGTGTGTTATTAAAATATGCAGGAATTTTTTTGTCCTCTGTTATGTCATAACAAGCTCTCAGCCAATCAGCTTTCTTTTTTTGTGTGTGATTTGCATCACTTGAATTTGTGAAACTCTTGATATCTGATATATATAATGTGATATAGCCTACCCGAGCATGAAACACAATTGGCCAAAGCAAAAACTTGTTGGACATTTTTTGCAATGAAGTGAACCTACTGTCTAGCTCAGGGATGGGCAAAGTCGTTCAAAAAAAGAGCCACTTGCGGAAAATCATAAACACCCACAAGCCGCAAAATCAGTTCACACAAAATAATGTAACAGGTTTCTAACAATGTAGTAGCCAAGCTCATGCACTGCTCCAGATGATCATCAGTGATAGAAGGTCTATTCTTGTTTTTCACGTTCAGTCGCATAGCAGTAGCCACAGTGGGATTTGGGGATTAGAACCCCCCTCATTGAGAATTGGAGAAGACAATAGAAAGAGTCCATGAAGAAATTGACACTGCAAAATAGCCCAAAATTGCTCGAAATTATAAGCTTGAAGTGCGGGAAGACATTTTTTTGCTATTCACCTATCTTGACCCGCAAATTTTTGAGACTTCATAGCTCCAACAACTTTAGAAACCCTCCACTGCAAGTTTCAGCAATCACTTATATGGAAACAGCACGTTTTGTGCAACCCCCCTCCTATGAAAAATCCAACCTAGGCCTGTGCCACCGCATGCATTTATGTAAACAATCTGGTGCTTGTCAGCAACTAGGTTACAGTATCTAGCAGTATCAAAGGCTAACATAGCCATACAACACTGCTTAAAAAAAAGTTGTTACCATCTATCAAAGTCTACGTTAGTGAGAACTACTAATGTCCTTGTGGAACTAACAACGGAAACAACCCTTTTACCTTTGCTACTACTGCAGGCTAAAGTTGCGAATCTGCTGTACTTTTTACCAGTTCGTAACCTCATTCTGAAGCTACCTCCTTTGAGGTAGCTTGGCCGATTGAGCATTGTTTTATTATAGTGATTAGACAATATTTTGTCAATCATACTTTCAAACAAAGCGGCAGTTCAAAGGGTTAAAACTTGAAATTTATAAAAATTCAATACGAGGAATCACAAAATTTATGTCGGCAAGCCGCAGTTTGTCCACCATTGGTCTAGCTGATTAACTACTAAGCCGATTTTTATCAGCAAATCAGTGTTTTTATTGGGCACATGCCAACTTAAAAGAAAATCACTGATTTTTTGGCACAAGTTGACTGACCAAAACCTGAGATAGATCACTACTACTACTGTATTGTTAATTATACTGTGCAGTGTGCTGATATCATGACATATATTTACCTTTAAGTTAAGATTCACTCATCAAAATATTCTATATTTAAAGTTTGCTGTAATATTTTATCTGTCGCATGTTATGAAGTCATGATACTTTTATGAAAATAAATTAGCTTCAACATTTTATCTAATTTGAACACTAATAATGTTTCAATTTTCATTAGCTAAGCATTCAATCGTACTAGGCTGATAGAACTGTTCTAAAAATGTCCGATTTAGAAAGTTCTAAAACAGATCTTGACAAAATAGATAATGATTCAGATAAAAAGAGTTGTGGTGAAATAAATGAACAGGAAAAAGACAGCGTATATTCCGAAGATATGGATATAAATGGACCTGATCATGCCTTTATGTGTGGTGTTGTGGAAGGATTTTATGGAAGACCATGGACTGCAGAGCAACGAAAAGAGTTGTTTAGGAGGTGAATTTTATTAGTGTTTCACAAGTGTGTTTTGCAAAGTCTTTTTGAAAATAGTCCACATGCATGTATCACTATCCCTGCTGAATGCTTACTATAGAACATAGTAAGTAGTGGAATTTTTTATTTTCTGAACAATTCTTAAAACTTTTTGTGTTTTGTTGCGTTGTAGAATTTAGGTAATAGCTACTTGTTTATTTTTTACTGTACCTCAAAGGTTGAAATTTAGTCTATAGGTTCTTTAAATCAAAACTTATGTCATCAATTTGGGTTTCCATCTGTTTTTTAATTTACAAGCTTTTTGGTACCGGTACCTATATTTGTAGTCTGTGTGTGTAGTTAAATGACTTCAGCTGTGACATGGCTGTATTTTGTGCTAATTGTTTTTATTTCAGAATGGAAGAAATGGGTTTGAATTCGTATTTATATGCTCCCAAAGATGACTATAAGCATCGTTTATTTTGGAGAGAAAAATATTCTTTGGACGAAGCAGGTTAGTGTTTACTTTCTGGTTAAATTCGCAGATGCAATTAAAAGTTAATAGACAAAATTATTTACGGTTTTTGAGCAGAAATTGAAACATCTTTTTGACCAAAAACTGGTTAACTATTACTGTTATACTGAACATATTCTTTGTCACCAGGTAAGATGTAAATCTGTATTTTATTGTTCTGCTGGTGTCAAGGCTAATTTCAAACATAAAAAAACTTAAAAACAGCCAACGTTTCAACAGTAAACTAACTGCTTTCATCCGGCTAAAGATCTAAAATGAGTTAAAATGCAAATGGAAGCAAAGCAATCAACAAATGACGTAATCACGTGTCACATGAGTAAGCAATAACATTGTGTAAAAAAGCAGATGAATGAATGAATTAGGACCAAACCAGTATCTGAAATACTATGATAACAATTTCAATAAGTGAGCAAATGGAAACAACCATGAAAACCGGGTTCTAAATTCACAAAGATTAAATTTTTTACAAACGAATGATGTATTAGTTTTCCAATTTAAAGTACAAAAATGGCAATGAAATAGATTTTCTATCATTCATAGTGTTTGGAATGTTGTTAATAAAAAATGATTCAATAAATCGGCGTTTTCTATAATCAGTTTCAAATTCTAAAATTTGGCTATTGTTCCAGTCAATATCGTGGTGCAAGTTAATGGCGTGTTTGCAAAGTGCTGTGGTGTTATCTTTGATATTTGCGGGTTTTGAATGAGCGTTTCTGATATCTCTAATATGTTCTTTTTTTCTGGTTTCGAATGATCGTTTAGTTTCTCCTATGTAATCCATATTACAGTCTTTGCATGGAATTTGGTAGATTGCGCCTTGCCGTTTATTGGATTGAATTTTGTCCTTGTGAGATGATAGGATCTGTCCCAATTTTGTTCCTGGTTTCATGATTGTTTTCATGCCAATTGGAATCAAACTTCGTCTAATTTTTTCTGATAAGCCAGAAAAGTAGGGAATTATGACATATCCTTTGTTACTGCGAGGTGAGTCTGTAATTTCTGCTTTGGTTTTCTTTCGGGAACAAAGAATCCGTGAAGGATACGAGTTTTTCTTCAGGGTGGTTTTTATGTATTTTATTTCTTTCCGTTTTTCAAGTTTATGGCTTGGTAAAGTGACTGCTCGATGCATGAGTGTGTCAAACACAGCTCGTTTATGTTACAGAGGGTTGTCGGATCTAAAATTTAGGTAACGATCTGTATGGGTAGGTTTGCGGAAAATGGAAGAACTCAATTCGCCATTTTTAGAACGCTGAGTAAGAGTATCCAAAAAAGGTAATTGATTATCGTTTTCGATTTCCATTGTAAATTTCATGGATGGTTCCAAATTATTGATGTGGTCAAAGAAGATGTTTAAGAATTTTTTCTGGATAATTACAAATGTGTCATCAATGTAGCGTCGCCAAAGTCTAGGGGGGTGAGCAAAGGTTTCGATCGCTCTGGTCTCCACATTCTCCATGACTAAATTAGCCACAACAACTGAGACTGGAGAGCCCATGGCCGTACCGAAAATTTGTTTAAAAAATTTTTTTTCGAAAAGTTAAGTAAGTTGCCTCCAAACAAATTTGTAAACCATTGCAAATATCTTTTACAGACCATTTCATGAGCTCATTTAGATTCTGAAATTTAAGGAGTCTTTCCTGGGCTACCTTTATAGCAAGATCTACTGGTATTTTGGTGAATAATGATATCACGTCAAACGAAACCGAAATTTCCGTTTCCTCAATTTTAATTGAAGTGACTGATTTAACAAATTCTTCAGAGTTTTTTACATGATGTTCACTTAATCCAGTTAATTTTGACAAAATGGATGCCAATTCTTTTGACAATGCATACGTAGGTGACCATATAAAGGAAACAATCGGATTTATGGAATGTTTGCTTTGTGGATTTTTGGCAAACCATAAAGTCTAGGAGAGCTTGCGCCTGAACTTTTCAGTCGATGGGTTGTTGTTGGAGATATTTTATCCTCTTCACGTAATTGCGATACAAACTGGTTCACAACTCTTTCGGTTTTTTTGGGTTGGATCACGTTTAAGCTCGACATATGTGGTTGTATCCTTTAGCATAGTCATAAGTTTATCGTCATACTCATCGCGATCAAGAACGACAGTTGTATTGCCTTTGTCAGCCTCCACTATGACAATGTCATGTAAAGCCTTTACTATGACGATGATAAAAAAGCGAGAAGACATCGTCATAGTGGAGGCTGACAAAGGCAATACAACTGTCGTTCTTGATCGCGATGAGTATGACGATAAACTTATGACTATGCTAAAGGATACAACCACATATGTCGAGCTTAAACGTGATCCAACCCAAAAAAACCGAAAGAGTTGTGAACCAGTTTGTATCGCAATTACGTGAAGAGGATAAAATATCTCCAACAACGACCCATCGACTGAAAAGTTCAGACGCAAGCTCTCCTAGACTTTATGGTTTGCCAAAAATCCACAAAGCAAACATTCCATAAATCCGATTGTTTCCTTTATATGGTCACCTACGTATGCATTGTCAAAAGAATTGGCATCCATTTTGTCAAAATTAACTGGATTAAGTGAACATCATGTGAAAAACTCTGAAGAATTTGTTAAATCAGTCACTTCAATTAAAATTGAGGAAACGGAAATTTCGGTTTCGTTTGACGTGATATCATTATTCACCAAAATACCAGTAGATCTTGCTATAAAGGTAGCCCAGGAAAGACTCCTTAAATTTCAGAATCTAAATGAGCTCATGAAATGGTCTGTAAAAGATATTTGCAATGGTTTACAAATTTGTTTGGAGGCAACTTACTTAACTTTTCGAAAAAAAATTTTTTAAACAAATTTTCGGTACGGCCATGGGCTCTCCAGTCTCAGTTGTTGTGGCTAATTTAGTCATGGAGGATGTGGAGACCAGAGCGATCGAAACCTTTGCTCACCCCCCCTAGACTTTGGCGACGCTACGTTGATGACACATTTGTAATTATCCAGAAAAAATTCTTAAACATCTTCTTTGACCACATCAATAATTTGGAACCATCCATGAAATTTACAATGGAAATCGAAAACGATAATCAATTACCTTTTTTGGATACTCTTACTCAGCGTTCTAAAAATGGCGAATTGAGTTCTTCCATTTTCCGCAAACCTACCCATACAGATCGTTACCTAAATTTTAGATCCGACAACCCTCTGTAACATAAACGAGCTGTGTTTGACACACTCATGCATCGAGCAGTCACTTTACCAAGCCATAAACTTGAAAAACGGAAAGAAATAAAATACATAAAAACCACCCTGAAGAAAAACTCGTATCCTTCACGGATTCTTTGTTCCCGAAAGAAAACCAAAGCAGAAATTACAGACTCACCTCGCAGTAACAAAGGATATGTCATAATTCCCTACTTTTCTGGCTTATCAGAAAAAATTAGACGAAGTTTGATTCCAATTGGCATGAAAACAATCATGAAACCAGGAACAAAATTGGGACAGATCCTATCATCTCACAAGGACAAAATTCAATCCAATAAACGGCAAGGCGCAATCTACCAAATTCCATGCAAAGACTGTAATATGGATTACATAGGAGAAACTAAACGATCATTCGAAACCAGAAAAAAAGAACATATTAGAGATATCAGAAACGCTCATTCAAAACCCGCAAATATCAAAGATAACACCACAGCACTTTGCAAACACGCCATTAACTTGCACCACGATATTGACTGGAACAATAGCCAAATTTTAGAATTTAAAACTGATTATAGAAAACGCCGATTTATTGAATCATTTTTTATTAACAACGTTCCAAATACTATGAATGATAGAAAATCTATTTCATTGCCATTTTTGTACTTTAAATTGGAAAACTAATACATCATTCGTTTGTAAAAAATTTAATCTTTGTGAATTTAGAACCCGGTTTTCATGGTTGTTTCCATTTGCTCACTTATTGAAATTGTTATCATAGTATTTCAGATACTGGTTTGGTCCTAATTCATTCATTCATCTGCTTTTTTACACAATGTTATTGCTTACTCATGTGACACGTGATTACGTCATTTGTTGATTGCTTTGCTTCCATTTGCATTTTAACTCATTTTAGATCTTTAGCCCTGATGAAAGCAATTAGTTTATGGTTGAACGTTGGCTGTTTTTAAGTTTTTTTATGTTTGAAATTAGCCTTGACACCAGCAGAACAATAAAATATAGTATTACTGTGATAATTATTTCAAGCAGTAGTGCGACTTGTGTCTTCTGCACCAGCGTCCTGCCCCCTCATTGTGGTGGTACAGTCCCCTCCCCAATGGGGATGGGTCAAAATGGTGGGACAGGTCTCCCCAGGGGCTTGACCAAAAGGTTGCCCCCATTGTCATGGACTGTTTTTTCACTGGGCTGCTCGTTGACTGGTCACAACTGGGTGGCTCCTCTTCTAATTGACTGGACTCCTCTTCAACATCTCTTAATCCTGGCTTTGCTCCAAATTAGCGGCAATGTTCATCCAAACCCAGGCCCCATCCGTAACAATCCTCACCCCAGGTACCCCTGCTCCATCTGTCACCTTGATGTGGGCAGAGACTCCCTCCAGTGTTCTACTTGCCTCAAATGGGTATACTTCCTCTGCTCCTCCCTCACCCGTGCTGACTTTCACACAATCTGTGCAACTGGCACTGCAGTGGGTTGGCGTTGCCCGGCATGCTGCCCCCAAAATCAAACTGACTCCCCTACTCAGACCAATTCCCCCTGTTATGACGCCTGCATCCCCTCCTCCCCCTCCCCAAGGGTTCCCCCACTACCATCTGGTTTTTATCAACCGTGTCCCCTCTGGGCCCTCCATGTTACCCCTGCTTCGTGTGCTCTCATGAGGTAGGTAAGGACTCACTAAAGTGCTCCACCTCTTCCAAGTGGGTGCACTTCTCCTGCTCCTCCTTGACCCGGCCTCACTTTCACAAAATCTGCACGGCTGGCTCCACCATGGGTTGGAATTGCCATGTTTGTCTCAATGGGGACCTTGCCTCTCCCACCCACCAGCAAGCCTCTTCCGCCCCCTCCCACACTCTCCCCACCAACATGTTCACATGTAGTGGATTCATCTCTACCTCTCCCTTCATACCCTCCCCTCCTTAACACTTATCCTCTTTCTGCTTTCACTCTACCTTCCACACCACCACCACCCACAAGCACACAACCAAGCAACAACTCACCGCCACACCCTCAACAAACTCTTCACCCCCCTCAAAACCTTAAAATTCTACAATGGAATGCCGGCGGTCTTTACCCCTCACCTTGTGCTGAGCTAATCACCTTTCTTTCTAACAATCAGTATGACCTCATTCTCTTCCAAGAAATCCATCTTTCGGCAACCAAGAGGTTTCAAATCCCTGAATATTCTACTCTCCTTACGGATCAAACAATCGGCAGACAGAGTCCTGTTTCTTCCGGAGGTCATAACATCGGTGGAGGTGTCCTCACTCTTATCCACTCTGACCTGGCCATCTCTCCTGTTTCTGTCTCCTCTCTTTCTTCCCAGGACCCCTACTCAGACTACATCTGTGTTAAAGTTCTTTTTTCCAACCATCTCCCTTACAATTCCTTAACCTCTACTCCCCTCCCATTAGAAGCATTCCTGATTCTCGCACCAGGACCTTCTCTCCTGACATCCTTCCAAACTCCCCTGACACTTTTATCCTTGGAGACTTCAATGCTTACCACCCTACATGGGACAGTCTCATCCCCCCTAACCTGCCCGGAAATGACCTGTTTCGCTGGATCACTTCCTCCAGTCTGGAAATCCTGAACGACCCCGCCTCTCCCACGAAGCAGGACATCCTGACGCGAGACTTTTCACCCCGGGAATTCTGACGCCATGGACATCCTGACATTAGGGTTAGGGCTAGGGTTAGGGAGAGTGTTAGGGTTAGAGTTAGGGCATCAGGATGTCCCTGGCCTCAAGAATACCGGAGTGAATTTTCTCGCGTCAGGTTGGTCGTGTCGGGATGTCGCGGACCCCTCTCCCACGCTCCTCCATCATTCCACTGGGAGTCGTTCATCCCCCGATATTTCGTTAGCTCCTGCTTCTCTTGCTCCCCACTGCGAGTGGCGCACTCTCCCTGGACTTGGCTCTGACCATCTCCCCATAGAGATTGTCCTCCCCTTTCTCCAGTTTGTCACCCCAACACTCGTCCCCTCAAATTCAACTACAAAAAGGCCCGTTGGGATGCTTACCAATCATGTATTGTTGAGCATCTCCCCTCTTGATGTTGACGCCGTCAACATCCACCATGCTGCCCGCTCCTTTTCCCTCTTTTTAGTCAAAGCTGCTAAGGCCTCTATCCCCTTTGGCCACCTTGGTCGTTCCCCCAAAGCCTGGTGGTCCCAGGAAGCGGAATCTGCAGTGCGGGAGCGACAAAGGGCCTACTCCGAGGCACACCGGTCTGAGTCTCACCGCCCCAGATATATAGATGCTTCACACAGGGCGTCCTCAGTCATTTCTAGAGCCAAATCCACAATCTGGCAAGCCACCTGTTCTAATCTGTCCCCCCTTCTGATCCTTGTGCTGTCTTCAGGCTCCTCAATGCCATCTCGGGCAAAAAGAACACCTCCCAAGACCCTTCTTTTCCCGGTTGCAGTTCCCCTCTTGACACTGCCAATCACTATGCCTCTTATCTTTGCTCACATCTATCTCAAGCAACACCCCGTACCTCGAGCAGAGCCGAACGACAGTTCATGAATGAACTCTGGAAAGTTAGCTCTGAGGATGCTTCTTCCCGCCGCACTTCCTTCTGCTCCCCCTTCTCCTTGGCTGAGCTCTCCACTGCCATCTCCAAACTCTCCTCTTCCACTGCATCTGGCCTCGACCAGATTGCCTATCCTTTACTAAAGCATTTGCTTGAGCCAGCACAACTCCTCCTTCTTTCTCTTTTTGACAGGTCCTGGTACTCTCACACCTTCCCCTCTTGTTGGAAACCTACCACTATCATCCCCATTCACAAACCTGGAAAGCCCACTTCCTCTCCGTCCTCCTTCTGCCCCATTTCTCTCACCTCTCTCAAATCAAATCATCTCCTCTCCACTTGCCAGGCCGGCTTTCGCCCTGGTAGGTCGTCTCTCGACCAAATTTTTACTCTGTCTCAATCAATTTGGGATGGCTTCCAAAAGAAAAAGCCTGCAGATCGAACCATTTTGGCATCTGTTGACTTCTCCAAGGCTTTTGACTCGGTCTGGCACTCTGCTCAGTTTCATAAACTTCTCTCGCTCAAACTCCCCCCTTGCTTTGTTCTTTGGGTGTGCTCTTTCCTTTCTGACCGAAGAGCTAAAGTCCAGGTTGGTGGTTCCTGCAGCCTTTCCTTCCGCATCAGACGAGGGGTCCCCCAGGGCTTGGTACTTGGTCCAGTCCTCTTCATCCTATTTGTTGATGACATCACCCAGGATTTGCCTTGGGGTGCTCATGCCTCCCTGTATGCTGACGATCTGGCCATCTGGTCCTCCCCAGACCCGCTCAAAGCATCTTCTGTCGTCCAATCCTCCCTAAATGTTCTAGAAACGTGGTCCTACTTATGAAGACTTCCTCTCAACCCAAAGAAATGCGAGTCCTCCTTTTTTTCTCTACAGATCCCCATCAAGCCACTTTCCAGCCCCGGCTGTACCTTCTAGGCATCCCTCTCTCGTTCAATCCCACCCCTAAATTCCTTGGTGTAACCTTTGATCGGACTCTATCCTTTGGGGCCCACTTCCAATTCCTGTGTTCCAAATTCTATCCATGCCACAAAGCCCTTCGCTCCATAGCCACTGCCTCTTGGGGTCCCACAAAAGAATCTCTCTTTCTACTCTACAAAGCCTTTGTGCGACCGGTACTCACATATGCCTCTCCTGGATGGTTCCCATTCCTCTGCAACACCGCAACCAATCACTTGGAAGTCCTATACAGAGCTGCATGCAGGGTTATTACTCGGTGCCTCTCTTCCATCCCCTCCTCACTACTTCTTCTTGAGGCCCAACTCCCTCCTCTAAAGCTAACTCTAGAACATCATGCTCTTTCCTCCTTCGAACATGCTCTGAGTCTCCCCCCAGACTTCTTCAGCCTCAATGCCACGGCGACAAGAAACCTGCCCTGCCGACTAAAGAAGAAACCCTCCTGGAGATCATTCTGTTCTTCGGCCACTCAATCCCTCCCATCCCCACACGAGACTCTGATCATGTGCCCCCCTTTTCCCCCATGGACTGCAACTCACTTCATCATTTCCCCCTTCATTCCCAACTGCACAGGCAACAGTACAGTCTGACTCTAGTCTGCTTCAAGCAGACTATCCTCCCTCCCCCCTTCTGATATCCAAGTATGGACTGATGGTTCTGTCCCCTCCCTTTTTGGTTCCGGTGGTGCTGGAGTGTATGTCACATGCTCCAAATGCAACACATCCAATTCCCTGTCCTTCTCCACTGGTCCAATTGCCTCCAGCTTCACAGCTGAAACCTTTGCCCTCAAGCAAGGTCTCGATTGGTGTACTAGCCACTTGATGACCTACAAATTCCAGTCAGTCCTTTTCCTAACTGACTCCCAATCAGCCCTCTCAATCCTTTCATCAGCCCCCTCTTATCTCCTGTCTGAATCCCTCTGGAATAATTGGTCCCTCGCCTCCTCCCTCTCCAACAACAACACTGCCTTGTGCTTCCAATGGGTCCCTGGTCACACTGGTTTCTCCGGTAATGAAAATGCAGATTTACTTGCCAAAGCTGGTGCCTCCCTGCCCACTGACGCAATCCCATGCCCTCTCCCCCCAGTCCTAGCCAAAGTCCGTTATTTTCAGTACCACAATTGGAGACGTCACATCTCCCACTCCTATATGAACCTCCAAGTCCCTGAAGTCTCTTCTGAGAATCTTCTCCTTTCTCACCCTATTCGCTGTGAGCTTTCCCACCTTCGCTGCCATGGCCACAGTCTTCTTTTATCTTCATATCTTCACAGGATCAGTCGGAAGGAGAATTCTGCTTGTCGTGCCTGTGGACACCCTCTACAGGACCTCAATCATCTCCTCGACTGTCCTGCCTCTGAACCCCTTCGTAAATCTATCTTTGGCTCCTCTCTCTCTATTCTTGATCTATTATCCAGACCTTGGGGTGTGGCCCGACTGTTGGGTCTCCACGGAGTTCCTCCGCACCCCCATCCCTCGGAAGGGGTCGGGTAGTACCACCACCACTTGTGTCTTAAAAAAATTCAAACTATCAATTTTAATGAAGAGCTATTTCTGGTGATTGTTCACTAATGTATTTTCTTTATGCTGGTATTAATATTGAATTTGTGACAGAGCTTTTGAAGACATTGATAGATGAAGCTGATGATCACGGTGTTTCCTTTGTTTATGCAATATCACCTGGGTTGGACATGGTGTTTAGTTCTCAAAAAGAAGTTAATGCTTTGAAAGAAAAGTTGCTTCAGGTTAAAATTATATGAAGCTGCATGTGTTTGCAAAGTAATACAGTAATCTTTTGGTTAAGTACGCCACATGATCTTGGGAAGTTGTTGCAAACTTAACTGGTAGACGATGTCAGTGTTTCCTCTTAGGTTTCAGTGAGTCAGCCTGCCCCCAAATATTCAGAGATTTTCCTACAGCAAACAATAGAAAATCCAAAAATGAGTCGGCGTGCACCCAACAAAAACGCTGATTTGCTGATGAAAATCGGCTTTATTGTTACATAAAACCATAGGCGTCGATTGTAGAGGGGCTGGGGGCAGCGCCCCTGGGTTCTAACACTGCAGGGGCAAAATATGTCTGGCCCCCTCGGTTTTCTGGCAAGTAATATCCACTTGGCAACAAGAAATCCGAAATTCCAGACTGAGATCGATTCAGAATGCAGCGAAGACCTTTTTTTTGGTCTTCACTTGAATTTGGGGGCAAAATTCCGTACTGAAATAGAATTATTAAGTTCAACCAAACTTCTTAAAAGCATTTCGCCCCCTCAGAATTTGTTTAATCAACAAAAAATCGACTCCTATGCATAGGACAGTGTATTTCACAGTGCTTGAAGTCGAGGATCAGTTACTGTGTTCTACCTTGCAAGATCAGGCAGGAGATGCTTTTGATACTCCAAGAAGCAGTTTCAAACACTTTCAGCAAGAACTTAGACTGATGACATTAGAAGTCGAGCAGAAAAGAATGCTAAACATGGATCAGAAGGCTATGCATGACGTTTTTAAACAGTGAACACTTGAACAGTTGCTATGTTAACACTTTCTTTCTGACGGTAATACAATGTTACTGCTTATTGTGCTATATAGTTAAATAAATTTTCCCAAAAGTTGATCACAGGATTTGAGCAAAATTTTCGCGTACTTAAATGGGATGCAAACTTAACTGAGAGTTTACTGTAAGCCTATAGGAAGCTCTGTTGGAGTAGGTTCTAGATGCGAAATTACTGGTTACTTGTATTAGGATTTGACTTGAATTGGAATGATCGACGCTTGCGTCGCGTGTTCCATTGTTTTTACTTGGCTATTTTCAAGCTAATGAGTGGGAAGTTGCAGGCTTTTGCTTACAACTTGAGAATGATTTGGTCTAGCTGCATGAAATTTTGGCAGCAGTTGAGATTAATTAGTTGTATGTTTGTACCAAATTTCGGAGCAATAGATCACTAGACTTTGGTTTTACGACACGAAAACCATCCCAAAAATTTGGCTAAAAAGCGGTCTCATTCAAAAGCGGCTTACGTACTGCAAAAAATATTTCACATGGTTATGTGTCTTAAGATACCCTTTCATCCCTACCAACCACCTTTTGGCCGCGTGAGGTTTTTGTATTTTTCTTTTTTTTTCCTAAGTCTTGTACACTCTTATCCTAAACCACAAAACATCGAAATGCAATTTTTGTGTAAAGTTGTTGGGCTGCAAACGCAATTTTGTTTCCCAAAATTTTTTTGGGCTACTCCTCCAGGAACCCCCCAAAATGGGACCCCCAAAAAATCAATTTTTTGAACGGCCTAATCTAGGGAGCCAGTTTTTTTGATATCAGTAGATATTTAACAGACAAATATTTTGACGTAGTTCAGGGGTACCATCCCCTGAAGATCCCCCCAAATGGGTCCCCCAAAAATAATTTTTTTGAACGGCTTAACTCAGGGTGCCAGTTTTTTTTAATATCTGTAGATATTTAGCATATGAATATTTTTGACATTGTTCGGGGGTACCACCTCTTTGGGACCCCCAAATGGACTCCCAAGAAAAACATATCTTGAACATTTTAAGTTAGGGTGCTAGTTTTTTTTTATATCGGTAGATGTTTAAGAAACAAATATTTTGACATAGTTTTGGGGTACCATCTCATCACAGAAACCTCCTAAATGGACCTCCAAAGTCAATTAATTTTTTCAATGGCATAAGCTAGGGTGCTAGTTTTTTTGAAATCTGTAGGTATTTGCGTCGCTCATTCAAAGAGGTTGCTCCTCAGCAAGCTCCCATCTAGTTAAGTGTAAATTAACTATTAGCTCAAGATGTTGGATAACTCATTCTTCAATTTAGTTGATAAATATTTTGTTGGTTGAATAGCTTTCTGCTTAAGAATTAAAGAAGATTTTCAAACCTTTTTAGTTCATCTTCTGGTATTTAAACTTCACAAAACCATTATTTTTATGTTTTTGAATGCTGTGAAATTTTGATTTTTTGAATTTAATGGTTATTCTTAGGTCAAGAAATTGGGTTGCAAAGCATTTGCACTTCTGTTTGATGACATTGATCCAGTGCTGTGCGCTTCAGATACGGAAAAATTTGATTCTTCTGCAGATGCTCAAGCTTCTATTACTAATTTAATTTTTGAAGCTCTCGACAAGCCCAGGTTTATATTTTGCCCAACAGGTAATTTCACAGATTTAATTAACTTTTTCCAATTAATGATTGAGCAAACTGCTGTTTATGATGTTGGTTGGCCAAAGTGTATTGATATTGATCTAATTGAATATGAAATTTAGATATTTCTCGTTCGTAATAATTACTTGCTAATTTACTGCTGAGCAGTTTAGCATTGTAAAATACAGGTTTGTTTGTTTTTTGTTTACACAATATTTTAAAGCCACTAGCCATTGTTAGCTCACCAACCAAATTTATGGCATGGTGTGTGCGCCTGAAACAACCACTAAAGGCAAAATCAATGGGGGTGTTTTAAGTTAGGCATATCGTATTGGACTAGATTGATGTTGACTTTATCCTTTTTGACCGAGCCCTTCCAGAGATTTCCTACTTCAAACACAACGTAAGGGCCTCTAATGTTATACTTTTTATTGGCAACCATGCAAATATGTCACTAAAACTAACTTTAGATACCACCATTGATTTTGCCCCTAAGGCCAATCGTATTAGACTAGATTGGCATCGTTTTTGATCCAGCCGTTCCAGAGATATTCTACTTCAAACACGACATAGGAGCCTGTAGTTAGTCTAATGTTAATTTTTATTGGCAACCCTGAAGTTGATAGCCTTGGCGTCGTTAGGGATGCTATCCCAGTTCTATCCTAAAGCAAAGCTGCTATTGGGCTATAGTCGTTTCGCTGCGCACTAATCAGTTTGATCTTGTCAGCACAACAAATCCGAGCTAGAAAGAAATGTAGACTGTTTGGTAACATAGTGATCTGACTAAAAATTAAGCTGTCAGATACATTTCAGTCTAAAGCATAGCCTAGCCTAGCAATAAGGCTTTTATTACGTGGCTACTAAGTACAAACAGATTACTGATAATAAGACTATCAGTACCTGAGTAGGCCTATTGTATTTGCTTACAGTATTTTATGACCCTACAATAAACTTTTCCAACTAAGTTGCAAACAATGGCCTACTACTCCACTAGCCTTGTTTCGCTTGTTCTTAGACGTTGGTTATCTAAGCTACCAAACAGTCTACTCTTTTTTCCAGCTCATCTCTGTTCTGCTGGCAAGATCAAACTGATCAGTGCGCAGTAAAACGACTCAATGCAGTAGCCTAATAGTAGCATTGCTTTAGGTTAGAACTGGGATGGCGTCGCTAACGATGCTAAGGCTATCAATCTCAGGGTTGGCAATAAAAATTGTAACATCAGACTGATTGGAGACCCTACGTTGTGTTTGAAGTAGATTATCTTTAGAACGCTGGATCAAGAAGAATGGAATCAGTGCCTATCTAGTCTTATGCGATTGGCCTAAATTTAGATACGCCCATTGATTTTGCCTTTAGTTCTCGTTTAAGTTCACGGATACGAAATGGTAGCATGTCTGAATTTAGATTACATTTTGTCAAAATTTGATTAATTTAGCTTTGTGTTGTGAGATTTAACTTTATAATTCGTTTATTTGTTTGTAAATTTTGTTTTACTGTGGGAGTAACCCTGTAGATTAACCATAAATTATGTATTCTTTTTATAGAGTTGTTGTTGTAACAAAGTGTGGGCCTGCTGAACTGTTATTACATAACTGTTGGATCATTAGCCTTTTTGAAGTGGCAATGCAGAGGTGGCAGAAGCATCAACATTTTTTTGTTCTGCTGTGGTATACATAACACTAGCAGTTCATAAAACATGTGTTATTAGCAGACTTCCGCTTTTACTGCGTAGAAAATCAGGACAAGTCCACATAATGTATTTAGCATTAGATGCTGTGCAATCTGCATTTACTTGCTATTTATTCCCTGTTTTTATCTTGGCGCTGTTCAAATGGTAATGACTTATCTGGTTAATTATTAACACGGCTACAATGACGAATATGTGAAATCCTCAAGTCGTATTCTTAGTTTTGGCCAATATAGTGAAAATCGTTGCTCTATCACCAATATTACACAGTATACACACAGTATTACTAGTTTTATGGTTCAAGAATGGTTCAAAGTTGTTCTGTTACTTTACAAAGATTTTGGCCTGCATAATGGTGTGATTCAAATATATGTTTTTCAAATTCTAAAATTGAGTTTTATTTCAAAAGCATTTTTAGAGTATTGTTGTTGCATTCAATGATTCGATGCAAATGCTTGATTTTTGCCGTCATTTCATAGTCATTTTGCTATTTTTGAACCTAATTAGCCTTTCAAAAATATTGTATATTTTAAGCATAATTAGTTCAATTCCAATATTCCGTTGCAGAATATTGCAGCAGCATGGCAACTCCTGACGTCAGCACCTCTCCATACCTTAAGACGTTAGGACTGAAGCTGGACCCAATGATATCAGTAATGTGGACCGGTAAGCTGTGCTCTGTGCATTGCTGCTTTTGAAATTATTGCGATAGTTTTAAAAGTAATTACAAATTCCGTTGAACATAAGCTGGGTCTTTTGTTTTAGTATAGGTAGATCATTTTAAATGGGCCCCAGCTGACACATAAAAATATCAAAGGTTTCACTTGTTATAATCTAGAAAATTTTCAATTAACAAGCACAAGTAATTGGAAAAAGTAGAGATATTTTTTATAACGTAATGCAGTACACGTAAAAAAATTTTGTATATTAATTTACTTCAATGCAAATGACGTAATATTTTTTTCAGGTTCGAAAGTGGTATCGAGCGTCATCACCGTTGATTCTATAAAACAACTAAACAGAATTTTGAAAAGAAAAGTAATGATTTGGGATAACATTCATGCCAATGATTATGACCCAAAAAGAGTATTTCTCGGACCTTACAAAGGTATGCTTATTTTTAATTTATGTTGATACATTATGACTACTGACCAGTTATTGATATTTGACCTGTATTCGAAAGAATGGTTTACCAGATTAATCTTGAACCACTGGAATGAATTCTTGATTACAAGGGACTGTAAACAGAATAATTAATCAGCGTTTTGTTGATGATGTTTTAGAACAGTAGTACAGTAATACGTAAGATTAATTTCCACAAAGCCACAATAGCCGAAATTTAATCATCACCGTTTATTGTGGCTTAATGTGTCAGTTAGATTTTGCCTTTTTTCTCGTTTCCAATAAAATTGCATTTTTTCCTCTAGTTTCACATGCGACTACTGTTTGTTTTTTTTTGCAGGTCGATCTACACAACTTATACCTTATTTATGTGGTGTTTTGACCAATCCAAATTGCGAATTTGAATCTAACTTTGTAGCCATGCACACTATTGCTTCGTGGTGGAAGAGTTATAAGCCAGCTGCAGGCGACAAAAGCCCGACTTGTGATGCAGGTAATTTTGTATATTTGATAGGTAGCTGTAGTCCTATCGTAGAATTGATCAACAAGTTATTCGTCGTCAATGCACTACTGCACGTTAGAAGTATTAGAATACGCTGGCAGTTTGCTTTAATTTGTGTTGCGTTATTCACTGTAAAAAGAGTTTAATATGGTTTCCACAATATCGGTTTTGATCATTTCGTTTCAATGAACCGAGCAAAAAAGAACTACAATAGTCATATGACTCATCATACAAGCACAAGTATTTTGCAAAAAAAAAATTTCATGCATGACTGTCTTGTTGTATTTCTTGTTTTCAAAGATAAAGACCTCGGCGCAATTGCATCGCCCACAAAGAGCCGCCTGAAGCGAACTTCCAGTTTTGAGCTTACCCAGTCTGATGTTGAGAGCATCGGGAGTGGTCGCAGAGCTAG
This sequence comes from Trididemnum nubilum, assembly GCA_963965965.1. NCBI lineage: Eukaryota > Metazoa > Chordata > Ascidiacea > Aplousobranchia > Didemnidae > Trididemnum > Trididemnum nubilum. The sequence goes on along the minus strand of OZ014482.1, from coordinate 12,953,817 downwards.
CGATACCGACACTGACAGCGATAGTGATTTTTCCTCCCACGAAGACGATTATTTCTACAATTTGCCTGATTGTGAGCACGGTGATTACGATCCTTCCTCGGCTTTCGAAAAGGTTTGGGAATAAATTATTTCATATGTTTGTTTGCAATACAGAAGCCAGCGAAGGGATTCTAGGTCTTTGAGTTGTCTTTTTTTTTTAAATAGATTTTTGAAAAAATTACAATAGTTTTCTTTTTAATTTGAAGGTTTCCAATTATTTTAAATACTAGTTGCTTAGATATTGCGTGTAAGTTTTTCTGGAAAACCTGGGATTATTGATAACTTATTTGTTTGTTGTGTTGTGTTTGGAATGTAGAACTTAAATTTAGTAGTAAATACACCCAAATTTACAGGCTTTAAATGATTGGCTGGAAGTTTTTTCATGGTTGAAATACCCTGCTCGAAAAATCATACCTCGAAGTGGGATCCAGCAAGTTCTACCCCCGATACCCAACGTGCCTGTCAACACCCGTCCCGTGGTTCCCGATATTACTGTCGCTACTCTAAACGACCCGGTTCTCAGCACTGGTGACACGATTAGCTCAATTCTTACGAAAGAAACGGACTCAAAACAGGTCGAAGTGACCTCGACTAAAAGCACTGTGACCGGAGAGGATTCTTCTGCTCAAAATGCCGATAGCGAACGTTCTAATTGTGCAATAGCGCCTTCCACTGGAGAAGAGAGCGAAGATAAACTTTTGGATGACGTAGATATGACGTCAAAGACTCAGTCCGAAACGAATAGCTCAGAAAATAACTCGCCGAAACCGCCCCTGGAATCTGAAGACAAACAACCAGAAACGGTATGTGACGTCACGGAACCCGCAAATGCGAAGCCAGCCGACGATATTGAGATGAAAGAGGAAAACGGAAGCACAACAACAGATGAAAAAATCCTTGAAGAAATGCAGACCTCACCAAAAAATCCTGCTATAGTGGATCACGTGAGAAAACGCAAATAATGAACAGCGAAAGCTATAGTTTCACTCGATTGTTTGCTGGTAACAAAGTATATTTTTGCTGATATGTAGCGGATTTGTGAAAAAATTTCTGGAAGCTTAGCGGTAAACGTGGGTCAAACTACCCCATTAAATTTTCAATTAAGTTAGAACAAACAAGGGTCGACTTTTGTAGTTCATGGAGTTAAATTGTCGCTGGAGTGAAGATTTGGGCGATCAATACGACAAATTGTACGTGGAATAAATGCTACATTTTTTTTTTTTCTGGTCGAAGTGTGTTTTAATGCAATGTGACATATTCATCAAGCTTGATAAAAATTATGATTTTTTTTTTTTAATTGGATTTTTTTGTTTATGCAAATCGGATTTTTTCAAGTTTTAAATTTTTTCCACTTTTACTTGAGAAAGGGGGGTACACTAGAGTTAGTATATTGCTAACTGAGTGATGTTTCAAATCAGTTTCGAAAATTTTGGCTAAATCAAATAAAATTTTGGTTTACAGTCACGGCATTATTGCTAAAATGGTTTTGACGATTTAAATCTGTTAAAACAATAAGTTAATTTTAGAAAAAAAATATTAATTGCTATGAAACGAAAATGTTGTTTTATAACCAAAAGCTGAAGTTTTACAATTTTTATATCATTAATTTAAACACCCCTGATATTCATATCGCTCTGATCCAAACGCTTCAAACAAAACTTCTTTCCCTTTTAGATGGAAACAGAGGATGTTCAAGAACAGTTGACTCCGATGATCACTGATGATCTCGACAGTGATGTTTCTATGGCAACTGCCCAAAGCGGTAGTGTGCCTCCTACCGACGAAGACATGCCTATCCCCTCTCCAACTGCCAATATTTCTGAGGCTAAAGTTGTTGAAGATGCAAAGCCATTGGAAACCGAAACGTCTTCAAAGATCGAAGGCGTTAAAACTAACGAGCCTATAAACGACACCGATTTGGAAACTTCCAAACAAACCAAAGTTAAAGAGACATTGGAGTCTGTTTTAGAAAACTACGAAACTGATCCAATGTCACTGGAAGACTTGCGAGTTGTGTCAGAGTGTTTCTTTCTGCCTTACGAGCACGGTAAAATCGGAAAATCAATGGTGCAAAAGTTTAAATGGCTTCGTGAAAACGCAGTAAGACTAGCGCGTACAAAAGACAAAAAGTCAGAGGATTATTTAGATAAGGTGAGATATTTTCAATATTGAAGCTTGGAAATTGTGCCATTTTTTGAGACATTATGTTTCAGAGCATTGAAATTAATGGCCGTTTGATTGATATCAACTCGCAGAATTTACTTCTCGAAGGATGGCCAAAAATAACTCTTTTTTTGTCTTTTGTCCTCAAATCATTGCATTTGCCAAAAGTTACAGTGGTATATTTTTGTGTTTTGTGTCCTCTAATTTGCTATTTGTGCTACGTACTTTCTCTGCTTTCGGTGATCGCTGCTTTAGTGTATGTGGGCATCGTCTTTGGAACGCGTTACAACTACACATAAACGACGCTGAATCTACAGATCAATTTAAAGTTCTGCTAAAAACACATTTCTTTAAACAAGCAAAGCTTAGGTGATTGGTTTCCTACTGTACACTCTTCGCATGCTAAATAGTATTGCTTTTTTTTCACTTTTATCTCTATCTTAGTATTTATAACAAGTGTGCCGTATGCCAACTGTAGTGTACCCAAATTTTGTTGTCTGTGACTTAGTGTGGTACTTTTTCATATTGTTGAACTGTATTTGTACTGTAAAGCGCCTTTGATCAGCTACCTTGCCTGAAACGGTGCTATACAAATGACTACATTATTATTATATTTTTGTGTATGTCTTGTCACAAACTTAAAAAAGATAAGCAATACCAAATAATTTGTTTTCTTAAACGATGACTAAAGGCAAAATCTATTGGGGTATCTATATAGTTAGGCCAATCGTATTAGACTAGATTAGCGTTGACTCCATCGTTTTTGACCCATCCATTTCAGAGATATTCTACTTCAACTACGACGTCGGTGACTCTAATGTTATAAATTTTAATAATTTTTATTGGCAACCCTGTCGTTGATAAGCATTAGCGTCTTGGCGACGCCTTCCCAGTTCTAACCTAAAGCAACGATTAGGCTACTGCATTGAGTCTTTTCGCTACACACTAATCAGTTTGATCTTATCAGCATAACAGATCTGAGCTGGTAAAAAGAGTAGACTTTTCGGTAGCCTAGCAATTTCAGTAAATAGGGTTGGCAGATACGTTTCAGTCTAAATCTTAGCTTAGTCTAGCAATATAGGATTTTATTACTAGGCTACACAGTACAAACTCATACCTACTAATAAGACTACCGATACTTGAGTGGACCTATTGTATTTGCTTACGGTATTTTGTGACCCCAGAATAAACTTTTCCATCTAAGTTGAAAGCAATGGCCTACTCTAATAACTCTGCTAGCCTTACTTTCGCTTTTTCTCAGACATTTGTTACCTAGGCTATCGTACAATATACTCTTTTTTCCAGCTCGGATCTTTTCTGCTGACGAGATCAAACTGATTAGCGCGCAGCGAAACGACCCAATGCAGTAGCCTAATCGTTGCTATAGGTTAGAACTGGGAAGGCGTCGCTAGGACGCTTATGCTTATCAACGACAGGGTTGCCAATAAAAATTATTAAAATTTATAACATTAGAGTCACCGACGTCGTAGTTGAAATAGAATATCTCTAGAATGGCTGGGTCAAAAAGGATGGAGTCAACGCTAATCAAGTGTTATGCGATTGGCCTAACTATAGATACCCCCATAAATTTTGCCTTACGTCGTTGTTAAGTATGGTTGTAGAACAGTTGATTTTTTTTTATTGGGGGGTGGAGGAAGAAGCTATAACAGTAAAACGCCGGTTAATTATTGGAAATATTTGGGACCAGGGGAGGTTTGGAAAAGCGGTTTGTTCGGATAATTGAACAAAACACAATCTTACAAAAACCATCACATTACTCATAACGATATCGATTGTGATTTATTGTGCATTGTTAGCGGTATAGCAATCATTCCTTTTTTGTTTTTCGTCTTTAGAGCCATCTTCACTTTTTTTTTGGCTGCATGTTGAAGAATTGCCTCTTTCTGCAACAAATGCTTCTCGTTCATAGACGTCTGGCTTTAATGACCGTTTTAAAATTAGTGTTCAGATAATCGGCATTTTGGATGATCGGCGTTCTACTGTATTACAAACCTTTGATTTTAGGCTTTGGATTGGTCTGAAAAGGCGCTTGCATTTGAGGAACATTGTCGAGATATTCAGAATGCCTTCAACAAGGTCATTGCCTGTCCGAACCGAGCACTGTTGTATGATTTGTATCCTTACTTATGGGATTTGAAAGGTGTAATCGCTATGCTAAGATCCTACGTCCAATGGCTTGGTAAGTTGAACGAAATTGAATTAAGCTAAGCTAGCTGAGATGTTTGCCACATTCATATTCAGTACATCATTGAAGCGGTATGATTTTAAAGTTGTTTTTACTACGCTTCATTAGTTAAAGCAAGTAGTTAATTTGGTAATATTAAAATACCCGCATAATCGCAGAACGAATCAGATTATGATTTTTTAAGAATGGTAAAAAAGTAAATCAAATTTCATGTGGCTTCACTTTTGTTTCATTTCAGGTCGAGTTGAAGTCAAACCAGAATCTTCACACGCCAACGAAGACAAAGCAAAAAGCACGGCAAAGCTAAAAAAATCACGTAATATTTTCTATTTACTGTAATTGAAAACATTGAAACATATATTAATTTAATTGTGATGTTTTTGACGTTTGCTGGCCAGAGCTTTTAATATTTAATCGATTGCTGGCCAGAGTTTAAGATCTGGCCTAAAGGCTACCTGCGCGGAAGCCTAGGGATTTAAGCCCTAGGCTTCCGCGTTGGTAGCCTTTAGGTCCAGATGGCACGCAAGCGATTAAATAAAACAACATTGTTGAGTTTTTTTGTTTGTTTTTAACGAAAATAGCTAGACAAAATCTTGTATATTAGCAAAAACTTATGCATATATTTTTTACGTTTTGTGATTAAGTTTTATTGTATTTGTGTGTCTGTCTTTGAAGCAATTTTAGATTGACGTATTTCTTGCTTTCTAGTCGTTGATATATTAAATTGTTGTAATTGGTACATTTGGCAGAATTTTTACTTACAATCAGTGGTCGAGTGGGTAGAGCGTCTGCTACTGAAACGTTAGACTTGCGTTGGATTCCCGGTCGAGTCAAATCCAAAGAATAAAATTTGGTATTCACAGCTTTCCTGTTTGACGTTTAGCAACTAAAGGAGAGTGTGAAGACTCCACCGTGTGTGGTAGACAGGTGGCAGCTTGACTCGAAGACCGAAAGGTCCCTTCGCTGTCTTAAGGCCAAGGCAACATAGTAAATAAAATGTAATTACACTGATAAACTTATATTATTTTTTTTTTTGTAGGTTTTGGTTTTCTGGGACCTGATCCAGAACCATGGGCCTTCAGAGGTGGTTTGTCTGGCGAATTTCAGGTGAGGAATCGAGTGTAATATGTCTTCCGCATTTTTCACAGCACTTGCACTTCAGTCAAGATTATTGCTACGAAGTGACATTCATTGTGTTTTTCTGTTTCAGAGACTTCTACCAGTTAGTTCGGCGTTTGATTTATTTTGTCAAAGTTTACCATTGGAACCTCAAGTTTACACTTATGTTGTGAGACCTTACGTATCCTCTGACGAGGTTGGTTACTAAAAACCTTTGACGAGGTTTTTACAAAAATTTATTTAATTTTTGCGAATCATAATATAATTAAAAGTTGAAAAAGTGCCGAAAACGTTAGATGGGTAAGGATCATCTAAGTAAAACTGTTATTTAACATTACTTTACTCTTTCTATTGAGCATTATCATTACAAAACTGCACTATCTTGATGTCCTTCATGGTCGACTCCTGGGAAGCCTTGTCAACTTCCACTTCAAGGATCCAGCGACTTTTTCACTTGTTTCTAAAGTACCACAAGTGAAAAAATCGTTTATTCCCTACTAAAGCATCTGCCTCTGTGCAGGCCAATAAGGTTTGCCAGTTAGGCCAAGATGTTTGTTCAGCTGGGAATACCTTTGAAAAGATAGCTGAGGGCTGCCGATGAGAGCTAAAATCTCGAAACAGCGCTGTCCAGCTCTGTGATTATCATTACAAGACTAGCCCTGTAATTAAAGTTGGATAATAAAGAATTTGCTTATTTCAATGCTTTACTGTTGGGCGTTGGACAGATTACGTTACTGCAGCACAGTTTTTTATAATAGACTACAAGCAATGTGAAAACTAGGGTCTTTTTTGGCACATTACTTTGAATAAAGGTATTTTGAATGGTGTTGCGTAAGAAAGTCGCATTCTGACTCATCAAGGTTAAGAGTGCTATTTTGCTGACTGAAAATTAAAAGCCTCGCGTTTTTGTTTTTTTTTTTGCTTCAGCAGTCCGAACGTCGTCTTTGTAAAAAGACCTTTGCTAAAAATGCAAGTGCTTTGCAAAAGCTAACAAAAAAACATTGATTTCAGAAAGCTGTTTATGAATTATGTTTTGCTGCTGGAGATGATGGAATGGCATTTTCAGACGATTTCACAAAGTATAAACAACTGCCTGGCGATAGGTATTTTATTATTTTGTTAAAAGATTATATTTCAGTAATCAATAGACTATTTTTCTTTTAAAAAGCAAGCAAGAACTTACATATATACTGGTAAAGAAAACTTACTTTGCAGAGCTGGGTACCAGTACTTTGTTTGGAACAAAAGATAGTCTACTAACGTGTTATTGACGAAGGTTAGAGGCTGATTTTCCTCTTATTATCGGATATAACCTAGGCTATAAAATTGTGATTTGACGTTGTACCTCTGTTGCTAGAATCTTTTCACTTGCATCATGCTTAGACTATCAAATATCATGATAGATGGCATTCATACAGGTACGTTGTTGGATGATAGTGGTCTTCACAAGAATTTTTAAAAAAAAGATTTTTTAATTTTTTTTTGTGTAATGTTTTTAACCATGCTTTTGGTAAGAATTTACTACGTTACAGGTTGGCCGGTGCTTTGTTGATGTTCAGTCCCGAGTATTGTTTTGTGGCTGAAGATGATGTTGGCATATGTGGCTGCCTTCTTGCCACTCTTGACTCTAAGAAGTTCTGGACCAAATACGAGCTTGCTTACTTGCCAGAAATGAGAGAAAAATACGAAAAACCAACTGCTGAAAACGACAAAGAATTAACAGAAGCAGAAGTGAGAGAACTCTTTCAAATAGTTGTGAAAGCCATATTCTGAATTCGAAGCTGTTAGGTTTTATTTGTTTTTTATTATTTTAGTTATTTTTTATTTGAAAGTGACTTTTTCACCGGAAAATTTTAAGTTAAAGAGAGTAAAACAAGAATGAGAAATATTCAAACGCACATTTTTATTTGCTTTTTAAGGGTCAAGGTTATAGGTGTTAGGTAGAGTTAAGGTTCGATTTTGGGTTAGTTTTGGAGCAAGTATTTGAGTTTGGGTTAGATTTTAGTCAGAATTGATAAAAACTGGATAGAAATTTCAGGTGAAATAAAATCTTTCCATTTGATTTTTGTCGCAGGCTAAGTTTGCTTTCTCGAGTTCTAACTCCTCAATTTCTCGCAGTGTATATTTTTGCGCTTCAGCGTTTGCTGTGTTGTTTAATATTGTTTATTCCAGGTATTACCGGTAGTAATTGTGTTTTTCTGGATTGAGTATACCTCTGAATGGACAAAAATTTAGTGAGGTAATTGTTACGCATTTTGAAGACCTAACCAGTTTATGTTTTGTTTTTATCATGTTTTCGTAAGTATGTTTAATATGCCACATTTCCCTTTTCTTTTGCCATGCTTTAACGTGGTAACATAGTAATCTGGCAAGTGTGGTAATGCGATTTCTATGCTTTGTTGTTTCAGAAGTTCATCACAGAATTTCACAACGCAGAAGATCGATATTGTTACGGATCAGACGATCTGCACAGCAGCCACCCTTCATTTCTCACGTTAACATTACACCCCAGAGCCAGTTCAAATTTCTTGAAAAGCATGCTGGTATGCCTCCTTTCAGCTTTAAAGTCACATTGTAAGTTTGTTTGCTTTTGCACATCTTTTGTGTTGTTTTGGGAATTATTGAGTGTGAAGATTAGGATGTTTCATTTTTTCATCAATTTCGAGAAAAGCTTAGTTTGGGCGATTTTATGACGGGGTTTTGGGTACAAGTAACGAATCGAGCGTTTTTTTTCGATTATGACGTCATTCACCGGTGGCACCGGCCGTTTGAAGTTTATGACGTCATATGAGGCGCCGAAATTAGCATATCTCGCGAACGGATCGGGTTAGGAACCTCATATTGGTGTCAAACGACGCAGAATAGCCGGTTTCCTATCTGCTCTTAATACATTTCATACGTCTATCTGCTACTACAAACCGATAAATCAAGAAAAACCGTTTTTTTAACAAAATATTGGTCTTTTCATCGCAATTGGCAGCTCTGAAACTTGTTCAATTAGCTTGCCCAATAAGTTTTGTTAGCGGACAATATGTTAGTTACTACGACATAATAAAATTATAGAACATTTCATTATTTCGGTCGCAATCAATTGCTAAATCAGTTTTCGAGTGACATATAATATGAGCTAAAGTTTCCAAAATGCCAGTTACTAGGCACGAAGCAGCCAGTACCCAAAAATTAGACGAGGATTTGAAAGGTGACCGTTTGCCGTTAGCAGCAGAAGTCTTAGGTTATTATAACTTTTTGAGGAGATCTAAATCCGAAAGCAATCCAAAATTTTTGCTGCAATTACCAAACTTTACTGACGTCAAGAATCAACTGATCAGTGATGTGATTGGGTTGTGGGGGAAAGCCAGTCTTCCAATTATTTCCACAAAAAGAGTTGAAACTAAACTAAAGGAACTCATTAAAAAGTATACCCTTGCTCTAAAAAGAGTTAGAAAGACTAAAGAAAAGGATTTATCAGGTGAAAAATGGTTATTTGAGTTGTTTGATTTGAGCAGGTGCAAATGTAAAATTAGCGATCATTCAAAGATCCATCAAACAAAAGTGCTGTGCCCTTGCCCATTCGAAGATCGTGTACCTGAAAAGGAAGCATCTTTCTTGAAGGATCAACGAGGTGAACGTAGAATGATGATTTCTGCCAGTAAAGACTTAACTCACACAAAGCAGTTTTTAAAACGGTTAGCTCATAAACCCAAGAACAGCTCGGAGGATGATGAACCTTGTACTTCCTCATCTTTGGCTACAGCATTTAATATTACAGTTGATCCCGATGATGCTGATCCAACTGAAGATAAGGGCGATGCTAAAGAGTATTCGCCAGTAGATATACCGGTTGGTGAAAAAAAATCCATAAAACGAAAATCGTTGCACTTAAAGGATGAGAGTTGCGTGCGTGCAGACAAGCGTATGTTATCTGTTCGTCAACAGTCGGATGCTATTCTTTCTGTTGTAGGAAAAGATGCTGTTGCTGCTTCAGCTTCTACTGTATTTCGCAAGCGCCAGAAATTCAGATTAACTGCCCTTGAAGAGTGTGAAGCTGCCTTGAACACAGCTGAAGCTCTACAGCTTTGCTATGATGGTCGAGTAGTCAATAAAGTTGATAGGTACGTTTTTCTTGGTCAAGGTGTAGGTTCCAATCAAACCATCAAGTCGGAGCATGTTATGGGTGTTAAATCTTTTCCAAAAACATCGTCTGTTACTGGAGAAGCTATATTTGCAACCATTGTAGATCAAATTTGTGGCGGTTACATAAACAAGATTGTATCGGTAATGGCAGATACTACAGCTGTTAATACTGGCAAGAAGTCAGGGGTAAATGTCCGTTTAGAAAAGTACTTTCAAGAAAAGGTAGGACATGGCATTCACACACTCGAGTGTTTGTTCCATGTGAACGAGATATATTTGTCGCATGTCATTCAATCTCTTGAGGGAATTACAAAGGGTCCATCTTCGCTAGAAGGTGATGCACTTATGAATCTGATACATAATATTGGCAAGCCAAACATGAAAGATCTTCTTTCAAGACAAAGACTTGACATCCGAACCACTCAAATTGCTTCTCTTCATATAAAGTCAAAAGTGGAATGGTTTAGCCAATTAAAATCCGATCATAAAACAGATGACAAGTTTCGCAGTGACCAAATAGTGATGCTGACTCTGGCAAGCTATTTAATTATGGATGTGCCGGAAAATCTTATCAATTTTGTTGCTTATCGGCAAGAATCTATTAGTCGTTCAAGGTGGATAACAACCGCAAATGGCTATTTGCGACTTCTGCTGTTTTACTATGATAAACTAAACCGCCACCAGCAAACGACTCTGAAACGATTGGTTTCTTTCATTGTTTCTGTGTATGTTCCATCTTTCATAATGATGTATTTGAAACCACAAGCTGCTGAAGGACCACAGTTAACTCTCTTTCAGAGAGATTTGTTGAATTCCTACCAAGAAATTGATAGAGAAATTGCTGATGTTGTTTTCAAGTATTTTTTGGATCATGCTGTTCATTGGCTTTCACCTAAAAACGTTTCCCTCAGTGTGTTCTCTGAAGTGCCACCATACTGCATGGAAGCTGTAAAAACTGCTTCGTTTCCAGATGTGGTCAATACTCGAGCTCTTTTGCAAGATCGGACCTCACGTCTTCGTCATTTTTTCACTTCCGCAAGTAAAAATGCACCCTGCATCACCATGACTTCAGTCAGTCCCAATTTTTGGAAAACAATTGATAACAACAACCGTTCCACTGAACGAAGAATTGGTAAATTGAGATCAATTGTACAGAGTAAAATTAGTGACAATGCTGCAAGTGGTTTAGTCGATGTGAAGATTAGAGCATATTTATGTGCAATGGAATATTTGCAAAAATAATGCGGTTTTAAAAATCACATTGCCGTCTTTGTTTGATGTGTTATGCTTTATGTTTTAATGTTATCTACTATTAAAAATTGTTCTCTTACTAATTGTTTGTTATAAGATTTGGAAGAGGTACGCTAGTCAGCCATCATCTCTTAGGTGAATTAGAACTTTGGTAATAAAAAATGTTAAAAATACCGGTATCTTAAGCATGAAAGAGCTGGATACTTGAGCTAAATAAAATCTGGTGTAAGTAAAGAAGTCTGCAAAACAAGATCGGAAACATAACTCAAAAACTAAGATTCTGAGCCATATAAAAAAAAACTTCTAGATCCTTACAACTAACCAAAAACTGTAGCAATTGCTGTATAGTGTTAAAAATTTCAAATTTTTCTAAAAAACACGGTTTTTCTTGATTTATCGGTTTGTAGTAGCAGATAGACGTATGAAATGTATTAAGAGCAGATAGGAAACCGGCTATTCTGCGTCGTTTGACACCAATATGAGGTTCCTAACCCGATCCGTTCGCGAGATATGCTAATTTCGGCGCCTCATATGACGTCATAAACTTCAAACGGCCGGTGCCACCGGTGAATGACGTCATAATCGAAAAAAAACGCTCGATTCGTTACTTGTACCCAAAACCCCGCCATAAAATCGCCCAAACTAAGCTTTTCTCGAAATTGATGAAAAAATGAAACATCCTAGTGAAGATCTTAACAAGATCGTCATTCGTGCGATTTCCGATTTTATCACTTTTCCAGCAAATATTTAGCAAGTACTATCTCAATGAAATAGAAATCGATTTATTGTGTAAACAACTGTCGTATGTGCTTTCTGTATCTGATTTTCATTGGTATTTTAGCTAATGAAGCTAAAATAGCTCATCAAGTAGCTTAGCTAATAACATTGCAGAATCGAAGCGCTTGTCAAGATAGTTCATCGATAAAATTTGTAATTTTAATAAAGACAAAGGATATTTATATTGGACTGATGTTTATTCCGTAAATGCAAGTTTCAGTGCAAAACTGTTCATACCTACCTTCGCCTAATGCTGAGAAAGTTGTTGGGTTATGCGCTACTTCTTTAAAAAAGCTTTAAATTTCTAATTTTTTTTAGTTTTCTAAACATGAAGCCATCTTTGTATATTCCGAACGTTCGTCTAGTCCGAACAAAATTCTTTGACAAGCCGAATCCAGATAATTCTACTATAAATGAAATAACTGCTTTTTTACCAATTGATTGTGTTTATAGGTTCCTGTGGTGTTCACACAATCATTGGAAGTGATGCTTTCCAGTACTTGGATATCTACACAAAGCTTGGTTTCACAAAACTATTGCCCAAAGACGACGAACTTTTAGCTAAAAAGAATATTAAAATATTAGGCAGAACTTTCTGATCTTCAGTTTCCATAAACGTTTTAAGCGCAAAAATAATTCACTATCTTCTACTGTGCAACAGCGAATAAACTATCATGCGTACAACGCAGAATAAATTTTGAAAACTTTCACTTGGTTGAAAGTAATGTTTTAACTCCATTTTCATGGTTTTTACGCTTGAATTATATTGCCTATGCAATACATAAATCATAATTGTATGTTTGATTCAGTGTGTGTCAGAAAAAATTCAATATCGAAATATGTGTGATTTAGAGTCACCTTTTCTGGAAAGCTGTTAAATAACAACTTAGCAAAAACATGGCTAAGCTTGACGCAAGTCGTCTATTTTACGCTTTTTTGTGCCCTAGTCTAATAATTTTACTGCTCCAGTTACTTTTTCTTTTGTACGCTGCACTCGCTAAACAGTGCTGCCGTCAAGGATAGATGGGCCTATCTACTTTTGTGTCAAGGTACCGTAGGCTCTCAACATTTTTGCCTCGCTATTTTCCTAACATTAATTCTCATTGGTCTCTACCGCAGATCAAAGGAAAAATGCAACGAAATTTTGGCAATGATCTTTTTTTTCACCTAAATTTAACAGTAAAATGCATCGAAAATTTGTATAAGATCGTTTCATTTTGGACGCTTTAAAACCACTCTTGTCATCCAGTTGGCGGGACCTACCCACTTATCTGTTTAAGACCGGTAGCACTGTGACTAAATGACTACATTTAGCTTGAAAGTATTTATTTGAATGAAAAAGCATTTCAATGCAGTGCAAGCTTTGACGCAACTTTCTGTTGGTATTTTTCAACGATCTGATTGGTAAAACTTTGAGCTGATCAAATGGAATAGGATTAATCTCTAAATTACGTCATAGTTTGTAACTGGGCTGCAAACTCGAACGATTTTCATTCGAGTTCAGCCTATTTTTACAAGTTCAGGTTCAAGTACGGCAAAAATATCGTTTTTCAAGTTCAGGCTTAAGTTTACTTTTCAACTTATTCGCTCTCTTTTTGTAGATACAGTATGCTGTTTTTCTTGGTTGCCATGGCATAAAGAAGTAAACGACAATCTCGATTTACATGACATGATCAACAAAAAATATTTCTGACAATTTTTAAATCTTGAAGTTTCTGACATTTTAATGAACTCGACCAGGTAGCATCGGGTTTAGAGAAATTATTTTTTCGAGTTCGGCAAAACAACCGAGTTTCTTGGGAATTTGCAGTTTTGGTGTGTAACGAGTTGGGGGGGATTCCATCTCCGCGTCATTGCACCCGCCAACAAAACTCGGCTTTTTCGTAGAAATGTTTCAGCGTAGCAAGCCGTTGGCAACACTGTCCGATTTGACTGACTCTGGGATCGAACCTCCCGTTCCATAGGCAGACACGTTAGATTATTTTTCGATTTGATAGGACTGGCTCAAGTCTGATATTGATTTGTCATTTGACAAGATTGTTCATTTTGACCCAAAGTTACAATTTTGAAAAGACCTTGAATTTTAGCTTGTAATGCAGCTGAGATTAACAGTATATCTCAAACTTTTGAAGAGTGGCCTAACTGTTGGCTGCGATTGTATAGTATTTCTAGTTAATCGAAACTTAAGTTAAGCTGCGCTGGAGCAGGCTTTGTCACGATATCTCTCAAATAGCGAGACCATACGACTTGCATGATTACTATATGCCTCATCTTATTAGTGTTACCAATCCGGAATGATGATTTTCAATTTATGGTGACCTAGCTAAGCGCTAGGTTAATTGGTTATTTTGCTAAAAATGTCTTTATCGAGACTGGTTGGTAAAGAATTACATTTTCGATATTGTCAGAGGATTTTTCAATAGGACCAGATCTGCACCGGCCAGTTAGTCGAGCGGTAACGCGTTCGTCTCTGAAGCGGGAGATCTGAGGTCAAATCTCGGACCGGTCAAATTGAACACAGTGTTGCCAACTGCTCGCCACCGCTGCGACATTTCGAAAGGAGCTGTGTTGCCCTGGCGCAATAACACGGAGATGGGCCCCACCAACTCGTTACACGCTTCGGCGTATTACAGCGAGTATAATGAAAGATATGATTTGACCAGATCTGCAACTGTGAGCTATATTATATTTATACAGTATTGTATTGTACAGATTATAGAATTGTCTTCGGTCAACTGGTATGGAATATTGTGCTTGTTTGGTGCTACAAGGCTTCATTTGAAATGTTACATCTACAGTTTAGTTTTGCTTATACCAAAACGAAGAAAAATCAAAATATTCGTTGGATTGATGCTGTAATGCTATGCAGCCGGTTCGAACCGGTTTCTAAGTTTAGGGAACCAGTTGCTAAAATTTGCCTGCATAGATTTCTTGCGTTTTTGGCTCGAACGAACCGGTTCTTGCAAAATTTGGATAGCATCACTGAATTGATGTTTATCAATCTCTACTACTATATGATTTAAGTTACATCGGAAGGTTAAAGCCCATTAGCACATTTCATATTGATTCGATTTGTTTTAATTTTGATTGAACTTGAATGTTACAGTTTGAAACGATAGTAGCGATAGTGCTTGGTGTTTTCAATTTTGTGATGCTCATTATTTTCATCGCACTTTGCAACATGAGCTCGATAAAACTTTGACTTTGGTATGATAATGGGAGGCTGCTAGATTCTATGAGTAGAACCAAATCAAAGAGTGCAGAATACTGCCAGTTTCACAAGGCGTATTCTTTTATTGAGAACTAAGAAGAAGTGATAAGGAATCGACCGCGAATCTCGACCTCAAATTAGATGGGAGCTTGCTGAGGAGCAACCCCTTTGAACGACCGAAGCAAATATTAACAGATTTCAAAAAAACTTGCGCCCTAGCTTAAGCCGTGCAAAAAAATTAACTTTGCAAAGTCCATTTAGGTTTCCGGCGAAATGGTGCTCTTGTCATAATATTTGTTTCTTGAACATTCACTGATATAAGAAAAAAACTGGCACTCTTTAAGTTAAGCCGTTCAAAAAAAGTGGTTTTAGGGGGTCCCCCGGGAGATTACTCCCTAGCTATGTCAAAATATCTTAACTATGTACTGATATCAAAAAAAACTGGCACCCTAGGTCAAGCCGTTCAAAAAAATGATTTTTGCGGGGTCCATTTAGGGGTTTCTGGGGGCCTGATTCCCCCAAATTGTCAAAATATGAGTCTGTTACCTATCTATTGATACCAAAAAAATTGGCACCCTAGGTTAAGCTGTTAAAAAAAAGATTTTTGGGGTCCATTTAGGGGGATCTTCGGCAAGTGGTACCCCCAAATTATGCCAAAATAATTGTCTCTTACATATCTACAGATACCAAACCCCCAAATTATGTCAAAATAATTGTCTCTTACGTATCTACAAATATCAAAAAAAAGCTGGCACCCTAGGTTAAGCCGTTCAAAAACTTGGTTTTTGGGGGTAAGTTTGGATGGTCTCCAGGGGGTGATACCAGTAGCGTACGCAGGATTTTCGAAAGGGGGGAGGCCAAGAAATTCAGAAAATTTGAGAATAATGAAGACCAGAATGAAAACTTTCCAGCCCAAAACCAAGTCCATTTTTCTGCCCAAATTTAGGTGAAGACCAAAAAAAGGTCTTCACTCAAATTTAGTCCGGTTTTTGGCCAAAAATTAGGTAAAGACCAAATAAAAAAAAAGGTCTTCACTCAAATTTAGTACCGTTTTTGGCCAAAAAAAAGGTCTTCGCCCACCGTTTCTGTGCTCAAACCTTCTGCCCAAGTTACAAAGGGTGGGCCATGCCACAATTTTGCATACTATTCTATGCTAATTATACTATCCTGGCGACTCAAAGGGGGGGGGCCATGGCCCAATGCCTCCCCCTAAATACGCCCCTGGGTGATACCTCCAAACTATGTCATAGTATTTGCCTGTTAAATGTTTACTGATATCAAAAAAGCTGGAACCCTAGGTTAAGCCGTTCAAAAAAATTATTTTTCAAGAGTCCCCGGGGAGGGTGGTACCCCCCAACAATGCCAAAACATTTGTCTGTTAAATATCTACTTATATCAAAAAAAATGGCGCCCTAGCTTGAGCAGTTCAAAAAATTGATTTTTTGGGGGTCCTCGGGAGAGTGGCCCAAAAAAGTTTTGGGAGACAAAATTGCGTTTGAAGTCCAACAACTTGGCACGAAAGTTAGATTTTGATGTTTTGTGGTTTAGATTTAGAAAGAAAAGGAAAAAAAACGGGAAATAAAAAAGGAAAAACCTTATTGCAGCCGAAAAGTGGTTGGTAGAGATGAAAGGGTATCTTAACACACCCATGTAAAATATTTTTTGCCGTACTTAGCCGTTTTTGAATGAGATCGCTTTTTACGCCAAACTTTCGAGGCGGTTTTCGAGTCGTTAAACTAAATTCACGAGCCTAATTGCCTCGAAATTTGGTACAAATATACTGTATAACCATAGGTGGGCACAAGTCCGTTAATCGTTAATCCGTTAGTAACGAAGCTAACTTTTTCATTAACTCGTAGTTTTTTCATGTTAACGGACTAAATTAACCTCCGTTAAGTTCTGTTAACGGACTAAAGTAACTTCCGTTAAGTTCTGTTAACTTCCGTAAAGGTTTTTATCGTTAATATCTTGCACCAATTATTCATCGTACCGGTACAAACCAGTTTGCACTGGTAGCACTTGTTGCGTACTACCACGAGTTTTATAGAAGAAAGCGAAGAAAGAAACTCTTTTTTGTGGCAAATAATAAGCTGCAGCCTTACAGGTCTATCAATTATCGCCGTTCTCAATTTTCAAACATTTTCCGATAGTAGCTTCGTTAGTGCGTTTGAACTTATTTTTATTTTAAAATCATATAAAGACTGTAAAATGTAACTTCCAAAACACAAAAAGACCACCATAGCAATAAATATTTCCTTACAATCAGCTCAACAGCGTCAATACGCGTTCTGGAAGCGAGTGAATAAAAAGAAATCTGAATTACGCGCAAAACGTTAACGAATTAACGGACGTTATTAACTTCCGTTAATTAAGGCTGAAAAATAACGGATTAACGTTAACGGAGGTGTGAAGTTTGTTAACGGACTAGTGGTTAACGAAGCTAACGTTTTGCATTAACTTGCCCAGCTATGCATATAACTCAACTCATTAATCTCAAACTGCTGTCAAAATTTTATCAAGCTATGCCAAACCGTTCTCGAGTTATAAGCAAAAGTCTTAAACATCGCTCTCGTTAGTTTGAAAATGGCCGAGTAGAAACAAATGAGCACGCGACGCGAGCGTCAGTCGTTCCAATTAGACCTCCGAGAGGGCCGAGGCGGATTTAGGGGGGGGATGCATCCCCCCCACCAGCCTAAACATAACGTGCATATGAATAATACTTAACTTATTTAAAAAAGCAATCAGTGAATAGTCGTTAGCCCTTGTGACTGTGATATAATTTCAAAAGCCAAGGGGAGGGGGGTGCAAAAAAATAGTATTTGCGCAGCGAAGTTTTTACAAAACAGAAATTAGTCTTTTACAGGTCCGATTGATTTGAAGGCGCCAAATCTGCAAAACTCACAACTTGCACTTTTCAGCGATAAAGGCATAGGAGCACAACCAGTGGCAGAGTTATGGGGGCGGATGGGGGTATACATCCCTCATCAGAGTAAACATAACGTGCATATAAATATTAAGCTTAATTGAAAAAAAGTAATCAGAGAATTTTCGATAGGCCGTGTGACTGTGATATAATTTCTAAAGCCCTGTGAGGGTAGGGACAGAAAAATGTAATTTTTACAGCGAAGTTTTTTTCAAAACAGAAGTTAGTCTTTTACAGGTCCGATTGATTTGAAAGCGCCGAATTAGCAAAATTTACAACTTGCACTTTTCAGGGATAAAACCTACACAATGCAAATCATTTCTTAGGTGACATATTAGGCTTATAAAAAGTGAGCATTAAGCTAGGTCAAGAACATTAATCCTAAGTAGTAGTGTAGCCAGGGGGAGGGCTATAGTCCCTCCATTGGCATGTCAACCAAAATGCAAAATAAAAAATATCACGTTTTTAGCACTTCTGAGACTGTTTTTCGCACTAAAATAGACCAAAAAGTGATTTAAAGCATTTTTTGAAACATATGTTTAAGGGGGGCTAATTTGTCAAAAATAAAACTCACAAATCAAAAAGAAAACTTTAAAAAATGACCAAAAATAAGCAATAAAATTTGATCGCTAGTGTAAAAACTTGTACACGGGTTGCATCAGCAAATATATTATAGGCCTAAACTCAGAAATGGGGTGTAGAGGCTATTCAGTTTTGGTTAATTACCAATCACTTGTCTCAAATCTCTTTCCATTAGCCCCTATCCAATTATTTTTCCCTATAAAATATAGATGAAACAAATTACTCCGGGTGAGTTTTATTTAGCTATAAGATTTCATGCTTATGATTTACCAGCATCCAAAAAAGAGAACTAAAATTTTACCATTAACCACCTCTCACATACCGTAGTCCATTTATGCAACCAGTTGAATCATGTTTGCACTGCCAATTTCTATGTCGCAATTTAAAAGCATTACTTTGTCAAACTAGCTCTGAAATTAAATTATTTTTGCAAAAAAATGCAAAATTTTTGAGCGCTGGGGGCTCCGCCCCCAGACCCCAAAAAACAGCCGCTCTATTGCGAATTTCTGGCTACGCGCCTGGTTACAACACATCCGAATTTTTGAGGTTTTGTGCTTAAAATTTTTATCATCCCCCCCCACCAAACTTTTCTGGATCCGCCACTGCGAGAAGGTGAATACTTTTTTAGACTTTAAGGACGACTAAGGCAAAATCCGAGCTGGTGAAAAGAGTGGACTGTTTGGTAGCCTACGATCTCAGTAAAAATCAAGCTGTCAGATACATTTCAGTCTAAATCAGAGCCTAGTCTGGCAGTAAACCTTTTTACGTGAGGTTTTGCAATGGTGCTGATGTAAATTTTCAACACGATTTAGTCATAGGTAATGGCTATTGCATCACAAAAGCTTGTATCACGAGAATGTAATAACCGTGATATTGTTTATGACGAAATGGTGTTGATTTTTTTCATGAACACCATTGCAAAGCCTCATGTAAAAAGGTTGAGAAAGGCTTTTATTACTAGGCTACAAAATACAGACTCTTACCAAATAATTATATTTGCTTACAGTATTTTGTGACCCCACAATATACTTTAGTGATGGCGCGGATAACAAAAAATGCATCCGCATGTAGTGACCTGGTCACTACACTACCTTATCTGTGATGTATTATCAGCATAATTGGCAACATAGTAATTATTTATTTTATTATTTATGATTGGCAACACTAACGTCTCCTTCTTGTTTTCTGTTTTCCACAAAGTCCATAAATAACACCTCGAAACAGACCTCCAAAACAGATCCCCTCCCCCCCCCCCCCCCCCCCCCCATTGCAGTTCGCTGGCTACGCGCCTGCGTTTGTGAATAGGGGCTTTTGTATAAATTGCTTTGTGATGTATTTGTTTTGATATTACAGTTTTGTAATAAATAAATAAATACGATATTATTTTTATTAACCGTATGCATTGTTTTTGCTGCGAAACAAGCACGTACATTTTGCTTGTAAAAAAGTGTACTCTACATGTGAGAAGCGTAATTGATGTTTTCGAGTCTATTTGTTGCCTGTCACAAAAAGCCAAGGTTCCGAATTGTTTTGTTTCGCTGACTTGCTGGATCGAGTAGCGAAGAAGTTTTAATTTGACTAGGCATAAAATCAAACTACCGGTATAATAGCCTTTTGGTCGAACGGTAACGCTTTCGTCTCTAGAGCGGGAGGTTTGTTTAAGGTTTCAAATCTTTGGCTGTTCAAATCGGACACAGTGTTGCCAACATCTCGCAACCGCTGTGACATTTCTTTGAAAGGAGCTGTTTTGCCCGGGTACAATGACGCAGAAATGAGCCCCGCTAACTCGTTACACGCTTCAGCCTAATACCATGAGTATAATGAAACCTTTCGCAGAATCCACGTTCTAATAGACCATGGTTTATTTTTGTTTACTATATAGGCCAACACGCTGCACACAATGCTTGAGCGGGTTTACGGAAAAAAACTGTTCTTCAATCAAAAGCCAGGTCTCTGACTCGCTACGCAGAGGTTTTAGCGGGTACTAATGGGTTTGAAGGTTGAATTTTATTGGGACCCGGAAATAGCACAATATCTCAATTAAATTATCGAGCGGTAAAGCTTGCGTCTCAGAAAGGATACGTCACAGGACGAGGTTTAAATCTCGGGCTGATCAAATTTAATCTAATAACTCGTCGAAAGGAATTATGTTTCCCGCAGGCGCATAAACGCAAATATAGGTCCCACAAACTCGTCACACGCTTGGACGCAATACAGCAAGTCAAATGAGTTTGAAAGTTTTAAAATTTACCGCAAAAAGTCGTATGAAAATGCAAAATAAAATTAAAAAGTTACACTGGGACTGAGCGTATGTCTTAAATTGTGCTAAGGTAAACCCAAAAACTGGTAAATGGTTTCTTTCTCGGCATCGATTACTTTATTGTATACGATACATCAAAATGCCCGTGAGCCGTTGCAACCCTGCTGGGCTGCGTATGCGTGATAAGTTCATTTAACCGCCTTCGGAATGAAACTAACGCAATAACCTTCCATTCTAAAGATAAGCGCAATAAGGCTGACATGAGCTAAAATGAGCTCCGTGTTCTTATAAAAAAAAGTACAACACAAATCAATTTTGTTAGTTCTTGAATCAATAATTATGCCGGTAATGCCATTACAAAATTACCGATAGGCCTACATATTTTTTGCTTTTTGGCATCGATTTCGGTTTTAGCTCTTTAATGACTTTTTTTAAGTATTTTTTTAAGGCAGATTAAAAAGTATCAGAAAAAGAGAACGAGTAAAATTTGAGTTGCGCATTTGCAATTTTGCGCAGCGTATCTCCCCCCCCCCCCCCCCAAAAAAAAAAGGAACCAATTTGAGGCTAAAGACTCTTACATCAAACTCAAAAAGCATGCCGCAATCAATTTTTTAAGAAAGCATTACCAAACGTAATGGAGAATATTTTTGCAAGATATATGAGCAAAAAATCAACTATTTGAATAGCATACTTCAGCGTTAAAAACAAAAATTGGCGAAATTTTGCACTACTTACGGAAATAATTTCAAAATTAAGATATTAATGTTTTTGCCAGAAAAATTAAATTACGTTAATTTCATGCAGAATTGCGTCAAGTTCATGATGCAATTTAAATTTTGAAAAAGTATCATGTGTGAGCAAAGTTATGCCATTTTTTGTAACAATTTTCGGCCGTTTTCCTTTATAAAAAATAGGAAAAACGGCAAATTTTGGAACCACTTTTGTCTCCATTGTCTGCTTAACAATGTAACGAATGATTCGTATAACTTGTACGGAGTTAGGGCCGGTCTACACTGTGCGTACAAAATTTCAAAATTTTTTACGCTCGTACGTCGAGGGTGTCTACACTATTTTTTTTTTTTTTTTTTAAAGAAGAAAAAAAGACGATTTTTATTGACAATGCACCATTCTGTACACACACGTAGAGGAAAAAAAAAATCTAAGGCATATTCAAATTTAGCGAAATCAAACAAATAAGAAAATTCGAATGTAACTAACACAATAAAAATTGAAGAACAAAGTTAAAAATAAAAAAAAAAAGGTGGAAGTAGTGTGTAAATGGAGATCATCATGCGGTTCAATTCAAATAAGAGTTTCCAATTGTTGTATAAGTTCATGTTTCAGGTCCTTGAAGGTGTCAAGGTATCCCTGGTCTGCTTTTTTCATTTCCTTTTTTTCACGAATTGCACAATAATTATAAAGTCTTGCTAAAATAATTTTTTGACTAGGTTTTAAATTTTCCTTATCACTTTTTGTCCGTAACTGCCAAATGATGTAGTTAGTTATTGATAATAGGATTGTTATTTTTTCAGCAAAATTTCTGAAGTCATCATTAAGATAATAGTTAATCGGGAATAGTGGATTTAGAGAGTCTTTTTGTAAGTTCGTGATTTTTTGCAATATTATTTCAATTGTGTCCCAAGCTTTTTTTACTTCAATACAATTAACAAACAAATGAATTACGAGCGTAACAGCTTAACAGCGTATTCTGTGGGTGGCCATAATATTATGCTGAATTGAATGACGGAAATCACAGATTTATTACAATTCTTTGTTGTTTCGGTTAAATTTGGTCAGATTATGCATCACGAGAAGTAGTACTGTCTTTTTGATAATTTAAACGTGAATTTTTTTCAACCTTCCTCAAAAAAAAACATAACAAAAAAACATAACACGATCGAGTGTCTGTTACTGAAAAGCTAGATCTGGGTTCAATTCCTTGTTCAGCGTTCAGCAATAAAAAGGGACACCGTGAAGACTCCACAGTGTGTGATAGACAAAATGTGGCAGCTTAACTCGAAGACCAAAAGGTTTCTTTGCTGTCTCCTGGCCGAAGCAACTTGGTGAATACAACAAAATTAACTTATAGGCCACTGATGCAGGCCCGGCGTCAGGATAGCGCGACTAGGGGGACAAAAATAAATTTTGGGAGAGCACGAGAAGTTTATTTACGTGAATTTAAGAGTGTGGAGCAAACGAAAAAGGTGAAGACATAAAAAAAAAGGTCTCGAGTTCAAAAATTTTCACTAACTATGGTTTTCATCTCAAAATTTTGCGAATTTTTACGAACCCTAAAGTGAAGACCAAAAAAAAAAAGGTCCTCGTCTTGAAAGGTTCATGGAATCTGGTGTGAGTCCACAAAAACTACGAAAAAACAGTTTTTGCTCGCAAATTCTAAGGCGATAAGCACCAATTTGGGAGTCTTAGGCCTCGATTTGCACTCCAGTAGCCCCGAGCCTGTTAACCTCTTCGGAGCACAGTCCTCGCTTGGGGCACACAAGCAGTCATTTAGGGGGGCACGGTCCCGGAATGCCCCCTCGTGGCGCCGGGCCTGCACTGATGGGCACTAGAGGCTGGTTTCAAAGGTCCGGTTCTTCCTCTTTTGAATTCCTCTTAGCGGAGAGTGACTCGGTGGAAAGATCTGATCACAATGTTTTGCAGGTTACATTTTGTTTTCAGCTTTCAACTGTTTTTCAGTTCTACTGAGACATTCCGTTTACAGAGGTGGAGTCCTCGAGGACACATTTTGAAGTCCTTGGCCTCGATGCTTCAAATCCTCGAAAATTGCCCTGTCCTCAGTTCGAGAACAGCAGTATTTTTGGAATCCTTAAAATTTTGTAGATCGTTTTTTGTAGAAAAACTTGTTTTTTTGGAGATTTTTTGATTTTGTTTTTTTGAGAACACCTGAAAAAAATTTTGAAGACCTTATTATTATTATTTTTTTTTTTTGGAGAACACTTGCGCCTGTGTCCTTACCCTAAAAAGGGTCTGTCCTCGAAAAGGCTGTCTTTGGCCTCGGATATTTTTTTGTGTCCTTGGCCTCGAGCCTTGTGCCCTCAACTCCACCTTTGTCTCATGTCCGTTTAAGCCAAATGTTGAGCGTCTTTCGCCTCTCTCCCATATCAGCTTTTATATAAACTTTATCCAGTCCACCCCTGGAAACACAATAGACGGTGCATGATGCGTAGCATGCACAATAGCGTAGCCAGGGGGGGCTATAGACCCCCATTGGCATGTCGACCAAAATGCAGAATGGGAAAAAACACTACGTTTTTAGCACTTTTGAGACTGTTTTATGCGCTGGAGTGGACTAAATAGTGATTTAAAACATCTTTTGAGACATATGTTCAGGGGGGGCTAACTTGTTGAAAATAAAATCAACAAACAAATGAAAACTTTGAAAAATGGTAAAAAATAAGCAATCAAATTTGATCACAAGAGTAAAAATGCTAAACATAGATGTCATCAAGAAATACTCTATATACTAAGGAATAGGGGGGGGGCTATTCAGTATTAGTTAATTACCGATCATTTCTCTCAAAGCTCTTTTCATTAGCCCCCCCAATTATTTTTCTCTATAAACTGTATTAGCGAAATAGATTACTCCGTGTGAGTTTTATTGAACTATCGATTTTATAATTTTCCCGCATCTAAACAAGAGAACTAAAATTTACCATTAGCCACCTCCCAAAAAGCCAATTTATGACACCAGTTTAATCATGTTTGCACTGCCAATTTCTGAGCCACGTTTTAAAAGCATTATTTTTAATCAAAATAGTCCAAAATAAAGTTGTTTTTGCAAAAAAAATGCAAAATTTTCGAGCGCTGGGGGCTACGCCCCAGACCCCCAAACAGCCCCTCCATTGCGAATTTCTGGCTACGCGCCTGAGCATGCAGGTGTAGGTTATTCTCTCGAATTGTCAGTTTGAGTGCGCGACACACATTAAACTACAATCTTTTCCGCATTTAATCCCTTCTGCAAAAACAACATGCATTTTATCAGTATTGTATTGACTCCTCTCCCCAAGCGGTTTGAGTTAACTCCTTGTAATCAATCAGATTCAATTGCATTATAACTCGTGATTTCATAACTAAAATTTTTGTTGACATGCTTATTGTAGAATTCATCTTTTCTTTTTTCACACAAATGCTTCTACTGAACGCTTTTTTTTTACTACCACTCAGGTAGTTTTGTATCACAGTAACGCACAAGAATTTGATAATAAAAGTTTGGGATTCAATCCCTCATCCGCTAAACCTAAACTTATTCGGAGAAATGCTTACCCTAGCATTAGCCGAAGATTGAGAGAAATCTCACTGATGTCCAGCTACTTGACTTTCATAAAACATAAAACGAAAATAGGGCGAACTATGGTAGCCAAAAAATTTCAATTACCCTATACTGCAGTAATATTATTACCACTGAAACTCCAGAAAAGTGATTGTGCGATTAGAGCATTCAGTAAGTTTACTGTAGGCCTACTCCGAGGAGGAACTTTTGAATTCTCTCACTAAAGCCGCATTTACACGGGCGACTTTTTTGCAGTGTGATTCGACGATTTTTATGCGTGAAAATCTCTCTCGCATAGTGGTTACTCACACGAGGCAAGACTCGCTTGCCGCGATCGCGTTTGGCAAGAATCGCTGCCGTGTAAGTAACACTGCGATTTGCGATGCCGATTATATTTTTGCGCGACTCGATGCAACAGTCGTTCTCGCCCATGATCACTTACACGCGGTCGATTCAGCGTCTCGAGAGTCACAAGGCGAAGTCGCGCTCGTGTAAACAGCAAATCGTATGCAATTTACGAGTCGCCAAGGCATAGCGCAATGCACAAATGCTTTGCGAGTCGCTGGCTGCGATTGTCTAAGTTTACTTCATAAAATATTGTGTTCATGGTACAAAATAGTCTGTAGTGCAATTAATTGTGATTGTGATATTAAATTTACTTCATATTAGTTTGAAACGAAGAAGAAATAATTTTCTTGTTGATGCTGGCACTGGTCTACTGCAGATACGGCAGTCATGAGCTGATTGCTGATAACTGTGAAGTCAATCAAGCAGGGCTTTAACCCTTAATAAAATGTATGATAAAATAACCACAGGAAACAGTACCTTAATTGTATTTTGTTTTTATAATACCGTAAGTACACTGCTTGCATCAGAACCAGTAAATTTTGAGTTGAGGCTGACTGTTCTTAATTTTTTGCCAATGTTGAGCATCAGTTGCTTTTAATTGGTTCTTAAATTTTGAGATCATTGATGTCAATTATAGCGACAATGTTTGTTAATACCTAATGGTCTGTCTGCTTGTAAACGCCTAAAGCAAGCTCTAATTTTCCTTTGAACGAGAGCCAAAAAGTTTTTTTGTTACCTGCCCAATGCGCAATAACACTCTATACTCTCGAAGTTATTCAAGTTCTTTTGTTTTGAATCAGTACAGAATTTAGTTTTTTTTTGATTTGGCATTTCTTTTTCGGTTGTTCTTAGCCCTAGGATAGCTAAGACAATGAATTCACAGTAATAGCTTTTGGACAATATATTTTGGAAATGGAGGTGCTTGGTACAGAAGCCTTCGTCGTTACAATATGGAGCCTTCACCGTGTCCTTCTGGCAACCACAATTGAAATTCTTTAACTTGAACTGCATTGTTCAGACAAAATGCATAATTTGGAACAGTAAGACATGGCAAAATATATCTGAAATTTAGCCTGAAAATAATCAACTTAAAGAGTGCCATACGAGTGGTCTTGAAAATGAAATACGTCTGTTTGCCAGTTGCTTGAATGAAAGGAATGCCAGAACAGAGGTAACTCGGCCAAACACAAAGGCGTGCAGGAATTACCAAAAAGCGCGTAATTTTTAAAGCGTTGGCTGCAGGAACTAAAGTGAGGCGCACAAACTGAGCAAACTAAAAGGAAAAAGCGCCGGATCAAAACTAGAGCGGGGGCAACACAAAAAAGGTTAATCGGTGCTGTGACAGTGCTGGCAGAGTAGGCTGATAGGCTCACATCTATGTTTACTCGTTGGGTCCAGCACTTTGTATACAAGTACCATCCACTGGTTTTTGTCGGCTAAAAACGTGTTAGCGTTTGCTCTCTTCTGACCCGAGATTGCTAGAGCCTACCGGCAATTCTTGCGGTTAAAAATAACCACAGTTAAGTGAAGAAGCACAACACCTACTAAGCCCCGCATATTGTGATTAAACATTAATTTCATGAAAATGATGTTTATATGAAATCATGTTCTCAATTTCGAGTGGTTTTATAGGGCTTTTTCATTTGAATAACGCCAGAATGAGTTTGACATGAAGTCACTGGCGTATTTATGTTCAGTTCATAATAATTCATCCTCCGCACTATACTTACTGTAATTGCCTAGCGTTTAGCAAATGCATTCGCTGCTTATTTTATATTGTGGATATTGGTGCTTTGTAACAGGCTCGTGGTTTAGTAGCTCCATAAAAAAATTACATGAAAACACATATTATATGAATGCTATGTGGATTTTTTGAATGTTGGTTTAATTGAAAAAGAGCCAGTACTTCTGTAGTGACAAAAGGCGCCGGGTATCACTGCAGAAGAACTCAAAAAGTAAACTTCTAAAACCAAAATTAAATTTAACCATTAGCATTTCGTATAGTATATGACAGCACAGATCTCATACTAAAATACTTGTGCACTATTTAGTAAATAAATAATATGAATTTGTCAGTTACACATGCTTGGAGAAAAAGTAATTTCAAAAGTGTTTTTTAGAATTAACTGCACAAAAATATTGATAAATTTTATTGTTTTACCAAATATTATGCATAACCAAAACAAGACACACAGTCAGAGATGGGTTGCGGTAGAGAAAAACCAATACTAAAAGGGTAAATGACAGAATTTTATAATAAATTATGAGCATTAATGCCCGCTTGACTTTGCTCCATCAAGCCAACTCAAAATAGCATTTACGTATGACACATTCGGCACGAGCAGCACGCCGCCGTTGCTGCTTCATCTTTCACCTTGGCATTTTCATTGCAAGTTTTGACGACATTAGCTGCTTAATAGTATTCTTCGTATTTCGTTTTACGCTTGCGTTGGCTTCATTCATTTTCTTTTTAAAATTCCAAAGCGTGATTGCTTCAAATGCAAAAGCTGACAAGCGGCCGCATTTGAAGTGCTTGTGCAGCAGTTAGCTTTTGCAAATTCAAAACCAGCAAGCCGCGCTTTGAAACTATCTCGCACCGTGTAAGTAAACCAGTGCGATAGCAACTCTTCCGCCGACTCGATTTTGCGAGAATCAATGGCGCGCAGTCTCAACGTGTAAGTGACTTCAGCGAGTTGCAATCGAATGCGAGCGCCGCGTTAAAATCTCTCCCGTGTAAATGACTGCTACGATTTGATTTTTCGGGGGGCGTGTCTGGCGATATCGCGCAGACAAAATCACACGTGAATCTTGCGCCGTGTAAGTGACCTACGCGATTTGAGAAAGAAAAAAGGCAAAATGTCGATTCTCGCAGCTAAAAGTTGCCCGTGTAAATGCGGCTTAAGACAGATATTGCAACTTTTGTAATACAACTGTATTCAATATTTTCAAAAACTCAATAAACTAAATTTGCTGCAAGCAAAAGTACAAAATTTTAAGTGCAAAGCAGTTAATATTTCAGAAAGTAACACATCGGGCATCTCTTACGATTGTAATGTTTCGGAGGGAGTGAGGAACCCTCCATCTGGTTGTCGCTTCACGTAGATATCAGCGCAAATTAGATAAGCACATATTATTATTGATAGTATTGATTATTATTGATGTATAAACAAGTGTAAAGCAAACGCTACCTCAGAGATTTAATCAAAACTTGCAGGAAAGTTTATCTCCAGAGTTTTTGCGTAAAGCAAAAGCTGTCTCATAGGTTTAATCAAAACTTGTGGGAAAAAATAACCAGAGAATTAAAAAGGATGCCAATGTCCAATCAGTCTCAGAAAGCAGATATTTTATTATACATCACCAACATTTTGATTATAAAACTTGAAAATGAGTAATGCCTGGATCCTGGAAAAGTCAAGCAGCAACTCTATGAAGCATTAATAATCACCAATGACTTGATTGATTTCATGGTGGGAAAAGAAAATGTCACAAGTTCAGCCAACAGCACTTAACCCAAGCCATAAGCAATTTTCATTAGGGTGTGTTGACCATGAGGCATGTCGAAGAAATACAGAACAAACATTAATGAAATTTGATGGCTTTACTTCTGCTTTTTACTCTTATCACTAAAGGAGTAAATGTCATATTGTTAGTTAACAGCACTTAACCCAAATCATGATCAATTTCCAGTAGGTTGTGATGACCATGAAGCATGTTGTAGAAATACACAACAAACATTAATGGAACTTGATGGCTTCTGGTTTTCAATCATGCAGTTCCAACAATTTTCCAATTATTTTCTACTCGTTGGAGGACCTAGAGTAAAACAAATAATAATTACTCCAACCAAAAAAAGTTTAAAATTCTGCAAAGTGTCCAAAACCATCATTAGCAGTAGACATATCAAAGAAACGGACCAATTATGCATAAAACAGTTGCACTCAGAGAAGAGTCAAAAATTTTTAGAGGCAAGCAGTGGACACAAGACGAATGACTTGGCCAACTTTAATCTTAGTCCGAACCAGACCCAAAAGATGTTTGACGCAAAACCCTAACCATATCGCTGCGGTGTCAAATTTTCTTGCATCAAAGTGGTCACATTAAATCTCAAAAAAGCGCCAATACTACACTACAGAACAAAGCTATCAAATCAAGTTAGCAAAATTAAAGCAAAAAAACAACTTTTTTTTAAACTAAATAAAGAATATTTTATTCTACCAACATTAATTCTAGTAAAGATATCACTACAGCATTTTTTAAACCATAAGGTGCAGCAAACTGGAACATACAACTGTTAAATGGTATGCTGTCGTAGTATCGATAAATGGCTTCTATAATTATTATTTTCTAGCATAAAGTGCACCAAATGGCTTCTATAGCTTTTGTTTTTAGGCACAATGTGTGCCAAACTATAAGATGCACTACATTACATTAAATTTATTAAACTCTAAAAAACTTTTTAAAAATTAAAATGGTTTAACTCCGAATGAAATTATGGAATCAAATCAAGTCTTTCATTATACTGTATATGCTATAATACATCGAAGCGCATAAAGTTGGCAGGGTCCACCACAGCATCATCGCACCAGAGCAACATAGCTGCCTTGAAAGAAATGTCGCAGCGATACAAAGCCGCTGGCAATGCTGTGTTTGATTTGACCAGGCTGCGAAATTTTTTTTTCTACCATGGTTTTGCAGATTTATTACGTCACATCCGGTGTCCCGATCCTTACTTTTCATACTCCGCTCTCAATTTGACTTGATCCGCTCTGTTTGCAGGCAAATTGGTATGATGGTACTAGGCAAAATTAAGCTTGACTTTAGTTATGTGTAAAAGTACATAGGCTACCCTAGGCAGTGGTAGAACAGGGTTGGAAGAAAATCGAAAGCAGTAGCAGTTAGTCAATAAATGTAGACTTACATTTTATGATTAAGACAAGCAAGTCAAAATAGGCTAACCACTGTACTAGGCTAATCGATACCGTATTTATTAAAGGTTCAGGTTTGAGTTGCTGAGTCTTAAGCAATTGTGGCAATATTATAGATGCAATATCGCAGGAAAGTCCAAGACGTATATCAGTGATTTACTGTATGCGCATTGCAAAAGTAAGTAGCAGATACCTCCCTCAGTAGCCTAATGCAGTTGGCTGGTAAATGACTATACTTTAAACCTGAAAAAGTGAAAGGTCAATGTTATTTTACTAAGTTTATTTTACTGTTTAAGGTGTTGAGCGTGAGCTGATAGCTTGAAGGTACTCGGATTAGTTGCCGGTAGGTACCAGGGTACTGTTAAATCGTTGGTCTCCAATCTGGTCATAAAAAATTGAGAAATTCTTTCTCACTACAGATTGTTGAACTTAAGAAAATTTTACAGGTTTTACGCTATGATTTTTCAAACTACAAAACTGTGTTGCAGGCTTAAAAAGTCACCTACTATATCTGATATTAATATACCGGTAGTAGCCAAATTGATTGGCTTTTCGATAGGCCTACCTGTACGTCGTAGCCTATTTTTAAAAAGTAGGTATGTTCTGCTGTGGTGATTTGTGCTAACCAGTCAAAAACCATTCGTAATGAATACCTGCTTCTATTATTATGTGACTTATAAAGGTGGAAAATTGCATTTCTTGTCTGGAGTGTGGGCTACTGGGCAGATACTGAGAGCCTACTGACTTACTGATAATCTACTACAGTTTATTGGCTTGAATACCAGAACTGATTATGTACAATTTAACAAAGAAGTCTTTGAAGATTTTGTTGGCAAAGTTTCATCTCAGAGTACTAAGCATCTAGACTGCACTTCAAGGATTTTTTCAATCAACTTTTTTGTTTTTGTGGTTTGTGGTTACTTTCCAGTCAAACAAAGCCTAGCCTACAAACGACTGAATGTGATATGCATGACAGCTCTAGCAGTTATACAAGTTTAAAAGAAACCTTGTAAGCTACCTTCAATTTATTTTCTGTGGAATTAAGGACATTGACAATTGAAGACATCTGAATTTACCTACTGGGTTTGTGCATCAGTATACCAATACAAAACTTAAAATTTGCATCCAATGCAATATTGCACTGATTTTTGGATTGGTTTTATTTCAACTGGTAGGTAGGTGTTGGTTTTAGTCATATTGTAAGCTTTAGATTTAGCCCTTCTACACATACCAGGATATTCAGTACATACTGAATAATTTAACCTACAGTATATAACAAAATAAGGTGATTTAAATTGTATCATGGTTTTAAACCGTTTATCGTTTATGGTATTAAAGTTGTCTTGAAGCGGTGATTAACTATTTATGCTCAATAAACAAATTTCTTTTACCTATATATGATGATTACTCAATTATTCACAAACATAAAAGAGAGTTACTAGGAACCTACGAGGTTGATCAAATAATAAATTTCAAATGGACTGTAATTTTCAGCATCATGTTTAAGACAAAGACAGCTGTTTTTTGTAATATCAAAGCTACTTGTCTAGGCAAACAAGACCTAAGTAACAATTATTACAATAATAAAAATTCCTCGTATAGTAATATTATCATACTGGAAAATGCCATTTTTCATCAATTAACTTTCTGCTAAGTTATCATGATTAACATGTTGTTATAATAGCTTACAGCTGACGCAAATCGCATTAATGTTCTTATCTTCAAACTAAAGCAAAAAAATTATATATTCTTTAAAAAGGTTTGCATATGCAGTGCTGCAACTAGAACGATCTATGGAGGGGCAAAATTTCTTTCACATGGGGCGCTTACAATACTTACCACTATTTTCTTGTATCGTCACTTTAAGTTTAGGGGGCAGAATTTGTGTTTGGGGGGCACCGCTCCCTGGCCCCCCCGTAGTTGCAGCCCTGTGCATATGTTGCGCTATTTATGCATTGTATATGCATCTGACATCTACTTGCTCAGTTAAACCATTGTGTAATGTATACCAGATACACCTGTATTATCAATTGCTTTACTATCATGTTGAAAATTTTATTTCGTAAATTCTATAAAATCTGGAGCTTTGTTTCTTTTGCATTAAAATTTCAAACTTGTTATATGTTTGTGGTGCTGTAGTTCTATTTAAGTTGTGGCAAAGTCTGATAATATCTTTGTGATTGTTATAGCTTTGTCCATAGGTGTCGATTTTTTGTTGACTAAGCAAATTCCAAGGGGCAAAATGTTTTAGCGAAGCTTGGTTAAACTTAATAATTCTATTTCATTCAGGAATTTTGCCCCAAATTCAGGTGAGGACCAAAAAAAAAGGTGTCTAGAGTGCCAGCACCGGTTTCCGACATGAAATCGCTGCTGCACCGGCAGCCTGTTGTATTGCTTTTTTCTCATTGATTCGAGTTAAATATGGCAGTTTGATGCATCAGATGCGAAGCCCTGATAGTGCAGTGGTAAACGTGCTAGCCTGGCTAGCATAGGGTTTGGAGTTTGATTCCTGCTGAATGCGCTTGGCAAGAATTAGGATTTTGTACAATTGCGATGCGTTCATTTTTTTTCTCTTTAGAACCTTGCATTAGAGTTAAGGTTTGGCAGCCATGCCAGCTCGAGAGATAGTAAATTAAAGTGCTAAAGAAACAACCGGTGCTACCGCAATTTCATGTTGTAAACCAGTGTCGGTGCTCTAGACACTGTGAAAAAAAAAAGTCTTTGCCATATTCTGGTTTTATCTCAGTACGAAATTTTGGATTTCTTGTTGCCAAGTGGGTATTACTTGCCAAAAAACTGAGGGGGCCAGACATATTTCACCTTCTTCAGGGTCAGATCCGACAAAGCCGTAGGCGTTGATTTTGGGGAGGCTGACCCCTGCCCCCCTCAAATTGACATCTATGGCTTTGTCTATGTTGTTTCATTTTCGTTGATCCATGTCATGTGTTAGATTATACCAAGTGTAATAGCACCATTAGAGGTTCTAAATCACTTTTTATAGTGTTTTTGTTAATTGCTGTTACAATTTTTAGAAACATTCACCAGTTTTTCAAGTAAATATCAAAAGATAATAAAGACTGTTACGAAGAAATTTTACAACTACAAAAGTTCTCAAACAGGTACTTGTTTTGATTTTGTTAAATACACTTGATTGATTGTATGGTATAGTTATCAGAAATATTATGTACTAAAGGTGCTTCTAGTCTGGAAGCAGCACAGTGCCCGAATTGCACCTTTGCAATGTTATGCTTGCCTTCATGAGGGACAAAAGCAACGATTAGTGAACACTGACATAAGCAAATACTCACAAAATTAATGTTTCAGTTTCATTATACTTGTTGTATTATGCAGAAGCGTGTAATAAGTAGGTGGGGCCCATCTCCTCGGCTTTTGATGAAATGTTGCAGTGGTGGTAAATCATAGGCAACAGTGTGTTTGGTTGGACTGACCCAAGATTTGAACCTCAAATCTCCTGCTCCAGAGACGAATGCATTACAGCTTGATCACCTAGCATCAGGAAGTAGTCACCAAGATTGCCTTGCTTCCGGTTTAACTGCCAATTCAATATGCTTATTGCTGTAGGTCACACATATTAAAGAGACTTTTTAATTTATGTAACTGTAACAGAATTAGTGTTGAAGTGATAAGGACTTACTGGTATATGGTAATTTTGTGGTAGTGGAGAATTTGGCAGATTATACTGGTATGAAAAAATTATATACCGTACTGTGTAAAAAATTCTAGGAATAATTATTTCGCTGGAAAATTTAATTAAAAAAGTTTATTTTTCATTTATGCCGTTTGCCTTTTTAAGGTCAAGAAGCTCACATGGTCTAACGCCTGAACGCTTGTTCTGCATTGAAGGACTGCCGCGACTTTGAAACCAGTTATGTCTTTTATTGTTAGGCATGGGTTCGAATCCAATCCGTAGTCATTTTTTTCTGACAACCAGAAACTGATCCAGATTGTGAGTTTATGTGTTCTATTGTTTGGCTTTTTTAAGGTTTGAGATTAGGATTAGGTTTGGGGTGAGTGTTAGAGTAAGAATTTGAGTTCGAGTTAGATTTGGATCTTAATTAACAAAAACGTCGATAAAAATTTCTGGTAAACTAGTGTCTTCCAAAGAATTATTATAAGGCGTTCAGTTATTGAGTGTTGTGGTGCCATGCCAAAATATCCCTTTCCAATTTGAGTTTTTTGTTTTGTTTGACATAGAACTTAAGTTACAATGGTAGGTATCAAATTAATGCTAACTTGAGCAAGGTTTCCTGGTTGAAGCTTGAATGTATATGCATTGTTTGTTTTTTTTTACTGTGTAATTGATCAGACTGCATTGGCCAGTTAGTCGAGTGGTAACGCATTCGTCTGTTGAGCGGGAGATCTGAGGTTCAAATCATGGGCCGGTTAAATTAAACGCGGTGTTGCCAACGGCTCACCACCGCTGTGACATTCTTCAAAAGAAGTTGTGTTGCCCGAGCGCACTGACAGTGAGATGGGCCCCGCAAACTCGTTACAAACTTTGGCGTATTACAGTGAGTGTAATGAAAGATTTGATTTGATATAATTAGACTGCACTCATTACCTTCACCACTTTTCAACAAAAAATTAAGCTTTTCAATCTCTAAAATTAGTTTTATGTTATTCTTTTTGTTTTTCTTATTCTTAACTTTTAAGTACAAGGCAATATCGAAGTATACATTTTTACAACTCGCTTTGTTTTTAGGAAAATCTCACCATGGGATCCAGCTTCGACATACAGCCGCAATCCCAAACATTACTTTAATTACCTGCAAGACTCGGCAAATAAACATTTAACTGTCCAAGCATCATTTTTGAGATTTCCAAAAAGTTGTGCATATGGTATAGACTATGGAGCGAATATATTTGTCTTTAAACTTTCAAAAGATGTCCGACAATTGAACTTTAGCAACAGTAAAGTCATGCGGTTATCATCAGGAGAACAATAAGTCTCTTTGATTGTGGAAAGTGGAAGATAGGAGAGTGAAGTTTTGTGAAAATCAACATTGAATACAAAATCTAATCATTGTGCAATAAGACACTCATCAGCATTTCAATCAAACAGCCTTCTAAAAGTCAAATACTTTTCTGTAGTTCTTATGTTGAGCAAAAGTTTTGTTGTTTTTGTTCAGTTGCTGACAGAAGCTGTGATTGAAGTATTTCATTAATTTAGTGTTCAAATCAGAATTCCTGTATCATTATAGCGACGTACCTAGTGATCGTACTTCCCATTTTTACATTTGTTTTGCTAATTAAGCATTTATAAGCAAAGCGTAAATTAATATGTGTGAGTTTGAAGTGTTTAAATAATGTTGTTGTTTTTTTGCTTCAAGATTGCTTCATTGCTCTTAGAGAACAAGTTTTTGCATGTTAGCTTTACTTGCCACAAACTTGGTAAGGTCTGTCAGGTTGTTTTTGCACATCCGCGCTTAACAACGACCAGAACGAAATCAGAAAAAAATCTTTGCTTGTATTAACAAATATTGAGGTAGCCATTGTGTCACTTACAACGTAATGACGAAACCGGATACGGGCGCTAACACCGCGCTCTTTATTACTCTTAGTGGCAACGAGTTATCGCTTTCAAGGTTTTTCACAAACCTGTGCTACGATATCCAAATTAAGCAAAAGCTGCTTTTTGTTACGACTCCACAATACTTAAATCTATGCGACGTCATTACCAAGTAGCATAAACGTACTCGACCAAACTAATCTTGTTTCAGATCTTAAATGTGATGAGCGGTTGTGGACTAGACAAACGCCGCGAAACGCGTTTGGTCTCTCTGGGTCTGGACTCAAGATCTCGTTGCAACTTTTTCCCAGATGAAATGCTATTATTATTATTTCATTTTCCTTTTGATTAAACAGGCTTATGGCTGATAGTCATTTATTTTCTACAGGCCTGGTTAACGCGTTACCACGATCATCAGGGAGTAGATTTAAATTACATATACTTAGAAAAGGTAAAATGGTATTCACCAGCGATGCACCATCTTATTATATCATTTCAACCCATTTTTCTTACCAACCGTTCGATAGATTGGCAATGTGGCAACAACGAGCATTCAAGCCAAGATAAAGAATAAACATTACTATCAGCCGTAAGAAATGAATAAAATAACCATCAGCCATAAGTTTGTTTATTGTATTTAAGTGTTTAATTGTTCTGCTCTGGACCTCTTAAGAACATCTAGCACTCTTTTGGTTATACCAGCAACACACATTTGTTGTTTTTCCTTTTGCTCATTTTGTTATTAGCTTGATCGCGCTCAAGAAAATTAAACTAAAAGAAATATACCAAGGGGGTATGGAAGCACCTCTTTCTCTAGACGAGGGCTTATTTTTGATCTTGAAATTGTTTCGGTGGACATTTTTTGGGATGCAAAAAACGGCCTATGGTCAGTATCATCGAGACAGATGTATGGAACAAAACGTCGTAGGCTAGTCATTCCAACATCTAAGCATAGGCGTAGCCAGAAATTTGGATCGAAGAGTCCTAAAAGTCAAACATTCAATCACTAATCCATGTGTTGTCAATACACCATTATTCATTTTGTGAAACAATGTTCTGAACTCCCATGACTGAATTTGTTTTTCGTGATACTGTACTAGTTTTTTTTAGCTGCACTCCTGAAATGTGCTATAAGAGGCTAGTACTTTAGGGTCAGTCTTGGGTGGAGCTACATGGCTCGGATTTTTAGAGTCAACATAAAAATAGCTTGTTTTTTATCTTGTATGCTGCACATCTGTACTTGGCTTCAGTTATGGCTGAAATGAACCCCCAACGGTCGGTGAATTTTTTTTTGAAAATAATTCGTTAACATAGTATATTAATATAGTATATTTGAACTTTCGTGGCAACGTGAATTTATCGAGCAGCTAAATAAACACTGCAAAAGATTTCTGCTTAGGCTCCATTCTCGTTATCAAATAACCCTAACCCCATATTACGGTCCGTTACAAGATTTTATCATTACACAACGTCCATTACTTTGTTAATACTAAGAGACGTTATCTGGTTCCCCGTGTTTGCAAGAGTAGGCTTACATTTATGAAAAAATTTATATAAAATTCCGGAAAGCTTTTCAACTTTAGTGAATGGTTCTGACTGTGAGTTAACGGATAGAAAATCTGTAAATTTAAGGACTGAAATATCGAATTTTTAAACACCTCTAAATATAGAACATTGGCTAGCGGTAAATTTTTGAATTAATTGTAGGCTGGCTGGCCCTCTGTAAAAACAAGAACTTTTTCGCGATCAAGCATTCAACGTATGCATGACTAAAGGGAGGTAGTACTCTTTGACCGTTTCAACCTCCGCAGCAAAGAAATACTGCTTTCACATATCTGCATAGCTGACTGCCACGCTACGCTTACGGCTTTTACTAAAACCTGTACAATGGGTATTCAATATTAAAAGTAAATTAGGTCACGCATCTAGTACACATCCGTTCATAAAAAAGCGGCGCTGGAATAATGGGGAACATTTTTGTAACGAGTTTTTCGTGTAATCAACGATACTATAGCGACCCCTATTTTTATGCTTCTGTGAGTTTTGTTTCTGCGATGTGAATTTATTTTAAGAATTTCGTAATAAAGCAATTTTTCAGATTGAATGCGTGCTGTAAAAAGTAAACAGTGATGTCATCTCCTGGTTTATATGCTTTTTATACGGAAGCAAATAAACAGCCATTTCTACTGAAGACGATTTTAATTTTTCGTAGTACTTTAATGTGACTTGTTTAATCAAAGTCCTTATTTACGACTTCACCAGAACACATATTAGAAGTGGTCGTTAGTCCATGTCGTACGTTGTATTCTCCACAGTGCAGCCGTCCTAAAAAATTAAGTGGGTGGGTTTAACCAGTTTTATCAAGTTGTCTGCGTCAATTTTGGTAGTATGTCCCACGTGAAAACAGATATAGCTTGGCATGGCCCACAAGTATACCGTTAATCAAGTTACTTCAACAATTGTTCGTTCGACACCCACCAGCATCTTTGTTGTTTCCGTGGATGAGTTACCAAGTTTATCTCTTTTGTTCTTTACGAGCAGAAAAAGCGTAAATTTATCCCCGCACTATCGATCATTCTAAACCACCTACTCTGCAAAACAGAAGAAATCGAACCAAAGAAATCCAGTGTCTCAAATTTCGTTTATTGAAATGTAGAACTGATACAAAGAATGAAATATACAGAAAAGTATACAATGAAATAATACAAGCAAAAACTATAGACTGAAAAAAAAACAACAATGCATAAAAAAACTCACGAATGTTCCCATCAATTAATCCTGATCATCGTATGAAAAAAACAATACCAGGAGATACAAAAAGCTACATTCCTCATCATAATAGCAAAGTGCCTCTGTTCGGGTTAAACGCTTAACGTTGTAGCAAGACAAAAACATAATTGAGTCTACCGCAAAAAAAAAGACAGGGAAGTCGAGCCCACCCTCCACGGCACCATTGATTTAATTATAAACCATAAGTGGAGTGGCGAGTACATTTGATGACCGTACGGTGTTTTCGTTGTCCCTCATTTTTTGAATTGGGCAGTGGTGTATCTAAAAAGTTAATGTAAATAAATAAATCTGATACTGCTGAAAACTAAAAACCCCTATCCGCTAATTAAATCATCTTTTGTAGTAGGTGATGCCTTCCCTCCAGAATACCAAGAACACCCACTAAAACCTCTTTCCATTCTCCTGATAAAACCTAGTGTTTGAAAAACACTGAAGAGGTGAATACAATGCACAAAATTTGGTATTTAACTCGTTTTTTCGACTCTATCAAACGACAATCCCACACGATACAATGATGTTCTATTACTTTGAACGCATTACTTGGCGTTTAAACACCAAAGGCTCGAATAATTTTGGTGTGGAAAACCCATTGATTTCCTGCAGGGTCATTCAGAGTTGTAAGTCGGGCCGGGCTTTTCGGGCCAAAACTTTACAAAAACTTCGGGCTTAATTCGGGCCTGAGACGTGCTTTTTGTCTTAGGTGCACAAAAATATTATCAAAATAACTTGGCAACATGGCTAAATTTTTCAGACCCAACTTTCGTTTTTTTTCAGGCATGATTTGGGCTTTAAATATGTTTTTGGGTTCGGGGTTATATTTTCGGGTTCGGGCCTGAACTAGTCGGCCCGTATACAACTCTGGGGTCATTAATAAAATAACGATTTGTACTTAAAAAGCCAATCGTTTTACGATGGTTCAATCGTTTAATTCTTGTTTTCGCCACAATACCCCAGTGATTTATCAAAGCATGTTTCACAGAATCGTTTGGCATTATGGAGCAGCAAAAATTTAAAATGCGTCTTTTTTCTATAGGGTTGGTACCGGAACATTCCACCTAAACGGAGAAACTTTGATTGATTCGCTCGAAAGGTTCTATACTATTTTGCAATTAATCCATCATAATCACCGACAAACCAAGAACCAACTCACTACAAACTAACGCGACAGATTTAGCAGCAACAGCAAACAGCAGCATAGCATAGTTTCTATGTAACTAGTCCGAAAACTCGTGTAGAAAGATTGTTGATCACAGCGCTACCTAAAGCAAGTGTGACATAGGAAAGCTCCTGCAATAGCATAAGAATGCTTTCGGGTAATATTTTGGCTGACTAGTAGGCTTCAGAAATTGTTTTGATGAGACAGGGAGCTAGGTCCACAAGTAGGAAAAACGTGCCAAACAAAGATAATGTTGGTACTTTAAGATTTTGCAAGTGAAAGAAACAGAAAATGCAGAATTAAATAGGCTATACGGTATTCCATACTATGTTTTTATTGTTAGTCTTGCTGCCTAGCCTGCGACAGCTTTTGTGCAGGCAACAGCAAAAAAATAGACTAGCGACTGCATGTGGTACAACTGGTACCGTACAGAAATTAACACTATTACGTCACAGGAGGGGAAAAGTTACTCCACGTGTCGCTCTGACCAAAAACTGGCATTTTTAGTTTCCAGACGAGTTATACAGAGACTCAGAAAATAGTACTTCAAGAGTAAGCGGTTTTCACAGCAGAGTCAATATCTAGGTGGAACTATTTAACACGAATTAACTTCAACTTTTCGAAGGTAAGTGATAAAGTTTTTGCATTACATAGGGAATTTTGACATTCACTTGATGCATTTGCTGGTTTTTGAACAGAATTAATGTGCCTGATGATTTTGTTTTTGAAGAGAACCAATATTACCACGATTCCAGAGGTGATGGTGGTGCTACCAGACCCCTTACGAGAGATAGGGGCGCGTAGACCAAACAGTCGGGCCACAACAACGTCCAGCCACCTCAAGGTGGTGGTACGGTCCTCCCACAATGTAAGTGGGTCGAAATGGCGGGGCAAACTTCCCGCGGGGTTTGACGAGAAAGTTGCCCTAGGCCTGATTACAATCGTGTTAAATAGTTTCACCTAGGTAGTAGTACGTTTAAGCAGATTTTGGCCTCGTTTTAGTGCACTTGCTTTTACAACAAAGTTGGCAGATAGTAAATAAAAGCAGTATCAAACGCAGACACACTTGTAACTTAAATATTTAAAAATGCACAACGAAACAATGAAATTCTTACGTGCAAACAAAACAAAACTTCCATCTGATGCAACAAAAATCTACAGCTCCTAAGAAACATCACTCGTTTTAACATTTAATTGCAGTAATAACCATCACTAATTTTGTAAACAGTGTTTAATGCAGTTTTGTCTTATTGCATAAGTAGAATCACATTACTTCGTGAGTTTGTAAGACAGTACGTTTGGCAGTCACCAACCGCGAAGAACTTTTTTAATCAACACTTTAGGTAAATTGTTTTCAGTAAAATGTCTCTGACGAACCAGATGCAACAATGTGAAAGCGAAATCAAGATACTCGCGTAACCTCGTACAGCAGTTATATCACCGTGCAGGTCTATTAGGAGGTTCCAGCAAAAAGATGAGACCCCCGAACAATCTCAAAACATCTACAATCTGAATTCTTATTTTCAATTTTGGTGGTAAAATGTAATAAAGCTCCTGGCCTAGCGAGAACTTGTCTGTTTGCACCAAATGTCCTAAATTTTGAGTTGTAATTACTATGAAGCTGTATTCACGTAACACTACAACGGCCTGGTAAGCAATGGTAGTACTGGAACAAAATAAACAAAAAAGCTAGTTCATAAACGTAAACCGTCACACATCAAAATTTGAATCTATTCCGATTTAAATGGAAGCTTTTCGCATCATGTTCGTTATCGCCGATATCCTGCCGTTGTACTTCAAATGAAACACATTCACTCCTGTTTAACTTTTTTTTTTTCTTCCTTAAAGT
Organism: Trididemnum nubilum; assembly: GCA_963965965.1. Taxonomy (NCBI): domain Eukaryota; kingdom Metazoa; phylum Chordata; class Ascidiacea; order Aplousobranchia; family Didemnidae; genus Trididemnum; species Trididemnum nubilum. Next base: position 12,912,263 of record OZ014482.1, on the reverse strand, counting down.
AGCGAATTCGAAGCAACCTGAAAACAAAAGCATGAATGAAATTACAATAAATAAAACTGCATCATATCGATCAATTTATCGGAAATAAGGCGAGACTTTGCATCGCAAGTCCCTTTGTTATTTTTTGCGGGCAAAATGACCAGTTTTTCTGCCACCAGAGAGTGAAATTGTCTAAACTTCGAAAAGGTTGAAGGTAAAAACTTAAATGTAGAACTTGGATGCCTGGATGGAAACCGCATGAAACAATTTATTTTTCTCGGGAAATAAATATCTAGGCTGTGAGTTGAATTGAATTGTGAACTATTACAAAGACAGCTTTTACTTTGGGTTGAAATGGTTGAATTGAAAGCTTAAGTGTATAATTATTGTAGCTGCCGTGTTGGAGTTTAACGTTTATAATGCAGCGTGGTGACAAACTGGAAACACTCAACATCAATAATGAAGCAGCGAAAAGCATACAAAATACTGTGGAGCTTGAAGTGGACATTCTCAACCTGACTGACCAAGAAATAGTAAATCAATCAAACTCTGAGTTAACAATGAGCGATACACCAAAAACCTCCTCATCTGATGATGCATTAAAACGTTTGGTAAGTTGGACACGAACAGATTACTATCCGAAAGCGAGCTACAGCTACCTTGTTGTTTTCAAAAGCTAAACAGTAAGCGACGAGCATGTGAACTCAAAGCAACCGTTGTTACAGTGATATACCAATACAGTGGGCCCCTGGTCAGCAACTATTCCGATATGATGGCCACTTCATTATACTGCACTAGTAGTGATAAATTTTAAAAGGGTGCAGATTCGTTTGAAAGAGATCGCCACCGTCGCATTTTCCACGACAGGGAGAAAAAACAAGATGCAAAAATTAACAAAAAAAGTTTATAACCAACAAAACTATCACAACGAAATACAAAGTAACGTAATGTTCGAAATCGTTTGCGATACTCAAACTACCACTGTAAGCGCTCAAGTAGAGAAACACTAAACTGATTAAAGCCGAAAACGATCCTATGTTTAATACATAATCACATAAAACATTTGAAACAACTTTTACGATTAAATTTCCAGGCTATCAGTACCATCTCTGCGGTTGATCAGATCAATGAAGAAAATCGCTCAGCTTATGATTTCATGAAGGTGGGTTGAGTTATCATGATTAGTTAACGTAAAGAAAATGATTCAAAATTAGCTTTCAACTAACCTCTAAGACAAATATATGTTTTCAGGAGGACAATGCTAAATGCAAAAAAAACATAAAAAAAGATCCAGTTGCGTTGTTGTTGTTACCAAACAAAAGGATTGTGAGTTAATTGTTGGCAAAGTATTGACTCGAATGCCAGGGCCGGATGCTTTAAGAAGTACACTGCCCTGATAGACGGTTCCCAATAATCGATACATGCGTACAGCTGGACAGCGGACACATTCATTGCAGAATTTAGCGTATTTTTTCCTGTTTTTCTGTATGAAGATGAACTCCAATTCTAGATTTTGCTGTCGTACGCAATGACTGTAAAGTGTAAAAACTTTTCTCAATTTCTTTTGCAATCTGTATTTATGCCAGTAAATACTGTTGGACATTTTATAGATTTAAATGGTTAGTGAATGTTGTGCTTTTTGTTGCAGAATCACCTACCATCTACACCACCATCAGTAATACAGTCAATAGAATGGATAGATCAAACTAAAAATGCTTTCTTCTGCACAGTGCGCATCAAGGCTGAAGAAGCGAACAATCTGATGGCTTGGCTAGCAAGTTACAGTCAAAAGTCATTCACAGGTTGGCGTATCAGAAGGAATTATAAAAGCGAAAAAGATCGAGGGAGTAACGAGTTTCGGGTAGGAAATACTCGCTATAAGTGACTACCGTACCTAACTTGTTTTTCTTAAAACATTTATATGAGTAAACTGCTGTGACTTAATATGATTTGGATAAACCGTACAATTGCAGAAAATGGGTGGAAAAATTTTTGTGCAAACTTACTGCAAATTATTTTAATGTACCATTAACCAACCAATAGTTTTGTACGCAAAATTACTTGATTTTTGTACGCAGAATACATTAAATTTCAGACAGACTACCGATGTCAACACAATACTATGAGTCAATACAGATCTACAGTTAAAAAGCCACATGCAAAAAACACTGGCTGCCCAGCTTCGATCTACATGATCTTGAAAAAGAAAAGCAAAAGGTATGAAGTAGCTATTGCGCATTTACCAATTTAAAAGTTGCGCAGTTATTAGTCTCTCAATTAAGCAAATACTAAGTAATACTCAATACTAGTATGATTGAGAAATCAATAACAAGCCATTACAGTAGAACAAATCAAAATGATTTCGATTACGTTTCTTTATGCAGTTATATTCCACGAAATTACTGTGTTCGCACGACGTAGTTGCGTAGGGACTATGAACACAGTAGCTTGTAAAAAAAAATTTCTGCGCTGAAAGTTACTTCTATACAAGTATACATGTATTTTCAGATCTGCTGATAGCTACACCTTAAACGGATTCAGAGGAATCGCAAAAATATCGTACAACCACAATCATCCCATTTTATCTTCGGATGCTCTGAAGCATCGAGATGTATCTGCAACTTCCGAAGACATTTTGGTTTCGATGTACAAGGATGGCGCTACACCTGCTAAAGCCCTCGAAAGTTTCAAAAGTACTTTACAGTACCAACTCGACGACTCACAGTATGCGATTGCTGCTGCTGATAGAAGTATTGTGCCTGATAAACAGTTTTGTTATCGGTAAGTTGTGCAGAACTGTTTGCATTGATACAGTAATACTTTCAAACAACGACGTGATATGTCTTTCGGGAGCTCAGTACTTCTTGACAGGCGTACTATGGGCTCGTACCATCTTATTACAAAAAGCAAACTAAAATAACCAACTACTGATGCTGAAAAGATTCACTATATTTTCTAATGGAAATTTCCGAGTAATTTAGCGAACTAAAAAAGTAATACTGTAATTCTGCATTGTATTTAAAAATAATTTTTAATTAGTGCCGAAATACAATTCAATTCAACTCTAATTATCAACAAGCAAAGCTGCGCAATTTACAAACAGCAGTCATGCCGTGTTGCATATACGAGTATATCGCACCAGATTTCTTTAAGCGTATTAGCATTTTTACTGAGCACAAGCAGAGAGATTTTTGAGTTGAAGAGTTTTTCGACGCAAGCAGTATTCCCTATAACTTTATAGCTAATTGGTAAGTGCCCAAATTTTCTTGAAACAATTGTGCCCAAAGCTCTAAAAAGACGTTTGTGCGCCCTAAATTTTGTACCAATCCAGTGTTAAAGTATACCAAATGGCATATTTCTACTAATTTGATGAGTTTTGTAAAGCTATGTTTACCACATTGCCAAAAATTATTTGCCCTTGCTCCAACAAACTGATTCGCTGAAAAAAAATCGGCCTAGTGGGAACACTGGACGCAAGTACTGCAGACCTATAAAAATACAAAAACATAAGTAGGACGCTGTAAACGAAATAAACTGTAGAGTGTACACGTTTGGATGATATATCAGAGATGAAAAAAATATTAAACCGTCTTGGAAATGAAAAAGGTTTGCCAAAATGGGTATAATGTAAATATCTCAACTAAGGTATAATTTTGAAGTCCCGATATGCCAACAAAACTTGTACAGCGATGGCGAACCTAAATCTCTGTTTTGCTTTGTTTTTTCTTTTATCATGACAATACTCTTTTTGTTACCGAAACTCCTAGTCAAATACTGCACAATGGGCTACTTACTACTCAGTTACGTGATTGTTGCGGGGGTATCAACTTTCAATTTGTTTTTTTAAAGCCAAAATCGATTTTATTATTTTATCAGTTTCATCAATTTTAAATAAATTTAGTAGTTTTTTATGATTTTTTAACAGATTTTGTGAATACACTTATTGTTTCATCATTGCAACTCAGTTACATATATTTTACAGCCTTTACCACAAAACTTTAAATGAAGCATACGGACCACTGGATGGGGTCCAGCTCCTTTCAAAGCTAGAAAAGATAGCAGCCGAATACAATCAAAAGTGCATGAACAAATCGGTTGTCATGCATGCGCTGGACTCTCAAGAAAATAGCAGCACAAATTCCTTGTGCTACATGTTTGCTGTTTGTACACCATTAATGCGGCGAGTGCATAGCATGTGGCCGCGAAGTGGAGAATTGTGCTTCGTTGACTCTTCTGGCACAATGGATAGACATTCCTACAGGGTTTTCTTACTGCTTACCCATAGCCCAGTTGGAGGCCTACCACTTGGAGCTCTTATAATACCATCTGAAGATGAGGCAACCATCAAAGCCGCTTTGAAAATGCTCTTTGCGATTTTACCGGAAGATGCATGGAATGGAAGAGGGTCCAAAGGACCAATCTCATTTATGACGGATGATTGTACGGCAGAAAGAAAAGCTATTTCTTCTCTGTTTCCACATGCCAACATGCTACTTTGCTCGTTTCACATTTTACAAGCAGCTTGGAGGTGGCTTTGGAACTCCAAGCATTTGATTCCAAAGGAACATCGTCCGAGTCTTTTCAACGCAATTAGCAGAATGGTAAAAGCTCCCAATCAACGACAATGCGAAGCAGCACTATTAAAAGCTGAAGAAGCAGCTTATGGCCCATCCTGGCATGCACCCTTGATGCCACTTTATCCGCAATATCTCAACTACGTTGGTCAGCTTTGGGATCGCATGGAAGAGTGGGCCTTGTTTTGGAGAAAAGATGCTGCTGTAAGGGGTAAGGCCAATAACTGTAGGCATCATTAATAAGAACAGCATTAATTACTATACAGATCACGACATTCCGTAAGTACAACAATGCAACAATATTGCACTTATCAATATGAAAACATTGGGAAAGAGTGTAATTTTTACAGCAAGTATTACAGTACTAGTCCAAACACGACAACAATTTTGCATTTATTAATCAGAATAATTAATTTGATAAATTAAATTTTACTAATAAAGGAAAATTATTAATATCAATTGAAAAAAGTAATGTCAATTTTTTGAAAGGCATTAAAATGGTAAAAAGTACTGTTACATAATTGCGGTATACCAATCTACAAATAATACAACAGTTGTTCATCATTATTCAGAAAAGCGAGAATGCATTATGATATATATCACAAATTACCTGTTGCTTTTGTCTCCAAATCGTAAATTGCTCCAAGACCTTCCTTAACTAGTTTTAGATTGGAATCGAAGACATAGCTGCATATGTAAAATAAATAATATTTAGTAAAAAATATCAATGATTAGTTATTTACGATATTTCACCAAATGTTAGAGCAACAGAAAGTGGTTGAAATTTCTTCGCCAGGTAACAATACCAACAACTACTGTGAAGCTGCCATGCGAGTTTTAAAAGAATATGTGATGTTTCGCACAAAAGCATATAATGTTTGCCAACTGTTGGAGTTTATAATCTACAAACTGGATGAATACTATCAACGCAAGCTCATTGATGTTGCCAATGGCCGGTATGAAAACTACAATAAAGTGTCACGCTTCTATCCAAACGCAAAAGATGTTGACATAACTAGAATTGAAGAGGTAAACTACTGTTTTTAAAACATCAAACTATAAAATGAATAAAGTTGGATATATGCAACAAACCCGACAACTTGCAACAACTATCTTAGCGCACCGACGCAGCTTTTTCACAAGAGCACAATCATGATTCAAAGATTATCTTGATTTACGTTTCTTCTCTGGCCCTTGTGTAATACCTACAACTTCCAAGCCAAATAAAAATAATGCACATTCACCTTAAAATGATTGGTATTTTTAAAAATTCTTACTGCAAAAAATTCATAATCATCAAATTCTTTCCTGGTATTAGTAAAATATGTTCTGGCATCTAGAGTCCTTTAAAAATTCTGGCATTTAAAACGTCCTTGGTGCATAATTCTCCTCCCTTACAATTGCAGTTTGAAGTTACTATTTTACTACCATAATTTGTGAAAAGCATTTCTTACCTTATTCTGCCAACAGATATGCCCAGCCCAGATATATAGAGTGCCTTCCACAAGTACAAATGAAATGCATGATGTGGATGTGGAGTTGGGAATATGCACTTGCTTCATTGGCAAGAATGGAGCTCCCTGCAAACATCAAGCAGCTGTAGTCGACAAGTTTGGCTTGAATTCATTCAATTTTGTTCCACTTGAAATGAATACAAAAATGCGCAATATGTATATGGAAATGGCAACAGGTATAAAAAATCATTAATTGCTCACTCATAATATCAATTTGCTTCCAACTTAATTGATTAGATCTTCAAAATTACACAGTCGATCAATTTATCTAATACTAACTCTATTTGAAAGCTATTTGATCAACTGCACGGTGTTTATGCACTTTCTTCTACATTATATAATTCTTAATCAAGTGATACCAGTACTGCTTCATATAAACAAAAAGTATCAAAAATGCAATAGTGATATGAACCAAACCATTAGTTGTTCCAAGCTTAACATAGAGCAAAATTACAAGACAGTTTGTTCACAATCTGTTGACTAGGTCCATGATTACTTGAATGTTTCTTGTTTAAACTTTATCAGTTTAGTTTATAACAGCACCAGTATTGTAATTACTACAGGAAATTACACTATAAGCTAGAATATTTATCTTTCATAATCAAAAATCCTTGAGGAGTAGCATGATTTTTTTAAAGGAAAAATGGAAGTAAAGTGGCTTCAGCCACTTCATTGTGAAGTACAAGAATCTGCTTTACAAAACCCTCCTAACCAATCAACTGCAATCACAACAACGGAAATGGAGCAGGAAGATCTAGTGCATGCAAAGACAGATATTAATGTGGTACATCAAGACCTGCTCAATCATGCTTCACACTGCTTTCAGACCATAATTGAAAAGTGCAAGACAAACCTTCAATATCATGGACCAGCATTGCAGTCATTTGTTAATAACTTTCACAAAATCACAACAGATTCTCAATTTAACACTGCACTGCATACATTTAACAAAAGCCATCTCTCGGCTACAACTGCATCAAAAATAAAACAAAGGTATAGACAACAAGCATCAAAGCCACATAAGTTATCTACCTCGGTTCAGATTCCTGTTTCTGGAACAACTCCAGCAAGAAGAAGATCAAATATCAGCCGAGGTAGAAGACAGCATGGAGCAGGAAGGCCAGCAAAAAGTAGCAAGAAGACCAAAGCAAGACGTCAGCATTCGCTTGCGCAGTGTGTTAACAAGAACGTCATGCTGGGGAAATCCCACTACAAAAAATGAGGTTGAGTCGAGAAGCAGCTTATAAAACAGATGCTTTTCTCAGTTCGCGACATCTTGACGCGACCGACCTGATGTGAGACAACTCAACTCAGGAATCCTGACGCTCAGGACATCCTGATGCCAAAAGCTAAAAAGTTTCACTCTTCGCTTTTTTTCTTTTCCCTTTTCGGCCTACACTTTTTTTCTGAAAACGATTAACGTTCGGTTATTGCGATGTAAGTATAATATTTTTTTGTTCATTGCAAACTTCCTACAAATCTCTGATTTGCAGAAACAACTCAAAAACGAGCAGTATTTTCGCAAAAATAGTCTTCATAAAATTGAAAGCCAAGTTAAGCGAATCTGTAAAAATGCTGGAGATAAGTTTCAAACGATGACTAAAAGCCGCGACTAAAAGTAATAGATTTTGCTATTATTAAATGATCACGTAGATATTTCATAAATAATAATTTTGTGTGGTTAATTATAGAGGAAAAAGCTGACAGGCGGCATCATCATCTTTCCTATCTTCATTTTATTACAGCAAACAAAATAATAATTATGTATAATCATTTCACAGTGATTTAAAGTTTTGTTACAAATTAAGGTTCAACATTACAATAACCTGGTATTAAACAAGTTTCAAATATATTGTGTTTCTGGTAGTGCTTCAAATATATTGTGTTTCTGATTTAAAAAGCAAACTTAGACTCATAAACAGAAAAGTTTTGGAGTTTATCGAAATTAGCACCTTGTTATGATAGAATTTTTTGATTAGCAAAGTGTTATTGTTCAAATGCTTCGATATTGCAAACGGAGAAATTACGATAATTTGGCATGCTGATACATAGCAAGTAAATGTGTTGTTTCGTCCTTTCAAAGTCATTTAAAGTTTAAAAATGTGATTTCAAAAACTAACAGCTCCACTAATTGAGTTTAAAACTAAATAAAGCACCATTGGGAAATTGATTAATTGGATAATTACAAACTATTGTATTTTTAATCTATTTTCATTCTTGGTTGTAATTTCAACTCTAATTTCAAACGTTGTCCACTGTCAAACTACTGCTAACATAAAGGAAACAAATTTTTTTATGAAAATGCTTCTTAAAATTGTAACGTGGTTATCCAATAATTATTGGCAAAATAATAAATTTTAATCCCTGCATTAATTAATTTCGATTTGCAGTACTTGATGTTGAATTATATTTTAAATATTTTCTTCAACATAAAATTCATTTTAGAGCATCTTTTTCTATAACTTAACCACATAGATCATTATTCACGAAATATCTACATGGTCGTTTGATAATAGCAAAATATATTACGTTCAATCGCGACATTATTGCTTGAAACTTATCCCACGAAACTACGACTAGCTTTTGAGTTGTTTCTGCAAAAACAGAGATTACAATAAAGTTAAAATTAACGGAAAATATTATATTTATGTCAAAATAATCAAACATTAATAGTTTTGAGAAAAAAAGCGGAAAAGAGAAAAAAAAGCACTGCACGAAAGTTTAGACTTAGAGCTTTGGCGTCAGGACGTCCTTGCCATCAGGTTTCCCAGGTCGAGTTGTTTCGCGTCAGGACAGTCGTGTCAGAATGTCCTGCTTTGTGTTTTTCTGTGGTCATTTTGTGCAGTTTGATCCTTTTTGGCATTATAAAGCGTTCAGTGAAAGTCCACTTTCGTAAACCATTATCTTTTTTCAGTGTAGTATAGGGTAGCAACAGGGTAACAATTTTTCTCACCCAGTAAATATATTCTGGTTTATTCTTCTTGAAGAACTACTGAATGTAAAAAGAGTAAAAGCATTCAGCAACAAAAGCTGAAAATAATGTAAGACATATCTTCTATTAAGATTGTCCCATTTGCAATACTGTAATCTAACTAAAGACAGGGTTTTACAAAATTGAAAGTTTTGCTGTGATAAGTAAAAGCCAATTAATATTATTTTGATAGTATTCTATTGAATACAACCTTGGAATAGTTTTAAACCATATTAATATTCTTAATTTTGTCAAATCTGACTGTTAAGTGGGGCATCAGTCAGTATCAAATTATATCTAATACAACAAAGTTGAAATGTCAGTGCAAACAAAACCAAGCTACAAAATTTAAATCAGAGAATTGATTTTTGCAGAAAAAGTAATTACGACAAATGTATGGTATTACTAATAATACGCATTACCAGAAATCTTCTTTAGTAGGCTAATCATTTGACTTTTCATCACTTACATTTGCCTAATTTTCCTGCAAAAGGTAAAAATTAATGAGGTGACTTGGAGCACAGAATGTGTGGTTAAATAAACATTTTATTATTGTTATAGTTATAGGTTTGGGTTAGGGCTAGAATTAGGGTTAGGTTTTTTAGCCTTTATCACAAAATGTGTACATGCGTGGAATGTGAGCCATGCCTTTTCCAACAATTACGTGTAGTAGTACACCAAACATAGAATAGAAACAAACTAGGAACACAAGTGATTATTTGAAGAATTTAACCAAATACTTGGTAGTCTTCATTACAACTTTCAGCCAAAGAATCTTTAAAACTCATTTTATCATTGCCAGAAAAGACAAGGCCTATCTCCTATAGGATTGTCTATATGCATTAAAATACAATTCATGAATCTGTCTGGGTTACACAATGGTTGAAACTGGTATCAATCAGTCAATGCTGTATCATAGTTTTGACAAGCTCTTATAGCAGCAGAACTTACTGTACCGTACTTTAACATTTAGGCTACCAGCACTATGGTATTTCTAGACAATTGGATTAAAACTAGTTATAGTCAGTGTTGGGCATTAACTCATCAATAACGAAGATAAGTTTTTCATTAACAAGTCAAAAAGATTTTCTGAGTGAACTTAAATTAACTATAACTTTCGTTAACCTAGTTCAATGTTTACGTTAATCTGTTAAATTTCTAGGCTACACCATGCGTCCAAATGCCATGATAATAGAAATAATAAAATTAAATAAACAAAGGCTTCCACTCTGTTTATCTTTAGTAGAATAGAGAATACCGGTACCAGTAACAGAAATCAGAATGAGTAATTTCTATCTCGTACGCTGTATGGAAATCATTTTATTGGGCATCAACTGTAGGTTAATATTGGTTAAAAAAAACTTGCGTTACTTTTGTCTAACTTTACCGTAACTTAATTTAACTTTAACTTGCATTACTTTTGTTTTTCAGTCAACTATTTAACTTTAACTTAGTTTAAAAATTGCTAGAAAATTTTTGGTGAATTAAACCTTAACGAAGTTAACGTTTCTCATTAACTTGCCCAACACTGGTTGTAGTAGTTAGTACACTACTTTTTCACATTTATGCCTGAAACATCGTTTCGTATTTTGAAAAGTTTCCTTAATGAACTAGAAAGCCTTTGAGAAAAAAACCTATTAAAACTTGCATTATTAGATTATGGATCACCAACTATAAGATCTCCTTACTATGGTGGTACCTTTTATCTGTTACCGGGAAGGTACCGTATGTTACTGCACAAAGCTGCTCAGTACCGGTACGCTATAGTCAGACAGTAGTAGGCATACTGGTACTCTAAATACTCTAAAACTTTTTCAAGTTTTCATTCAACTGACTGACTGATTAGTGATTTAACAATCTATGAGGTTGTTCTAAATATATATATACTGCATACCGGTATGGTACTAGTACATAATATGCTTAGCATTAGTACATACACCGGTATAGCCTAACAAAAACTGCTTTAAACAACCCAGCGGGTTGTTTGAAATAAAATAGGCATGCACTTCTAACTTACGATAGTTTAGTTAGCAGGCCTACCTGTATGGCGTAGCCTAGTATGATAGTAAGTAGGCAATGCCAACACTAACCTTGAACCGCAATCTAACCAAAACTTAGGGTACTGGGTATGGCAATGTCAGATGTAGCCTACTTCAGTATGCTTACTTACGGTACTTTAGACCTACCACAATCCAGCAGTTATTTGTTCAAACTTTGTATTACTTTCATTTACTGATGAATTGGACAAATGTAAACTAAGCTAAGCAGATGGATTAAGTGATGAACTTCAGACTGAGCAGTAGCTTAATATTGCAACAGTTGCTCAGACCCTACTCAACAGTTTAATCCTGATGCTATACAACAACCTGTCAGACGCTATCCTAGATACTAGGCTAACTAGATATGCTAACATAAGCTTAGGTTATTACCTGCGTATGAATGATTACAATCCTACAACCTACAGTAGCCTAACTCTTACATTTCCGTAATTTGCCTGTGAATATAGCGGATCACGCCAAAGTGAGGGCGGAGTATGAGACGCAAGGAATAGGACAACGGACGTGACGTAATAAATCTACAAAACCATGGTAGAAAAAAAAATTTCGCATCCTGGGTAGTGCAATACTTGCGAAATCAGGTAGCGTGACCATAAATTCACGCATGGTTTATCGCGCTTACAGGTTGGCGGGAAGGGCAAGGCAGTAGAGCAAAGACTGTGCACATGCTGGTCACCGACTTGCCAGTGACAACATTGTTTGGTTTCGTGCTGCCGGCAGATCTGACAGGAAATTCTGACTGGATTGTGTTGTGGAGTTTTAAGGCGCGCATTCTAAAACAGAACTTGAGTAGACCTAGGACTTCGTACTCATTAGGCTACTCAAGTCCAACTTGGCTATACGAATACTCCAGTCGTTAGTTTTACTTCCATCTTGTGTGCCTGCGTGTATGTTGATGTTTGTGATTGATTAGGCTTACAATGTACTTTGAGCTGGTGTGACAGGTGTAGCAACCATGCAAATAAAAATCGCTTTTTTGTGTTCAGTATCCTCTGCATGTCTTAACGTCTGACGTTGTGTCGCTACTTCCTTTTCCTGACTCTACGTGTTATTATTGTGTTACCATGTATTTGCTATTGTTGTGGTGGTCTAGAATAAAAAAAGAATGAATGAATGAATTAACAGAATTGTGTTAATAGCCAAGCAAGTTGGACTTGAGTATGAAGTCCTACTCAAGTTCTGGTTTCTCTTTCAGTTTAAACCTCCCTAGGTTAAACTATTATCTTCTAAAACCACCAAGTTTATGCTATTTAACAATAACTTTTAGGGTATGCAGTTAATATGGCTGATTAGGCTGAGTAAATTATGAGAGGAGGCTTACACCAAAAGAGACCCAAGTTTTGTTTTAAATTACGAGCGTAAGGTGCTGGTCTTTCACTGTTTCCTACCTGCACTTTTGAGTGTTGAGATGAAAAAAACTTTACTTGACCGGTGATAAACAATAATGCATCAAGGTAAGCTATTATTTACGCAGTAGCTATTTTGCTTCTAGAGGCTGAATTTAGATTGGCTAGTCCTAATTGCTATTTTGCTTCTAGAGAAAAAATATTTCTAAATGCTGTTTAGCCTCTATAAGCAAAATAGTCCTAAATGCTATTTTGCCTCTAAAAGCAAAATTGAAATAGTTCTAAATGCTATTTTGCCTCTAAAAGCCAAATAAAAACAGTTCTAAATGCTATCGTCGTCGGAGGTGACTTTGATCACCTGTTTGTCTTCAAGTGCTGTGATGTACGGTACTACCACACTGCCACTCTATCTTTCTCTAGCGACTGGTCATAGCACTGTGTGGCTGAGCTTTCTTGTCATACATTGCTTTTCGATTCGTGTCACATGATGTCCCGTGCCAGGGGTGACTTTGATCACTCATATAAAACTGCCGTTTTATATAAAGTAAACTCATCTGAAGGGTGACTTTGTTCATTTTTATATTTTTAAAAAGTGTCGGGGACTAAAACTTAGTGTTTATTAGAGTGAAGTGCAATTACAGGAGGTTTGATGAAAACAATGCTACAGGTAATGGCCATCTCACATCTGCCTCGAGTTCGGGAGGGTAGGGGTTCGATTCCTTCTAAACCGATCAAATATAACACTTGTTGTTGTTAATATTAAAGGCAATGAATCATCCAGCCAATTCCGGTGGTTTATAATAGCTAAAATTGAACTATAATTTTTTGTTTTAATTTTGGGGCTGCGATTGCAAAGATAGCCTATTCATTCAACAAATACAAAAAGATATCCCCTAAAAAAGTGTTTGGAAACTTTGAGTTTTGTTCTTCCCACCAAAACCACAGTAGGCCTAATAGTTAATAGTTTAGAGAACTGTGGTTTTGGCGGGAAGAACAAAACTCAAAGTTTTCAAACAGTTTTTTCGGGGACATCTTTTTTGTATTTGTTGAATATCTTTGCAACCGTAGCCTCAAAATTAAAACAAAAAATATCAAAAATAATAGTTCAATTTTAGCTATTGTAAACCACTGGAATTGGCTGGATGATTCATCGCCTTTAACTTGCAACCGCTATTACGTTGCACATTTGTGCTAGGTGGCTTGATAATGTGTGTTCAATTTTGAAAATGAAGACCTGAAGACTAGAGATTGGATAACAAAATTAATGAGGGAAAGTAAAGACTGACAAGGGAAAGTGTACCACGTTGCTAAAAGTGCTGCCGATTATTGTTTAATTATTGCTCTATTTTTGTTCTCCATTAACTTGGAATTAATTTGCATGGGAGTGGCGAGCTGCCACATTCTAATAGCCAAAATTGGTGCCGCATGAAATTTTGGCAAAAGAAATAGTAATCACGTGACCAAGCAACCACTTATAACTCAAAGTACGAGGTGACAATATCCAGTACAGGTTTTGCAATTTGTGATTGTTTTCTGGTACAAATCAAAGTCACCCCCAACGACTGTATTTTGCCTCTGGAGCAGTGGTTCTTTATCTTTGTTATGTTGTTACTCCTACAATATTTTGGATGTACAGGGTGTCCATAAAGTCTTTTTATAATTTAAAAAAATTACTACTAGCCTCCAAATGATGAGATAACACAATGAGGGTTGTTTTATGTTACTCAGTACTTCATAAACTTTTCATTGACACTAAAGTTTATTGGTTCAGATAAAATTTTTACAAGATTGAGTTCTATATACCCCCTTAAAATCTGAAATGACTACTCCTCTAGAAAAAGCGCAATGTGTATCTTGGTTTATTGAAAAATTCAGGTGTTTAGACCATAGGTGGGCAAGTTAATGCAAAACGTTAGCTTTGTTAATAACTAGTTTGTTAACAAACTTCACACCTGCGTTAATGTTAATTCGTTATTTTTAGCTTTAATTAACGGAAGGTAATGAAATTTGTTAACATTTTGCGTGATTTACATTTCTTTTTATTCACTCGCTTCTAGAACACCTATTGACGTGATTGAGTGTTGAGCTTTTGATTGTTAGGAAACATTTATTGCTATGGTGGTCTTTTTGTGCTTTGCAAGTTATATTTTGCAGCCTAATCTAACTTCAAGATAAAAATAAGTTCAAATGCACAACAAAGCTGTGATCGGAAAATCTTTGGAAATTGTGAACAGCGATAATTCATATACCTATGAGGCTGCAGGTTATTATTTGCCGCAAAAGAGAGCTCCTTTGTTCGCTTTCTTCTATAAAACTTGTGCTAATATGCAACAAGTGTTAAGAGTGCAAACTGGTTTGTATCGGTCTGATGAATGATTGAAATAAGATATTAGTGATAAAAACCTTAACGGAAGGTAATTTAGTCCGTTAACATGGAAAAAACTTTTTAACGGATTAGCAAGTTAATGAAAAAGTTAGCTTCCTTATTAACAGTTAACGGACTTGTGCCCACCTATGGTTTAGACTCATCAAGACTACAGAACTAAGTATGGAAGAGACCCACCATCACATCCTTCAATTCGTTTATGGTAGAAATTTATTGACACAGGGACATGACAGTTGTCACCTCACTAAAAACGAAGTCTTTTTTTCTGTTGAACCAGTTTGTGATACAAACGCCAACAGCAATGTGAAATCGCTTGATCGGCATCACAAGCTGGTTGAACAGAACTAGTCAAGGTTGTTATGCTAATTCTGTTTAACCAGCTTGTGCTAATCACGCGACTTTGCGTCGCTGTTGTGGTTTTGCATCACAAGCTGGTTGAACAGGTTATTTTGATGTTTTTTTTTCTGGAGTAGTCATTTTATTGGGGTTCATTAAACTCAATCATTAAACACGTTGAAACTTTATCTCAAACAATAAATTTTAGTGTCAAGGAAAACTATGAAATACTGATTAACATTAAACAACTCTCATTGCATTGTCTCATCATTTGATATTGTAGTAATTTTTTTAAATTGCACAGAGACTTTAAGGACACCCTGTATATCAATTTGGCTACCGTTTTTAGAAAAACAGCAATTATAATAGCTTCCAATTCAAAATAAACATGCACTAAAAGAAGGTAATTTTTTATGACAAATGCATTTGATTCAATAGGAAGGTTGATGCTGCTTTTTTGTTATTAGACTAAGCGTTTTAACTTCTAATCTAGGCTTAGCGCAGCAAAGAAAACATCTTATACCGTTATTATCAATCTCAAGCCTGTTTTAATAGTTTGTCTTATTGGACACCATTGAAGAAAACTCCTCGTCACAACAATATCTTGAAGGAAATTGAATGAAACTCAAAGCTTTTATTGAAGGGATAGGATATTCATTTTAAATACTGGTATCAGCCCAAAGTTTTCTTATAGCCTCTCCTGTGAAATCAGTTTTAAGACGTGCATCTTTGCGCAGTTGGAAAAATTCTATTTTTGCTACCATATCATCATCATAAGTAGAGTTTTTGTCACCTAAAAATGGCTTGCTAATCCGCAAACAGTTAGGCCTATGTCACTCAAAATTCCAAGAAAATATTGCTCAATCGCAAGATAACAAATGCTCACATCACGCATATTACTAACTGGACTAGACTATCAGTTGTTTTTTTAAACAAGAATTTAAAGAGTTTCTATAATTCTGACTAATTGCTATAAAACTATGACATCATAGAATACATGGTGATAGTGAAGCAAAATAAAATGTTTAGAGTTGGTCGCCCCATACAATATCCATAGAAGATTTCTTTTTAATTTCAAAAAATTACATTACCCCTTTTAGTTTTAGAATGCCAAGTTACCACAGGCTAAGAACCAATGCTCTAGAGCCAAAATAGCCCTAAATACTATTTTGCAATTTTAAACACTGTCTTGGTCATTGACTTAAGCCTTCCTAACCTCCTAACAGAGGCAAAATTGCTCTAAGGTTAGGGTTTGGGAGGCCTAAGTCACAACCAGGAGAGTGTTTAGGATAGCAAAATAGTATTTAGGGCTATTTTGGTTCTAGAGCAGTGGTTCTTAATCTGTGGGTAAATACCCCCAAAGGGGTAACTTGACATTCTAAAAACTAAAAATCTTCCATGGCTATCATGTGGGGCTACCAACTTGAAACATTTCATTTTGCTTCACTATCACCATGTATTCTATGATGTCAGTCTTCAAATTAATACTAATTAGTCAGAATTATAGGGTCTAGTTAAATTCTTTTGTTTCACAAACAATTGATAGTCTAGTCCAGTTAGCACAGAGTAATAGGTGGGAGGGAAGCATTTGTTATCTTGTGATTAAGCAATATTTTCCTGGAATTTTGAGGGACATGGGCCTAATTGTTTGTGGATTAGCAAGCCATTTTCAGGTGACGAAAGCTCTATTTATGAGGATGATATGGTAGCAAAAATGGAATTTCTTCAACAGCACGAAGATGATTTAACCAGAGAGGATATAGGGAAAATTTGGACTGATACCAGTATTAAATATGAACATCCCATTCTTTCAATAAAAGCTTTGAGTTTCATTCAGTTTCCTTTAACTTATTGCTCTGAAGTGGGGTTTTTTTCAATGGTGTCTATAAAGACAATGTATCAAACAGGCTTAAGATTGATTATGGTCTGTGATGTTTTCTTTGCTGCACTCAGCCAGACGTTGTTAAGTATGAGCTGTCTGCTTTTTTTTGAAATTTCTATGACTCGTGTATGGGTGTACGCACACTCTTGCTCTTCTCATGCATGCACTTATTAGGGTTAGAGCTAGATTTGGGAATAGCTTAGATCATAGAGAAGGAGAGAGCACACGCATGCTCATACACGAGTTGCAAAGGTTCCGCAAAAAAGCAACGACTCATACCGGTACTTAACTACACCCCACTCAGCCTAGATTAGAAGTTAAAACGCTTAATGCAAAAAAGCTGCATCAACCTTTCCATTAAATATTAAATGCATCTGTAGTAAAAAATTATCTTGTTTTCCTGTGTGTTAATTTTGAATTGGCAGCTCTTATAGTTGCTGTTTTTGTATAAAGAGTAGCCTAATTGATATACATTAAACTATTTTAGGGGCAACAACATAAGTACTGTAACGTAAGGTAAAAGCCTCTGCTCCATCGGCAAAATAGCATTTAGAACTATTTTGCCTCTAGAGGCAAAATAGCCATGGGACCACGACAACTGACTGCGAACAACGCCTGTTGCTTGGTTAGTTTAGTTCACCTTTATTTTTCTATGTTTACAATGCATCGTTCTCTTTGTGTTCAGTCATGCGTCACACCGTATCGGCTTTACGTTTGTAACTGCGCTGACCTGTCATTCTAGTTTTGAGAGCAATGGAATAAAGAGCATTAAACAAGCAACAACGCCGATTGGATGAAAAGAATGATCCTAAATATATTTTTACTATCCCCAGAGCCATCTTTCCCAAACCCTCACTTTGTGGCGAAATCACTGTAACAAAACCGGTGGTTCGTGGTCAGTTGACTTGGCTCGAAATAGCCACTACCTATTCTTTAGGGTGATGCCTACTGGTATGGTAGCATTGAAAGTTGAAATATCGTGCAATGTCTTCATATTGGTCAAAGCGGAGGAAAATCAATAAACTGGCTAATGAAATAGGAGCTAGAAAAGAAAAATCCAAGCAACCTGCTTGTAATTTATCTACTTTTACGTCAAAAGATCTTGGAGCAAATAAAAATGTTGAGGAGAAAGATGTTATAGTAGGCCAAACTGTAATGCAAAGCTATACTATTTGTGAAAGTGTACTGGTAGATGATAATACTGCAGTGCCAGTTGTGCAAAGCAATGAGAAAAGGGAATTACGCTATGCTGGCAATGCTGTTAGCAGTTATCATTTGGACACTGATAACAGTGAGAATGAAAGAGATGATGATGACGATCAATTTTTGCATACTTTCGGGGTTAGGTTGATATTTTTATGAAGAAAAATTTTTTAAAAATTGGCACCAATTGCGCACTTTTTTATCTAATCTTTATTTAAAAAGTTGTCAAGCTTTTTGTAAAGATGTTTTGTGATTTACACCCAGCTTTCGGACGTCTGCGAAAGTTGGGTGCGATGTCTTTAGCAGCGTTTGATTCAAGTTGAAGTGGGTGTTACTGCTTAATATCAGTCACAGTTACTCCCGGCAGCATTTTAAGCCAACAGCCACGTTTCGTTTTGTAGCGGTTTCAAGTTGTTAATAACAATCACAAATTGCAGATGCGTTTTGGAGACGTTCAAATTTGGGTGAAAATTGCAAAACCTGTTAGCAAATTGCTAGATCACTTTTTAAGTAATGCATTTAGAGGGGCGCAGCTTTTGTGAAAGCCAAAAGCGGGATTTTTTCAAATTTTTAAAAAGCATTTGAAACTTCGCTCTTTTAAGTTTGCGTCTAAATCGAAAAGATAGCCAACACTACAGTGTATTGATTTGTTTTTTGACAATTTAACGGAGTTGAAAAGGCAGTATTATTGTCTTGTGCGTAAGTAAGTCTTTGCTGCGGTTGTCGTATCTTTGTTTTAAAGTGTAGTAATCCATGACAATTTGCTTTAGGTAAATTGGTTGTCAATCGTTGGTGGCTCCTTGGTCAAAGCAGTGAGTTGGCGTGTCATGGAGACCTAATGTCCAGCAGTCTCAGCGAGTACGTTAGCTGGACTGGAAAAAGTGGACCATTTAAAGCGGATGTCCAGAAAGAGGCGTTCAATCAGCATAAGCGTTTAAGCAACGCTGTTATAAGTAAGTAGGCCTGTTGTTTGCATGTATCAAATTTGTTGAAATCTTGGATGCAGACGTGTGTTTTTTTTCACTTGGGCTTACAGAATCACGTATAGTTCTCTACATTAAGGTGGAGCCGTTGATTGTCGCTTTACTAAAGTGGCCACTTAACACAGTAAATATCAAGCTTTCTAAAACTATTTTGGTACCGTTATGCTTGATAAGAGAGTAGTCCCAAGCCCACCGATAGCAAAAAGGATGCTTTAATTGCGTTTACTACTATGTCATTGCGCCAGCATTAAGAACGTATTGTAGCAGAAAAGCAGATGCTGATGAAAATAATCCTGTTTATGTTTAACTCTGATTTGCCATTGCTATGTTCAAACTCTCTCCACCACCGAAGCAGGACATCCTGACGCGAGACAACTCACCCCGGGAATCCTGACGCCAGGGACATCCTGCGCTAAAAGCTCCAAACTTTCGCGCTCTGCTTTTTTTCTTTTCCGTGCTACGCCATGGCTTTGCTTTTTTCTCTAAACGATTAACGTTCGGTTATTGTGACGTAAGTATAATATTTTCCGTTAATTGCAAACTTCATAGGAATCTCTGTTTTGCAGAAACAACTCAAACGCGAGTTGTATGTTCGCGAAAGCAATCGCGATAAAATCAAAGTCAAGTTAGCAAATCTGTAAAAATCCTGGCGATAAGTTTCAAACGATGACCGAATGCCGCGATTGAAAGTAGTATATGCTTTGCTATTATTAAACGACCACATAGATATTTCATAAACAGAGAAAAATGCTCTAAAAGGAATTGTAGATATGTGTGGTTAGTTTACAGAGAAAAATGCTCTAAAAGGAATTGTATGTTGAAAGAAAATATTAAAAATATAATTCAAAGTTCAGTACCGCAAATCGAAATTAATTAATGCAGCGATTAAAGTTTATTATTTTTGCCTATTATTATTGGATGACCACGTTGCAATTTTACACGCATTTTCATGAAAAAAAGTTGTTAGTTTTTGGTTAGCAATAATTTGTCGATAGCATTTCGATGAGCAACTTGTTGTCATGCTTGTGATCTTACTCTTTAATAAACTGAAAATTTTGGAGCTTGTCGAAATTAGCAACTTGTTATTATTTAATGCTTTGATTTTGCAAGCGGAGAAATTACGATAATTTGGCAAGGTGATATGAAGCGTGTGACCGTCTTGTATTGTCCTTTCAAAGTCATTCAAAGTAAAAACTGCGATTGCAAAAACTAACGGCTCAATTAATCGAGGTTAAAACTAAATAAACCGCCTATTGGGAAATTAATTAATTGGATGATTACAAACTATTGCACAGTATTTTTAATCTATTTTCATTCTTTGCCGTAATTTCAACTTTAATTTCAAACGTTGTCTATTGAAAAACTATTGTTTACCAAAACCTAATAACTTTTTTACGAAAAATGTGTGTAAAATTGCAACGTGGTCATCCAATAATAATAGGCAAAAATAATAAACTTTAATCGCTGCATTATATAATTTCGATTTGCGGTACTTGACTTAGAATTATATTTTTAATATTTTCTTTCAACATACAATTTCTTTCAGAGCATTTTTCTCTGTAAATTAACCACACGTATTATTGTTTATGAAATATCTACGTGGTCGTTCAATAATAGCAAAGCATATACTACTTTCAATCGCGGCATTCGGTCATTGTTTGAAACTTATCGCCAGGATTTTTACAGATTTGCTAACTTGGGTTTGATTTTATCACGATTGTTTTCGCGAACATACAACTCGCGTTTGAGTTGTTTCTGCAAAACAGAGATTCCTATGAAGTTTGCAATTAACGGAAAATATTATACTTACGTCACAATCATTGAACGTTAATCGTTAAAAGCGTAGCGCGGTAAAGAGAAAAGAAGAAACAATGCAGAGCGCGAAAGTTTGGAGCTTTTAGCGTCAGGATGTCCCGCGCGTCAGGATGTCCTTGGCGTCAGGATTCCCGGGATGAGTTGTCTCGCGTCAGGATGTCGCGGACCGTTCCACCCCAACCACCCCTTAGGTGAAGTGTTTGGAGGGTCGATGTCCGCTCCGCTTGAGAAACTACTCCTATGTTTGTTAAAACATTGCCAACAAGTATGCTTTTAATTGTTTCTCTTTTTTACGACTATTACTTTGAGGTGAGGTTGTTTTAAGGAAATCGAAGTCGCTAGTCTAAGCGGTTTTTTCATGCAAACAACTATAATGTATCAACAAAATATAGATCACGATTTCGTGTGTTTGTTTGCAGAAGCTGTGTTGAAGAATCCTCATACTAAGGGTTCTGTTGAAAAAGAAGTGAGCACTTGCATGAGGAACTGGCTGGACCGATGTGGCAGAAGAAAAAAATCTTGTAATCAAAATCTAACCGACGAATGAGCGTGAAGGCTGCTGCGTGATGTGTTTTATTACATCTGTACATTTCTATTCGTGTTATGTATTACATCTTTTGATATTTACTTGCTTTGCTATTTGTATACTGTACGTTGTATCAACTCAACTCAAGAAGGATTTTAGCATTAGCAAATGCAGAATTATATTCGTAACAGTATATGACTATGAAAACAGGACCATATCGCAACAGTACAAGACTATATAAAGGCAATATAGGGTGACTATAGCAACTCCATATTAACCCAATATGGGTTCCAGCATTGTTAGACATAGATCCAGTATAGGATAACTATGTCGTAACTATATGAGCCAACATACAGACAGCATTGGATGACGATATCGAAACAATATATCCCCGATGAGCAAACCTATGTTGTGTCAATATCAAAACCCCATATCAATACGATACAGAATGACTATATGAGACAATATCGAAACAATATTGTCCCAATATTAGCATGTTTACTGGGGTATTAGTCACTTTTTTGAAGTCTTGTCCCGCTTAAATAGTAGTTGATCTTCATCCCAAATCCGCAAAAATTGTGATTTACGTTTTACCTATGATGAAGATGTTGACCTTTTGTTAAATTTTTTTATTTAACTTCACCTAATATTCGAGCAAAATTGCAATTTTTCAGAAGTGAATAAACATCGTTTTTTCTGATTTTTTTTTTTTGACTCAAATTCAGGAGAAAATGCGGTTCTCTAATAATTCTGTTTTGTGTTTCTTCTTCAAAAATATGGCAACCGTTCATTTGAGCAAAAATAGAGAGGCGCAGCGAGAATCTTGCTGAAGAAAACGGGGGATTGAACTCAAGTTTTAAAAAAAATTGATCAAAAACATCATTTAAGCGACGCCCTGAGTAAACTGGTGCAACTAAGCATGTCACATACAAGATACAAGGGTCTTCGGGTAGGCAGCCGCCGCCCGAGGCCATGGGGTCATTTTGTGCGATGTTAGTGATTTTTCTTAAAAAGATAGCTATTTTAACGCCATTTGAATACAATTTTGTACGTTTTCGAATCATTTGAAAGAAAATAAAAATAAAAAAAGATATTCACCAAATTTTAAGGTAGTTTTTGGCCGATTTGTAGTTGAGGACCCTAAGAAAAAAAAAGGTTTCGTCAAATGTTGGGGTAGTTTCAGAGCAGGATTTTGTTGCGTAGCCAGCGACTTCCGGAATTCACATAAGGGATCTCGGATGGATGTTTGAGATCGCGAGCCGGATACAGCCCAAGGGATTTAAGTTGCCGACCCCTGTTCTACTGGCGTACGCAGGATTTTCGAAAAGAGGGGCTAAGCGCGTAGCTAGAAATTTGAAAACGTAGATAAAAACCAGATGAGAAACAGGAAGACCAAAAAGATGAAGATAAAAAACAAAGGTTTTCACTAAGATTCAGCCCGTTCTTCTATCCAGATTTAGGTGAAGACCCAAAAAAAAAGAAAAAAGTCTTCACTCAGGTCATAGTCAGATTTAGTCCGTTTTTGTGCCCAGATTTTCTACCCAAATTCCAAAGAGGAGGGCATGGCTCAATTTTGCGTACTATATAAAGTATTCAAACATTTCTGGCGACCCAAAGGGGGGGCTTTGGCACAATACCCCCTTTCCTAAATACGCCCCTGCCCTGCTCAACGAAATAGTTAGCAACAGGTGCAGGCATAGTAAAGAATTTACAATGGAGTGTTGAACCGATGTTTGAGACAATAATGATTACCGCATGATCAGAGAGCTCATTATAACCGTTGGAAGTCAATGGGGAAAATTAAAACTCACTTTAAGAGAGATATAGTTGACTACCAAACAGAGTTGTAAACAAATTAGTTTTCGGGTTCGGGCTTACATTTTCGGGTTTGGGCCTGAACTAGTCGGCCCAAACCAGAAAATATAAGCCCGAACCCGAAAACTACTTT
This sequence comes from Trididemnum nubilum, assembly GCA_963965965.1. Lineage (NCBI taxonomy): Eukaryota > Metazoa > Chordata > Ascidiacea > Aplousobranchia > Didemnidae > Trididemnum > Trididemnum nubilum. Next base: position 12,888,743 of record OZ014482.1, on the reverse strand, counting down.
GAAGCCCAATTTATGCCCCAAAACAAAAAACGAAAGTTAAGGTTGATCTGAAAAATTTAGCAATGTTGTCAAGTTATTTTGATTATATTTTTGTGCACCTATGGCAAAAAGCACGTCTAAGACCCGAAATAAGCCCGAAATTTTGTCAACTTGGTGCCCGAACCCGACCTGAAAAGCCCGGCTCGACTTACAACTCTGCTACCATGCGGTAGTTAACTTTGTACTTCCACGGAACTTTTTTTAGATCGCTTGTTGTCATGAATATTTTTTAGCGGGTTAGTCATACGGCTAACTAAAAACTTTCATAATGATGTCACAGTCTATTTGGTGATAGGCCTAAGCAATAACACAATCACTGCATATAACTGCAATTCAAGACGAATTTTAAAACAACAAGGCAAACAATCAAGGATATTTTGGTTAAACGTTAAGCTATTGAAACGAAATTTGCAGGATAGTTAGTTAACGATACGATCCAAGTGTGGACAAACTTTTAATGTTGGGCTCCGTCTGCGAGCAAAACCCCAAGTAACTAAAAGTTGCTTATGTAAGAAAATTTCCAATTTTTTTTCTTCTTAAACGTACTACTTTGTGACGTCACAAGAAAGTGACGTCAGAATTATAGCCAGTCGAAGCCCGAGCTTTGACGGTTCCATCGAGACTAATTCTGATCCCGTGCGAACTCTACAAAAGGAGCTAGACCGCGATATATCTGGACTAATGCAGAGGGGGAAAATGCTGCCCTCTAACGTTTAGGGGCGTAAAAAAGGATGAAGACGGTGACGTCGTCAAGCCAAGAAAACATACATAAAATTTCAAAACAATTCCTGTCTTTTGGCGTTATCCTCGTCCGCTCACCATGTCACTATTATAACGTCAAAAAAAAACCCAGCTCTGCTTTTACCTCTCAAAAAATGTGGACATACGTCACAATTGAGTAAGATTACTGTGTCGTGAGCTTACGAGCGTACCAGCGAAAAAAATTTGCTCTTTTAGCAAATTTTTTTCGCTGGCAATTTTACTCTTGTAAGGTGCTACGCCCGTAAGGTGGTACGCCTGGGCTTACGGAATTTTCCTTTAAAATAAACTAAGGTTACGCCGCTTACGCGCGTAAGCTGACGATTTTACGCACAGTGTAGACCGGCCCTAAATAATAATCCACTCGAAGATTTCCTTCCAGATTTTTGTTTTGTCATGTAGTTAACCAGTTGTAGTACATGTACGGCCAGAGGGCCCAGGCCCCCTCAATTGAAATTCAATAATTTATTTAATGAGCATATCCCTAGCTATTTTTTAAAAGTATTTTGTGCGCAAAAACTGGTGAGGTGTAGCTGAATTGTTATTGAAAATGGTACAATAGATGGTTACGCTTACTAAACATGTTATTTCTGGGCCGGATTTACATTGCGCGAGGCCCCTGCACTTAGGGGATTTTTGCAACATCTTCCTGCCAAATGCGAGCGAAGACCAAAAACGTCCTACTATTGGAGTGCTGGGCCCTGGCACTGTGCCATATGACAACATTATAGTGTACCGGTGGTACTGTTGGCCTTGTTTACCACAAATTACCGGCAGCCGGTAGCTTAGTGGTTTATACTATAGCCTACTAGTGAAGCATGTACAAGGTAATTTAGGCCTACCTTAAGTTAATATATCAAAAGCTGAAGAAAGTGTCTAGTGCTACTCCACGCTACTAACGCACGCCAACGACAATAACGCATATATTGTTCACGGTTGATTGAGCACGCGATGTTTCAAGAACGCAGTTCTTCCGATCGCTAAAAAGCAGCCACAACATTGGTGTTTGCCTGCCGTTAATAGATACTCTTTGCGAAGCCCTTGCTAAGCGATTTGGTCATTATTTTGAAGATGAATCTTGCCTACTAGCATTAAGTTTTCATCCACAATTTAGATTATCGTGGCAGCCTTGGTTTTTTGATGAACCTTTGGAAGTTGAAAATCACTTGAAAAGAAAAATGTCCGATATTCTTGTGGCTGCAGACAGTGGTGCTGAAACGTCAAGCAGTGATACCGACCATGATCGTGATGAAGGCACGAGTGACGCTTTTTTTGGTTGTTTATTCACGCAACAAAAGCGCCGAAAATCCAATAATGCTGACGGAGTGGAAACTTTTCTATGTGCAGTTCCTCCAAAATCCATTGATGCGAATTCTTTTGATGATGAGGGATTGAAGAAACTTTTCATTCAATATAATACTACCCTACCATCTAGTGCAGCAGTGGAGAGACTATTTGGTTTGGGTAAAGATATCTTATAACTAAAACGCTGTGGGCTCAGTGACGAACACTTTGAAATGTTAGCCTTTTTGAAATGCAATTAACTGATTTCTGTTTTCAAAATTTTTGTTACTATCGGTGCATATTTTTAGATCTAGCTAGTCGTTTTTTCTTTGTATTCTTACACAAATGCGACTTCGAAAGTTGATGCATGAAATTTAACGCTTTGACAAAACTAAATTTTGTGACATAGAAACATCCTTGGTTTGTCTTCAAGGCGGTGAATCATCCAGCCAATTCCGGTGGTTTATAAATAGCTAAAATTATACTATAATTTTTGATATTTTTTGTTTTAATTTTGAGGCTGCGGTTGCAAAGATATTCAACAAATGCAAAAAGATATCCCCCGAAAAATTTTTTTGAAAACTCTTAGTTTTGTTCTTCCTGCCAAAATCACAGTTCTCTAAACCATTAAGCCTACTGTGGTTTTGGCGGGAAGAACAAAACTAAGAGTTTCCAAAAACTTTTTTCTAGTTTTATTCTTCCTGCCAAAACCACAGTTCTCTAAACTATTAGGCCTACTGTGATTTTGGCCGGAAGAACAAAACTAAGAGTTTCCAAAAACTTTTTTTGGGGGATATCTTTTTGCATTTGTTAAATATCTTTGCAACCGCAGCCCTAAAATTAAAATAAAAAATATCAAAAATTATATTTCAATTTTAACTATTGTAAACCACCGGAATTGGCTGGATGATTCACCGCCTTTAATATACTTTTGAGACAACCAGTCGTAATCTGGCAAGTGCCGACAGGCCTGTTTTTAGTCCAAATTTTTAATCACTAAAAAGTAACTGTAACTTGTAACTGTAACTAGTTACTTTTTCAAATTTGTAACTGTAACTTAGTTACTTTTTTGCCAAGTAACTGTAACTTGTAACTAGTTACTTTTCGAAAGTAACTTGCCCACCACTGGTTACTGGTTAGCAGAGGCATAACACAGTAGTGTAGTATGATAGAGGCAGCAGTTTTTTTTTAGCACCAATAGCAAATTTAACTAGATGGGAGTTTGCCAGTAAACCCAGTGAACGACAGACACATAGCTAATGCTGTGACGCTCAAAAGTACTTTTTGTCTACCGTAAAATCAGCAATTATTCAAAAATATCTGATTATGGAACCTCCAGAGAAGTGGAGTCAAAATATTTGTCAGTTAAATATCCACTGATATCATATAACACTGGCACCCTAGCTTGAGCCGTTCAAAAATTGATTTTTGGGGAGTCCATTTGGGGGGGTGGCACCCCCAAACTATGTCAAAATATTTGTTTGTTAAATATCTACTGATATCAAAACAGACTGGCACTCTAAGTTGAGCCATTCAAAAAATTGATTTTTGGGGAGTCCATTTGGGGGTTCCCGGGGGGTGGCACCCCCAAACTATGTCAAAATATTTGTCTGTTAAATATCTACTGATAGCAAAAAGAACTAGCACCTTAGCTTGAGCCGTTCAAACAATTGATTTTTTGGGGCCCCATTTGGGGGGAGTTCCCGGTGGAGTTGCCCCTAAAAACTTCGGGAGAAAAAATTGCATTTGTAGCTCAACAACTTTACACAAAAATTAGATTTCGGTGTTTTGTGGTTTAGGAGAAGAAGAGCGTACAAAAATTAGGAAGAAAAAAAGAAAAAAAAAAAGAAATAAACCTCATCGCGGCCAAAAGTGGGTTGGTTGGGATGAAAGGGTATCTTGAGACATACAACACTATGAAATATTTTTTGCCGTACTTAAGCGGTTTTTGACTGAGACCGCTTTTTACGCCAAACTTGCGGGGCGGTTTGGGGTTCTAAAACCGAAGTCACGTGATCTATTGCCTCGAAATTTGGTACAAACATACAACTCATTAATCTCAAACTGCTGTCAAAATTTCATGTAGCTAGGCCCAATTGTTCTCGAGTTATAAGCAAAAGTCTGAAATTTCGCACTCTTTAGTTGGAAAATGGCCGAGTAAAAACAGAGGAACACGCGACGCGAGCGTTGGTCGTTCCAAATAGGTAGGCAAGCATTAATTGTATTGAAACATCTGGTAATAAAACAACCAATAACACAAGACCTGTGTAAAGGAAAATTATGTAAATTTATACATGTCCAGATGGTAAGATATAAACATGCCCATCTGGTAAAAGTTAAGTATCATTCGATTCAATCAGTCTTTGAAAAACACTCAAAGTACCTTTTGAAGGCACGTCATGTAGCTTATAACATTAAAGCGTTCATGGGAGCATTATAGCAGGATCAATGCTGAAGCATGCACTTGAAGGAAATCATCATCTAGTTTTAGATAAAACCTACTCTTGGTTATTATTCACAGGCATAGCATGTAGCAACACAGTCGTTATTATTCACAGGCACAGCACGTGGTAACATGGTCGATTCATTTCTAGAGCATGTCCAAACGGCAAAGAGTTAACTATCATTCAGCTTGTGTGAAAACGTAAAAGGCACTGCTGATATTAGTTAACAATTTTGCAAGTGCAAGGCAAGGGGATGCACAATGTTGCAAGTTATAGAGAATGATGCAAGTATACACATAGCAATAAAGCCAGTGAATACTGATTTCAAGAGAAGAGTTCCGTAAAAGAAGATGAGAAGTTCAAGAGTCGCACTATAAATGTTAATGGAAACAAAATAACAATGGTACAAACGACAAGAGTAGCAAAAAAATGCACACATAAGTACACAAAAATGTACACAGCAAGAGCTAAACAGTGAGAGGCCATTGCTGAAGCATAAAATCATAGGTGGGCACAAGTCCATTAATCGTTAATCCATTAATAACAAAGCTAACTTTTTCATTAACTTGTTAAGCCGTTAAAAAGTTTTTTCTTGTTAACGGACTAAATTAACTTCCGTTAAGTTCTGTTAAAGGACTAAAGTAACTTCCGTTAAGTTCTGTTAACTTCCGTTAACGTTTTATTGTTAATATCTTGCACCATTCATTCATAGTAAGCCTACTGGTACAAACCAGTCTGCACTGGTAACACTTGTAGCGTATTACCACGAGTTTTATAGAAGAAAGCGAAGAAAGAAACTCTTTTTTGTGGCAAATAATAAGCTGCAGCCTCATAGGTCTATCAATTATCGCTGATTACAATTTCCAAAGATTTTCCGATCACAGCTTCGTTAGTACATTTGAACTTAATTTTATCTTAAAATTAGATTAGACTAAAAAATGTAACTTCCAAAACCCAAAAAGACCACCACAGCAATAAACACTCCCTTACAATCAGTTCAACAGCGTCAATACATGTTCTAGAAGCGAGTGAATAAGAAAAATGTAAATTATACCCAAAATGTTAACGAATTAACGGACTTTGGTAACTCCCGTTAATTAAAGCTGAAAATAACGGATTAATGTTAACGGAGGTGTGAAGTTTGTTAACGGACTAGTGGTTAACGAAGCTAACGTTTTGCATTAACTTGCCCACCTATGCATAAAAAGGTTACTTAATCCAGTGATGACACTACACAACTGGGCATCTGTGGATGCAAAGGAATGAAAGAGCACTCGTTAAAATTAAGTAAGCATCTGTGGATGCCTGGAAACAAATACAATAGCCTTAACTGATGAAAGTTAAGTTGAGCATCTGTTGGTGCTTAAAAAAACAAAACAAATACACATAGCAATACCCGTACAGTTACACAGCAAAAGGACAAACATGAACTTAAAACCAATTTAAGAAAAGAGAGAAAGTGAAGTTTTCAGTAGACAAAATTACCATGGATTTCTTTGCAATCTTAAAGCTCATAGTCTTGAAAGTGGGAAAACAGAACGATGTTCTGCCGAGGAAAACGTCGAGTTGAACTGGTAGTTGCAGAGGAAGATGAGGAGAAAATACGGATGCAGCTTTATTTTGTGCATCAATTGGCAATGCAAGCTCAATGTCAGAGGTAGTGGAAGGCATGCCATGTTCGTCGGGTGGAAATGGTGGGGGAGGTGACGTCAATGGAGTAGAATCAGCTGTGACGTCGATAGAAACGAATCCAGGCTTTACATTGTTGATGGCAATTTTTGCAATTTTAGTATCTTTTAAGATGGTGAATACTTTGGCATTGCGAAAAACGACGATGTATGGACCAGAATACGCCGGGGACAAATTAGGTTTAATTGGACTCTCCTGAACAAAAACGTGAGAGTATTTCTCTAAAGTGTCTGGCATGAAAAGAACAAGCTTAAAAGCACATGTCTGCACTTTTGTAAGTGTTGGTCTTAATGAAGCTGCAAATTATCTCATATTGCAAACTAAATCAGAGGACGCCAATGATTGCGTTAATTTGGGCGGTATGAATAGGTTGCCAGGGAGTCGTAATGTTTGGCCAAAAACCAAACATGCTGCACTGCCTTTAAGGTCTTCTTTGAACATGGTATTGAGAGACAAAATGATGGAAGACAGATGGAATGCCCAAGCAGCAGTGTTCATTTTTGCAGTTAACGCAGTTTTGATTGATTTGATAGCTCTTTCTGCCTGTCCATTTGAAGCTGGATATCTCACACTGCTTGATACGATGACTTGAACCAAGAAATTCACAGTATTCTTTGAAAGTGGTTGATGTAAACTGGCAACCTGCATCACTGTGAATTTCGGTTGGACAGCCAAAGTACTGAACATGGTATTTGAAAGCATGGATCACAGACAAGGTCGTTTGGTTTGGCATAGGGAAAGCCTCAATCCATCTGGTGAAGGGATCCACACAAATCAGAATGAAGAAGTTACCGTGAGAACTAGGAAAGGGTCCTGCTATATCAATGTTCACAAGTTTAAAACGCTTATTTGGCATTGGTATAAAAGCGATCAGTAAAACAACGTGTCGGGTTGTTTTGGCACACTGGCAGTTGCTGCAAGAATAAACAAAATCTATTATCTTGGTGTTCATGTGTTTGAAAAGAAACCGCGTCCGAATTAATTTACGTGTGGACCAGATGTCTAAATGATTAAGGTGGTGATAGTAGTGGATAACTTTGTGTTCAAGAGGTGAAGGAAGAACTTCCTTGAGTGCGGAAGCGGACACGCGGAGTGCAAAGACAAATGACCACAAGCAGAGGGGCGTTCAGGCCAGGAATAGACTGTTTCTGAATGACGATAGAAGACGATTCCGAAAAGGTGAAAGTATCTGTTTTTTCAAAGTTCTTTTGCAGGGATGCAATTTCCAGTAAGACGACTGGCATCTTTTCCAATGAAAAGATGTGGTTTACAGAAGAAACCACGCATGATAGGCAGTCAGCAGCTGCGTTGTCAACGCCAGGAAGATGTCGAAGAGTGCAGTCAAATTGAGACAATTGTCGGACGTGTTTGGAAGTGTGATTCTCAGAGGGTTTAAAAAAACTGTTGACAAGAGATTTGTTATCCATGTAGATAATGAACGACTTATCAAGGAGCAAGTATTCAAAATATTTTACAGCAGAGTACATACTGAGCAGTTTAAGATCATATGCAAAGTAACGACGTTGAGCATCAGTAGTGGTTTTGGAAAAGTAACCTAACACTTCCGTGTTGCCCTGGACAGTTTGTTCCAGAATGGCTCCAAAGTTAAGGCAGAATGCATCTGTGCGAAGAGAAAGAGTTGCATTGTCAGTTGTATGAGCAAGATAAGCAGCATTGGCTAAAGCCTGCTTGATTTTAACAAAGCTTGTTTGGCCTGTAGAGACAAGGTAATTCGTTGTGCATTCTGCACCATGCCTTTGAGATAGGCAGTCAAGGTTGCTAGAATACTTTCAGCATTGCAGAAAAACTTTCTTTGGTAGTTGATTAAACCAAAAACTTGCCTAAGCTGTTTGATAGTAGCCGGTTCCGGCAAGTTTTGAATGGCCTTAACCTTTTCACGAGAGGCTTTGACACCCTTAGCAGAGACTGTGTAGCCAAGTGTGGTGATTTCTTTCACTCCAAAAGAGCACTTGTCCGTGTTGAGTTTCAAGCAATAAGCATTTATTTAGACGATTAGCAACTTCAATCAAATGAATTTTATGCTCCTGCTCATCTGCGCTAAACACCAGGATATCATCAATGTAACAAAAGAAAAACGCCTCTGTGCCACGCATGATATAGTTCATGAACTTTTGAAAGCTGCAGCTGGCATAAGTCAATCCAAGCGGCAGTTTATTATATTCAAAATTACCACGACTGGTGCAAAAACCTGTATACTTCCGGTCGGATGGTCGGACATCAAGCCGCCAAAAAGCATGTTTCAGATCTAAAGAGGAGAAGACAGTCGCACCACGTATCTGATGAGTGAGATCACTGATCCAAGGCAAAGGATAATTCTGCTTTTTGGTGCGGGTGTTCAGAAGACGGTAGTCATGGACCAACCAAAAAGAGCCATTTTTCTTTTTAACGAGGTGTACAGGTGATGCCCAAGAACTCGAAGAGGGCCGGATAATACCTCGTTCCAGTAAGTCATCTAAAATGGTATCAAGTGCCCTCGCTCTTTCTGAACTCAAACGGTGCGGATGAAAAGCAACTGGAGGACCTTCTACTTCAAGAATATGGTGACAGGAGTGCCGTTTTTGTGAAGTGAGAGTAGAAGTCAGGTCAGGAAATAGGTCAATAATGCCAGAAAAAGAAATGGTTGAATACTCAATACTTTGCAAGGGAGGCAGGGAATGTTGATCATCAGAGTGGAGAATGGTGACAGATTTGGAGGCAACATCAATAGAAAACTGGTATTTGGAAAGAAAATCCAAGCCAAGAAAGGGATGGGCAACATTCGCAATAATGAATCTGTGAGTAAAATGTCGGTTGGGGAAATTAAAAAAAACTGTAAGGTGAGATCAAGAGATCTTTCCTGTTGCAATGGGTGGCCATCTGCAGTCAGCAGCGTCTCAGAGAAAGGAAGAACAGACTCATGAGCGAAAGTCTCAAGAGTTAGCAGAGATTTAGGACTTGCACTATCAACTATAAACATGATGTTGTTGTGGTGATCGTGTAGAGTAACAAAAACGTCAAATAGAATAGGCGATGCATCAACTGACGTTAAAGAACATGACAGGTTGGGTATTTAAAACGATGCTCCGCCGTGGTAGTTTAAAGGTGGCGGAAGGGTGTGAAAATGTTTGCAGGTGGGAATGCAATGCCTGGCATTACCAACATACTTGTAATGATAAAAGCATTGGCCATCATGTAAGTCGTTGCGTCCGGGTAAGGTGAGATTTGGGCCATGAGGCTTTGGTGGTTGAGTGGACTGACGAAACGTCTCAAACTGATTAGCTGGGCGTTGGTGGGTGGGAAAAGTTCAGAAATCGATTGGATTTTCTGGTGGTTGCTGGAACAGGGTGGTTGAAGGGACCGGAGCTAGACGGCACTGGCTTAGATGATGCAGCCGAAACAGACTGTACGTGTGCACTGTTACGCAAAGTAGCAACATCATTCTGAAGAGCAGATAGCAGAGGTGGAGTCCTCGAGAACGTCCTTGGCCTCGACGACGTCCTTAAAGGCACATTTGATGTCCTTGGCCTCGAGCCTTGTTATCTCTGGCAGATAGCTCCTTTACCAGCTGGGCAAAGACATCATTTGGAGCAGTAGGAGCAGAGGTTAAACGGCGTTCATGCAGTATAATTAGAATCTGCCATTTTAGCTAAATCAATCAAAGGCTTCGAGAGGAACGTAGAGAGAATGGCACGCTCATTTGCTGGTAATCTTTGCAAAACTCAGTTATTAAAAATCAAAAAGTAGAGGTATTATAAAAAGTAGAGGTATCGTCAAGTTGGTAAATGGTTCCCAAAATGGAACTCAAATCGGCTAAGAGTTGTGAAGGGGTGCGATCACCCAAAGCAGGAGCATCCCGCAACTTCTGAAATTTTTGATGCATTGGCACACTAAAATTTTTATCAGGGCAGCACGAAGAAGTGCATAACTGTGCAGAGAAATGGTCTTTAACTCTGAAAAAACTCTGCTCACCTGCCTGGAATTGAGATATTGCAGCAGCTCATAATAGAGCTGTTCATCTGTAAGATTTTTGCCAAAGTAACGGGCCTCAAAGGTATGAAAAAACACATCTACATTATCAGTATCAAAGGGTAAGCGTAGAGATGTCTGTACAATAATGGGGGGAACTGGCTGTGAAGAAGCAGATATTGAGTAGGATGATGATGGACCGATAGTTGGGTGGGTGGGTCCAGGGGCGTATTTAGGGGCGGGGCATTGTGCCATTGCATGCCCTCCCTTTGCAAGTTGGGCATAAGGTTTGATCACACAAAGGGCATGTTCTGTGCGTTTCTTCTAGGCTTTGGGCAAAAAATCGGACTGAATTTGAGTGAAGACTTTTGTTTTTTTATTTTTTTGCTCTTCATCTGATTTTGGGCGAAAAATCGGACTAAATTTGGGAGGAACAATTTCTGATTCAGATCTTTGTTCTTACCAAATTTTCTGAAATTTTTGCCCCCCCCCCCCCTTTTCAAAATCCTGCGTACGCTACTGGATGGGTCTGAAGAGAGGAGATCCCTTACAATTCTGCAGTTTAAAGAACAATTTTTACTTTCACTTGAACTAGAAGATCGGAAGTCAGACGGTGACATCAAACGTGGCTGACTGTGCATACCGGTAGTAGGCCTATCCCTAGAGTGACTCAGCAACGGTGGTAATGGCTTGCTTTGCGGAAAATATTGATGCTAAGAATGCATAAACGTTCAAAATCTAACTAAAACTCATCTGCTGACTGAAAATTAAAACAGCGGTAGGCTAGCGGTAATCTGCAGTAACTGATGCAGGCTAGGCTTAAATCTCAATTGTCCAATCAAAGTTCGGGATCACCAGAAATTGTAGGTACGTAAGCCTTAAGTACTTACTACTTTTCCCTTTTGTTTCCTGCCTTCATTTTCCTTGATTCAACAGATTAACAAAGCTAACTTTACCAGCAAATATTTTAGACCTAACTCTGGAAAACAGAAAACAGGGAGACATTAGTGTTGCCAATTATAAATAATACAATAAATAATTACTATGTTGCCAATTATGCTGATTATACATCACAGATAAGGTAGTGTAGTGACCAGGTCACTACAGATATGATTAGGGGGCTAACGTAAGGAAGTTTGAGATACTAACTTAAATTGGTAAATACTGTAACTAATTTGAGAGATTAACTTAAATTGGTAGGTAATTTAACATCCGATTCCAAAGGATGCGTTCCAATGTAGTCGACTGGCTTGGTTGAATAACCTATCATACTACTCTTTGGGTTGACTGAATAACCAATTGCACCAATTAAACTTTAATTTGTGGCTACGTTGAAGCTGACCCTACATCATCCCCCTCCCTTTACGCTGGCGGCTGCACTTCAACGTCTCCGACCAGCGCAAGGTAAAGCGTCCACTACTCCAACGTCCTGTAGTTCTCGCCATTGTAACATCCGTGTCCAAAAGATGCGCCCAATGTGGTCGACCGCATTGGGACTAATTGTTAAAGTATTAATCGTGATGACTACAAAGCGATAAAATAAAGCAAGCAACAGCTTTCTAAACTTGCTTTTTATTTTATTGCAACGAAAGCGAGCCTAATTTGCGTCTCAAAAAAAACTTTTTGATGGTGTTTAATACTCTGTATTTTGTTAGCTTGCCCGTCGGGCAAGTAAAGGTGAAAAATAACTTGCCTGAGACGAACTCAGCTCGCCTCCGGCAAACGTTAATTTCGAACCACGAATAGTGGCCTAGGCTGCAGCTTAATCATTTGGTTATATTCTTCCCAAAAGCTGTCTCGTGAGAATAGTGTTGTTATTGCCTTCTAGAGTTGCCTTCTCGTATGTTAGACAATAGCCTAGAAAGCAGAAGTGGAGTCGAGGACACAAGGCTCGAGGCCAAGGCCAAGGACAAGGACAGCCTTTCCGAGGACAGACACTCTCGAGGCCAAGGACAGGAATGCTCGAGGCCAAGGCCAAGGACCAAGGGCACAAGCGCAAGTGCTCTACGAAAAAAAAAAGGTCTTCACAAAAATTTTTCAAGCGATCTCCACGAAAAAACGTTTTCCAAAAAATTTTTCAAGCGCTACACAAAATTTTAACAATTCAAAAAATAGCGCTGTCCTCGAGCCGAGGGCAGGCCAATTTTCGAGTCCTTGAGGCCTAGAGGCCAAGGCCAAGGACTTGACCTTTGAGGCCAAGGCCAAGGACTTCAAAATGTGTCCTCGAGGACGTCCTCGAGGCCAAGGAAGTCCTCGAGGACTCCACTTCTGCTAGAAGGCGACACATTATGAACTTACAACAAAGAAACTTCAATAGTGACTCTGTATAATCTTCAAAGCCACATTTGGAAAACTGCGTGGTTCTGTAATACAGTGCACTGTATAGAATGAAAAACAGTTTTATGGAAAACTGATTGCTGAAAAAAAAACTGTGATAGTGAAACATATTTGCTAATTGCTATGCAACAATGCTTAATTGCTTTTTCTTCTTTCTTCATTATCCGCTTTTCCGTGAGGGTTGCAGGGGCAGCAGCTCGAGATTAAACCGCTACTCCTCACGGTCTTCCATCACATCCATCATTTCGATTGGGCGAAGTCCCAAGCGATTCGTCCCAAAGATCCTTAATGTAATTGGTCCATCTAGTTCTAGGTCGTCTGACTGGTCTTCTCCCATTTCCTTTGGCAAGTAAAGCTTCTTTGGGGAGTCTTTTCTGCAGCATTCTGCGTACGTGGCCAAACCATCTAAGCTGAGATCTTTCAATTCGAAGAAGCAACGGCTTGATGTTAAGAGATTTTCGAATCTCAGAGCTATGTACCATAGGCATAGTCAGGGGGGGCCCGCTCCACCCCCAATTAAAATACCACCAATGATAAAAAAATTATGACAACATAGCTTAGTGCTGTTAAGTTCCTGTTTTTGTTTCAGTAATTGCGCACATAACAGTAATTAACAATAATATTAATGACAAAGAGGGGGCCCCGGAGCCCCCAACTGACGACCAAGGGCCCCCAGGGCCCTTATTAACTCTAGGGGGCCCCGGGGCCTCTAACCGAACACCAGGGGCCCCCGAGGGCCCAACTGACAACCAGGGGGCCTCGAGGCCCCTAACTGACAACAAGGGGGCCCTTAACCGACAACCAGGAACCCCAAAGCTCTTAACTAACGACCAGTGGCCCCTAACCAACAACCAGGGGACCCGAGGCCCCTAACCGACAACCAGGGGGCTCTTAACTGACTACCAAAGGCCCCGGGGGCCCTACACAATAACCAGGGGGCTTCAGGTTCTTAACTGACACCCAGGGGGCTCCAGGGCCCCCAACTGACGACCAGGGCTCCCAATTAATAACCAAGGGGCCCCTAAATGACGACCAAGGGTCTCTGGCCAGGGGCCACTTAATTCAAAATTTTAACAATTTGTGTGCAAAACCTGTGAGAAATCGAAGAGGTTTGTCCTAAAAGTTGCAACCGCAGGCCTCGTTTAACGTTATTATGAACTTAATGCTATAACACAGGCGGTAATGCAAACCCCCCAATTGGAATATTACCGATAATAAATATAATGAGAGCGTAGCCAGTATGTTGTCCTTGTCCGGAATTGCAGTTTCTTTAGTCTAGGATTTACGCGTACAAAAGTAAGTAATAATATTGACGACCACGTGTTCACATCATAATAATATCATGCAATTCTTGGAGATTTCAAAAAACTGTCAAGTGACTTGACTCGAGTCTTCCGCGTTTTGGAAAAAAGTTATCTTAATTTTGCTTTAAATGTATTCTTTTTTTATGAAAAAACTTAAGGGCGCAATCTTATCTCAAAATCATTGGCGTAGCCAGGGGTGGCCCAGGGGGCCCGGCCCCCCTCAATCAAAATGCCACCAGTGACAAAAATTTGACAAAAAGACCTTATTTATTCATTTTCAGTTTCTTTTAGCATGTTTGCGTACAACAGTACACGCGCACAACATTAAGTAACAACAACTAATATTGACGACTAGGGGGCCCAGCGCACTCCCTAATTCAAGTTTTTCCAACCAATTTAAACGTATAACCAGGGTGAAATCAAAGGTTTTTGTCCTAAAAGTTGCTACCTCAGACCCTCATCTAAACTTTTTATGAAAGTAATGCAATAACCAGGACCGTATTTGCCATATGGAGCAGTGCCAGGGCTTCGCGCTCAGATGGTAGGACTTTTTTTGGTCTTCACGTATTATATTTGGTAGGAAGATGTTGCAAAAATCCCCTAAGTGCCTGGGGGCAGTAGCGTAGCCAGGGGGAGGCCGGGAGGGGCTATAGCCCCCCCATTGGCCTGTCAACCAAAATGCAGAATTAGAAAAATACCAAGTTTTTAGCTTTTTTGAGACTGTTTTTTTGCGCTGGAATTGACTAAAAATGGATTTAAAGCATCCTTTGAAACATATATTCGGGGAGGGGCGGGCTAATTGTCAAAAATTAAAGTCACAAATCAACAAAAACTGTAAAAAATGCCCGAAAATAAACAATCAAAATTGATCGTTAATGTAAAAACGCCAAACATAGGTTTTATCAACAAATATACTATAAACTCAAGAATAAGGGAGGGGGCTATTCAGTGTTAGTTAATTACCAATCACTTCTCTCAAAGATCTTTCCATTAGCCCCCCCCAATTATTTTTCTTTATAAAATATAGACGAAATAGATTACTCTGTGTGAGTTTTATTAAATAATAGGATTTTATGATTTACCATCAAGTAAACAAGAGAGCTGCAATGTTATCATTAGCCACTTCCCATATAGCCCATTTATGCAACCAGTTGGTTGCGTTGCCAATTTCTATGCCACGTTTTAAAAGCATTATTTTTTATTGAAATAGCCCTAAAATTAAGTTATTCTTGCAAAAAAATGCAAAATTTTCGAGCGCTGGGGGCTCCGCCCCCAGACCCCCGTGCCTCTGGCGGCTGGGTATGGACATCGTTCCATCAGCTTCATTATTTGATTTTTAAACATGACATAGGGCATATTAGACCCATCATAGCCGATTAACACTGCCTCATCCAAAAAATCCTTACGCGAACTAGGGGGTTCATGGGGGTGACCTAATTCCTGCTTTTCCTGAGTCCGACTCTGATTCGCATGTCTCAGACCCTGGCTCCTTGACATGCCCGTGCCTTCCTGAGCAATATTCCAAAACGGGTTAGGGGTAATCCCTTCTAAAATAGGTGGACATGAAACGCTTCCTCCATTTCTTTGTCCCGAATCAAACTTAACCTTAATCCCGGACTTCACACGTGCCTTTGCCACTTGGGTCCACTGATCACTCTTACCCGCCTCTAGTAAGGTTTGACTAGTGCAGCCCCGTTGCAACCGTTCTACTACAGAAGTGGGCCCAGGTTTAAAGGAATTTAAGCGCAATGAAGGTTCCCGAGCGGCCCCATAAGCTAGCGCCAATTTCGTGGTTTCTATTTCCTTAGGTTCGTTTCGTGGCTCTTCTGGTTCAGCAGCGGCCCCCGATGTCTTCCCCATTTTTTCTACGTTGGAAGTGTGACCGCCCAAGTTAAAGTTTAAAAACCCAGAGCCCAGCCGTTGTTCCACCTCTGCTTTGATGGATCGGGATGCCTTATTGGACTTAGATTTTCGGGAGCTCCTTACGGAATACTGACTCCCCATGGACTGTTGCTTGCGCAACTTGGCCTAAATTTCTGCCTGTTTTTTGAAAAGTTTAACTTTGTCCCTAACCCTGGCCAGTGCATTTATCCGTTCCCTTTCCTCAGCATCTAATTGAGGTTGCCTTTCTGCTGCATCAGCCTCAGCTTGCCGCTCCATCTCATGCAGCTACTTCTGCTTGAAGGTGAGCCAGCTCCAGCTGATCGTCAATTATTTCTGAGGCTAGAGAACTATACCTAGACATTGTGGTACGAGAACTTTTTCCCAGCTGAATTTCCGGTGGCCCCTTCTCTATAGACTTCGAGAGTTCAGCAGCCCGAGCCTTGCAATGCCTCATTAGGGATTCAAACTCGGCCCCCACCCTCTCCTCGGGTCCCAAGGGTTGCCCAGTCTTCTTTAACTCTTGTGCCGTTTTCAAAAAATCTCGAACCTCCCAATCTAGATTTTTAACCTCATTTTCCTTAAAAAGAAGAATTTCTTTTTCGGTTTCGAAAGCTAGGAGCCGATCAGTGCAGGCTTGTATCCTTTTTTGAAGGTCCCGCTGCCGTAATCATGCTTCTCTAACCCTTCCCTCAGTCGAATCGATCCCAGAACTTGGTTCCCCACTCCAGTTACTTGGGTCCTCTGCAGGAATCGAGATTGAGTCAGGCAGGTTTTCGAATGGTTAGTGGTTATGAGTAGACATGTTATCAACACAATTAATAAATCGATACTTAAGCCAAAAATATATAATACCGTGCGTAAAAAGTTACAAATTAGTGTTAAATTACAAACAGTCGTACACAAATTTAAATCGGCAATTTCAAAATAAATAAAAATAAAGTCACTTTCCTTCATGAAGTTCCGTCTTGAAAAATCTTCAATCTTCCGGCTTTCACTTGTTATCGTTCCTGATCTTCTAATTTCTCTCCTCTCACTTAGGTAGAGGAGGAAGTTTTGCGATAATGTTACGAACGATAAAGTCTTTCTAACCCGGTCTTGCGATATGTGTCAGTTTGTCATACCGTTTCTCGTTAAAGCTTAATTCTTAAATTTGAATATCTGCCAAGACTTGCCAATCCGAACCGTTTTGTGTTTTCTGCACGGCGACGATGCAGAGTATTATAGCCAACTTCAATAACGTGTAGGAGAGCTATACCAAACTTTCCCAACCCCTTTCTACTTCTGACAACTGAGGACTTAAATCACTGATTTTTAATGGAATTTATTATTATATTGAATTAAGAAAAAACCCAGAAAAACAAAGTAGTCTCAAATACGATGTAAACACCAATTCAGGGCCTTTATTCCAATCTACAAGACTGTCCCCTCACAGTCAATAGTCAAATCCATAAACAAGAATGAAGAGGAAGGAGAGGGAAGGGGTAAGGGTCGCAAAACGCAATTGACCCAAGTTAAGCAGCATTTAACACGTCTCACCAAAAACTGATACTGTTCACTTCATTCATTTTTGTCACTACTCAGCTCACAGCCTCCAAGCAGGTTTAAATGGTTCCAAATAGTAAAAACACGTGGCATCGCCTTTTGTCTAGCATCAAAGGCCAGAAATTAACAAACAAAGGCTGTCAGCTGCCAGTCTACACAATAAGGCACAAAAAGAACATTCTAAACACAATGATTCTAAATACGGTCTAATTAGCCTTTGAAGGTCTTTGAAGATGTGCCTTTGAAGATGAGCCAATTAGCAGCTTATTTTTAACAAAGGATAATAATTACTCATTAATTTAACTTAAACACCGATTAGACAATGACAAATAATCATAGGTGGGCAAGTTAACGCAAAACGTTAGCTTCGTTAACCACTAGTCCGTTAACAAACTTCACACCTCCGTTAACGTTAATCCGTTATTTTTAGCTTTAATTAACGGAAGTTAATCAAGTCCGTTAATTCGTTAATTCGTTAATATTTTGCGTGTAATTTACATTTTTCTTATTCACTCGCTTCTAGAACACATATTAATGTTGTTGAGCTGATTGTTAGAAAATATTTATAGCTATGGTGGTCTTTTTGTGTTTTGGAAGTTACATTTTACAGGCTAATCTAATTTCAAGATAAAAATAGGTTCAAATGCACTAACGAAGCTGTGATCGGAAAGTCTTAGGAAATTGCAAACAGCGATAATTAATAGACCTATGAGGCTGCGGCTTATTATTTGTCACAAAAAAGAGCTCCTTTCTTCGCTTTCTTCTACAAAATTCGTGCCAATGCGCAGCAACAGTTACCAGTGCTAATTGGTTTGTAACGGTACAATAAATGAATGGTGCAAAAAATTAACGATAAAAACCTTAACGGAAGTTAACAGAACTTAACGAAAGTTAATATAGTCCGTAAACAGAACTTAACGGAAGTTAATTTAGTCCGTTAACATGAAAAAACTTTTTAACGGATTAACATGTTAATGAAAAAGTTAGCATCGTTATTATAGGATTCACGATTAACGGACTTGTGCCCACCTATGCAAATAATCTTTTCGATTTAAGTCACAAGATTGCGAAATCCAATGATTAATCAGACACAAATGCACAAAGATTTAAATTGGGTCTTCAATCATTACTTGAAAGCAGGGCAGATTATTGGAACGCCCGACGCTCGCGTCGCGTGTTCCTCTGTTTTTATCCGGCCATTTTCCAACTATAGGCCGTATGTTGTGCAGGCCTGCTTTAGAAAGCAGGGATGTGGAAGCAGTCAAATTTTTAATGCTTCCGTTTCCAGCTCCTCTTGAAGTTTTATGCTTCCGAGTTCGCTTCTGCTACCTCACCTTTGGAATTTTTTGCTTCCGCTTCCTGCTCCGAATAGAATTAGTCGCTACCGCAAAAATTTAACCGCTTGTAACGTTTAAACACATCCCCGTTTGTAACAGTTGCGACTGGCTAAGTAAAAGGTTTCATAAACTACAGGTGGCACTACTAGGCTTACTTGGCAATGTCACTTTCTAGCACGTGCAGCAGCCACAGCAAACTAGCCACTTGCTAGCACGTTGAATATACCGATCAGTGGTTGAGTGTATAGCGCGTCTGCTACGAAAACGGTAGACTGGGGTTCGATTTCCGGTTGGGTCAAATCAAAGACTATAAAGATTGGTATTCACAGCTTCCCTGCTTGACGTTCAGCAATTAAAGGGACAGTATGAAGCCTCCGCCGTATGTGGTAGACAGGTGGGCACGTGGCAGCTTTACTGGAAGACCGTGGCGAATTTTCCTGCCGTCGCCAGCATATAAGGTCGAAAGTTCGTCTTGTTGGAACGACCGACGCTCGCGTCGCGTGTTCCTTTGTTTTTACTCGGCCATTTTCTAACTAATGAGTGCGAGATTTCAGACTTTTGCTTATAACTCGAGAACCGTTTGGTCTAACTACATGAAATTTTGACAGCAGTTTGAGATTAATGAGTTTTATGTTTGTACCAAATTTCGAGGCAATCGGTCACGTGACTTCGGGTTTATGACCCGAAAACCGCCCCGAAAGTTTGGCGTAAAAAGCGGTCTAAGTCAAAAACGGCTTAAGTACGGCAAAAATATTTCGCATGGTTATATGTCTTAAGATATCCTTTCATCCCTACCAACCCACTTTCGGCCGCGATGAGGTTTTTTTCTTATTTTTTTCCTTTTTTTTTTCCTTTTTTTTCCTTTTTTTTCCTTTTTTTTCTTCCTAAATCTTGTACGCTCGAGTTCTCCTAAACCACAAAACATAGAAATCTAATTTTTGTGTGAAGTTGTTGAGGTACATACGCAATTGTGTCTCCTGAAATTTGTTTGGGGCAACTCCCCCGGGAACCCCCCCAAAATGGGGCCCCAAAAAATCAATTTTTTGAACGGCTCAAGCTAGGGTGCCAGTTTTTTTGGATATCAGTAGATATTTGAGAGACAAATATTTTGACATAATTTGGGGGTACCACCCCTTCGGGGACCCTCCCAAATGGACCCCCCCAAAAGCAAGTTTTTTAACGATTTAACCTAGGGTGCCATTTTTTTTGATATCAGTAGATATTTAAGAGAGAAATATTTAGACATGATTTGGGGGTACCACCCCCCCCGGGGACCCCCCAAAATGGGGCCCCAAAAAATCAAATTTTTGAACGGCTCAAGCTAGGGTGCCAGTTTTTTTTGATATCAGTAGATATTTGAGAGACAAATATTTTGACATAATTTGGGGGTACCACCCCTTCGGGGACCCTCCCAAATGGACCCCCCCAAAAGCAAGTTTTTTAACGATTTAACCTAGGGTGCCATTTTTTTTGATATCAGTAGATATTTAAGAGAAAAATATTTTGACATGATTTGGGGGTACCACCCCCCCCGGGGACCCCCCAAAATGGGGCCTCAAAAAATCAAATTTTTGAACGGCTCAAGCTAGGGTGCCAGTTTTTTCTGTTATCAGTAGATATTTAAGAGACAAATATTTTAACATAATTTGGGGGTACCACCCCTTCGGGGACCCCCCAAAAATAAATTTTTTTAACGATTTAACCTAGGGCGTCAGTTTTTTTTTGATATCAGTAGATATTTAAGAGATAAATATTTTGACATGTTTGGGGTACCACCCCCTCGGGAACCCCCCCAAAATGGGGCCCCAAAAATCAATTGTTTGAATGGCTCAACTTAGAGTGCCAGCTAGTGTTTTATGATATCAGTAGATATTTAACAGACAAATATTTTGACATAGTTTGGGGGTGCCACCCCCCTGGGGACCCCCAAATGGACCCCCAAAAATGAATTGTTTGAAAAGCTCAACTTGGTTGCCAGTCTGTTTTGATATCAGCAGATATTCAACAGACAAATATTTTGACATAGTTTGGGGGTGCCACCCCCCCCCAGGGACCCCCCAAATGGACCCCCCAAAAATCAATTTTTGAACGGCTCAAGCTAGGGTGACAGTGTTTTATGATTTCAGGAGATATTTAACTGACAAATCTTTTGATTCAATTTTTCTGGAGGTTCCATAATCAGATATTTTTGAATAATTGCTGATTTATGGTAGACAAAAAGTACTTTTGAGCGTCACAGCATTAGCTGTGCGTCGGTCGTTCACTGGGTTTGCTGGCAAACTCCCATCTAGTATACACCTGTTTTTAAAACTGTATTACCTAAAGCGTATCAAGTTACCATTTCAAAAGTTAAATAGTTATTGCCGCGCTTACTCATAAAGGGTACCTAGCAGGGAGCCAGGAGACTACCCAGGGCATGAACTCACGACCCACGTAGTCATAAAGAAAATTTACATAGCATGCAATAAGCCTAAGTCAACAAATTATTTAGTTTTTTCCGCCACACCATGCTGCTTAGGAAATCGGTGTCTGAAATTATTGTCTCTGTAATGTCATTTTGGGTGTGGCCAGTTTTTAGCTTTAATAAGATAACAAAAAATATACCTTTTTTCTGTGCGTGCTTTAAAAATCGCAATTTGCTTTGTTTTTATCCATTCAGTGAATTTTGAGATACGTTTAACTTGTTGATGCATTTGCTAGTGCTGGCAACGCATCTATTAAAAAACCCGTCTGCCCCCGTCTATCCTGTCTTTGCCCGTCTTGCGAAATGCTTTTGATTGACTGTTTTCTTTGCTTGCAATAAGGTTGTCTGTTGAGACTACATCTACTTTGTTTTACTGTCGAGGAAATAGGCGGGTTGGGAGATTGATCCAGTTATCGATTTCCAAGATCTGAATTCTCTGGGTCTGAGTTATCCAGACCGAAAGGTCCTTTTGCTGTCTCCTGGCCAAGGCAACTTGGTGAATGAAATGTAATTACAATTACAAACTAAGAAGGAGCCTACCATAATGACATCGTGGCCACGGCTGGCCACAATGAAACCTCGAACTCTGATGCCATGACAGTATTGGTGGTATACAGTGCCGTCGCTACGGGAAGGCCAGGAGGGTCGTGCCCCTCCTAACGACTATTTGTGCCCACCATTTTGGTTTACTCAAATTACTGTTTTTGGAACATCACGTTACTGCAAGACAACAACAATGATGGTAAAAAGAGTAATTACGTTCAAACATAATTCTCCTTTAAAGTTTTCTTGGTTCTTTGCGAAATTGCTGGCAACCAACTGCTGTACATAAATCTGCGTAATAATCCGTGGTATTAACATACCTTTACGGATGTTTCGCGGAAGAGAGAAGTAAGCCTGCAGAATCGTTACTGGCATTTTGTAAGTGATCACGATATGAAACAATACGTGAAAAGATTTCTTTCAAACACCAGCTGTTTTGATTTTTAAAGTACACTCAAGATTTTGAAGTTGTGATCTGAGGCACAATCAGGGTGAAGCGGCTTAAGCTCCCTAAGCCAAGTCACTTAGAATTTTAACTTCAAAATACTAGCGTTTAAACGTATTTTAGACTTGATCTGAAGTAAGGGGAAGCTAAAGGGGCTAAGAAATTTAATTCTTCTTTGAAATAACTTCTGAATTTTAGCAATTTAGTGATTCATATGGCTTTAAAACGTGCAAATAAAATGATATAAAAATTGCTTCTTTTTTGCTGCAATATTACAAAAATTGCCCAGCGGCTGCGGGCTCTGCCCCCAGGCCTCCGTCCACAGTCACTATATATTTAATGAATATGCCCCCGTTTGTGACACGCTTGAGTTGCATCAGTTTATTTAGTACGGAGTCTAAATCAGACAATTTTTGTGCAAAAAATTTATTTTTTGTTCAACCCTTTTTGCAAAATCCTGGTTGCGTGTCTGGTAGCATTCTTTGCTGTTGATTAATTTTTCGGGCGGTAGTAGACCGCAGACGAAACAAGCTAAGAAACGCTGCCGGCCTTACAGGTCTCTTTTTTTTAGAACTGATTACAGAAATGTTAAAATTGCGCATATTGGTAGCCGTACAAGATCTGAAAATCAATGTTTACATGCAAATGTTCAGTGTCTTTTAGTGCCCCCCGCTTTCATCTACTGCCTCCTCACTACATTTGCTCTGGCGACTGCACTGGTGGTATATCACGTATATCACACCCATGATCTCTCGCGAAAACGTTGTGCTGATGGCTCTTTAGTAATTGCGACACTTTAAGGCAGCACAAACGCTAAAAATTATAGCCGTGACTAAAGTGGAAATTATTCACACATAGTTATGCACCTAGAAATAATATTATTATTGTTACATTTTATCCCAACGGTTTAGCCAGTTTGAAAATCCGGAAGCGCGTGGTTTTGAAAAAATTGTTTCCGCTTCCAGCTCCTTTTTAACACTTTCGCTTCCGAGTTCGCTTCTACTTCTAAACCTCTTTCATCAAAATGCTTCCGCTTCCACAAAAAATTAACCGCTTCCACTTCCAGCTTCCGCTTTCGTTTCCACATCCCTGCTAGCAAGTCAAAATTATTGAGATAGTCAGCTCGATATCCGTCATTAACATGATTGGCTTTTTATTATCTGCACTACTGCACATTTGACAGCACCTAATCTGTAAGTTTTACACACACACAAAAAAAAACTTTCGTAAATAAAACCTGTGTACTACTTGTTTATAAACTGACAACAAAATATAAAAGCGGAACTATAAAACGTGACCTTAATTTTTCTAATGCTATTGCGCTTGTGCTGCTTACATTTATACTAATTTATCATATTCACTGTCTTTTTTGATGCGCAGAAAGGTATGCGGCGAATGGCGCGACCGTTCGTCATTCTCAGACACAAACTATTTTGATTGGTTGGAAATCTAACAAAAGCAGCCAATCAAATGTTACTCCTCGATAGTGCTAGAAGTGAACGGCGACGTCATCACAAACACGTTGCGAACTGATACACGGCGCGTTGTTTCAGCTGCAAACACTTTTGTGTGATCTGCACCTTGTCTGAAAGTACCATTTAAAAAGTAATTTCTAATTACAATAATGATTTTGGCAACCCTGAAAAAGCAATAAAATTACAACAAAAATTACTTTTTTGATAAAGTAGTGTCATTACCGTAAAAATTACTAAAAAAGAAATTCGTTCCTTTAGTTGTTCGTTACTGCCCACCACTGCATATTATTTCTTTGAAATATTTCTTGCACGTGTAGTTGCCATTAAGTTTTGCAAACTCTGTTCTTGAAACGCGTCAATTTCGATTTACCAATATGTTTGTCTAAACTCTAAAGTATAATTGCTTCATTTTTGAAAAAACTAAAATAAACGATAGGCACAGATTTCTAAAAATTTTTATTATCTTTGAATACTTTACAAAATTATATTTTTAACTACCGGTACTTTAAATAAAATATTTTGCTCAAGTTATAAATTGGCAACTCTGTTTGATAAAATTTTGGCGCTCAAATCATGCGTGTTTTGATGTCACCAAATTAGCCTATAAAATGGAGTCGTGTCTACGCTAGAAGTTGCAGTTTTTAGAAATCAGCACATTTAAATGCAGTTACAGTGCTATAAGTTTGAGTTCAGGTTCTGTTTACTGTTATCTTTTTCAAAAGGTATGAACAGATAGAAACTTGTTTTCTAGTGCTTGGTGTCACACAGCTTTTCATATTAAGCTTCTGTTATCAGGTAGGCTACCCTATAAAATGAAGGAAGCGGCTAGTATTACGTTACGTAACGTTCATAAAGAGAATAAGAGAGCAAAGAGTGTGTGCTCATATGCTCATTTACTCCTTTGTTTTTTAATTTATCGTTAAGGTTTGGGTTAGATTTTGAGTTTGGGTTAGGATTAACGTTACGGTTAGACCTAAGGTTAGAGTTTGGGTTTAGGGTTGGGGTTAGGGCTAGAATAGCGATTTTCTTATTCTTACGTAAAGTAACAGCAGCCTCTGCCTAAAATGAAACTTGACCCAGGCTAGCCTGCAAGTATAATGTTACTCAACTGAATAAGCCTACCTGTTTTCTTAGTGAAGAGGACTTCCTTGGTTAGGCTTATCAGTGATCAATAGGCAGCAAACTGCCTAATAAAATCGCCATACCTAGACAGCTTTTTAATGATCAGGTACCAGTAGGTGGCCTACTGGTAGTGGGAACAGGAATGCTGACCAATTTTAGACTTAATAGCAAAAACCTACCTTGGAGCCTTGTATCTTGTTTAATTATTATTGATGCTTTTAGAATAGTTATTAAGACATACTGGTAACTAAAGTTTTGATTTGAGATTAGTTCTTGGATGTTCAAAATGTCACAAAAATTAAATTTGCCAAGAATTCTCAAAAAAGGAGACAAAAAAGTAATTACTATTGAAGAAGTTGTAACTGATTGTATAATTGTATCTATGATATATCAAAACCGAAAATATTGTGGAGCTTTAATGGATACAACCAAAAGGTAGGCTAAGTAACGGTACCAGTTGACCTATTAATAACAATTGATGCTAGTCTTGAGACACTTTTTGCAAGTTCTGGTTTTTGTGTCTGATTATAGTAGTGTGTCGGTCAAACTGCTCCATTACCATTATGTAGTAGGAAGGTTCACTGAAAATTTCTATTTACTTTTTTATTAATCAGATAACTGCGTAATTAATTTAACAAAATCGTTCTTACAGTGTGTATTTAATTTTCAATATTTGAAGATATTTTACATATTGTTGATCTGTGGCGTAAGTGAGTGCATTTATGCACTAAAAATAGTTCAATGATTGTTTGGAACAAAAAGTTGAAAATTTTTTTGTGATGTCATATTAATTGCATCGTACATGACATCATAATAGAGTTTTTATTTATTGCTTACTTTTTTGGTTAGTTTAAGAATTTTTATCCATTTATTGGTTCTTTTTTTGGTTAGTTTGTGTTGTTCATTTTAAAAATTTGACGTCATTTTGATTATGTCATACATGATGTCACAGTAATATTTATATCCCGTCATTGCTTCCTTTTTTTTGGTTAGTTACTGAATTTTTGTCCATTTATTGCTTATGTTTTTGGTTTGTTTGTCTTTTTCATTATGATAATGTTATGTCATATTGGTTACATCATACATGATGTCACAATAAATTTTTTATCCATTTATTGCTTATTTTTTTGGTTATTTTGTGCTTTTCGTTGCAAAAATATAATTATCTAATTTTTACTTCTGTTCGTTTTATTTTTGGTGTTATAAAGGATAGATAAATACAGCAAACCGCATGCAGTGTTGTCATAGATGACAAAATCACAAAAAAGTTTTTAAATACTTTAGCAGTAATAGTAAATCAAACCTTTTTCAATCAGTTCCTCAGCGATGGTAGGCCGCAGTTCTTTTCTGTGTGCCGTATTGAAAGTTCTTTTAGGTGTGGTACAATTCAATGCAAGGATCCACACATAGTGGCTTTTCGCATTCTTTACACCAAAATCTTGTTTCTTTTCTTGTGTGTATAGCAAACAAGGCAACTTCGAGTAGGATGTTGTTTCTTCTCAGTAGGAGTTTCTTTCAGAAAGTGACGAACTGTGATTCAGAGAAGGTTGTTGCCTAATGATGGTCGACCGCTTGTTTGATTTGTTTCTATATAACTGTTTTCGATAATTCTGTCAATCAATGTAAGCATGAAACATAGTTTGTCTTTTCCCCTCCATTCTTCTTGTAAAGAATAAATGCATTTAAAGCAGCCATATCCATAAGATGTCAAAATTGCTTGATGTAGTATTTTATAGTTGTTTTCTTGCGCTTGGATAGGAAGCCAGGTAAGTATCGCTTAGATCAACTTCGCACATTGTGTCATTGTAATTGAGACAAACTTGAGGCTTTTGCTTGACTTTTCTATGCTCGATCACCTCGGTTGCTGCATCGTTATGAACGCTACTAAGCATACTAACATACTTCCTGTCTCTTCATCGAAGAGCCACGAGTTTGTTATGATACATAGCAAACACTTCACCTTTTTGGAGTGCAGTGGTTTTCAGTTCATTTGGTGAACCCTGCCTGTTGATTTGGACAGTTTCAACAGCATCTGTGTGGTTTTGACAAAGCATATCGGAAAGATATGGTGAAGAAAAGAAATTATCCATACTGATGCAGTAACCTTTGTTGAGCAAAGAGTGAGCAAGTGTTAAAACGCATTTACTTCCCATGCTAGGCTCATTGCAATAATCTGGATAGAAGGTATCTACTCCTGTGTAAACAAAAAAAGTCCAAATATGGCCATATGATGATTCGCATAGCTCATACGATTTTATACTGTATCTGGCTTGTTTCAGCGGCGTGTACTGTTTCCAACTTAGTCTCCCTTTCCACAACATTCGAGATTCTTCAACAGATACATCTGGCTCCGGAACATAAACTGAAGCAAATTTCAAATGCTCTCTGGCCAAATTTTGAAGAGTTTGTGAGGAAGATCACCTTGATAACTTTGATTAATTGAAATGTATGAATTTACTAAGCAAAAGAAATATCTCTCATTTCATTGTTGCTGGAAAAAAAGTAGTGTAAATTGATTGTTTTTTACTGATTAATAAATTGGTGACAGGTTTTTAGACAATTCCTTCTAGTAACAGAAGGGCAAGATAAACTTTCATTTTTTTTTCATTAGTTTCAGTCCAACTCTTAGCGCAAGAACGTTTTTTCAATGTAGTGTGTTGCAAGTCCAAGTACTGCTTAGAGTACAATTTAGTTTGTTGCACTATTGTGTTGATCAAAGTGTCATCAAAAAACAGTTCAAAATAAGCGAGAAGATCATCAGCTATGTTCACTTTGATGCCAGGATCTCCACTAAACGGAAGCCTTGGACATGATTGTCCTTGTGTTACCCAGTCATCATTGTTTGTTGCAGATGCACCTCCTCTTGCATTACCATCAAGGTTTATGAACAGCATCGAGATTTGAATCATCTTCCTCGTTGTTATCATGTGAGGTATCATCACTATAGTCAAGATAGCAAGGATCAAGGTCACTATCATCGTCACTATCTTCATCGTCTGAGTTACTCAGTAATAACTCAATATCATCCTCCGACAGTTGACGTCGTTTAGAACTAGAAGCCATTGATTGGCCTAATACCACACTGGATATTTCTAAACAGGTTTTCAATGAAGTAACTTGCAACAACACTTTTTTTTATTTCTAGCTAATCCGTTAAAGATGCTGAAGTACAAATAAAGAAATAATATTTTTTAATTGCTTCTGCAACGCCTAACCAAAGTAATAAATAACCAAATTCTAACTCCTTACAGCACCTTCAGCAAATAACCCCTTCCATAATAGCTTCCATTTTATCTTCTACGCATAACTTGCTTTTATTAGTAGCCTAGGCTAGTTTTGAAATGCAACTGAAATGCATTAGCTAATTCTGCAGAACATCTAAACGAATTGAACCCATTACGCAAAACGAATTGAATGCATTGAACATGGCAGCTAGTACAGGTAGCTTTCACTTAGACTACCTGCTGCCAATTCAAAAACGGTCAGAACACAGGAGCAAAATTGCGCAAAAAAATATTCAGAAAACCGGAAATAAAGCTGAGTTTATTTTTCAGTGCAATCCAATCCGTAAAATGATACAAAAAAAACGTCACGTCGATTATGTAATGATAATTACGTCATGTTTGAATACATGTTATATACGTCATTAGCAGTTATCACCAATTCTGAAAGTAGTAAGAGTTGCAATGCAATGAAAAAAGCACTTCAATATGTGGAAAAAAGCAATGTGCATTTCTTAGTGCAATCAAAACAAAATATAAAACAAAAAATTGAATTTCAATAAAAGCCTACATTAATCTAGACTGCATTTTATGGATTTGATATAGTTTCACCAGTAAAATGACCTTTGCTAACTCTAAAATGCATTAAGTTTAATGACAAGAATGATTGTCCTACGTCATATTACGGTTCAGTGAATTTTGTGCGACGTTAGATAAGAGCTCAAGTCTGTGACAGCTATACTCTCATTCGCAGTTTGGCATATTTAAGCTCATGACGAGCCGAATCGTCATACGTAGTTAACTGGTTAATTCTGACTCAAAACTAATTCCAGCTTGAGTCTTTACTTCACTACAAACCCAAATCAAATCTGAAGTCAATTCCTAATCACTTGACTTTTAGAAAGATAGGTTACTGCTCAAGATTGATTTTGTTGAAGAAAAGAGAACTAGTTACGGTAGACTTTTATGAGGTGCCTGTTCCACTATTCCCCTTTTCCACTATTCCTTTGGTCCATGCCATAAAACGACTAAACTTTTGACAACACGGTCTAAATTTGGATCGCTTCCATAATGTTTGGTTTTAAATTTTGGTATTTATGTTTTTTGTAAGGGGTTTTTGAAATCTCGTTGAACCCTGTCATAAAAGAAAAATTGGAAAACTTATAATCAGCCACTAGGGGTGTTGTCCATAGTTAGATCTGGTGGCCCAAGTATAAGTCATTTTATGGTACCATTGACAATCTTGCATTTTGAAATTTTGTGACATCAAAAAAAGATGACTTTGCCAAATTTTTTGCAGAATAAGCAATGCAATGTTTGATCATCAAACACCATTGTTGCTTATTTTGCAAAACATTTCACAAAGTCATCTTTTTCTGCTGTCACATGTCGGTGGTCGAACATTGCATTGCTTATTTTGCTGAGAAATTTTACTTTTCTGATGTTACAAAATTTCAAAATAAAGAGTTGTAAATAATGCGGAGTCAAATAGATTAAATCTATTTTCGTGGATAAGGGGAATTGTGGAACAAGGATTGGTGCACCTCCTTATTACCTTAAGCAGATCCCAATTTTTTTGACCAATTTTAAGCAGTATCTCTTTAAACTTTTAGTGCTGCATGTATATTGCACATGCATACGAGCTAGTGCCAGTTACTTTTGTTGTTTTGCTCATATTTGTATCATGTCTGCATTTTATTTTGTGTTCAGTCCGACTTTAACAAGCACTAATTCATTGAGATAAACCAAGCAAAACCTATGCGTTGTTATTTCTAAAAAAAGGTACACACATACCACATTTAATAGTTCTTACTCAAACTTTCAGCATATCAAAATGACTTGCAAAAATGACAAATGGAAAAGCATGGTTTAGGACGAAGCGGAACTGTACCTTTCTTGCAGAACAGTCTTGTATCCTTTCTAATGCCTTTTTTTGGCAAATTCTGCTGGTACATTTTTTTAGCGGTTGCAGGGAATAATGCTTGCTAATGGCGTTGAAATCCACCTCTCAGTTTTTCGTTGCAGTCATTTCTTGGATTTCTTTCAGGTGGCTCATTATCATAGTTGGATAAATTGTAGGAAATTTGGCAAAGTTTTTCCATAGACTCTTTATTAGTAGACTGAAAACTGACAGTTTTGTCTTTTTTCTTCATGGTTCACTGACTGGATATTGCTATCAAAGTCTCAGTTTCTGTCTGCTTTATTTGCACCATAGACTCTTTACAATCAGTCATAGGCTATCCTAAGTAGCAAAATGTTTATAGACTTGATTAGGTTAATGTTGTGGCTTATAGACTTCATATAAACGATATACGGTAGGCTAGGTTGAAATAGACTTTGATGCAAATAGTGTTAGAGCAAATCGAATGCGAGAAACGTGAAGCTAGCGATTTAGTGGTATTCTTTTTCAACGATAGCAGCTCCATGCAAGCAAGAGATAGAAATCTTTAAAAAAAAGAAAAAGAATAAAAACCCTTAGATCTCAGAAAGACGTAAGGTGCTGGAAATCGCAGCAAAGTATTGAAACGCACGACCCACATCAATAACACTTGAGTTAGGTTCCTGGGTCTCGCTAAACCATCTATACTCTAAAAACAGACTATGATGACCCCTGAAAAGCTTCGAGTTTAGAATCTCGAACCTCTACTAACACTCTACAGACCTTATACAAGAAAGGGGAAGCCTATTATAGTCTACTACGTAAATCTTTGGTGTTTGTAAATGTTTTAAACAGATCCGTAACTTACGGTAAAAAATATCTATCCAATTTTGCCTCCTCTAGTTTTAGTTGCATAAGATTCAACTCCATTTATGAGAGAATTACAGTACTTTTTCTAAAACTGAATAAATTTTTCTGAAATGGGAATGCCGTAGTGTAATTGTTTTCATATTTCAGTAAATGGCAAATACAAATACGTTGAGCCCCACTGAATAACCCGTCTGGCTATGGCCCTGATTATACTCTAGCTTGCTATGATCAAATTTCGAATTTATGTGGTCTCAAAATTTTGCAAGTGCATGTACAGTGAGTAGCACAGATAGGGGCTGATAGCACAGATATATTGTGCCATGGATAGCATAGATAGCACAGATATATTGTGCCATGGGCCCCCCGTTTTGGGCCATGGCTCAATTCAAAAAATGTGTGAAAAAAATTAAAATCGCGTAATTACATTACCATTAAGCATACGCGGATTGCACGTGGGAAAGGCTTAGGCTATACCTGGCATTTTAGTATTA
Organism: Trididemnum nubilum; assembly: GCA_963965965.1. Classification (NCBI taxonomy): domain Eukaryota; kingdom Metazoa; phylum Chordata; class Ascidiacea; order Aplousobranchia; family Didemnidae; genus Trididemnum; species Trididemnum nubilum. The sequence goes on along the minus strand of OZ014482.1, from coordinate 12,857,648 downwards.
TTTTAATCAGCTCAAGGGTAAGAGTGTGCAGATTTCAATTTTTTGCTCATGCCAATATATTTCTCCTTTAAAAAGTTTTTCAATTTTTTTTTGTAGCACATATCTATCCTCCTGTCATCAGATAGCGTCTGATGCTAAATATTGGACGATCCGCACCCTTTTCATTGCAATGACTACTTCGTGCTTGGAGGAATCCGCACCTGTGTAGGAGTTTCCAGTGATCTAATGTTCCTGTGAATTTCTTTGAATTCTTGTCCACGGACTTTGCTGCTTGTTTGAAGCCACCAGCTGAGATAATCATTGTAAAGCGTCTTATCCAACGACACAACAACGTGACCAGGGTTTGGGTTAAACCTAGATCATACGATCAGAGTCATCATAACAACGACGGCTTTGTTACCATCTCGGCCTCGCTGTCGACTTTACTCAACTCATGTTTACCACACTCTAAACTGTAACAAAAAAGGCATGGCACTATTTATCCATATATAATGATCGAACTAGACAATAGCTTGTTAAGAAGTAGAATTTCAACCAGCTGGTGGAGGCACGTTATATTTCAGATGTTTCGTGGCCAATGCCAATAAGTTAGCGTTTAGTGCTTGGCATGTTTCAATAGCTACAAAAGTCTTACTTTCTTTCTTGGCATTGCGTATAATACTTGTGGAAAAGGATGGCTAAGTATGTTATTTAGCTTGTGCCCTTCAGTTGTTTTTATTCTTATTTTGTGTATGTTTTGCACCATTCAAAGCATACCTTTTAATCCGAAATTTAATCTAAAAAGATCTTAAAGGCAGTGAATCATCCAGCCAATTCCAGTGGTTTACAATAGCTAAAAGTAAACTATAAGTTTTGATATTTTTTGTTTTAATTTTGGGACTGCGGTTGCAAAGATATTCCACAAATACAAAAAGATGTCCCCTCGAAAAAAGTTTTTGGAAACTCTGAGTTTTGATCTTTCCGCCAAAACCACATTAGGCCTAATGGTTTAGAGAACTGTGGTAGGCCTAATAGTTTAGAGATAGTTTATTTTTAAATAGTTTAGGCCTAACTATGTCTAAACTATTATGCCTAATAGTTTAGAGGTAGTTAGGCCTAATAGTTTAATAAGATTACAGTAGGCCTAATAGTATAGAGAACTATGGTTTTGGCAGAAAGATCAAAACTCAGAGTTTCCAAAAACTTTTTTTGGGGGAACATCTTTTGGTATTTGTTGAATATCTTTGCAAACGCAGCCCCAAAATCAAAACAAAAAATATCAAAAATTACACTTCAATTTTAGCTATTGTAAACCACTGGAATTGGCTGGATGATTCACCGCCTTTAACACTAAGTTATTTTTGTAAAACAACTTAAAAATCTCTGAGCGCTGGGGGTTTCGCCCCAGACCCCCTTATCATCTCCGACGGCTGGGGATTTTGACCCAGACCCCAAACTTATGATGCCAATCTTAACTTTTGACTCATGCACAACCCTTTGGAAAATCTTGCCTAAGCCTATGCCATGCATATATGACTAGTAAAAATTTCCAGGCAGGCTGAGCTCTGCCTTGCCCCATCTGGCTATCGCTCTGAGTCAATTTTTTTCTACTGCACTATCAACAAATCCTTATAAGCATACTCTTGCACATTTTGATACTGTTGAAAACAGAAAAAAAATACATATTTTGTCGAATTTGAACTCACCTAGATTTCGATTTTCCAGTTACCTTGTAAAAGAGGTAATCAGTAACGAAGTTGTTTTATTTGGTGATTTTACCTTGATTTTACTACGACCTGACGTAAAAAAAAGTCATTCTCATTCTATCGGGTAAAACTGCTTATTGAAAATATGTTTGTATAGGTCTCAAACGTGAAATTTGTACTGTAAATAAAATCTTGAGATGTGGCGAGTTATTTCAAAAATTTGTTGTTTTTGGTGGGTACAAGCATTAGCATTGGAGACAGTATTATACTTTGAAACTACTTTCATTACAGAGAATTATTTTGGACTACTTTAACTTAAGTGGAAATAATTTGCCGTACTTCTATTTTCACTTGAAGTGGATTTCAGAGTAAGTAGCAATACTTGAATTGTTTTTCAGCTACTTTGACCACCTCTATATCTATCTTCTTTTGTGCTGATTTATTAATTCAACTGGAAACTTCTTTTGGCTTTTTTAGTCGGTTGATCTAGCTTCATGGCTTCAGTTGTAAGCTTTGAATTGCCTAAGTTTTCTTATGCTTCTGCTTGCACTGTGCATTTGAACTTACCATGAAAACCTTTATCGTGTCTAATAATTCACGCGTGGCCAAAAAAACTTCGCAGTGAGAGGAGCCTTTTTCTCTTCAATTCTCTTCGTTTTTTCTTTGCGCGTCATTTTCTAGTCTAGTAATAAAGAGTCTATGGTTTTTCAATCACTTTCAAATGGAAAGAGGTAATAGTCAATTTTGACTAAATGCTCTTCACTTTGTACAATGTAAAGCTATTCCATAGGCTTAATTCCAAACAATAGAAGAACCCTTTTTTGGCCATTTTGTGGTCTTTCTGGTTAATGATTGTAGGATATCATTTGATCCATGCGAGCTACTTCTGGCATCTACTGATTATGATCCATAATGCAAAGAAGTTTCATTGGAATGACTGACGCCCGCATTGCGTGTTCATTTGTTTCTACTCAGCCATTTTCAAACTAACGAGAGCAAAATTTTAGACTTTTGTGTTTAACTCTAGTATGGTTAGGTCTAGCTTCATGAAATTTTGACAGCGGTTTAAGATTAATTGGTTGTATGTTTGTACCAAATTTTGAGGTAATTAAACTCATAACTTTGGTTTGAGGACCCGAAAGCCGCCCTAAAAGTTTAGAGTAAAAAGCGGTCTAATTTGAAAATGGGTCAAGATTTCATATGGTTATATGCAATGAAGTTTTTTTCCTTTTGTTTTTTTTCTTTTTTTCTAAGTCTCGTACACTTCTAAATCACAAAACACTAAAATATATTTTTTGTGCAAAGTTGTTAAGCTACAAACGCAATTTTTTTTCACAAAATTTTTTTGGGCCACTCTTCTAGAACCCCCAAAAAGGGGCCCCAAAAATCAATTTTTTGAACTGCTCAAGCTTGGGCGCCATTTTTTTTGATATCAGCTGATATTTAACAGACAAATATTTTGACATAGTTCAGAGGTACCACCCCTCAGGGATCCTCAATTGGACTTCCCAAAAATCAATTTTTTGAACGGCTTAACTTAAGGTTCCAGGTTTTTTGATATCATAGATATATTGGAGACAAATATTTTGACATAGGTTGGGGTACTGCCCCCCAAAGATCCCCCATCAGCCCCCTAAAAATTGGGCTACTGTTTTGAATGACTTAACCCAGGGAGCTAGTTTTTTTATTGACATATTTTTGACAAAATTTGACATTTTTTTGACAAAAATTTCCCCTGATATTGGGTTGCCACCCCCTAGGAAACCCCCTCCCAAATGGACCCCCAAAAATCAGTCTGTTAAATGGTTTAAGCTAGGGTGCTAGTATTTTTGATATCAGTGAATGTTTAAGAAACATATTTTACCATAGTTTGGGGGTACGATCTTGCTGGATACCTCCTAAATGGACCCTCCAAAGTCAATTTTTCGAACAATAGGACACTTGTGTTTTTAAAATATGTAGATATATGCGTCGGTCGTTCAAAGAGGTTGCTCCTTAACAAGCTCCCATTTAATGTATATTCCGGCATATAAGACAACTGTCAGATAAGACGAGGTACAAAATTTGAATAAAATTTTGTACATTTATCATATATTGGTTGTATAAGACGACTGCTAAATTTTTGCATGTTTTTCTTACGATAGTTAAGTTTGTTATGCATCAATGCACACTTTTTTCCTAATATCGATGCTATTCTCTTGCTTTTTTTCCGATTTACGCATCAATGCACGTTTTGCCATATTACCGCCAAATTAGCCGCGGCAGAAAATTTGATCGGTGCGGCGCAGCGCCAGAATAATCTGGCTCCTGGCATTATGAAATTTTGTGCCAATTTGAAGCAGAAAACACAAATTTTATCAGCTTTAATTGCATATGCAAATATGGTACCGATAGCGCAAAGTGCAAAATATGGTAGTGCAAAGTGTAAATAGGTAGTACAAAGTGCAAAATAGTGCAAAATGTTAGAAAATTAGGCTAAAAAATTACGTCCAGAAAATCAGCTTATTACTATTAGGCAGAAAATACGCTACTGATGTTAACTAAAAATACTTTTCTTGCACGTTCTTTATTTTTATGCACCAACGCATTTTTCATAAGAAAAAAATCTTTATGTGAAAATTAAGATATGACTTTTATATTGGTTGTATAAGACAAGCCCAATTTTTAAGGGTGGGTTTTTGCACTTTAAGGGTTGTCTTATATGCCGAAATATACGGTGGTTGTTTGTTTAATTTGGTATGGCCTTTCTTTTTTCTCCTAGTTATTGCACCAAGATTTTCATCGTGTTTTGTACTCAAGTTGTTACAACTCTATTATCTTTTGAGGCCACCAGCCTTACGATATTGAATAAAAACATTTGAGCTTAACATAGAAAAGAAGTATGTAGACATTGCAAAATCTTTTTTTGTGCTATCTCCCACTTCATAGAAACACAACAAGGTGCATTTAAAAAAATTTTGTTGTTCAACAAAATCCCCCTTCAGAGCAAAACATATGCTCCAGTGATGCTGAAGCACTTTTATTCCTTAGGAAAAAACTTTTGACTACTCCGGCAAGAATTCATCCCGACTCAAAAGGGCTCCTGGATGGAAAAGCATCTGAAGGGGCATTGTCTTGTATTGATTATGTTCTGGTGGATTTCAAATAATCATATTCTTTTAACACGAAGATATTTGATTATAGAGCGAAACTCCAGGTTTTTCACTATTATCATACTTCTGTTCTTGTTTTAAAATATTACGATACACAGAAACAAAAATTTTGCAAATATAAAATGAAGTTTGTTAGAAATGTGAATTTGGTGCTCAATAATTACAAATAAAATTTCGTAAAAAAAATCAAAGAACATTGGAGTCTCTCCTTAGTGTGACTAAGCATTTCCACTGTTTGCACTTAAACATCTAGCAGCTGCTCCCTGTAAGCAACGCTATTGTAAAATTTTACATGATTTTAAAGAGAATGCTAAGAGTAATGATACTTGTTGGTAGTAAGCCCAAAACAGTATCTCTTAGCTGTTTTCCTTGCCCATAAAAAACCAGTATATCCATATTCCAACAGTAACCAGTATTTGAATTGGCAAGAGTGTATGCTTTGATATCATATTTTGGTGGTTTGTCTTTGTTGCAAACCCTAAAAGATAATTTTCTTCTTTATTTCAACATCCTTTCATCAATTGATATTTACTCACCTAAATTATACAATGCTTGTCGGTTTTCAACTACTTTATCATGAATTGGTCTCAGCTTTCAGATTTGATGGCTTGGTAGTATTGTTGTTGAAATGCAGGTATTTAAAAAGTTTTGATACCTCTTTCTAGACATTTTTGGCCAAAAATTGGAGTGAAAAGAACTGGATTTTTGCTCCAGTAATCTGACAAGTGACCTCTTTTATCAAGTAATCCTGTAGGAAGTGTTAGACCTAGAAATATTTTTAGCTCCAAAAGAGTCAATGGCTTTCAATCATTATCTCTGAAATGTGGTTTCAAGTTTCCAGTTACTAGAAAGAATTGGTCTGTGTAACAGTTTGTTTCCTAGACTATTATATCCTAAATATCATCTTTTATTAAATATTTTAAGTTAAAAATATTCCAAATAATTCTTGACATCCATTTCGTTAGCTGCCAGATGGGTTGGACCAGGATTCCCCAGAAATTGTTAGCTGTGATGCGTTGTAGCTGGCTCCTGTACATAATTGTTTCTACCCCTTGCTTGCATTGTTCTTTGAGAAGTCTTGAGAAGCCAGTGACGTACTTGGTGCATCTGGATCACTACTTTCTTCCTCATAGCTATCCATACTACGTGATGTTGCTCATAATCACTTTCATCTACCACATTTCTGTTTGATGACAGCAGACTTAAATCTTTCTCAACATCACTTTAATTTTCTATTAAACTTTTTTTCAAAATCTGCCTGTAAAGCCACATCTGCAGCATTGTTTGCTCGTAAAATTTTGTCAACCATTTTAAACAATGACAAAGAATTGAAAAATGTTCCAGGCTTTCATTCTGATAATCAAACAAAACAATTGCTGTGCTGTGCACACACAGACATGCAGAGACAATCACCGCTAATGTATGAAGTCATTAACATTAAACTGCGTCAAATTGAGTGATTATGGCAGTTAATCGATGGTGTTTACTTTTTATCTTTGATGTAATATTATGTCGTGAAGTACTCTGCAAAAAATCCAATGACATAAAATCACATTGTAAAGTACTTAAAACAGCAAATTGAATTTATTTGGATATGGGATTTTGCTGATCTTTAATTTCTTTATTTAGATATATTCATTTACATATGGTAAAGATTAATCCAATTATATTTTGATCTTGACATTCTAACAATTCATCATGTATTTTAGTTAAAAAAATTTGGTTGCATAGCAATAAATTATTATCAGCCAACGGTTGGTTTATTGGTAATTAATACATTTTTGAAACCATGCTGAAATTAAACATTGAATCAAATTTGAGATGGGTTTTGGTTCTTTCAGTTATTCAAATAAATTAGGCTAGCCTACTTTCAGAATCTCCACTAAATAAGTTTAAAACTGATAATAGTGCTTTTTCACTAAAGCCAAATTTCAAGTTTTAATTTTCTACTAAACTTGTTTGAGTCTGCCAAAATCTGAGTTTTATGAACATCTTTTAACCAAAGTCTCAAACGTGATAAATTTTAAGTTTTTGTAGTTAGAAAGTAAAAATCTTTTGAATTAGTTTACTACTACTATTACATAGCTAAGCTTTCATACTATCATGCCTTTTTATTAACAATGAGTGCATAACCGATTTACATTACTGAACTATTGATCTCCAAAATACCTTCACAATCAACAAATCTTAACTTGGTACTGTAACTACCATTAAAAATCTGTACTACCAAAAATCTGTACTAAAAACTGTACTACCATTAAAAATCTCACAAAAACTACAATGGTGGTACTAGGGTTTCCTCCTGAGAAAGAAAATCATGTGAAAAATTTGTTTTTTTTTCGATTTCTAGTTTCCCGTAAAATTTATGGCAGGATCCCAGAAAATTTTCATACATTTTGGTAACAAATTGTGCAGGTTTTGCAAGCATATATGCATGAAGCTTTCTATGTTACACTTTCAGCATCAAAACTGATAGGTGCTACTCTGAAAGGAACTGGAATTTTAGGCAGATGTGAATAGTAATGGCCTGGCCAAACTTGAGATTCAAACTAAGTGCTGGTAACAATCTGCACCATCTACCAAGGCAATCTATGTTTAGACCATCGATTTGTAACAATTAATAGGTTGCTTGCTTTCCATTTGACACATGACAAAATTACCAGGACAGTTTTTGGCGTCGCGTTATCAGAAAAAAGCCTGTTCAGTGCTCATTACAATGCAAATCCAGCTGCATAATCAACTCTTGGTCATTCGTGATTCCATTTGATCTAACTAGAAGTTCAGTTCAGTTTATTCTATACTGGTTAACCAACAAACGAAAATAGAAATAGAAAATGCTAGGCAATCAGTAAGGAAGACTACAAATAAATGTTCCGGTTTTCAAGTCAATCAGCCACCCATATAGTCAGAATGAGATTACAATCAATTGTATGCAAATGGGCTTTTATGCGTGGACGTTTAGGTACGGGACGTTTTGGCGCTCTGATTAGGTGCCGGGACTTAAAAAAACAAACAATTTTATGAATTTTTTTTTCAAAAAAATTAGCTTCTTTTAAATATAATCTTTTTTCAAAAAAAAAAGTTTTACTTTGATTAAAATGTTAATGTTTTCGAAGTTTTTCATCTGACACTTGTCAAGAGGAATCGTCAGAATGGAGAGTGCAGGAAAAGGAGCAGTTATAGGAAAAAGCCGAGCTGTGATTGGCTGGAAAAGGATCAATGAGAGAGCGTCATTTGTGTACAAGCGTTAAGTTGACAACAAATTCTTTTTGTTGGCAGAGGGAGGGGTTGGAAGGTTTAATAGAAGTGACATTATTGAAAAAAAAAAACGATAAAAAATCAATTTTTTGTAAAACTTTTTTCGCTCTCCTTCATTTATTTACTTTTGAAGTCACTTTTATTGAAACTTCTAACTCCGCCCTCTGCCGATAAAAAGAATTCGTTCTCAACTTAGAGGTTGTACACAAATGACGCTCTCTCATTGATCCTTTTCCAGCCAATTTTTGCTCGACTTTTTCCTATAGTTGCTCCTTTTCCTGCGCTCTCTATTCTGACGATTCCTCTCGACAAGTGTCAGATGAAAAGCTTTGAAAATATTAACATTTTAGTCAGTAAAACTTTTTTGTTAGAAAAACGTTTTTGTTTTTTTTGGAAAAAAGCTTTTATTTGAAAGAAACATATGTTAAAAAAAAACTGAAAAAAATTGTTTTATTTTGAACAAAACTGTAATTTGAAACAAAAAAGTTTTTTTGAAACAATTTTTTTTTGAAAAAACATTTCTTTAGTTGTGATGTTTTGACGTTTGCTGGCCGGAGCTTTTAATTAAATAGATTAATTAAATAAAAGCTAAATAAATGAATTAGATAAGAAAAAAGGTTTTTTCTTTTACCTCTGGCGCATAAAAGTTCAGGCGCCTAAACGTCCCGCTCATAATTGTTCGTGCCTAAAAGTTGTAGACTAGCATATATGCGCAACTACAGGCAAAGTCAAGTCATTCTTATTAAATTTAATTCAAAAAGAAAATGAGCAATGTTTTTTGTATCTTAGTATTGGTTTGAAAGGTATTTTTATAATTGCGTTTGAGAAAATTAAAGGTTTTGTTTTAAATATCTAAATGAATGTCATTCCAAGTTTTCACTCCTTGATATCGAATGCACCTTTGTAATCTGGCAGAGAGATATTTAGGTGTGTAAAGGTTGAGCGAGTTGGATGGGTTTGAAGATCTAGTGTGTCTGATCGAGATGTTGTTAGTTTTGATAGATAAATTGGAAGTAAGAGGGGGAAGATTACTCTGTAGGGGACGAAATACTAACTTAGCTGTTTCGAGTTTCAATAAGTCGGGAAGTTTCAAAGTCTTTACATTGGAGTAGAAAGGGGTTGAATTTTCATCGTAGCTGCCACTGTGTCGTACTACCTTATTTTGAAGGGTACAGAGTTTAGCTAAGTAGGATGTGTAGGTAGGAAGTTAGCAAATAGAATTGAAAAAAGCGGACTGTGACTTTTAGGCGCTGCCAATTATGCATCTGTACTTTTATGCACCTAACTTTAAGGAGCCAGAGGTAAAAAAATTTTTTTTCAAAAATGTAGTTTTTTCAAAAAAAAGTATTTTTTTGAAAAAAATTAAAAAAAATTATTTTTTCAAAAAAACGTTTTTTCAAAAACAAATTTTGGTTCAAATTACATTTTTTTTAACAAAAAAACAATTTTTTTTAGTTTTTGCCTAAAAAACAAATTATCCTTTCAAATAAAAGCTTTTTTTCAAAAAAAGAAAAGTTTTTCAAACAAAAAAGTTTTACTTCGATTAAAATGTTAATAGTTACGAAGCTTTTCATCTGACACTTGTCAAGAGGAATTGTCAGAATAGAGAGTGCAGGAAAAGGAGTGGCTATAGGAAAAAGCTGAGTACTGATTGGCTGGAAAAGGATCGATGAGAGAGCATCATTTGTGTACAACCTCTAAGTTGAGAACGAATTTTATTTGAAGTAATATTTTTTTTGTTAAAAAACTTTTTTTTGCAAAAAAAGCTTGTATTTGAAAGAAAAATACCTGTTTGAAAACAAAAATGTAAAAAATTGGTTTATTTTGAAAAAAAAACTGATATTTGAACTAAAAACAATAAGAAAAAATTGTTCTTGAAAGAAAAATTTTAATTTTTTTGAAAAAAAGTGTTTATAAACAAAATTTTTTTTACCTCTGCGCATAAAAGTCTCGGCATATAAAAGTCAATATACATAAAATTCTTGCTACCTAAGCGCCCCGCACCTAAACACCATGTGCCTAAATGTACATGCCTAAACTTTCACACATAAAAGTCGTAGATCTGAAAAAAGAGTATCTGTTACTTTTACTGCATCATCTCATAGCCATATATACAGGCCATGAAGAACATGCATGTTTTACTTTTGAGTAAATAATGCTTTCTGTTGTTCTTTCTAAGCGAAAGCTAGACATATTGATAATTGTCAGTATTATTTAAATACATAAACAAACTGCAAGTCATGTGAACCAAACAAACATCAAAGTTTGTCAGTTGCAATGTAAATTGGTATTGAAATGGGCTATGCAGAATCAAAGTGTAAGCAGTTTATTCAAAGCAAATCTTTCATTGTACTTACTGTTTTACACCAAAATGTGTAACGGGTTGTGGGGCTTGTCTTCGTGTCATTGCACTTGGGCAACACAGCTCCTTTCAAAGAAATGTTGCAGCAGTGGAGAGCCTTTAACAACACTGTGTCCAATTTGAATAGCCCACAATTTGAACCTTAGGCCTACTGCTCCAGAGACGAACACGTTACTGCTCGACCACCAACTGGTTGGTGCAGTCTATTCAAGAAATTGAAAAATTTATGCTTAATTAATTTATTGTGGGTATTTCCCGAAATTTCCGGGATTCATCACAATTCCAGAATATGAAAATTTTTGAATTTTTTCTCATTTCCCGTGAAGCTGAATATCCTGGAAAGTGGGAAATCCTAGCTAGTACTGTTGCTGTGATATCATTAAAATTTTTGGAAAACCACATGATGTGATATTAACCAGTTTCATTGAGATGCAGTCAAATGAAATGCATAAGATGATATATTTCAGTCATAACCAAATTGCAATAACTTGAGAAATGAGAAGAAAAAATTTGTTTTGACAGACTTGAATCACGTTGATGTGTCTCATTTTTTGGCTCTCTGCAACCCATGTGTGGGTTGCGGCCCATACTTAAAAAACCACTGTACTAAAAAGTAATTTAAAGTGTGTCAATATCCAGTGTTTTTTCTTAAGGTTTTCTTCAGTCAACTTGTGCCAAAAGTCAGTATTTTCATTGTGGTAAATTAAAAAAGGTTTGGTGTTTTCCTACTGTAAATGCTAAGTCGCTGATAAAAATCTGCTTAATGGTTTCGCTGCCAATACCAAATACTTATTGGTGTATCAAAATGATTTTCTTCAAGGGATTTGGTTTCATGACAAGGATTGTTCCACCACTAACACTAATATCTGCTGTGTATTAGTGTTAGTTCTTTTTTCATATTAAAGGTGCATTAAAAACGTTATTTTGAAAATTATAATGATGCAAAACAAATTTTATAATTGTTAGTAGCAACTTCATGTAGTTCTAGAAATCGTGAAAAAATGGCAATTCCTTTTCTCTACAATGTCACAAAACTTGGTAAAAACTACCCCCAGACATGACGCAAAAGTTATCAAAACCATTTCCATAGTGAAGGTTTCAATATCATTGGACTATAATAGGCTAAATGGACTACTGATACCATTCGGGGGTAGGCCCACAGGTAAATTTGACTGGACTAGTGATATTTCAAATGTTGTAGTATTGGTAGGCATAATTAAACCAAAAACCTTCCTAAAGAGCGTTAAATATGTTTATCTCTAAACACTTCAAGCTAATTGGATTACACTACCAACTACCATTGCAACTGCCTGCTACACTTAATGTCATATTATGCACCCATGTGCATAACTTTTTTTGTGCATTAACAAAATTTTATGCGGTAAGTTGCTATAATAATTATCAGTGTTTACCAGTAATTCAAGGATAATTCTTTAAACTTGCAAGTTCAGTTTATTTTAATCGAATAAGTCCAACACTTTAGATTAGAAGATTGAAAATTCATAATTTGCAAATCAAAGTTAATTTTTGTTAAACTGTTGATGCACACAAACCTTTGTCTATTCAACTGAATTCATTCTATTACATTTTTCCAAATTAAGTTGTTTGAGTGGTATTAATTTATCATACTATGCTGAGATATGCATAGCTTGTGTAAGCTAATTATATATATAATGTATACTGGTACATAATGCCTCATTAGCATCTGCATCTGAAAGTCCTACCCTGCACAGATCGTGACTAAAAGGTACGGGACATTTAGGTGAGGCTGATTAAGCACTGGGACATGCAGCCAAATTGAAATAGTTCAACAGAAAAGGAATTTTTTCAGATGGGGAATTTTTTCAATGTAAAAAGCTTGCAAAACCATTTTTTCACGAAAATTGTTTCAACAGATAAAATTTTATATGCTGCAGTTTGAGTTCAAATCCACAATGCAATTCTGCAATTACTAAATTTGTTAAGTCCACAATGATGCAATTCCACAATTTTTATTTTTTAAGTATTAACCCAATTCATAATCACAAAAATCGTCATTGTTAAGTAGAGTATGGTTTGCATTTGAAGGTTTTCCTATTTTCCTTCTGTGCTGCTTATTTTGATTGCTTACAGTTGATGTGTATTTTAAAAAATATCATAAATACTGCATTCAGCTGTTTTATAATTGCCAAATTGCAAATACTGAAAGAGTGAAATCAATGAAATTAGTTGTTCCATTCAATGTAGCATTAATAACAAGCTTACTCATAACAATGTATATCATGTCACTTATCACATTAGTATAGCTTATTACCTCAATGTAAACTTTAGTCACAAGATAAAAAAATGAAAACAAACTTAGTATGCAATTCAAATTCTAAATAAATGCAAAGCTAGAGGTTTCAAAGCATAGTTCCTATCTTGAGGTGGCAAGAGGGTGTAGGGGTGGAACTCCATACACTTCGAGTTTTTTTTCACTTTAAAAAAATTTTTTTTAGCATTTAATTTTTGTTTAGTTTGGCAAAATGATTGAGCATGTAAAACATGTGTCACACATCAATTAATTAGCCCTGCCAAAAGTGTTTGTATGTGGCAAATTGTAACTTAATTGGAAATTTTTATTCATCTTTTTCATGTAGCCCCCTCTCCTAATAAATGCTTCAAAAATGACTTTAAACAGCTTCGGAACCATATTCAGTAAAAGTGTCAAAAACCTGTTTTGTTTTTTCCTTATTTTGCTCTCATATTAACAGCTCCATTTGTTTCTACCTATGTTACTGATTGTACGTAAATTATAACAGTAGTTACATAAGCATCTGGATTATTACATGACAAATTGCATGATGCATGGACTCAAGATAACTACCAAAATTTTCTAAGCATCTTGCGACTTGAATGGAATAATGTTTTTGTTTTTGCAGAGTTGAATACTAATTATTCAAAACTTTTGCAACTGCAACTTTGCAACTAAAATTACCAAAAACCGCAATCTGCAATTGTGCATGTGCCCAGCTCTGCAAGCTGGTGACTTTATTTTATCGAAACGAAAAATGGCCATTGGCCAGCGACTGACAAAAAGCTTCAAATGCTTATTTGTCTTATTTTACACAAACTATTTATCCAGTGCATTTTTGTGATTGAGTTTTGACAAAAATGACCCCCTATCTAACTCTAAAAATCAAAACTCGTGGTAGCACCAAATTTGGCGTTGGTTTAGGGTTCAAAATTTTTGGAATTTGTAAACGGCTAAATGTAAAAACTTGAGGTTTAGAATTAAGATTGGAAAAATACAAGAAAATCTCAGTGCAAATTCAGGGCAATCGATCAAGTGATAAGATTTCGAAGCTTGAAAACAGAAAAGCTAATTAGTGATTTGCATGGCTGTAGATCAAAAAGTAATTGCAGGAGAATAAAACTTTTTAAATTTGATTTTCTGGGAGATGTACAGTAGCTTGAGTTCAAAGTTTTTGAATTTTGACATTATTGTGTTTTCTTTTTTTATTTTTCTTCGTGCTGTGAGATTTTTTTGTTTGTTAAAAACTCCAAGACCACTAAGGCTAAAAACTTGAAATTTGAAGCTATTAGATTTTGTGAAATTAACCCGCTTTCATTTTAAAGGTTATCGATTACTAGGTTTGGTAGGACAGATTGCCAAAAGAAGTAATTTTGTAAATTATGGTTGCTTCAAAGTAGTTTAATCTTTGCAATTGAAATTTAGCAAACATATTGAGCATAATATGAGTGAGGTATTACTTAACAAATTTTATGAGCAAGTACATTTGGGTTCCCAGGCACGTAGCCAGAAATTTGCAATGGGGGAGCTAATTTGGGGGCTGAGCCCCCGCGACCGGAGGCACGGGAGTCTGGGGGCGTAGCCCCCAGTGCTCGAAAATTTAGCATTTTTTTGCAAAAATAGCTTAATTTTAGGGCTATTTTAATAAAAATAATGTTTTTAAAACGTAGCACAGAAATTGGCAGCGTAACATGATTCAACTGGTTGCATTAATGGGCTATGTGGGAAGTGGTTAATGATACCATTGTAGTTTTCTTGTTTACGTGCTGGTAAATCGCAAAATTCTGTTATTCAATAAAACTTACACCGAGTAAACTATTTCATTTATCATTAAAATTTCATTCAATGATTGTCAACATATAACTATAGGTTTTCGTGTTTCGACCAGTAACTTAGGCCATCTTCATGGCTAGCATTTAGAAGCAAGTTTTATATTTTATAAAGAAAAGTAACTGGGGGGGGGCTAATCGTAAGATATTTGAGAGAAGTGATGGGTAATTAACTAATACTGAATAGCTCCCTCCCCCTTATTCCTGAGTTTCTAATATATTTGTTGATAAAACCTATGTTTGGCATTTTTACATTAGCGATCAAATTTGATTGCTTATTTTTTGGCATTTTTCAAAGTTTTCATTGATTTGTGACTTTTATTTTTGACAAATTAGCCCCCCCCCCTCCTGAATATGTTTCAAAAGATGCTTTAAATCACTTTTTAATCCATTCCAGCACAAACAACAGTCTCAGAAGAGCTAAAAACGTGGTATTTTCCTCGTTCTGCATTTTGGTTGACAGGCCTATGGGGGGGCTATAGCTCTCTACCCCCGCCCCCCCCCCTGGCTACGCTACTGTGGGTTCCGATATATTGCCCAAAAACCACTCCCAATTTTCAGTCAAATTGTATGGTTACTATTGTGAGTGGAAAGATGTGTTAGATGTTTGGTCATTTGCTTCTGAACAGAAAGTATGGGGTTCAAAACGCAGTTAGTCATCATTGTTTTTTCAACCATGAACTTGAACCTTTTTATCATTTTAAATTGTTTTTGACCACCTCATAATCAGAGGCGTCTGGGTTTCATTTTCTATTACCAACTTTTTACCAGTATGTTTTTGAATTTTGACTTTGTGTTGGAATTATTTTTTTCTATATTTTATAAGCTAGATGTTGAATGATTTAAGTCTGAAAAAGATGCCTGAGGTTTGAGTAATCCATTTTTATTTTGCATAAAATCATTTTGCATTTTGTTATTAATCATATTTTCCGTTCAATTGATTTAAAAAAAGTATGAATTAACTTTAAAGTATAAATGGGAGAATGCGGTTAAGAAACCAGTGGAAGTCCAATATCATTTGTCTTATAAAAGAAACGTTTAGTCTCATACAGAAATTAGGTTTGGGTTGATGACACTTTAGTGACGTCAGGTTCAGTTAATGTCAAGGAAAAAAAGGAGCATGAAAAAAAAAATACAAATAGATTATTAAAAACCTGTTGGTTAATCTGCCATTGTGCGTTGATGACACGTTGATAGAATGCAAGTGCTGAATTTCATGAACTGGATGTAGACTTTATCGCAGTTGAGTAGCTGTCACGAAAGAAAGAATTAACTGTAATGCTAAACTGATGGAGTACGACTAGGTAGCGAAATGCATTGCTTTTAATTGGACAATAAAAATTGGCAAAAATGCTGTTTAGATGTTATTGTATTCATTAAAACTTAACCATTAGAGCACGAGGTTGGCAGTACGGTACAGTAAGTTCAGAATTTGCGTACTACGTACCTCGCACCTTTAACCGTACCTTGATACGGTGCGTTTTTTTGCGTTCCGTACCTTCAATCAATCTGGTTAAACAACGATTAATGAAAAATACGACCTATGTTGATGTGTTTTTTGTTTTTATCTAATTCGTTTTGTACCGAAAGATCAGTTTAAGGCAGCATTTCTTGAAAGGATGAATGGTTCAACTCAGGTGAATTAGATTTGTGTGAAGGTGAACCAGGTGAAAGGGGTGAACAAAAAAAAAAGAAAAAAGGAAACTGATAAGTTAATGCGAGTAACAGTGCAAACACGCTTTTTGTTAAAAGATAATGTCTCGAAGCAGCAATTTGTACAAAAATGGTCTAAAAATTGATCTATTTTTATTGGAAATTTATTCAAAATCTCCAAGCCTTGATAGCTCGCCCTCACACTTCCAGTTTTTGAAATAGTCAATGAACTTATTTTCATCGGGGGAGGATGAAATGAGGATCTCTTTAATTAAGATGAACGAACCGAAGAAGTTGATAAGCATTGGCTAAAGGGGTACTTGAACTTGATAACATGTTGAACTTAGAAACTGCTGAGCTTGATATGTCAGTACTTCATTCGAGACTGTCAAAATCTTATAGAACAAAAAATAATACAACATCTAGAGGTGATTTTTTATGCTTCAGGAATAGTTTAGTGATAAGAAAATGACAATTTGTGTGCGAAAATTAAGTTGCATTAAAAACAAAGACATCAAATAGGCTACTACTATAATGATATTTGTATTTTCTCGTATTTTTGTATTGCAAAGATATCTGCATGTGTTTAGTTAGTCAAGTTGATTTTAGTATCGGAAACCTGTTACGTGTCGCCATTCACGGGGCGTTAGTAGTTTTCTTCTCAAACTTGTTCGATAGGCGGCGGAAAGGGATGAATTATAACAGTGCTGCGATTTGACACTGTCAAGATGACAGTTTTCAGAAAAGGGTTCACTACACAACTAACAATACCGCTAAACAAATAAATAGTACGAAAAAATTATAGTACATTTTTTGTATCGATACCGGATAATTTTTTTTCTATATCTCGGAAAAATCATGAACGAGAATGCAATTGTAAATATGTGCCTATTTCAGCTTTAAATGCACGCAAAACTGCCTGAACATTATTTGGTTCTAATAAATGTCATCAGACCTTTGCTGGCTACCCATTTGTCGTCACTTACAACTCGCTGAAAGAGGCTTTAGTGTTTCGTCCGGCGAAAGACGAAAATAAGTTAAGTAGCATTATGTCCTCTTGAGCATGCGTACTATTTTGTCATTTAACACTAAAATTAACAATTTTAATTGTATGTGCACGGTCGCACGAATCTTCTTTTGAAGGCTGCAGGTTGGACATAAAGCGTACCGTACCAATAGATACGGTACGTTTTGTGCGCGAATTCAAACAGCGTCCGTGCGATTACAAAAAACGCGTACCGTACTAGTGCCATCCTAGTTAGAGCGTGGTAAAGAAATTAATTACTTTGTGAAATTTTTTGTTCTTGAAATTGTTTAATGAAATTTTACAGGTATCGTAGCTTTTAGTACATTTTGTGGTTAGTGATGTAGGAATGTTCAATTTAGCTAAAAACTTAATTTAAAATGAACTGATTTTTTTTTCGCAGGTACAATTGCAAAGTCACTTAAGCCATGTCAGTCATTTTGACCATTTATTTAAACTGAAGTTGAGTTTTAAGACATTTGCTTTAAACTTTGGTCAATGTTTTTCAATTATGAAAACATATTTTTAGCACTAGTATTCAGTTTGTTGATTTATCATCAATAAATTCAACGCTGTTAGGTTTTTCCAGTCATGTTTGATTAGGTCAGGAAAAATCATTTTGATGTTTCATTTTTAGACGAGGCCCTTTTGGTATTGGTGAAAGTAATGATGAAAATAAAGACGCAACAACCACCAAGGTATCACCAAAGGCTCCTTTTCCTCAACCGTTGTTAACCCGGCATTCCTATAAACAAGATGTTGTTCAGCCACCACTTCCCAAACTCTCTTGCAAACTTAGAAAATGTCGTCGTAAGCCTTCAGCTTCTGCCAGTGAAAATGCTCGTAATGTTAGCAAAAAACCGCAGAATATGCAAACTAAGCAGGACTCCACTGCAAGTAAACCTGCTAGTGTTGTCTTGGGGAAGCGTAAAGCAACCAATAGCGAAGCATCGGATAACAATGCTAAACTATCTAAGCTTGCAAAATCTGACCATACTGATGACTTGAAGTCAGATCTGCCTGTGAAAATTGCATCTCCTACTAGGCATCTTAAACCTCAAGAAGAATATGACTATTCCACATGTGCAATTGTCAAAATCGAACAAAAAAGTTTTGATGATGAGCTGGATTCCCCTTTTGGAGGTTCGTTTTTTGAGCATATTAATAATTTCAAAAAGCACATGTTCAATTGCAGTGGCTTGGCAGCAGAGCAAAATGGTGCTATAAGTAATCCAGTGCAGTCATCACATTCTAGCTGTGAAAGTAAGCCGAAAATTGTTGATGTAACTAAAAGTTCAATTAAACACAAAACTCGCAAGTCTAAGTCCATCAAACTATCTAAGGTTGTGGATGCCAAGAGCGAATTAACAAATATAAAAGACACAGCCTCTGAACAAGAAAAATTAGCTCCGTTGAAGAATACCCCTAAAAGATCGACGCGAAAACGCAAAAGTCCGCAACGGTTCTCTGAAATTGAGGATTATGAAAGTGCGGCAGAATTAAGTTCGAAAACGAATCAACCTAAGTCAAACTCAAGTTCAAGTCCCATACAAGATTTTCAAGTACTAGTACTGCCATTAGATGAGGCTACCGCGGATCCGCGATTAAACTTTAAAAAAGGAAGCCAATCAAAGAAAAGTGGTCTCGTGAATTTCGATTCTATTGACAGGAAAATTGGTCATGTTACATATGCTAACAAATGCAAAGTAAATGGGGTAACTTTTAACCGAGGAGACATTGTGTGGGGCAAGTTGAAAGGTTATCCATGGTGGCCCTGTCGCATTGTTAAACTGATTGTGACTAAAAATAATGACGATTTCTCTCGACAAGAAGCCTTGGTTGGCTGGTTTGATTTTAAATCTACATCGATTCTTCCTCTTCACAGCTTGCAACTTTTTCAAGAAAACTTTAGTGCCAGGTAACCGTTAGTTTTGTACTTGATCAAAATGAACATGATTATGTAGTTAGGTAATTGGCACAGATAAACCACTTTTGCAGCAGACCCCTTTCCTCAGTTATTTGTGTAGCCAACAAGCTAATGCCGTTGTTCTTTAAACCATCGCTAGGCATGTGCGTTGAAATTCATAGGCTGTCCCTATAATTTTGCAATCACTGATGTTTTTGGCTAAATAAAGTAGAGTTGGTATGTTTTTGCTCCCCCTTTCCCACTTTTGTGCAACGTTTAATGCTGCCCCGGCCATAACGCACTTTTCAGGTATCTTTTTGATTAGTTTTACTATCAAAGTTAAAATGATCAGTTTATGATTGAAAAGGCTCAAAATAAATACGTCACTCTAAATGATTAATACTTGAGTATGAAGTTATGAAAATAACGTTAGCGTATTTTTACACTATCCTAATCCTTGACCTACAAGTGTATTCTATCACGTTAGCTAATTCCTCAAAAGGCATCATACTGTCTGTTATTGGTTACTAACCCCAATGCTTTGGAAAATTTGTGCTTTAAAAGATAAAATTGAAAACCAAAAAAGGCACTACTCTATCATTGATTATAATCCTTAATTGCTTCGGAAAATTTGTGATGAAATATTAAAATTCAAGAATGGTTAAATTATAACACCGGGTATATCTGTAATTTTGAGAATAAACATGCAAAAAAAACTAAAAATGCTTGTATTATCTGTCTGTAGGGACTGTGGTAGCTTATAGCGAGTAATTGTGTACAGTTGGTGCTTGTGCAATCGACCACGGTCTATAAATTTGGATAATTAGTAAAATTGAACGCCTTAACATTCAAATTCAATGGCTTGGGACATAGGCTGAGGCGAAGTCAGAAGAAAAAATATGACTCACGAGCAATCAGCTTCATGTTTTTATTAATGCTGTTGTAGATACGAAAAGAAACGAAGAGGAATATACCAGAAGGCTGTGGCTAATGCTAAAAGGGCATTAAAAAGTAATACATCCAAAGCTCGAAAATTAATTTCTCAATTGGACTAATTCAAGAATAGTACAAGAGCATATAACTTATTACAATGAAATGTATTTGATGGAATTTTTGCTATTTTATAGCTGGTCTTGTCAATTTCATACTGCAGCCATTTTTATTAGTGCAATATTTGAAAGAGGTTAAAAGCGTAAGATTAAACAATGTAAGTTTTAATTTTTTAGTAGTTTTGATGCCTATGGATTGGTCATATCGTTTAATTACATTTTACAGAACAGATTTTCGATAGTGGACATAAAAAAGTTTTGCCACTGGCAATAATTTCTGTTTGCTGTGTTCCATGCTGGTACAGTTTTTTTGTTCGGCTTGTGTGCAATTTCCTAAATAAACTTAAATTAAAAAACCAAATTGTCAGTTTTAAAAGTTCACTGTTCAGTAGTCCATTCGGAATTTTTTTAATCATTTATTGTAAAACTTATATTTGATATTTTGCTATTCTGCATCGTACTTTTTTAGAAGTTCGATTTCGGTAGATGTATATTTTTTTTGTCTGTACTTGCATCATGGAATTTGTCTTAATCGATTGGTTGCAATTTGAAAGTCCAAGCACTAAACAGCACAATAATAATTTTACCTTTGACAATTATCGGTGCTGCTGCTAATGATGCCTAAATTTTGTTCAATTTTAATTATTCAGCCTTTTTTAATACATTTTCCGGAGAAAACACCCCGAACCATGCCAGTTTTTATTACCTGGTTATCGTATGTCTTTGGCTGATCAAAAATTGGTGTTCGAGGTCTTATCGTATGGCATCTGTATAATCTATGTAGAATTAATTAACTTCTAATTTTTCAATCCTGAATGAAAAGCTTATGGTGCTGTCCTATTGACGATGATTTGTCTGCGACAACGTTCGACAAGTAATTTGCTATTTTGTGTGTTTGTTTTTGTTGCAAAGGGTATTCGAGTCGAAAATATTTTTACTTGGCTTTCTTTAAAATTTTGGACAGATTTGAAGATTAACTTCACCAAGTTTTGACTTTCTACGACCTTCTGTTTCGGAGATACAGCAGTTTAGATTTCCCCTTAGAAAGGCTCCCCCCCTTAGAAATTTTTCCAGGGTTGCCTTGCCAACCAGAAACAAAATTTGTAAAAGTTACCGAACTGCAATTTTCTAATTTTCAATCAGTGTTTTGCAGCAGAGTTGCTGTCACGACAAAGTAAACAACGCTCGGAATGGTAAATTAGCTGCTTTTCATGTAAACGTAAGCCAGCTTTCCCAAAGTTATTTTTTTGTCACAATGTTGGCTAAATGGCAGCAGTGAAATAAGAGGAAAATTGTTGATTTTGAATTACACTACCTTGAAATCGGGAATACGTCGAAACTTCAAATTGGGTGAGAATACATTTTAGGGTTGGTACATTTTAGTCAACTAAACGGTGAAAAACTTGACTTGAATGCCCTACAGAAATCGTATCTGTGCAAAGGTTATCAAACATTGTCGTGGATTGCCTTTTCCTTTAAAATAGTTTTCAAAACCATTTAAATTATCATAACATTCTTGCAACCTTGGTAATAATGTGGGTGGAATTCCAATGGTCTTTATGTATTTATTTTAACTTTTAAGGACATGTTGTATGTTAGATTGCAGTTGTATTTTGTTAGAAAGTTTGTAATGGCCTTTTCGTAGTACGGCACAAACACGCAAAAACCTTGTTAATGTTTGACAATTGTTCGACAATGTACGATTTAAAAATCTTACTTGTCCCAGGAAAATTATCGCCAGTGGGACAACACCATTAGCCTTTTAGCTTGCGATTCAAGACTAAAGTTTTTTGAGTTTCAAGAGGTCGAGTGGTAGCGCGTTTATCTCTGGAGCGGTAGGTCTGAGGTTCAAATCTCTGGCCCTTCAAATTGAATCCAATGTTACCAAAGGCTCACCACTGCTGCAACATTTCGAAAAAAGCTGTGTTGCTTGGGCGCAATGACGCAGAGATGGGGGCCCGCCAACTCGTTACAGGCTTCGGCGTAATACCGACATCGTGTATAATGAAAGATTTGATTTTAATTTCAAAAGTGGGACCTAAATATCGCAAAATTGATTGTAGGATAAGTAATGTAGGCTTAAGCCAGATACCACTATAAAAAGTATTGTAGTTTTTAGAATCAGAGGGGGGGTGTTTCAGCCTCGTAACTTAAGCCTATTGCCTCAAAGTATTATTCAGAGATCTTGCGGATCCCTAACCGCTTTCGAATTGTTCGGCTCCACCAACAATTGTTTGTTCCTATTTATTCGGTTGCAAGTAAAAACAATGGTACAGTTTGCACTTGTGCGCCTTTACCCCATGGCAACGCCAACCAGTTGCAGTGTCACTGCTGTTGCACAATTCACCCAAGTTTTGTTTATTGAACTTCATTTATTCAACTGATTAGTGGTCAACTGGATACAGCTTATGTGGTGAAATGATAGGCTTAGGTTCAATTTTTGGTCGGGCTGAACCATAGATTATAAAAATTGGTATTCCCAGCTTAGCATTTAGCTAAAAGCAACTGTGTGAAGCCTCTTCCGTGTACGGTAGACAGGCAGCTTGAATCGAACAACAAAAAGTCCTTGGCCCCTATCACTGTCGTGAACCACGGCAACCGGGTGAATAAAGATGTTTTTACTATGCAGTCACTGTAGAGATTTGGGGGTGTTGACTGTGAAGCCTCTTGATCTGATCGTAAAAAAAGTAGAACGTTGAGGCGAATGGTTAAATTTAAACATTGTAACAACTTATTCAAAATAATTGAAGCCTGTTCTCGCGTTGAAATTTGGTAAAGGTTAAAAACGATTAAGTACATAGTGCTGTTGCTCCGCATCAGTAACTCTTGAAACTATGTTTATTTTGGTTCGTAAAGAGTTGCTGATGAGTTGAAAAACCCGCAAAAGTGCTGTCTTGCTCTTCGAACTTTGACTGACTTGTAAAATTCGGCTTGTTCTTCATCGACAAGGTCGGATGCAGGTTGGCCTATTTAACAGACCGAGGAAGAAAGACCTTTTAACAAGCCAGTCGGCTTGAGAGCATTATTCAGTGAAAAATGTTGTTAACGCTATTTCATTACACACAGTAGCCTACTGACTGTGTTTCAGTTAGTGTCGCATAATGCCAAGACCGCAGGTTATCAATTTTATTTAACGATACAAATCTTATAACTTCAAGTAAACCAGTGGCTAAAAATGCACACGAGATATTACTCAGAAATTACCCACACATTTAGTAGCGCAATATGGTCAGCACGAAGCAAATAGGCTGCAGGTTTATTCATTTGATGAAGTAAAATCCTAACCTTTTGTTTAACCAACTGCAGCACGCGGGTCGTAACAACTGTTGGTTCAACAACCAAGAAGAGGATCGGTGCAAGTCGCCGGTGTTATCCGATCTCTTCTGAAGGACGCTGATTTACACCAGTGTCGCACCACCTTAATGTGGTGGTGTGGTCAAACTGCCGAATGCGCGACGGATTTGAAGGGACAAACAAACTTTCCCGAGGAGTTCAACAAAACGGTTGCACCTAAAGAAAATGCTGATATCCATTCGATCTTACGATGAAACTTACTAAAACTTGTTTCATGCTTCATCGTTTAAATTCATACATTGCCCAAAATTCCCGTTTCGAGAAAGCAAATAAGACTTTATACGTAACACAACATAATACAAAATTTGTTTTCATAACAGCAGAAACACAAAAAGTGCATCATTCAGCCAATTTTGTTCTGCCGTAGCTAAATTTAATTCATTTTTTAATTCTTAAATTTAGTACAGCGGTTTGCAAAATATTCGACAAATGCCGAAAATGATCCTCTCAATAAGAAATTTCTAGACCACCCTAATTTATAGATTCTTCCTGCCTCAAATACTAGCAAGTCAGATAATTCAATATTATGGAGAACATCTGGATAGGCCTATGATAGAACTGTGACCCTAAATGTTCATTAAAAAGTCCTGTATTCCAAGCAAAACACCTGAAAGATCCCGATCAGCAACTTCCTGGTAATGTTGACACAAACAACTTAAATGGAAGCCAGCACCTATCAGGTCATACTTCGGATCTAGCAGTAAAGCAGCACCTTGCCTCCAGATTGACGACGAAGTTTTTTGGAATTCGATCGACAATCATAACCGCTCTTGTAAGAGACATATTGGTCTCATGTCGCGTTGCCTGAGTGAAAGACTTTCGCGAAGCCGAAGAAAAACAACAGGTTGATATTAGAATCAGGGTATATATTTGTCACGGAAGCAAAGACGAAAATGAATGAGTGGCTGAAAAAGAAAGTCGTGTCTGAAAATGTTTGGTTTTTCTTAATAAAGTGAAAACAAAAGTCAAGCGTGAAAATTAGTGCAATAATCGCACTTGTCGTGTGCAACGTTGCATAGTGTGAATAGAAAATTAATCTTTATGAGACTTGCAAAAGTAACTTTTAAGCCGCATTTACACGGGCGACTTTTTTGCGTGCGATTTTTTGATAAAAATGGTTATTGCATTTACTCAACGGCGGTTTTGATCATGATAATTGGGACCTTAATGATGGAAGTAATTGTCTTAAGTTGGTTTCATACCAATATTGTTATAATTGAAAACTTTAGAAGAGAATCGGTGCTGCGATAAAAAATCGCAGTGAGATCAGTTCCGATTTTGTTTTAAAAAGGTTTAGAATATCACTATCGCAATGGAAACAACTCGAGACAGTCATTTTCAGCAGTAAGATAACTTTCATCACAATGAGAACCATTATTGAATAGATGCAACTTTGCCACATCCATTTTTATCAAAAAATCGCACGCAAAAAAGTCGCCCGTGTAAATGCGGCTTTAAAGTGATAAGTGAGCAGGAGTAGTCATTTCCATGCCTTGCATCCAGCCGTGCAGTGCCGCGGTAGTGACGATTGTTGAGCCACTAGTAACTTGTGTTAAGGTGGTATCCACCCAGAAATCAAATTAGATTTCTCGCTTCAGGCAGGCTTTAGGTCAGGTGCGTCCACCAATTGTTCATCTGTGTGGTCTCGACAAAATACCTTTAACTCAAAGCGAAACGGCAAGCAAAAAGGGTAAAAACAGGTTTTCGAAAATAACTCGAAAAATAGAGCAGTTAAAGCCACATAATGTATTGAACACAGATAGGAAACCTGTGTTTCTGAATCGATTGATGTAGAAATTGTCTTTCTAGGTGCAGTAGTTTTTGAGTTATGCAATATTAGTCATACGCGCCCCCCCAAAAACCTTTCATACCCCCCCCACGGTATGAAGATAAATATTTAAGCAAAAAGTGAAAAACCCGAACACCCTTATGTTGCTGTCTTTGTTCTGGAAGGGACCTGGCCTATGTGCGGGTACGTACAATCTTGTAATATTGGTAGGCTAGGGAAAAAATTTGGCCTAATTTATCTGGGCTAGTGGGCTAAGGCTACTGCAGTACATTTTGAATAAAACTTTTGAATTCTACAATAGGCTTATCCATTATTCAGTAATTACATTTATAAATAAATTTAGTTTGTTGACTTGCTAACAGCTATGGCTAAAAAGCCTACTAGCCTATATCACGGTTGCTAAGAATTTTTCAATGGTGGATCTTAATTTAACCACTGGTAGATTATTTCAGAAAACGCAGCACCAAACTAAAAAAAAATGTCAAATTATAATTCTATTTTATCTATTGCATATTAGCAGAATTAGCTGGATGAAACATCACCTTCGGGTGTTTTTCTATGATATTGCAGAATTTGAAGGAAATATATTTCTACTTCGAGTCTTGCACAATTGCAGTTTAACATACAAACTACAATAATGCTTCAGCAAAATGATCACGTGATCAGTTGCCGTAAACGCCAAAAAGCACATGAATAAATTTGGTTCGACGGCAACAGAATGCAGTGAATTTGCATGGTTCCCAAACAACATTTACAAAGTGCATTACACTACTTTTACACACACTGTTTACATGAATACTGAAATATAATTGTAAGAACAGACTTCGCACATTCATATATTTCATAAAGCAAAGAAAGTTAAAAACGAAACTTTAAACTTAACCATTTGATTGAAAATTAGCAAAAACAGCTATATTCAAAAATTAACTACAGCAGAAATCTAGTATAACTAACACAAGTTTTTCGTTAAATAGTTAAGGACAAGCATATTGGATGACAAATAGGACAGGGTTATCACGAACTACGATTACGGACATAAGAAACAATTTAATAGGTCCTGTTCCAAAAATGTTACAAAAACGAACAGAATTAAAATTGGTTTGAATTAACGAACAGCCATGGTCGTCCGGAATTGCTTCTTATTTTCAATACCAACCGAAAGAGCAAGACCTGGTTTTCAATTACGGATGTGCTAAATTAATAAACCACAAGAAGGCGCATGATAGGTTCTTGTCATAGGTGGGCAAGTTGATGCAAAATGTTAGCTTCGTTAACCACTAGTCCGTTAACAAACTTCATACCTTAACGGAAGTTCATAAAGTCAGTTAATTCGTAAACATTTTGAGTGAAATTTACATTTCTTTTTATTCACCTACTTCTAGAACACGTAAAATGACAATCGTGAGCTGATTGTAAGAAAAAATTTATTGCTATGGTGGTCTTTTGTGTTTTGGAAGTTACATTTTACAATCTAATCTAATTTCAAGATAAAAATAGGTTCATACGCACTAACGAAGACGCGATCGGAAAATCTTTGGAAGTTGCAAACAGCGATAATTAATAGACCTATCAGGCAGCAGCTTATTATTTGCCTTAAAAAAGCGCTTTATGGAATAAATTTATAAACTCGTGCTAATACGCAACAAGTGTTACCAGTGCAAACTGGTTTGTACCGGTACGATGAATAAATGGTGCAAGAAATTAACGATAAAAATTTTAACGGAAGTTAAAGAAAATTAGCGGAAGTTAATGTAGTCTGTTAACATAAAAAAACTTAATCGTTTTTGCGTGCTAAATTAACCCTACCTTACAAACGTCAAAAAACATCTTAATTGACTTATTATTACAATAAAAAAACTTTTTAAGGGATTTACGAGTAAATGAAAAAGTTAGCTTCGTTATTAACGGATTTGTGCCCACCTATGGTTCTTACAATGCAGAAAACGAAATTCTACACTAAAAAGAAACCTGCTAACTAAACAACATGAAATACCACAAAATTGCTGATAGTCAATCTTCTGAAACAGTGCTCGATGATAGACAAAGTAAAATCAGAGCAAAATACAGCTATAAAAATCACAGTAAAAGGTTAAAAGCACAACTCTTGCTTTTAACCTTTTACTATGATTTTTATAGTTGAAATACCAGAAATGTACACAAGTAGGGTAATCACGTTGACAGAAGAGTTTTGATTTTTTAGGTGATACAGAATAACAGATACACACTACACACGCGTTTTACGTAGCACCCTACCAGGGCCGATAAACCTCACAAATTACAGGCAATAAAAATACTCTTTAGATTGAAAACAAGCCGACCCTGAAAGAGTGGGAGTTGGTGATGTCAAAGAGGCTACGAAAGTGGCTCGGTAACGCTGCCAGCTAGTGGAAACGAGTCGTCAGACTCACATTCCTCATCGTCTTCGTCGTGAGTGTGCGTTATTTCTGAGCTTCGAATCATTTGTTGGCTGGGAAGTTTCGATAGTTTTTCTTTCATGCCTGGGTCCAAGCCAAGCGATGCACTACGTGTCGCCATGGGACTGTCCGTAACTACGTTGTATTCCATATTGCTTCGGTCCAAAGTCGATTCATGAGGCATCTAGAAAATTACGATTTTCAATTTAAAAAAAGTGCTTCTACAATAAATTTTAATTATTGTAGTATTGCCATTAATAATTTTATTTACTATTATTTGAAAGATTTACAAAAAATTCTCTTATTAAGTTTTTTTTTTAGCATTTCTTGCATTTTTAAAATCAGCAAATAAAAAGTGTGCGGAACATAATCAAACTACGAAGAACTGACCACTTTCAACTAAAAAAATTTAGATAGTCTATCTACAGTATTTCGTCGGCTTTGACTCTGATACTTCTTTGAGATCACATGTTGCAATTGGTGTTTAAAAGTTCTCGAGCAGTGAATGGTTTTCCAGTCTATTTTAGCCAAGTAGACACATGAGAACTTACCAAAACAGCTGGGGCACGAAAAAAATAACAGAACGGATAATTGAGTAAATTGATGAACGACGACGCGTATAGGTCTGCATATCTGGTAACCTGTAAAAATAACGCTGTAAACACTCAACAATATAGCTTTCGATTATCAGCACAAACCTTTTATTTCTCAACTTCCGCAAGCGACAGTGTAATTAATCACAATGGCTTTAGGGAGAAGGTAAACTTCAGCAAAATTTCACACTTCCTGCATCGTATTGCCAAATAATGGATTGAACTGTTAGCAACAACCGTACCTCAAATCACTTTGCAGCGTAAGTTGTAAAAATTTGCAATACATAAACTTTAGGCTGTTTTATAGTTTCAACACTTTGGAATTTTTCAACGGCTACCCTTTATTCTGATGAGATTTTTGACGCTGATCACGAATTCGACATTATTGTTTTATTATGACGTTATCTTGGGGGTGCCCCGAGCAACGATGAGGTCATTTTTCCCTATTTTGGGATATCTCGTTAACTACTTGCGGCAAAAGTATGAAATTTACACCAAACGACGCAGAACTTATGCTTTCCTATATGTTCTCTATACGTTATTTTGTAGTATCTGCACTAGAAAAATGGTTATTCTTAAAAAAAAACAACTTTTATAATCATTATCGTCAGTACTTAAATCGTAAAATTTTGCATGGTGGGACGCTTTTGCAGCCTTGACCAAACGCTTTTGGCATGCGAAAGTACTTTAGTACAAATTATGTAATTCTGTCCCCGAAATTGAATGAAGACCAAAAAAAAGGTCTTCGCCAAAACTTGAAGTGTTTTTTTCCACGAAGTCAGGTGAAGACCAAAAAAAAGATCTTTGCCAAAACTTGAAGTGTTTTTTCCACGAGGTCAGGTGAAGACCAAAAAAAAAGGTCTTCGCCAAAACTTGAAGTGTTTTTTCCCCGAAATCAAATGAAGACCAAAAAAAAAGGTCTTCAACGCAATTTGGGACTACATTCGGCCGGAATTTGTAGGATTTATTCGTGCTGGCTGGCTCTTTTTCATCTGATCATCCAGCGCTCAATTCTCGATGGGGGACGCTACCTCGCGATGGGGGGCGCGTCCCCCTACAATTTTAGTACTGATTTTCGCACTTTGGCCTCACTTTATTCATTAAATGATTTTCGTAACGTTGCGCTTAAGCTTGTTCCGGGGTTACTTGTGCTATTACGCCACAAATGCATTTGCTTATTAATGACACATCTTACTACATGTAGAACATACTTCATAGTGTACTTTTTCATACATCATAGTACTCTACAACAGTGCATTTTCTCAAAAATGACATGCCCTTCAACCCTGCCATTTGGTTAGGAAAAAGTTTCTTGAACAAAAGTAAAAAAATAAATGAACCACCCTAATGAGTTACACCACACGTATAGCATGTTAGCCTACCCACAAAATATAGCAGCCTTGTACAGCTGCTGTCTCAAAGAATATCACCTTTTGTCACCTAGGCTAACTACGTAGGCTTATAAACTCTTAACAGAAACTAGAAAAAATGGTGCCCACGAAAGACAAGTGGTGTAACTCAAGGGGTGGTTCATTTCTTTTAAAGAAATTTTTTCTCCTACCAAAAGGGCAGGGTTGAAGGACCTGTCATTCTTAAGAAATTACTCAATTATATTCTCTAGCAAATAGGCCCTCTTGAGCAGTTGAAATGGGTCCAATAAATGGAATACTACATGCGTTATAATTCAACGGTTAGGTTGGCATCATAATCTAGCTGTTCTAACAGATATGCTGGCTTGTTAGCCACAATATCGACACGCCAGCAATGCATATCCGCTAGACTATGATGCCAATATAACCGTTAAATTATAACGCAATTAGTATTCCATTTATTGGGCCCATTTCAACTCCCCCAAGAGGGCCTATTTGGTAAAGGGTATTATTGAACAATTTCTTAGGATAAGACAGATTTTATTTAGTCGCTAGGTAACGATATAACAGCAGTCATGAATTTATTAGAATTGCGACATGGAAGTTGCGAAAGGACTTCGCGGTCATCAAGTCAACAACCACCCTAACTGTTAAGAGAACTTACTGATTTACCCAGTACTATAAAGAAATGAATATTTTTTCGTGAAATGCGCCGTTGTTAGATTTTATTTCCTTAATGGCACGTCATCGGCCAAACCATTTAAGCCTTCCAAAGAATCGGAAGATCCAAATAGTCATTACGAGAGGTGCAGGCGACTTATTGTTAATGATTTAGCAGAAAATTTTTATATTGAATTTTTTATATAATGAACCATCCCATGGGTTACACCATATGCCTCTCATGGGTGCCATTTTTTCTAGTTTCGGTTGAGAGTTTATAAGCCTATGTAGCTAGCCTAGGTGACAAAAGGTGATATTCCTTGAGACAGCAGCTGTACAAGGCTGCTATATTTTGTGGGTAGGCTAACATGCTATACAATATACATGTGGTATAACTCACAGGGTGGTTCATTTATTTTTTTACTTTTGTTCAAGAAACTTTTTCCTAACCAAATGGCAGGGTTGAAGGGCATGTCATTTTTGAGAAAATGCACTGTTGTAGAGTACTATTATGTATGAAAAAGTGCACTATGATGTATGTTCTACATGTAGTAAGATGTGTCATTAATAAGCAAATGCATTTGTGGCGTAATAGCACAAGTAACCCCGGAACAAGCTTAAGCGTAACGGTACGAAAATCATTTGACAAATAAAATGATGCCAGAGTGCGATAAGGCTTAAAAATTTTTTATAAAGAATAACTATGTTTCTAGTGCGGACACGGCAAAATAATGCATAAAAAGCATACAGGAAATCATTTATTCTGCGACGTTTGGTGTAAATTTCATACTTCTGCCGCGAGTAGTTTACGAGATATAACAAAATAGGAAAAGCGACGGCATCATTGCTTGGGGCATCCCAAGATAATGCCATAACAAAAACTACTGTCAAATTCGTGATCAGCGTCAAAATCCCATCAGAAAAAAGGATAGCCGTTAAAAAATTCGAAAGTAGTGAAATTATGAAACACCCTAATAAACTTGTTATACTCTAATGGTCATTTAGACTTTACTACAGTAGCAAGCTTCTAACGCATTTGCATTTAGCTTGCAATCTATGAATCAACAGCATATCATACAATGACACCATAGGCACTATCGAAGGGTCTAGTTGTTCCGCGAAGTGGGTTTGAATCTCATGTGTAGTCATTTTTTGACGACTAAGAGACAGATTTTGCTTATGACATACTGCCAAATTTTAATGTTTTTTTAAGTGCTAGATTGCAAGCAGAATAGGCGGAAAATCATAAATTCTACTGCTAGTCTGGTCAAAGCGTGCCCGAACCAAGTTTGAAAGGTCTTCAAAACCTGTAAACTTTGTGTGGCTTGTGACCGAACCCAAAACTTTGCTCGCCGCTACCCGCACAAAGTAGGTTTCTTACTTGACTAGCGAAAAAAGTTTGTCGAGAGCCACTACGAAACAAGCTGCCGAAAGTCCCGAAGGCCATATCCATCTCGTGCACAACCGAGCGTATTTGGTCTTGTAAACAGTGGATGTTTGGACGTTCACATGAAGCGCTGTCCAGATTCCTGAAACATCGTCTAAAATCAACCCCAATGCTACAGATATGACGTCATTAGAAGAAGTGGACCGACTGTCTCAGCAAACATCTAAGTAGACGTACCACAAAAATCCATTTAGTTTGCTAACAAAGTATTTAGTGGAAACGCCAGAAACAAATGTAGAAGAAAGAGGATTCGCTGTGAAGCAAAAAGGTAACGAAATTGCGTGAAGGAGGATTCGGCATTGATGGCTGAAGGGGCTATTAAAAGTCTAACCGCTATCATGGAGAAAACGCATTCAAAAGAGAACAAAGAGTTTGTTAATAATCATCAAACTTGAAGAGTTTATCAAAACGAAAAGTTCGACCCCATTGTAAGCGCAAGATACAAAGACACTTCGGTCAGAGGAAAGGATCGCTAAGAGCGAAAAAACTCGAATTTCGTATCATGAAACAATTAAAAAGCATAAATTTTGACAGTTTTAAACAACAATATGATTGGGCAGTAAGCATATCATAGAATCACGCATTAATAAAGCGTCATAATATTCAGCAATTAGATTCCATAAAATATATTGTCGGTTTTAATAAGGTGCAAATTTGGCCTTTATTAATTAAAACCAAGCCAACGCACAAAACAATGTTGATTGTTATATATAGGAAATTAGACGAAAATAATTTACAATAATACCATGTCCGCCAAATATTCATCTTACTCAATTGTCATAAACAAAATCCAAGCGCAATCACTTGAAAAATCAAAAGTCGGCCTTTATATTAGATTTGTGATTTCACGATTTTAAAACGCCAAAATACAACCAGCATTTAAAATTATTCTTAAACTAAAGTATCATGGAAGCATGCCAAAAATTAATAAAAATGTGCTTAAGCCTCAAACTCAAAAATATGAAACGTGACAACTAAAAACAATCGACAAGACGATTTGCGAATTCACAAATTGACTGTGTTATTTTAACAAGCATTTGAACTATGTTAAAAAAGTAAATTTCAAAAGTGGATTAAATAATAGAATTCGGGAGACCATAATTTTGAAATCAAGAAAATTAAAGAGATATGAAATAACCAATAAATTACCAAAATTGGCGCAAGTAGGAAAAAATCGGTAACTTCTTATCAATAGGAAAATCGATATTGGAAATAGGAAAAAAATCGATAACTTCTAATCACAACACTTAATATCGGTACGTACTTAAACAACCTGCTCAATTTAGTTTGCTTAGAGGAAACTAAACGCTAAATAACACAGTCAATCTCATCTCTTTCATGTGAACTTAGCAACAAGAATTAGCTTGGCAATGACAGCAACTGCTTGATCAAAGTGATCAGAAAGCACCTATTGCTCTTGACTTCTTTACTCTGCGGTCGCAAAGTAGAGGGTAAAAACGATTACGGCCGTAAGTACTATTTCGAATTTTTATTAGCTGGTTTGGGTATAAACCGTCTGTTTGTCTTTTTGTTTAAGATTTTATGCTATGATCACCCGACTTCATTGCATCCTATTTTTTCCAGCAGCATCAAACGAAGAAAAAATCCCTTCTTGCAGAGCAGTTAGTCATTTTCTACAAAACTATCATATTATTTTCAGATCACGCGCACTTAAACCCCTGAGGAGAGTGATTTGGCACCTTGTTTATCTTTAGCATTAGACCAGGCATCGGGTACTGCTGGGTCTCCGAGGTTCCACCCTCCGGGAGGATGGCCTAGAACCAACCAAGAAGGTTTTAGCATTAGAAATAAGGAGCTAGTTTAAATGATAGCAAAACAAAAATTGCATCAAGGTTCAAGCGATGAGAAGCACGTGCAAATTTAGACCTCACATAAATTAATTGTACGGGCATACTAATTACAGTAGCTAGCGTGATGAATTACGGATGCAAAACTCTATTGTGATATAGTACTTGTGAAAACGATCGTGTTCATTGTCATTTACATAGACACCAGCATCTTTTAACATTTCGCTGCAAAAGAATTAATAAAATTCTTGAGCTGTAATTAGCAATGATTATGAAGTATCCAATATCGTTAACCAAACAAGACACTCAATAGTACGCCAATACAAATCAAGTTTGATCATGTATGTTGACTCTCACGGCCTTGAATTTATACTACAAAACTATGTGTAGATAACATGATGCGAGTTATTTTTGGTATGTTATAAACCTGTCAATATCAAGGGGCACCATCTTTGGGACTTCGGGCTGCAGTTTTGATCTTGGATGTGGTTAAATCATAATTAATTTTTTACCGATGCTACCGCTTAGTAGGAAGTCATTGCATTGATATTAATCTTGTGCAACTGAAAATTTTATTACTTCAAGTCCAAAGTGTTTTACTGATATGTCTTCTAAAACAAATAAACATTGATTTAATACTATTTCCAAGATGCATACTGCATATGCTAACTAATTACACTGCTCCTACCTGTATTTTTCCCCGATCATCAAGTCTAGTTCGTTAAGTCTTTGATAAAGGTCTTTTTTATCAAACCAAATGGACAATTCGTGAGACATTTCTGGCACAACTAGGAACGTTCTCCACCCTCTCCTCTTCTTAGACTTCAATATGTCTCCGAAAATATGATCGCCTTGAAGATAAAACAGGTTTGAATGAGGCGTCAACCACAGAGAACTTGTTTGCGGTAACGCGTTCGTCACTGAAGCTGGAGGTCTGAGTTTCAAATCTCGGGTTGGTCAAATCGGACACAGTATTGCCAACAGCTCGCCACCGCTGCTACATTTCTTCCAAAGTAGCTGGGTTGCCTGCAGGCGCAATGACGCAGTAATTGGGACCGCCAACTCGCTGCACGCTTCAGCGTAATACAGCGAGTATAATGAAAGATTTCAAGATACGAGAAGACTGCAGCGGCATAGTGGAGAAAATCTATCAACTTAAAAATTGCTAAAGTAGGTATTGGCCTAGGCCTAAACGTTTGGTGTTCACTGGGCATACTTGTTGCTTTTATTGACGTTTCGTTGGTCACGACGACCAACATCATCAAAATACGAGCATACGATAAAGAGCTACGACTGAAGCTACGTAGCATCGATATGAATTGCAAGATTTTATAAAGTTTCAAATCCAAAAGTTAATTATTACATCACAACCATAAAAACAAACTTGTAGAAAAGCAGATAGTGTTAAAACTTTCGTCACCAAAACTACAGTATAAAAATGATATTAAAGCATCAGAATACTAGAGTAAAAAACGATAAACTAGAGGAATAGATTCACCATCTGAACGACTGATTACTTTTGGCATAGAAAGAATAAACCAAGATTGGAAGTTAATCTTCAGCAAATTTATTGTTAATCTTTTAATGTTCAGTTAATCTTCAGCAACAAAGCTTTTAAGATCAAGCTTGCTGTGACTATGACTTCACCGGAAGAACGCCAGAATCAGGTTAATAATCTATCAACATTAGCAAGCTTTGCAATACCGTGTAAAAGCGGTTCACAACTTGAGACTGTCAACGAATTAAATAGCGTTTCTGCTTATTCAGTTATTTCCGTCGCTACTGTACAGTAGTATGATCGTTGGATCATTGTCCCGAGTCCACGCTACAAAAAGCGTTGCATTGTCGCCGCCGCAGCAGCCAGAACGATTGTACCAACCCTTGCCATTTTCCAGTGTTAAAAAGAACCATTTTCCGATTTTCAACTCAAATCAGCAGTTATAATATCTGATTTTATGCTAGCCATTTAAATTATATATGAAAATTGAATCGCCTATGAACATCTTGTGCAAGTTGATTAAATCACAAAATTGCATGCTTTTGAATCAGGTGAGCTCCTTACCAATATAAAGAATTTCTTTTCCTTTTGCATTCATCATATCGCACAAAGTATCAGAAGAACCGCCAGAATATACAGAGCCCTTTTTCAATTCGCCAGTATAATGGCCGATATGAAGCTTTCCAGTGTCCTAAACAAGGATTTTTTAAGTAAATGTGAAATTTCACAGCAGAATTTGAAAGTTTAATAAAGTGGATATGATTCGCAGTTTCGAAACCCTGATATCAACCACAAATATTGTGTGAAAGTTGTAGATAATTATCTTACATCTAGTTATTACGAATGAATCAAAAACTGGTAAGAAGCACAAGGCCCACAAATTTATGGTGGTCTGTCTATTTTAGAGGGTCGAGCTCTACTGTAGGTTTTTCCTAAAGGTAACCCAACAAACAAAAAACATCTACCATTCTTTCTTTTTATAGGACCAGATTTAAGCACTTTTACAGGACTGGATTTAAGAACAACCTATATAGCATATTTTAGGCGAGATTGAAGGTATATTTAAATCAGAATGACAACGGCAACGTTAATGAACGGACGTACAATCAAAGAAAAATATTTCAAAGCACACGTAACTTTGAACGAGCAAACTTTTTACTAAAGGTCACTTTCAAGCAAAAGACAAATATGGTAAATGTACTTAAGTAAATGCAAACAAACCACACATACCGTTATTTGTGTGCACGGAAAGAATGTCACTTAGAACACACGATTCAGCACTACTTTAAAAGTTGGTTCTATTTCAGAAATTTTGATGTAGCTCTTTTGCAGTCAAACTAATTTAGATTAGTCAGCGAAAAAGCCAGATCAAATTTTCTTGAATAGGGTTATACAATCTAAAAGTATAAACAATAACCCCTAAAAAATACCATATTTATTTTTACAAATTAAAGTTATTCAGTGACATAAACAGTGTTTTATAACTTAAATACCAGATCAACTTGACGAAGAACTGTTCCTTCACCAAAGAATAGTGGCTTCTTAGCTTCAACCAATACAAAATCGAAATAGCTGATCCAAGGTCGATGAGGAGTTTTCGGCTAAAAGATACAACAAGCTCGTTCAACGGAATCAGAAAAAAAAGCTTTTAAGAAGTTGATACTAATCAAAACTGAGTGTACCGTTAACGACTTCATACTTCGCAAATCCATTTTGCTGGGATTTTCTACCAGAAAGGCTTTTTGTGCCTTGAAGTAAGATTACTATATACTTCTTAACAATTAACAAATAACAGTTTGATGGTTCTTTTTAAAGTAAGATATCTATTGGTTAGTATTTCATCCGAACACCCATCAAATGGAAACATTTATCACAACATTTAAAGGGATGTTTAAACAGAAAATGTAATGCAACAGTGAAAAAATTTGCGCGAATTTCAATTAAGTGCTAAGGACATCATTATAAAAGATAGTGCATGAATCCTTATCGAGTAAGTTGCCTCATGTAAAACTTCCTCAAAAATCTCTCTATCCTAAGAAAATCCTGCATATTGAACTGCACTTCCAAAACGGTATTGCCACACTTAATAGGTATGTTTCGTCATAGACGAACATTTATCATCACTTAGGAACATAAGGCTTTGCAGTCAACAGTCTTACATAACGCATGCCATGCCTTCGATACAAAACTAACACACCCATTACGCACAACACAAAGGAAGTTCGCACAACTTTTTTGCAATATCGAAGCATCTAAGTTTTTACTTTACTTCTTAAGCAAAGTGACGGTGTATTATTAAACTTACAACGTAAACCTTTAGACCAGGTAACTAGCAAACAACTAGCAAACTACATAGATCCAATTCATTAAAAATGGAAGACCTTAGGTTAAGGTATCTAATAAAAACTTCATCAGATTGCACTTAGCACTTAAAAAACTGTGCCGTTACTGTTGCATACAAAAAAGCAATTGTAAAGTAGCAATAGCATGCAAAGTTACAAACAATACAATACCTCTGCACCCTGACAGGTTGAAGTTCATGACGTTAGATGAAAACCACACGCAAGTTTCAGCATGCAAGTCCACAAAACAGCAAACCAAAAACAAGAAACAGTAAGTTGGGTGAACTCTATCAAACTAAACAACACTCAATCGCTTGCCGGACGCCGACGACTGTCACAAGTCGGTACACGACAAATGACCGCAAACTAAGGTTGACGGTTAGTTGGCTGGCGACAGTTTGCCGCAGTTATCTTACCTCGTCATAAGTTAACGTCACTCGCGAACAGCGGAGGGATAGAATGTGACGAATTCGACAATTCGATTTGGGTATAACCGGTTAGTTGGTCTAGCGGTAACGTGTTTGTCTCTAGAGCGGGAGGTCTGAAGTTCAAATCTCGGGCCGCTAAATCAGCCACAGTGTTGCCTGCGGCTCGCCACCGCTGCGACATTTCTTCGAAAGGAGCTGTGCTGTCGCAGACGCAATAATGCGGAGAAAGGCCTCGTCAACTCGTTACACGCTTCGCCGTAATACAGCGAGTATACTGAAAGACTTGGTTGATTTGATTTAGGGGTATGCATTGTAGACGTTGGGTGTTCATGAAGTTTTATTTTATCATTTAGGTTTACAGCCAAACTAATTACTAGTTTTTTATAATATATGCTCACATGAATACACAGTGTCTGGCTACGAAAAACAAAAAAATGCTCACACATTTTCAAAACGCTAACAGTTTAGAAGGTTGATCTGCAATACTGGCATCACACTGACACACTCTGTTACTAAAAACTACAAATAATACACAACAAGCGAAAAAGCAGATAAGATAGATCGTTATTATAGCAATAATTTTGTACCAGACTCCAGACTAATAACAAAAGGAAAAAAACGTAAAAAAGCAGCAATAAAAAGTGTGATATTTTTCTTGTTGATTTGCAAGAAGCAGTGATATCACAACGCGAAAATAAAATGGAACGAAGTCCATGCTACAAAATATGAGACGTAAGCTATTGCTTTAGTTTACAAAACATCAAGACATACAAAGTATCAATCCAGCTAATCTGACAATAACAATTTCTTACCTCAGGGCCGTGAGGAAAGTCAAACAAAAACGTCATTATTTTCTGCAACACAAAAATGTTAATAATTTTAAGAAACACGAACCCCCTGAAATTTTACGCAGAAACAACCGATTACATCAAGTTTATGCAGCAAAGATGCTTTAACAATAGGGTTACTTTTAGCTCTTTACGTATTGCTTTCGTTCTTTGATAAGAAATCGTCTTACGTTAGCATATTAAATGCTAATGACAAACAGTAAATATTGCAAATTTGTAATTCAAAGAAATGTTACCGAGCTCGCACTAACCATGATATTACGTAAATACACACTGGAAGATTAATTGGCATTGCACTCAAGCGCTCGGCAATTGAGTTTAATTTTACAAATATTTTCCATTTGCGGCAATGCAATTGCCCTCGCTTGCAACATTTGTTAAACGGCAAAAAGGCAATCGATATTTGCTTAGGTTGCATTTTGAGCTTAGCTTGTTGAGAAACATCAAACTGTACCGTGCGAAAAAACATATTTAGCTCATGTGTTGGGTTACCACAGTTCGAAAGCTTCATGATATTGATCAAGAGCATGTCTGTCTGTTGGTCAAGTACCGGAAGTTACGCCCTCTGGAATAGGAGCTTTGAGGGGTCAATTCTACTGGTTAAATTGGATACAAAACTTAATCGAATTTGATTAAATTGTGACGGCTTGGAACTACAGCGACATTTTAGTTTCCCATACGCAATGAATGAAAACAGGCACCATTAAAGGATTTGATTCGCGGTCGATCAAAAATTACGAGCAGTTTTAATCACAAATCTAAGAACAAATACGCGGCGGCACTTAATCAACTTTTTCTGGCACAGGGAAAATTCAGTGAAATCCACTGAACTAGTGAGTAATTTGACGCCATTTGTCACAAGAGTTCAACAAAATTATGACGACTACTCGCAAATGCAGCATAACTGCGGTGTCACTTACATTCGTGTAGTGAAAATCGCTGTTTGTAACGAGAAACACTTTTCCGTGTTCTTTCATGCGGTCCAAAAGGAGAGGCAGTTTGGGTTCTTTAACAACGTATCTGTCCAGATCATCTAGTGTCTTCGATTTCATTTCACCCTAGACAAAAAAGTGGTGTAAAAAATGTGACACAATAAAAGCCTTCTCAAAAAGATATTGAGTAAACTGAGAGCTTGTTGTTTATCGAAATAAAAAGACCAGGTAGATATTCCAATAGCCTTCAAGTACACGCCCAGCTACGCATGGCATAAGCAAACATAATGTCCAAGTTTACCTTCAAATGCACAAAGTCAATGGCATCGCGTATGTCGGAATGGATAGTCGCATATGACATCACAAGGTGTTCTTTTAGAATTCCGTTCCTTTGCTAAAAACAAATCTGAATACGTGATCATAGGTAGGTTCTGATTGCAAAATAAAACAAACCAGAAAATAAAAACATTGTGGTAACTCTGTATTCGACCCATTCCAAATCGCACCCATCATATAAACAATCTTCAAGGTGGATCAGATACTCTATCAAAACTTTTGCGAGTTCTTAATTTTCGCTCAATTCAAGTGCTGAGTAAATAACAGTGTATATCATGGCTTTACTTAACCTATTTCACCAAGACAAGCTTTGCGAAAGCAAGACAAATCTTTCATGAGTATGAGCGGACAACACGAATAAAAAATCGGAATGTGTTGATGGCAAAGCCGGAACACCTACATCAGTTGGGTCCACGACAACTGACCGCGAACCAAATAAGTCCGATTGGCTGAGAATGGCGATCATAAAAATACTTTACTATCCCCAAAACCATGTTGCTCAAACCCTCACTTTGTGGCAAAATCACTGTGACGAAACCGTTGGTTCGCAGTCAGTTTGTCGCGGTCAGTTGACTTGGCTCGACGTCAGTTGAAGTAACTTTGGTTTAAAATCTTAAAACTGATCACGCCACATTTCAATTCAGTTCTAAAGCATTTTACGTGGAAAATAAACAATGAACTCACCTGAATATAACCTTCTGTGGTGCAGAAGTAATTTATGACACAAGCTTGCAAGTAAATTTCTGGAAGGTTGAACAGTGTGTTACAAATGTAATACCGATTTGTATCTCCAAGTTGTACAAATTTGTTGGGGTAATCGGCGACAATTTCAGCGCTGTAAAACAACCAAAATGTTTAAAAATAATTTACGGCTTCGATAAAAATCAAATACTTACTTCTTCAAAAATCGGAATCCATGGGAACAGACCATAATGTTTCCGTACGTGTCAACCTAAAAACAGTTTATCTAGACAAGGCAAAAAAATTATTTACCTTAATGACAATAAGTCATTGAATTAAAGAGATTTCAAATCAAAGGAAATAATTAGCAGACCAGTTACACTGGAAAAGTAAAACAATAAAAGCAAGTAAAAACTAATTTTAAGACGACTTTCCCCAACTTAACTAATTATAACTCATACTAACCCAATTCAGCTTTTAAAATAACATACTTTAAATATCTGGTTCGGGTGATCACAAAGCAAAGAAAAACAAAACTAAACTGTTAAAAGTCAAAGCAATAGCCCCAAAAAAGTTCACGCTGAAAAACCTATGCATTAAAAGCGGCCGCAAAAAAGAATACAATAAAATTAGATATGATCGACAGTTTTTTTAAGTACATACTTTCAACATATGCCCCAACTCCCTGTCAAAGATAAGACCACGCAACACAAAAGCGGGATCATAAACATATCGTTTTAGGTCTTCTGGATATCCACAGTGAATTAACCTTTAAAAAATTGAATACCGTCATACATATATATTAAAAAACCCCAAATCTTTGTTCAAGCAATTCTGTATTAGTCCTAAGACCAGAAGGAGGGCAAACAATAATTTTCAACAATACTAACCGTATCTACCAGCTATCTTTTAAACCACATTTTCAAAAATACAACACAGGTTTAATAAGGCATTGACAGATAACAAAAATTGCAAAGTTTTAAAGCAAAATAAGCAAGATTGATTTCAATAAAATTTAAAAGTGCTAAAGAGATGTATGAGTAGTTTGATATCAAGTACAACACTGACAACAATACTCTATTGATTGATCAATTTCACTGAATATTTCACAAGTTACGTGCATATTTACGTAAATCAGGGATGTGGAAGCGGTGGAAATGGCAAATTTATGTGGAAGCGTTAAAAGGGTACCTCTTCCGCTTTGCCATTCATATCAAACGACAAAAACTTGAATGTGGTGCAAGTTTTTGTGAAATATACG
Organism: Trididemnum nubilum; assembly: GCA_963965965.1. Taxonomy (NCBI): domain Eukaryota; kingdom Metazoa; phylum Chordata; class Ascidiacea; order Aplousobranchia; family Didemnidae; genus Trididemnum; species Trididemnum nubilum. Next base: position 12,815,697 of record OZ014482.1, on the reverse strand, counting down.
ACGAGAAGTAAATGTTTGATCGATCATCATTTTCAGAAACATTTTTAATGGCTTGTGGTTCACTTAAATCTAGGGCAGCCCCCAATCTATCAAATCAAAGATGAACCATGTAACTAACCAACTCATTTTAAAAATTATGAGTTCAAAAATTCTCAATTTTAGTACTAAAATTTAAAGACTTTCTCAAAAACATTTTAAAATGAGGCTTTGCCAATTTTTTTGAAAATTTGTGGCCGTACTTGTATAACACAGTCAGGGAACACAGTATATTCACCAACATAAACAAAGTTTCCAGCATTTTAATTTCTTTCATTGCGATAATATATTCTTGAAATGCAAACAGAGGAGAGCATCATAACGTCTCTCAAACAAAGTTTAATATTGTATGACTATTAAACATGATGTTATAATGGTTGTCTTAATTATTGCTAAGTACCGTTAGCGACAACAATTAATCTAATATAGTACTCTATCCAACTACATAATTCTTGCAATGTTTTTTTTATTTTGCTGACCTGAAAATACACCTTGCTAGCAAAATTTTGAAGCCAACCACATGCACAAAAATAAGTTATTAAAAAAAATCTTTAAATGAGCAGATGCAGTTGAAATAAGTTATTATCCCGAGCGCTTGGAAATCCGTCTCCACACCCCAAAGAATCGCTCATTACTTCAAACTTATGGGTGGACGTTCAGAGAAATTCGAATCAGCTGAAACGTAACAACCATGTGATTTGACTTTTTGCTTTCGAGCCACTTCAAAGTCGAATTCCTGACTACGACAACGCCCAGATCGTTGCAATGACAAACCACTGAATACAATCACATAATTTGGTTCTGTATGATGTTTTTAGATGGTGATAACAATGCTGTTTTATCTTCACTTATCTGGAAAAAAAATTTAAGACCAAAAAATTCGTCATCAAGTGGTGGAAGCGCAAGCACTAAGGGTGGAAGAAGAAGTGATTGAAAAATTGCCGCTTCCACATCCCAGGCTTAAATCCAAAGTAATTTTCAAATGTTGCATTATGGGTATTACAATGGCAGAAAGTAATGTTACATAACTTTACTGCCATTATATACCACAAATAAAAGTATGCAGAGCGTACCTGTCTCTAGCTAATTCAAAACCTAGTTCTTCCAGTTGAGGTGACTTATAAACAGCAAGAGTATAATCCATGTCGAAACCAAAAAATTTAATTTTTTCGAGGCTTAAGCTTCTATTTACAAACACCCTGAAAAAAAAAATTCAAGATTAGACTACTAAGATGATTAGGCCATAAGTGAATTGGGAGTAGAGGTGCTTACACAAAATTTGCAATTATTTCAAGTTTTAATTATAATGTGACAATAATGCCAAAATGAAACAATTAATCGAGTGGTAACGTGTTCATCTCTGAAGCGATAGGTCAAACGTTCAACTCTTGAACATGCCAAATCAGACACAGTGTTGAAGTGTTGCCAGCAACTTGGCACTGCTGTGACATTTCTTTGAAAGGAGCTGCGTTGCCCAGACATGGGCCCTGCCAGCTCGTTATGCACTCTGCATATTACACTGAGTATAATGAAAGATTTGATTGATTTAATTTGAAAAAGAGCAAAAGATCAAATTTATTGTAGTTAAGATGGCAGTTAAAAGTACTTGCTACATCTCTCTGATATAATTACTTTCAAACATATAATGCTGCCTGTGCAGCTACTGTTAACACATCAATTACATAACCTAGTTAGAATATGGCATATTCAACTTCTGGTATCTCTATATTTCAAAGCTAAAAAAATTAAATGTAGACATAGGGTGCGTGCCATGCATCCATCAAGACATAACAACAACACTCCTGTTAGCTAGTTACAAAACCACCTCAATTTTTCAAGTTCCACAACTGTTTTATGTAATTGATTTGTCCAGGAATATATTCTTAATCAATGATAATAATATATGGAATACCTTTAAATAAGATTGCATTATATCCTGCATTCTGAAAAGACATATGGGTGATACAGACTGTCAAGCAGTGTTCCCACTAAGCCGATTTTTTTCAGCAAATCGGCGATTTGTTGGAGCAAGGGCAAATAAATTTCGGCAATATAGTAAGCATAGCTTTAGAAAATTTGACATATTTGAGGAAATATGACATTTGGTATACTTTAATATTGGATTGGTACAAAATTTAGGGCGCATAAATGTCTTTTTAGAGCTTCGGGCACAATTGTTTGAAGAAAATTTGGGCACTCGCCGATTAGCCATAAAGTTAGAGGGAACACAGCTGTCAAGTAAGATAAATCATGGTTATTTGTATTCAGGAACTAGCAAGCAGTACTTGATTTGTCATGCAGCACTTAATCTGTTCCATTAACCACAATATTGATACAGAGTAAAAATACTTCAATAGGTTTACCTTCCAGCAGGTGCCCTTTTGTAGGGCCGCATTTCATTGACCAAACCATTTGCATTGTTTTGAGTACTAGAAGAAGCCATTTTAACCATATTATAACTGTCTTCACAACATGGTCCTTTGCTTACCATTTTCTAAACACACTGGAAGTCAATTTCTAACACAATCATATTGGAAAAGACTATTTTATTGGAATTTTTAATATCTACTTTTTTTTAATAATTCTGATCCATATCTAACCAAACTCAAACAATTATTCTAAAACTAACCCCAAACCAAACCCAAACTCCAACTCAAACCCTTATCTTCACCCTTAAAACTGTATATGAAAAATGCAATCTACAACTTTTAAACACGGGGCATTTATTTGACACTGATTACGCATCGAGACTATTATGCGCCTGGACTTTTAGACGCCATAGGGAAAAAATTTCTTTCCTAAATTTTTTTTTCCAAAAAATTTTTTGTTTCGAATATATAACAGTCTTTTTAATTTTTGTTTTTTCAAAAACATTTTACTTTGATTAAAATGTTAATATCTTCGAAGCTTTTTATCTGACACTTGTCAAGAAAAATCATCAGAATAGAGATCGCAGGAAAAAGAGCTGCTCTAGAAAAAAGTCAAGCAGTGATTGGCGGGAAAATTAGAGAGAGCAGCATGAGAGATGCTAACAATCTTTAAGCTGTACACGAATTCTTTTTGTCGGCACAGGGTGGCAGGGTTAGAAGTTTTGATAAAAGAGACTTTAAAAGCAGATAGATGGAAGGAGAGCAGAAAAAGTTTTACAAACAAAATTGATTCCTTATTGTATTTTTCTCAATAATCAAAAATGTTTTCGACATGCTGGGCTAATTTTTTTTACCTAATCAGGACACATGCAATCTCCAGCCGGCGATCTCAAATTTTGTGGTGCACAGGCACGAGTTGCTTGTGTAGCATTGGCACACACCGCAAGCCGCATGACGTTTCATAGTTATTTTGAGTCTACCTTTATCAAACAATACAGTACAAAGTTTTTCAGGAGCTAACTATTCATCTCTCAACAGATTCCTATTTATGATCGCTACACCTTATTGTAAATATAATAAAAACTATCTTTAAATGGATATTCTTAAGTTTAATCGTTACACCTTGTGGTAAATATACTTACACTGCAGTAAAAACAATGTTAAATTCTTGCAGTTACCTTCTTCAGAATTGCATTAACAACTTTTCAAGTTGAACAGGATTGTATGCTGCTTCAAATTACTCTTTTACTTTTGAATTGTTTTTGTAGTGTGGGTTGAAAAAGTGGCTGCAGACTTGACAACCATTATCGATAATTTTTCACGTAAAACTTTTCATCCAAGTGCTATAGTTTAAATTTATCCCACTCACTGCTTTCCCTTCAATAAAAATAAAAAGACGTATCATGAAGAGCTCTCTCAATACTGCACAATGTGCTGTTGTCGATGGTAGCCCTTCGACCTGTCATTTTACCTTATTCAAAAGAGGGTTGAGGCCACAGAGGAACTCTGGGGAGACTCAACAATTGGACCACACCCAAGGTCTGAGCCAGAGCTCAGAAGTCAATGATAGAGAAGAAGGAAAATGGGCTCGGCAGTCACCTTTATTAAAACTTCTAACCCTACCCTCTGTCGACAAAAAGAATTCGTGTACAGCTTAAAGATTGTACACAAATGGCGCTCTCTCATTGATCTTTTTCCCGCCAATCACTGCTCGGCTTTTTTCTATAGCAGTTCTTTTTCCTGCGATCTTTATTCTGACGATTCCTTTTGACAAGTGTCATATGAAAAGCTTCGAAGATATTAACATTTTAATCAAAGCAAAACCTTTTTGTTTGAAAAACCTTTTTTTTGGAAAAAGTTTTTATTTGAAAAAAAATTGTTTTTAAAAATAAAATACGTTTTTGAAAGAAAAAATTAAAAAAACTGGTTAGTTGAAAAAAAAAACAAACAAAGTGTTATTTGAAACAGAACATTTTTTTTTGGAAAAAAATTTTTTTTTGAGAATACTTTTATTTGAAAAAATATTTTTATTTGAAAAGAAAAATTTTTTGGGAAACAAAATTTTCTTCTGGAGAAAAACTTGTTTTTGGAAAAAAAAAGTGTTTGAAAAAATTATTAAGAAAAAATTTTTTATTCAGAAAAAATTATTTAGAAAAAAAATTTTCGCTTCCGCTGCCTGAAAGTCCCGGTGCATGATTACCGGTGCCTAAACGTCCCACACCTAAACGTCTTCGCCTAAGAGTCATGGTCTGGAAAAATGTGGCTATAAATATTCAATTTTATTCATTCTCTTCAACTTTAAAATTTTAAATGAAATAACCACTCGCAATCATTTAATTAAAAAACCCAAAACTAGTCTAAGCAAAAAATATACAGTATAAATAAATCGATCACTTCTCAAGTTACAAAAACAAAAGATATTATGCTTGAAGTATATATCAGATACTGTTTTGCGTAAATAGCTCTTACTAAAACTCTTTAACCAATAAGTGGCTGATTGATTTGATGAATGAAATAGGCCTTTGCAATTTTTTCTCCTTTACACTGCTGCAATGTCTTAGAAAAATTGCCAACTATATAGCTCTAAATTAAACTATAAAATCATATTAAAAGGTCAAAAGCATAACAGTCTGTTTGGTCCTTAGGACTCATCAGCTGCTACTGTAATCTGTAAAAGAATTATTATAAACTAAAACGTCAAAATTCTCTAAAAGCTAAAATTGCATAATATTGAAGAACCTGCCAAGCTAATACACTACTACAGACTGCAAGCTGCAGTGTTATTCCGCTGAAATACCGCACTGATTAAAACATTGGTTAAAAAATAAAAACTATGGTTACACAATTTTCAGCTTGTATTTGTTTTTGCTTCTGCATTTTTCCATAAGCTGTGATCTTTTGTTGAGCGCAACCGACTGTTGTGCTTTCAACGTTTTACTGTGATTTTATTGTTGTATTTTGCTCTGATTTTACTTTGTATTCCATCAAGCACTGTTTCAGAAGATAGACCGTTAACAATTTTCTAGCTTTAAATTTAGAAATGCCAGTAGATAGTTCTTATTTAACAATCAGGAAGTTCAAGTAAAATTTCAGTCAAAATTTTTAAACATTTTAGATACCAAGAAACTTTTTAAATACCAAGAAACACTGCAAAAGAATCTTTAAAATGTTTAAAAATCTATCATACTATTTACTATACGAAATACAGTAAATAAGCTGCAAATAAGCATGCAAAAGTTTAAAATTTACAAAAAAGCTGAGAACAGCATTAATTAATGTTGTTTCAGCTTAATCATTACTACAATATCACACCTTCAAAGTGCCAATATTCTTAGGTATATACTTCATTTAAAAGCAATTTCCCAAGCAGGTGGAACACTTACCATATCAGAATGTTAAAAAACCATCAACTTTTTCAGCTTTACTTCACAAGATGGACAGAAAACAGACTAAAACCACAACACTAACTAAAAAACAACACTGACTTTTTTTGTTGAAACGTTAAAATATTTTAATAAAAATGCTATTTTTGGTTAAATCCAGAATCTACCAAAACCTTTACCAGTTCACTTATCTATGTTACATACGGAGTTCACACCAACACTTTAGTACTGTATTTCATACTTTTAAGTTGCTTACCGATAAAGCTTGATAACCATAATAATGTTAACAGACAAGCATTTTACAATGATTAACTTACAGGCTAGAATCCTAAAATCATAATCTGTAATGCCCCAGGTTCAGCTAATCTCATACTTATTGTATTTAGACTTAATTACTTACAATCCAGAACTATTAGTCAATAGTTAGCTACCCATTACCGAAACTGTCTGTTGGGTAATAATGCTATGCTTATTGCTTGTGTTATGTGTGATAAGCATACCATGAATTTGGCTTCTTAAAGGAACTACCTGGCTTGTATGAAAGGAATGCTCTATTTCAGTAAAAATTTTCATCTACATTTTATTTATTCTGGCTAAAACCTCATCCAAACTTAAATCCTAGTTCTGAAACTAACTTAAAATCTAATCCTAACTCACACTCTTACTTACAGTACTCAAAACCAGGGATGTGGAAGCAGCAAATTTTTGTGGAAGCAAGAAGCAGGAAAAGGTTACTGTTTCTGTTTTGCCATTCATATCAAACATCAAAACTTGAATGTGGTGCAATTAAAAAAAAAAAACACAACGAAAAATGAATGTTTGATTGATCACCATAGGCAAAAAATTTTTTTAAAGTCTTGTGGTTCACTAAGATCCAGTGCAGCCCCCACCTTATCAACTCAAAGATCAACCATGTAGCTAACCAAATCATTTTTAAAATTATAGGAGTTCAAAAATTCTCTACTTTAATCCTAAAATTTAAAGACTGTCTCAAAAGCCAAAAACACTTTCAAGTAAAGCTTTGTCTATTTTGTGGGGCCATACTCATATCCACAAAATCTGGGGCTATATGCCTACTGGTATAAAACAGCATTCACAAAGATAAACAAAGTTTCCAGGTCCAGTGTTTTAATTTTTTTTTTTCCGCAATAATATGTTCTTGAAATGCAAACAGAGGAAAGCATCATAATGTCTATCAAACAAAGACTAATATTGTATGACTATAAACATGATGTTATACCGGTAATGCTTGTCTTAATTATTGCTAAGTATCAGTACCATTTGCGACAAGAATTATTCTAACATGGTATATACTGTGTATAACCACACAACCCTTGCAATGTTTTTTTTTTATTTTGCTCCCCTAAAAATACATGTTGTCAGCAAAATTTTGGAGCCAACCACATTCACAGAACAAGTTATTAAAAAAAAATCTGCAAATGTGCAGATGCAGTTGAAATCGTTATTATCCTGAGCACTTGAAACTCCTTACCCAGACCCAAATAATCCTTCATTATTTTAAAACTTCTGCATGAATATTTAGAGAAAGTTGCATCAGCTAAAAGTGAAACATAATGATTAATGGCCATGTGATAAATTGGACTTTTTGCTTCAGGGTTGCTCCAACTTCGAATTCCTTACTATGGCCATGCGCAGATCCAGGCAATGACACACCACTGATGACCGAAGTGAATACAATCGCCTATAATTCAGAATTTGGTTCTACATGATGTTTTTGAAATGATAACAAAGCTGTTAGGTATATTTTGACTTAACTGGAAAATATTTTTGCCATAAAATTTTAAGATTAAAAAATATCAAGCAAAATTACATCATCAAGAGTTGGAAGTGGAAATGCTAAGGGTGGAAGTGGAAGCAGAAGCAATTTAAAAGTTGCCCCTTCCACATCCCTGTATAAACCCTAATCTCAGATCTTGACTCTTCAAAACGCAAAAAAAACATGCGCATATGCTGTATGAATTTTCCTTGTTTTTGTTTAACTTTCTTCAACTTAAAATTTCTAGTGAGTTAGTACCATACCTATTGCTGGTAGCCTAGGCCTAGTCCCTCCACCACAACCTCAAACCTTGGTAAGCCCTACTACACTAGGCCTAGTCTGTAGTAGTACGACTAATACCTTCAATAAAACGCACTAATCACTCTGTACTAATACTGAACAGCTGACAGTGCACTGCTAGTGCTAGTACTAGTACCGATAGACTATGCAGTACTACTGAGTTACATGACTACCAACCAAGGCATGGTATGGAATGGAAAATGGAATGGAACGGAAATTTCGGTATGGAATATGGAAGATGCCTGAATGGAATGGAATGGAAGATTTCAAGAATGGAATGGAAGACAATCTTCCACACTTTTATACCAATTCCATACTAGATTTTGTGCATTGTATTTACAGAAAAATACACGATGTCGGGTGGTGATAAATAATACTGTCACTGAAGTATTCAACTTCAATATCTAGGCGTATTATTTGTCGATAAATCGCAATACTTTAGTTGCTTATATTGCATAAACAGGGTACGTATTGGATCATTGTAAGTACAATGCAATTTGCTGGATTAATGTTATATATAGTTTACGACTTTGACAGGTTTAACTTGTTTTTTTGTTTATTTTTGAGATTGACAATTTGCCAAGTCCTAAATTTTGTTTTCTTACATCGCCACGAAAACTAGCATTTGCTATTTCATTCCTGTTTCAGCTTAATTTTTATTTATATTTTTAGTTTTTCAGCTTACAATATTTCTTTTTGGTGTTAAAGCTTGGTATTTCTGTTACGGTAAATGTTCTTTAGCAGTTTGGTTATGAAAATTTTACAGTTGATATGAGAGCAAACTTGTACGGTAATGATTAAACTATAGGCGTAACCAGGGGGCCCAGGCCCTCTGCTTTTCCCCCAATTGAAATGCTACCAATGATAAAAATGATGACACAAAGCCTATTTATTCAGATTTTTTAGCTTTTTTTGGGCGCAACAGTGTATGCGTACAACAGCATTTAGCAATAACTTAATATTGATGACCAGGTGCCAGCGTCCTCACAATTTAAATTTTTGCCAACCAATTTAAATGTCCAAGCCTAGAGAAATTCAGTGTTTTTATTCTAAAAGGTGCAATCTCAGGTCCTCATCCAACTTTTTTTATGCAATAATATGTTGGTAGTGACTATTTCACCGAAAATTTTCAAGTGAAAGAAAATAAAACGAAAATGAGAAATATTCATCCGCGCTTTTTTCATTTGCTTTTTTAGGGGTTAAGATTAGGGTTTAGGTTAGGGTTTGGGTTAGGGTTCGATTTGGGAATAGTTTTAGAGTAAGCATTTGAGTTTAGGTTTGATTTGAGTCAGAATTAATAAAAGACTAGATAAAAATTTTTGGTGAAATAAAGCCTTCCTAATATGTTTTAGGCCCCCAGCTAACTTTTATATTGCTATAGCATGATTAGTAACGATTTATTGCATCTTATGTACCAGTACCAACTTGAAATAACTCTGAATTCCACCTTCACCACCTACGGTACCAACTTTAAGTAACAATCCACCTCCATCTCGTCAGTTTTAGCGCGACAAAATGCTTCTGAAAAAACTTAGCTTGGGGAAATGCTTATTGAACAAATTATTGAAGTTGATTCTCAGGTGCCTGGGCTCATGGTCATACATATTCCTAAAACTGGATATTTTTATGACAAAACAAATATCTTCAAAAGCAAATCTTCGAGTGAATGATTTAATGCTAAAAATGTTGCAGAAAGCAATTGTACCTTGATTCCCCTGACCAGGCCAAGTCACAAAATCTAACCCCAAAATGCAAGATTTTAAAGGTGTTTTGGACTTAACCTGAAGTAAAGGGAAAGATTTGTTCAATATGCTTTCAAATTTCAAACATTTTCTTCTTTCAAATGGATTTGAAAACATGCAAAATGTGGTCCAAATGACATTAAAATAGGCATTTTTTCCAAAAATTTACAAAAAATCGCTCAGCGGTTGGGTGCTTCCCCCCCAGACTCCTATAGCCTCCGGTGGTTGCTGGCTCCACCCCCCATGCGCTGTCTGTGACATGTTTGAGTTGCACTAATTTGCTCACCACGTCTCCCAATTTTGATATGCTAGTAAAAGTTTTTAATTTGTAGTTTTAGTTTTTTCCCTTTAGCAAATCCTGGTTACGTGCTAAATCAGACCCCCAGCTTTTGATCTTTCATTCTTTGTCCTATAAAAAGTCCTCTTTTTGAAAATTTGTGATGATGTCATTGCATACGGTTTAGCCCTCCCCCCAATTCAAAATCCTGGCTACACCGATGCATTAAACCACGTGCAATATGCATTCTAGATACCAGTTGTTGCATTTTAATATTGTTGACACACCTTAGCAAGCGGTTGCTTACAACATAGGAAAGATGCAAAGCAGCAAAATATATGTTGCATTGCTTCCAGTCTAAAATTTCTTTGGTATGGAAGTATGGAATGGAATATGGAAAATTTTAGTATGGAATGGAAGATTTTTGGTATGGAATGGAAGAAAATTGCTAGTATGGAATATGGAAAAATCGTCTTCTATTCCATTCCATACCATGCCCTGCTACTGACTAGGCTATAGGCTACATACGGTAGCCTACACACAACACAGTACACTGCACACAAGTTAACGAACAAAAAACAAACAGTCAAAACAAACTGAAGCACATCTAACATTCGTTACCGCTTTTTCTTCGTTTTATTACTGACCTTGCGTCTTTGCCGGTTTGTCAAGTTACACATTGAATTTTGAGTTCTAAACTGACGACCTGAAATCTACAATTTGCTTTTGTCTGTTCTTGTTTACATCAAAATCAGCTGATTTGATTGAGGAAGTTTTGTTCATTGAACCATAAAAAATTTTTTTTTTACTTGTTTGCAAAGGTGGCTATTGGCATTTAGGTTGGACAAAATTACATAAGAACGGAATTAGATGGACTTTGCGTAAGCACAGCAAACTTTAAGCTACATTAACTGATATAATTATTTTTGGATCAATATATGAAACTAATCAACTTCCACTAGAGATACGAAACGATTGCAAAACCCTAACTGCCTAAATCAATCAATCAATCATTCAACTTTTTTTTCGGAATGGTTTAACGCTTACACTTCAACACATCTTGAATAGCACTAAGCATGCACAAAAAGGATGAAAACTGTGAAAGCACAAAAACCAAACCAGGAGACAGCGAAAATGACCATACGGTCTTCGAGTCAGTTGCCTCCTCGAAGCTGATATTAAACAAAAGCAAACAGTAAAAACAACACACACGACGGTATATACAAAGTTAAGGCAAACCAAAAAAATTTAATTGCCCAGTCCTTTCAGCGAAAAAATTTAACCTGAAAGTACGATTTCTGTGGGCAAAGTTTACATAAATGTCAGCTTTAATGTTGGAAAACTTTTACATAGAAAGTGTGTAGAATCAAAATAGGGTTTTAGTGCAGAAGAACCTTAGGAAAAATAAAAAAAGAAAAAATACATGCAGTATCATACGAAGTTGACCATAACATGATTCTAAGCATAGCAAGTATACTTCATTTTATTGTAACTAAAGGCTTTGTTAATTTTTAGATATCGGTATCATTTAAATATTTTGACCGCAGGTGATTTTTTAGTTTCTTTGCAAATAAGTTGGTTGGAGCTTGTTTTAGTTCATGTGGTACTTGGGCCCAGATTTTTGGTCCAAGTATGTGCATGGTCCGTCTACCTATTCTTAAGTTGGTGGGCTTTATGTAATAGTTTGATTTGGAGCTGTATCTTGTGTTATGGTCATGAAGTGATGAGACTTGTGAATACAAAGACTGCTGGGACAACTTATCTTGATTTGATGACAGAAAATGCATATACTTTGCAACTTTAACAAAAAATATATCTTCCAGGTTTAGTACTTGTAATTGGAGAAAAAATGGTTTTGAATGAGCCCGATAATCAGCACCACTGACAATGTGAATAATCCGTTTTTGTAATGATACCAAAGGGGTTAAATTACTGCGGGAACAAGAGCCCAATGTAGAGATGCAATATTGCAAGTACGGAAATATCATACTCTGATATACTGTTAGAAGTGTTTTTTGGTTAACATATATTTTTAATCTTGTCAGAGCCCAAGAACCCCTAGGAATTTTGGTGCTGATAGCTGCTATGTGTGGTTTCCAGGTTAAAATTTTGTCAATAAGCACTCCTAGATATTTGACAGAATGAAATTCTGTCAAGCATATATTGTTAATTTTGATTTCAAACTTATGCTTTAATTTTTTATTTGTTATAATCATATATTCAGATTTTGTGTAATTGATTGTCAACTTATTGTTTGCTTCCATCCATTTTTCAATATGTTTGATAGCTGAATTTACATTTTCTTGCAGTTTGACTGCGTTATTATGCTTCATAATTAATACAGTGTCATCAGCATATAATTTAACAGCAAAATTTGTGTTTTCTGGTAAATCATTTACAGAGGTGGAGTCGGGGACACAAGACTCGAGGCCAAGGCCAAGGCCAAGGACACAAAAAAAATCCGAGGCCAAGGCCAAGGACAGCCTTTCCGAGGACAGACACTCTCGAGGCCAAGGACAGGAATGCTCGAGGCCAAGGCCGAGTACCAAGGACACAAAGCGCAAGTGCTCTCCAAAAAAAAAAAAAGGTCTTCACAAAAATTTTTCAAGCGATCTCCACGAAAAAACGCTTTCCAAAAAATTTTTCAACCGCTCCACAAAATTTTAACTTTCCAAAAAATAGTGCTGTCCTCGAGCCGAGGACAGGCCAATTTTCGAGGACTTCAGGCCTCGAGGCCAAGGCCAAGGACTTGACCTTCGAGGCCAAGGCCAAGGACTTCAAAATCTGTCCTCGAGGATGTCCTCGAGGCCAAGGACGTCCTCGAGGACTCCACCTCCGATCATTTATGTATAATAAGAATAATGATAGGCCCAGTGTGGAGCCTTGGGGAACACCACATGTGACTAAGCGCATATCAGAACAGATTCCATTTACAACCGTACACTGTTTTCGATTAGTTAAAAAACTTTGAATGAGCTGAAATGAGACACCTCTTATGCCATAGCAGTTGAGTTTTTGCATCTCTTATTTTACAATGCATGCGTCATCTCTCATACAATGCGTCATCCCTCATTTTGATGTGCCGTTGAATTATAAGTAATTTTGCAGTAACTGACTGAGATTGATATATACTGGTATTGGAAATTGTATCAATATTAATGACATATTGGCAAACAATACAAAACAAAGCAAGGAGTTTTTTTTTCACTCCAATTGCCGACTTTAAATTCTGTAAAACATAAATAAGCATTATGAACTTTATTGATTTATTTTCTATCCAATCTGTAGTTACAGTATTTTTTTTTTTTTAGTATGCTTAAAGTTAGAGCAATTCTAATGTTGCCTTGCATTTTCTTTACATATTGACTGTGAGTTTTGTGCAGTAGGTACTTAAATTGTTAAATTTTGCTTGGGAGACGCTTTTGTAGCCTTGACCAAAACGCATTTGGCAAGCGAAAGTACTTTAGAGAAGATTACGCAGTTCCGCCGCCGAAATTGAACGAACACCAAAGAAAAAAAGGTCTTCATCAAAAATTGAAGTGTTGTTTCGCCAAAATTAGGTGAAGGCCAAGAAAAAAAAAAGGTCTTCGCCGAAAATTTAAGCGGTTTTCCGCCAAGATTAAGTGAGAATTAGGTCTTTTTGTCAGATCATTCAGCGCTTAAATCTTGATGGGGGGTACACCTAAATCTCGATGGGGGGACGCTAACTCTCGATGGGGGGGGGACGCGTTCCCCCGCGTTCCCCCTACAATTTAAGCACTGGTTTTGTGTATACTCTGTACAAAGTGTACATATCTTTGCAACACTTCGTTTTAATTTTGCATAAAATTTTTATCATAGATAATATCAGACTGAGAAAATCTAGAAGCTGTTTTTTTAACCTTAACTTGGTGAGGTGGCAGTAGACTTTGATGACCGTTCGGTCCTTCGCTGTCTTCTCACCAAGTGACTAAATATCGCTTTGACTCTGCAAGTTTGTGCGTTGGTTTTAAAGGAATTGCATATTTCGATGCATTGGTGATAGACCTAGAGGAAATTGCAGTTTTTTTCTTGTGACATGACGTCACTTGGTAAATAAATAAATATAATGATGATGATGATGATGATGATGAAAGTCTTTTAATCTTAAAATTAATCACTACCTAACTACAGCTGCAAAAGGGTTCTCGTGATTTTTGTTTAGTACATTGCTTAGTTTGTTATCGAGGCTATGTTGTTCTTTGTTGTCCCCATTTTTTTGTTTTAAACGGATTGCTTGTGTTTCTCACAATAAGCATAAAAATCAATTGGTATGGTACTATAATGTTGCTACTGATACTGGACCAATCAATCTGTCAATTTAGTACCATTGTTTGCTATTTTCTAAACTTTTAACAGGTCTTTTTTCTTTTTTTTAAAGCTTTTTGTTTTTGTCTTTTTTCAAAAACATTATCTATTTTCTTGCAAGCGTGTGTCGCAGTCTCTGCTCTAGCCAATGACGTCATGGAAGCAAGCAGCAAAATACCCACGAGCATGAAATGATTGGAACCAAAGCTTCTTAAGCCTACAGACTAGAGATGGCAACAACCCAGCGTACGCGGCCGCGCGCTATTGTTGGTGCACGGCGACGCGCAGCGTGGTGCCGTGGACCGTGGTGACTACTAACTAGAATCTGCTTCACGTAACAGCGTTCGCACAGTGCCGCGAACAGGGATTTCTTACATTGTTATACAATTATTGTTGGTAAATTATCTCCCTATGTAGCCTACAACAATGGTTAGTCATGATGTCTGATGTTACTGTTATATGAATTGAAGACCATAGGTACTTGATACTAAAACAGTAAAAGGTGCCTTCTGCTCAAACGTATTTTTTCAGAATTCGAAGCATTCTAAAATAGGCTTCTGTACTTTGGCCAAAATAAACTTACAGTAATTTTGACTGGCGGAACATGTTTCTTAACACCAACAAAAAGATTTTGGTTTGGGTAGGCTAGACTAGGAAAAGTTTAGAACGTTCGGTGAGAAGATAAAACAAAGGCAGACAAATGATGAAACAGGTTTGCGGGAAGCAATCATTACACTTACAGTTACAGCATAGGCACAAAACAAAGCCTAGCCTCATACTGTACACATCACACACCCTGTATGCAGTAGGGCTATGTTATTGGTACAAGCTCAAGGCTAGATAACAGTTTCTACTACACATGCGCTTGCATTTCAGAGTGACAGAGTTAGTTCAGTGTTGCCTATTCGTCACCAGGTCATGGTATCAAGCATTGATTAGGCTTTCGGTCCTAAGTCTGTAGCCTATCTCAGATCTGGTATAGCCTAAAGTAATAAAATTTAAAAGTAATAAAATATAAAAGTATCAAAGTATAAAATTTAACCATTTGCAACTATGCTTGAGAAATGAAATTATTTTTTTCTTAAAATTTTGGAGTGTGGTAGGTAAGCTTTGGCCCTCAGCAATACTTTAATTTAAGGCAGAGGCTGCTGTTACGTTATGTAAGAATAAGAAAATCGCTATTCTAGCCCTAACCCTAAAGCTAACTCAAACTCTAACCCTAACGTTAATCCTAACCCAAACTCAAAATCTAACCCAAACCCTAACAATAATTTAAAAAACAAAAAGAGTAAATGAGCACTCACTCTTTGCTCTCTTTTTCTTTTTATGGGTGTTACTTAACGTAATACCAGCCACTTCCTTAATTTAAAGGTGGTGAATCATCCAGCCAATTCTGGTGGTTTACAATGGGTAAAATTGAACTTTAATTTTTGATATTTTTTGTTTCGATTTTGGGGCTGCGGTAGCAAAGATATTCAACAAAACAAAGTGTTTTTGGCTGGAAGAAAAAAAACTCAGGAGTTTCCAAATACTTTTTTCGGGAGATATCTTTTTGTATTTGTTGAATATCTTTGCAATCGCAGTCCCCAAATTAAAACAAAAAATATCAAAAATTATAGTTCAACTTTAGCTATAGTAAACCACCAAAGTTGGCTGAATGATTCACCGCCTACGTGGTCACTATGATATGATCATTTTCGGCTTAAAATTTTTGTCATTCACAGGCTAAAAACATCACCGAAACTGGTCTAGCTTTGATACAGTAGATTATTTCTCTCAAATAATGTCACTAGTTAAGTCGGTCTACGATGTTTGGGCTCAAGACGTTAGGGCTCAGCCAAATATGCACTGGAACTATTTGTAGCACTTGAAATGTAAAATTTTGCATGGGTAGCCGCTTTTGCAGTCTTGACCAAACACATACGTAACTCCATGTTGGTCCAGAAGTTTTTATCCCAAGTTTTCCCCAAACTTGATTGAAAACCAAAAAAAAGGTCTTCATCACAATTCCGCACCATCTTCGACAGGGCTTTGAGTTGTATTGTTGCAAACGGCCACTCTTTTGTCTAATCATCCAGCGCTTACTCTTAGTGGAGAGCACTGAAATCTTGTTAGGGGGGATGCTGAAATCTCGATGGGGGGACACTAAATATCGATAGATGGTTCTAATTCTTAGTGGGGGGACATGTCCCCCTACAATTTAAGTACAGACTATTAGGTATCGGGACTTTTAAGTGCCTGAGCTAAAAAAATTAAAAAAATTTTTCAATGAATTTCAATAATTTTTTCCAAAAAAAAATATTTTCAAAAATTTTTTTATTTTTTGGAAAAATTTTTTGTTTCAACAGTTTTTTTTCAAAAAAACATTTTTTAAACATTTTTTTTCAAATATGAATTTTTTTGGCAACAAAAAAATTCGTGCCAGTGTGGTTCCCTCCTTAATATTTTAGCATTATCCCGATCTATAAAATGATCATAGTACAAAATGGTTAGGAAAAAAAATCTTTTTTTTTGAAAAACTATTTGTTTTAAGAATCCTAGGCTATTTCAGATTTATTACCTTCCTCATCAAACATTGCATTTTATAGTCTGCGAGAAATTTTGCAAAATCTGCTTTTTGTGATGTCACAAATTGCATCGTTGCCAGTGGTATGGAGTCAAATGAATTAAATCATATTTTAGCAAATAAAAGGAATTGTGGAAAAAAGGTTTGGGGCAGTGTTCCCTCTTAGGTTTTGGTGAGTCGGATTGCATACGAAAATTCGCGAATTTTCTTATAGTAAACAATTTAAAATCCAAAAATGAGTCAACGTGTGCCCAACAAAAATGCTAATTCGCTGATGAAAATCGGCCTAATGGTTACATAGGTTTGGGTTACCTCTTTATTACCTTAAGTAGGTTTCAATAAAACCAATTTTGGACAGTATCAGTATCTTTTCATTAATGTTACATTGCCTGCCCTATTGTAGGCTATACAGCTATTACACAAGCTTAACATCATGCATTTACCAGTGCTGAATATTTCTAATTTAGTGTATGCAATGGTGCCAATGTAACCAATAGGCCAATTTTTATCAGCATTTTTATTGGATACTTGTTGACTCATTTTTGGATTTTCCATTGTTTGTTATAGGAAAATTGCTGTTTTTTTTTGGTGCAGGTTGACTCACCAAAAAGCTAAGAGCAAACTCTACATGGTGCTATTCAAATTTTGCTGCAACTGGATCTGTAAGTTTGAACTCTGAAGTGTAATTGTAGCAATGGTTTTTTAAGTCATACGTGTACTGTGTAAGAGCTGCCAGCGGTATAAATTTTTAGCAATTGGCTCTGCATTTCAGTAATTGAGTTTGCACTAACCAGCTAAATAGCACCACAGCCTTAATTCCTTTTTTAATGATATCCAGAAACTGAAAATGTTAAAACAAACAGTATTAAGAACTTATAAGAATGTGATATGGAACAGTGTACCATCAGTTCATGTTGCAACATGGAATGCTTTGGCATCTTCATTCAATTTAGCGCCGCAGAAAAAATACAATTTTTGGAGCCAAAATGTTGGTTTATTTGAAATTTCAAGACTTGATAATCCTGAAGGTTTTAGAAGTTTAAAGGTAGGCTATGGTTACTGATCTCTATTTAATTTGCTTTTTTAAGCTTAATGTGATTACTGGCATCAAAGCGCATCACCATACTTGCTTAATATGTTGCAATGGCATATCCAAAGTTTAAATAAGTATAGCTGAGTAGACAAGAGAATTCCTTGGTTTGTCAAAATATCTGTCACTATTTATCAATTTATTGCTTTAAATGGTACATGACAAACGTGTTACAAAGTTAAAAAAGCTGTGACTGTTTGGAAATATATTAGTGTTGTCAGTAAATTTTAGTATTAACACACCTAATTTTGGTATTAATTTTATCCAGATCATCATACTAATCTACATACTTTTCTCTGAAGTTTGTAAACATATCAGATATCCTGGCTAGAGTTTGTAACCATATCAGATATCCTAGCTAAAGTTCAAAATTTATGCTATAGAATGAAGCAATCGATCAATCTTGGAAGTTGGTGGATAAAATTGCAAAATCTGAAGCTGGAGAAGAAACTGTCATATTGTTTGATGAATTATCAGATACACTATGCAAGTATGAGATTTACAATAGCAATGCTGATGTTTTAAACGGATATTACTGTTTGTCTGTGGTTGATATCAGGATTATCTACAGTGCTATTATTGTTTGTTAAGTTTAAAAGCACTGTGATTGATTCAAAAAACTTAATACCATTTGTGGCAAAACTTAAATGGCTGATTAGTTAATGAGTTATTTGATAAAAACTAAATCAATTTTAAATATAGTACTTTTTGAAGTGTTTTTAATGAAGAAGTTGTTTCTTCTGTTAATTATTATCTGAAAATGGTTGCTACCAGTATGTTACTAATCTGCAACAAACAGTGATATACCAGTACTAGACATGTCCTATTTTATTCCAGAGTGGCGGATATGGCTGACTTTGTTCGATGTGCACATCCCAATGCAGGTTTTGCAGAGGCAGCAGCTGATGCTCATTTAAGCATTGGAACCTTAGTGGAAGAGCTGAACACAAGTCAAGATCTCTACAATTCCTTAAAACGAATCACAGATAATGCCGATGTCATGAATAGGTAAATTGTTCTCTCTGTTGTAGCAACAATATTGAAGTAGAGTAGTTGTTAGAACAATGGAAACTTGGTGAAATAATTTCAGATGTCAAGTGTTTATACAGGATCAGACCAAATTAATCCTTTTGCAGTTACGAGGTGTAATAGTCTTCAAATTTTACCATAGGAGAAGCATTTTAGTATAAAAAAGGTCGAGCCAAGTCAATTGACCGCGACAAACTGACCATGAAGCAATAATTTTGTTACATGATTTCGTCACTGATTTCGTCGCAGTGATTTCGTCACAAAGTGAGGGTTTGGGCAAGATGGCTCTGGGGATAGTAAAAATATATTTAGGATTGCCCTTCTCAGCCAATCGGCGTTGTTCGAGGTCAGTTTGTCGCGGTCAGTTGTCGTGGACCCAAAAAAGGTAATCTAAAGTTGATCACTTGCATAATATATACTGCATCTTCATGAACACTACTAAGTTACGAGCTCAACTGTTGTTCTTGTGAAATCTATCTTGTTTCCTTATTTTGCTTCTAAAGCTTTTGCAAATTTTAAATTTTTACAGGCTGGATGAAGAAACTCGGACTGTTGCGGACTTATTTATGTTTGATTTTATGATTAGTGGTATTCATTTAAGTGTTTCAGAACGACAAAAGGCTGTCCAGTTACATGAAGAGCTTTTGCAGCTGACTGCAGATTTTTTGCAGGTTTGCACAACTTTTTTACTACGGTTGTTTTTTCTTGTATCTCCAGCTAATAGAGGATTTGATAGTCAGAGATCCACAGTTAATTATAGGATTATTAATAATGAACTGTTGGCATTTGTAGTAGTCTGCTTCACCCTTACTTGATTACCAATCGAGAACTATTCATTTAACTGAAAAAGTTTTCCATTATTTAAAAAATTTAACATTTATTATCAATTAAAAATTAAAACTTCTTATTAATAAAGAAGAATTCAATGGAAGCTTCTTATTCTCTAAGTTGCTTTTTTACATTATTTTCTGAATGGAACAATATGTTCATTTTTTAAATGTGAATAAACATCTATTTTTTTATGAATTGTGATTAATTCATGTTCAATTGTACAGCATAAGTGTTTTAAAATTCTACTACATTGTCGTGCAGATGTCAAATGCACCAGTTGCATTTGCAAAGAAGCAAGTGCCCAATCCTTTACATCGTTTCTTCAATCAAGACGGTGACAACATTATAGTCAATGGTCTTCAATGTGACCATCCAGACGAAGTTGTAAGGGAAGCGGCTTATCGGTTTTATTACTATTTTAACCCCCAAACAGAGCAAATACTCAGTAGGTAAGGTTATTAATTATATAGCATTATACCATTATGTAGAATTTTAACAAGAAAAAAGCAACTAAAAGAGTGAAATTCATTACGGTATTTCAAAGAAAAAAACCTCTGAATTTCCATGACTACACAGACATTTTTCTGTGGCGTAATGAAATATTATCACCGTAAATTCTAAAAATAAATTAGTCATCAAAGATCAAAATACACGATAATTTTCAGTCTTTGTCACTCTAGTCATTGCCGTTGTCTGAAGTTCACCTCTGTTAGGCAGAAAAAATCAAGAAGTTATATCCACATAGCAACTTGAGGTAAAAGCAGTTTCTCATGTGAGACCAATAAATCACAGTTTAGTGGGCATTTCTTTTGAAACGGAGTTAGTGTGGTAAGGGTTTTAGCAGTATTTTTCACGTAAATGTCGATTTTAGGTTACTTGAATTACGATATCAGATTGCGAACTTAGTTGGATTTCAATCCTACGCTGAACGAGCATTAAAATCTACCATTGCAAAAACCCCGGAGACCGTCATCGAATTTCTTCAATCTTTATCACAGAAAATAAAACCAATGACAAAAGTAAGAGTATAGACATTTTTTCAGTGTTCAGTTTCACGCGTCCACTAACCAACTGCTTATGTCGTCAAAAATAATGTTGTTGATTGTCGTGATCGTTGATACTTGGCTAGAGTACAACCTTTAATCTCGAGAATAGTCCACGTCGACTTCAACCTGAGAACGATTAAGATATTAATTGACAAATCGAAAATGGCAGTTGATAGTTCCTTTAGCTTCTTGAATCGCAGAAAGCAGCACACCAATCTTAAATTAAGACTTCTATTTAAGATTGAATGCAAAACAGATCTCTACGAGCAAAATCTCTCCACTAAAACTTCTCATGATCGACCAACTCAGATCGTAAACAGTAACACTACTGTGATCGCCCAATTCAGATCGCGCCCTATACACTATCGCGATCGACCAATTGAGATCGCACACCACGAAAGTAATATCTGAAATTATCCCACCCTTAGAATATTAGAATGAATGAAAATAAAACGACCTGCCTAGTTATACTTGGGCAAAAGCTATCGAATATCCCAGAAATCGAAAATCTTGGTACGTCACAGTAGAAAAAGTATATGAACTTACGATAACAAATTGCAACATAATTACAACGTCACGAACTTCAAGTTTAAATATAGCATTTAAGAATGGTAGACAACCAAATAATTCGATAACTGTGGAAGATTGTAGAACATACTAGAAAGGTATTATCTCGGAAATTCCAAAATAAAAAGGCGGCAAAACTAGTATAGCATTCGCCTATACATTAGAGCACAGCAAATAATCATAACTTAAGCATTCAAAATTATTATATGTGACACTGATGCGATAAATCATGAATTTGTAAGGGAGCAGCTTCATTAGCTTGTTTTCTGAATCGATTAGATGGGGTCGGCAACCTACAGACTGCGGGCCGGATCCGGCTTGTGACGTCTTTACAAATTTTGAGAATTTGTGGTACCAGTATGTAAAATCTTTCGAGCTGTAGTGTAGCTGCAGTTTAGGTTAAAAGTGAAAGCGAAATATTCTTAATGTTACTAAAAACTATTTTCATTCAAAACGATCATGCTAAAAAGAATTAGGCATTAATGTTTTGCAGCACTCTTCACTGGGCGTAAAATCGTGAGCGTATCAGCATATCCTTAGTTAATTTCTAACAAAACTCCACAACGCCTTAGCAACGCAAAAACTGCCAGTTGGTTAAAATAAACTACGGATACACTCGCACACTTACGACCAGTGGCGCTACCAGGCAGAGCTAGGAATTTTTAGCCCCCTTTCGCCAAATCACTTACAAAATTTAACCTCAAAATGCAAGCGTTTTATCGTGATTTGGACTTGACCTGTAAGCAAGTATAACCTTGACCTGAAAGGGTTGGGCAATTAAATGCTTGAACTGGCCTCCAAATTTTAGCCCTTCAGTTGTTCCAAATCGCTCTGAAAACGAGTGAATTGTGATCCAAACGGTGCTAAAATGGTCACTTTTTCTTCGAAAAATCATAAAAATTGCTTAGCGGCTGCGTGCTTCGCCGTCATTCCAGACCTCCATGGCCCCAGACTATGATATTTTCCGAACGTAAGTTTTGCCATTTTGCTCAACGCTCCAAATTGAGACATTTTCCGAACATAGAAAAATTCAGTTAAGGTTTAAGCCACTTCCCTTCTGAAAAACTTGGTTGCGGGCCTGATTCGTTATGATTCTACGCACAGTGTAGACCTGGCCTTTTAAGCGTGCTATAACAATTCGTTTAAGAAAGTCTCCAGTAGCAAACTAGAAAAAGGTTATGGCATTTACAAGATGTTTTACTTCTGTTACTTTAAATTATTTTATCATCGGACCTAAATTTTTCATGTTGGAAACAGTATCAAGTATCTCATTACTGTAGTGACATGGCGGCCGATAGAAAACAATCAACATCAGATATTTCGTATGAAGGATCATTGTAGCCCGCAAAAGGGAACCACCACCACAGGACCTTAATCGTGAATTGCAAAAATTATTCAAAATCACTCATTTTTCTAGAAAATGCACAATTGCGCATTTGTTGTTGAAGCTTTATCCAAGCCTTAATGTGTGTTGTAGGAAAATAAATTTGATAGCTGTATGATACGTTTTGAGGCATCTGAAAAACACTTAATGGAGCTGTTTTCTCATTTTCCAAATCATTTGAAAGAAACCGTCATATTTCCATAGGCTAATTTATGGTCTTCAGCGGCTTAGGTCCCGCCCTGATCCTCCAGACACTGGTGTGTGCTTGCATATAACCCTCTTTATCAAAAGCAACAGAGTTACTGAATCCATACTCAGGTAAACTACGTCGAATTGTCATAACATTAAAACGCCGAAAATCACACTTTTAAGGATCAAATTGTTAGCGAAAATTTATTATTTCCTGCCGCCAACTACAAAAGGTTGCCGACCCCTGCGTTAACACGTAAAAATAGAAGGGAGGGTATGATTTACCACGGTTGGCAGGTATTAAAAATGTAGCTCTAACTGGACATCATCGTGACTAATTTTTACATGTTCGATATGTCACTATGGTTCCTAAATTCTATTTTTCAATTGGTTATCGAAAATTGTGTGTTTAGAGCGAACTCTTTAATATGAGCCAATTAAAATCAAGTTCTTCAGCCAATGCGCAAGCAATAATGCCGTGGGACTTGCATTATTATACCGGAAAATTGAAATCGAAGAGGTAAAGTGTTATTTATGTTCAAAAGTAGTCTTTACGAAGCCAAGCTTTTCACTTTGGTTGCCAGTTCAAGGCTCACGAATCAATTTTCTTTCAAATAAAAATACGTATGTTGAGGTTTAAGTTGTTTGTGGTTCGGGAATTTTGCTGTTTTTTTTTTGTTAAAAGCTTTCTGTTTTTCAGGGGTGCAATTGATTCTGGTGTTTATAGCGCTTATTTTTCGTTAGGCGATTGCATGGACGGTCTGAACTATTTATTTCAGGTAAATTCTTCTTTTGTAGTCCAGTGAAATTAGTCAAAATTACTGAATTGTAAATTCCACGCAACTTGGCGCTAGAATGAAAAGAGCATTTAAGTCGAAAAATTTTTTGCTCGGTTTTGTCGCCAAAAGTTTTGACAGATATGAAGATTAACGTCTCCAAATTTGAGCTTTCTACGCCTTCCATTCAAAAGATATAACAATTTAGATTTCCGTTTAGAAATTTTGCCAGGTTTGCCGACTACAAACAAAATTTCCAAAAGTTCTGCTTGTTCGTAACTCTCAATGAGTGTTTACAGAAGTGTTGTCAAAACAAAGTAAAGGGTCAGAATTGTAAGTTAGCTGCTTTTCAAGTAATTTCAACCCAACTTTCCAAAAGCTAATATTCTGTCACAATACTGACAAAATGGCAACATTGAAACGTGGACTAAAGACAAAATCAATGGGGGTATCTAAAGTTACGCCAATCGCACAAGACTGGATTAAAGTTGACTCCATCCTTCTTGACCCAGCCGTTCCAGAGATATTCCACTTCAAACATGACGTAGATGCCTCTAATGTTATAATTTTTATTGGCAACGCTGACGTTTATAGCCTTAGCGTTGTTAGCAACTCAATCCTATTTTTAACGTAAAGCAACGCCGCTATTGGGCTTCTACATTGAGTCGTTTCGCTTCGCACTAATCAGTTTGATATTGTCAACAGAACAGTTCCGAGGTGCAAAAAAGAGTAGACTGTTTGGTAGCCTAGATAGCAAACGCCTGAGAACAAGCGAAAGTAAGGAGTAGTAGTAGGCCATTGTTTGCAACTTGGTTGGAAAAGTTTATTCTAGGGTCACAAAATACTGCAAGTAACTGCAATAGGCCTGCCTACTCGGGTACTGGTAGTGTTATTATCAGGTATGAGTTTGTAGCCTAATAATAAAAGCCTTATTGCTAGGCTAGGCTATGATGTAGATTGAGATGTATCTGACAGCTTGATTTTTACTGAGATCGTAGGCTACCAAACAGTCTACTCTTCACCAGCTCGGATCTGTTCTGCTGACGAGATCAAACTTATTAGTGCGCAGCGAAACGACTCGATGCCGTAGCCTAATAGCGGCGTTGATGTAGGTTAGAACTAGGATGGCGTCGCTTGCGACGCTAAGGCTATTAACGTCAGCGTTGCCAATAAATTTATAACATTAGAGGCCCCTACGTCATGTTTGAAGAAGAATAGGCCAATCTCTGCAACGGCTGGGTCAATGGAGTCAACGCCAATCTAGTCTAATACGATTGGCATAACTTTAAATACTCTTATTGATTTTGCCTTTAGTTTTCGTTGAAGTAAGAGGAAAATTGTTAACTTTAAACTACAATATCTTGAAAACGGCTAGACGTAGAAAGTTCAATTTGGCGAAAATGCATTTTAGGTTTTTCCCAACATTTTGGTTTAACAGTGAAAAATTTGACTTGATGCTCCTTTAATGTATGAAAAGCAAAAAATTGTCATCAAGATCATAGGTACCTTTTGAATTTTTCGAGATTTATATATACCGGTAGTCTAATCAGACGCATTGTTGTGGAAGTCACTACCATTATTACTAATCTTTGTAAGTAGCGGTGTACCCCAGACAGAAACAGACACTCGAACAAGTAGCGTGCGCCAGTGTTTGGAGTACAATATAGTGTGTAACTCTGAGAATGCTGAAGATTTTACTTTTAACAATCTTTAAATTTAGACGTTGTTTGATGTCACTGTGAATTCTGTCCCAACTCAAAAAGGTGAAGTTTGGAATGATGACGTAGTGAAATTAGAAGTGAAGAGCAGAAACGAAGGACTACTGGGTCATATTTATTGCGATTTCTTTAACCGCCAAGGAAAACCACAACAAGATTGCCATTTCACTATAAGGTAAACTTCGCATTCGCCACGTTGTTTTATCGATTTTCGAAGTCGTTTCAAAGCAACGTAACTAAATAGACCAAACTTTCTTAAAATAGACTTAAAAATTGCTTTCTTTTCAACTGTCAAACCGCGTTTGACTTGCTTTTTCTCCATGAAACAAATAGGCATTTTCCCAAAATTTTATCCCACAGAAAATAATTTTTACCTTTGTACAAAGCTTGTTTGGGTTTGGCTTTAACTGCTCGAGTAACCTTCATTTTAAAATACAGTAGTACCGGCCCCCACTCTACAAAAATTTGCTGAAGCACGTTTTCGAGGATAATATTATCGTAATGTTTACAGAGGAGGCCGTCGATTACGAAACGGTTCCTACCAAACACCTATCGTTGTATTGATGTTACATTTACCTCCCCCTTCGTTCAACCAAGCGCCACTGCTTTCCCCTTCCGCCATGCATAATCTTTTCCATGAAATGGGCCACGCAATGCATTCGATGTTGGCGCGAACGAGATATCAGCATGTAACAGGCACCCGATGTGCTACCGATTTTGCCGAGGTATTGATTGCTTTTTTATTTTCGCGAACGGTGATTTTCTTTAATATTATCTAAGCTTAGCATTTCATTTTATGAATTATCCAAAACCCGTTGTTTTAATGGACTTTTCAGTTGTTCTCTTCCAGCCCTTTTATTTAAAAAAAAAAAGAAACAAAAGGGTATGTGGCAGCAGTGGTGCCGATTTATTTCAAGCATGGGGAGGAGATTAAATTGCAATTTTATCCCTTTTGCAATTAATTTGCAATTTTATCAATTTCGCCCTATTTTCAACATTGGGGGGTGGAGCTCGACCACAAGTTTTTCACGTAAGCAAATTAGTCAAGACCAAAAAAAAGGTTTTCACACTGAAAATTGAAGAGTTTTTCTCCCAGAAATCACGTGAAAACCAAAAAAAGTCCAAACATCATCCAGCGCTCAGGTTCAGATCATAGTCAAATTATTGGGGGAATGCAGATGTAGACCATAGTCAAATTATTGAGGGGATGCAATCAAATTATTGGGGGGATATATCCTTCCCTCCTCCCCCCCCCCTGGGTTTCGGCACCCCTGTGTGGCAGTTAGGTTTTATTAGGTACAATGTATGATTGGGTAATCCATTTCGTCTTATTCACGTTGGTACGTTTTTTCCATTTGCACAGTGGAATAAGGGATGATGCTTGCCGAGAACAAAGTGTAGCTTACACCGGCTGCAATTGCGATTGCAAATTCCGATTTTGTAACTGTCGTGGCTACAGCATTAGGCTACTTTAAAAGCTGATTGAACAGTTGGTTGATTTTAGACTATTGCTATTTAGGTTCCTTCAGTTCTTTTGGAATATTTTGCAAGTGACCCCCGTGTTATGTCGAAATTTGCCAAACACCATAAAACCAGAGAAACACTCCCTCTTGATATGATACAAAGCTTGTGTGCTGCGGAGAAAATGAACTCAGTTACTGAAATGCAAACACAGGTTTGTAGGAGTGGTATTTATTTAATGCAGCCCTTAAGACCGTTTATTTCTACTGTTTATTCTTACTGCTTCGCCAGCTAATTTGACTGAATTGTATCAGAGTTCAAACTTTGGTTGGAACAGCACAGCCGGAGCAAATTTTTGGGGTTGATTCTCGTTAAAACGGTAATAGAGAATCTATCAACAAAATTATGTAGTCTTGCGTTAACGTGAAGATCAAGTTCTAGCATGATATATCAGCGATCAATGTCTATTCTTAACATAAAGCATCAATTTTTAGGTTTATTATTCTCTTGCTGACCTAATTTTGCATGGTTCTATCGATCTCAATCGAACGTCAACAAGTGAAATTATAAATAAGGTAATGTTTTTCTTTGCTTTCTCATTACACTTGTCCACTCATGCAATGCAACTAGAAACAACTATTAGCTTTTTGGATCACCGTCCAGTTAGTCGAGCGGTAACGTGTTTGTCTCTGGAGTGGGAGGTAGAGGTTCAAATCTTGGGCCGGTCAAATCGAGCACAGTGTTGCCAATGGCTCGCCACCACTACGACATTTCTTCGAAAGGAGCTGTGTTGCCCGAGCGCAACGACTTGGAGATGGACCCGCAAGCTCGTTACACGCTTCGGCGTAATGCAGCGAGTATAATATAAGAAGCTTTTTGTATCTGAAAATTTTTCCAAGTTTCTGCCACTGATCATAATTATTATTGCTGGAGTTTTATTAGATAAATGAAATTTCCAAGCTTGTCATTATTCCTGTATTTGGAGGTGTTGGAAAAAGAATTCGAGTTACCACGCCAATAGGAGCAATATTGCATGGTAATAATACACCAAGTACCGATGGCTTTTTACAAAGGTTTTATTTTGGATTATCATTTTCATTTAATTTCAAAACTACGACGATTTTGAGAATTTACATCATAAAAGGTGTTTTTCAAATATGAAAGTAATAGTGTAATTACTAATTAGTACTAGTTACTAAATGACCTTGCTCGAATTTTTTGTTTTAGATTCACAAAGAGCACTATAGTTTGCCAGTAATAACAAATACTGCATGGCATCATCGATTTGCGCACCTGGCTAGTTACGGAGCTAAATATTATTCCTATTTGATGTCGCGTGCTGTGGCTTGTCGCGTATGGAACAACTGCTTTCAAAAGGATCCCTTTAATAAAGAAATGGGTCTACGATTAAGGTTGGTTTTACTAATTTGATCGCTTGAGAAACTGAATGTGAAGTTGCCAGTTCTTTTGCAATTTAGATTCTCTTAAGGTTCGAAGTCGTTGGTTTACCAGACTCATAATAGTCGAACCGGGGTATACCGCTTAAGTAGTAGACGTTCTTTTACCCCACAGGGCTAGGCTAATCGATTCACTACACACCTTAGATCTGCAGCGAAATTTATTCTAATTATTTCTTGGTTAACAACGTGGTAACTTTTTTTTCAGAAATGAAATGCTGCAACACGGTGGTGGAAAAGATCCCGTTCTGATGTATCAGAATATGATGGAAGAAAAGTTTGATACAAATGTCCTCGTTGATACGCTGGTTGACGAGTTACAGAAGAGTAAATTATGAGAACAGCCAAGCCGTGGGATCTTCAAATGTTCTCCACCTCCACCATGACCCTAATGTTCTCGGTTGCGGAGGCACAAAATGCTCTCTTCTCCAAAGCAACTAAACTTTCGAGTTAAATTTACTCACAAATAACTGCTGAAATTTAGAAGTCGCTGGGATGGGCACTGGACAGCCTTAACGAGTCAAATCCACAAAATTTAGAACTTAGGTGACGTTATTGTAAGATTTATTATATCAAAACACTATGTGACTGACTAGTACGCCATCAACTCGCAATTTATGTTCCTAAAAAAATTGCATCCGCATGCCTAAATCGTGTAGTCCCGAAGCGTCATTTATTCCAAGTTCCAACATTTAACTTATGTACCGTACGAGAAACTGATGTTTGCTGTGTGGTATAGCCGCAGCCGCCCATAATCCGTTCATGATACTAGATCTTTTAAAAGCACAACAAAAATAGAACGGCAAGAATATATATTTTGTGCAGAATGAAGCAATATTATAAATGCAGTTAAATCAAACACAGTACAGTGGTGGCATTTTCGTTAAATAATGAAGAATTGAAGGCCGATTTTATACCTTGAAAAATAAAGGACAATTTCACCCTATTGGTTGTCCCGACGAAAACGCCAGCAGAAGGTAAAAACGCATTTACAGAAATAGATGTTTAGCAAACCTTCCGAAAGTAGCATGATATGTCACCTGGAAGTGTTGCACCAAGAACTTCAGCTATATGAAGCTGAACACCATCGTCAGTCACAGTGTCGAATTGAAGAATCATTAGCACAGCTTTGCAACAAGCAGGGAATTGTTGATATCAGCACCATTAAAAATAAAACTGATTCAATACCTGAAAAATAGAGAAGCTGCAGCTGAGTGAATCGAAATAAAGCCACTTGGGTAAAATCATTGAGAACGACCCGCTTCAAAATCAATTTTAGTTGAAAAAAACAACTAGGTTTGTATTATTGAGCCTGGTTCCGTTTGGTTTTTTGGAATTGATAGCATTTTTCAAAACTCGAATAACAAACAAGATTTGGTAATAATGAGATTTACATTACACGACCTTGTATTTACAGCGTAGCGCAGTACCACTTCGAGTGTTGCTTTTTGCCCCTCTTGATTTTTTGTTTCGAGCATTGCTCTCAAACAATGATACCAGTACCATGCAATTACGTAAGAACGTTTTTGATTTTATCCATCAATACTAGTTTTGTGTTCTTTAGTCACAACCGTACGTACAGGCTTTGGGTAGCGGCTTCATTCCGCAGAGAGGTCGTATAGCACCCACGGCCTCTTGAGAGAAATTTCGTCAGGGGATACGAAAACTAACAATTACTTACGATTGTGTTCCGCCAGAAAGTAGGTGAAGATCAAACATAAAGGTTATCACCAGGATTTAGCCTTAATAACAAACTAGGTGTAACACTTCTAATTGCGTGCTTGCTAAAAGTATGAGTACTACTAATTGCGTGCGTAATGTACTTGAAGGATATTCGTAAACCCCCTTCTCGTAGGCCCTGATAGCACCACCGCACCTACAAACCTGTAATAATTCGGCTTGAATGGTCCAGATTTATTCAAGCCTAGATATTTAGCTTGGTCATCAGTTAGTTCGGTAAGATGGGCGTCGAATGTACTTAGGTGTAAGCTGGCCACATATTCATCTGAAAATATTTTAAGATAGAATGCTAGAATCAAAACAGATCGCACAATTACCAAGACACAACATCACAAAGTTGTACAATTACGAAATAGGGTTTATGCTGAGGAGTATCTACATTCTATTTACTGTAAGTAGTATACTGTAACTTTGGGTGATTTCTTAGTCGTAGCTTAACTCCTCCCTTAACCACTTCAACTCATAGCAGGATGCTGACATGCTTTAGGTTATATCAGTATACGTGCATAAACTTTACTAATACTCAGGTAGGTTTTACTCCTTGGCCCTTGATATTCTGTGAAAAAATGAAATTATAATTACAGCAGCGCTCTGACAGTTCGAGAATTTAGCTTGGAGTCTGCGTCGTTTCGATTAATCTGACGCTTTAAAACTATGTAGTGCGTCGCAACAACCAGGGATGTGGAAACCGCAATTTTTGAATCGCTTCCGGTTCACTAGTCGATGACGTAGTTTTTGCTTAAAATTTTTTCCACAGAGGTCAAGGTAAAACAGCATTGTTATCTTTATCATCATCTTAAAAACATTATAACAAATTATATAATTGTATTCAGTGGTTTGTCATGGTAAGAAGGATCTGCGCATGGTCGTTATCAGGAATTCGGATTTGGAGCGGCCTTAAAGCGAAAAGTCGAATCACATGGTCGCTTTGTTTCAGCTGATGCGAATTTCTCTGAACGTATACACAGAAGTTTAAAATAATGAGCGATTCTTTGGGATCTGGATACGGATTTCCAAGCGCTCGGGATAATAGCTTATTTCAATGGCATCTGCGCTGTTAGGCGCAAATCTTTACTGGGCTATAGGTAAGTAGCCAGGGGCGAAACTTCCACATTTGCTGAACTTTTTTTAATAACTTGTGTGTGTAAGTACGTGGTTTGCTCCAAATTTTTGCTAGCAACATGTATTTTTAGGAGAGCAAAATAAAAAAAACATCGCAAGAATTAGGCAGTTGTGCGCAACAGTACCATATTAGAATAATTCTTGTCACAAATGGTACTTAGCAATAATTAAGACAAGCAACATCATGCTCAAAAGTCATACAATATTAACCTTTGTTTGAGAGACGTTATGGTATTCTCTGTTTGCATTGCAAGAATATTGCAGTGAAAGAACTTAAAATGCTGGAACTGAAAACTTTGTTAATGTTGGTGAATATGTTATACGAGTATGGCCAGATTAAAAAAAAAAATAGGCTAGGCCATAATTTCTTTAAATTTTAAGGCTAAAATAGAGAATTTTTAAACACTTATAAGTTTTAAAATGAGTTGGTTTGCTACATGGTTCATCTTTGAGTAGGGAGGGGCTTAAAATCAAAATTTTTTCTGGAGAACAGCGAATCCCCCTTAGATTTATGTAGTAGCTAGGCTGCTAGGTACTAACTAAATAACACAAAAATTGAGACACTACAACGCAAAAAGGCTTGTTCAAACGAATGATGAAAATTTTCTCACATTTTGAAGCAAAATGGGCACATTATTGTAATACGCCTTGAATTTACGAAAAAATTTTGAATATCAATGATAGTAAATGAGCCACAATTACTCTGTTTCCTATTTACATTCAACTGCTGTGTCATTTAATGCTATGTTAGAGTCATGGGGTTGTGTTTATTGTTTTCAGAATTTTTGTTACTTTAAGATTGCCAAAATTGTGTATTTTCTTAACCTGTAACAGTGCTATCGTTAATTACTGAGGTTTGAAAGCATACATGCCTCCGATTATTACAATAATGACAAACGTTAAACACAGCAAGCCAGTAATATCATGCACCAAAATTAGTTCAGTTACGCAGCTACATACATTTCCATGCTACAGTCAAACCTCATCGACCATCGAAATTTTGCGAATGGTTGCTAGCAGAGGTGGAGTCCTAGAGGACGTCCTTGGCCTTGAGGACACATTTTGAAGTCCCTGGCCTTGGCCTCGAAGCCTCAAGTCCTCGAAAATTGCCCTGTCCTCGGCTCGAGGACAGCACTATTTTTGAACCGTTGAAATTTCGTTGGAAAACGCCAGAAACCTTGCGGAAAATCTGCAAAGACCTTTTTTTTGGTTTCCTCAAGTAGAGATCCCTGAAAAAAAATTTTTTGAAGACCTTTTTTGCCTGAAAAAAAAGTTTGAAGACTTTTTTTTTTTGGAGAACACTTGCGTCTGTGTACTTGGCCTTGAAATTTTTTTGTGTCCTTGGCCTCGAACCTTGTGTCCTCGACTCCACCTCTGGTTGCTAGGTTACACGTTACCGTATATTACTATCATAAAAAATCTTATTTAACTGCAACCGAAAAGCTCAAACAGAAAGATGCCATAGCTTAATCTACTTAACTGGAACCTGGTACGATACGGTACTTTATGAGGTTTGACTGTAATCCAATTGACCAACAGCTCTATCAAAGTCTTCCTATGTCGCTGCAGCTTTGCTAAGGTATGGTTTTAAGTTTCTAAGTAGATTGCAATTTCCAAGCGTTGGTGGTTTTTCATCAAGCGAAAAATATCACTCGATTTTGGCAACGATAAACAAGTGTCTCCAGCAAACCGAACTTGGTGGTACATAACTTTTTTCTTGATTTCAGCCGTGATGTTATCATTGGTAAGAAAACGATTTACATCACCCACATGAGAAAAAGGTCCCCCAAACTCCTGAAGAAACTGCAAGTCTCTCACTTTTCATTGATCACTTACTAATACCTGGGCTTCTTTTGAGGATAAGCCTCGCTTCATCAAACTGAGTTGTGTGTCGTTCCACACTTGCATAATTTCTGAAACTGCTGTAGCATTTTTGTTTTGCTTTCGAAATTCTTCTTTTGGTTTGAGTTCTACTAAATCAACAAGTTTAGCTTTCACATGAGATTTACTGCTGTAAGCTAACTGCTAAGCACCACGGATCTTCAACTCATAGTTGATTGTGCTAACATCTCTTTCACTGTCCAAATTATTTATAGGAGCCATATCCAAATTGGGGTCTGACGAATCAAGGCAAAGCTCTTCATTACTTCCACTTGCGAATCCAAACACATGGCCTCTTTGCTTTAAAAAGCCATCTGCCATTCCATGAAGAACAGCTTGCAAGATGGAAATAACTCTGCTTCGGTGAAGTTGAATAAATGTTTGAACTTCAGTTACAATCTCTTTAGACCAAGAATTACTTCGTTGAAATCTGTCATGGCTAGCAAAATTGAAAGCAGGTTGAGTTAGATCAAGCAAATTAACTGGATTACAGTTAAGCAAAACCATTATAAAGCAAATACATGGCAGGAATCAACTCGCTGTAGGTCGCTGGATGAAAGTAAGTAATGTTTAAATAAGGTTGAATGAGATGTACTCCAATGGCTGCTCCAATACCACAAAAGATGGAAAGAAAATACAAACTCGCAAAAGATCTCACAATGCAAGCCAGTGCATTACTAATGTGGTCGTGCTTTTGAAGAAAAGCATGGACATCATCTTGCATGTATAGCACCACAGCACAGAGATAGACAAATCGATTAAATCGCTCCATTTTCAATGCTACAGCCAAGTTCGTTTTTGGTGCAACAAACAAAACATTTTTGAATAGTTCCAAGGCTTGTGGTCAAAATCAGGAGAAACAAGTTGAACCACACAGTCCAAATAGTGCTCAAAAACCAAAAACTGTAGCATGTTGGGTAGTACCATTCACCAAAAAACTTGAATAGATTTTATCAGTTCCCTGATAATTTTCCACATCCCTCACAACTTCAACAAGTTTTCTATTCAACATTAGACAGGGATGAGTTTGGCAAAAAAGATGTTGTGGAACATGATCTACACCTAAATCCATTGCAACCATTTCATCTACGAGCAAGTTGTGTGCTGCAACATCAGTCATTTGATTAATTATTTTTGAAAAAAGTCACAAGTAGCAACTCCACTCACAGCAGACAATATGGAAAGTACTGTTTGCTTCAAAAGCGAAAGATTTTCTCTGCATTCGTTGCTAATTGGCAGAGCTGGAAGACTTCTATACTTTCCATCAATTGTAATTCTCTGCACAGAATATGCACCAGTGCCTTGTACTTTGGAGCTGTCTGTATCATATGTTATCACTGATTCATCACTGTCCATCATTTCTTCAACAAGACAGCTTAACGACAGTGCTTGAAAAGCCCCTTCAGCTATTCTAATACTTTTTTTGTCAGGGGCTGTATCTAAATCAATCAGTTCTTGATTCTCGATATGAAACTTCCAGTTCCTTCTTCCAAACATTACTCTACCAGTTTCAATTACTGCTGCTATAGCTTGAGTTTTGGAACAATGATATTTGCTGATCAATAAGTCCACTGTTTTGTAAAATTCTGGTTTGATGATGTGAGCACTTACTCTGATATGCCATTACTCGTCAGGAAGTGCATCATTAATGGATGATGTTGATGTATCAATAAAAGGTCGTTTTTCTCCTCTTGGAGCACTCTGGACAAAAGTGGCATCGTCATTGTCTGTGCTTTCATTGTTAGTCTCACTTTCTATTTTCATGCCAACATCTGACATGACAGTTTGAGCTAAAATCTGTTTTTGACGTTCTTCCAATGACTTTTCTTGCTTTATTTTCCTTTCCATTGTTTTTCTCCATCTTCGATCTACTGCAGATTCACAGTATTGCTTTCTGCTTGTTCGCATGTCTTGCAGAAAACTCCATTCCATTGGCGTCATTTTAATACAAAACAGCTTTTCTAATGATGTTCACCTTTGTTGATCTTCGCAAAATATGTCAAAAAGAGTCTTCATTTCAGCATTAAAATTGTCAAAGTCTTGCATCTTTTCTGGTTTTTCCTGTCTTTAAATTGTTTGTGAAGTGCCAATACTTAGCGTTTAACATATTTTTCCGTGACCGTGTAGATGTTGCAATACTGCCAATGTTCAATCAAAGTGCTGCTACCATGTGACTTGCTTCTGCTACAGTAAGCTGAGATTTTCCTGCTCGATCTCGTCGTAGTAAATACACCATTACTTGGACGTTTTTCTTGGTAGGCAGAACACCAGCAGAAAAACTTTCTGTCTCGGTGTAAGTGACATTAGCAAGGACTCTGGTGGTTTTCGACCTAGTTACATAAAATCCTGCACTCATTATTATTATCTATATTAACTCTAATTAAACTGCAAAGCAAAAACCAGGCTAAGCTCAACCATAAAGCGATTCTGGCCAAGGAGGAAAGCGGGCCTAAAAACCTTTTTCTTAAGATTTTTGGAACCTACATATTGCCCTTGAGAAAACCCACTTTCAGCTCAACCCAGTATCTCACCTGTCCTTAATTCCGAATTTGACCGTGCTAGCTTTTTAATTCTTTACGCTACTGACTAATTAATGCAATCTTTATGGCACCGGTGCTTTTACAGCTAATTTTAGGCCTACGATCTATACTGCTGCCTTCAGTTCAAAAATACCATTTTACAAATGATGAAACTGTTTTATGACATTTTCACGCGTACACACACAGTGTAATATGACGTCATAATAGTTTTACAATGCTCAAATGGCCTCTCTATAACAGTTGAATGCCTTCAAAATTTTGCTATTTTAAGGGTTGCCCTGGTACTTTTGATGTGGATTTGAACAAGGGTTTTTTGTTGGAAACACCTTAGATGATGTCAAGAGGGTTTGCAGTAGTATGTAACACTTTTGAGGGGGACTCGTTCAAAAGTAGGTCTTAACCCCCCCTACGTTGAGTCGATAGGGGTGGGGGCTGTCCCAGATCTAAGTGAACCACAAGATCTAAGAACTATTTCAGAAAAAATTGCATCACTTTTCAAGTTTTTGACGTTTGATATGAATGGCGGAAACGGTACGCTTTTACCGCTTCCAGAGCCCTGGTAACAACTGAGCAATATATAAAGAATTATTCAACTAAATATCCAAAATTTCGTTGTATAACTGCATACCAGCATTGCAGTGCTTACATTGTCGAATCGATTACCACCTACCCATTTTCTTTGGCAGTAAGTAAACATCTTGTTTATATCGGCCAACGGGCGCATTGAACATTTCGATAAGGGCAAGTGCCTGCAAATATTACTCGAATTAGTGATGTGATACTGCTGGTAGTGCAATAATACGGTTTGCTGTTTGCATAGTACAGTCCTTTTTATCACTTTACATTACTTGCAATGGTGATCAAATGGCGATATGTTTGTCAATGTCTTCATAGTTTTGATTCAAGTACAAAAGTTTATTGTTGCTGTTCATCAAAATAGAGTTCATCTTTTTGCTTGGCCAGAAAATTTTACAAATGAAATGCAGTGGATTAGCGGAATACCACTAGACCTACCAGCCTATCTACAAAATCGTAGTCCAAGTTACCAGCATTTGCACCGTTTTTCCACTGCGTACCGTATCGAAGTATATCGCCAATAGCATAAGACAAGACGAAATTAATGGCTCTACAAGTTAGATGACACATCTGGGCATATAAATATTAAATTTAAGCTCTTAATCCATGGAGATCTGAGCCAAAGCAATAAACATTACCTGCGTGCAATGCGTTATGGAAAGGACAAACGAGGGTACGGTAGAGCAACTTAAGTTTAGAAGACGACCTTCCGCCAAAAGAATAATTCGCTTTCCATCAGGCCAGATTACGTGATCTACATGCGATCGTACTTTCTCCCATGTGAGATCATTAGTTTTAAGGCTTGCCTGGAAGCGGAAAGAAAATTCAAGAAAAATACGGTATGCTGAATTTTAAATGTTAGTTTTTTTCGTACACAACTGAAACTGAAATATACACTATGCATTACACAAAATATCGCCCAAAATAGTTACTTCTGCACAACACAAACCACTTCACCGTTTATTGGGAGTCAAGTTTCTCTGTTGAGATTTAGATAAAGGTAGTGATGCGGTGAAAAACTCGAACCAAAAAGACAAAAAACATTCTTTTATAATCTTGAAAAAAGCTTTACAGCACAGCCTAGTCTCGTTAAAAAATTTTTGAAAATTTCTCCGAAAAATAATCGAATACAGTATTTCGAACTCGTCAAAATAGGTGAACTCAAAATTAGTCTTTGAGAAGCACATCTTCAAATTAAATGCCTAACTTTAGTATTAAATAACTTATGTAAAAAACGCGTTTGTCAAAAACGTATTTCTAACGGCTTAATCACGCACACTTCATAGCTGCTATGAAAACCAAAAATCTTACCACGTCGATTTCGGTATTACTGTGTCCCATATTACAAACAATGGCGCCATTTTTCATTTTTTCTAAGTGTTCCCTTGTAATTACACACTTGTTTCCTGGTGAAAACATCAAATATTCAATAAATGGTTCGAGAATTTGAACTTTTTATTCTTTCATCGTCTGCAATTCGCTGAGGCCATACGTTATGGATTTCCAGCGCTTTTTCAGTGTTGCTTGAATGAGGTTCGTATCTTTTCTCAGATTCGTTTTTTGTTCGGGCGTAACTAGTCCAGCCGTTTTCCAAAATCGTATAAATTTACGGACCGGTCAAAAAACAAGCGCAAACTTAAACGTCCTTCGCAATGAATAAAAGGCCAGAAACATTTTCAAAGATCAAGCGTGGAAAAGTTGCAATCGAACCGGTCCAATATTTTTGTTTCATCACATCTTACCCAGTTTCAAACACAAACCATTAAACAAATGTAATTGCAGTTTTATTCGTCCAACTGCTTTGCTAAAAAGAGGCAACAAAGGTATCTTGCCGTTTTCGAGTCTAGCTATTATTCGTCAACTACACACGATGGAATAGGTTTAATATGTCTCTCTATTGCAGAACGTCAAATATTAAGCCGGACCGACAAGAAATCGAACGCAACTCTACCGTTCCAGTAGTCATAGCTTTATCAACCAGATCATTACGACCGAGTAGGTCTAAGGTAATGACTAAGCGTGAATGTTAGATCACCATAGTTTGAATCAAATTTCAAAGTACAAATGTTGCAAATACCTACCAGTGCATGTGATAAATACGTCAGCGATTTTTGTGACCTCGTGAAGGCGAACCACTTTGACTCCATCCATGCTAAAACAATTGTATACTGCAGTTTAATACTCGGAGTAACTTCGGACTTTCGAATTCGGAAAGAGCAATTCAAAATAAAATTTGCGCCAAGTCAATTTTCTTTATATTGGTATCGTCTAATTCAATTATGGGGTTCGATGGACGTTATCATCAAAAGAAACCTCAATGGAAAATCCAGAGCAGAATAATTTAAACCGCAGTAAACTAAAGATAGGAAATCCATGCAGCCAGCTTCATCCTCAAGGGATCCTCAGAAGGTAATCTTTTTCAAACCGAATTTTATTTGAATAAGATTACCCCGTGAGGTGAAACAAGGTGTAGGTGTTTCCTGTCTTTAATTTACTTCATTTTAAATTATTGTTATTATCAAAAAAAATCAATAGTTATACCTTAATTTTTTGTAAAACTTTCCTCTTTCGATCAATGAAAAACCGTCTGAGCCATCAAAAAACTTTACCCTATCTTTAACAGCAGTTGGCCAGTCTCAAAAGCAATTTTAGTCCGCAAGAAGCACGTTGGCGGCTAGATCATCACCATCATTTAGCGTCAAGGCAACCCGCGTCAAGAAGGCCTTGCGGATCTCTGCAACTTCTACATTGCCAGACATTCATTAACTGCCTTTAGTGTTGAAACATCTACAACTTACCACGCTTGTAATGCACATATAGGATCGATTTCTGTGACGTAAACGATCGCGCCAAGACCTTTAAGTGCAGAACACACTCCCTTTCCAACCTCCCCGTATCCGCAAACCGCGACTTGCTTTCCCCCGAACATAATATCAGTTGTCCGTTTCAACCTTGAAAAATTTTGGTGTCTCTATAGCATGCAAACTTTGATGCAAATTGTAACGATGTGCGAAGAATTCTGCCAAGATATTTTCAGAGTTAGGTTAAAAGGCAAATAGAAAAAAAGGAAGTCGGAGGCGTTTGGATAAAAGCAGCCCTTCCAAGTAGGTGTACGGTACAAGTATCCGCAGCCCGAAACATCAGCTTGTAACAAAGACAGTTAGTAAATAAAGCGTTCAGAAGTTTGTTGACCCGAAGACTGAAAAGTCCTTTCCTCGCTCCTGGTAACGAAGAGTATATAATCAATCACACATATATTATCATTTGAAGTTGCGCACTTTTATGGCAAAATAAAAAGTATTTACGTATCTACTAAAATCAGACAAACGTCAAATGTTCAACAGCAATCTGACCTACAGTAATATTTACCAACCGAAAATAAAGAACATACCATAATCGCAAGAGCAAAATATCTTGATTATACCTTACCCGTCTAAAATTGACTCACGGCAGGAATACAGATTATCGAATTTTTGCTGTAAAACAATGAATACGTTGTTACATGACTGAGATTAATTATTAATACGCAATCGTGTGCAACAGTAAACTAATCAGCTAGGGAATAGAAATTACACTGAAATGTCGAAAATTAGATTCTACCTACACTTAGGGGTTCGCTCTGCATTTGTCATTCGTTAAATCATTGTGATTCTACGAGTTGAAATGGAGTCGCATCACCAGGCTTTATTTGAGCCAAGCACTAATAAAAAATATTATAAAATTGCATTTAACAAGTGACGTTGCACAGGAGACAACGAATGGGCCAAACGACTTTTGAGTCAAAGTGCCATTTGTTCCATTTATCAAGCACACATATAGAAGACTAGGTTTCATCCTGTCCCTTTAATGTTGGATGTCAAACGGCAAAGCTGTAAATACAAAGTTTTGTAATCTTTGATTTGATACGACTTAGAATTGAACCAAAGCCGACAGTTGCAGTTACAGATACCAGAATTTATCCCACTTAAAGCAGCCAAAACCAGATTTGAGTTCCTCAAGTCCCATATTTAATGCCATGATCCTGTTAAAATTTTAATAAAATGGATTTATTAAATTTAATTAGCCCAGCTCATTAATTTTTTTCTTGAGCTGCACTAAGGAGCATGGAAGCTCTCGTAGTAACCCCACTCCCCTTTTCACTCTTTAATCCAATTACATAAACTTTACATTAAAGTGGATTAAACCCTTATGTTTGAACTTTCCAACAAAAGTAGGGAACCTTCTACCGTATCTTATGTTAAGAGTTTGGCTATGCTAAAGCAATCACCTTGATTACCGAATCGTTTACATTCATTGCTGGTATCGTGAGTTTTCCGGTTTTTGTCAACTGATACAACCTAAAAAATACGAGAAAAACACTCAAATGTCAAAAATTAGATTCTACCTACAGTCCTCGTACAGTAGAAAACTAAAATAAATAAACGACCTAGGAATTGTAATTACATTTTATCTACCAAACTGCCTTGGCCAGGAGACAGGAAGAGTCCTTTAGGTCTTCGGGTCAAGCGGCCACCTGCCCACCCCACACGGTGGAGCTTCACACTGTCCCTTTTATTGCTAAACGTCAAGCAGGGAAGCTGTGAATACCAATTTTTTTATAATCTTTGGTTTGACGCGACTGGGAATCGAACTCGGGTCTACGGTTTCAGTAGCAGACGCTCTATTCCTTGGACGCTGATCGGAAGTAGATGATGCATATGCAAATCAAGCACTAGACTCAGCCTCGACTCTCGGCCAGGTCAAAGCAAACATTTCAAACTATCTACGTCTTCTTTGGTTGGTGTTTTGCATTATATTTTTTTTAAGAGTCAGTAAATTTTGAGCTGAGGCTGGCTGTTCTTAAATTTTCACGAATTTTTAGCCTCATTTGTTCTTAATTTCTTTTCAACTTTATTGGAGAATAAAATGCCACAAATCTATTCTTACTGGGTTAAAAGTTTCCTTTTATTGGTGCTCAATGATACTGTTTGACCATAGACTCTTTATTTAGCAGACTAGAAACAGACACGCCGAGAAAAAAGAGAAGAGCATTAAAGAAAAAAGGTTGCTCTTGTTGCGAAAGATTTTTGCGGTCATGCGTATGCAACTGATTTGATTGGACATATTCGTAGAACGAGTGAACCGTGAAGAAAAAAGTCACGCTGATTGGACGAATTGTCATATTTAAAAACAAATAAATCGCAAAAAAATAGGACGAAACTGTCAGCATTCAGTCTCCTAATAAAGACTCTATAGTTAGACAAATCAACAATGGCAATACCGAAAAAGCCAAGGAAACTCTGTTGATTGCTTGCAAATACGTTGTGCTGCCCCATGTTCTTAATTATTATTTTTTAATGCTGAGCCTGGCATTGTTCTTAAATTTTAAGCATAAATAAGCCTCGTGTTCTCATAAAATTGCTTTTATGAGGGTGTAAAGCAGATTGTGAGGCCATTACGCTAGTCAGTGGTAGCTCAGTTCAAAAACTGTCAAAGTTCTTTTTTTTTACCGGCCAGTAACTTGGTTAATACTAGAATTTTGCTATCAGCACCAAGCTATTTACAATTCATAAAAGCCATTAATTCTCACCAACCTGTGAACACCTGTAATGCTTTCCTCAACAATTCCTTTCATACTACGGAAGAGAGCGGAATGTTTTTTGATTATTGAATGTGTCAAGTCACCTCCGTCGTCCAAGATCATATTTGGCTGCCAGTTATCAGCCGTAATGCATTTGTCAATACACCACCAAAAATCATCTTCTTCCTGACCTTTCCAAGCAAAGATAGGCACCTTTTTCTCTGCAAGAGCGGCTGCTATCTCATTCTGTGTCGAGTATATATTGCAAGCACAACATCGAATTTTAGCCCCAAGTGCTCGCAACGTTTCGATTAATACCTAAAACATAAATATAAGGACATTTAACGGGCAGGGTGCGGTTTACCTAGCGGCTGTGTGGTGATGAGGAGCCCATTTTTATCGAGTAGAGTGAAGCTAGCCATTTCGCTTTCGGGTTCTCCGATGCATTACCAG
Source organism: Trididemnum nubilum (assembly GCA_963965965.1). Classification (NCBI taxonomy): domain Eukaryota; kingdom Metazoa; phylum Chordata; class Ascidiacea; order Aplousobranchia; family Didemnidae; genus Trididemnum; species Trididemnum nubilum. The sequence continues at coordinate 12,773,501 of OZ014482.1, read as the reverse complement.
AGTGTTCTGTAATACGAATCTACTTTAAAACCTGGTCGCATTCACAGAGAAGAGCTGGTGGCTCCATTCATGCAACAATGCAGTACCGAGGTGATGGAGCGCTACTGTAGCCAGCCAAATACCAATTTCTGAACTTCAAATATATGAAGACAGCGAAAAGCAGAAGTTAGGTAACGAGTAACAAACCTCTCCGCGGTGTGTTAGAAACTTTTGATCACAACCAGGCCAATGACAAAGCAAACAGCAAGTTAAAATCATCCTCAATGTTGTAAAAAGATCAACTTTTGGCACCGGGGATTGACAAGGACTTCTAATAGTCAAAGCAGCGGAAATGACAAAACCAACATAACTGTAGATTAACCTTCTAACTGTTATGAATAGCTTAAAATAAAGCACTTACAGCAGACTGAGCAGATATATGGGTGCAAGCTGCTATTTTAGCTCCAGCCAAAGGTCTGTCCTCCAGTGCTCTTTTGCGAAGGTCCATTAGAGCTGGCATTTCTTGTTCGGCTATCTCAATTTCGCGACGTCCAAAATTAGCATGCTTGATGTTACGAATGCAGAAATCTCGAAAACCGCTTTGAGTTTGCTAAGAAAATTCAATTTACAGTTAAATTAATGTAAGTTTCCAAGAATAAACATATTAAGCTAAATGAATGATGATATCAGATTCCAGAAAACAGAAGAGAAATTGCTAATCGAATCTCACAAACACTGATTGACCTTGATTAGAACAAATACTATCACAACATTTTCTTCTCACCTAGTTGTCATCAACGGACAAAAACATTTAGAAGGATTTGTTGGAACCAATTAAGCCTAGTCAACACTGGGCATTAAATCGTGAGCGTACGAGCGTATGTTAAGTTTGTTTCATCTAACTGGCGGCTTGTACGTTATGATAAGACAGTACGGCGGGCGTACAGAATTTTGGCTCAGAATGAACTATTTGCACGCACCCAAACGATTTTAAACACAGCGTAGTCCAGACCTAAAAATAAAACTCAACTTTTTAAGAGGCTGAAAATAGCAACCTTCTTTAGTAGGTATGGATTTCAGAACTACCGTCTCTCTTGAGAAAAGTTTGCTATTTTTAGCATACAGAAAAAATTAAAAAGATTTTGCATACAAACCGTATAAATGTGCTAGCAATAATTGTAAAACTGACCGAAAAAAATTTCAAAACTTGGAATTATGACCGAAAGTTTAGTATCAAAAAATAAATTTAGCAAGCTAAAAAATCTTAACCTAAAACATTCATACCTGATCTTTCGTCCGAGGCGACTCAAGATCTTCATCGGAACTGCTAAATGATCCTATAAAAAAGTAAAAAAGCATTAAACATAATACCTCTACGCTCTAGCTTAAATGTCGAGCTAAACTTTCACTACGACTGATTTCAAAGTACAAAAAAACTTAAGGTGAATTTACACAGTATCCGTTTTTCGTACGTTTTCGTCCGTTTTTTTAAGGTTTTTGCTTCTTCTAGACAAAGCATGCGCTTTTTCATCCGCATTTTTATAAGTCCATATCCGCACTAACCAGACAGTCACATACTGAACAAAAGTTTTCCGAAAAAATTTTTTTGTACAGGGGTACAGCTCTATTTTGAAATATCGCTCTTATCGTTCATACACAAAATTTCTGAACAAAATTTTTACCTACATACAACAGTCTACTTAGTGCGGATATGGACTTATAAAAATGCGGATGAAAAAGCGCATACTTTTTCAAGAAGAAGGAAAAACGTAAAAAATGGACGAAAACGGACGAAAAACGGATACTGTGTAAATTCACCTTTATAGTTTAAACCTGATTTTAGTAAAAATATCAAAGCACAAACGAACGTTAACAAGCGAGTCATTAAAGTGACTGTAAAGTATGTATATTGAAGCTAAGAGTATTTATTCCCCATTTCTTTGCCTTTTATAGTTGTACAACACGACGAGCGCTGCGTACAGTGTTATCTTTCAAACCCAAATTTCAACTACTAAACTTCTATCGGCTTGAACTTTCAGAAATCCCAACATATTGGGTGGGACCTAAAATTTCTTTTTGAATAACTATAAAGTTAAATTATCTTAAATTTTTATTCAACCTAGAGTCCAAGACGCAAGAAGCGATTTGGGTTTCGCCTTGATATGGACAAAATCCAGTACAGCGATAAGCGACAATGAAAACGTATACAGTAAAAAAGTAGTGAAAAAACTCATCTCTCTAGTGTACCTGAACTTGCGTTTGAAAATTCTCTAGAAAGAGTTATACTGGGCCGCCTAATTTCCTTGCTTCTGCGTCTGGTAGCAAGCAAAGGATTTTCCTCCTCATTTTCATCACTTATGATGTCAAAAGTCACCTCATGACGTTCACCATTCATTTTTTTGTTTTGTTTCTCCGTACTAAACCAACTAGACCTGGCTTGGATAATAGCGTTTCTACACGGCAATTGTCCACTTTTCAAAGGTCCACAACAACTGACCGCCGCAAACTGAACCTAACCGTAATGTTGGCGGTCAGTTGGCGGCCACGTTATTCGTTTCGGTGCCTGCTTTTTATTCAACTCATGCCCAAAAAAGTGCCGAATCACAAAAAATAGTGGCAATCAAGGAGTTGATATGTCATCACAGGAGCATCGCTTTCAAATAAACTCTTTGATTGGCACAGTTTATCATTATTTGACAATTTTTTGCATGACTCAGCAAAAAGTATCCACCGAAACAAGAACCGATGCTGAATAGTGGACACGCAGATACACTATGGAAGCCAAACTCGTTCTAGATTTTTTGATTCTGCGCTTATCCTATATAAGTGCGATTCACAAGAGCCAAAATATCGGTAATTCATCGTGCAAGATAAGACGTCAAAAAATCAATATCGCTATCTACCTTTCAAAATGACATGTCAAATTGATGAAATATGTATGGTTATAAATTGTAATGAAGCAAAACCGAAAAATATCGTATTTCTAAACTGCATTGCACACTATATTTTTGTAGCTCATGTAACATTTGTATAAATACCGAATCTATTTCTTTTGGTTTAAAACTAAAAAAACAATATATTCTTTATTTCAATTCCAAATTAAGAGAAACTGATTATTTTACCACTCATGCAAACAAAAAACTAGTGATTAACATTTAGCACCACGATTTTTGGCTCAAAAGCTTAGTAATTCTCGCAGAACTTGCAATGTCAAAACTGAAGCAAACCCTGGCAAATCGAAGATAAAATGATAAAAAAATTAACAAACTACCATGTAGCAATGAATTTTCGAAAATTTAATATCAATAAGTATTTCTAATCGCCTTCAACGATAATTGCACATTAATTGCAAGGGTTCAAGAATAATCTTTTTTGCAACAAGGTTCAGACAGTACACAGCATTGAAGACTGTTAGGTCTGAACTGCAGCAATTTTTTGAAAAATCTGTTTCCACATGAGCCTTTTGTGATTAGCAACAAGCCGTGCCAACAACAAAGCATTGAGCAAAAATCGGTCGACAGATGCTGCTTCAATACCAGGTGTAATCCAACCTTGGATTTCACCGACGTGAACAACGCCGACGAAACTACTGGCGCATGGGCAAAATAAGCTGCTTTTCAAAATCGCGTTTCAACTTGCTCGACTGTAGTCCGTAAATTACTTTTCCGGAAGACAACGCAGCGATGATGTAATATTAACTATTCTTTTTATCTCAAGCGATTTTAATTCGTATACGGTAACATAAATGCTGAAAAAATCATCCTTCTCACTGATAAAATACTCTTGAATTGAAATTCCGTAGCAGAAAAAAAATAAGAATCAGTTTTAGACTAACTCTCCCCCCTTCATTCAAATCTATTCGACAAAACTCAATTTTAATCCTTAGAATTAAAAACTAAAGTAGAACAATCTTTGAGCGGACTTAATCAGAGACAAACCGCTTGCTTTTCTGTTGCCACTCGAATTTCTCAATTAACTAGATTAGACTTTCTTGGAAAAATAAGTCAAATTAATGACCTTTGAATAAAGTATTGCTCTCACCAAGACTCTATTTTACAAATCCGCCTCTGCTTATCTGTCAACAACTTGCAATCATCTTCTCGTAAAAGTGAGAGAAAATGTTTACTACCACTACGAGCATCAACAATTTGTTTACGTAGGTAACGTAGTAGTTCAGACGAACGTACATAACTTTTAAAAAAAGTCTCATAATGCATGCGCAAATCTGAACCATTGCAATGCCACAGAACAATTTTAAGTCCAAAAATGCAAGATCTAAACCTCTTGAAGTCGTAAAACTCGCGTAGCCTACGACCACCATAAAATAAATTGCTTTCTTGAAGTCAATAAAAACACCATCTTGTCCGCTATTTGCTGAGAGCTGGGTGTTTATTTTCGACGAGAAACCAAACCAATTGTGAAATTCCTAACATTGTTTTTTTCTGCGTTTACGGCTAAATCAACAATAGGCACACGACCATAAAATATCGTCTTCACGAAAATAAAATAAATTTGTGACTCTAATACTCGAATTTTACGACTCCACACTCCGCAAGTCATAAAACGCAAATCCTGTTTGGGACAAGATAAAGGTCAAATTATTTGCATATATATCGAATGCAGTATAACGAAGCTGAAAGAAGAAAACGAGCAACGGCAGAATGCCCATCATATTGCCGCGAAAATCTACAGTATATCTGTCAAGATCTGATTTATTCTAAAACAGGAAGATTTTTGAGGTCATTTTATTATTATCATTTACTCCAGACACCAGTTATACATATAATTCTAAAACTTGGGAAGAGAGAGGGCTTTGCAATACTAAATAAAAGCTAAAACGAACACGCAACATTATAAATTTATATGCATCAAACGACTAAAACGGGTAAACAAAAACCCCTCATCAGGATCTAAAATTTCAAGATATTGTAAATACTAGAATTAAAGCAAAAATCATACAAATACTAAACAATACTATTCTGTATCAATGTATTGTTATTATTGTTTGTACAGAGCAGTAAAACTAGTACTGGTTAATATTTGTATGATTTGTGTGGCTTTCTGCTTTACTTCTACTATTCACAGTATAACACGTAAACGTTTGAGTATTTTGAAATTAATCATACAAATACTAAACAATACTATTCTGTATCAATGTATTGTTATTGTACAGAGCAGTAAAACTAGTACTGGTTAATATTTGTATGATTTGTGTGGCTTTCTGCTTTACTTCTACTATTCACAGTATAACACGTAAACGTTTGAGTATTTTGAAATTAATACATTAATAAATGTGTAATGTTGCGTGAAATTTTGCTCGTTTTTACTTTTATAAATATTTTCAATACAAATCGCCAACAACAATTTTTAATAGAAACCGGTAAAAATATTTATATTTCTGACGTGCGTTAAAATTTCAGTGTTTGCAACTACCATACGATTTTGAATAGAAAACAACACAAGGACAATACTAAAAAGGCCGGAAAGTAGGAAAAGCTTAACCATAATCCTTCCTACTTTACCGCCTTTTAGCACGATTTCCGCCTTTCTTACTTTTCCTATTTCTGCTTTTTAGTACTGCCCACAATACAAGATTTTCCAAAAAAAGATACAGGTCTAATTAGATGCACTTTACATGCAAGCAAGCATGACAGTACGGTACGCCTCAATTTTTACAAAAAAGTACGGGTACGGCCGACCGTACTGCCATCCTAGCATACAAGCTTCCAACTCTAACATCAAAAGAACGGCAGCGCACTCTAGCGAAATCTTAATAGTCAGATAATAATGACAAAACTGTTTGGCATAAAAAAAATTAAGTTCTGAATTGCACCTTGAACAAGCTAAATTATCCTTCCCGCACATTTACAAAGACAAGCCAGCATGAATAACTTTCAAAATTAAAATTTTTCGATTGTGAAGTCAACTGGTAAATTTTTAACTTTAAAAGCAATTAAGCAATGCAGGTGTCGTCACTTGTCAGCAAATAGCTTTGGTGTCACAGAGACACATTGAGGCATGTCATAGTAGTCATACTGATTTAACCAAAAACAGCAGTGAGCCGAAACTAGAACCTAATGGGACACCAATCAGTTTTACCTAATGAAGATACTATTTCTGTTGCATAATGAAACAATGAGCGTTTACACAAAATCTATCAAAAAATTGAATCAAACGACTCTCTTTTTTCGGTCTGGATTTGCTTCTCTGAATGCTATCATTAACAATTACGTATTCTCCACAAAAATTCTGAAACCAATTGTTGGCTCACTTTTTTGCTTTTCCTTAAGCAGAGAGTCAAAGCTTTTCCACTTTTGCAGTGCCGCGAAAAATTTGGCTAAAAAAGTTAAGAGAATTACCATATTTATTCTACGACACCTTCAGCCGTAATGGTGCTAGCGTCTAAAAAACGCCAATAAACTTGAAACTTACCAGACGAAAAACTACCTCCGGAGGAGGCGGATCTAGATCTGCTCACAGAATGATGCTTAGAAATCTTTATCTTCTTCTCACCAGCAAAAGATACTTGCTAAAAACAAAGCAATATTTTGGTAGATTTTGCTAAACTGCACATTTCAAAAAGCAGTCCAGTTCCGGACGTATAAAACTTAAACGATGGCTTTAGGCAAAATTAAGGGGGATCTTTAAAGTTAGGGCAATCGCATGAGATTACATTGGCGTTAACTATATCCTTCTTGATCCTGCCGTTCCGGAGATATTCGACTTCAAACACGATGTAGGGACTCTTTAATCCTACTTTTTATTGGCAACCCTGACGATGATAACATCGGCGACGTCACCTTAGTCCATCCTAACGCAGCGCCGCAATTAGGCTAAGCGGCCAAGCTACAGAGGTCTTTTGACCTATACATAAGTTAAACAATGCCTCTGTGGACCAGGCATATTGCACTCAAGATCAGGGTTGCCAATAAAAAAATTTTAAGGGAAGCCCCTACGTCGTGTTTGAAGTAGAATATTTCTGGAACGGCTGGGTAGAAAAGTATGGAGTCAACGCCAATGTAATCTAATACGATTGCCCTGACTTTAGATTACCCCATTGATTTTGCCTTCAGTCCTCTTCGCAATAGCATGGTCCGAAGCGAATTTTTTTGACGTAGGCGCGCAAGCGTAATCAGCGTATTCTTGGCTTATTTTAACAAATTTTAGGCTGGTAAGATGATGCGCTGGTAAGCCAACACGTCCAGCATATTTAACTTTTTGTTAAAGCTGGAATTACATCTCTTTAGCTATTAATTCAGTACCCAAAAAACGATTTAATTTGCAATACAAAATTTTTCTAATTAATTGTCATTAATTATTTGGTCGGTTTCCCGACGTTCCATAGCACAGTCAGTAATATTGATTGTGTCATCATTATTAACGCCTCAATGATATCATTTACATAAAAGATGGCTGCTTGACTAGAAGACCGCGAAGTCCATTCGCAGCCTCCTTATAGGTGCTTAGATAATTAATGTTACGACTTTCCTACATAGTTTGCAGTGCTTTTTCCATTCTGAGTTACGCAGTTAAATAAATTGCGTTGCCTTGACTTGCTAAAATATAGAATAGGCTAGTACGCTCACGATTTTAGGTTAAACGTACATCGGTCTACCTGAATTAAGTTGGAAAAAGCTCAAAAAATATTTAAGCAAAATGATGAAGGTAGTGCAGAATCGTGATTCACTCAGTGGGGTAACCAACGAAGGCTTGAGCCCACCACCCTAAGCCGAGTTATTTAAAAAATTTAACCCAAATACGCAAGCTTTTAAACGTGTTTCAAGACTTTCACCAGTAAGTAAAGAAGGGGCTAAAAGGGGCTGAGTAATTTAATTCTTTTTAATGCCTAATGTCATCAAAAGAGCGACAAATGAGTGTTTTTCCGAAAAATCAAATCGCCCAGAGGCTGAGGACTTTGCTCCCAGACCCTGTCCGTATTTTTTTAATAAAAATTTTAGGTTTGCATTAAAGTCCCCTCTACCTTTGACAAAATCCTGCTTGCGCGTCTGAGCTCCACTTTAATAGGTACTACAGCACCAATTTATCAATATTTTGAAGTTATAGTATATCACTTCATTTATCCAATACATATTTTTTTGGCAGATTAAAAGACTTTTGTGCTTGTTTTTACTGAAGTCAGCTTGATTTTCTACAAGTACAAACCGAGTGTATTATTACTTGAAGCTAATGCTAATGAATAATTCAACACAGCATAGATAACTGCAGTTATAAAACCGTAATCCTAATTTTAGATTGCGTTTATTGTCATTTGATAGAAAATAGATAAAAAAATATTGCTAAATACAACTTAGAGAGTAATGCTGTTCCAAAAGCACTGGAATTCAAACATTTCAATTTTACTAAACGTAGTTAATGCAGAGAAGTTAGTTCTGAGTTAAGCTAAATAAGGCATTTAATTCCTAAGACTTCATGGTTGAATTGAAAAATTCATCGTATGGATGACGGTGTAATTTCGTAGATAAACCACAATAAAAATATAGAAAACCAATTTTTTGATTTAGATCGAATTTTTGATTCGATTTTTGAATTAATGCGGTAGTGGTACGCATAATTGTTTCACGCTTTCAAGCTGATCAACTTTACTATAAAGCTTTTCTTTCTTTCGGCTCGTTAAATTAAAAATGCCTTACAATCTACATCATAAAAAATACTGGTACCGAGTCAAAATCACGCATAGAGCGTTGGCTTGTGGTACTGATTGGATCTTTCGTAAACTTGATCATTCGTCGACTGTGGGATCTTTCTCGACGCAAAATCGATCTTTTTAGCTCTAATGACCGTTCGCCCTCTTGATCACTGCTAATGGAAGGATCTGATGCAGTGTGTCGTACATCTGAACCAAACGTCAGCGTTTTCTTTAATTTGGCTAAGGGAGATGCGTTTGTGTGATGTTTTGATTTTTTGTGCTCTTTCGCAGTAACTTCGTTAGCAGCCATGTCTAAAGCAATATCTTCTTTCTACAATATCTACTTTTAATAGTTCTTCTCGATCTGAAACACAAACTGTTTGATTTTCCAATTACTCCACCTATACTAGGACTCCGTCCATCATTCGATAGACATTTAAGCTTACTTCTTCACTCTGCTGATTAACTGTACTTTAATTCTCATTCTTACATTGAGGTTGAAAATCTTAATTCTCATTCCTACATTGAGGTTGAAAATCTTGTCAACAAATTTTTCAGATAACGTAACGTAAAAAGAAACGCAAGAAATTACGCATTTTGTTAACTGTTACATAAAAAAAAACACGAATGAGAACGAAAAGAGTGTAACCATGCGGTATGGAGTCAAAATCTCCCTATTTTTTGTTTTTAGGATAAACTGGATAGTATGGAAATTCCTTCGGAGAATGGATACGAGCTAATTATTGGGCGCTGAAATAAAAAAGGCAAAGTAAATGTTAACTTGTGACACTGAAAAATCTAATTTCAACGGTAAAAAATACTATCATTGTAGAAACAATAAATATTTTCTTTCCTCGAAGTAAAGTTTTTTTTTTGCTGGTATCTATGCCACAACTTCTAGTTTCACATACTCAGAAACCTCACATTACATGAAAACATGCATAGATTTATGGTTAAAACTGTTGTCGCAAGGTTTTATGCAAAATCATGTCATTTGCTTGGAAATTGATTTCTACGAGTACGTTGTGTATCATCATAGCATTAGTAATGAATTAATGAAAAAATGCAAACAATTCTCAATTTTAACATTAAAACTGCGCAATATAAACTTAATACCCGGCTTGTCAAAGTATCAAAATGCGATATGCATGTCTCAATAAGTGATTCGCTGGAATATGGCATTCAGAAAGTAGAGTAAATCCAATAAGAGAGCATACCAGCTTAAGCGGCTATGACAATAATAACTAAGAAAAGCTAAAAAAGCCGGTTACAAAAGAAAATAACAATGGCTCACTTGATTTCTTTGTCTATAAATAACAATCCAGGTCAAATAACAAATTTATTCCCAGACATTAAATGTCTTAAAGCTCTGATTTTTGTACATATAATACGATCTAATTTGATCGGACCATCGTCAATTTGTTCAAACAAAACATCAATTTTAATCAAATAGCATGACAAACTTAATTGAATTGGATTCGATTGAGATAACATTAACAAAACAATTAAATTTTAAAATTAGTAAAAAATTCCTTAAAAGTAAAATTATGCAGGGATGAACATTGCATACATGCAGGGGTGCTGCCGAAACCCGGGGGGGATATATCCCTCCCAATGATTTGACTGCATCCCCCCAATAATTTGACTCTGGTCTGCATCTGAGCGCTGGATATGTTTGGAGCAGTTTTTTGGTCTTCACATGAATTCGGGGAAAAAAGTTTTCCATGTTTGGTGAAGACCTTTTTTTTGTCTTCACTTGAATTCACGAAAAAACAGCCTTCCATTTTTGGTGAAGATTTTTTTTTTGGTCTTCACTTGAATGCGGGGAAAAAACTATTCCATTCTTGGTGAAGACCTATTTTTTTTGGGCTTCATTTAATTTGCTTATTTGAAAAAACTCTTGGTCGAGGTTCATCCCCCCAACGTCAAAAATAGGGCAAAATTGGGGTAAAATAGCAAATTATCCCCCCCAATGCTCAACAAAGATCGGCATCCCTGCATACATGTCAATACTTTTCACATGCCATGTTGAGTATTTTTGAAATCATATAAACATTTGCTAATTAAATTTATAAAAAATATATTGAAGTTGCACTATAAGCATTTTAAATATCGGTAGCTTAAAACACCAGGTTCTTTTGGTGTTGTTAACTTGTGGAATGTTTAGAGAAATTATAATTGAGTGCTACTCAAAATTACCTCGCACTTGGAGTTTTAAGCTATACAAACTCAATTAATAAGCAATACTTCAACAACATTAAATATTCCTTTGAAACAAAAACACTGCAAATCACACCATTTTCTAATGAGCTATACATACCCTGTTTGCAATGTCTGGTTGCATCCCTTTCCTGTTTGAATAGGCTTGGGTTGATTTTTGAGCTTCAAGAACAGGAGGGTGATGCCCAACATTAAGACCCCCTCCAGACATTGTCTTACCTTAATTAGGGTACATTTACTCTATAATGCTGAACTAATCCATCTCTTTAAAAAAAATGATGGTTACATTTCTGGGATCACGTCTTTTTGGCGCCACCTATTTCGTTGCCGTATGTTTTCTGCACAGATCGTTTCGACGCCAATTTGGTGCTATTTGACAGTTCACTTATTTAGGGTTAGAGATTTGGGTTAGGGTTAGTAAAAAGCACCGAATATTGGCGCCGAAAAGGTCCTCGCCGAAAACTCGTGTTCCCTACATTTCTTTTATAATACTGCACCTAACCCACTTTTAAAATAATTTAACGCTTTCTATATTTTTGCATTCCCAAATATTGCAATTCAAATGTCACATTCTTTTAACTAGTTTGGAAGTTTCAGTGCGAATGGAACTCAAAAACCATTAGTTAAGAAGTCTCGGTCTGCTAAAGCAAAGCAAAGCAATCTGTCCACAATTTGGTAAAGAGAATAGACTCCTTAGTATTAAAAATCATCTGCAGTCTCCATTATATACATCCTAACCACCACAAACAACCGATCAAAAAAAGATGACATTATAAAGAGAGGAACTAGAATAAGTTGGGACTACAAACCCAAGACAAGCATACAAGTAGTGTAATAAGCAAGACAAGACAAGCAAAAAACTAAAGACAAGCAGACAAGTAGTGCAATAAGCAAGTGTACCAGTGGATTAACCAATTACAGATTAAACAAATTCAGTGACAGTGAATTGGTCAAAACTTTTCCAAATGTACTGTATATTGCGCATCAAAGATGCCAGGGCACTTAAAAGTTGCTTGGTTGTTGCATGATATTGCATTAGAAATAATCTGGTCAAATGTTCTTTCTTAGGTTTTGGTGAGTCTGCTTGCACACAAAAAATCAGCTATATTCCTTAACAATGGAGAAACCAAAAATGAGCCTGCTTGCGCTTATTGAAAACACTGATAAAAATCGATCTAATGGTTACATTAACTTAGTCTAGTTTTCTATGCTGCCAAGACTCAAAAAGTTTATAAATGACTTTTGACTTTTTACGTCCTGTTATTTTTAAGATTGCAGATCAAAGTTACAATTTCCCTTTTGGAGTTGCCAGTTTTTCAACATTGCCAATGAATATTCAAAGTTTTTGTGACAACTTTAATGCCTATAGCTATTCTATTTATGAGATGTTTCGACTTAAACTTAAGTCATTTTCAATCTTAATCAAATAGAGTGACAATGCATCATTGAATACATTATCAATGTATCACTGTTGTTTTGCTCCAATTTGTAACAAGAACTTTGGACATTTAGTTCTGTAATGATTCAAAGTTTTTTTAAACCTCAAAGCACATATAAGCAAAAATTTGCTTACCGATAGCATTTTTATTTTATCTGGAACATTTTCGGCGCATTTTCTAAATGGCCCTCTTCAACAAATTAAAAAGCAGTTTACAGTAACTTGAAAAGTTTACAGTAACTTTAAAAGGTTCAAAGTTTGTTTAGTGTTTTCAAATAGCAACAACAAGATATCTCCAGCAAAAAGCTTTAACCGTAAATCTGGAATTGTGATACAGGAAATCTTTACAACTTTAAGATATTCAAAAGCTTAAATTGGCTTCTTTTTAAGACTTTCAGCTATCGAGAAACGAAACTGGTTGGTAATGGCACTATCGTCAATGATGCCATACTTCAAAAAGTAACAGTAGTCCTAGTTAGTATAGTTTCAAGTCAAGCACCAGTCTACACCATTTGAAATTCATTGCTAACATTCTCTATAATTCAAAATTTGGAAAAAAATCACAAAAACTAATATCAATTTAGGCTAACTATTCAAAACTGATTTCAAATAATATGCTACACATATACCTCATACTGGTGAACATGATATCTTTTATCAATTCGAGTACAAAACATTCTTTTTTTATAGTTTATCAACCACACTGCTATTATCCAAAATTGTTTTGTGCAATTTGCAGTATTCCACCTATGATGTCATTTGGAAGCCACTATTATTTTCACCAAAAAATTTGAAGTTGAGGAGAGTAAAACAAAAATAAAGAATATTTATTGGTATTCATGCATTTTTCATGAGTCAAGATTAGGGTTTGAGAGAATGGGGAAGGGTTACATTAGAAGATAGTTTTTTTGTATGAATTTAAATTTAGGATAGATTTGAGTAAGAATAAATAAGATGGAAAAGGCTTGGTGAATGTTCCATTTGCGCAGACATTTAACAATAAAGCCTAAAGAAACTAACCCTAAGCCCTAACCTTAACCCTAATCCTAACCTTAACCCAAACCTATAAGTGTAATAATCAAAACAAAAAATTCTGAAAACGAGTGACGTTACTGGAATCTTTGTTTATTTAATAGCTCGTGTTCCATTCACCAAATAGATGGAATAAGATAGATGGAATTTTTTGTAGAAATAAACATAAAGCCTTTAATGTATTTTCTCATTGATAATGATAATTATCAACATTATATGATAAAAATCTTTTTCATTTTCTTTAAAACTAGACAAATATTGCAATTTGTTGTTCTTGCAATGCACTTAATATTCAGTAGTTTACTAGGCTACCAGTATTAGTTTTATAATGTTCTTGATAGGCCTATTTACTGTATAGCTTGTTGTGAGCTAAGCTAGAGGTAAATAGTTTATATCATTGGCAGACAGCAGCTACAGATATTAGATAGACTACTGATTGATTTTTATAAGATATAATCAGAAAGTTAGCTGATTCTATCTCAGACTACAGTACTACACAATGCAGCATTACAAATTGGTATATTAATACAAATATATAAAATGTGAAAATGCACATTTTCTGCTTAGTAATAATAATGCCGCTTGTGTTTCAATTTTACTATCTAACCGTTTGGAGTTAACAACAATCTACCTGCTAGGCTGTTGAGTGTTAAGTTTTAGAATTGTACAGGTAGTGACAACAAAATAAGCTATAAAGATTTAACTTAAGGCTAATTTTCATTATTTTTACTTTTGTTGCTGGCACCAATCCTGCTCTATGTGTTTACACTCACAGAACACCAGGTCACAGTATAAATATCATACAGTAGGTTCACTCCAAGCAAAAACCATTGTGACATGTGTCCGCATTTTTTGAAAGCCCAACAAAACTTTGGAGTCAAATTGACGTCGTAATAGTGACATCGTAAGCGGATATGAATTATGCCAAATGATAGCAATTGTTCTGAAATTTCATAAATTTTGTCTTCACCTGACGGAATTAAGTCTTTCCCCGTTTTTACTGGCCTAAATAGTGAAGAGCAGCATTTTTCAAAACTGTTATACTCCTGACGTAACTTGGCATAGCTTTTGTTGCGCTTTTCGGATCGAAATAAAATTGGTACCAATAAATCCGTTTAAGCTCGGGCTTTGATTCGCTCCATTTGTTACATCACTTGTGTACGATGTCACAAAGTTAGAAGCGTAAATATAAACCAAAATTGCAACATTTTGTTCTTTCGGTAACTTTAGTTATGGGGGGTTTTGCTTGTGTTTGACACCCAACAGTTTTGTTTTGCCCAAACTTTGCTCTGTATCATCAACTAGCTTTGCTGCAATTTTTGTTTTAATTGCTGATGGATTTACGAAAATATCGTTGGTTGTTTGCATGACATGGTCAAATTACATACAACAATAAATGCAGCATTTAATAGCTGTTGTGCTTTACCTGATAGAACTTACATGTTACGTCATCGTTTTTAAGTTGAAGCTGGCTGTTAGTAAATTTTCACTAATTTTCAGCCTCATTTGTTCTCAATTTTATTGGAGAATAAAGTGACATAAATTTATTCTTGCTTAGGTGAAAATTAAATTATCTTTTGGTATTGAAAGTCGGCGACTTCATTTTAGACAAATCAACAATAGCAATATAGAAAAAGTTTAAAAAAAGTCTGCTGATAGTTTACAAATTCGATGTACTATCCTTTTTTCTTTATTATCATTATTTTTTGCTAATGCTGGAATGTTTGTATATATTATACTTGTTCTTAAATTTTGAGCAAAAATGAGCTTCCTGTGTCAAAAATGAGCTTCGTGTCACCACCTAAACCACCTTCGCACAGTTTTAGAGCCATTTGCATGAGCTAAATTGCCAAACATCGGGAGGCAATTAAAAGAATTAAATTAAATTATTCCGAAGCACTGCAATTATATTGCAACAGTGCGTGTGAACAGGTTTTAGTGAATTTTCAAACAGCTAGGTTGAAATTACGTTTTTTGAGAAAGAGATGCATTTTCTGCTCCAAAGTTGGTTTTAGTAGTATTCTTTCATTTTAACAGAACAACAGCAACGTGTAAAGTACACGCAACAACCAAGTACAAGCGGTGGAATCTTCAAGCTTGAGAAATAAAATAATTAAAATTATATACAAAGTTATTTTTATGCAGCTGAGGTGCTGTTTTGAACCAAAAAATGATGTTTTGAACCAAAAGACATCAATCTAGTCACTGACTAATGACAACGACGTAACAATTAAGTTCTATCAGGTAAAGCACAATGGCTATTAAATGCTATGTTTATCGTTATAACTTGACCATGTCATGCAAACAACCAACGACATTTTCGTAAATCCTTCAGCAATTAAAACAAATATTGCAGGAAAGCTAGTTGATGATACAGAGCAAAGTTTGGGCAAAACAAAACTGTTGGGTGTTAAACACGAGCAAAACCCCCATAACTAAAGTTACCGAAAGAACAAAATGTTGCAATTTTGGTTTATATTTACGCTTCTGACTTTGTGACATCAAACACAAGTGATGTAGCAAATGGAGCGAATCAAAGCCCGAGCTTTAACAGATTTATTGGTACCAATTTTATTTTGATCCGAAAAGCACAACGAAAGCTACGTCAAGTTACGTCAGGAGTATAACAGCTGTGAAAAATGCTGCTCTTCACTATTTAGGCCAGTAAAAACGGGGAAGGACTTAATTCCGTCAGGTGGAGACAAAATTCATAAAATTTCAGAACAATTGCTATCATTTGGCATAATTCATATCCAATCACAATGTCACTATTACGACGTCAATTTGACTCCAAAGTTTTGTTGGGCTTTCAAAAAATGCGGACACATGTCACAACTGAGTGAACCTACCGTATAATATTTACACTGTGACCTATAGACAAAATGTCTTTGTGCATAGGCCTACTGTGGTGCTACCCAACTTAGGCACCAATACCACTACCAGTAGGCAGTAGGGCAGTACGAGTACCAGTATTAAGTAAGCCTTGTAATTGTACTTACATTTTATTCACCAAGTCGCCTCGGCCAAGAGACAGCGAAGGGACCTTTTAGTAAAACTTCTAGTCTTACAGTTAAGCTGCCACCTGCCCAGTGCCCACCTGTCTAGCACACACGGTGGGGGCTTCATAAGTTCACACTGACTCTTTTATTGCTGAAAGTCGAGCATGAAAGCTGTCAACCAATTTTTATATTCTTTGGTTTGACCCGATCAGAAATTAATCCAAGTTTACCGTTTCAGTTGCAGACGCTCTATTCACTTGACCACTGATCGGTAATAGCCTTACTCATACTGTCAGTATCATACATTAGGCCTGTTCTTGTCTAGTAATAAGCTTACTACACTATTATTTGCATAGAGCAACGAAAATGCAACTCACAGTTCTGAGAAGGATCACAACAACACCTACTGACCTAGGCCTTTGTTCTGATTTACCCATACTGGTGCTATGCCTACTACGAGTAACCTATTGTAGACAAGCCTGCTCAGCCACCCCTACTGGATTTCAATTCAAAGCTTCGAATATAGCCCACTCTACCTTTACAGTTTACTCTTTAACCTTTCGCAGTAGGCTGGTGGGTTACGTTATCTCAGCTCTTCGTATCCAATCGTCTTGGAGTCCTTCAGCACTACAAAGCATACGAAGACAACAGCTTTGGCAATTTTGCGTGAGCAAAAAATGCATTCTCAGTTTCTGCTTCATTTACCAACATGCACCAGCTGCGTTGCCACATGCAACCGCTGCAACTACCAAGCCACAGTGACTAAGCGCTGCAATCACTGCAAATCATTTTGCGGAGTCACGACGGCATAACCAAGTAATTGCCTAGTCACCGATGTCTTTATACTGTGGCCCTGTGTTGACAAATTTTGCTCAGTGGTATTCGCTAATAAAGAGAACTCTGATGGCATAATAAGTGAATAACTACGACATCAATGTATCAGCACTACTTATGACAAAGGCTAGGTCTAGCCTACAGCAAGTTTTTTGCTAGCCTGCAGTGATGTCAATTCATTGCTGTAAGAGTCTAAGACCAGGTCTTGAGTTTCAGCCAAGTTTGAATTCTATCAACCACTTTTTAATTAAGAATGTTTTTTGTCGAGAATCAAATTGAACTCATCTGTGGCGTCTGGTGGTCATCCAACTTGCAAGTAGATTGATCAAATCAAATGTTAATAATAATTTAATTATTGTGATGTTTTGACATTAGCAAGTAGAAATTAGGTCAGTCTAAGGTGGGTCAAAGTTTCGGCTAGTTTACATGGCAAATCTTAGGCCAAGATGTGGGACTAAGCTTGAAGCTGCTGTCTGCAGTAGCCATAAAAAATCTCATCTAGATTTTGAGTGATTCAAAAATTTTGGGATACTGCACTAGTATTTAGCGTCAGTGGCGCAACCAGGGAAAGTCTAAGGGGCTTCAGCCCCGTTAGCCAAGTCACTTAAGAAAATTAAACCAAACTGCAAGCGTTTAAATTAAATGTGTTTTGGACTTGACCTATTAGTAAGGGGGGAGGGTGCTGAAGGCCGAAGGAGCTGAGCAATTTAGTTCTTTTAAATGACTTCCGAATTTGGGCGATATAGTTCTTTTAAATGGCTCTAAAAACATCTAAAATGTGATTCACGTAGCGTTAAAGTGGATATTTTCACTGAAAAATCGCCTAGTGGCTGGGGGCTCCGTCCCCAGACCCCATCTGTAATACACTTGAGAGCACCAGTTTACTCGACAGGCCGCTAAATGAAGCATTTTGGGAACAAAAAAGTTTTGACTTTTGGTTTAAGTTCTCCCCCCTACCCTTAGCAAAATCCTGGTGGTTGCGCGCCTGTTCAGCATTGATCATTTTAAGTGGTATCTGCACTTCAAGGCTTGCCTACAAAATTCTAGAAAGTTGACAGCTTTAGGAAGCCAGGATTTTTTTAACTTGGTTTCAGAAATGTTGCGTTCGAGGCAAATTGGCCGTTCTCCAGTCCACTAAGCCTACCTAATCTTCCCTTTTAAGAAGTTCGACAATCTGAAATGAATTTGCTTGTAGGCGACTCGACCATATAAGAATATTTGCAGATTGTTTACGGTTCTTTCAGCTCGGGAAAAAAAGCGAAGCAAGCAGTCAATCGCCGAACCAGCTACGAGTGAATTTTCTGGTCATAGCTACTTCATACAGCGATCGGAGACCAAATAGCGCTATATCAGATATCAGCTACACAGGCATGCTGCACAATTGCGGTCAGTCAGTCAGTGTCAGTTTATTAATGTACAAAGTACACGCAAAGAAAAATCCTCATTTGGAAAATACAGTTGCATGTAAATAAAGCACGGTACGTAGGAAGACCATGAAGGAGCGAAGCGCTCACCGGAGCCATGGCCAATTGGCCATTCTATTTCACACATTTTTGCTTTTATGAAGTAATGCTCAGCGTTTCGTTTGTAAAGTATTCCAGTGTTGGGCATTAACTAGCGAATTCGTTAATAACAAAGTTAAATTTTTCATTAATGAGTTAAACAGTTAAAAAGCTTTTGTGAGTTTACTTATTAACTATAACTTTCGTTAAACTAAGCTACTTTAATGTTTACTCTAATCCGTTAAATTTCTAGGCTACATTTTGCATCCTAAAGTCATAATAATAGAAATAAAAAAATAAAAAAAGGCTTCCACTGCGTCTATCTTCATTAGAATAGTAAATACCGTAGTAACAGAAATCAGAATCAGTAATTTTTATCTCGTATGGAAATGGAATCATTTTATTGGGCATCAACTGCAGGTTAATATAGTTTTTTTTTTAATTAACGAATTAACTTTTAACTTTAACTTGCGTTACTTTTGTTTTTTAGTTAACTACTTAACTTTAACCGAGTTAAAAAATTGCTTGAAAATTCTTAGCGAATTAACTCTTAAACGAATTTAACGTTTCTCATTAACTTGCCCAACACAGAAATATTCCACTTGAGCAAAAATTTTACTTCATCTTTCAAGAAACCCTGATCAGTGCGTATTGCAAGTGAATGGAGCGACACTGAAGCAGGTAGAGAAGTTCAAGTATCTTGGGGTTGCATTTACGAGTGACGGAAGGCAAGAAAAAGAACTCGATACCTGAATAGGCAAGGCTAGTGCAGTAATGCGAGCTTTGCACTACTCGGTTGTCATGAAACGAGAATTGTCGAAAAAGGCAAAGCTCTCAATTTTCAAAACAATTTTTGTCCCCATTCTCACTTGTGGTCATGAATCTTGGGTAATGACCGAAAGAATGCGATCACAAGTGCAAGCGTCCGAAATGAGGTTTTTGCGAAAAATCGAAGGGGTTACCCTGTTTAACAAGGTGCGTAGCTCTGAGATTCGAAAATCTCTCTACATCGAGCCGTTACTTCTCCGAATTGAAAGATCTCAGCTTAGATGGTTTGGCCATGCAAGCAGAATGCCTCAGGAAAGACTCCCCAAACAAGCTTTACTTGCAAAAGCAAATAGGAGAAGACTAGTTGGACGACCTAGAACTAGATGGACCGATTACATTGAAGATTTTGGATGGAACTGCTTGGGACTTCACCCAAGCGAAATGATGGAGGTGATGGAAGACCGTGAGGTGTGGCGGCTTAATCTCGAGCTGCTGCCCCCGCAACCCTCACGGAAAAGCGGACAATGAAGAAAGAAGAAGAAAATATGGTAGGCTACGGTGGAAGACTGTAGGTATACTCTAGTGTTCAGATGTTAGTTCAAATCGATGCTAAAGGTTTTAGCGTTAAAACTCGTTTAACAAAAATTTCTTATCAGTGCACTAATCGTTTTGGGAAGATATGCAGAGTTTTGATTGTCATACTCGCATTTCTTATCCAAAAGTGCTTAATGCTGCAGGTAGGTAGAGCCAAAGAGCTGGCCACATTAATTTTTTTCACTGCAATTCAAGTTTATCGAAATCTACGAATATGCGCTGGCAGGTAACAGCGGAAAATAAAATTAATTTCCAAAGCCTTGAGGCTCTTGTTCGTAATCGGCATATTAATATAACGTGAGTTTAAGTAGAACACTTGAATAACTGAACGAAAACAATTAGAACGAGTTATACATTCTAAACACACAAAATATGACTTCGCTTGAATTAAAATCTATAAAATACGATAACTTCAGTTTGGTGCGGTTGTGGACAAAAAGTTTGGTATCAAACATACGCCAGTAAAAGCATTATATATGGTTGTTTGGACACTGGAGTGTTCACAAAAAAATGTTAAATTTAGTTGTTGCAGTTATAAAATCATTAATACATCATGTAGTCTTTCCACCATTGCAATGGTAATACGTTAAAAAATAATGGGCAATAGGTTGCTAGCTAGCTCTACGTTTATTTTTTTTTAAGAGCATAAAGCTTAGCAAAAATCGAGCTGTTCTCTTGAACATTTGTAAACAGACTTTGAAGGACTAGCCCCGTCGTATATGTGGAATATTTTTCGCTACTGTTGCGGACGCTGAGAGCTGATTAGAAAAGTTCGGTCTAACGGCGACTGCAAAAATAGAAGTCAATCGATCAATAATGGATAAGCGGTAGTAAGGTTTTCGTGAAAATTAGCTTGGGGCCATTGAGTGTATTCATTAACTACGATTTTTTTAAAGTGTCTGCTCAAGTGACGAAAAGAGTTTGATTTATTTTGCTGAGCTAATACAAGTTATTCCTTGATTTGTATTGAAGTCACTTAATTAATTTGTATTGTACTTTTATAAACAACCAGTGCGAATTTTTAATTTGTTTTTAAACCAACCCAACTATAACTTTTCTATTGTTTTTTTTTTGTTGTGTGCAGTAAAAAGTGTTGACTTAATGCTCCAAATTAATTTTATATTTGATTTGTATTGCAAATAATTAAATTTTAGGACTGTGATGTGATGACTCGTACTGTTCTGAGATTTTAAAACTTGATGTCGATTTTACTGTAATGCGATGCGATTGATTGTTGGTTAGTTGGTGTATTCTATTGTAAAAAATTAAGCAGATTTTAAGTGCCTACATTGACAGTAATTTGAAGTCTTGGTGTTTTATGCTAACGACAAAAGCTGATTTTTTAGTTTTATCCGTTTTTTTCCCATACGTCATCTACGATTTGCAAAAAAATTTAAGATGTTATTCGTGGAAATAACGCTCGCATTGATCAAGCATTGAAATTTCGTGCGTTTTTGTTAGTCTGAAATGGATACTGTTCTACTACACTGAATGCTTTGAAAACGGATGTATAAAAACTAAACAAAAACGCAAATATTTTTTTCTTGGGAAGCGATTTGGCAAGTAAAGGTTGGCTGCTTGCTTATCTGCTGATTTTTGATGACCAATTCGATAACGTAATGTGTAAAATGATGCGTCACGCGATTTACTCCCTTTTTTTTTCAGTTTTTCTGAATTCTTTGGCGTATTGCCGTTTGTCAGTCAAAGGTCGCGAAGCGAGACAGCAGACGGGATAAGTATACGCGGTAGACAACGATCGTATTTTAATCTGCACTCGGAAAAAAGGTCACCGATATAATTAATGCGAGCGTTGGTAGCTTTACGATGAGAGTTAGTCAGTCAGAGGTTTATTTTGTCGAAAAGTTACATTATAGAAAAAATGCAATACAACAATATTCATACATATTAATCAACTAGGAAACCGGAAGTGACCTTTCAATCTTCGAGCTACGGTCACCAGTGAGTGTACAGTAATGCTTTGAAAAATTGAAAATTTAGTGAGATCGACAAATTGAATGTATAAAACATCTAAACTTTTTTTTTAATCAATGAAATATTCATTTTTGTGTAGTTGCACTTTTTTGAAACAAGTACAATTTATATTTTTGTTTAAATTTGTTGAAGGGTAAAGTTCTGATCTTTAAAAGTATATCATTCCAAATCTTAACTCCGAAAAATTTGATTGATTTTTGAACACGTTTTGTTTTGTAAAGGGGTAAGTACAAATCATCCTTGTCCGCTTTCCTGGTTTGGCGAGAAGTGATAACTTTAATATAAAAGAAATAATTGTTAAATAATTGCGGTAACTTATTCCTTTGATACAAAAACATGAATTTAGCAATTTCAAAATTTAGTAGTTGATCAATATTAAATATTTCAAATTTTATGAATAAAGGTTCAAGTTTTTTTTTATCTGCCAACCTTCTATTATTCTCAAACATTTGTTCTGGGGCATCTGAAGTTTATGCAAATTATTTTTAGACGAGCATCCCCAGAGCAAAATTCCGTACATTAAATGTGGAAAAACTATAGCGTAGTACACAAAAAGTAAAATTTTAACAGGAGCCATAGATTTTAATTTGCACAGTATGCCAATGGCTGTAGATACTCGTCGCTCAACTATTTGAATATGACTGGCAAAATTTAGCGTTGAGTCAAGATGAATGCCTGGATATTTTACACTCTGTCGTATTTCAATAGAAATATTGTTAAGGGACAACAAAAACGGTTGGAGCTTTTGCTTGGATCGGGTTAATACTAGAGCTTGTGTTTTATGTGGATTAAGAGACAACCTATTGGCGATCATCCATTCAGAAATGCTTTTTAGTTCATCGTTGCTTTGAGTTTCCAAATTTACAAGGCTGTGGTTGCTAATCAGGATACAAGTCTCGTCGGCAAATAAAGTTGGTTGATTTATTAAAGAATTAGGGAGATCATTGATGTATAAGATAAAAAGGAGCGGACCTAAGATCGAACCCTGGGGGACGCCGTATTTTATATTAGGAAGGCTTTATTTCACCGGAAATTTTTATCTAGTTTTTTATTAATTCTGACTCAAAAATAACACAAACTCAAATGCTTAATCTAAAACTATTCCCAAATCGAACCCTAACCCAAACCCTAACCTAAACCCTAATCTTAACCCCTAAAAAAGCAAATGAAAAAAGCGCGGATGAATATTTCTCATTCTCGTTTTATTCTCTCTAAGTTGAAAATTTTCGGTGAAATAGTCACTACCTCTATATTAATTCTAGACGATTTGACATTGTCGAGTTCCACATATTGAAATCTGTCGGATAAATAACTTTTAATCAATTCGTTTGCCACTCCACTAATTCCGTAGTGGTTTAATTTTTCGATAAGAATTTGATGATCGAAACTATCGAAAGCTTTTTTTATGTCCAATAGAATAAGACAACAATGTAATTTATTTTTTAGTTTTTCATAGCATTGTGTTATGATATCTGTCACAGCATGGATAGTCGAATGCTTTTTTCTAAATCCAAGTTGACGGTTATAGAATATACTGTGTTTATCCAGAAAAGCAAGTATCCTGACGGCTATTATTTTTTCAAGAATTTTTTAAAAGTTTGAAAGCAAGTAAATTGGTCTATAATCCGTCAATTTAGATTTTAAACCCGCCTTGTAAATTGATATAACTTTAGCAATCTTAAAACAATCAGGAAAAATGGCAAAATTAAACAGCATGAAAACAAAATGGATAGATATGGTGATATAACAACAGCAATTATTCGTAGAAAAAACGAAGACGCATCATCGAAACCCGGCGATATATTGACATTTAAGTTTTAAATAATGTTAAAGATTTCATTGCTTGACGGAGCTTCTAGAAAAATAGACGGTTTATTTCTGTGTTTCAAAAATTTTTTAAAACTTGGAGATCTTTTAGGCAGAGAGTTAGCCAAATTTTCTGCTATATTTCCAAAAAAGTTATTAAATTTTTCTGGAATAGCTTCTATATCACTGATAGTTTTGTTGCCAATCGTTAAACTTTTAGGTGTTTGGTTTTTTTAACCTTTGAATGATTAACTAATTCACGAATTATATCCCATGTTTTTTTAGGGTCGTTCTTGCTACTAGCTAATGCCGAAGAGTAGTACAAAATTTTGGCTGTTTTTTTACTCGAGTTAAGCAATTGTTATACTTATAAAAGCTGCGTTCATAAGAATTTCCTTAAAGAAACCACATTTTATATAGTCTTTGTTTGTTTTTAATTGATGTCCAGATGCCTTTAGTAAGCCATGGTTTTTTGATTAGCTTTTTTTGTTTTCGTGATAAATTTGTCAAGGGAGCAAATTTTTCAATTTCATCTTTTATAGGTTGAACAAAATTTTCACATACTTTATTAATGTTATTCTTATTAATATGTTCTAGATTGTCGAAATAGATTTTCAGTTTCATAGATATGCAATTAGCAAAACTTTCTGAGTTAAAGTTTTTTAGGTTTCTTCTAAACATCTCTTGTTTCATGTTACAGGATATTTTAAGTTCAGAGATGTAGGCAAAAGTTGGAAAATGGTCACTTATATCAGTTTGTAGTACTCCAGGTTTGATTTCTTCTGAAGTAATATTGGTTAGTATATGATCAATTGCAGTTTTAGTCGTTTCCGTTACCCTGGTGGGAATATTTACTACAGAAAAAAAGGCATTTTTAGCAATAGTATTTTTATAATCGGTTACTAAAGGAGTTTCATTTAGTAAATTGACATTGAAATCACCCATAATAATACTTTGACATTTATTTTTATTAATTTTGTGTAAAGTAAGGTCGAAATTTTCTAAAAATGAATTTAGGTTTGAGTTAGGATGCCGATAGATTACTCCTATCAATAATTTGTGTTGGGGAGTACTAATCGTTGCCCACATATTTTCGCATCCTTCAATTTCTAAATTATATTCCGGTGCAATTTCAAAATTGATATCCTTAGTAAAGTACATTGCTACTCCTCCAGCTGTGGTAGGTGAATTTGCAAATTTTAAGTTGTAACCCTGTATCTCAATGTTAACTGCGGAGGCTTCTTGAATTCGGGTTTCGGTGATGAGTATAACATCTGGCGATCTACACAAATTGGAAATCAGTTCGCATAACACATCAATATGTTTTTGGATTGATCTGATATTTATATGGAGTATAAATAAAGTATCATTTGAAGGATTATAGTTTGTTAAGTTAGAAAGATCCGAATATTCACAAATTTTGACATTTTCATGCATACTTTCAAAATTTTTGTCAAAGTCAGAGCATAGAAAATGTTTTGTTTTATCCATATTAATCATTCAAGACAATTGCACAAATTACTTAAAATCAAGTCCTAAAAGGTAACTTAAATAGCATTAAAGACTGTCTAGGTCGTCCTCGCAGCATATTGGAATTGCATCTTCTGATTCGTTTTTCTTTATCCATATTTATCCGTTTGTTGTCCAGAAAAATTTGAATTTTTTTGCTTTAGCAGTTTGCTATGTTGACCAAAATAGCTTCTTCCTGAAGTGCGTTAAATTCTCGTTTATATATAGGTTTGTCATTTCGTCAGCAGGAAAATCTTTCATTTCTTTTGCTTTCTTCCTTTTTGGAAACATTTCATTTCTCACCCGTTTGTTGGTAAATTGGGCTATTATTGCTGGTGGCCGGGATGCCGAATCATTGGCTTTAAATTTTTTCGGGGAGCGCCTACGAGCGATAGAGATATCGCCGCTCCTTCTGACTTCAACATCAAGCTTTTTTGAAATTTCTATGACAATATCAGTCACATTCTCATTTTCTTGATTTGGTACTACATCAAATTCGAGATTTGGTCTCCGTCCATACTACTCTAATTGATCGATTTAAAAAAATTCTTCCTTTTTCACCTTTTCCATGTCTGTTAGCTCTTTTGAAAGCTTTGTAGCAGTTAATTCGTTTTTTTTGTTGGTGGTAGCCATTTTTTTGATCTCTTTACTGAGTTCATCTAATTTATCGGAATTGAATTGTTGACTAGTTCTTAATTGCTCTAACTCATATTTAACAGCGTTTAACTCTCTCAGATAATCATCTGCAAACGAGTTAAAAGCTTCTTTGACTAAACCTTCAATCTTTGGTACTAGTTTCGTACTATTCCAATAATTTCATTTTGGTCCAAACCAAGCTCGTTCTTTTTTGATTTAAAAGACTTTGCTTGCATTATGATTTGTTTGTCGTTTGAAGTCTTAAATCCTCAAAGTTTTTGCAGCAAAAACACGTGCGTTCTACACAAACGCTGTAGCTAGAATGATGCGTCAGCTTAGAGCACTAAGAAATTTGGGAGCGGTAACTTTCGAATTGCATTGAAAGAGATGTAGTGACTAAAGGTGATCTGCTTATTTTAGAGGGGGCTAAGCATACTGCAGTAGTAACACTAACAGTATAGTAAGTAGATCGCAGAAACTAAGAAGGATACGGAAGATAATAGGTTACTCTGTCACAGACATTTTGTTTTTATCTAATATTCATTTGCTCTAACACTATGTACACAATCATACTGCTGAATATATTGCACTGCATATGTTTGAAGAAGCTTTTTGCATGTTCGGTTACCAGTAGGCCTAGATGAATTATATACTGATGACAATATGTTAACAGAAGTGTGACAACCTAGCAACGCATTGTTAGCGACATTAGCGGAATACAAGCAAATCAAAATGAATGGTAAAAATCGGACAGCTTTATACGACTCCATTAAACTTGAAGTAATCACAATACTTACGGTACAGTAACAGAGGTATACAGAATCACATTGCCTCTGTGTTTTCTCAGTTTTTCCAAGTTAAGAGAAGAATTAGCACAATTTACAACGATCAAAGCTTTTCTAATGAAGAAATGTTTCACATACGCGCATAGGCGTAGCCAGGAGTTTTGACTGGGGGAGGGAGGGGGCAGTGCCGCAAGTAGAACGCTGTTGTCAGAGGGGGCAAAATGTATACATTTTTTTTGTTGATCTCCAAAAAAAAAAGGTCATCACACGAAATTGGTCTGCTTTTCTCCGACTTTTTTGTTGATCTCCAAAACAAAAGGTCATCGCACAAAATTCGTCTATTTTTCTCCGAGTTTTCTGTTGATCTCCAAAAAAAAAGGGTGGGCGTGCTGGAAATTTTAGGGGGGCGAAACTTTTGGTTAGGGGAGCGCCGCCCCCATTTGTCCCCCCCCTAGTTGCAGCCCTGGAGAGGGGACAAAAAAACAGAAATCACATAGGTGAAGACCAAAAAAAAGTAAGAGTCCTCACAGTTCGATTTAGGATTTGTCATTGGGGGGGCGCACGAAATTTAGTTGGAGACCAATATTATGGATTGGGAGGGACCCAAATCTCAAGATGCAGGATGGAGACCAAACTTAAAAAACACCTGAAGTATGGTCAGTACAAGCTGAAAAGCCTTTTCATCTCGAAAATTATGTGAAGACCAAAAAAAGATCTTCACGTAATCACGGTCTGTGGTAAACCTACAAACCAAACTTACAGCGGGTACTGACAACCACTAGCAGTTTTTGGCAACAAATTTTTCATTGGTTGCTAGGCAATTGGGGGGGGGCGGGCCCCTTGGCCCCCCACTGGCTATGCCTATGCATACGCGATGCACTTGGTATAAAATTGTTTTTTTTTTTTCAAGGTTCAGAAATAGAATTGTTGGGTACGGTATTGTAGTTTGGTTCGATCACGGTTTGGCGGTGTGATGGAGCAGGGATTGTAAAAGCAGCTTTCTGAACTGAAAGTTACGTTCGGAACTACGTCGTTAAATTGAATCGACATGAAGTCTGGAGAAATTAAAGCAGATTGCATGTCGATTGAAGATGAAAAAGAATACCTAAAGTTGCCACAAAGTCAGATTGAACACGCTCATACGTTTCCTGTGGAAATGAATGCAAGGTCGAAAACTTTCATTGAAAGTGAACTTGAACGTGGAGACCAGAAACCGGCCAAGTCAACCAAATATAGAGAATTAAGAGAAACAAACCTCGACGACAATGCTGCAAAAGAACAAACAATTAAAGCTACCGGTGACGAAGTAAGCTGCTCTACAGACGAGCGAACGAAAATGTGTTGTAGTAGCGTTACTGCCGACGGCAAAATGCCAATTTATGCATGCGACAACCCACGAGGTCTGGAAGACGCAAACGTACGTAAAAGTTCATTATCGATAACAGACGATTATGCCGATTCTCAGATTCAAAACAATACCTCGCAGGAGGAAACATATGACAACGTTACCGATTCGAACGTAGATGAATTTACGCCATTAAAAAGCGACAATTCGAACAGTGACTGTGGCGATATGCTTTCTACGGCACACGGAGAACCAGTTGAAGTGGTAGAAGGAGGTTTAAATCTAGTGGAATTATCGTGGCGGCGTGTACTTGAGGAACATAAGGAACGCAGAGCCCGAGAAGCAGTAGCTGCTCTTAACCAACATCGCCGTAAGTCGGTTTTGGCTACGTACCTTTTAAGACACAATTTTGACTTTGTTATGTCTTCAGTTACAATGATACGTTAGATACATTCTCCAAAATGTCCCATCTAAACCGAATTACCAAGTTATATTGCAAAGTTTCCGTTTTTCTTCATTTATATGCGAAAATCGAGTGTTAAAATCTTACAGGTTGAACGGTTTGGTCAATTTTTTTTTTTGTAGCTCTCTTACAGCCTAAATAAGCACCGCTAATATGTCCGAAAATTGTTGCTCAAAATGCACAATTTTAAATAGTTAAGAGCTATATTTTTTTAACAAAACATCTTTTCATATGGCTTGCTTTGTTGCCGAAGAAAAACACATTCTTTTTCAGCTTTTGAGAGATCACCATTTGGGTACAAAAGTTGGTTACTTCGGTTAAGTCACCGGCGACGGTTCGAAATTTTAATCGCTTTTGGTCTCTTTTTGTGGTTGGCTTTTTTCATTGTTCTTGCAATTTTTATGAATGGTAAGGTAGTTTATTTTACTATCACACTTGTTTGATTTGCTCTAAATTAGCAGCTTAAATATCTTTTCATCATTTACGAAGTGCTGGGTTTCTTTTGTTATACCGCTCGTAATGCAGTAAGCAAAGAATTATATAGCTAATTTCAGTTTTAGCGATAAATTCTATTGTAGTTAAATTACTTTTAACTTAGAGTGGACTAAATTTAGCGTTTAATTGAATATTCTTATATGCGTTGCAGTATGCTAATATAGTTTGTTTATTTTAAGACTTCTTTTGAATTGAATATTTTTGATTGCTTGGTTCTAATTTTGAAGCGCATCGATACCGTTTAGTTTGATAAATGATAACTTATCTTTTACCGTAAACAATTCTCTATTCTATATGTGCTTATACAATGGTGAAGATGTAAAACTTCCAAAACCCATCGTTTTTGAGTTCAGGGATTTCTTGGCATTCTTATTGATCACTTAGGTTGGTTATGCAAAAGTGTTTCATGCGATAAATGCTTGATAAATCGTTGCGTTTCGACAATGCAAGCTTTTTTAATGAAAAATTTATGAAGCATAAAATAAGATGTGTAATGCGATAACGTTAGCGTTGACTTTAATTAAGCAGGAACTAACGTCCACATCGAATTGCATTTACCAGAAAAGCGAGAATGACAGACGGGTTTTTGAATTAGCATACGTACGTTAATTTTTTGCTTGATGTCCAGTATTAAACAAGAAGAGTATCAAGCTTTGTTTTGAAGGTAAACGGTTAGAATCTAGACAAAATCGCTTGGTCCTTTTCCTAACCAAGGCAACTTGAAAAATAAATTTCGAGACCGGTATCTTACAATTAACATGATCTCGCAGAATTTAATTTATACTTCATTGCGTAGGAGTAAAGTGTATTCTCGATGCAAGTTTGTTACAAAAAAAGTTTTTACTCCTTTCATTAATTGAATCAGTAGCGTAGCCAGGGGAGGGGCGGGGGGGAGCTTTAGCCCCCCCCCATTGGCCTGTCAACCAAAATGCAGAATTAGAAAAATACCACGTTTTTAGCTCTTTTGAGTCTGTTTTTTGCGCTGGAATTGACTAAAAAGTGATTTAAAGCATCTTTTGAAACATATATTCAGGGGGCGGCTAATTGTCAAAAATGAAAGTCACAAATCAATGAAAACTTTAAAAAATGCCCAGAAATAAACAATCAAATTTGATCGCTAGTGTAAAAACGCCGAACATAGGTTTTATCAACAAATATGATATAAACTTAGAAATAAGGGGAGAGGGGGGCTATTCAGTGTTGGTTAATTACCAATCACTTCTCTCAAATATCTTTCCGTTAGCCCCCCCCAATTATTTTTCGTTATAAAATGTAGACGAAATAGATTACTCCTTGTGAGTTTTATTGAAGAATAGGATTTCAAGATTTACCAGCATGTAAACAAGAGAGCTGCAATGTTATCATTAGCCACTTCCCATATAGCCCATTAATGCAACCAGTTGAATCATGTTGTATTGCCAATTTCTATGCCACGTTTAAAAAGCATTAGTTTTTATTAAAATAGCTCTAAAATTAAGTTATTTTTGCAAAAAATGCAAAATTTTCTAGTGCTGGGTGTCCGCCCCCAAACCCCAAAACAGCCCCCCCATTTCGAATTTCTGGCTACGCGCCTGAATTGAATAATGCTTTTTTTCGCTTAGGGCCATCTTCAAAGCCAGAAGATCTGAATAGTAGCGTTTCTACCGATCGCAATAGTCAAGCAAATGCCGTAGACCACAGGCCTATAATAAACCAGTCAATAACGATCAATACCACATCGTATCGTGGCCTAAATCAATCGGTTCTGGCTACTACTATTGCTGCTACGTCATCTAATCCTCTCAATTACACGGAAGGTACGTTTCACATATGCGCTTATTAATACTTTACCCCATATTGTATAGATTGTCGAAACGATTCCTGTATTGATTGTGGTACTTCTATGCACATAGTTTACTGTGGTACTGCAGTTTTTATTTATTTATTTATTTTTGGTTGGTTTGGATGTTGATCAGAGATGGAAACCGGTCGAGTAGAGATTCTTCGACCGACCGGTCAAGCCGGTTGAAAAACCGGTCAAATTATCCTTTCTGGCAACTAAAAGACATCTAAGCACCAACCAAAATATACTTATATATTATATAATAAATAAAACTTTTTATAAAAAATCAGTATTAACAAACCACACCTTTCAAAAACACTTGTTGAATGGTTTCAAGCTGTGACTAATATGCTATGACCTTTAAGACATGCACATCCAGGAACGTATTTAGGGTGGGAGTATTGTGCCATGCCCCCACTTTGGGCCGCGGCTCAAAGCAAAAAAGTGCGAAATATACGTTAAAATCGCGTAATCAGATTCTATAAAGCATGCATGTGGAAGAGGTTTTCGCTACCTGGCATTTTAGCGTCATTTTAATCAGTTTAAGAGTAGAAGTGGCGCTGATTACAGATTTTTTACTACATGCTAAAATCTTGCCGCTTTGAAAAGCTTTTTTCAACCTAAATTTACCACACTCCACACTGGGCAAGAAAGACATAGCTCTTATTTTTTTTTATTATCTAACTAGCCAGGGCTTGTTCTGAAGTAGTAGCATTTCTACAAACTGCTGGGGCACGTCATATTTCGAATGTTTTCTAGTCAATGTCATAACAGTTTATTGTTTTCAACGAAAATAACGGACGCGTTGCATTAAATTTATTGGTGGTTTGGCGTTTCGCTTCCCAAACGAGGAAGCTTCTTCAGAACAACTTGCAGTGCTGCCTTTACAGTTACAAAAAGATAAACGAGAAAAAAATGACAGCAGAAGATAGGTAACAGTAAAAACATACGAACATCACAATACTTGTACTATTATACCCAAAAACATTTAAATGATGGAGCAATAACATTACATAATATTGAAAATTATATCACTAACAGCGTGGAAAAAAAAGGAATATTGAAAAATTATGTCACTATAACAGCTTGAAAAAAGGAATACTGAAAAAAATTAATAATATTCATAACAACTAGGCTGCTTCACTAACAGGTTGAGAAAGTATGAAAAGGATCTACGGCAAAACATTATGTACTAGAAAAAGTTTTTAGCCACACAGAGATTAAAATTAATTGTTCCGTCCGTATATAAATCTCTGTGGAGCTAAAAACCTTTTTCAGTACATAATGTTTTGCCGTAGATCCTTTTCATACTTTTTAAACTGTTAGTGAAGCAGCCTAGTTGTTATGACTATTATTAATTTTTCTCACCCTGCTAGTGACGCAATTTTTCTATAATCCTTTTTTTTCACGCTGTTAGTGACATAATTTTCAATATTATGTAATGTTATTGCTCCATCATTTTATTGTTTTTGGGTAAAATAGTACAAGTATTGTGATGTTCGTATGTTTTTACTGTCACCTATCTTCTGCTGTCATTTTTTTCTCATTTATCGTTTTGTAACTGCAAAGGCAGCACTGCCAAAAAAAAGTTTAATGTTTACTGCTCGGCAAATTGCAAATAATCTGTCACAAATAGCTAAAAGATTGCAACTTCCTTTTTTGGCATTTCGCATAATATCATTAGAAAGAACGTCTAATAATTTAGCTTGTGCCCTCCAGTGGTTTTTATGCTTATTTTGTGCACGTTTTGCGCTTCTCAAAACAGGTTTTTGAAACCGAAACTTAAATAAAAAAGGTCTTAAAAGTGAGTGATTTTTGCAAAAAAACAAACTTTTTTTTTGTTTTTTTCTGAGACTCCCGTCCAAAGTCACAAATTTTAACACCTCACCCATGCCCCTCCTTTTAAAAATTTTTCATTAGATACACTGAACAGTGAACGAAAACCTTCGGTAAAAAAACGGTCGACCGGGCCGGTCAGAAACCGGTCAACCGGCTGGGAAAGATTTGATTATTACTTTGTGAAGGCAATGGTGTAATATGCCGACGGTTTCTACGTAATGACGAACAAGCACTAGATTCGGTTTTTACAATATACGATCTAGGAGTATGACGGGAGTGTTGGACAACTCCAGGCTGGCGACCGGAAGCCGGGGTATCAATCCAAGCATATGTGTTCGGATGTAAAAATGGAAGGTCACGAACACGGTGACGTTTGTCAAAATTGCGTTTTTGTTGAGCCCTGGTGTGTTTATCTTTGGTTCTAAAACCTCTTAAGGCCTTCCAGCTGGGTTTTAGTTGAGTAGGCAGAATCGGCAAAGTAGAACGAAGTTTTCTACCCATCAGCAGCTCCGCGGGGCTGTGTCCACTTTGTAAGGGAGTGGACCTATACGTGAGCAAAGCAATATATGGGTCATTGGCTTTTTTAAGTAAAGCCTTAACAGTTTGTACAGCACATTCTGCTTCCCCATTAGATTGAGGGTATCTCGGGCTGCTTGTCTCGTGCGTGAAACCATACGCATCTGAAAATTTTCGAAACACAAAAGCGGAAAACTGCGGACCGTTATCTGTAATTATAGTTTCAGGAATGCCGTGTCTGGCAAAAATCGATTTACATTGCAAAATAACATCTTCTGATGCTGTGCCACGATCAAGCAAACCCAACTCAATATATCTCGAAAAATAATCAACTACAAGCAAGTAATTTTTTCCTTCAAAACAAAACAAATCAGCAGCAATTTTTTGCCATGGCCTAAGTGGGGTCTTCGTGCAAATCATTGGCTCGCAAACATTAGGTCTTTCTTTACAACATACAGCACAATATTTTACCCAATTGCCAATATCTCGACTTATGCCAGGCCACCACACAATGTCTTTAGCTCTATCCCTGCACTTGTTAACCCCTTGATGGCCCTCGTGAATTTTTTCGAGAATGTTTTTTCGTAGCATTTCAGGAATAATTATGGCCTCTCTTTTTAACAATAGTCCATTTTGCACCGAGAGGTCATTACGTAAATTATAAAATGGAAGCAAATCTTTACTCAGTTTACTAACTTTAGGCCAACCATTTTTACAGTAATTCAAAACAGTTTTACAAACGTTGTCATTTTGCACCGTCTCTCTAATATGTTGAAGCTTAACGTTGCTGATCGGAGCAGTTTCGATGATCATGTTGATAAGTTTTTCTGCCTCCCTCGAAAGCTGATCTTGAACGTCTTTCCTTGTCGTTGTAGATCTGGACAATGCATCCGCGGTTGTCAAGTTCTTTCCCTGGACATAAGCAATGTCGTAATCAAACCTCATGAGTCTCATGCGAAATCTTTGCAGTCGTGGGGAAAGTTAGTCAATGCTTTTATTTCCAAGCAAACTGACTAATGGTCGATGATCAGTTTCCAAACGAAAATGCAACCCAAGGATAAAAGGTCGAAATTTCTCGCAAGCCCAAGTTATACTGCAAGGGCCTACTTTTCAATTTGGGCATAACGCTTTTCCGTTTCTGTTAAGCAGCGAGAAGCATATGCCACTGGACGCAATTTATCATGTTTCAATTGCCACAATATTGCACCTAATCCAGAGGACGAAGAATCTGCTGAAATTCGGGTTTCACGCTTGGGGTCGTAGTGTGCTAACGTAGGAATCGTTGTAAGATTTTACTTTATAGTTTCAAAAGAACTTTGTTGGCTATCGCCCCAGGGCCAAAGCACATTTTTCACAAAAGTTTTCTCAAAGGTGAAACAATTTCTGATAGATTAGGTAGAAATTTAGCTAACTGGTTAGCCATACCCAGAAAGCGTCTCACGCCTTTTACATTTTTAGGAGGTTCAAAAAGGTGTATAGCAGAAACTTTTTCAGGGTCTAGCTGCACTCCTTCTTGATCAATAATGTGCCCCAAAAATTTAATCGTGGTTTGGGCGAATTTGCACTGATCATTCAGGGTGACTTCTGCCGTTTGCAATTTTTTAAGAACAACGTCTACTCGAGAATCATGTTCATTTGAATCTTTTCCAAAGATCAGCACGTCGTCCTTATGACAAACCACACCAGGGATTTTTCCCACAATTTCATGCATTTTTCGTTGAAAATGTTCTGAAGCAGAACAAATTCCAAACGGCAGTCTGTTAAAACGGAAACGTCCAATAGGAGTTATAAATGTGGTCAGATCTTTAGATTGCTCACATAGGGGAATTTGCCAAAATCCACAATTAGCATCTAATTTGGTAAAAAATTTCGCATTTCTCAATTTCGCTAAAGTTTCATCAACTGCCGGTAAAATATGATTTTCACGGCAAACAAATTTGTTGAGATGAGTATAATCAACACAAATTCTGATCTTACCGGATTTTTTGGGAACCACAACCATGCCAGAGCACCATTCGGTGGGTGATGTTACAGGTGAAATCACTCCTGTATCTTCCATTTCCTTCAACTGCTTGATTACTTCATTTTGTAGAGGCAAAGGAACACGGCGAGGAGTTGACAAGCAAAACGGTTTAAAGTCTTGTTTCATTTTGATGGAATATTCTTCACCAAACTTTCCAAGTCCTTGAAACAAGGACGGAAATTTGTCTCTATATTTTGAAGCATTGTCTTTGCCGACATTGCTTTCAATGTGAACCAAATTCAGAGCTTGAATAGCAGGCCATCCCAACAGAGGTTGAAACAAACTTTTTACAACAAAAATGTCTTGGTATGAAGACAATCCGTTTTGAGTAACTTTCGCATTAAATTTCCCTCTTACTCTCAATTGCTGTCTTTCTGGTCCCGACAAAGTCTCGTTTGTCAGACGTAAACTGACATCAGAAAAATTGTTGAATGCTTGTTCGCTTATCACAGTCACATCTGCACCTGTATCTATTCCAAACACCATCGGTACATCATTGACTCGAAGGGAGATACTGCGCTGATGAAGTTGATTTCGTTAGTCAATTTAACGCTTCCCAAGAAAAATCTTGCGTGATCGGAGTTTTCTGCTGAGTCATCATGTTCTTCATCATACACCGATACCAGTTTTATGCTTTTGCTGCGACAAACTTTTTTGAAGTGACCAATTTTGTCACAATTGAAGCAAGTAGCTTTTAGTGCGGACAGAATTTTCGGGCGTGTCGAGCTGCGCCACACCAACAGCATAACTGATCATGTTCTTCATCATACACCGTTACCAGTTTCACGCTTTTGCTGCGTCAAACTTTTTTGAAGTGACCAATTTTGCCACAATTGAAGCAAGTAGCTTTAAGTGCGGGACAGAATTTTCGGGCATGTCGAGCTGCGCCACACCAACAGCATAACTTATTAGGCGATGCACTTATAAGCTCGAGATACGGGAGCCACACCAATTAGCATAACTTATTAGGCGATGCACGCACTTTCGAAGAGTTTTGAATGCCCGCTATTGCAAAATCGTTGGCATGAGCAGCTAACAGTTTTTGCTGTTTTTCACTACATCCGTGCCTCTCACAAGTTTAATGCATCCATCTAAGGTTAATGCCGCGTCTAGTTGCAGTCTTTCAGCAAGCGACTTGTCCAAAATTCCAGCTACAATACGGTCGCGAATCATTTCATCTCGAAGGTTACCGTAATTGCAAGTTTCGACTAACGTATGTAGCGATGTTAAAAAGTCATCTACTGACTCGCCAACTTCTTGTTTCCGAAGGTTAAACTTTGCTCTCTCATAAATGACATTATGCCGTACGTTGAAGTAATCTTGAAATTTTTGTTTACCGTATCATACGAATTAGATTGCTCTTCACTTAGCCGAAACGAACTCAAGATACTGTCAGCTTTGTCGCCTAGTAAATACATCAGCATGTTGACTTGACTTTTCTCCGATTCATCATTCACCTTGGATGCTATCTGGTATTGCTCAAATCTACGAATCCACGGTGCCCAATTTTCAGGCTGATCAATACTGAACTGTTCTGGCGGTGGGATTTCAAACGATATCGCTTACACCGCTGCTACCACGTGGCGTGACTCAAGTCAGCACAAATAATATAATGTCGGAAACAAAAAGTACACAGCAATATAAACACCCAAATAGTCTCAGCGCAGCAACAAAGTAGTATCAAAGCAGCAACATAAAACATCTCTCTACAAATCGTATTGCAAATAATGTTCATTATATATGCAATTTATTATATTTACCGCAGATGCTCATACGGAGTCATTCACAGCTGTAACTATCAACAATCCAATATCCACTCCTTTGAAAACAGATAGAACGAAATCGAACTCCGAATTTATTCTTGCACAAGAAGACGAGCCTACACCTACAGCTCGAAGTGCAGGTTCGTGAATTAATTTGTGTAAATAATACTTTTTGAAATTTTTGTAATTTGGTTAAAAAAGAAACTGTTAGGGATAAGATTTTGCTTGAAGACCGTTTTTTGCGATAGCTTTAAAGTGGGTATAACATGGGTTCACGACCAAAGACGTATTGTTCTCGGAGCGATTTTTTTTCTTTGGTACTGCAGTATTTTTTGCTTTAGTCGGTTTGGATGCAGGTGTGATTTCAGGATTTTTGGTCATTTTGAGAAAAGTAGGTAATTGTCCGACAGAGTAATGTGTTCAATTCCTCATCTCCAAGCGCACTATTGTCTATCAATCGTATTGCAAACAATGTTCATTGTATATGCAATTTATTATATTTACCGCAGATGCTCATACGGAGTCATTCACTGCTGTAACTATCAACAATCCAATATCCACTCCTTTGAAAACAGATAGAACGAAATCGAACTCCGAATTTATTGTTCTTGCGCAAGAAGACGAGCCTACACCTACAGCTCGAAGTGCAGGTTCGTGAATTAATTTGTGTAAATAATACTTTTTGAAATTTTTGTAATTTGGTTAAAAAAGAAACTGTTAGGGATAAGATTTTGCTTGAAGACCGTTTTTTGCGATAGCTTTAAAGTGGGTATAACATGGGTTCACGACCAATGACGTATTGTTCTCAGTGCGATTTTTTTTCTTTGGTACTGCGGTATTTTTTGCTTTAGTCGGTTTGGATGCAGGTGTGATTTCAGGATTTTTGGTCATTTTGAGAAAAGTAGGTAATTGTTCGACAGAGTAATGTGTTCAATTCCTCATCTCCAAGCGCACTATTGTCTATCAATCGTATTGCAAACAATGTTCATTGTATATGCAATTTATTATATTTACCGCAGATGCTCATACGGAGTCATTCACTGCTGTAACTATCAACGATCCAATATCCACTCCTTTGGAAACAGATAGAACGAAATCGAACTCCGAATTTATTCTTCTTGCACAGGAAGACAAACTTACACCTACAGGTCGAAGTTCTGGTTCGTGAATTTTTTGTAAATATACTTTTTGAAACGTATTAATCTGGTTAAAATAGAAACTGTTAGGGTTAAGATTTCGCGTAAATACCCATGTTTTGCGGTAGCTTTAAAGTGGGTAAAACATGGGTCCACGACCAATGACCTATTTATTCTCTGCGCGATTAACAGATTTGGCGGTCAGTCGAGATGAAAATGAGTTGGTTTGCGTTCAGTTGGTTCGCGGTCAGTTTGCTGCGGTCAGTTGACTTGCTTCGGTAAAACATTTTTGTTAGCGAAACTACATCTCATACCTGCAGTTTATCGATAAATACTGTAAATCGTTGGCTGTTTTAATATAGATTAGCCATATGTGTTACTGATGGTGCAAATTTTCGTCGAAAAATCGCAAAATGTAAAATAGCCTTCAAACCAATTAAATGAGCGTGCGCAGTAGTAGATACTCTACAGTATTTCAACTTCAAAGAAATTTATTGAGAATAATAATTGCGGTAATTTGCAGTAGGCGTCGATTTGGCTTTAAAGGTACACAAACAACTGGCTGGCAAGCTTCCTTATGTCTTTGGAAATTGTAATTAAATGCATCTACCCCCACATGGAAGTCGTCTTAAATAAATAAATAATTATCGTAGCAATAAAGATCGCTGCTTTAGTGTATGCGGGCCACGTTTTTGGAATGCATTACCACCACACATAAAAGACGCTGAATCTACCAATCAATTTAAAGTTTTGCTAAAAACTTATTTCTTTAAACAAGCATATTCGAGATGATTAGTTTCTCACTGTGCACACTTTGCATGCCAAATAGTATTGTTTTTTTTCACTTTTGTCTCCCTCTTAGTATTCTTCTTCACACAAGTGTACGATATGCCAACTATAGTGTACCAAAATTTTGGTTGCCTGTGACTTTGTGTGCTACTTTTCATGTTGTTGAACTGTATTTGTTCTGTAAAGCGCTTTTGATCTGCTACCTTGCAGGAAACGGCGCTATACAAATGACTACATTATTATTATTATTATTATATACGCCCTAAAACCGTAATTAATGCAGAACAGAACACTTTATTTTTGTTGCCAATAAAAATACCAAAATAACACAGAATTGCACAATAATAAACAGCAACGGGAGGCTGCGAAAGAACCAATGGTCTTCAAGTCAAGCAGTAACCCAGGCAAATATCTTAATTAAGTTCAAAATATTACAGTAAAATATTAATTTGTATAGCTAAATTTTTGGCTGTGAAAAGAAATGACAGCAGACTGTTATGGAACGAAACAGTAAATTTAGTTCTTGTATTTACTAAGGAGAAACTTTTTATGAGACTCTTTAAACTTTAAGTAAGATGCATTTTTGAGATCAGATGGAATGTTATTCCATATCTTAGCTCCAATGTATTTTACGGAGTGTTGGGTTTTTGAACTCATAAATCGCGGTAAAAACATGTCATTGCTTGAGGTGTGGCGGATAGAATAGGATGAAACATCAGATGAATATGCAAAATAATGATTAAAATTGAGAGGTAATTTGCAATGAGTAAACTGATACATTAATTTGCAATTTCAAAGTTATACAAGTCTTCCAAGTTTTAAAATTCCATAAGTATAATATTGTGGCGTTATTTTACCTCTAATTTTAGTTTTAGAAATAATTCGTAAGGCTTTGTTTTGTAACCTTTTTAACTTCATTAAATAGCTTTTATATGTTGCACCCCACAATGGCAACGCATAATGCAAATGAGGATGTACGAGAGAATAGTACAAAATTATTAACGTATTGCATGGAAGATAGTGGCTCAGTTTAGCAAGAACGCCAACAGAGCGTGCAATCTTCTTTTCCAAAAATATAATATGAGGCTTAAACGATAAGTGTTCATCGACAAAAATTCCCAAATATTTTGCTGATTCCGAAGGTTGTACAATTTGATTATCAAAGTTTAAAGTAAGCGAGGTTGTGGATTTTCTTGTTTGAGGAAAGACAACTAAAGCAACAGTTTTAGCTTTATTGACCACTAGATTATTTGCCAACATCCAATTTGACACTCCTGACAATTCTGAATTAGTCAAGTGTTATAAATTATCAACGTTGTTTTCAGTTGTCAAAAGAGCAGTGTCATCAGCAAAGAATCTAGGTACAGTTTGCATAGCCGAGGGAAGGTCATTTACATAAATTAAAAATAGAAGGGGGCCTAATATCGAACCTTGAGGTATTATTCGACCAATTTCTCAGAGGATCTTTGGTTATAAATTGAAGCATACTGTTTGCGATTACGCAAATATAAACAAATTAGTGAGTTGGGAACACCACGAATGCCATAATATTCTTAACTTTTTAAGTAGCTTTTAATGTGAAACTGAATTAGAGGCCTTTTGGATATCTAAGAATAATAATGTTTTAAGGAAATGAATCTGGCAGTTTTGCTCAATAGAAACGTGAGTTTTGAACAGAGTAGTACTTTAAAATGTTCTTAAATTTT
Source organism: Trididemnum nubilum (assembly GCA_963965965.1). NCBI lineage: Eukaryota > Metazoa > Chordata > Ascidiacea > Aplousobranchia > Didemnidae > Trididemnum > Trididemnum nubilum. The sequence goes on along the minus strand of OZ014482.1, from coordinate 12,732,863 downwards.
TGAAGTTTTATTTTATTTTGAGCATATTTCCCCGTCTACCTGAGGCCACTCAGACCGTATATCAAAAAGAATGATAAACGAATTCCAAAAAAACTTTGAACATTATGGTAACTAAGAGCTCTAAAAAAATTGCAGATTATTTATCAGACACCAATTTAGCAATCGAAGACCAATGATTGTTACTCTAACAGTTTTTTTTTTTTCGTGTTTTTGTCTCAAATTCGAATAGTTTGGTGAGCAGGTCTGGGTTGGATGGGGAGAGGGGGGAGATAGAAAAATAGCTCAGGAGATAACAAGCAAATTTTAAATTGCACTACCGTTCGCTGCTGATTGTACATGTTTTTATCTCTTGATTTTAGCCTCCAGTTCTCAAACGACCTCTCATTTCTATCCAACTCAGAATTCTCAAACAAAGCAGGCCCCACATTCGTCGACTAAAGTTGAAGAGGTGGATGTAATTACTACAACGGCTACTGAAAATGTATCAACTTTTCCCAAACTACAGCAAATTTTACAAGGTATGTTAATTATGAATTTTCTTCAACTGTGTATTCGACCACATTATTTTGTTATTGCATGTTAATCATTTCTAGCCAACCATAGACATACGTTTGTCAAATAATTGTTTAATTATATGTTGATTAATTGTTACATTTTCTACGCTGCCGCCAAATTGATTTCTATCGCTTGTTGCCAAATTAATTAAAATTTAATGGTACGTTGTAGGGTGTGTAATTTAGCTAACTCCTAATCAGCATTTGGTTTTTGAATTTTTATTTTTATTTAAGAGTTTTTATCTACAGTTGTCTCTTATCAAACGGCTCCAGTTGTTTGTCAAACATAATTCAAATTAAAGAATGAGCCTATTCAAACTATGTGAATATTATGAAGCTTAATGGTTTTTGAAGTTTAACTGTTTCTAAAATCAAACTTGGAGTTTTTTAAATTTTTTTCCTGATGTAACTTTTGTATGTTGTTTTTGCAGTAGATCCGTTTTTACCAGTGGAATAAATTCTAGACTTTTCGGGAAAAACAGAAAAAAACTAAGAGAAAAGCGGAATAAAAAATATTCATGTGTATATTTTTCGTTCAGGATTTTAAGGGTTCTGTTTAAGGTAAATTAGGTTCGTCGTAAAATTGGCTTCAACTTCGGACTTAGCCAAAGTTGAAATGGGTATTGATACACGTATAGTGCGTTTTTCAAGTGCACCCAAGCGTTTTGGAATTTGACACGTCACAAATTCTTTTCTCCGTTACGAGAGAAAAGCAGGAAAGGTCTTACTTCTATGGCTATGCCTATAGAAGATGGCGACGCTGTTTTACAATTTAGTATTTTAAATTGCTACTTTCAGACAGCCTTCTTTCTAAATTTAACGAAAAATAGCGCGCTTGCCTTCACAAAAATACCATTCACCCACTTTTTTAACGAAATAAGGAATTAAGAGGAACATTTTGCACTGGTAATTGTTTTAGTTTTCGAGATCTTTCTTCCAAGCTCTTTTTCTTGGAAAAGAAGTATGACGGCTAAAAAACCACATTGGAACTTGCCGGCGACTAATCAAACATTAAAAGCGTGCTCAGCATAAACCGGTCGCTTTGTTTACTTTAGCGGTGTCTGGGTTTTACACAAAACGCTAGAATGACTGCCGGCGTTTGAGCGAAACAAAGTGTAAACGTGGCGATTTTTCTCGAGTCTTGTCTTTAGCCTAGCCTACCTGTGATCAAACAAGCAAGTCAAACAAGTCGCGTTCCATCAGCAGACCTTGGGTGTGCATTTTCATTACTGGGAAGAGTAAATCACCTTTACTGGTTGTTCTGTTTTCTAATGCAGTTGAAATACCAAATTGATTTGTCTTTTTTTTAATTGCATATTTGGGAGAAAAAATCGAGTCAGTTTGAGATGATACGTTTTAAAAGAACTCAGATGAATAAAATCATCTTATATTGAAACATAAATAGGCATGTGGTATGGTTATGGAAAACTTTTCAACTTTAGTTTTCATTTCTCTAATTACATCATTGACGAATATATCCATTTTAACCCGGCTGTGTCAAAAGGCAAGATTTTTCTATTTTATTGATATATCTTTTAGTGTTGTGAAACAATTGCAGAATTTTAGCGGTAAAATGTACCTTAAGGTAGTGGTATGCCCATTGTCCAAGATGTACGGTAGTGTGCTCTTTTCGAGTTTATTTTTGCAATACGTTTCTTTTGCGATGATATTCTCCTAAATAGTACGAGTTATATTTTTATAAATGTAGAGACTTCAATGAGGTCTTAGTTGGTGTACTTTTTGTCAATGGCTTTTCGCTGTTTATTTTGCCGTCTGCATGGGTCATTCATTGGTTAAGCTTAACGAGTGCTACTACTCAATAGATTGCTTGTTGTCCTATGTATTTGGATAGCTTTTGATTCGAACGGGTTTGGCTCTGAGTGGTATTAATGCTCGGAGTAACAAAATCGGCTATTCAAACCCGAAAAGTTTTATTTGAATTCGCCGGTATTTTTGGCGCGTTTTAGTGACCACATGACGCAACAGTTACGGAGCTTTCTGATTGGCTCGTTTGATCTTTAAAATGTTATAAGACTGGAGGCTAAGCTTTACTAGGTTTTGTAGTTTTCGTTTCAACGGAACTCTTTAAAAAACAACACAAATTTGTTCGATTCAGTGCCTGTATAATGTATAAAATATTCTTCCAATAAATGCTGGTTATAGTTGAAAATGAGACGTGGCAATTAGAGTTATAAAGTTTTCTGGTACGCCTTAAATTATCGGATTTGGTAAAATTAATTCTCAAAAGTATAATTATAACAATAGTGCTTATTACTTTGTCCGATCATTGTCTGAAATTATTTTGGCAGTTCAAGACGTCAACTACAGCAGTTTCACGAAAACCGCACTTTCAGAAAACCGGTCGTACATTCTTTTTTTGCAAAACGCCATTGTAGCGTGCAACCAACCATCAAGTTTTAGTGTACTATATTCATTTTTGATTTTTGTATGAGTTTTACTACTCTCCTAAAGTCAAGGAAAAAAAGATGTGTTTGCACAAGTGCAACTATGTCCAAAATTGGTCTGTAATGCGATTTACGGGTTTTAAGTTTGAAAATTGATTAATAGCGGCCGACTTTCCACTTGAAGAAATTTGTCTATTCAAGCTCCATGATGTCAGTAACTCGTTTTCCATCCGGTAATTGGCCGACTTGCACGGTCTATCAATTATTAATAACATAGGTACTATAAGAGGAGTTCAAAAGGCGTGGTCTTGTAAATGCAGTGTTAAAAGATTTTTTCGAAAACCAATGGTTGAGTTCAAACGACTGGTAATTTTTAAGAACGATTTTGTTGGTATGTTACGGTCTGCATAATTTGCCGTATAATATCCAAATTGCTTATCGCATGCCAAATTTTCCCTGAAAGATTTTGTTTGTTGCTGTACATTTCGCTTATAATTCTGTAGAATAACCCGTCATTACGACATGCTCAAATCCATGGAAATTATAAGTTAACGTTAAAAAAATTTCTGTTTGATCGATTAACTCGTTCCAAAAAGCCCCTAACTTGACATCACGTTGCAATTTTTTTTTCTCTTCGCCGTCATTTCGGTCTTCCTTTTTCGTCACTTTGGCAGACATTTTTCTAACTGGGAACTGAGTCCGTTGTATTCTCATGGAAAAGTGGTGTCAAAATGCAGATAATTTGGTTTTAAGAAATTTTTGCAGTGAATTTCAAAATTCTTTAGGCGTAATTCGACATTTCGGCAGTTTACAAGTTTACGTACTGAACTACAAAAAGACTACTCAATTAGCTCCCTAATAGTTTTGAATATGTTTCATTGTGCTAAAATATCAGTTTGCATTTCTCTAATTAGTATAACCAATTACCACTCAATTTCGCATGTCTTTTCTTTGGTTTATCGCCCAATTTAGAACACGAATATCATTTTTTGTAACTGGGGAAGAATATCTGGTCAAAGCTTGATTATGACATGTCTCTTGACCTTTATTCGGTCTTAAATTGCATTTATTTACAAAGAGGCTTTTTGATTTTTTTCCAGAAAAAATGCGAATCGAAATATTTTCATTTTGCGTGGCTGTGGTACTTGTGTCGTATATGAATCAGGATTTTATAGAACAAAACGTTTGTATTCCAACAATACCTTTTTTTCGTTTAGGGATGAAGCCAAATTATGAGATTGGACTTGGACGAGCTGATATTACAGGACCAGCAGCCGATGTGAATATGGTAAGATATAAATGAACTGGTGTCAGTTTTAACATTCAAATAGTATAGTATACAACCATGGTGTATTATACAACAACCATTGGTGTGTAACGGGTGAACCATCCCAGGAAAACACATTCGACAGACCCACATTTACTTTAATGGAGAGTTCACTGTCTTTTCAAAAATACGTGAAGATCACAAAAAGGCCACCCCACTATCCATCTTTCATATCAATACCTCCGCCCACCGGTCTACCGGAAACTGTTGGAATTATACTGGCGCTAGCTGACGCAGCACAGAATGCACTAATTTTGAATTTGATGGTTTTGACGCAGAAAAGTTTTTTTTTTGTCTGGGTCCTTTTTTTTGCAACAAAGAGATAGCGGCATGTTTTGTATTTTAGCTATCGGAAGTTTGTATATTGCAGCTGTGTAAAGACTGCATTGCTTATAACTTTATGCATTAGCTAAGTATTTGATTCTGTTTTTCTCCAGATGGGCTACGCCAATCCAAGCCAAGTTGCTGGTGGTATACACACGCGGCAATACGCTAGGACGTTTCTAATTGCTCAAGGCTCTTCTCGTGTGGTATTTGTCAATATTGATGCTTGTATGGGGAGTACACTTCTCAAGCTAGAGGTAAGATGCAGCTGGTTATACTTTAACCGATTGTGTATTTTGACTTCTCTTTTGTTTGTTTAATTTAGTGAGGCTTTTTAAAGGAAATGTGAAGTGAAGTGAAAACGATTTTTCCGCAATTGGATATCATAATTTAGCCTTTAGGATGGTACTTTAAATTTCGATTATTTTGGTTATAATTTACGTGTAAATATGTGAGATTGATATTGTTCTGATTGGTATGGTTCTCCACAAATCGCAAATAATATATTGCATAAACTGAGGTAGACTTCAGTTTCCCTTTTGTCCTGGTATGATCGCAAAGAATTTGCTACAATTCAGAAAGCTTGGCGAAAAAGATTGAAGCCATAAACCCTGCATTAACCTTGAACTATGCGATTACGTTACGCATATTTTCCATCTGATACATACCTTACCACGAGTGTTTGTGATTCAATTAAGAGCAACCCGTAGCCGTAATGGAAATCATCGCTCACGTAACTCGCAATTGAACCATTACGTCATCGTTAGTGTGCGTGAATCACCCCATTAAAGACATCGTATGTCAGTTTAAGAAACTAGAAGATGAAAAAAAACATTGCTCACTCATTAAAATACCGGCTTTTTAGTTACTGACTTGCTGAGTCGTATGTTTTCAATGAATTATTCACAAATCAGTTTGTCACCACATTTTACGGGTGATTTACCGTACCTCTTTTCTGAAAACTAACGTTTTTCAACGTTTTTCATCGGGCACAAACATTTTAAACATAAACTTATGAGTTATCTAGGTGCTTATCTATTGGACCAGATCAGCAAATATAACTTGGGAAGAGAGGTTGTCTTCACTAAACATTGACAAACTATTGCCAATACTGACACGCAACTAACCATTATAATAATCACTTCATTTACATTATTTTCAAGAATTACGCTAAACGTTTTCGGCAAAACACGATGCGCTTGTCAAAGTGTCTAAACAAATATAACAACTATTAGTTTTCACACAGAATAAAATGAAGATTGATTTGTGCTTTCGCTAACTTTTGATGCGATCAGACGAAACAAGCAGTCCAGTTAAACGTTGGAAAATGGGCGAAAAGGTTTCTTAAAGTTATCACATTAAATGTTTTAGCAGCTGTTGTGGGTAATTTTCAAATTACTGTCAAAGCAAATGACGAGTGAACGAACAAATACTACCGAAAATATTTTTTGCAAGAACGAAGACCATTTCCATATATTCATTGATTTTATTCTATGTGAAAACTAATAGTTTGTTATATTTGTTTAGACACTTTGACAAGCGCATCGTGTTTTGCCGAAAACGTTTAGCGTAATTCTTGCAAATAATGTAAATAAAGTGATTGTTATAATGATTAGTTGCGTGTCAGTAAATTGGCAATAATTTGTTTACAGATCAGCAAAGTTACACTTTACAATGTCTGCAGTAGCATAGCCAGGGGGTATTGTGGGCATTGGCCTGTCGACCAATATGCAAAATTAGGAAAATTCCACGTTTTTAGCAGTCCTGAGACAGTTTTTTTTTGCACTGGAATGGACTCAAAAATGGGTTAAAGCCTCTTTTGAAACATTTATTAAGGAGGGGGGGCTAATTTGTCAAAAATATAACTTACAAATCAGTTAAAACTCTGAAAATAGCCAAAAATAGGCAATCAAATTTGATCGCTTGTTGAAAAATGCTTAACGTAGGTTTCATTAAAAAATAAGCTAAGGAATGGGGCGGCTATTTAGTGTTAGTTAATTACCAATCACTTCTCTCAAATCTGGTTCCATTAGCCCCCCTTAATTATCTTTCTCTACAAAATGTAGACGAAGTAGATTGCTCCTTGTGAGCTGTTATTGAACTGTAGGATTTTATGATTTACCAGCTTGTAAATTAAAGGACTAAAATTTTACCATTAGCCACCTCCCACATAGCTCGTTTATGCAACCGGTTTAATCATGTTTTTAACTGCTAATTTTTATGCCTCATTTTGAAAGCAATAATTTTTATCAAAACAGGCCTAAAACCTGAGTTATTTTTGCAAAAAAATTACAAAATTTTCGAGCGCTGAAGGCTGCGCCTGCAGACCCCGAAACAGCTCCCCATTGCAGATTTTTGGCTACGCCCTTGATTATCTGCATTATTTTTGTAATTTAGAAATCAAGGTTTTGTAACTTGATGTGTTTTTGTAGCTTTGTTGACACGCTCGATTTGCACGAAATGAGAAATAAATAACTTCCATTAGAAATATTTTTGAAGAAATCATTTTAAAAAGACCATCGAGTCACGAATTGGTTGCTTGTTGAATGCCATCCAGTGGTCCAGCCAATGGCTATTGACATTGCAGTTGATGGCTTTCCTATCGGAATAGGCAGCTTTTTTCGTGATTTGATTCGGTCAAACAATAAAGCCTTTATCATTGGGACGACTAAAATTAGAGTGGACCAAATCAAAAAATCAAGTTTTGAGAAAATCGACTTTAAAGTTTTTTAGTAGTTTGCTTTACAACTTTTAAAATTGGGTGTGATGTATAAAATTATGGTGGTTATCCATTATCTACAACCTAAAACAACTCGATTAAAATTTTGTTTTTTAATTTTTCTTTTGTATTTTTTTTTATATTTTTATTTTAGCGCTTGGTCCACTATAGCATTTGTTGAGGAGTAAAATTTTACGGGCCAAATCAGTTTGGTCCACAATATGTAGCAAAAATTACTAATAATAAGTGGACCAAATCCATAAAATTAAGTTTTAAAAAATTTCTTACAAGCGTAAAATCAACTAATGCGTTACTTTCATCAAAATGTTGCTAAAATTTTGAAAAGTCTTGCACCGTATTTTAAGAGTCATTTAAAATAGTGTTTAAGAGGTCTTTTATCAAATCAATGAAATCATCAGTAGGGGAGACCGGGGCAAGTTAGAACGTTTTTCATACTTTTTGCTATAATTCGGTAGAGAAGAGCAATCTGAATGGTTGAAGTGCCAATGCATAGGTAAGGTCTGTGGACACCTTATGTCCGCAAAAATTTTTTAAAAATGCAATCGCACCTAGGAGATAATCGAACTTTAAAAGACGCAGCCAAACGTTACAACTTACCCCGGAGACGGGGCAAGTTGTAACAACACCAAAGTTGTAACAGTAAATATTATTATCTCTCCAGGCAAGAAATGAAACTCATTTTGGTTTATAACGTCTACAATGAACCGCACTGAATGCTGCCATATAAAACAAGTCAAGACGGTGTTTTTATTTGCAAAAACTATGCCTGTTTACAGCCAACGCTAACTGCTTGTTGTATGCTGGGTGACATACTCTGCTGCTGCTTGTTTTATATCACCTTGAGATGTTTTCCACGCTTAGTTTTTCATTTATAATTTTGCATTTTTGAATCAACTAAAAAAACTACAGGTTTTCATCCAACTATTTATACTCATGCAGGACCGTATTAAGGGGGGGAGGGCACCCAGCCACCCCCGCAAAAAGAGGGACCCAAGATCGAAGTGACCGGTTACATAGTGCGCGATAACAACTAAATTTAACTTTTCCATAACCCGCTGGTAGAAAGTGCTGATATTTTTTAGTTTATATTTGAGATTAGCTTGGGTGTAGACCTATTTCGCCAAAACAAATCTTTTTAGGAGACCAGCTTCGGTGTACACCTTTTTCGCCAGTGATGACCTTTTTTTTTGTCGAAGCTTGGGGGCCCCGCGTGGCATCCATACCCCGGACACCTGGTGGCTTATTACAGCCCTGTTTATACTCAAAAAGCTGTGAAACAAAAGTTACCATTGTGTTACAATTTGCTCCAAAGAAAATGTTACAACTTACCCCGACAGTAGGTAGACTAAACTATTCATAATAAGTCCGTGGCATGCAAAGCAACTTCAAAAACCGTCATAGCACAACAAACCTAATCAACAAGGAATACTACAATAGTTCTACAAGTTTCCTAAGTTGACAAACCAGTGACTAAGAAATCAAAGTTTACTACTAAAAATTTTTACTTTGACGTGGCAAAATAGAATTCTTCCTCTCACTGGAGTAAATCTGAAGCCAGCGAAGCGACACTTCGTTACAATCCTTCTTTTACATTAAGTGAGTACCAGAAAAAAGTTCGAATCATTTACTTGAGTTTTTAAGGGAAAAATTAGCGTTGTTACAACTTGCCCCTGTTACTTTTTGCCCCGGTCTCCCCTATTACTATACTGGCATGTTATAGCAATGACCTCTTTAACGTAAATCAAGAATGTAACTGTACAACAGCGAAACGTATTGATTTCACTGTAACAAAAATTGCACGAAACAAACGAATACCCAAACAGCAAAGTAACTTCAAATACAGCCTGTTATATGAGGAGGAATGATGAAAAATGGTAGCACAGAAATTTGCTCCTTAGCAGTCGTAGTAGAAAATCAGATTTCTTCTGGAAATAGCTCGTCCTCTTCACTTTTATCATGACGAATAGCTTTGTATTCGTCATGGTAAACTGACGGAACGAATTTTAAAAGCTGCACTAAATCTTTATATTTCAACCAATTTATCCGGACCCCGTTGGGATAGGCCGGCTCTAAACTTTGCAGAGAATTGACGGGTACATTCCTCTTGGTAAGATCCTCTTTTCTCACTCTCTCTTCGCTGAAGTTGTATCTAAATGAAAACCCTGTGAATCATTTTTCATACACCATTTCGTGAATTTTATTGAACTGAAAAAGCTCCCCATTTTTGTCTACTCTTCTATTCGCCAATGATTCGGTTAATTTTTTAGCCTGAAGAAAATCTTTCAACTCCATTTTGGTCACATCAAACTTCTTGGTTTTCCTGGCATTTTTCATCAGTTCAATATACTCTTCAGCAGAGTATATTCCCAAGGCGTCCTTTTTCTTTTTCTCAATGTGGCTGAAATCCGTGTCGTTTGGCAAAAAGGAATGTCCACTCCAGAGATATCTGTGGGTCACTTTGTTAATGCTGAGGTTGCTGTCATTAACTAAAGTTATCAAAAAAGCAGTCATGTTGAAGTTGCGGTTTTGGCCACCGCAAGTATCACACCACAAAACAAGTTCAGGCCATGTCGATGCAATGCTGCGCACAAATTTAAGCATGCACCTGATCACTTCGATGCTGCCACGCTTTGCCGTACCTTCCGTCCAACAATACATGTAAGCTTGATTGTCAACGGTGTGGTTGAAGCCCTCATTATGGAGCCAAAGCGGCCGCAAACAAAACACTTTGTTTGTCTGGATGTATGGCAGAGGCAAGGTCTTTTCCATATCAAAGCTCACAGTATGCAGCTTAGAGCAATCTTCTTTAAACTTTCTTCTGGCATCTTGTGCCAACTTGTGACGAGCTTCAAGCTTCAAGCTCATCATCTGACTCTTACCTATTATTATATCATTGTTGCAAACGTAATACATTTCATTATTACTTTCTCTGCTGGTTACTGGTTGCCTCAAACTGGTTTCTCCGCTGGTCATTGGTTGGCTCAAACTGGTTTCTCCGCTGGTCATTGGTTGGCTCAAATTGGCTTCTTCGCTGGTTACTGGTTGGCTCAAATTGGTTTCTTCGCTGGTCACTGGTTCTTTCTGAACACTTTCCTTCATTGGATTTTCTTTTACATCTGTGTTTTCCCTCAAACTATCTTGCTTCACATTTATGGCAATGTTATCAAGCTAACAGCTTCTTTCATATTCTTTAGAGGTCGTAAACACTTTTTCAAAAACTTGTACTTTGAAAATTTTTTCAAGCTCCTGCTTGTCCAAGTTGATCACATTTTTCGTGTTTATTTTATCGTTTTTGATTTTGTCATCAGGCACTTTTAGCAACACAACGTTAGACACCCATTCGTCGTGGCGTCTGTTCAACCCCATGTGGTGAACCAAACTTTTTGTTATGCTAGTTTTTTTAATTTTGGCGCGATAAGCAACACTTTGTGCCTTATCCGGAACATACACAAATCTTTCGACAAGGCTGAAGTTGCTAATTCGATCAGGTTCTTCAGAAGAATCAGACATGCAATCAATATTACGCAGGGATATGGACAAATTAGGATCAGCCATCAGCACTTTTATCTTTAACCCATTTTACTATTCTTGCCTCAATAATCAAATGCTGCAAATCATTATAAGTAAGCACGACAATCCGATACCTGTGCTAAATAAAAACTATTAAATTAAACTTTAAATTTTCTTATGTTCAAAAAAAAAACAAACATGTCAATGTAACTTCTTTAATGATTGCAATAGGCCTGCATTGCAACCAGCACAACCACAGATAAGGCAAAATGTAATAACGAGGAAAGAACATCGGCACTATTGAAGTTGATCCATACCTTAGAAGTTGGAACATTACTAACTGCTGGGTCTCCAGGGAGAATCTCAACGCTCCCATTCCTTGGACGGGATCGACTAGCACTCACTAACTAATAAGCATGCAACATTAAGCTAATTAAATTGCTACAAAATAGTAAAAAGACAATATAAGCTCCTTCAGCCATTCATGTTTTAACGGTTCTAACACTGTTAAGTAGATATTTTGTTTTGTAGAAGCAAGGGTCAGCAGTAAGAACAGTTTTGTATTTATCTTCTTCAAGCTACGGTTAATTGTTACTACAACATGACCCTCATGTTTAGATGTAGTATCTGCAATATATATTATGTTACTTAGCGTAAACATGCAGTATCAATTGGCGTTTTCTTGTCTTAGGAAAAACAAGATAGGTCTCGTACAGATTTATTTTGTCAGCAACGGTTAGGTTAGCCGAGTGTTTACCACATTTGCTTTTTTCATAGTCTGCTTCAACACAGACTACAGTAATACAGTAGTACTAAATCAATTTTGGCGCGAAGGTGACACATGCGTTTTATATAGGGTTTCCAAATATTTTCATACTTTTGCAAGGATTCTCGCTATATTTTCATACTACCTATACATTAGGATGACTTCAGTAGTTTAGAAATATGTAACATCGTTTGGGCTAAACCAGCATATAAGTTATAATACACTAAAAAATTACTTAAAGCCTAATAATATTGGCGTGTATAACCCGAATAAAAACAATTAGGAGTATAAAAATATTTCCAATTAAAATATTTGTTGCAATATATCAACTGTTAATTAGTCGCTCGCGTACTCCCCAAAAAGTTCTGGCGCATGACAGTTTGGGAACCACGGTTCTATAGCAATTTACTATTGCATTTTGATAAAATAATGCTATTTATGACATTATTGAGGAGAAAATAAACACTAAAATAATCTTAGCCAGCATTGCCGCAGCAAACTAACATATTTCTTGAAAAAAATATGTTTTTTTATATGGACCAAGTCTTTTCGTTTTTCAAAAATGCAACAAAAAACTATTACAAAAATGAACCATATCGACTTGGTCCATCTCCAATTAGCAAAAAAGTTAATGTTAGCTAATCTTAAACTGGACCAATGGCATGTGGTTCATTATTATGTTGTGTGAAATAAAGCTTAACGAACCAAATCAACTTGGTTCAACTCGTTAGTTGAATTTATCGCTTCAAAAAATTGTCATCACAATCTACTGATGCATCTGCAAAAGAAAATGTACTTATCTCGACTTTGGACCAAGTCGACTTGGTCCACTCTAATTTTAGTCGTCCCCATTCTCGCTTCCCGCCGAAGCGTGTAACGAGTTTGCAGCCCATCTGGTAACACAGCTTCAAAGAAATGTCCCCAAGTCGGCCGACCGTTGGTAATTCTGTAGTCAATTTGACCTGCCCGGGAACTCAAGCCCAACCTCCCCCTCCATAGGCGAATGTACTTACCACTTGACCATCTGGTCGATGATGACCTTTTTTATGAGGCTATTCTGAGGTCGCAAACTGTGAGATATTGATTAGTGTATGCGATTATATTGATTGGGCTTTCATAAAATTGATTCCGTTCGATATTTCAGGTGTTAAAAAAGCTGCGATCGCTTTATGGAAACCTATACACCGCTGAAAACCTTTGCATAAGTGGAACTCATACCCACTCTGCTCCTGCAGGTAGGTTGGACCTTAACTTTTTAATCTTCATGCTGATTCATACTTAAATTTTTTGAAAATTTTTCGCCGTGTCGCAAAACAATACCAAATTTGATACATTACATCATTTTTCGGGAAATTCAACTACGATATTTTGCTCTCTCAGAAAAGCATGAAATGATAAATGCAATAATACACGGAGTGGAAGTTTTTAGCAAGTTGCTAAAATTAAAAATATTGTCAAGCTGGGGTCTAAAGAAAATGAAATTCCTGTTTTGACATTAGACATCATTTGTTTATTTTATGCATACGAAAAAAAAAGAAAACAAACAAACAACAAACGAAATAAACGCGTGTATACTGTGCGGTCTGTGAAACGAATATCGGCCTATGCTGCCTGCAGCTTTAGAATTTTTTTTTACTTCGCTGCAAGGGAAGACTGCTACGGGACCAGTTAGTCAAGCAGCCACCCTCCCAATTAAAATCGATGCAAAAATGTGATATTTTTAGGAGTATAAACAATAACTCGTAGCAGCAGCTGCAGTTGAGGGCTAATTAAAAAGTAAATGTAAAAAAAGGATGCACGAATTATTGAGTTGTATTATTAGCTTGATATTGAGACGTACTTTTGAATTAATTGTTTTTTATAAGTTGTTTTGAATTTTGAATCCCGATAATTTTTCAACTATTGAGGGTGAGGAATATTATTCCAGATTTTTGTTCCTGTGTATTTAAATGATCTTTGGCATTTTGTCGCGGAGAATCTAAGAATTAGTATTGCTCTAGCTTGACGGATGGAATACGAGTGAACAGTTGAAACTTTTTGGAAATTCAGTTGCTGATTTGGATGAGGAGGCAGGCGACCAAACCGACCAGAGTTGCTTAGATACATCAGTTACACATTCGTAGTTGAAGAAGTCATCTTACTGTAATCGAAGGAGAAACAGTTTTTGTGATTTCTAACATCATATGAAACTCTAGTCTATATATTGTAATTGTAATTACATTTTTATTCACCAAGTTGCTTTTGCCACGAGACAGCGAAGGGACCTTTCGGTTTTCAAGTCAAACTGCCACCTGCCCAACTGTCTACCTCACACGGCGGAGGCTTCACACTGTCCCTTTAATTGCTAAACGTCAAGCAGGAAAGCTGTAAATACGAATTTGTATTGTCTTCGGTTTAACCCGACTGGGAATCGAACCCGAGTCTACCGTTTCAGTAGCAGAAGCTCTATTCACTCGAGCACGGATCGGTTATTATTTTTCCAAAACAGGATTTCTTCAAGATGTTTTATTTCAAATCACATCAATGGGATACGTGCCGGAAACGCTGCACGCGATGGTCGATGGGATAGTTCAGGTATACACTTTTTTTATGAGAACCAGTAAATTTTGGGTTTAGACTGGCTGTTCTTTCATTTTCTCAAATTTTCAGCCTCATTTGTTGTTGATTAGGTCTTAACTTTATAGTGATGCAAATACATTCTTGCTTGGTAAAAAAAATTGTCGTTTGTTATGTAGATCATGATCATTACTCGACAAATCAACAATGACAGTACCGAAAAGGCTAAAAAATTATGTTGATTTGCGTACTAATGCTTTGTGCTAGCCTGTGTGTTCTAAGTTAATTTTTTCATGATGAGGCTGGCTGACATTGTTCTTAATTTGTCTTTAAGCAAAAAGGAGCCTCGTGTTCTTATAAAATTTTTCTTATAAAAAAAGTGTATAAATAATGAAATTATTAACTCTTTCTCCATCTAGGCCTTGTTACGTTAGCAAAAAAAACGTCTAGAAAATAGATCTTATGATGCGCAGCGAGGTACCTCCTGAAAAACGTTTCATAAATAGATTTGATTAATGATGGAAATGTCTTCGAGTGCAATAACAACCCTGTGCCGTTTTTTACATTTACCGCTTTTCATCGAGTGCGGATGAATAATAATTTTTTACTGTTAGTGTTGCCGTTAAAAATAATTTACTAATTGCAACAAGGATATTTTTACCGTTTGAATGCAAAAATTAAAAAAAAGCAAAACATAATTTTAAACTAAATGATTATTCAAAAGTTAGTTTTTTGTAAAATAGTTTGCATATTTAGTGTTTTAGCTTGAATTTTCTTGTTTTGAATACTAAAACATGGAAACTTACTTTGAAGTCACGTGACGGTCGTCGCTTGGCAGCTGATCGTTATGAATGCAAAACTTCACAATTTTTCAAGATGGAATATCGGTAACCCTACCAATTACTAAGAAATTTATTTCTTGTAGAAAGTCGAAAAACGAATTAAGTATTTCACGAATTACCTCACATGTTTGTTGTGATGATAGCCTACCCCCGAAAAAGCAGCCTATTACAATAACTACTTCGAGTGATACCGATAGGCTTTCACTCTTCGAAACGAAGTAGCCTAGCCGTAGTTAGCTGGCTTATCTACTCTCGAATGTCTGTTGTGCCTTTCTCAAGCACTTAAAACAATCACCGGAGTTAAACCAACAAACAACCCAAAATAAAAGATGGCTCTCAAGAAACTGCTGAAATGTAGCACAGTTTATTCAAGTCTTATTTTGCAATGTTTGCATAAGGGTATTTCTTTATGTTGAAGCTTCACAGTAAACTACTGTAGTCTTAAAAAACTGTTCCTAAATAATTTATTAGAATTGAAGCTGTGCTGTGGTCCGATCGCAATTAAGTTGATGGACTGATTACCGGTATACCCGTAGGCTATCGATATTCCTCGAAGCTTATCGATATTACCACAGCAGTGATTGTATTAGGATGTTTTAGTGGGTAGGCAGGCTATCATCATAATAGACATGTGGTGTATTCATGAGTTAGGCTACTACATTTGTTTAATTTTTTTTTTTTTCGAGAAATAATATCCTTATTTATTGGCAGGATTTCCGGTGTACCCGTAGCTACCGACTACCGTAGGCTATTGATATTCCTCAAAGCTTATAAGTATTCCTGAAGCAGTTATTGCATTAGGCTGTTTTTGTGGGTAGGCTATCGTCATAACAGACGTGTGATGTAATTGATGAGGTGGGCTACTTTATTTGTTTTTCGATTTTTTTTTTTCAAAAACTAATATCTTTATTAATTGGCAAGGTTTCCGGTATTCTATCTTCATAAATTGTGTTGAAGTTTTCCATTTCTAACGGTCAGCTGCCAAGTGACTTGACTTCAGAGCATGTTTGCGTGTTGTAGAATTCAAGACAAACTAACCCTTGATTAATTATTTTGTTTAAATTAACGCTATTTTCAAGTTTTTGCATTCAAAGAAAGGTGAAAAATATCCTTTTTGCAATTTGTGAAGTATTTAACGGCGACTCTATGGTAAAAAAAATTATTCAAGCGTATGATTTTAAAATATTCATCCGCACTCGATAAAAGCGGTAAATCCAAAAAACGGCACCGGGTTGCAATCGCAAACGACAATATTTCAATCATTAATCAGGGTTAAAAATCTATCTAAAAAGTTGTTTTCAGGAAGTACCTCGATGGGAATCACGAAACAACACAATTTAGCCTTGCGTACCAAGGCCTAATCTTTCACCCATAGATCTTGAAGTCGTGATTTCGTTTTTTTTTAGAGCATTCAAATGGCTCACAACCGATTGGCACCTGGCTACATTCTTTTAAACAAAGGAGAATTGTTGGAATCCAACATTAACAGAAGCCCAGCTGCTTATGTCAACAACCCGGAAAACGAACGAAAAAAGTGAGTTTCAAGTCTTTTGAAGTGAATCTTCGACTCCATTAGCCCTCCCTTGTCGTTCTTTAAGGTCTGAGTGAAGCACACTTCAAAATCATTCGACATCAAAAAGTGGCTACTTTGGTTTATTTTTTATTTTCTATTTTTGGAGGCTGCTGGTAACTAAACCTAGAGAAACGATAAAATTGCTAAAATGCAGCGTGTCACTAGCGACTAACGAATTGTCATAAAATTTAGAGGTTTTTATTTGTGAAACATTCTTACTATTAAAAAATCATGTTAAATCCTGCTTTAGAGTATGTTTTGAGTTTTTAAAAGCCAATTTTATGTTTGGAAGTACGGACGATAGTCTGATCATAGTGACTGGTCCGATAACTTTTCATTTAATTTATCTGAATTTTTCAAATGTTTGATTTTTATATGGTTCAACAAATCGTTGTACTTTTTTGTAGATACAAATACGATGTGGACAAGGAAATGGTATTGCTCAAATTTTTGGACGCTAATGGAAAAGGTACGCACATTTTCATGTTTTTTGCTTGCCTAGTTTGTTTCGAAATGCTACTGTGCCATCCATTGTTCCTCAACTCATCGCTTTTTCCTGGTGATATGTCATCAAAATACTATGTCGTTTGCACTTTCATGTTTTCGATAGAATTTTTCGGCCTTGGCCAGATATTGCATATATGGAAGTAAGCAAAATTTACGGACAGAAGTCTCTATGAGGCAAGAAGTAACGGTGTATGGTCATATTTTTTCTATTGTCTGACAATCTGGGAGTTTCACTGGTAGCAGCTGGATATAAAATTAACCCTGATCAAGGTCTTTTATTATCTCTTTTTATTTGGTTTATGCCCATTACACTTAGATGATGTGTGAAGGTTGCCAAATAACAGTCGAATTGACCTTGACTTTTACGTAAGCGTGGCAGGCCCGGCGCCACGGGGGGCATTCCGGGGCTGTGCCCCCCCCCAAATGATTGCTTGTGCCCCCGCAAACGAAAGTTGTGTTCCCCCTAGCGATGACTGCGCCCCGAAGAAATTAATAGGCTTGGGGCTACTGGAGTGCAAATCGAGGCCTGAGAAGTAGTGCGTAACGCCCTACCTGAGCAAGAATTGTTTTTTCGTAATTTTTGTGTGGACTCATACCGGATTTCATCAAACATCGCGTATATTTTGGGACGAAGACCTTTTTCTTATCTTTTTTTGTCTTCACCTCAAAATTTGTGGACAATCGGACAATTTTTGAAATTTGTGGACATTTTTGGACTTTTTTTTGGTCTTCACCTTTTTCGTTTGATGCACACTCTCGAATTCACATTTTTAAACAAAGTTTTCGTGCCCCCCCCAAAATTCATTTATGCCCCCCCCCCAGTCACGCTATTCTGGCGCCGGGCCTATAGCGTGGGTTCTTTTTCCTGTTTGGGGTAACACCCAAGGCTATACTATTTGGTCACGCGTTTTGCTTGAAAGTTTCATCCAAATCGCAAGTTGTGAATATTGTTACATCTTGAAATTTTGTGATCAGTAATGGGTTGAGTTCACTGATCAGTAATCGCATGGATAAATCGACTGCTACTGAAACAGTAGACTCTGGTTCGATTCCCTGTCGAGTGAAACCAAGAATATAAAAATGGTATTCACAGCTTTCCTTCTTGATGTTCAGCCATAAAAAGTGACAGTACGAAACTTCTTCCAAATGTAGTAGACAGTTAGCAGCTTTATTTGAAGACTGCAAGATTCTTGCTCCCAGCTAAGGCAACTTAGTAAACCAAGGTGTAATTACCCTACAAGCTTGCAGGAACAAAACTGTACAATTGTTCAACTTAGCAGAAAAACTTTGTCGCCTATGTGTTGTTGCGGTATCCATAAATTTATTGCACCGGCCAGTTGGTCGAGCGGTAACGTGCCCTTCTCTGGAGCAGTAGGTCCGAGGTTCAAATCTCGGGCCGGTCAAATGGAACACTGTTTTGCCAACGGCTCGCCACCGCTGCAACGTTTTTTCGAAAGGAGCTGTGTTGCCCAGGCGTTATGACGCGGAGATGGGCCCCGCAAACTCGTTACACGCTTCGGCGTATTACAGCGAGTATAGTGAAAGGTTTGATTTAAATTTATTGCAACAAACTGTTTTAGGTATCGGGATGTTAAACTGGTTCGCTGTTCATTGCACGAGTATGAACAACACCAATAAGTTGATTAGTGGTGACAATAAAGGTATGACTTCCTCTTTTATGCTATTCAAAGTAGGATGTTCGCTGGAATAAGGATGTGGGATTTACACTTATTGATAAACGACATATCCGCAATTACCAAAGGCGTCATACCGTATAATATCTATAAAGTGTGGCATGCATTTTGGCCGTATTTGACGGTAATTTATACCTCTTTAATGGGGCTCCTTAAGGAGCTACAGTACATTGTTGTCGTAATTTAGTTTCGTTTATTGTGATAAAGAAAGCTTTCTGTTGCCTGTTCGCGGTTCGCACTTGCGTTATTTTGGCTGTTTTTTATGTAAACAGTTTTTGTTGGTTTATATCGGAGCAACCTTTCGCAAAAGACAAGATTAAAAAAGATTTCCACCTCATGCTGTACTCAAGCCACAAATCACCCAAATTTTGGCTGTAGATCAAGTTTACCGTTTCGTACATACCTCTTGATTTTTTGCAAGACCAAGATTGGAAAAATGCGTGGCAATTTCTAACACGTCGCGGCTTGAAATAACAGGCGGTAGCGTATAAGCATGGCCCTCAAACTCGGCCAAAAATGACCGAAAAAGTGACATCATATTAAGAAATATTTCACACGTATATGTAGTTTTCCAAAGTCTTGCTTTATGCAATGTTGTTAAAAGCTGAGAGAGTATTAGCTTTACTTATGGATTGAGTGGCTTGGTGGATTTAGTATTACATGATGTTTATTGCGCCTAACTGCCTATCAGTACACAGTACACATATTGCCATATATAGCAGTTGCTGAGCACATATAATTAAAATTCGACGCCGTTCTACGACTCCAAACTTAATGCGCTTAAAATTCTTGATGAACTTGCGGCGAAAATCTCAGTTGAATTAAGAAGCTCAAGTAGAAAAGCAGCTACGTTTCAAGAGATTACGATAATGGAGTGCAGATGTACGATTGAAGTGTGATCTCAGTTATAGAAATTTCTCTAGTTGTAGAATTTCAGAGTATATTGAGGAACTGCTTACGGGCCATAATTCGAAATTTTTTGCTCGAATTGCGATTTTTGTTTTTATGATTGAGGTCATTGTACTATAGAAAAAAGTACGACATCTGGTTTGCGAGTTGTACATATGGTTGCGATATAATTTGGATTTGATATCGATTTCTGGAAAAGGTTTCGAGGGCGAAATTCTGTAGTAACTGTATTACAGTAAAAGATTTAGATTTATATGGTCTATACGTTACACAAAGGCACGTGCAAATATACATTTATGCTAGTAAGATTTAAGTCTATTACAAATTTTGTAATTTTTAGGTTACGCCGAAATAATTTTCGAACGGGAAATGAACCCTAATTCTTTGGTCGGTGAAGGGGAGTTTGTGGCTGCATTTGCCCAAAGCAACGAAGGAGATGTCTCACCCAACACGAAGGGCCCACACTGCATTGATACAGGTGACCAAAAAATCTCCAACGTCGTCGGACCATCTTTAATATCCTGCTAAACGCCTGATGTTAGAATTTTCGAAATACGTCTATAATATCTGTTATTCTATGTTATCTGTTGTCCAGTTATTTTAATTCTGCGCATATTCTGGTCAAGAAAAAATTTTACTAAAGCAACCCACGTCTTTTATGCGGCGATTCTCTCTGCAGAGCCATCTAGCGGTAACGGTAAGAATTCTCACAGTTAGCTGAAGATGTCCCTAAATGGGGAATAAATAACATTAAGATTACGCATTGTATTCCATTATGAAGTACATGTAGCGCAGTCATATTCTTTTTTGTAGGACTTCCTTGCGATAACATCCATAGCACTTGTGACGGTAAAGTGCAGAATTGCATTGCAAGTGGTCCCGGGGAAAATATGTTTGAAAGCACCGAAATAATAGCGAGAAATCAATTCCAAAAAGCCTTGGTAAGGGACACAAACCTTCAGTATATCACATGGACTATGTTTTGATTAGGAGCTACTTACAGCTACTTAGTCAAATACAATACGTTCAAAGCTTTTAATGGTCGAGTGGATAGAGCACGTGCTACTGAAACGATATACTCGGGTTTGATTCCCAGTCGGGTCAAACGAAAGACCATAAAAATAGGTATTCGCAGCTTTCCTGCTTTGACATTCAGCATTAAAAGAAGAATGTGAAGCCTCCTCGGTGTGTAGTAGATTGGTGGCAGCTTGACTCGAAGACCAAACCGTCCCTTGGGCAAATCGGTAAATAAAGATGGATTACAATTACAAAAAGATCTTTTGGTTTTCCTGTAGTTTAATATAATATGTCCCAAGACAGTGCATTGCTTTTTCTCGAAATAAGCGTAGTTGAAACTAGTTTATTATTTCATTATTTTCCTCCTACGTTGCGCTCATTGCTGCAGTTGAAGATCTGAACAGAGTCGAAGAGACATTGTGAGGAAATAAACTTACTTCAACTTCGCTTCGTTCAACCCGGCAAACGTAATAAGTCTGCTTTTTAAGTCAGTAAGCCGTTGCGGTTCGATGGTGTTGCAATTATTTTCAATTAAAATCAATTTTATGTTGTAGGAGTTGTATGACAGTGCTTCTACCTTTCTAACTGGACCAGTTCAGTTCGCCCATCAATACGTGGACATGACGAATCAGACGGTGGAATTAAACGCCACACACAACGGCCGCACTTGTAAACCAGCCATGGGCTTTAGTTTTGCGGCTGGCACCACTGATGGACCAGGGGCTTTCGACTTCAAGCAAGGTACGTATGTAATTGATGGAGTAAGGATAAGTTTTAACGAGTTTTACTCTAAGACCAGTAGACTGGTATTTGAGGATTCGGAGCTCGATTTTAAAAAATACAGGTAGTGTTGATGCTTGGCTCAAATCAGTCATCTTTGTGGAAGCGCATGTGAGTTCTAGACTCGTAGGTCAAGCAGACATTTTCTCTTTATGAATTAATGAGGTGTTTTTTATGCAAAAGCAGCGTTTGCATGCTAAAGCGCAAACAAAAATAGCGCGTAGATCGTGTGAAATATCCGGCCTAGCGATAACAACTCGATGTTATCCGTGTGAGCCAAGGAAGTACGTGATTCACTGGATAACAACGCTTAGGTTCCCATGACCGAACACTTCACACGACATATGGTCGCCCGGTCACTACAACTTAATGACTTTGTTTGATTGAATTCCAAAATTTGTAAAAATTGTCACGTTGGCTTCTCATCTTTCGATTTTAGTCGAATAGATTGTGTTGTTTGTTTTCTTAATACGTGACCCAACTTTTTGGCGTCTTTTGGGAGTAGCGAATTCAGAATCAAATATTATTCCTGCATGAATCACTTAAGTTTAAAAATGAGAAACTGTAAAATGCAAAAACTCGAAAATGTCAAAATTCATAAAATATATATATATATATATAATAAACGTTTATTTATCTTCGCTATTTAGGTGATAAAAGCGGCAACTTGTTTTGGAAGGCAGTTCGAAATTTTCTCCATTCCCCATCACAAGAACAGACTGATTGTCATTATCCCAAGCCTATTCTCTTGGACACCGGTGAAGTAAGTGTTTTGCATCCAATGCAACAGCTTTGAGGAGTGTTTGAGCTCATTTTTGTGTTCATCTTCTGTCCATTTTTCTAGCTATAACGAATCTAAAAAAGAAAAAAATAGAAATCGAAAAAGGAACCGAGAACGAAAACAAAAATAATCGGCAGAAAAGCAAACAATGAACATGATAAGTTTACATTTTCAAAAGAAAGTGTAATTCGATTCAGGGAAATGTTTTCAATCCTTTGCAGTTATCCTCAATACTTTACTCTCAAACTAGGTGTGAATGATCAATATTTTCACAGTAACTTCGGAATTAAATTAAATCAAATTTTTCATCGTACCTGCTGTATTACGCCGAAGCGTGTAACGAGTTTGCGGTCCATCTCCGCGCCGTTGCGCCCGCTAACACAATTTCTTTCGAAGAAATCTCGCAACGGTGACGAGCCGTCGACAACTCTGTGTCTGCTTTGAGTGGGCCAAGATTTGATTTGATTGAACCCCGTAGTTAAGTATCAGCTGTATCATTAAAATCTTATTTCAGATGCAGTACCCCTATTCGTGGCAACCTGATGTTGTGGACACACAAGTATTCCGCATCGGCCAGCTACTTATTTCTGCTGTCCCCGGAGAGTTTTCCACCATGTCTGGGAGACGTTTGAAAGACGCTGTTTTGGAAGTAAGTTCTGGATGCTGCTTCACCTTATAAGCCTAAAAACAATATGCTTCTAGTCTACAGGCCCATTCATTGGTCAAGCTGTTGTAGCCGAATCGAAAATTGCACTGTAACTGTGACGTTAGACTTAGATTTTTGTGGTAATTTAATGAAAAATCAGCTTTTGTTGTTCTCAAGCAGAATTAGCTAGGCTGCTATTCTTACTGCGTTACGACTTATAGCGTAGAGTTGTCGGAGCAAGTGAAGAACATTCTTACTCAGCTATTTTGCCTTTTTCGCACAATAGTAGGAAAATTACTGCAGAATAGATAAAACATCGGTCAGTACCAGTGATTTTAAACTTCTTTTCTCGTAGGAGTTTTCCAAAAGCGAGTATTCGGAGCAATTTGAAAGTGTAATTGCGGGGCTGGCTAATACGTACTCGGACTACATCACCACCTTTGAAGAGTATCACGTGAGCTGATTTTCATTATCTTTAAGCTTATTAACTCACTTCTAACTTGTTTGCTGACCAATATAAACAACAGACGTAGGCGAAATGAAGATATGTGTTACAATATTTGCATTGCGGTTGCGTGTAGAACATGTTTTGAATTATTTTTTAAATCAGATTTTATTGCTAGAGATTTGTGGAAAACTATACATGAATATGCTCATAGTTGATTACAATCTCATTTTGACTATGGGTGGCTGCTTGACTTAAAAACCGAAAGGTTCGTTCGCATTCTCCCTTACTGATTGACTAATATTTTTCATTTCTATTTTCGTTTGCATGGCCGTTCGTTTCTTTATTAACCAGTATAGAATAAACTGAACTGAAGCATGAACGAAAAATGTTTATTGCTCTATAGTAGTGAAACTATAGTAGCATTGAAAAAGATTAAAGCTCGGTTTTTTGAATTGAATTGGAAATTGTACTGTTTAGGTTCAACGATACGAAGGCGCTTCAACGATCTTTGGTCCTCACACACTCAGTGCCTACATCCAGCAATATAAAAAATTAGCTGTTTCTTTGGTTGAGGTAAGTAATGAACTATTTACTTTTCTCTACAAAAATCTTGTTGTAAATTCGATTTTGGTAGCCTAAATGGAAAAAGAAATCATTCCTAGTTTTGTGTCGTCATTACTCAATGCTTGTAACTTTAGCTCCTAAGATTATTTTTGGAAACTTTTAAAACATGCTCAAAATTTTGATTTTTTTGGCTGAATTCTTTTTTTACGACACTCTTTTGTTGCAGAACAAGCCTCTGGACGCGGGAGCTAAAGTGCAGAACTTGCTGACGTCATTAATGTCGTTGGTACCAGGCGTAGTTATGGACAGCACCCCGTTTGGGTCGACCTTTGGAGACGTTTTAATTGATGCTAATGACAAGTATAATGCTGTAAGTTGTGTGTTAGTAAACAATGTGGCTGAGGTATATCTGTATAGGGAATGGAACTTTCTGATAACTCTTTTAACATGAATAAACCCGCCAATACAGGAAGCACCTAACCAAGGAGTTGGAAATCTTATTAAAAAATCCGTATCCATTGCCATGTTTTGGATAAAATCATCTAAAAAGAAAAAAGTTTTTTTGACGTTTTATTCTTGGCTCGGTTTCTGCTGGTATATCTTCCATTTGTTAACGTAAAAGTTTCCTTGTTTTGTGAAAAAATTGCATTGTTTTTTAGGGAGAAACAGTAAAAGTCCAGTTTGTATCAGGAAATCCTCGGAACAGTCCAACGGTAAGAATCGCAAAAATTTATATTTTATCAAGTAATGGATATTTGCTTTTTTGGGAGTGAGATGTTTTTCCAAAAAAATGTCTTCGTTTTCTTTTAAAACGCTTCACGATTGCTAGGTATTTCTTGTACTAGTGAGCTGTAGACGTGAAAGGTTATATTTAGAAGAAAACGGTAATATTCCACGGGAATTACCAGCTTCAACTCTGTCTCGCAGCCACTTATGAGTATAAAACTGAAATTCAAGTCTTGTTATCAGTTCAAAGCCGTTTGTAGTATGCTTGACTACTACAAAAATTACAGTTATGCATTTTTTTTTTCAGATAAACATGACGTTTTTGACTGTGGAAAAAAGAGAAAATAACGATACATGGGAAGTCATTAGAACAGATGGGGATTGGGATACGAAGTAAGTATCTTGTAATTGCTGTTTCTTGTGACTTTGAGTGGTTTGACCTCGTAATTCTAGCAGCAGTTTAAGTTCGAAGCTCAGGTGTGAGAAACAATGGTTGAATGGAGACCAACAAACGTGAAGCTCTTTTACCTCCTGCTTTAGTCAGGATAGAGAGAAGATGTCTTGCGGTCTTCGATCTAAGCTGCCACCACACCAGTTTACCATACATGATACAGGTTCAATCGTCCACATTACCCCTTTCGATTATTGATGAAATATAACGTGTTTTCTCAAAATTGCGCAATAGAGTACTAAACAACTAAGTTTACTCAAAATTTCGTAAAAATGACAAAATATTAAACTCAATTTCAATCTCCACGAACCATCGTTTGTATCTTATTCAAATAGAACTTTTTAAAGAAGATGTTCGATTTTATTGGAATAAGATACTCTCGATGGCCCCTTGAGACCGAAATCGATTTTATTACTTATTATTCTTATAAAGTTTTAAATGAATTCAGTAAATTGCACTTAAAATTTATTGACTGATTTTGTGAAATCACTCTTATGTTTCATCATTATTAAACAGACTACTTGAAATCCTCTACTAGTACTTCTTCGGTCTGGCTTTTACTCTCTTGATGTCCCTGTCAATAATCGCGTCCTTTCATGATAAACGTCCAGCAGAGAACCCGTGAAAATGTTTTGGTATGAACATAGGACAAACTTGAAATCCAATCCTGGTACATCTTTTCTGTAGCAGACATAGGCTAACTTATTTGTTTAAATCGTAATCCTTTTTTTTTTTATAAAGGTACATTTGGGAGCGAACTTCAACCTTAGGAAACGTTCGGGGCTTGAGTGAGGCGACAATAACATGGGAAACCGCTTCGCTGACACCTAGTGCCTATTATCGGATCAATCATTACGGACACTATAAATATTTCTGGAATCGCAACATTTACGGTTTCAAAGGAACATCAAAAGTATTTTTTGTCGCTGGAAAAGACTAACGTTGCTATTTATTTTTATGAAATGCTGCTTTTTCTACTGGTTTAGTATTCTTTTTAGGCAATAACAAAGTTTGGAAATTCGCAATTTTTTTGTTCGAATGTAACTGCATGAAGCTGCATGCTCCTTTACCAATTCTCAGAGGTGGGCAAAGCGCAACTTCCGCAATTGCGGAAGTTACGTTGCTGTCTAATTTTTTTATTTTGAAACATTGCGGAAGTTGCGTTGCGGACTAAAGTCTTTAATATTTGTTGCACTTTAATTGCGCTGCGCTTTGATTTTTTTTTTTTTTTTCGGTTAATAGCGCAATTCT
The DNA here is from genome assembly GCA_963965965.1 of Trididemnum nubilum. Classification (NCBI taxonomy): domain Eukaryota; kingdom Metazoa; phylum Chordata; class Ascidiacea; order Aplousobranchia; family Didemnidae; genus Trididemnum; species Trididemnum nubilum. The sequence continues at coordinate 12,706,492 of OZ014482.1, read as the reverse complement.
ATAAATTGAAGTTAATTTTGTTCCATTTCGATCGTAATATTAATAAATGTCGGCCTTCTTTAGCAAATTATTTGCTCCCTCTGTCTTATACAGCATTGTGGTGTGAACTTTTAAAAGTTAGGTTGCGCTTTAACTTGGTTCTAAAATCTTGTTCAGCTTCAACTGAATCAAAAAGTTCTTGGCGGAAGTTGCGCTGCGCTGTAGAAATTAAAAAATTTAAAGTGCGCATTTTGCGTTGCGCTTTCACTGGTTGAAAAGATCGTTGCGCTGCGCTTTTGGTATAATGTTATTTGTGCCCACCTCTGCCAATTCTAGTTTTGCCCTTTGTATTTCCAAATAAGGTGCTACCTCTGTCTTTAGGAACAGATTTGGTCTCAAAACTGCTATTTATTAGTAGAGCTGTGGTCGCTGCTGCCTGATGAAAATGAAAAACGTTTGAATTGGATTGGGCTGCGAGGGGCTTTAGATGAAATTGCAGTTTTGATGTCATCACTGCGATTGATACAAGCCAAAAAATTTTCTGTAACTTTTTCTAGGAAATTATACCGAGTTTTCGGAATTGTCTAGGTCATATTTTGGTTCTGAAATGTGATTGTGTCTGTATTGTACGTCCGGGCTTTTTTCCACTGTGCTTTCGTTATACAAAAGCCCATAATTTGCACTTGCGTAAGCTACTTTCACTGCTTTGCCCTAATGGTCCAGCCAGTACTGTACTTTACTTAAACTTGAAAAAAATTATTCGCTGGAAAACTACCGCATTTTTTAAATTCTAACATTTACACAAGTTTCAAGTTTGTTTTCAAATTTTCGTGGTGCATACTGCATAGACAATTGATTTTGAATTTTAAGTTGAATATTTTTGCTATTCTCGTGATTACTAAATTCGATGTAATTACCGCTGAAGTTTCAGTTCTTGTTGAAAATTAACTTCAGTTAGCACTGTGCATGGTTATTACAGTATAATGTTATCATTCCATACTTTTGCGTTGGGAAATTGCGTTTTGTTTTCTAATAAATACGTATACGAAATTTGAAATGAGTTTTGAGTTTTCTCTGCTCAAAACAGGAGAAATATTTTGATAGTTTTACTTTATTTTGTAACAGATAGCACAGAAAGACAGAAGCTTTACCTGCCTCATCATACTCATCATTGTTATTGCTATTACTTTGTGACTCAGTACAAAAAGCACAAAAATTACTGTAACAAAAACTCAACTTTAAAATGCCCATTACTCAATCACCTTTTTCAAAACCCACCGCAGGTCCAATAAGCATAATCATTACTAATCAATCCCTTTGCAAGAAGGCAGCAACGCATCACAAGCCTCAACTAAGTATGCTGCTACAATAATAAGAAAGGTGATAGTATAATCCTCAATTTGAATGGTGAACTTATGATACAGTTTAACATATACATAAACAGTATATTGCCGCTTAAAGCGGAGTTACAAACCCGAAAACAAGCAAACTTCGAGTTATTATTTTTATTGAAAAGCCATGGCCACAATAAGCAGCAGCTGAAATCCAAAGAAAATCACGAAAATAAAACGAAACAATTGGCCAGGTGTAACGATTGACTTTGACAAAAACGTAACGCTGGACAAGGCATGGTTTGGAATGGAATGGAAATTTTGGTATGGAATATGAAAGATACCAGAATGAAATGGAATGGAAGATTTCAAGAATGGAATGGAAGGCAATCTTCCATATTTCCATACTAACTACATAGTAGATTTCGCTCATGACATTTACAGAAAAATATACACGAATAGTGATAACCAAAAATATGTGGAAGCGTTTTGCAGCTAATCAGCTGTCAATAGATTAATACGGTAGTTCGGTAATGAACATTGAGCAGTGTACGCATTGCATCATCAGATCATAGAATATAAAGTCTATCTGCGACCTAAACAACCTTGAGTGTGCTCTAAAAAAACAATTCAAAAAACGAAATAAACAATTTTGTTGGTCTACATTTTTTTACTCTCCAACACAATCACAAACGTGCAACCAAGATTTTGCTGAACGAGGGGACTATTTCAACGCCATTTGGATCAGATTATGCATGCTTTTAAAGCTATTTGGAGGAATTAATTTGCTGATACTTAGAAGCCAGAAGAAAAATTAAATTGCCCAGCCCCATACAGCCCCTAATTTACAAACAGGTCGATTCAAAAACACGTTGAACTGCTTGCATTTTAAATACGATGCAACGTTCATGGTTTTGAAATTGATAGGAGTAGCCTAATTACTCGATGACCACTTACGTTCAGTGGTGTAAACGTTGGATGTTAAATCTGGTGTTTGAAACTTGAACCACAAAACTTTCGGTACTGAACCACGAAACTTTAATATACTGCTAATGTAGGTAACTTTAGTCAAAGTAGGTAGGATTGAATGTTATTATTCCTTTTTGCATCATTGTCGGTTTTCTCGTGGTTACGTAATGTTCCGAAAAAAAATTTTTTGTGAACAAAAGTTAGGCGGCAAGGTCCCCCATAGCGACGGCACCGAATTTGCCACGTGAAAAACTTTTTCTTCCATCGTGACAAAGATTTGTATTTACTGTTCTATCCTCGAGTGAGCTTGCTTCTTTGTAGTTGTTTTTTTTTCTTTGTACTTTTTTTCGGTATTTTTATAAGATGTTTTTTGCAGTTTGGCTACGCATCGTACCTTACTGCTCACCTTCGCGGGCGACTACTTGCAAAGGTACGCTTACCTTTGCGAAATAACACTACAAATTACGAGTAGCTTCCGGTCTAAACTTACCTTGGGATGAAATACGAAAGAAAATTTTAACGTAGAAAAGAATATGTAATAGAAGATTTTATGTATGGAATGGAAGAAAATTGCCAGTATGGAATATGGAAAAATCGCCTTCCATTCCATACCATGCCCTGACGCTAGAACTTTGAAAACGCTATGAAAAGACATACAAATTAGTAATGTTCAAGTCAACAGGATGCAAATGTTACTAAAGTATGCAATCCTAGTAAAGCAGGTAAAAACTAGCAAAAAATGTAAGCTTAGTAAAGGCTGAATTGAAGGCGATGCATTTCCAATGTTGCAAAAATCTAAAAAACACAAACAAAAAATGAATAAACAAACTTCAGGGTAACAATGGAAACTAGAAGAATATACACTGCCATAATTTTCTTCAAGCTTTCTCATATATTTGGATTTGGTGAAAGTTAGGGCCTTGGGGGTCATCGCACTAGCCCCATGATTGGCGAGGAGCAAGTCACATTGGGTCCCTTATTCCGAGTTTTAGGGTTGATTATATGGCAAAAGTTAACACAAAACTGTTTGACATGGACCAGGTTAAGACAAAACCTCTTTAAGGTCCATTTGTCAATTGTGCGTTTTACGCTTTTCATTTAATTGCATCTGCACACATTTTGCTTTTACATTGAAAAGATATCACGCATAGTTTAGCGCGTAAATACGTGCAATCACTGATCAGTAAAAGCCGCTAAATACACGAGTGAGCAATACGCGTTTCTGCAATTTACTTTTTCTGCTTTTATAATGCAGTTTTGCAAAGATGCCACGCGTAAGACCGGTCGACACAGTATGTGTAAAATCCTGAGCTAACGAACGAATGTATCCTTCGTTTATTTTAACCAATTGGCAGCTCGTAACTTACGCTGTTAACGTGGCACGTTGGGGTACCGCGTTTCTGTTTAAAACAAACTAAAAATACGCTCGTACGCTCACGATTTTACGCACAGTGTAGACTGTGCCTAATATGAGCGCGCATAAAACAGACTTTTTGCGAGAATCATGAGTACAATGCTCCTGTACAGAAGGATTATGATGCTATTATATTCGTAAACGTAACGTAGAAGATTTATTGGCCTTGTTTTACCCGTCAGGATTGCATACTACACACTTTCAGTTTTTTTTCAAAATCGTTTAACTTTCAGTTGTTTTTTTTTACTCCTATTCCAAAAATCATAAATTTTCTAACCTACCTTCGTAGCACACAGATGTGCAAACAAGTTCATGGAAGTCGTCCCAGCAGCCTTTCGAGGTTTTACTAGAACATCCTCGCTTCAAAATATACCCGGCAGTAAATAAATGTTCTGCATCAAAACGAAAACTGCTGAATGGTCTCATTCCGGTTAATTGATTGATTGATTGATCCATATTCATCCTCCACTCACAAGGAAGCGACGGTGTGCTTTTATTTTGGACGAATCCTCATCCGCTCAGGAGTTGACCATTTTTAAGCTTTCCGGTTGACGTTTGACTTCTTCCTAGGTAAATTCGCTTCTTGTTCGAACCCACCAAGCAGAGATAATCATCGTAAACCGCCTTATCCAAGGACGCAACAACGTGACTAGGATCAGTATCGTCGCTACGGGGGGCTGGGGCAGTGCCCCCCCTAATGACTGCTTGTGCCCCCCATTTTGGTTACTCAAAATACTGTTTTGGAACATCCCGCAACGGCAAGGCTACCGACAATGATGGAAAAAGGAATAATTACGTTCAAATATAACTTTCCTTTGACATTTTCTCGATTCTTTGCGAAATTGCTGGCAACCAACTGCTGTGCATAAATCTGACGCAATAATTCGTCGTATTGACACGCCTTTACGGATGTGTCGCAGAAGAGAGATACAATACTGCAGAATTGTTACCGATACTTCGTTAGTGATTATGACATGAAACAATACGTGAAAACATTTCTTTCAAAGACCAGCTGTTTTGATTTTTAGAGCGCACTCAACATTCTGAGCTTGCAGTCAGTGGCACAACCAGGGTGAACGCGCTTCCAGGGTGAACGCGCTTATGCCACCTAAGCCAAGTAACTTAGAATATTTAATCACAAAATACGAGTGTTTAAACGTATTTCAGACTTGACCTGAAGTAAAGGGGGCTGATTTTTTTGCGGAAAAATTACAAAAATTGCGTAGCGGCTGGGGGCTCCGCCCCCAGGCCCCATCCACATTCACTGCATATTTAGTGACTATGCCCAGTCTGTAACACACTTGAGTTGCATCAGTTTGTTTAAAACGAGGCCTAAATCAGACAATTTTTGTGAAAAAAAGTTTACCTATGGTTCAGCCTCTTAGCAAAATCTTGGTTGCGTGTTTGGTAGCATTCACTGCTGTAGATAGATTTTTCAGGCGATTCTGGGCCGCATACGTAACAAGTTAAGAAACGCTTATAGGTCTCTTTTTTTTGGACCTCACGGAAAAGCGGGCAATGAAGAAAGAAGAAGAAGCGCATATTTGTAGCCGTACAAGATCTGAATATCAGTTTTCATGTGCAAAAATTCAGTTTATTTTAGTTTTAACCCCAAAATGCAAGAGTTTATACGAGTTTTGGACTTAAATTGCAAAAACTAAAAGAAGGATTATACAATTTAATTTTTAAACTGATTACAGTAGCGTAGCCAGGGGGAGGCGTGGGTAGGGGGTCCATAGCCCTCCCCATTGGCCTGAAGGGTATGCAAAATACCCCGTTTCTAACACTTTTGAGGTAGATTTTTGCACTAAAAGCAAAAATAGCCTCCCCATCGGTATTGGCGATGATAATTGGTCAAGGACCTGATGTGATTTTGACCAAAAAAACTGGGTTTCAGCCTGGCTAAAAACCTTTTTTTGTGGGAAGGGGGACAGAAAAACCGTCTCAATCTGATTAAAAGACCGATCAAAACTTGGGTTAAGATCGTTTGATGTTATTTCCAGCCTCCAAAACAGCTCCCCCATTGCAAATTCCTGGCTACGCGCCTGACTGACTTTTACATGTAAAAACTTTTGTTTCTTTCAAATGGCTTTCAATACGTGCGAAATGTGATCCAATGGCAGTATTGAAAAAGCTTTTTTCCAAAAATTGCCGTGCGGCTGAGGCTTCGCCCCCAGAATATCCATAAGCTACGGCAGTTGGGGGCTCTGCCCTCCGACTTCGTCTATGATAGGATTGAGTTACACTAGTTTACTCAACACGTCTCCTAATTTAAACATTTCAACGTTTGGCATACCAGGCCACGGCGTCTGATTTTCCATTCTACGACATCTTTGTTTCACAAAACGTTCTTCTTTCAAAAATTTATGAAAAATCCATGACCGATTAAGCGCAACATCAGTTGGCCAAATATCTTTCTTCTCTTCTCGAACTGGTTCTCATTCTCTGTTCCAGCAACTGCATACGAGATGCTTTCACCTTTGCTGATTATTAAAACTTCAAATTTGAACCTTTTCTCCGTCTTTCTCTGCTCTTTTGACATTCGAGTTTATTTAGTAATGTCCCTCAAGCGGAAACTATTTGAATCTGTGCTGACGCTTTCTATAGTTCGGAATATCCCCTAAACCTTTTCCACGGCAAATCTTTTTAGAACTTATGAAAATGGCTTCTTCTTCTGTCGAGTTTAGCTTGGACGACATCATGCATCGCCAGGTCGACTGGGTTGCCAAGGATCACCTCTTTGACCATCACTTGCCAATATTTTGTTGGCTACTATGAATCTAAACTTTTCCAGACCACTTCCAAACCGAAGATGCATTACCGCAACATGGATGACTCTTTCGTAGTATTCAGCAACGAAGATGAGTGCAATCTTTTCTTAGAAAACCTCAACTCGCTTCTCTTCGCTTTACTTTTGAAAAGAATCTGACATGGTTCTTCCTTTCCTGAACGTGTTGGTTGAAAAATCTCTTTCCTAGTTCATCACCTCCATCTACAGGATACCCACATTCACCGGCCAATACAGACTAATGGATACTCGGAGCACATTATCAGTCGTTTGTGGCTAAGAAGATACGGTAAGCAATTTCAAGCTCTGTCTACATTTGGACCGGAGAAATGCCTCATCTTATCTACGTCTCCCAAGGCTCGGTTCTGTTCCTTCCAGATTTGAAAGGCAAGTAAAATCTGCTGTCCAGCAGTGCTTTTCCGCTGTGAAACCACGCGTTGTTTGCTCTACCAACGACCTTCTCCCCGCTACCAACAAGGATATACTGCCAGCTTTACAGAAAAGCAACGTGATTTATCGATTCTTATGCCACTGTGACAGTCGGTATGTAGGCTGTACCTCCCAAAGTCTGCCGGACAGAATTAAACAACACGCATCCAAATTTATCCGCTCTTGCTCTTTTCCCAAGCAACGCTTACTTCCTGCACGTTGGTGTAATTCTTCAAGCGTGATCAATACCCAGTTTCTTGCTTCTTATTCAGCCATTGAACTTCATTATTTTTCAAAATCCTGTCTGTGCTCAACATTATGATGACACTAGATTCTCTATTCTTGCCCAAGGCCGCTTTCCTTTCCATCTATATCTGCTTTTGAAGCCACTTTCATCAAAACTTCTAACCTCGTCCTCTACGACAAAAAGATTTCACTAATGACGCTCTCTCATTGGTATTTTTCAAGGCAATCCCGGATCGGCTTTTTCCTGTAACTATCCGCTCCTTTTCCTGCGCTCTCCATTCTGATGATTCTTCTTGACAAGTGTCAGACAAAAACCTTCGAAGATGAACATTTTAATCAAAAAAAAAGTTCTGATGACGTCAATGCATGTGATTTGCCCCCCCCCCAGTCTAAAATCCTAGCTCTACTTCTATGATCAACAGCCCACCAAAAATTAATCGATGCAGTTCCATGGCATTTGTAAGAAGGAATTCGACTTTTAGTTTATTTCTGTAATTTAGTTATCTTCAGAAGATGTCAACTACTCAAAAATACTTGAAACAATTTTGCTGTATATAAAAAGCAAAGAAAAACAACATGAAATTCGTTCCTCCTTGCAGTTTATCCCTGCGCTAGTTAGGCCTAATTTTAACCATTTAAGTGGATGTGGAAGTAATAATCATCATCATCATCATATTTATTTATTTACCAAGTGACGTCATATCACAAGAAAAAACTGCAACTTCCTCTAGGTCTATCACCAAAGCATCGAAATATGCGATTCCTTTAAAGCCAACACACAAACTTGCAGAGTCAAAGCGATATTTAGTCACTTGGTGAGGAGACAGCGAAGGACCGAAAGGTCATCTAAGGCTACTGTCACCTCACCAAGTTAAGGTAAAAAAAAACAGCTTCTAGATTTTCTCAGTCTGTTACTTTCTATGATAAAAAACTTTACGCAAAATTAAAACAAAGTGTTGCAAAGATATGTACATTTTGCACAGAAATGTACATATCAAGATAAAATTAATATTTTTTTGCCTAAGTCAGTTTGCCATCGAGTTAAAGTACATCGAGTTGTTTACAAGCAAAATTACGCTGGTCATCTTTGATATAACCATTTTGATGTATTTTTGCCGAAATTTTGTAACGATAGGTAATTTCACTAAAAAATGAGAAAGTTTTTTCGTTTTTCTCAAAACTCAAAAAAATGACTTAGCCATTTTTTTATTAGGATGACGATATGCAAAATGACACGTGCCAAATTTTGTATTTAGCTAAATATACGAAATGACACATGCCACATAGCACATTTGACTAAATACGCAAAAATGAAGCTAAATATGCAAAGTGGTATCTGTGTAACCGGCCAGCTGGTTGAGCGGTAACGCGTTCGTCTCTGGAGCGGGAGGTCTGAGGTTCAAATCTCGGGCCGGTCAAATCGGACATAGTGTTGCCAACGGCTCACCACCGTTGCGAGATTTCTTCGAAAGGAGCTGTGTAGCCCGGGCGCAATGACGCGGAGATGGGCACCGCCAACTCGTTACACGCTTCGGCGTAATCCAGCGAGTATAATGAAAGATTTGATTTGATTTTTTGATTTGGTATCTGTGTAAAAATGCATAATTATGTAATTCAAGCGGTTCAAATCCATTATCACAACTTCTGCACGGTCTGCGCTCTGCTGCGTGTGCAATTTGTGTGGTGAGAAGCAGAGGTGGAGTCGAGGACACAAGGCTCGAGGCCAAGGCCAAGGCCAAGGACACAAAAAAAATCCGAGGCCAAGGCCAAGGCCAAGGACAGCCTTTCCGAGGACAGAACCTCTCGAGGCCAAGGACAGGAATGCTCGAGGCCAAGGCCAAGGACCAAGGACACAGCCGCAAGTGTTCTCCAAAAAAAAAGGTCTTCAAAAAAGTTTTCCAGACAATCTCCAATTTAAAGCCGTAGCCAGAATTTTTGATTGGGGAGGCCTAAACCACAAATCAGATGCAATGACGTCATCAAAAATTTGCCTGCTTTTCTCTTAACCAGGATTTTGCAAAGGGAGAGAGCCTCAACTAATATAGTTGAAAAGTGCAAATACGTAACTTTGGAGACGTTTTGAGAAAGCCAGTGTAACTCAAACGTATCACAGACGGAGGTCTGGGGGCGAAGCCCCCAGCTGTTTGGCGATTTTTGGTAATTTTTTGGTAAAAAAAGCTATTTTAATGCCATTGAATCACATTTTGCACATGTTTAGAATCATTTTAAAGCACTAAATTTTTGACATTTGAAAGCCAATTAGAAAAATTAAATTGTTTAATCCTCCTTCTAGTTGCAATTTAAGTTCAAAACACGTTTAACATCTTGCATTTTGGAGTTAAAGTTTAATTGTACGTGATTTGCTCCAGGTAGGGGGAAGTAAGGTGCATTGACTCGTGCAACATTTTAGCAGTAAATGAAAACCCACTCGAAGATTTTCCTTAGAGATTTTTGTTTTGACATGAAAATAGCCTGTTATAGAAGTGCATGTTTGGCCAGGCGGCCCAGGCTCCCTTTACTGAAGTTCAATGATTTGTTCAATCAGCATTTTCCATGGCTAATTTTTTAAAAAAGTATTTTGTGCGTAAAAACTGGCGAGGTGGAAGTGAATTTATGAATTGTTATTGAAAAATAGTGCAATAGATGGGTAGTTTCGCTTACTAACCATGTGTCAGGCGCGCCGCCAGAAATTCGCAATGGGGGGGCTGTTTTGGGGTCTGGGAGCAAAGCCCCCAGCCGCCGGAGGCACGGGAGGTTGGGGGCGGAACCCCCAGCGCTCGCAAATTTTGCATTTTTTTGCAAATAAAACTTAATTTTAGAGCTATTTTAATAAAAAATAATGCTGCTAAAACGTAGCATAGAAATTGCCAGCGCAACATGATTCAACTGGTTGCATTATCGGGCTATGAGGGAAGTGGCTAATGATAACATTGCAGTTCTCTTGTTTACATGCAGGTAAATCATAAAATCCTATTATTAAACAAAACTCACACAAAGTAATCTATTTCGTCTGTATTTTACAAAGAAAAATAATCGGGGGGGGGGGGGGGGGGGGGGGCTAGTGGAAAGATATTTGAGAGAAGTGATTGGCAATTAAATAACACTGAGTAGCCACACCCCATCTTTATTTCTGTTATAATATATATAACATATAAGAGTTTATAATATATTTGTTGATAAAACCTGTGTTTGGCGTTTTTACTCTAGCGATCAAATTTGATTGCTTATTTTTGGGTATTTTCTAAAGTTTTCATTGATTGGTGACTTTAATTTTTGACAAATTAGACCCCTCTGAATGTATGTTTCAAAATATGCCTTAAATCACTTTTTAGTCAATTCCAGCGCAAAAGACAGTCTCAGAAGAGCTATAAACGTGGTGTTTTTCTTATTCTGCTTTTTGGTTTACAGGCCAATGGGGAGGATATAGCTTCCCCCCCGCCCCCAGCTACGCTACTGGCCATGTTATTGCCGATCCGGATTTCCATCGCGCTGGGCCCTTGGCACTTTGGAGATTTTCGCAATATCTTTCTGCCAAATGTAGTTGAAGACCATAAAAAGTCTTAAGATTTGAGCGCAGAGCCCTTAGCTGGTACTGCGCCGTAATGTGGTAAATCCGGCCTTGGTTAATGCATTACGTTCATAAAAAGGCTAGATGTGATCCTGAGATAGCAACTTTTAGGATGAAAACTATCCATTTCTTCCAGATTTACGTTTAAAATGGCTGGCAAAAATTGATTTTAAGGGGTCTCGGGGCCCTTGGTCTTCAGTATTGTTGTTTGCTACTGGTGTAAACGAAAAACGCTAAAAAGAAACTGAAACTGAAGAAACAATAGGATTTTTGTCACATTTTTGTCATTGATGAAATTTCAATTGGGGGGGGGAGGCCCGCTTGGCTAAGCCTACGCTCCAATTGCGCAAAATAAAAAAGGTATTTACAAATTTTCTGCGAGGTTTCTGGCGTTTTCAACAAAATTTCAACTGTTCAAAAATAGTGCTGTCCTCGAGCCGAGGACAGGGCAATTTTCGAGGACCTAAGGCTTCGAGGCCAAGGCCAAGGCCAAGGACTTGAGGCTTCGAGGCCAAGGCCAAGGCCAAGGACTTCAAAATGTGTCCTCGAGGACGTCCTCGAGGCCAAGGACGTCCTCGAGGACTCCACCTCTGGTGAGAAGTCACGGAGAAATTAATTTATAGGCTAAAACGGAACAGGGTGCTGCTTTTTGACTATAGTTGAAGTTGGACCAGGCCTAGTTGTATAACTATTACTCAGCCAGTCGGCCTAATGGGAAAACATGTAACTTGAGCAAATAGAAGTAGCCTATCAGATATGTGATGGTGATTTAGCCTGTTTACATGTGCACTTTTGGGAACCAGTTTCTGGTTCCGAAAAGTAGTTCTTTCGTTGGCACTTTTTCGCTCGAGTTTACATGCACATTTCAAGAACTTGGTCACCTATGAAATGAAGAAGACTTGAGATGTTATAGGCTGGTAAAATACAATGCAAATATGCAATAGAACATAAATAAATAAATGCAATGCATGAAATTCTGAGCTAAACATCGGTATTATTTGTTATCATTAATTATTTTCGAATTATTAACATCATGAAAAAAATCTAAACATTTGGGCATGTTTAGGCCTACCTTAGTGATCAACTCTGCTTGGACTAAGACCAATGGCTAAACTGGGCCTAATTGACGTTTTCAACTAAGAACGAACTGCATTTCAAATTTAGATTCACTACCGTATTTGCATTAATAAGATTAGCCTGGTGTAGTAGGCAAACGTTTGCTAACTAGCTGAGATACGGTAGGCCTAAGCTCAGGGCTTCCTGTTACCCGTTCCATTTTAGACCAAAGTAGCCTAGTATACACTACCAATACCAGCATAAGCCTATTTATGGTAGCCTAATTTATTACCAACCCATGTAGGCAAATAACCTATGTCCAACCAGCCTGCGAGTACAGCCGATTTACTGAACCTAAACGATCAGAACTTTTGGAACTGCAACGGGCCCACCTCTGGTAGCAGTTCCAAATTGCGAACGGTTGTGACGTAATTCAGAACCTTTTTTGTGTGTGACTCAGCAAAATTCAGGCACTAGAACTAAGAACTGGTTCCCAAAAGTGCACATGTAAACAGGCTAATTGAGTAATAAGCTATCAGGGCCCACGTGACAAAACGTGTAGAAGGCCATTCTCGATCGCTGAAAGGCGTTAACGAACAAAAAAAAAACAAACTTCGCAGACAAACTGCCATTTCCGAACCGTCTCGCCAACATGCGTTGAAACTGCTCGCTCGAATTTCTATGCGAGATGTTCGTAACCTGCGTTAGTACGTAGTAAATATCTCATTGTGACGTCAGATTCAGATGCACACTGGCTACACCTATGCTGATGATTATTTAAACCTTTTTGGAACCTGAAAACTTTAAGAGATTTTAAGTGATGCCTTAGTCACTGCTGCCATCCTAAACAAATAAGTAGGTAGGCTCTTATATGCAAGAGTATCGACAAGAGTGGCTTTGTGGCATTCAAAGTAAAACGAATTCGTTGCATTTTCCTGTCAATTTTAGGCTAAGACTAAAAAAAGGGCCTTCGTCAGAATTTCGTCAAATTTTTTCGTCAATCTGTAATGGGAACCAACAAAAGTGTAGGATAATAGCGAGGCAAGAAGTTTCGAGCCTTCCCTGGCAAAAAAGTTCGTTGGCCGAGCCTACCGTCGACGGCAGAACTGGCTTTAGTAAGCCCAAGTTGCGCTTACCAGCAGGAGTTGCCCTTCTTGACACCGCGCACACTTGCCCTGGTTGACAATCTTCAAAACTTGTGGTGTTGACACTCGGGTTAGCACAGTTGGGGGTCTGTACGCTTGTGCTGAGTGAACATGTAAAGCACCTCAAACTGAAAACTAAAAGAATAACACAAATATCTTGCATAACGTACGTTATCTTCAAGCTTTTGCTGCATTAAATCAAATCAAACCTTCTGTTATATAGGGTGGCCCACAAGTAGGTATACAGCAATCACAATGTAAATCGATTAAATTTGCGTTTATGTTCGAAGCAGTACATTCCAAAGCGCTTCACATTACATGCTAAGTACCACGAACTGAAATATGACTTGAAATGAAGTATGTACCACTAAGAAAAAAATTCTTGTAGCACTTTCGAGCGTTAACTGTAAACCTCCTTATGGGCCACCCTGTGCTTGCAGTATTAGGCTACGCCAAAGCGTGGAACGAGTTGACAGGGCCCAACTCCTAGTAATGCCAGCTAGGGCTCTTCAAAAAACTTCAAATTTATTGAGAAAAAACATAACACCAGAACCATAAATACGGACTTGTTTGGCAAATTTGCAACAGAAATATCCATGAATACAGGTGAAATTCGGCTTAAGATCCTTTATTTTGTTTTAGGAGATCACCTTTTGTCCAACCATTTTCCCAAACAAATTAAGCAAAGATCTTTTCTTATTTTATTTTTGGGATTACCCCATTTCCAAAGCTAATTTGACAATATTTGCGCAGTTCTACGACCGAGTTCCTTGGGATAAACTTTGGAAGGTTTTGCAGGAGTATGGCGTTAATGGTCAATTGCTACGCGCTATTAAGTCAGTCTACTGCAGACCGTAGGTTTGTGTTCGGGTAAATGGCAAGCAATCAAACCCGTTTCATGTGGGCGTTGGACTCCGGCAAGGGTGCGTTTTGTCACCTCTCCTTTTCATTGTTTACATGAATTGGATCGACAAACGCAGCCAAGCTGATGAGTGTGCCACCATTGGAAATTGTAAAATTAGTCGTCTGCTATTCGCTGATGATTTGGTTCTGCTTTCTTCCACAGAATCTGGCCTCCAGCGCGCATTAAATTTAGCTTTGCAGTTGCATGCAACACCGCGGGAATGAAAATAAGCACGGCCAAAAGTGAGGTACCTCGTCTTTCAAGAAACCCTGATCCGTGCGTATTACAAGTGAAAGGAGCGACTCTGAAGCAGGTTCAAGTATCTTGGGGTTGCATTTACGAGTGACGGAAGGCAAGACGAAGAACTCGATACCCGAATAGGCAAGGCTAGTGCAGTAATGCGAGCTTTGCACTACTTGGTTGTCATGAAACGAGAATTGTCGAAAAAGGCAAAACTCTCAATTTTCAAAGCAGTTTTTGTCCCCGTTTTTACTTATGGTCATGAATGACCGAAAGAACGCGATCACAAGTGCAAGCGTCCGAAATAAGGTTTTTACGAAAAATCGAAGGAGTTACACTGTTTAACAAGGTGCGTAGCTCTGAGATTCGAAAATCTCTTAGCATCGAGCCGTTACTTCTCCGAATTGAAAGATCTCAGCTTAGATGGTTTGGCCATGCAAGCAGAATGCCTCAGGAAAGACTCCCCAAACAAGCTTTACTTGCCAAAGCAAATGGGAGAAGACCAGTCGGACGACCTAGAACTTGATGGACCGATTACATTGAGGATCTTGGATGGAATCGCTTGGGACTTCGCCCGAGTGAAATGATGGAGGTGTTGGAAGACCGTGAGGTGTGGCGGCTTAATCTTGAGCTACTGCCCCCGCAACCCTCACGGAAAGCGGGCAATGAAGAAAGAAGAAGAAGAAGAGCATCAAATTTGCTCCTAAAAGCGAATTACATCAGATTTCCATCAAAAACATCAGACATCAAATTGCAAGTCAAAAACATTAGATCTGATGTAAAAATATTAAAGTTGGCATCACTGACATCTCCGCATCATTAAGCCTGAGAGCAACACAGCTTTTTCCGTGAAAATATCGCATCGGTGGCGAGCCGTTGGCAAAACTGTGTCTGATTTGACCGGCCTGAGATTTGAACCACAGACCTGCCGCTCCGGAGACGAACGCGTTACCGCTCGAAATGTGGTTAAACAAACTGCAGTTTTTGCTTATGTTTGAAAATGTAACTGTAGCGCTATTTTTTTTGACAGAATACACATCCGGATGGAGATGCCAAGGTTCCCAGATTCCAATATTGATTTTTGACTTCATTCACGTTAAATTTGCTTTAATATTTAAACGTTTATCGAAGGACCAAAAAAAATGCGATTGAACTAAAAATGAACTTGTGCCACGCGATCGCACTAGTGTTTTTTTATGCAACTATTTCTGAAGAAAGCAATTAGTTGTTAATGTTTTTCTGACGAGGCATTGCATGAAAAACTAAATCGTTTTCGGTTGAGGACAAAGCAAAAGATGTAACGAACACACAAAAAAAAAGAAAAGAAGACTATAACGACTATATCCAGGCAAGACAAAAAGTTTAAATCGAACCAATATTTTAACAATTTTAGGTGATTTACCAACTTACCTGCAGAAATGCAGTAGAATTGCAATGTAGTGATAATGGTCAAAAAAACTTTTTCCAAAGCTACCATTATACTTTAGCATCTGAATTTAACATTTATGAAAAAGAAATACGTTTCTTACCTAAGCATATCCTTACTATTACTAAAATTTATCTCTGCCGGTAAAGGCACACTTCGATATAGCGCAGGACCTCTGAGGCGCTGACCAGCAGAGATATCGGCCGACACTAAACAAACCCTCATAACCCGGCCTACGTTACACATGCTGAGAGTTCTTAATGAGAACTAACAATTTGAAATAGCGCTGTCCATTTTCTTAACTGTGAATGAACAATGAGTGACTATATACAAATCCTTTACTTTGAGCTTGATCACAGGCTGGTCTCGAATTAATGTATTTGGTTTGATTATGCACAGTCTAATGTAAATGAACTCAGTCTAAATCCCAACAATAAACAACAATAAATTGGTTAAATCCGTGCCGTCGCTACCATTAAGGGGAGAGCCCCCTAACGGCTGCTTGTGGCCCCCATTTCAGTATACTCAAAATACTGTTTTTGGAACATCACGTTACGACAAGTCAACAGACAATAATGGAAATGAATAATAACATTCAAACATAATTCTTCTTTGACGTTTCTAGATTCTTTGCGAAATTGCTGGAAATTAACTGCTATGTCTAAGAGACGCATCATTAATAACTCGCCTTATTAGCACACCGTTCGGATACGTTGCAGAAGAGGGGCGTAAGACCCTTTAGCCAAGTCACGTAGAAAATATAGCCTCAAAACACGAACGTTTAAACGTATTTTAGATTTGAACTTAAGTAAAGGGGGACTGAAGGGGCTAGGTAACTTAATTCTTTCAAATAACCTCTGAATTTTTGCAAATTAGTTATTTGTAAGGCTTCAAAGAGTGCGCAATGTGATTAAAATAACGCTAAAGCCCAATTTTTTGCCGCAAAATCACAAAAATCGCCCAGCTGCCGGGGGTTCCGCCCCCAGGCCCCGTCCGTGACACGCATGAGCTGTATCAGTTGGTCTAGCCCCAGGCCTAAATTAGACAATTTTTGTGCAAAAAAAGTTACTTTTGGTTCACCTCGCTTGGAAAAATCCTCGTTGCGCGTCAGGTTGCGCTCAGCAGAGGTGGAGTCGAGGACACAAGGCTCGAGGCCAAGGCCAAGAACACAAAAAAAATCCGAGGCCAAGGCCAAGAACAGCCTTTCCAAGGACAGACCCTCTCGAGGCCAAGGCCAAGAACAGCCTTTCCAAGGACAGACCCTCTCGAGGCCAAGAACAAAAATGCTCGAGGCCAAGCCCAATGACACAGTCGCAAGTGTTCTCCAAAAAAAAAGGTCTTCAAAACAGTTTTTCAGGCAATCTCCAATTCATAGGCGTACCCAGGATTTTTGATTGGGGGAGGCCTAAACCACAGATCACATGCTATGACGTCATCAAAAATTTTCAAAAGAGGAACTTTTTGAGGGACAAAGTTATCGTAGGATGGAAGATCTAAAATCGTTGCCTGTTGGCACTTAACCCGGTTTTTGCCAAGGGAAAGGGCTTAAACTAATAGTTAAAAAGTAAAGTATCCAACTTTGGAAACGTGTTGAGAAAGCTAGCGTTACTCAAACGTATCACAGACGGGAGTCAGGGGGCAGGGCCCCCAGCCGCCGGAGGCTTTGGGCGATTTTTTGTAATTTTTTGGAAAAAAAAGCTATTTTAATGCCATTGAATCACAATTCGCAAGTATTCAGAGCCATTTGAAAGCACTAGATTTTTGACATTATTGAACGCCAATTGAAAAAATCAAATTGTTTAATCCTCCTTTTATAGCAATTTAAGTCCAAAATACGTTTAACATCTTGCATTTTTGAGTTAAATTTTAATTGTAAGTAACTTGGTCCTGATAAGGGGAAGTAAGGTGCATTGTCTCTTGCAACAGTTTAGCAGTAAATAATAATCCACTCAAAGGTTTTCCTTAGAGATTTTTGTTTTGTCATGAAACTAACCAGTTATAGGGATACATGTTCGGTTAGTGAGCCCAGGCCCCCTTAGTTGAAGTTCAATGGTTTGTTTAACCAGCATTTTCCGTGGCTAATCTTTTTTAAAAAGTATTTTGCGTGTAAAAAACCGGCAAGGTAGAGGTGAATTACTGAATAGTTATCGAAAAATGGTACAATAGATGGTTACGCCTACTAACCATGTTATTGCCGGGCCGAATTTACATCGCGCTGGGCCCCTGGCACTTTGGAGATTTTCGCAACTTCTTCCTGCCAATTATAGGTGAAGACCAAAAAAAGTCTTACGATTTGAGCGCTGGGCCCCTAGCTGGTACTGCGTCATATTGTGGTAAATCCGGCCCTGGTTAATGTATTACGTTCATAAAAGCCTAAGATAGCAACTTTTAGAACAAAAACTCTTCATTTCTTCCGGGTTATACGTTTAAATTGGCAAGTAAAAATTGAATTGAGGGGGGCCCGGGGCCCGTGGTCTTCAATTTCGTTGTTAGCTACTGTTGTAAGCGAAAAAATGCTAAAAAGAAACTGAAGAAACAACAGACTTTTTGGTTACATTTTTGTCATTGGTGAAATTTCAATTGTCGGGGGCGGGGGAGGGGGCTCTGGGCCCCTCTTTGGTTACGCCTATGCTCTATAAACGAAAACAAAAAAGTTATTCGCAAATTTTCCGCTAGGTTTCTGGCGTTTTTCAACAAAATTTTAACTGTTGAAAAAATAATGCTGTCCTCGAACTGAGGACAGGGCAATTTTCGAGGATTTGAGGCTTCGAGGCCAAGGCCAAGGACTTCAAAATGTGTCTTCGAGGACGTCCTCGAGGCCAAGAACGTCCTCAAAGACTCCACCTCTGGCATTCACTGCTGCAGATAGATTTTTCAAGCGATTGTGGGCACAAACTGAACAAGCTAAGGAACGCTGCCGACCTTATAGGCCTCTTTTTTGGACATGAATACAGAGTTTTTAAAATTGCCCGTAATTTGTGGCCATACAAAATCCGAAAACAAGCTTTTATATGCAAAAGTCTTATCTATTTTAGAACCCCCCCCCCTTTCGGCTTGTGCCCCTCACTTCGTTTGCTCTGCCAACGGCACTGGGTTTATTAAACTTCATCTAAGACTTATGCTTAATATTCTGCCCTGTGCAACTAAAAAAGAAAATCTCAATCTGGAATATAACAAGGTAAAAATGCGCTACGGTACTTTAAGGTTTTGGAACAGCTGGTTCGAACATGGTGTTTAAAGTTCGTTCAAACAAAATTCTTAAGTAAACGTCTCAAAAAGCGTGTATATTGGTTATCGTGCCATCTTCTCATTAGTTTGCAGAGGTGTTATTGATTTTTGCCGAAAAAATCCACTCTTGCTTTTTCATCCACTGTACCGTTAGTCCGTTACTCGCATGACTTTTTAGACTTTTGCTCTTTTGTTATTTTATTTTTAAAGGCTGTAAACCACCATTATCAATCTGTCACTTTCTCATTCGTGCTTTAAGGGAAAGAAAACTGTCAAAACTGCTTATTTTTGCTTTTATCGGCACCTGATTAAGTTGTCATTTTTGTGGTGCAAGATGAGGTTTCTGTCTTGAAATGAAAACACATTTGGAGCATATCTGATAAATTATTTATCTGGGAAAAATTAGTAAAATATAGCTAGATGCAATATATCGATCTCAAATGGATTTCAGTTTCTTCCAAACTCTCGGCTTTGCAAAAATTTTTTTCAAAACAACTCATTTGTGACCTTTGTGGTTCGTCTTCACGAACCATGCAAAACACGACTGATATTTTCAAAGGATCAAACTGACTAGCAAAAAAAGGCAAAACCAAATTCTAGCTCTTCAACTCAACGCTGCAGTACGCTTTTTGAATAAATGTCGCTTTCGAGTTCCGACTAGAAGGATTTAAAAAAAAAAAAAATTAATGAAATAGCTCTGAAGTCAAACATGAACAACTGAAGTCCGGTTTGAAATTTTCAAGTCTAGTTAAAAGTTAAAATATTTCTGAGCACTTTCAATTCCCGTACCAGTTGGAATCGATCTCGTAATGGCTCTGCCTCCTACGCACTGCAGTTTCTTAGTTATACTTCCCGATTTAAAGTTAGTTATGTTCCTTTCCCCCCAGAAAAACAAAAAAAATACTTATTTTATGATTATAAATTTAATCATTTTTAAAAGGT
This sequence comes from Trididemnum nubilum, assembly GCA_963965965.1. Lineage (NCBI taxonomy): Eukaryota > Metazoa > Chordata > Ascidiacea > Aplousobranchia > Didemnidae > Trididemnum > Trididemnum nubilum. Next base: position 12,686,827 of record OZ014482.1, on the reverse strand, counting down.
ACTGAAGCAGCTCGATCATAATTACTCGTAGTTGCATTATCACAATTGCTAGTAATGGTTGCATCCAGTACTTAAATTGCAAAATTTTGCAAGGTTACACGCTTTTGCAGCCTTGACCAGCTTTACAAAAACCTTAATGGAAATCATGTGTTTCCGTCGCCGAAATTGAATGAAACCGAAAACAAAAAAAAGGTCTTCGCCGAAAAATTTTCCACGAAACTGGGTGAAGACCAAAACAAAAGGTCTTCACCGCAGTTCGCGACCACTTTCGGCAGGAAATTTGTAAGATTTTTTGGTCCTGACTGGCTATTTTTCGTCTGATCATCCAGCGCTCGACTCTTGATGCGGGGACGCCTAAATCTCGATGGGGGGACGCGTCCCCCCGCTTCCCCCTTACAATTCAAGTACTGGTTACATCATTATGATTGCATGTGGTCGCGGTAGCCTTTTTTTCTAGGCGGCAATGATCTATTCATTTTAATTTTCGTAATTCATTGTAATTAGTGTAGAAAAAACCTTTTCGGCATTCAGAATATAAATTGACCTTTTCTCAAAATTTTCAATTGTGAAAATAAGGACAAGCGACCTGTAGAGTCGTTCAGGCGCCTAGCCAGAAATTCGCTATGGGGGGCTGTTTTAGGGCTCTGGGGGCGGAGCCCCCAGCGCTCGAAAATTTTGCATTTCTTTGCAAAAATAACTTCATTTTAGAGCTATTTTGATTAAAAAATATTGCTTTTTAAACGTGGCTTAGAAATTGGCAGTGCAAACATGATTAAACTGGTGGCATAAATGGGCTATTTGGGAGGTTGCTTATGGTAAAATGTTAGTTCTCTTGTTTAGATGCTGGTAAATTATAAAATCGATTAGTTCAATAAAACTCACACGGAGTAATTTATTTCGTATACAGCTTATAGAGAAAAATAATTGGGGGGGCTAATGAAATGAAGATTTGAGAGAAATGAATGGTAATTAAGTAACACTGAATAGCCCCCCCCCCTAATCATTAGTTTATAGTATATTTGTTGATGACACCTATGTTTAGCATTTTTACACTTGCGATCAAATTTGATTGCTTATTTTTGACCATTTTTCAAAGTTTTCATTTATTTGTTAGTTTTGTTTTTGAAAAATTAGCCCCCCCCCCTGAATATATGTTTCAAAAGATGTTTTAAATCACTACTTAGTCCACTCCACTGCATAAAACAGTCTCAAAAGTGCTAAAAACGTAGCGTTTTTCTCATTCTGAATTTTGGTCGACATGCCAATGGGGGGGGGCTACAGCCCCCCCCCGTCCCCCCCCTGGCTACGCTGCTGGAGTCGTTAGCGAACACTCCACCTCGAGAAACAAAAGTTTCGTACCGATGAGGCTAGAAAGGATAGGAGTAACATCACCTCAACAGTACAGTAATACTTCTTTCGACAAAGTCTGGCAAGCTTGCAAGTATTTTTTTTGCAGTCTTGCAAGGATGAATTTCTTATTGTTACATCCAGAGACCTCCTGCCGCATAATGGCGTTCTGGAGTTACCGGTACTGCAAAACTGTTGATGGAGCATAATAATCATCACCTAAATTGGTGCGATAAATAATATTATATGACATGGGCACAACGAACCCTAAATTTATAGATTTAATTCCCTCTGCTACCATATTTTCGCGTGAACAAGTATTGCGAAATATAATATTTTTGTGCGGTGTTTTGCAAAAAGCTCGTGTTACCATTGTGGGTTTTAACTTTTTTTTGTCCTACTCCTGTGTTCAAAAATGATTTGAAAAAACAGTAACAAATATTCTAAAGAATAGCAATTGTGTACTGAAGTCAAGTTTTTTTCACTAAATTGTTTGTAATCGTTTGGTAAGTAGTTGTTGCATAGAGGTTTTTGATAAAACTTTTGTTGAGTTACATTGCATTAAGACTGAACCAATTTGGAGTATGTGTCACTTGTGCTTATATATTAAAAGAAATATTAAAAGGGATAATATTTAAAAAAATATTAATATTAAATTTATGTATCAAAAGGGAACGAAAAGTTGCGAAGCAGTTTTCTACAATATTGTCACCCCGACGAAATTCTGCACAATTCATTAATTTATCTTTAGACGCTGAAAAATTTTAACTACCTGAACAACGTCTCGGTTGCCTAATCTAGCTTAAATTAGTGAGATTGAAGTAGAGTACAATATAATCCAATTGTTCTAGACTTTAAACTTGAGAAATCTACGTTATCTCATGACTTTAGTCATGAGCCTTGGTCACCAGAATCACACCATTTTCTAGGCTTTAATAGCTTTTTAAACATTCTCTTCTTCAACACTTACACTAATAGCAATTAACAGCTTCTCTATTACGATGGATACATAATACCAGTTGCACTATTACCCTGATTCACCTTTTTAATCAAATAAAACATGCACACAAATTTTTCACAATTAAGAACTCTCGAGCAGAAATACTTAACACAAAAGCAAATACGAAATGATATTAAAATGAAACTTAAGATTAAACCGTAATAATTAAAAAATAAAAAGCATGAAAATGCAAAGCTCAATGAACGATGCAAAATGAACAAAGAAACTAAATAACTTTGTCTATAATAACCTCCTATTACTGTATAAAATTAATTGCATACTGGTATTACTGTTAGCACAATACTGCCCAATATTGCTAAAAAATAAAATAAATTAATTCTATCATAACCGAGGCTCAGAGCAATTTCAGCAGCACGACTCGAACAGTTTTCGGCGAAATTTTCTATTTATCATATGCAGTTTTAAATTCTTCGTATAAGGTATCTCGCAGTGAAGGTTGGCAAAACGCGGATCGAAGAGCATTCAAATTCTGAAAAACAGATTATTAGGTGCGATATATCCATTCTGTTGAAAAAACTGATGGCTTATTAGAATATTTGTTTTCTGGCTCAACATGTTTTCTTGATTCTGATTTTTCGGTACATTACTCAAAATTATATATTGGCTGAATTAGCACTCATGTTTATGCTTTGTGTTGTGCCTGATAAATTTGTTCGTGTGTTTTTGTTTTTCGTGTTATTGTGGGGCTTTATTGAGTTTGGCACAAAAAACAAAAAAAATAAACACTGTAGTCTACGTTTGACAACAAAAGCTAAAGTTAATAGCATTAAAGCACATCTTAACAAAATAAAATTCGAAAAAGTATTTTTAGACCCCGTGCAGTTGTGTTTGTCGACCTATTATATGATATTTACCAGTTTTTTGATATCATCAGGTGAAAATTGAAAATTTTTTGCAGCAAATAAATAGTCGTCAATGAGATTCTTCTGGTTGAACGCAGGATCGTCAGTGCTCAAGGAAAAATTCATTTCGTCTTTCAAAAATCTTAAAAATATAACTCAAGTTCGATTAAACGCAATGAACACAAGTTGAAGTACATCATAAATGAGCCATTATAAAGCTTGGCAAAAGATATACAGTATTTTCAAAAGTAGTTCAATTTAACCTTCAACAAAGTCCAACGAAAATTAAACTTAACGAGAATTCTTCTCGCAAATTATTTTCATTAAGGTTATAAAAGCTTTAAATTTTTGCGAATAGGCTTTGCATTAATTTTTACAGTTGTTGTACTGCATGTTTATCTTCTTGTCACCCGACAGCTTCAGACGCTAACTATTGGACGATCCGCGCACTTTTTATTGAAATGACTACTTCATTGTTGGAGGAATCCGCACCTGCTAAGGAGTTTCCAATGATCCAATGCTCCCGCTGTGGATTTCTTCAAATTCTTGTCCACTAAATTTGCTGCTGTTAGAAGCTACCAAGCAGAGATAATCATCGTAAAGCGTCTTGTCCAAGGATGCAACAACGTGACCAGGGTGCGGGTTGAACCCAAATCATTCAATCAGGGTCGTCGTAAAAACGACGCCTTTATACCCTCCCGGCTAAGCTGCCGACAATGATGGCAAATATGCAAGCAATTGGTAGCCAACCATGCTGTTCCCAAAAGTTGGAGTTATTTCGTTTCAGTTCTAAAGTCATGTAATTTATTCATCTTAACTCAAAACTAATGAAGTTACGCCTCCAGCCATCTAATGAAAACCATCGAATTCTGACGTGTGTTTAGATTGAGATGGTAATTCAGCAAAAGGCTTTCTGTTTTTACCTTTGAGCTTTTAGTGAAGATAAACATCTCAACTTACAACATTTTTTTGCATTTTTCTCCGATTTTTACTACGTATAAGACGCAGAGCAGATTAATCGCAGGCTGCGGTTGCGCAAGTTTGCTTATTTATTGTGCTCAACCGATATAAATTCTAATTGGTTGAAACAAAATGAAGTTGCAATTCATTGCCTTAAACCCGTACTCCCGTAGCTATACAGAATACCATTGCAAATGATCTGCCAGAATTTTAAATGCATGCCGATAAAATAAGGACATTGCGCGAACGTTGACGAGTCTAAAGTTCAAGAATAAAAAGAAAATCCGATAACAGGCCTAATGGCCTACATATGTACAGTATAGTTATACCAAAATTCTTTTGTTTCAAGTAATTTTAATTCCCAAAAGCAGACTCACCCTGGGGTCAGATCAGATCCCCATCATTGCTTAGTTTTACCGGTAGTGTGAAACTGCTAATTATTCAGTTGTTACTGAAGTACACAGAACAGCAAATTTAGTTTTTTTTGACTAAAATTGCAGCTGAAAACAATGAAGCATAGACTACCAAACACCTACTGAAGGTGGGATTGAACTCTAAGACATCAACAAAATAAGCAAAAATAAGCATAAAAAGAATTCACTTTTTGTTTAGTTACGAAAATCTCTCAACTTTGAGGGATTTCATTTTTCGGCAATTGCCAATTACTGTAGCATCTGCAATTGCGAAGTTACCTTTTGGCAGGGTGGCGGGATAAATCTGTATCTACGGAACCAGTTAAATAACTCGAAATGGGGCAAACTTCGAAATGAATATTTCTACGTTTTGATTCAGCGTATACTTTTTCGTCGTCCACCGCGTGGTAGCCATGTCCAATACGTTCTGCATAAAGCAATCGCATAGCCTGAAATTAGAAAATTAAAAAAAAACTTGAATCATGTACTTTTCATGTCACTTACTTTTTATTTACCGGCCAGTTGGTCGAACGGTAACGCATTAGTCTCTGGAGCGTGAGGTTTAAGCTTCAAATCTCAGGCCGGTCAAATCGGACACAGTATTACCAATGGCTCGCCACCGCTGCGACATTTCGTCGAAAAGAGCTGTGTTGCCTCAGGCGCAATGATACAGAGATGGGTCCCGCAAACTCGTTACACGCTTAGGCGAAATACAGCAAGTATAATGAAAGATTTTGATTTGATTACTTTTTATTTCGCGTACTTATAGAGACAGGAATTTTACATGTCCACTTTTTATCCCACTGCCTGTACATTGCTGAGTCAAGCCAAAGAAGTGCCCAGCCGAGTGGACTGTCTACTGTCCAGCCCCCTGTAGACAGGTGTTTTAAACAAATTTTATGGTTGAGATAGAATTTTTGGCCGGGCATCCGCAATGAGTCGATTTCCGGTTTTATCTTTGGTTTGCAAAAAAAATGCCCAAATACAAAAGAGAACCGCATCCTTCAATAGATTTGCTCAATAAGGTAAATCGGACTGTTTCCCAATTTGATTAAGCGTAATCGCAAACAAAAAAGTTTCAATTGGCTCTGAATAGCGTCTTAAAAAAATTCGTAAAAATTCGACTGCCTTTTAAAAGAGTTTTTTAGTTTTCTTTATATCACGGTTTAGTTTGCTTTAAGATTCTGTTGGTTACTCTCCAATACTAAATAACACACACCCTCCAAAATAATCATTCTAGCGTGGAGTCTTCACAGAATTTATAATAAGTTACGTTTGTTACGAGTTGTGTCAATCAGCTATATTCAAGTCAAACGTGAAAGTCATAAAGTCCCTTTTACGTTGTTGCGCTCAAGCGTCTCGTATTGGTATACAAAAATTTTTATGATTATTTTTTGCGCAAACTGCAGCAAATAGACTCAATTCAATCATATAATCTGAGCATCGACTCTTTATGGCAGAGTGGAAACTGACAAGTTTGTCTTTTTTGTCACGGTTCATTAATTATTCTAAAATATGCCAATTCGTGTAATCAGCGTGACTTTTTTCTTCACGGTTCACTCGTTCTACGAGTATCTCCAATCAAATCAGTCGAATACGGGTGACCGAAAAACCTTGGCAACAAGAGCAACTTTTGTTTCTTCGATCCTCTTCTTTTTTCCTCCTCGCGTCTGTTTCCAGTCTGCTAAATAAAGAGTCTATGGTCTGAGAAACCGAGACTACCAAAAACGTATCTAACAAAAAATGCAAGTGATTGACGGTAAAATCTTGACAAAGTAAAAAAAATGAAGACAGTAATTAACAAAAAAATTTTCGCACGTCAAATAGAACACAATAAAAAGCACGATTATTTTATACAAAAAATTGAGACTACTCTTACATCATCAACTTCTTGCGAGTCTCCTGCTTCGCCAGCGTGTACTGTGATGTGGATTCCATTGTCTTTACAAAACTGAAACAAAAATCACACTCAAAACTGCTAAAAGCAACTTTTCGACGTTTCGACCGTCTAATACTGTCATTGTCTATGCTAGACAAGCCTGCTGAACACTAAGCCATGTACATTAACATAGAGAACTGAAAAGTGAACAAAATGTTTTACCTGAAAAGCTTTTACGTGGTGTTTAATATCAAAAATCGGTCTCCTTGGTACACCAGCAATGTCCATTGCTACAACGCCACGACCAGCAAAATCCTTGCAGAGATGTGCAACCTCCATGGACCAATCTAAAAACATGGTCAGTATTTTTCGACTAATCAGTTGGTAATGATTAGTGCATGACACGGTAATAACTTCCATAAAACTGCATGAAAGAGATCACATCGGATTTCGCCGGTTTTATCACTTTTATGGATAACCATCGACACAGATACGATCGACATGACATGGCAATTTAGCAGTTTCTTTTAACGTTTTATTGGATTTTTAGTCAATAATATCTTTCATGCAGGCCAGCGACGAATTCGGAAGGTTAGCTACATCTTGATTCAGGCCCGGCGCCAGGATAGCGTGACTGGGGGAGGGGGGCAGAAATAAATTTTGGGTAGGCACGAGAAGTTTATTTATGTGAATTCGAGAGGGGCACGGGGGCACAAGAAGTTTATCTCAGTCTGGATCAAATGAACAAGGTGAAGATCTAAGATTGAAAGGGATTTTCCGGCCGAAATCGGAAATTCAAGCGGTATTTCCGGCCGAAAACAGGTAATCTCAAAAAAAAAAAAGGTCTTCACCGATCTTGCGATGGATTTTTCGGCCGAAATCGGAAACTCAAGCTGTTTTTGCGGCCGAAAACAAGTGCTCTACAAAAAACAACAAAAAAAACGTCATGAAATCTGTTGTCAGTTCACAAAAAACACCAATTTGGGACTCGATTTGCACTCCCGAAGCCCCGAGCCTGTTAATTTCTTCGGGGCACAGTCCTCGCTTGGGGGGAAACAATTTTCGTTTAGGGGGGCACAAGCAGTCATTTGGGGGAGGGCACGGCCGGTATGCCCCCCCGTGGCGCCGGGTCTGTCTTGATTGCAAACACATGCAGAAGAAAAATGTATTGATGCGAACGAAACGGCTTAAAACCGGTTCCATTGTCAGCATTAAACACGCTACAGCTAGTTAACAGCTACTGTGTAAGCTAAGTCAGTGGAAGCTACTGCAGAACTGAAAAGCAAAAAAGACTTAATTCTAAAAACGGATTTATTTGAAATTCATTGATGACATTGTATTGTGTGCTTTTGGTATCGCATCGATTATACATTGTACAGGGTGGGCCGTAAATAACGCACCAAAGCATATTAAACAATATTGATAATTGAAATTAAATTTAACAGATACCCAAAGAAAAGATATTTACATTATTTCACATCACAATTTACTTTTAATTCTTGGGTGCGTAACTTACGGCCCACCCTTTTGTTATAATTATCAAAATTGTTTTATATGCTTTGGTGCGTTATTTACGGCCCACCCTGTATTATGCGATATAGCTTTCAGCGCAATAATATTTAACTAACTATCTCCTAATCATTATTTTTTGACTAATCTTGTCTCCAAAAACTACAGTACAGAAACTTTCGAGACAAACTTGTTAAACCATGACTTATGCGTACATACCTACCTTTAAAGTCTAGCATGCAGCACAGAATTATACGAACAATAATGTTAAATTCCTTTTGGGCCTCCTCTGTTGCTTTAAGGACGGTTTCAACTACACGCCAAGGTGTTAAAGTTCCTCTGTAATAATCAAAATTCACAAAAGTTGTTTCAAGTTAATGTTGATGAATAACCGTTAAGGAGAAAGGCAACTCTGATGAATCAATTATCGGGAGCTCTCCAAGTCCATCTGAACAGTTGAACAGTAGGCAACAGCAGCAAAAGACCAAAACTCCTTCTGAGTGGTTTGATTATCTTTACTCGTAAAAATATAAAATAAAGAAAATGCTGCTAGTTCATTGGAGGCATCATTATTTGCATTTGATTTGCCAAATTCATTTGTCTTTTTGATTTCGTGCAATCGAACTCGTGAGACCTTTTCTTACCTTCTATTGTAACGCCACTATCTGACAATGCCTGTAAAAATATTTGATGACATACTTTTCCTTGCAATTCAACATTGGTGTAACGTCACAGTTTGCTAGTAAATGAGGAGAGAAGCGAAGTTCAAGATAGCGAACTCCATCGCGGGATTTATCTTCTATTGCTTCACGAACAACACGAGCAATTGAGTCCTTACAACCGCTAGAAAACAAAAATAGGCTATGGTAGAGCATTAATTTTCAAATCAAATCTTTCGTTATACTCACTGTAATACGCCGAAGCGTGTAAAAAGTTGGCGAGGCCTATTTCGACCAGCTCGACTCCGCAGCGGGAGGTCTGAGATTAAAATCTCGGGCCGGTCAAATCGAACGCAGTGTAGCCAACAACTTGCCACCGCTGCGACATTTCTTCAAAAAGAGCTGTGTTACCCTTACGTGAAATGACGCGAAAAAGCAATAATTTTGATTAGCAAATATACTAAGTTACTACGTAATCACACTACTCCGAAGTAACCTCCTGCAGCTGACCACTGTACTTTTTAACTTTTTTTTTTATGGAGTCTACAACTGAAAAGGGATTAATAGTCGGAAATCAAAGTAAACAGCAAACAATAGAGGGTCTAAATTACTGTTGATAAAAATAATGTTAATCAAAAAAAAATTCTCGTGAATTGTGCTCGAAAATCACGCGGAAAATAGTGGAATGAAAAACAATTCTACGCCAATATTCTAAGGTTAGAACAATATTAAATTATTTCAAAACTTACGCGAATGTTGGGGTTGTAGTATGAAAACCAGACAGGTAATCCGAAAGACACTTTTTTCGTGTAAGACAGCAGACTTTTTCAGCGAAGCCAGCCGGATCATAGGTGGGTAACGGAATTCCTCTTTTCCTAAAATAGTATACAGCGAATTGGAATTTGAAGGCATAACCAATACTTTGATGGTATTGTCGTTGTCTTGAAACTCTTGAAAAAAGCAATAGTATGGTTTTGAAATTGATTATTCTGGATAAGATTGATGAGGTCTTTAAGACCAAGAGCAGTATTTTGCAACTTGTCATAGGAGGTTTTCGATGACGCAATTCGAAGGTTTTCTCATCCCTTCACCTACGATATGTTACATAATGACCTCTGCGGATTTTTTTACCGATGCATCTAAAACTTTATAGAGTCGGAAACCTTGAATCTCTGATATCAATCACTACAGTCGAAAAGATAAAACTATAGAAAATCCAAACCCATGCTCTTACACACTGAATATTCTTGCCATAAGCTTCGACAGCATAAATCTGTTGGCTAAAGCCAGATGATTCAAAACAGATCGCATAAACGGTTAGAAGAGGTTTTCTTTTTATTGTAATTAAATTCATCTATGATTAGATTGCTGCTTACGTTGCCAAGTCAATAATCGTTCCCAAACGAAATGAGCCGCCTAAATGACAGTGTAGTTCAGCCTGAAAAATAAAGCGAATCACTGCGAAAAGAACGGTAAACGTTACGCAACATTTTAGTGCTGCATACGCCAAAAACCGACATTACAGTATTGCAAGAGTATGAATTTTGTGTTTGGGTTAGAAAACTAATCCTTTCATGCATCTTACGACTTTTTCTAAGACTAGAGCTCTTTTCGTTCCCAATCTTGTGCAAATCGCTGCGAAATATGGGACTTAAATACTTGCAGGCAGGCAGTGGCCAAACATTTTGGAATCGGTGGCCAATAAAACTTATGAACTGGCATTATTGACTAAATCTACAGCGGGTTTCTTTGTCTGTGAGTTTATTAGAATTCATAGTATCTATCTTATGTTAATCTTTCTCAAATTTTTCTTCGCGCATTTTTCAGTTTTTCAGCCAATTTAAGCTTTCTAAAACTTGTGCAAGGAGATGATAAAATGTCAGGCAGAAATAATGCCAAGCCAGAAGCAGCGTAGACAGGGGGTTATTGTGCTCTAGTTCCCCCTTTGATATGTAAAAACCCTATATTGTGTGTAGTGTATTTCACTACTGACAGTGTAGTGTATTTCACTACTGAGAGTCAGAGATGCCCTTCCTCCATTCTTGCAAATAGACCAACAAAAACGTACCAGTATGCGGGATTGGGCTGATGAAATCTGAAATAGGCCTAAAACTGTAGCGCTGCAGGCTGAAGACTTTTTTGAGTTTCACTCCAAATCCGGTAAAATGCTTTAATTTTTTGACCTGCAGCTAAATTGTGGTTCCTCTGAAGTGAAGACATTTTTATGGTCTTTACATTGATTTCGGAAAAAAAAACCCCTCCCCATCTCAAAATCGTGCCTACCCTACTTTGTCGAGTGTATTCAAAATTGATTTAAACCACTTAATTACAAACTAAGTCGGATTATCAATCGGTTTCTAATCAAAAATTTTTTTTGAAAAATGTGTATTAACGTTGTTTTAATCAAACGCTTGAGGCTGCGTTGAGTTGTACTTACTCCACATACAGCAAACACCCAGTGGCGGATCTAGAAAATTTTGGTGGGGGGAATTTTAAGCACAAAACCTCAAAAATTCGGATGTCTTCAACGAGATTGAGAGTGATTTTTCGGCCGAAGTCGGAAACTCAAAGGTTTTTTTCGCCCAAAATTAGGTGGTCTCCAAAAAAAAAAAAAAAAGGTCTTCGCCGATTTTGAGACTGAATTTTCGGCCGAAATCTCAAATTCAAAGGTTTTTTTCGCCCAAAATCAGGTGGTCTCCAAAAAAAAAAAAAAAAGAGGTCTTCATTTGTGATTTGAATTTTTCAGTGATTTTTCTGCCGAAATCGTTAGGTTGAGACTGGTGGGGGGGATGCATCCCCAAATGGAGCCGAATTATTCCAAATAGAGGCTGATTTTTCGGCCGAAATCGTTACTTTTAGGCTGGTGGGGGGGATGCATCCCCCCATCCCCCCCCTAAATCCGCCACTGCAAACACCGTCTAGCGTTTGATATTTAAAAAGATACGGCTCGAAATCGGTTTTATCGAAGAGATGAGAACTACTTGAGGTAATAAACAAGTGCCCCAAATCCTTTTCCACAATTTCCCACATTTGCAAAAATACAATTTAATCCGTTTTCGCAATTTTGAGATCGCATAAGGCCAGTCACGTAGCCAGAAATCTGCATTGGGAGGGATGTATTGGAGGGCTGAGGCTGAAATAAGAAAAGGTCTCCCCTAAAATTGGAACAGTTTTTGTGTCCGAATTTGATTGAAGACCTAAAAAAAGTCTTCGTCCAAAACTGGAACGGTTTTTGCACCCGAATACATCTGAAGACCAAAAATAAAAACTAAAAAGGTCTCCGCCTAAAATTGGAACGCTTTTTGCACAGCTGAGGACCAAAAAAAACGAAAAAGGTATTAACCCTTAATTCCGAACAGTTTTTATCACTTCGCACAATCCCCGAAATGAACGTTTTAAAATATGCTTTAGATCATTTTTTGAGTACATTCCAGTGCAAAAATCAGTCTCAAAAGTCCAAAAAACGTAGTATTTTTCATATTCTACACTTTGGTTGGGAGGCTATAGCCCCCCTGGCTACGCTACTGCATAAGTCTGATTTTGCAAAACTTCTCGCAGACTTTAGACTATTGCCTACAATAGCAGCCCTAAAACAACACCAGCCTGGCCTACCAGTCCAGTCCAATTCTTGAAAACTATTTTTCACTACACTGAAAAATAACATTACCGAAACACAGATGACTAAAATATAGATAACAGAAATATAGCAAACATAACAGAATATGCTGTATCCGGTAGGCTAACATCAGATCTGTATTCAGAAACTAGCGTGATACAGTAATGAAGTACACTTTACCGTAGGCCTCATCTAATACCAATCACTTACAGGCGCGTAGCCAAGATTTGGAAAAGGGAGGCTTTTTTGAAAGAGTGAGAAAAGTGCAAACGACCTTGACCTGAATTTTCATTGTTCTTGAATCAGTTTTACACGGTTTGTCCGTAAATTGAGACGGAATTTCTCGGATAGCTCGGAAGTTCAAACGTTTTTTCCGCCAACAAAACAGGTGGACTCCAAAAAAGAAAGGTCTTTACCGAAATTGAGTGTGATTTTTCTGCCAAAGTCAAAAATTCAAACGTTTTTTCAGCCCAAAAACAGGTGGTGTCAAAAAAAAAAAGGTCTTCACCGAAATTGAGTGTGATTTTTCTGCCAAAGTCGGAAATTCAAACGTTTTTTCAGCCCAAAAACAGGGGGTCTCCAAAAAAAAAAAAAGGTCTTCATCCAAAATTGACACTCAATTTTCGGCCAAAATCAAAATTTCAAACGCTTTTTCACACCGAATCACGACATCTACTTCACGACTTCGGCACCCAATTTCCTTTGGGGGGGGCTGTTTTCAATTTTTCACCAAAAATTGGCCTAAAAAGCAACAAAAAGTGCGATTTTGCATACTTCACAAGCCAATAGATACCCCCCGATTTTGCATACCCCCCGCCCCCCATCTGGCTACGCTACTGATCACTTACGAACTGGTAGCAGTGAGTAGCCTAACCAAATTTGAAAACTTTGGTTACAGTTACTGGTACTTGTAAACCAGTACTTAAATTGTAGGAGGGACGCGTCCCCCCATCGAGAGTAAGCTTCCCCATCGAGATTTAGCGTCCCCCCAACCCAGATTTAGGCGCCCCCCCCAATCGATATTTGAGCGCTGGATGATCAGACGAAAAAGAGTCAGCCAGCATGAACAAATCCCAAATTCCGGCCGAATATACAGTCTCCAATTGTGGCGAAGACCTCTTCTTTTTTTTTTGGTCTTCATCTGATTTCGGGAAAAGACACCTCAATTTTCAGCAAAGACCTTTTTTTTTTGGTCTTCATTCAGTTTGGGCGACGTAATTACATTATTTTCACTGAAGTACTCTGCAGGCTAAATGCCTTTGGTCAAGGCTGCAAAAGCGTCCCCCCATGCAAAATTTTACTATTTAAGAACTGCTATAAACCTACAGGCTACCAGTACTCTACAGTACGCCTTTGTGACTTAAAATAATTTGCAAAGTGCAGGGTTGCCAGTCGTACGGAGTCAAACGGATCAAGACGTATTTTCGCGAATAAGAGGGATTATGGAAAAAGGTATGGGGAATCTGTTTATTACCTCAAGTAGTTCTCACTTCTTCACTAAAACCGATTTCGAGCAGTATCTATAAATTGACGACAAAAAAATAAAGTTATAGTATGCTTGCGAAAGCTAATATTTACAATGTTTGTACGTTATCTGTAGGGGGGGCCCAAAGATCACCTTCAAATGCTTGTATTTTTAATTAAATTTTCTTACGTGACATGGCTAAGAAAGGTTAAAGCCCCTTTAGTTCAACTCCTGGTTGCGCCACTGCACAGTGCATAACAGCATTGCTTACAGTAATATCGAGAGATACTTAATTTGGAATGAGAATGGATCGGTAATATATCCTTAGAAATTTAAATAGCCTATAGAAAATATTGTAAATTTTTGCTCGCAAGGGCATCATATTGTGTTTTTCAGCAAACAGTTAAAATGCTTATTTGAGTTATTTTGCCCTTCTGAGAGAGGGATTATTTTAATCTTTTTCTTTATATTTTTAGATTGCCGAGTTATCTTTCTCAGCAAATTATCTTCCCGGAACAAGACGTTTCTATGTTAGTTTCCAAAATCGATGCTTAACAGCATTTTGTTTTTTGAATTACTTCTAATCTATTTCATTTAAATCCATAAATTTTTACCAAAATCTTGAAACAAAATATCGACTCACCTTTGGAAAATTGTAGTGATTTGGATGATTGGTTGCTGAATTTGATTCTGCCATAACCTCGCAAAAAACTTAAACAGCTTTTTTGAACTCTTAAACCATGAGCTTAATCCTTTGATTTTCGCTGACCAATGAATTGAAATAACCAATGGTAGTTATGGGAGTACTTTTTAAAAATTGCGACGTAAGGCAAAAACAAAGAAGCTTTGCGATCTAAATCTACATTTACTTATTTAGCCGTCTTAGTTGACCTCGAAGCTGTAGTAACACAGTGAACCTGCAATGCTAAATTGAATTTAGCTGCAGTCAGAAAATTACCGGTTTATTTAAACTCAACGTCACTTCCTCGAAAAAAACGTCATTGGGACTTTAGCGCGAGCGCGTAGTACCTTCGTTTTGCTTTGCGAATTTTGACAAATGAGGATTGATCGATTTGCTCATAACTAGCAAACGGTACAACCTACAAAGTTGAAATTTCGCGTCAACATAAGAATTAATGAAAGTGTCATGTGTGCCAATTTTGGGAATCCTAGGTCACGTGATTTTAAACTGAGACCCCAAAAAAACATAAAAAAATGGCGATTTTTGGCTTTAAAAGTTATTAATTCGCTTACAACTCAAAAACCACTTGACGTACAAAGCTGAAATTTGGACACATTGTGGGTGCTTATCAATGCTTAATGCAAGCGGAGTTGGGGGCGCCCGGTCACGTGATCAAAATTTTACAGGCCGAAAATGGGCAAAAAGTTGACGAGTTTAAAGCGATATATCTCGGTAATTACCGATATTGATAAAAATGGTTGTGATTTTTGAGCACACAATCAATCACCTTTCTTTTTGGTAATGTTAGTTTACCTCAACCAGGGGTGCCGAAACCCGGGGGGATGGGGGTATATCCCCCCAATAATTTGACTGAATCCCCCCCAATAATTTGACTATGGTCTACTTCTGCATCCCCCCAATAATTTGACTATGGTCTGCATCTGAGCACTGGATGATATTTGGACCTTAGTTTTGGTCTTCACGTGATTTCTGGGACAAAAACTTTTTAATTTTCAGTGAAGACCTTTTTTTGGGGGGGGGTCTTCACTTAATGTGTTTATGTGAAAAGCATCGAGGTCGAGCTTCATCCCCCCCAATGTCGAAAATAGGGCAAAATTGGGATAAAATTGCAAATTATTCCTCCCAGTGCTCAACATAAATCGGCACCACTGACCTCAACTTGAATACTTTTCTTGATTTGTTTCTTTTTTTTTTCTTCTCATGCTATCTACTTTTAAACCGCTAAACGCACTGTATTCAAAGTTTGAGCAATTGAAGATATCAGGGAAGACTTTTGTGCCACTGAAATTTAGGGGGATCCCCCTCAATTGGGTCCTCCCAAATTTTGAACTTTTAAGTCATTAGAGCTAGATGGATGAAATTTTTGGAATGGGTAGATTTTAAAAATAAACTAAAACTAACAAAAATTGGGGTGCCACAATGACGGTTTCCCCCCCTAACGGGCTCTCCGAAATTCAAACTTTAAACCTTTTAAGCTGGACGCATGAAATTTTGAAGGTAAGCAAATAAAAAGATAAAATTTGAAACAATTTGAGAGTACTAAAATAGGGGATCGCTCTCAAATGGGGCAGCCAAAATTGCAACTTTTTAACCAAACACGCTAGACAAGTGAAATTTCCAGGGTTGGCAAATACAAAAAAAAGATAAAATATGACAAAGTTTGGGAGGACCAAAATTGGGGAGTCGCTCTCAAATGGGGCCGACAAAAATTTAAACTTTTTAACCACTCACGCTAGACACATGAAATTTTCGGAATAGATAAATATGAAGAAAAGATAAAATTTGACAAAATATGGGTGTACCAAAATGAAGGGTTCCCTTCAAAAAAGGACTCCAAACTTCAAGCATTAACCACTTACGCTAGACTGATGAAAATTTCAAAATATGTAAGCCAGACACATCAAAAATTTCAGGATCCGCAAGCAAATATGAAACAAAGATAAAATTTGACAAAATTTGGGGCACCAAAATGGGGGTCCTTCAAAATTCAAACTTTTCAACCCTTCAAGCTAAACACATGAAACTTTCAGAATAGGTAAATATAAAAAAAGATAAAATCAGAACAGATAAATAAATTATGACTAATTTCAGCTGTCACAATTGTGGAGTCCTCCTCCAACGCGTCCTTCAAATTTTTAACCACCCAAGCTTGACAAATAAAATTTTCAAGATAGGTAAAAACACAATACGAAAAATTTTAGGGATCTCATACTATAGGGGTCTTCCAATTACGTGCTGGACACCTCCCCATTAACGACAAAAGTTAAACAAATTAAATCTTTTGGATAGGTTAATATGAATCAAAGATTAAAGACAACAAACTTTGGTTAGCCACATTGAGGAGACCACACGAAATGGGCCCCTTAAAATTTTTAAATCTTCATTAACAATTACTCCAGCTCGACATATCAAATTTGAAGAGTATTGATAGGCTAATATTAGAAAAAAAATGAAACATGCCTAACTTGGCAATGCCATGTCTGACAATTAGCCCGTAAATGGACCTTCAAACTATAAGATGAATTCTCACAATGCATTGGTAACACAGAAAAGTAGAAGTGCTAGTGACATCTAAATGCTATTAGCTTGCTTTCGAATTTAACAAGCAAGTTGACTACCAATATAAGGTGGCTGCTTGACTAGAAAACCTAACGGTCCCTTCGCAGCCCCCCTGCCCTTCCCTTGTTAATTTCATACATTAATCGATATGTGTTTAGTATTATTTAGGTGCTAGTGAGTTGAACGCAATAAATGTTGAGTTGAGAAGATTCAAACTTATGGGATTACTCCTTCGTTTAAGACGTTGAAGTACTTGAGCTTGATGGCTTAGTTAGATTTAAGCTGGATGGCCAAGTTTTTTTGCTAAACTGTCATTAGTGACGTTGAAAAAATCTACTAGCTCATCAAAGTTTTCGAACAATGTTGTTACTGCGAGAAAGCTTTGGTGCTGAATAATTAATGTAATACTAATACAATGTACTGTACAATATTCAATTTGTTGGCCGTTGAGTCGCATTGCTAAATAGTGTTCTCAAAACAGGAATACTGTAGCTGTAAAATTGCGCGCATAAATCTGGCTGTAGTTAGTGTTAAGTTTGGATGATGTAATAAAGTCACTGGAATTTTAAATATCGCTCTACGTTATTTCATAAGAAAGTAAAAGCTGTTGGTAACTCCTAATAGCTTTTTGATTGACGTTACTTATTTTTATAAGTTTTGGAGACCGTTAAACTTTGAGAGCGAATAACCTCAAAGCTTTTAAAATATACTAAAAAGAGCGTATTGTGCAAAAGAAGTGAATAATTTTTGGTAAATATAGTTGTTCGACTTTAAATGTTACACCTAGGGTTCTGGTCAGCATAGAGTTGAGTAAATAAATATAAGTTTTCAGCGTGAAGTCATTGTAAAGATAGACTCTGTAATATCACTTATAATTTATAAATTTATAAGAATTTGAGTTTTTGTTGCTAAATTTTGTTTGTGTAGGTGTCTTTTTTCATGCTAATTGTTAAGGCAGGCATTGTTTTCATTTAGTTCTTAAAATTTGAGAAAAATCAGTAGAAGTGTTTATACATGTGCATTATGCTTATACAAAATTCTTCTTAAAAATATTGCAGTGGGCTAGCTGAAGTTGTATATTGCATATTAAGGATAGTGTGTCAGATTCAGGGTTGAAAATATTGATTAGTAATCGGTAATC
The DNA here is from genome assembly GCA_963965965.1 of Trididemnum nubilum. Classification (NCBI taxonomy): domain Eukaryota; kingdom Metazoa; phylum Chordata; class Ascidiacea; order Aplousobranchia; family Didemnidae; genus Trididemnum; species Trididemnum nubilum. Next base: position 12,668,713 of record OZ014482.1, on the reverse strand, counting down.
GATACTACATTTTTTGCTTTTCTGTTATCGATTATCGCAGATGCTTTGCTTTCAATTTTTTCTATCGATTATCGCCTTTTTTATGCTTTTTGCTAACATGTTGTCGATTGGTAGAATTTTTATACTTTACTTTTGTTTTTGTTGAATCTACCTATGCTTACATCGTTTTGTTTCTCTTATGCTATATTGCTCTTTATAATTGTCCTATAAGTGCATTTTTTATATCCTTTATAGTACGGTAGTGATAGTTTTACAGCAAATATTTTAGTGCATCGTAATGAAACATGGAATAAAAAAATTTGTTCGAGTTTCGGCATCGATTACTTATCTTTGCTTTTTGTTTCTGATATTTTTGCTTTTTGTTTCTTATGTCTTTGCTTTTTGTTTCTGATCTCGACAATCGACTATTCTTTGCTTTTTGTATAATTATCGATATTGATTGTCTTTGCTTTTTAAACAGCATCGACTTCCAACCCTGGTCAGATTTCTGGTCAAGATAATGTATGTGGGAATCCGAAAATTATATTGGCAAAAAGTTACTGTCAAAATATGTGGTTTAACGAGGGTTATGTTTGTAACCACAATTTTGACAATTGCGCTGCGCTGCTAAGCGAAAATTTAACAAACTCCTTAGAAGTTGAAACGAGAACTAAGCAGAGTTGTAAATTTTTGATTGACATTTATAGATACCTTTTCTAGACATTTAAATTTTGAAAGCCGTTAATCACAATCCTGATCAAGTTAATGGAACAATACGAAATTCAAAAACGATTTATTTCGGATCTGACGATCAGCAACAATACACACGCTTAACGCAACTGTGAAGTTCAGTAAACTAAAGTTCAAAAAGGTAGATACTTTCGAAATAATCCCCGGATATCGCTTGTGATGTTATGTTCTAGTTTAAGGTTGTTATTTACAGCACTGCAATCAAATGGCTATTGCCTAACGGTACTCCATTCCTAAACCGCTTCTCTTTACGCAATCTTTGGAAGTTTTTATGCAAATGAATACAAAAATTACAAAATTTCTGTACGCTTTTAATAGCTCTAATTCTTGATGCAGCAGTAGCAAATCAAATCTTTCGATATACGTACTCGCTGTATTACGCCGAAGCGTGTAACGAGTTGGCGGGGCCCTTCTGCGCGTCATTGCGCTTGGCCAACACCGCTCCTTTCGAAGAAATGTCGTAGCGGGGGGCGAGCCGTTAGCAACACTGTATTCCATTTGACTGGGCCGAGATTTGAATCTTACACCTCCGGCTTCAGAGACGAATGCGTTACCTCTCGACCAACTGGCCGGTAACTTTATTGTACGTAAAATATTGAAAGGTTTGATGCCTTTTTAACCAGGGTTGGAAAAATTACTTGTTTTTGCTTTAATTACAATTACAAATACAATCATAACCTAAGATTTTCAATTACAATTACAATTATACAAGTTCAAGTAATTGTAATCCAATTCCAATTTCAATTACAATTATAATGAAAAGATTCTCAAAACATTGCGACCAATTCACTTACATACGAAGCCTCGAGTTTTGCTTATGTCAACACTGTGGATTAAATTGTATTTCTAAACAGACTTACCATTAAGGCCCCATTTCTGTCTATCCTCGTTCTTACATCAATTTTTGCTTAACTTTAATTTTTCCAATACATAATTTGTTTGTAAGCAATTGCCAAGTATGTTTTTGATTTCATATCGTTTCCAGCAAAATTATGGTTTTAGCTAAACCATGGTATCATACCGCAATTATTTGTGCAAAAGAAAATAAGTTTTAACATAATTAAAAATTATAAAAAAGTTGAAATTTTGTACGTTACGACTTCAAGTTGCAACTATTATTTAACACTATATTAACTTTTACCAACAATATGACATATTTATCATGATCATACAAAATAGAACCATTAGTGTCGCTTTGATATGCACACAAGGGCAAACAAGCAAAAAGCATACAAAATCTTAATATCACAAACAGGCTAATACTCTTTTCGACAGAGCCTGGCAAGCTTGCATGTATTTTCTTTGCAGTCCAGCAGACCAATTTCTTACTCTTGCCGCATTATGGCGTTTTAGAGCTACTTCAAAACTGTTAACGTAGCAAAATCATCATCAAAATCAGTCATTCTCAAACCGTGTGCCGCGGCGAGAGGTTTCGAGATGTGCCGCGTAGCTTTTTGGAATTTTGGAAAATTGCTAGTATTTCAATGAAGCATAACACCTTGTGATGGACTAAAAAGGTTCTTAATCTTATAAATTGTTTATGTAAGCGTTATAACGTAGTCTATATTTATTATTTTTCGTCATGTATCAAAATTTTTGTTAAAATTACACTGGAAAGAAATTTTTAATTTGTGCACGAAGTCTCAGAGGAAATGTTTGATTCGTTCCCTACTCTTAATGAATCCACTCTAAAAAAGCTTGTTCCTGAAATAATTTGGGCATTATCTCGACTACAGAAGCATAGGCGTAGCCGCGGGAAAGAGGGCAGTCGGCCCGCTCCCCCACTTATTGAAATTTCACCAATGACAAAAATGTGACAAAAATCCAATTGTTTCTTCAGTTTGTTTTTTTTCAGCATTTTTCGCTTACAACAATAATTAAGAACAATATTGACGACCAGAGGCCCTGGGCCCCCCTCAATTCAATTTTTGCCAACCAATTTAAATGTATAATTCGGGAGAAATTGAGAGTTTTTTCCTAAAAGTTGCTATCTAAGGCCCCCATCTAACGGTTTTTTGAACGTAATGCAATAACTAGGGTCGGATTTACCATGATATGGCACAAAACCAACGAAGGGCCCGTACTCAGATGGTGAGACTTTTTTTGGATTTCGTCTATATTTGGCAGAAATATGTTGCGAAAATCTCCCAAGTAACAAAGGCCCCCGCGCAATATAAATCCGGCCCGGGGAATAGCATGATTGAACAAATTATTGAATTTGAATTAAGGGGGGCGTAGGCCTCCTGGTCGTACATGTTCTCCTACAACTGTTTTTTTATGGCAAAACAAAAATCTCTAAGGAAAATCTTCGAGTGGATTATTAATTAATGCTAAAATATTGCACAAGGCAATGTACCTTGCTTTCCCCTACCATGGCCAATCACAAAAATTAACCCTAAGATGAAAGATTTTAAACGTGTTTCGGACTTAAATTGTAAGTAAAAGGAGGATTGAACAATTTTATTTTTTCAATTAGCTTTCAAATGTTAAACATCTAAATATGAGCGAATTGTGATCCAATGGCATTAAAATAGCTTGTTTTCCCCAAAAGTTACAAAAATCGCCCAGCGTCTGGACGCGAAGCCTCCAAACCCAGTCTGTGAAACGTTTGAGTTGCCCTAGTTTGCGCAAAACGTCTCCCAAATTACACGTTTTACTTTTGGATTAAGCCCTCTCTTTATAGCAAAATCCTGGTTACGTGCCAAACGCAGGCAACGGCTTCTGATCTTCCAATTTACAATATCTTTGTTCCACAAAAAGTTCCTCTTCCAAAAGTTTCTGATGACGTCATTGCATGTGATTTGTGGTTTGGGGCCTCCCTCCAATCAAAAATCCTGGATACGCCTATGTACAGCAGTCACTTCGAAACTGTTTCCCCTAGTTTGCCGTAAACAACTTTGGATTGGCAGTTAATCCATTTAGAATTAACGAAAAAAGCAACTTTTCTACCGAAGAAGAGCAGCTCACAGATTTACGAAATGACCTGTTTTTTCAAATATGGTTTCCCGAAAGAATCTTGGACGAGTTTTGGCTATATGTTACAAATCTTACCCAATGATCGGTGTCAAAGCCAAAATGATGCTGCCATTTGCATCTTCATTGCTCTGCGAATATGGATTTTCTGCTTTGACAGAAATTAAAAGCAATAGGCTTGGAATTGACAATGAAATGCGTGTTTGTTTGACAATGACTGAACCTCGTTTCAATCTTATTTATTCTCAAAAACCGGCGCAATCATGACATTAGTTAAGAGAATAAAGTTTCATAAAATAAATTTGATTTTTCAGCTAGTGTACCGCAAATTTTTTAGAAGGTTTTTAGTGCTCCGCAACATGAAAAAGTTTGGGAAGTGCTGATCTAAATTGATGCCATAAATATTACGTGACATGGGCATATCGGATTTAAATTAATAGATTTGATCCCCTCTGTAACTATATTTTTGGGTGAACAAGTATTGTGCAACATTATCTTTTTGTGCGATGATTCACAAAAAGCTTGTCTTTCCATTGTCAGTTATAAATTTATTTTATTTTTGGCTACTCCTGTGTTTAAAAAACAGTATCGAATATTCTAAAGAACATCAATTTTGTACTAAAGTCGAGTTTTTTCTCTGAATTGTTTGTAGTCTTTGGTAAGTTGCATTAAGGTTTTTGGTAAAATTTTTGTTAAGTTACATTGCTTTAAGACTAAACCAATTTAGAGTATGTGTCAGTTGTTCATATATACTGAAAGGGAAAGAAAAGTTGCAATGCAGTTTTCTGCAATGTTGTGACTCCGACGAAATTCTGCACAATTCATCAATTTATCTTGAGATGCTGAAAATTTTTTACTACATGAACAACGTCTCGGCTGCCTAATCAGTGCCGTCGCTTCGGGGGGCCAGGAGGCCGTGCCCGCCTTAACGGCTGTTTGTGCCCTTCCATTTCGGTGTACTCAAAATACTTTTTTTGGAACATCACGTGTAGCCTGAAGACAACGGTCAATGATGTAAAAAGGAATCATAACGTTCGAACATAATTCCAGTCTGACGTTTGCTTTGTCTTTTGCGAAATAACTGGCAACCAACTGCTGCCACATAATTTTGATGCAATAATCCATCTTATTTTAATTAACACGGTGCACACTACTGCACAGATTTTCATTTTTGCTTATTCTATACTCATTGAGAGTTTCTCAAACCATGGGTCACTAAGGGTTTACGGATGTGTCGCGGATTAGAGATGCAGGCCATCAGAATCGTTTCTTGATTAGTGATCATGACATGAAACAAAAGAAATAACACGTGAACAGTGGCGCAACCAGTCGGTGGGTGGGGGGGCTAATCAACCCTTAAATACTAGAGTTTAAGAATGTTTGGTACTTGATCTGTACGTAAGTAGGCTAAATGGTATGGAAAATTAAATTCTGTCAAGTCTTTTTTGAATTTTAGCAATTTAGTTCTTTCAAATAGCTCCGAAAACGTCCGAAATGTAATTAAAATGGAGCTGAAAAGGCAATTTCTGGCAAAAAAAATCTAAAAATCGCTAAGGGGCTGGGGGCTACGCCTCCGGACCCCGCCTAACACACCATTTAGTTGCACCTGTTTGCTCAGCACTCCACCTACCTGAGACATTTCTAAATAAAAATATTTTAACTTTTTGTTCAAACCCTCCCCCGCCCCCTGGGTAAAATCCAACTTTTTCTTGTTAAAAGACCAGCTGTTTTTGTTTCTTTAGAGTCCACTCAAGATTGCTTAGGTCGTAGTCATTGCGGCAGATAGATTTTTCAAGCGAATATGGGGCGCAGACGAAAAGAGCTGAAAAGCGCTGCCGGCCTAATAGGTCTTTTTTTAGACATGAATACAGAATTTTTAAAATTGCACATATTTTGTAGCCGTACAAATGAGTTTTAATGTGCAAAAATTTAGTCTATTTTAGTGTCCCTCACTTTTGGCTAGTGCCCCCCCCCCCCCACTTCAGTTGCTCTGGCGACAACACTGTACCTAATCCAACTTAAGTTTGTAGCATTGAACTAGAATACAATATAATCCAATCGTTTTAGACTTTGAACTTGAGAACTCTACGTTATTATATGACTTTAGTCATGAGCCATGGCCACCAGAATCACACCATTTTTTATGCTTTATAAGCTTTTTAAACATTCTCTTCTTTAACACTCACACCAGTAGCAATTAATAGCTTCTCTATTACTATGGATTAATAATGCCAGCTGTACTATTACATTGATTCACCTTTTTAATCAAATAAAACATGTTCACAAATTTTTCTCTATTAAGAACTCTGTAGCAGAAATACTTACTTGATTTTCAAGCAATAAATACACCTAACACAAAGCAAATAAGAAATAGTACTAGAATCAACTTACACTAAACATTTTACAAAAGGCATGCAGATTACGGCTAAACTGTGATAATTTTAAAAAATCATGTAAATAAAAAGCTCAATGAACGTTGCAAAATGAACAAAGAAACTAAACAACTTTGTCTACAATAACCTACTAACACAATATGAAATTAATTGTATACTGGTATTACTCTTAGCACAATACTGGCCAATATTGCAAAAAAAATCAATTTTATCATAACCAAGGCTCAGAGCAATTTCACCGCCACAACTCAAACACTTATTGACAAAATTTTTTATTTCTCATAAGCAGTTTCAAATTCTTTGCATAAGGTATCTCGGAGAGAAGGTTGGCAGAATGCGGATCGAAGAGCATTCAAATTCTGAAATACAAAATATTAGGTACGATATATCCATATTAGGTACAGTGTATCTACAGTGTAGACTAAAAGTCTATATCTACAATATGGTCTATAGTGTAACTACAAAGTAGACTAAAAAAGTGTATCTAGTGTAGACCAGATATATCTACAGCGTAGACTGAAAAAAACTGAGCTTATTAAAATACTGTAATCTACGTTTTATTGCGAAAGCTAAAGCCAATAGTATTAAAGCACACCTTTACGAAATAAAATTCGAAACAGTTTTTTTTTTAGACTCCGTGCAGTTGTGTTTGTTTTGTCGGCCTATGATATGACATTTACCAGTTTTTTGATATCATCAGATGAAAATTGGAAATTTTTTGCTGCAAATAAATAGTCGTCAATAAGATTCTTCTGGTTGAACGCAGGATCGTCAGTGCTCAAGGAAAAATTCACTTCGTCTTTCAAAAATCTTAAAAAATATAACTCAAGTTCGATCAAACGCGATGAGCTCGAGTTAGAGTACGCCATAAATGAGCCATTATAAAGCTGGACGAAAGATATAGCGGAACCCGCTTTCCTGGCCACCTATGGGAACGTCATCAAGCGGTCGCGTTAGCGGGGTGGTTGTGTTAGCGAATTTTGCTTTGTATTACCGTAACCTTTTCTTTGATTAAAAGTTCTCTCGGTTTCTTTTTACTAAGCAGAGCTGGGCAAGTCCGCAATTGCGGAGTAACGAAAAAAGTTGCGGACATGCGGACTTTGGCAGTTTAAATTGCGGACTTGCGGTTGCGGACTATTTTTAATTTTAATCCGCAATTCCGCAAGTTTTATACAAATATTGAAATTCCTTTCTATTTTCGTAAAATATTTATGCTTTTACCCAGTCAAACATGACAAATCAATTTAATTTTTTCGAGTTCAAGTTCGGCAAAAATATCAAGTTTTTCGAGTTCAGGCTGACAAAAATACAAAGTCTGCTTTTCGACTTAATCGCATTCTTTTTGTTGACTTGCTGTTTTTTCGAGTTCGGCAAAGCAACTGACTCTTTTCGAGTTTAAGTTCGAATTTGCAGCCCTGGTTCAAAGTATGCTTTTGTTGTTTTTTACCGTAAGTTCACAAAATTAGCCACTGGTGTATCATTTTTTGTACTGGTGGCCAGTGCCTTCGCTACGGTGGGGCCAGGGACGCCGTAATGTAATTAATGATGGAAAACATCACTCAACGACAAGACAACAGGCAATAATGGAAAAACGAATAATAATGTTCAAAGATAATTCTTGTTTGAAGTTTTCTCGATTCTTTGCAAAATTGCTGGCCACCAACTGCTTTACACAAATGTGACCCAATAATCCATCTTATTAACACGCCTTTACAGATGTGTCGCGGAATAGGGATGTGTGCCTACAGAAGCGATACAGATATTTCGTTAGTCATTATAACCTGAAACGATACGTGAAAACATTTTTCTTAAAGACCAGCTGGTTCGTTTTTTTTTAGAGCACACTCAAAATCTATTTTAGGTCGTAGTCAGTCGCGCAATCACAGGGAAGGGGCTAAGGGGGCATCAGCCCCCTTTAGCCAAGTCATTTAGAAAATATAAGCAAAAAAAGAATAAGCGTTTAAACGTGTTTTGGACTTGACCTGAAGTATATGGGGAATTAAGAGGCCAGGCAATTTAAATTTTTCCATGACTTCTGAATTTTAGCAATTTACTGTGATTATTCATATGGTTTAAAAACATGCGAAATGTGATTGAAATTGCGTTAAAATCCCTATTTTTTGCCGAAAAATCGCAAAAATCACCCAGCGGCTGGGGGCTCTGCCCCGTCTGTGACACGCTTGAGTTGCATTGGTTTGTACAGCATGGGACCTAAATTAGACAATTTTTGTGCAAAAAACATTTACTTGTGGTTCAAGCCCCCCTCGCTCTTAGCAAAAAACCCTTGTTGCGCTTTTGGTTGCCTTCCTGCTACAGACAGATTTTTCAAGCGATTATACGGGCCGCCTACGAAACGAGCTAATAAACGCTGCCGGGCTTATACGTCTTTTTTTCAAAGATGAATACAAAACTGTAACTTTAAAATATCAGTTTTTATGTGCAAAAGTTCAATTTATTTTAGTGACCTTCCATTTTCGGCTAGGGCCCCCTCACTTCGTTTGCTCTGGCGATGGCACTGCTGGTAGCGTGTGGTTATCTTGTTCGTACAGTATTTATAGAAACCAAGGGACTAAAAATTTAGTTATACGATTAGAGATATGAATGTTTTTCTGCCTTCTACTGCATTTGCCTTTTTCTGTCTTGAAAAAAAAAATTTTTTTTTTGAGTATCTTATAAGCTAAATACGGATCGTGCTTTGCTATTTGATGGCTTCTCACTCTAATCCAATGGCTTTTAATTTTCGAATCCCTAGCTTCATTGTAGCATTTTTAAGGGTTGGGCAATGGGTTGTGCATTGTGCTTCCATGCAGTTTAGGCACCTACTGTATAAGCAATAGCGCAACCAGGAGGGCTGGGGGCTACAATCCACCTTAGCTGAGTCACTTAAAAACTTTAACCGAAAATACAAGCATTTAAAGCATTTAAATCTGTTTTGAATAGGACCTGAAAGTAAGAGGGGCTGGGCAATTCCAAAGTTTGCCATTCCGAAAAAGCAGCTCAACAGCAAGTCATGCTGTGGTACATTTACTACAATCAACGATTGTGCGTAATTTCTTTTATTGCATCATGGAACGTATCTTGCTATACTTCCCACAAGTTACAACTTTTGACTTATGTTTGCAAATCAACTCTGAGCTGATCACTTCGGGACATGGTTGATTGCAAAACTCTTCTACTCAGTTCATAAAAAGTTGCAAACTTGCGGTGCGGACTTCAACGAATACGAAGTTGAGGACTTGCGGTTGCGGACTTCAAGAATTGCGAAGTTGCGGACTTGCGAATGCAGACTTCAAGAATTACAAAGTTGCGGACTTGCGGTTGCGGATCAAGAAAATTGAAATTTGGTTGCGGAATTGCGGACTTAAAAAAAAATCTTGCGGTGCCCAGCACTGTTACTATGTATACCATTATTTTTATCAGATACATGCAGAATGAATTTAAACAAATGTCAGTAATGAAGTTTATAAGATTCAGTTCTGTTTGCCACACTGGTCATTCATTGCGCAATTGAATTTTCTTTGTGTGTGTGCACGCGATCATCTAATCTTATTGTTTTAATCACAAAAGAAATATAAGCTTATTGTTTTGGTCACAAAAGCAAATTATTGAGCACGTGTGATCGCTTTGGCGGAGTTAAATTTGCAGTTTTGGACCAAAATATGGCGGCCCTGGTCTGGAAACCGGGGCGGTCGCGTTATTGAAACAGAATGCAATGCATTACCACAGTAAATTATTTGGGACTGCACTGAAGTGGGCCTGATAAAAAGGTGTCGTGTTATCGAGGTGGTCACCAACCGGGGAGTCCACTGTATACAGTATTTTCAAAAGTAGTTCAATTTAACCTTCAACAAATTCCAACAAACATTAAACTTGACGAGAATTTTTCTCGCAAATTATTTTCATTAAGGTTTTAAAAGTTTTAAATTTTTCCAAACAGGCTTCGCATTTATTTTTGTAGTTGTTGTACTGCATGTTTATCTTCCTGTCACCGGACAGCGTCAGACGCTAACTATTGGACTTTTAGCGCACTTTTTATTGCAATGAGTACTTCGTGGTAGGAGGAATCCGCACCTGCTTAGAAGTTTGCAGTTATTCAATGTTCCTGCTGTGGATTTCTTCAAATTCTTGTCTACTAAATTTGTTGCTGTTTGAAGCTACCAAGCAGAGATAATCATCGTAAAGCGTCTTATCCAAGGACGCAACAACGTGACCAGGGTGCGGGTTGAACCCAAATCATGCGATCAGGGTCGTCGTAAAAACGACGCCTTTATATCCTCTTGGCTACGGTACGCCATGATGGCAAATATGCAAGCATTTGGTAGCCAACCATGCTGTTCCCAAAAGGTGGAGTTATTTCAATTCAGTTCTAAAGTCATGTAATTTATTCATCTTAACTCAAAACTAATGAAGTTACGCCTCCAGCCATATAATGAAAACCATCGAATTCTGCCATGTGTATAGATTGAGATGGTAATTCAGCAAAAGGCTTTCTATTTTTACTTTTGAGCTTGTAGTGAAGATAAACATCTCAACTTACAACATTTTTTTGCATTTTTCTCCGATTTTTACTACGTATAAGATGCATAGAAGACTAATCGCAGGCTGCGGTTGTGCAAGTTTGCTTATTTATTGTGCTCAACCGATATAAATTCTAATCGGTTAAAACAAAATGAAATTGTAGTCCATTGCCTTTAACCCGTACCCTGCAGCTATACAGAATACTATTGCAATGATCTGCCAGAATTTTAAATGCGTGTCGACAAAATAAGCACTTAGCGCGAAAGTCGACAAATCGAAAGTTTAAGAATAAAAAAAGATCCGATAACACGCCTAGTGGCCTACACAGTACAATATATACACAACATTATAGTTCTACCAAAATGCAATTTTTTGATTTTTTTGCTTCAAGTGATTTTAATTCCCAAAAGCAGACTCACCCTGGGGTCGGTTTCCCAACATTGCTTAGTTTTACCGGTAGTGTGAAACTGCAAATTATTCAGTTGTAACTGAAGTACACAGAACAGCAAATTTAGTTTTTTTCGACCAAAACTACAGCAGAAAACAATGAAGCATAGACTACAACACACCTTCTAAAGGCGAGATCAAATTCTTAGAAAACATCAACAAAATAAGCAAAAATAAGTATATAAAAGGATTCACTTTTTGTTAGTTACAAAAATCTCTCAATTTTGAGGGATTTCATTTTTCAGTGATTGCCAATTACTGCAGCATCTACATTACGAAGTTACCTTCTGGCAGGGTGGCGGGATAAATCTGTGTCTACGGAACCAGTTAAATAACTCGAAATGGGGCAAACTTCGAAATGAATATTTCTACGTTTTGATTCAGCGTATACTTTTTGGTCGTCCACCGCGTGGTAGCCATGTCCAATACGTTCTGCATAAAGCAATCGCATAGCCTGAAATTAGAAAATGAAAAAAAAACTTGAATCTTGTACTTTTCTGGTGACTTACTTTTTGTTTACTGGCCAGTTGGTTGAGCGGTAACGCGTTTGTCTCTGGAGCGTGAGGTTTGAGATTCAAATCTCAGGCCGGTCAAATCGGACACAGTATTACCAATGGCTCGCCACCGCTGCGACATTTGTTCGAAAAGAGCTGTTTTGCCCTCAGGTGCATTGACGCGGAAATGGGCCCCGCAAACTCGTTACACGCTTTGGCGAAATGCAGCGAGTATAATGCAAGATTTTGATTTGATTATTGTTTATTTCTCGTACATACAGACAGCGATTTTACAGGTCCACTTTTTATCTCGGTGCCTGTACATTGCTGAGTTATGCCAAAGAAGTGCCAAGTCAAGTGGTCTTTCTTCGGTCATAGCCCCCCTGTAGACAGGTGTTTTAAACAATACAGTGATGCATCGCTATTTCGCACTTCACCTGTCGCAGCTTCGCTGTTTCGCGGAATTTTTTACAGTGCTTTTTTTTACAGTAGATTTTGATTGGCCTAGGGGCGTTACTGTTGTCTAGAAGTTCATTACAATAAAAAAATATTGTTTTACAACACCGTTCTTTAAACAATTATGGTTATTTGTAAGAAAACATTAGTATTTCTGTTTTTTAAACACATTTTGATCTGAAAAGAGGTTTTATTTTTTGTTTCATTCTGCAGTACAGTATTGCATTGTAAAATAACAGTAAAAAATAAAGCGTACTACTTCGCGGATTTTACCTATCACGGGTTATTTTTGGAACTTATCCCCCGCGATAAACAAGGGTTCACTGTATTTATAGTTGAGATAGAATTTTTGGCTGGGCCTCCGTAACGAGTCGATTTTCGGTTTTATCTTTGGTTTGCAAAAAAAATGCCCAAATACGAAAGAGAACCGCATCCTTCAAAAGATTTGGCTAATAAGGTAAATCGGACTGTTTCCTAATTTGATTAAGCGAAATCGCAAACAAAAAAGTTTCAATTGGCTCTGAACAGCGTCTTGAAAAACTTCATTAAATTCGACTGCCTTTTTAGAGAGTTTTTTAGTTTTCTTTACATCACAATTTAGTTTGCTTTAAGATTCTTTTGGTTACTCTCCAATACTAAATAACACACACCCTCCAAAATAATCATTCTAGCGTTGAGTCTTCACAGAATTTGTAATAAGTTACGTTGTTGCGTGTTGTGTCAATCAACTATATTCAAGTCAAACGTGAAAGTCATAAAGTCCCTTTTACGTTGTTGCGCTCAAGCGTCTCGTATTGGTATACAAAAATTTTTATGGTTTACTTTTAATGCAAACCACAGCAAATAGACTCAATTCTATCATATGGTCTGCGCATAGACTTTCTATACCAGAGTGGAAACTGACAGTTTTGTCTTTTTTGTCACGGTTCATTAATTATTCTAAAATATGCCGATTCGTGTAATCAGCGTGACTTTTTTCTTCACGGTTCACTCGTTCTACGAATATCTCCAATCAAATCAGTCGAATACGGATGACCGCAAACACCTTGGCAACAAGAACCTTTTTTCTTCGATGCTCTTCTTTTCTTCTCGCGTCTGTTTCTAGTCTACTAAATAAAGAGTCTATGGTCTGAAACTACCAAAAACGTATCTAACAAAAATGCATGTGATCGACGGTAAAATCTTGAAACAGTTGAAAAAAGAAGACACTAATCAAAAAAAAACTTATTGTACGTTATACAAAACACAATACAATGCACGAATATTTTACACAAAAAATTGTGACTACTCTTACATCGTCAACTTCTTGCGAGTCTCCCGCTTCGCCAGCGTGTACAGTGATGTGGATTCCATTGTCTTTACAAAACTGAAACAAAAATCACACTCAAAACTGCTGAAAGCAACTTTTTGACGTTTCGACCGTCTAATACTGTCATTGTCTACGCTAGACAAGCTTGCTGAACACTAAGCCATGTACATTAGCGTAAAGAACTGAAAAGTGAGCAGAATGTTTCACCTGAAAAGCTTTTACGTGGTGTTTAATATCGAAAATCGGTCTCCTTGGTGCACCAGCAATGTCCATTGCCACAACTCCACGACCAGCAAAATCCTTGCAGAGATGTGCAACCTCCATGGACCAATCTAAAAACATGTTGAGTATTTTTCGACTAATCAGTGGTAATGATTAGTGCATGGCACGGTAATAACTTCCATAAAACTGCAAAAGGGAGATCAGATCGGATCTCCCCGATTTTATCACTTTTATGGATTACCATCCGCACAGATGCGATCAAAATGACACGGCAAGTTAGCAGTTTCTTTTAACGTTTTATTGGATTTTTAGTCAATAATATCTTTCATGCAAGCCAACGACGAATTCGGGAGGTTAGCTACATCTTGATTGCAAACACATGCGGAAGAAAATATATTGATGCGAACGAAACGGCTTAGAACCGGTTCCATTGTCAGCGTTAAACACGCTACAGCCAATCAGCAGCTACTGTGTAAGCTAAGTCAATGTAAGCTACTGCTGAACTAAAAAGCAAAAAAGACTTAATTCTAAAAACGGATTTATTTGAAATTCATTGATGAGATTGTATTGTGTGTATTTGGCATCGCATCAATTGTACATTGCATTATGCAATATTGCCCGCTGTGCAATAATATTTTATTAACTATCTGCTAAGCATTATTCTTTGACTGATTTTGTCTCCAAAAACTACGTATAGAAACTTTAGAGACAGAGTTGTCAAACCATGACTTACACATACATACCTACCTTTAAAGTCTAGTATGCAGCACAGAATTATGCGAACAATAATGTTAAATTTCTGTTGGGCCTCCTCTGTTGCTTTAAGGACGGTTTCAACTACACGCCGAGGTGTTAAAGTTCCTCTGTAATAATCAAAATTCACAAAAATTGTTTCAAGTTAATGTTGACAAAAAACCGGGAAGGAGAAAGGCAACTCTGATGAATCAATTATCGGGAGCTCTCCAAGTCTATCTGAACAGTTGAACAGTACGCAACAGCAGCAGAAGAACAAAACTCCGTCTGCGTGGTTCGATTATCTTTCTCGTAAAAATATAAAATAAAGAAAATGCTGCTAGTTCATTGGAGGCATCATTATTTGTATTTTATTTGACAAATTCATTTATCTTCTTCATTTCCTGCAATCGAACTCGTGAGACCTTTTCTTACCTTCTATTGTGACGCCACTATCTGACAATGCCTATAAAAATATTCGATGACATACTTTTCCTTGCAGTTCAACATTGGTGTGACGTCACAGTTTGCTAGTAAATGAGGAGAGAAGCGAAGTTCAAGATAGCGAACTCCATCGCGGGATTTATCTTCTATTGCTTCACGAACAACACGAGCAATCGAGTCCTTACAACCGCTAGAAAACAAAAATAGGCTATGGTAGAGCATTAATTTTCAAATCAAATCTTTCGTTGTACTCACTGTAATACGCCGAAGCGTGCAACGAGTTGACGGGGCGCATCTCGACCAGCTCGACTCCGCAGCGGGAAGTCTAAGGTTCAAATCTCGGGCCGGTCAAATCGGACGCAGTGTTGCCAACGTCTAGCCACTGCTGCGGCATTTGTTTGAAACGAGCTGTGTTACTTTAAGCGTAATGACGCGGAAAAGCATTAACTTCGATAAGCATTTATACTAAGTAATTACACTGCTCCGAAGTAACCTCCTAAAGCTGTCCACTGTAATTTTTAAACTTCTTTTTTTTTTTATGGAGTCCCCAACTGAAAAGGGATTAATAGTCGGAAATCAAAGTAAACAGCAAACAATAGAGGGTCTAAATTACTGTTGATAAAAATAATGTTAATCAAAAAAAAATTCTCGTGAATTGTGCTCGAAAATCACGCGGAAAATAGTGGAATGAAAAACAATTTTACACCAATATTCTAAGGTTAGAACAATATTAAATTATTTCAAAACTTACGCGAATGTTGGGGTTGTAGTATGAAAACCAGAAAGATAATCCGAAAGACACTTTTTTCGTGTCAGACAACAGACTTTTTCAGCAAAGCCAGCCGGATTATAGGTGGGTAACGGAATTCCTCTTTTCCTAAAATGGTACAGCGAGTTGGTATTTTAAGGCATAACCAATACTTTGATGGTGTTGTCGCCGTCTTGAAACCCTTGAAAAAAGCAATAGTACGGTTTTGGAATTGATTATTCTGGATAAGATGGACGAAGGTCTTCATGACTAAGAGCAATATTTTGCAACTTGTCATAGGAGGTTTTCAATGACGCAATTCGAAGGTTTTCTCACCCTTTCACTTATGATATGCTACACAATGACCTCCATGGATTTTTTTTTACCCGTACATCTAAATTTCTACAGAGTCGGAAACCTTGAATCTCTGATATCAATCACTACAGTCGTAAGGACGTGGAAGTCCAGAAAATCCAAACCCCATGCTCTACGCACTGAATATTCTTGCCATAAGCTTCGCCACCACAAAATTCCTAGCTAAGGTCAAACAATTCAAAACAGATCGCATAAATGGCAGCGTTTTTTATTTTATTGTAATTGAATTAATCTGTGATTAGATTGCTGCTTACTTTGCCAGGTCAATAATCGTTTCCAAACGAAATGAACCATCCAAATGACAGTGTAGTTCAGCCTGAAAAACAAAGCGAATCACACATTAAGAGCGGTATGTTACGTAACTCACTGCATACATCATTAGCTGATATTACAGAATTGCAAGTGTATGAATTTTGAGTTTGTGTTAGAAAGCTAATTCTTTCACGCATCTTATGACTTTTTCTAAGACTGGAGCTCTTTTCGTTCCCAATCTTGTAGCAAATCTATGAGCAAAATAAAGGACGTAAGTACATAGAGGAGCGGGTCAGTGACCAAACATTTTTAAAAATCGAAGGTCAATAAAACTAATGAACTGGCATTAGTGACTAAACCTACAGAGGGTTTCTTTGTCTGTAAGTTATTAGAATTCACAGTATCTTAGGTTTTCTTTTTTCCAAATTTTGCTTCGGGCGTTTTTCCAGTTTTTTAGCCAATTTGAATTTTCTAAACTTTGTGGAAGGAGATTATAAAATGTCTGACGGAAATAATGCTAAGCCAGAAGTAGCATAGACAAGGGGTTATTGTGCTATAGCCCCCCCATTTGTTATGTGAAAACCCTATATTTTGAGTATTTCACAACTAAAAGTCAGCGATGCCCCTACCCCCACTCTTCAGTATAGACCCGACAAGAACGTATGCAGGAATGGGCAGTGGGCAGAAGGAACCTGAAATAGGCCTAAAACTGCAGCGGTACAGGGAGTGCTGTAGCCAGAGCAAACAAAGTGAGGGGGCACTAGTCGAAAGTTGGGGGGAGGAGGCAATAAAATAAACTGAACTTTTGCACATTAGAACTGATATTCAGATCTTGTACGACTAAACAAACTATGTGCAATTTTAAAATAAAGCCGACAGCGTTTCTTAGCTCGTTTCGTCTGCGGCCCATAATCACCTGAAAAATTTATCTACAGCAGTGAATGCTATCAGACGTGCAACCAGTATTTTGCTAAAAGGGTTAAACCAAAAATTGTCCGATTTAGCCCCCGTGCTGAACAAACTGATGCAACTCAAGCGTGTTACGGACGGGGCATAGTCATCAAAATTTAGTGAATTTGGACGGAGACGTGGGGACAGAGCCCCAGCAGCTGGGCGATTTTTGAGATTTTGCAGCAAAAAATAGCTATTTTAATGCCATATATTTTAATCACATTTCGCACTATTTGAATCCCTATAAAAATTAACTTGGTAAAATTCAGAACTCACGTCAAAGAATTAAATTGCTTGCCACTTCAGACTCCCCCTTGCTTTAAGTCAAGTCTAAAGTACGTTTAAACACTCGTGTTTTGAGGTTAAATTTTCTAAGTGTCTTGGCTAAGGGGGCTTAAGCCCCCGCTTCATCCTGGTTGCGCGGCTTGCGCCACTGACTGCGACCTCAAAGTCTTGAGTGTGCTCTAAAAATCAAAACAGCTAGTCTTTCAAAAAAAAATGTTTTCACATATTGTTTCTTGTCATAACCACTAACGAAGTACCGGTAACGATTCTGCATGCCTATTACGTCAGATTTATGAATAGCTGTTGGTTGCAGAAATTTCGCAAAGAATCAAGAAAATGTCATTGGAGAATTATATTTGAACGTAATTATTCTTTTTTTCATCATTGATTGTTGTCTTATCGTTACGTGATGTTCCAAAAACAGAATTTTGAGAAAACCAAAATGGGATGGGCACAAGCAGCCGTTAGAGGGGCGGAGGCACATCCCCCTAGCTCCCCCGTAGCGACGGCACTTGCTGCAGGCTGATGACTTTTTTAGATTTTCACCCCAAATCCGGTAAAATGCTTTAATTTTCCGACCTGCAGTTAAATTGTGGTTCCTCTGAAGTAAAAACCTTTTTCTGGTTTTCATACTTATTTCGGAAGAAAGGCCCCCTCCCAATCTCAAAATTCAGCCTACGCTACTTTGTTGAATATTTCAAAAATCATTTAAACCACTCAATTACAGACTAAAGCGGATTACTGATAGGTTTTTAATCATATTTTTTGAAAAATGTGTATTAACTTTAATTGTTTTAATAAAACGCTTAAGGCTGTATTGTGTACATACTCCACATAGCAAACACTGTCCAATATGACAGCATTGGATATTTAAAGAGATACTGCTCGAAATCGGTTTTATCGAAGAAATAAGAGCTACTTGAGGTAATAAACAGGCGCCCCAAATCCTTTTTCCACAATTCCCCTTATTCACGAAAAAACGATTTAATTCGTTTGACACTGTACCATTGGCAACCCTGCATTTTCCAATTTTGTGACATCACATAAGGCTGATTTTGCAAAATTTCTCGTAGACTTTAGGCTATTGCCTTCTATAGCAGCCCTAAAACAACACCAGCTTGGTCTATACCAGTCCTTTTCTTGCCAAATATTGTTCACTAAGCAAAGTTATTGTACAACCAGCAATAAAATAACAGAATACGCTGTATCTTCGTGCATGCTGTAGGCTAATTTCAGATCTGTAATCAGAAACTAACGCAATAATACAGTACACTTTACCGTAGGCCAATACCAATCACTTACCAACTGGTAGCAGGGAGTAGCTTAACCAAATTAAAAAACTTTGGCTACTGTTACTGGTACCTGTAGACCTAGGCTTCCAATACTGATCTACAGTAGGTCTTTTGTGACGACACAAAATTTACAAAATGCAGGGTTGCCAATAGTACGGAGTTAAACGGATCAAACCGTATTATTGTGAATAAGGGGAATTGTGGAAAAAGGTATGGGGCCCTGTTTGTTACCTCAAGTAGTTCTCACTTCTTCAACAAAACCGATTTCGAGCAGTATCTTTTTAATTGACGACAGAGAAATAAAGTTATAGTATGCTTGCCAAAGTTAATATTTGGAGTATTTGGAATGAAGCCCCCTTAGCCCCCCCCCACACACACACCCTGGTTGCGCTACTGCGCAGTGCACAACAGCATTGCTCACAATATACCGAGAGGTACTGAATTTGGAATGAGCATGGATCGGTAATTTATCTTTAGAAATTTAAATAGCAAATGGAACATATTGCAACTTTTTGATCGCAAGGCAACATTGTGTCTTTCAGCAAACAATCAAAATGCGTATTCGAGTTATTTTGGCCTTTGGAGAGCGGGAGTACTTTAGTATTTCTCTTCACATTTTGGGGTTTCCATGGTATCGTTCTCAGCAATTTCCCAGCAAATTTTTTCCCGTGCCAAGCCATTTCTATATTAGTTTCTAAAATCGACCGTTAACTGTATTTTGTTTTTGATTTTCTAATTACTTCTCATCTATTTGATTTAAAAATCAAAATCCATAAATTTCTAATGAAATCTTGAAACAAAACATCGACTCACCTTTGGAAAATTGTAGTGATTCAGATGATTGGTTGCTGAATTTGATTCTGCCATTACTTCGCAAAACACGGAAACAGCTTTATTGAACTCCCTAAACTTCAAAATGAGCTTAATCACGTTTTGATTTCAGCTGACTAATGAACAGAATAACTGATGGCGGTTATGTCAACGAGTCCTTTTTAAAAATTGCGACATATGGCAGAAACGAAGAGGCTTTGCGATTTAAATCTACATTTGTTTATTTTGCCGTCTTAGTTGACCTCGAAGCTATAGCAACACAGTGAACCTGCAATGTTAAAGCTACGTACTACAACTTAAGCAAGTGTGGTATATCGTTGCCTGAATTGATTTAGCTGCAGTCAGAAAATTACAGGTTTATTGAAACTCAACGTCACTTCCTCGAAAAATTACGTCATTTATGGTTGTTATTTACAGCATTGCAATCAAATGGGTATTGCCTACCGGTACTCCATTCCTGAGCGATTTCTCTTTACGCGATCTTTGGAAAAGTTTTTATGGAAATGAATACAAAAAACACAAAATTTCTGTCACTACTAATAGCTCTAATTCTTGACGCAGCAGTAGCACTGAACTTTCTTGCACGTAAAATTCTGAAAGGTTTTGTGGCTTGTTTACTGTGTTGACATTTTTTTCACTCACCGGGAGAATTACTAAAAGGTTGATCATAGAGATACTGCTCGAAATCGGGTTTTACTGAAGACATGAGAACTATTTGGGGTAGTAAAGGGGTGCTTCAAACCTTTTTCCTCCATTCCCTTTATTCTCGAAATTACGGTTTAATCCGTTTGACTCAGTACCATTTGCAACCCTGCATTTCGCAATTTTGTCACCTATCAAAATTCTCGCAGAACAAAGAAACGCGATTATCAACTGATAGCAGCGAATAGCTTATCACCAAATCTGAAAATTTGGCTATTGCTATCGGAACGTGTAGACTTAAACTATCAGTACTGGTCTACAGTAGGCCTTTTGTGACGTCTCAAAATTGTGAAATATGCAGAGTTGCCAATAGTACGGAGTTAAACGGATTAAATCGTATTTTCGCGAATAAGGGGAATGGTGGATAAAGGTAGGGGCACCTCTTTATGACCTCAAGTAGTTCTCATTTCTTCAATAAAATGATTTTGAGCAGTATCTCTTTAATGCTTCAACTATTAGCTTTTATCTATTACTGAAAAATATTGGTTCGATTTCAAATTGTATTACTCTGGATTGTTTTATTTTAACATTCTTTTTTTCTTTTTGTACAATTTTTAGAACTACATTACAGGATTTATCACTTCCACTAGCTTGCAAGTTTCTGACATCAAAGAAATATATTTTTCTCAAGTCTCTACAACAGTTGAAACGAAAGACTTTGATACATTTGCGTCATAGCACACTTGACAACATTGAACGAAGACGGCAAACAATTGAAGAGTGACGTAGTGTAAAGCGCGACAAAAAAGACCTACGCCTCGTTGTTACCCAATCACAAAGAAGTCCCAAAACCAGCTAAAACAGCCAAAACGTAAATACATTACTGAATAGCAGTAAAAAAAAAGATTGAGTGATCGTAACTCTTCATTGTCTATTGTGTGCTCCTCCTCCTTTGCGTCGGGCCACCGGCGTTACTCCAAATAGTCTTTTCGATTCTTTGGGACTTCGCGCTCGTAGGATTTTTGTTTTTACTCGGCCATTTTGATAGATGACTAAGGAAATTTATTTGATTTCCATATACCTAAAAAACGGTTATTCGTGGAAAGTTGATTTTTGGACACAAGATGGCAATAAATCAAAGCGTCATGTATTCCGATTTCGGGGATTCCAGGTCACGTGGTCGTGATTTAAAAAACCAAAAGCCTGAGGTGGGCAAAGCGCAATTAGAAGCGTAACTTCTGCAACCTCCGCAATTGCAGCAGTTGCGTTGCGCTTTAATTTTTTATTTTGAAACAATGCGGAAGTTGCGCTGAGGACTAAAGTGTTTAATATGTGTGGCGCATTAATTGCGCTGCGCTTTCAAAAATTTTTTCGCTTAATAGCGTAATTCTACACATTGGACTTAATTTTGTTCCAATTCGATGACAATATTGATAAATGTCGGCCTTCTTTAGCAAATTTTTTACTTTTTTTCTAAAATCGCAAAAAAACGCGGTATTTGCATTGTGTTGTGAAATTTCAATTGCGGAAGTTGGGTTGCGTTTTAGCTTGGTACCAAAATGCCGTTCCGCAATTGTGGAATTACGTTGCGCTTCAACTGAATCAAAAAGTTCATTGCGGAAGTTGCGCTATGCTTCACAAATTAAAAAAATTGAATCGCGCTTTTGCCTGCCCTTTTACCGGTTGAAAAGATCGTTGCGCTTTGTGGCGCTACGCTTTTGGTATAATGTTATTGATGCCCACTGTTGCATGGTTAGTTTTAATTTACCGCTGTTTTCTATGTGCAATTCAGCAGATGCAGAAGCCCAATGATGTTGCAGCTGTACAACGTTACCTTGGATTTGTAAATTGCTTGTCTCGATTTTTGCCCAAACCGTCTACCCTGTGTGAACCATTAACTTACACTCAAAAGTAATCAGTGGGCGTGGACAATTGAGCATGATTCTGCTTTCGAGACCATCAAGAAACTTGCGTTACAGGCTCCGGTTTTGAAATACTATTACGTAAATGAAGAAGTGTCCATTCAATGTGATGCAAGTGAGGATGGTCTTGGATGCACAATCATGCAAAATGGGCAGCCTATTGCATATGCCTCCAAAACTATGACTGCAACTGAAAAAAGATACGCCCATATTGAGAAGGAATGCCTTGCGATCGTATATGTTCGCGAAAAGTTTGATCAGTATATTTTAGGACGTACGGCAACAATTGAAACTGACCACAAACCTTTGAAGACTATTTTTAGAAAATCATTACTGAGCGCACCCAAACGCTTACAGCGAATGTTGCTACGTTTGCAAAAATATTCTTTAAGAGTGTTGTGTCGGGCAGGTTCGAAACTGTGCTTAGCTGATTTTCTGTCACGAGCTCCTTTGGCTTACTCAGGTTACCAATCGGACACCCCGGATTCGAATTACACAATCTTTCAAGTAAACAGATTGACACGTATTTTTTCAGCGTTTGAAAGTGTCAACATTGGCCTTGGTGTTACCCAATTTAAACTTGATTTGATTCGCCAAGCTACGCTTAACGATGATAATTTAACTGTATTGAAACGTGTCATTTTAGATGGATGGCCTGATAGATAAGAACTTACGCCACAATGCATTCATTATTACTGAGTTTTTAGAGACGAACTTAGAGTATGTGACAATATTATTTTCAGAGGATGTCATGTTTTAATTCCCTAGGCAACAAGACCCATGATGATGCAACGCATTCATGCTAGTCACACGGGTGCAGAATCTTGTGTGAGAAAAGCAAGGGATATTTTGTTTTGGCCACAAATGTCACAAGATATTAAGAATCATGTGTCTCAGTGTAAAGTGTGCAACGAATTAAAACCCAATCAAACGAAAGAACCCATGCAATTTCATAATGTTCCTGTACGACCTTGGAGTAAAGTGGCTGGCAATAGACGTGTTTATTGTATCAGGACGCGACTTTCTTGTTACTGTTGATTTTTACTCTGATTTCTGGGAATTGGATGAGCTTACTAACATACTAACACATCCCACATTATTTTAGTATGTAAGAGCCACTTTGCGCGTTACGGGGTCCCGGACGAACTTGTAAGCGATAATGCTCCACAGTTTACCTGCACTGAGTTTAGCGAGTTTTCGAAATCCTGGGAGTTTTCTTACGTTACATCCTCGCCTTACTACAGTCGTTCGAATGGCAAAGCGAAAAGTGCTGTTAAAATCGCTAAGCATTTATTAACAAAATGAATGGAGCAAAAAGAAAATCCGTGGAAAGCTATTTTGGAGTTGCGGAATATACCTAATGAAAAACTGAAAACCAGTCCTTCGCAGAGATTAATGTCCAGACGCACACAAACCATGCTACCATTGGCCGAAAGTCTTTTACGACCTAAACACAGAGAAGAGGGTCCCCGAAAAGATATTGCAGAAAAGAGTCCAGTCCAAGCAATATTATGATTGTGTCAGTCGGCCCTTACCCGATCTGTCTCCCGGTGAAACAGTACGTGTGAAAGAGTTTGTCAAAAACAAGTTCTAATCTCTTGGCAAAATCGTCCGCCAAGTCGCTCCGAGATCGTTTTTGGTAAACGTCCAAGGTCAGATATATAGACGTAACAGATCCTTCATTAGAACTACTTCTGAATAAGGTTTGACCCATGACTTGTGTGATGATACCCCTGTGCCCAACTTACCAGATCAAGACCCAGTCAGAGATGCTCCCTCTCCTGTTATTCCCAGACACAGTTCAAGAATCCGGCGACCCCCAGATCGTCTCATGTATTATTCCTAGGCCTTTCATTGTTTGGTTGTTATTTTCATCGTTATTTTTATTTATTTTATTTTTTTTATGATTGTGCTTGACTTGTATAAAAAAGGGGATGTTGCATGGTTAGTTTTAGTTTACCGCTGTTTTCTATGTTCACAATGCATCGTTCTCTTTGTGTTCAGTCATGCGTCACACGGTATCAGCTTTACGTTTATAACTGCGCTGACTTGCCATTCTAGTTTGAGAGCAATCGAATAAAGAGCTTTAAATAAGCAACACCTACCTTTGCCAAAACCTAATCAAAAATAAAATATTTCTATTTCGAAAATACAATTAATGATCCATTTATAAATTAAAAGCGGCTGTACACGTGTAGCAATTCAACCGCAAGGTGGGTACAGATGAAGGTTTGATAGACCAATTTCGGTAGCGCCCGGTCACGTGACCACGATAGCGCAAACCATTTTAGAAGCCGATAACCAACAAAATGAAGACAATTTTTAATTGGTATCTCTTGACAAGAAATTCCAACAATGATGAAAAAAAGCGAACACTGTCGACCACCATTCTTATGGCTACGTTCATTTATCCAAAGTTGATGCGGTACTTATTTTCTTTTCTTTTTTTTTCTTATTTAACATTCATCCTTCTCACTATATCTATTTTCAATTAAACGTTAAAAGTTCAAACTTAAATTGATAAGTGTTTGGGTGTGATTAGTGTGTAGTTGTGTTTATGCCTCCGTACTGCTGGACCGATCTTTTTGAGTCCGTCAATAAATAAATAAATAACGCAGATTATCAGCGTCTCGCTCTGTTAACCCTTTAATCCCCGGACACAGAAGCGGTTTAAAATTTTTTTTCTTTGCACTTCCTGATTGATAGGGGTGGTTTCAACACATTTTTACCAAATTTATGTTTATGTCGTGTTTATACCGTAAAATAATTGTTGTTGCCATTTCGCAACATTGGGCAGATAAGGTAACTTTTTGTTCATTTTTTAATTTTCGTTCACTTTTTTTTCGGTTTTTACGTGATTTTTTGCGCATTTTGCAAACCAATGTTATAAATACTAGCAATTATTCACATTTTTGTGAAAAGAAAAATAATAATAACACAATGTTTTTAGTTTTAAAAAAATTGTGTAAAAAATTCAAAATTAACATTTTTTTAGAAAATTTTAGCTCAGATGAAGTCTAACTCCGCAGAGCATTGTGGGAGAAAAAAAAGAGTTACCAATTTCTTCTCTTTAAACAATGTGCTGAATAACGTCAGTTACCATTACAAAAGTGCAAAACGTTATTTTTTGACGAGAGGGCGCAAGGAGAGCTGAAAAACAGGTGTGCCAATTGGCTACATTAGGCATTAAAGGCCACGTTTGGGGTTTCAATAGCCGCACCAAAAATTGTAAGATTTGAACGAGTCTGCACCCATTTAGGCAAAGGCGGTGCCAAAGTGGAGGACATGTCCTCCAATTTACGTTTTGGTCATTTTTCCAACACACTCCGATGAATTTTTTGAGGGGTATAGGGGCGTGACGTCATTCAGTGTGAGTTCGCTTCAACTCATCCCAAAACTAATTTACCATGTCATAGACTACCTACTGTAGTTCCACTCTTCTTACACACTAAAAGTTTTTTTTCTAAATTAAGTTAACTAATATACCAGAGCATAATTTGGCAGCTCGTTCAACTTGTGGTTTTTGTTGTGCCAAAATGAACAAGAAACTATTGGCTACTGGGCTAATTTTGCATAATATCATTGTTGGGCTTTTGGCTTCACAGAATTCATCAAACTAGCTTTTGTGGAAAGATTTTAGCCGTCTAATTAAAATTCACCAAATCTTTTGCTGGGCTATATCTGTACAAGTGTACAGTATAATAATGCACACACCCCAATTTTCAAAAGCAATTATACATTGCGGTATGACATAAAGCATGCGCCACTAAGGCAACTTAATTTTTTTATCTTGCAATGTCCACCTTTTATGAACATTAGCATGATAATGTAAGTTAATTGGGCAATGTTATTTCAAATGGTTCCAAAAACGTACATTTTAGTTCAAGTGGCGTTAAAAATTGTTATTTTTTTTAATTACAAAAGCCGCCCCCTAGTGGCACAAAACTTTGTTTTTAGACTCCCAGAAAAGGCCTCGAGAATACGGGGGAGGTTTCGCTCAGAGGCTTCCGCCTGTAATCTAATTAAAGTTGATGTTCTGATGAGGTGCGAAGCCATTAATCAGGATTTTACTAAGGAAGAGCGGGCTTTGAACCTGAAGCTAAATTTGTTTGCATCTCACCCGAAGAGGTCTGTTTTGTAATTTTTTTTGAAAAACGTAGCCATTTTTCCGTCATTTAATGACATTTTGGTTTACACGGTTATAGAACCATTTGAAAGAGCTAATATTGTTGAGATTTACAAGCCCTTTCACAGAATTGAATCACTTAGCCCCTTCAGCCCCCCTTATTTTCTAGTTAAGTTCAAAACACTTTTAAAAGCATGATATTTGGGTTATATCTTTCTAAGTGACCTAGCTGTTGGGAGGGGGCTGGAGCCCCTTATCCTTTTGGGTTACGCCACTAATCTCGATGTACATCCAATTGCTGGATGCATAGTTGCTGAGGACTATTTAGAGGGCATGAGGGGAAACCCCTCAGAAATTGACAAATTTTTGTCATATCAACCCTCTGGCCCAAAACGCTCCCGCATCAATTGGATGCAAAGGTAATAGAGTGTGTGCTTAAGAATTTTTATGTGAAGTTCACCTGACAAGCATTTTTGAGCGTATGAACTCTATTAACTAGCAGTTTCCTAATTCCTATCGACAATTTTCAGTTAATGTGCGACAATTTAGACCATATAAAGGCTTAAAATATGTTGGGTTCGGGGGGTACCCCCCAGACTCCGATGGAGGAGCTTCCAGCGCTCCCCAGACCCATAAGCTGAACTTGCTGTGCCGGTATGTTGGCATTAATTTATTTTGAAATAAACCGCAGCATTTTTTAATAAGTTCTAGAAAACAATACACCCGATTTTCTGTTTATTGATTTTTTTCTCCCTATCATTTCGGGCAGGCGAAGACCCTAAGCTAAGGAGTTGAGCATTTTCCACTTAAATTTTCCATTTGCCGTTTACTACTTCCGTTGTAAATTTGGTGCTTGTGAGAAGCCACAAAACAGAAATACAGTATATATGGTAAAACGGCTTCTTCAAGAAAGCAATAACGTGACCTGGATGCAGGTTGAACCTAGCCACAGCATAGAGACCTAGCCAAGTCATGTTCTCTCCACTGTGATCTAGCCTAGATCATGCGATCGGAGTCGTCGTAAACCCTAAACGACGCTTTTACTTTCTCGGTACACTGACGTCTTGAAAAACTTACACCTAAAGAGCTTGAAATTTTGAGTAAAGATTGATAACTTCTGTTCTTGAGTAGATTTTCCGAAAATAAATATTCCGTGTTTCAGAATGTGAATTTGTATTTGTTTTGCGCCTTTCTTTTTAGCATTACTTTGAAAACTAACTTTGAAGACAAATTTATGGAAAAGCTGCTTACATACTTTTTATCGATTTTAAGATTTTCGATTAGTTTATGACGCCACACCCGATGCTTTTCGCGATTAGATTGTGGTTTTGTTGTGATCACTTACGGGTATGCCGTAGGACCAGGTAGATGGCATAGCAAGAGAGATGAGTTATGAGGTTTTTGAGATCACGATTAGCCTAAATTTGGTAAGGTTTAAGGTCAGAGTTATGGTTGGTGATTACACTATTTAAGTTCGGGTCGAAGTAGGTATCTACGATCTTGGGCTATTCCAGATTCTATATATACAGTACAGTAGGCTACCGGTATGAGTACTGCGATCTGATTTGTGTTTGCATTTTTATACAGCAGGCTTCAGTGCACTATTAGGCTACTGGTATTTATCAACTTGAAGCAGTTTATTCAAGGTACGAGATATGGTCGAACCAAGTTGAAGAATGGTAATCATTGCTTGGTGAATGGTGGAACAGTGTCAGTATCGATACAGTATACACTAAATGAATAGGCCCTCGCATTGTCTGATTGATACAATCAGACCTGGAACAGTGTGCAGTAGGTAGTGTTTGTGTCTTGGGCATGCTCAGTGCTTATATTACAATGGATGATTAGATTATAGTAGGTTTACTTTAGTTACCGGCATTACAATAGTCAGACTAGTAGCCTACTTGTATCTTCATCCTGCATTTACTGGTACTTCAAGCCTAGTTGGCTAGTGACTAGTGACTTCAAGCTTCAGCTTAAACAGCTTGACTTACAGTACTAACTGCAGTATTAGTAGACCAATTAAATACAGTAGTCAGCAGGTCAGTACACCTTATTTCGTAGCAGTAAGTGTATTGTAACTGCTTGCTTTCAGTCCTGTGTATCAGTAATGCCAGCGATGGCTCTTCAAAAAGCATCAAAACCACAAATTTAAACTTTTTCAGCAAATTTCCAACAGGAATAGGCTCTATCTATTACGTACCGGTATCAATGAACAGAGGTGAAAATGGATTAAAGACCTTTTTTTGAGATCACCATTTTTCCAACCATTCTCCCGGATAAACAGAATGAAAACTCTTTTTGTTTGGAGATCACCCCATTTCCAAAGATAATTCGCCAATATTTGCACAGTTCACGTCAAGTTTTGATTAAAAACATCAGATTTGCTCCTGAAAGCAAACGGTACCGTACTTCAGATTTCCACCAAAAACATCGTATTGCATGTGAAAAACATCAGATCTGATGTAAACATATCAAAGCTAGCATCACTGCTGATTACTAGTATCTGGTTTGAGGCCTATGTTATATATAACCTTTTAGCTGGATTTTATCACTGAATCAGCATTTTATTGGGCACATGCCTACTGGTTTTTAAATTTTCCATTGTTTGCTGTAGCCTAGAAAAATCGCCAATTTTTTTGGCACTGGTGGCTCACC
Organism: Trididemnum nubilum; assembly: GCA_963965965.1. Taxonomy (NCBI): domain Eukaryota; kingdom Metazoa; phylum Chordata; class Ascidiacea; order Aplousobranchia; family Didemnidae; genus Trididemnum; species Trididemnum nubilum. Next base: position 12,639,914 of record OZ014482.1, on the reverse strand, counting down.
AAAACCTAAGAGGGAACACTATTTGGGGCTAGTGGTACTTGCTTAAATTTCAAGACCAAAATCTGAAAGTGTTACCAGATTATCTGTTGCATCTTACCTTACTTACTGGTAACTTATTAACATCCAGTAGCCTATTGGCTGTAGTAATACTATCGCTAAGTATATCTCTAGGGTAGGTAACTGAATATTTACCAACATCATTTGGTTACCTGTTACCCATTTCCAGTTACAATAACTGGTACCAGTAACACAGATGGACAGAACTGGGTAATCATACTTTCAAACAAGTGTCATCAAGTATAAGTTGTACGCTTTTTTTCGGAAGCTCTGCACCCAGTGTATGAGCGCACGTGTGCTCTCTCCTTCTCTTCGATCTTAGCTATTATCCAAATCTAGCCCTAACCCTAATGAGTGCACCCATTGGACTTGAGAGGAGCGAGAGCAGGTGCACGCTCTTACACAGGTCATGTAGGTTTCAAAAAACAGCAGACGGCTTATACTTAACGACATCCCTTCCTGACTACATAAGGGCCTTGTCTCGGTAACTCTCCTAACATATGCTGTATGGTATAGAACCAGTTACTTACAGTGCCAGTAATTCTGAGTTTCTCTAAACTAACTGCATAAAAGATAACACCTGAACATACTAACTCTGTAAATCCTGATAGGCTAACTGGCTAAGTTTTAACTTGTTATATAACTGATCAGAGTAGACCAATTACTTTATTAGGATTAAACTGAAGAAGCACTTATATCTGGGTGATGAATTAAAAACCAGTTATCTAAATTCAGCTCCAGCTGCAATTAAACATTATAAAATTTTTCTTAATTGTGTTTATTCGTGGTTGTGAAGAAACACACATGTGATAAAGGTCCTGCTACTGTCTACCCAAACGTACAAACACAAATTGCACAGAAAAATTAGTCAACCAGTTAGTAGTCAATAATGCCAGAAGTAGCTTTTTTGCCTGTCGTCATTTTTTCTGACAAACTGATGCAGATTCAGCTAATGGCATCATGTCTTCAATTTTCTTGCATGCAAAAAGATGTTGTTCACTATCTCTTCTGCTATTGTGTGGGTATCATAGCATTATATTGTAATTGCAAGTACCAGTGTTCCATCTAACTTTTCACCTTCTGCGTAAGCGCTGGAAAATGTGCAAAATTGCCTTGAAGTTTTTGCAAAAATGCCTCAGTTCAAACTTTGTGATGCTGCCTTTTCACAACACTGATCTCAAAAAAAAAAGGTCATCGTGCTGCAGATCCGCTATTTCTGTACTACTTGCAAGGTAATCTCTGAAAAAAAAAAAAGGTCATCGCTATGCAAACTCGCTGCTTTCTGTGTTTTGTGGATCGTTAGCAAAAAAAAGAGATTATAGCGCCGCACCAGACATCATGTCTCCACAAAAAAAAAAAAAAACAATGCCAGAATTAAACACCGTTTTGCACTTGTGAAAAATTTGTGCGAAAATGCCAAAAAATATTTTGCTCTTTTTTACGCTTATAGGGAACACTGGCAATTACGTCTTTTTTCACCAAGTTTCCATAACCAGGAGACACTAAAGAGACTTTTTGGTCTTTCGTTCAAACTGCCACCTCATACATGTTTCCCTGTCTCCACAACTAGTGGAAACTTCACACTCTAACAGTAATGGAAACTTCAATGCTAAATGCTTAGCAGGAAAGCTGTGTATAACTACGTGCTTAGGCGTCGATTTTTTGTTGATTAAGCAAATTCTGAGGGGATGAAATGGTTTTGCAAAGTTTGGTTAAACTTGATAATTCTATTTCAGTTTGGAATTTTGTCCCCAAAGGTCTTTACTGCATTTTGGTTCTATCTCAGTCCGGAATGTCTGATTTCTTGTTGCCAAGTGGGTATTACTTGCCAAAAAAACGAGGGGGCCAGACATATTTTGCCCCCTTCAGCGTCAGACCTGAGGGGGCACCGACCCCCCAAAATTGATGCCTATCAAAAGATGTATTTTTATAGATATGGTTGGAGACAGCCATGAAATAAAACCGGATCGTGATGTTTATGCACAGGATGATTAGGCACATGGACTTTTACGCGTATGGAGTTTTAGGTGCCTGTACTTTTAGGCGCCAGAGGTAAAAATTTTTTTTCAAAAACTTACTTCTCTTTCAAATAAAAGCTTTTTTCGAAGAAAATACATTTTTCAAGCAAAAAAGTTTTACTTTGATAAAAATGTTAATATTTTCGAAACTTTTCATCTGGCATTTGTCAGCAAGGATGGCAGGTTCAGAATTTGTACGGTACGGTATGTTCAGAATTTGCATACTATGTACCTTGAACCATACCATACCAGCGCACCGTACTTCAGTTCAATTTTTGAAGCGTACCATACTAACGTACCGTACCCGTACCATTACAAAAAAGGCGTACCGTAGCAGTATATCGTACTTCTTAGCAAAAATTGAGGCGTACTGTACTTACGTACCATACTGCCATCCTTGCTTTTAACTACTCGCAACTTATCTGACTTTGAAATCACTAGTCTATAAATCTGCAATCTTAATTCACACATTTAGCGCCGGCTTCAGCTGTCTTTTGCCTCTGCATACAAAAAGCTGGCGCAATGTGCGAAAAGTCTGGAATTTTTAATTCAAACAGTGTACCAACGTACTGTACCATTATAAAAAAGGCGTACTGTACTCGAACTGCACTTCTTGGCAAAAATTGAGGCGTACTGTGCCGTACCGTACTGCCATCCTTGCTTGTCAAGAGGAATCATCAGAATAGAGAGTGCAGAAAAAGGAGTGGCTATAGGAAAAAGCCAAGCAGTGATTGGCTGGAAAAGGATCAATGAGACAGCATCATTTGTGTTCAACCTTTAAGTTGAGAACAAATTTTTTTTGTCGGCTGAGGGTGAGGTTAGAAGTTTTGATAAAAGTGACTCCAAAAGCAGATAGATGGAAGGAGAACAAAAACAGTTTTACAAAGATTGATTTTTTATCAATTTTTTTTCAATAATGTCACTTATATCAAAACTTCTAACTCTGCCCTCTGCCGACGAAAAGAATTTGTTCTTAGCTTAGAGGCTGTGCACAAATGAAGCCCTCTCATCGATCTTTTTCCTGCCAATTACTGCTCGACTTTTTCCTATAGCTGCTCCTTTTCCTGCGCTCTCTTATTTCATGATTCCTCTTGACAAGTGTCAGATAAAAAGCTTTGAAAATATTAACATTTTAATCAAAGTAAAACTTTTTTGCTTGAAGAAATTTTTTTTTGGATAAAAGCTTTTATTCGAAAGAAAAATAAGCTTTTGAAAAAAAATTTTTTTTGGAACAAAATTATTTTCACCTCTGGCGCATAAAAGTCTCAGCGTCTAAAAGTCCTGGAGCATAATTGCTGGCGCATAAATGTCCCATGCCTAAAAGTCCTGGAGCATAATTGCTGGCGCATAAATGTCCCATGCTTAAAAGTCGTAGACTGATTGAAACTCAGTCTTGCTTTTCTTTAGCAGATGCTCTATCCACTTGAGTACTGATCGATTGTATTTCTCACTAAGAGACTGATTACTAATATACATACTAGACTTCTTAGTGACAAATTATTTGCATTATCAGTAGCACAAAATTTAGTTAATGCTAGAAAGAACAGTGAATGGATATTGCTCTGTTTGCTGCATTGTCTATGGTGCATTGAAAAAGATTATGCTGTATCTCACGTGATATTCATTTGAACTAAATTTTGTGTGAAAGAGCATTTAAGATAACTATCAAGAAGTAAAAAACTGTTTGGGTTCTTTCAGGCATCAGTGTTTAGTGCTGGTAGTCTACACAAAGATATTATTTTTTAGTATTTTTATCAAATTAACAATTAGTGCATGTTGTATTTTACGGCCTTAGGCCGTGCATTAAGTCTCTATAACAATGGATATGGAATTAGAGAATATCGTGGCCAATACAGTTTACTTGAAAGCACGAGAAGGTAAGTGTTAATTTAGTTTCTGGTTCAAATCGAATAATTATTGACATTTTAGAATAATTGACTATATTCTAGAATTAATAGTTTAATTCTCAATGATTCAAACTTGAGTCAATTAATTCCAAACTGTGTGGTTTATTTTGGCATACAATGAAGTTGTAAAGAGAACTTGACCAACAAAACATTATGTGCATTTGATTATTAGTTGTATTAAAAAAAATAATGCATTGCAGTAAATTATGTTAGCAATTTGTACAGTAGAGATACTAGTTTTCAAAAATTAAAAAAATTGCACAATGCTTTAGCTGCATCATGTAACATTTTGCCTAATCATATCGTTGCTGTGATTGGATTACTCAAAGTGTAAGCAGTCATTGTTTATGCAATGCTTATAAGATTTAAAAAAGTGAAAAGTTGATAAATACAGTATATTGATAAAATTTGAATGACAGATTCATTCTCAGTTTTGCTTAATTTGTTTTGTTTGAAGTTTAATTAAGTTTGTTCAAACTACTGAAAGCAAGAGTTTGCTCTGGAATATCAATTAACATATGCAGTAATAGGTTGTAAGCAAACTAAATTTCTTTTGGCCAAATGTTTACATTTGTACAAATCAGTTTGCTTCATTGAAGTAAATATGGCAATATGGCCACACTTAATAGTGATAATGTGTGATGTCTATATTAAGTTTTGCCAAGATACATGCCATGCTGCAATTTGCAAACAAGATCTGATACTAAATGTTGTTTTATTGCTGTTCTATATCTTAGCTTGTTTTTGTTAACATTTCTAAATGTGCTGTTTTTACTTAGATTGTTAACAATCCCATTTATTCATAACTGTGCAGAATGTCACCAAATCTTCAGAACTTTTACATTTATTATTCTGTGTTTATGTCTCAATTTTTCAGTCAGTTATCAGTTTTAAGAATTGTCGTTAAGGCTTGATACTTCATTACGATTTGCAGTTGTATCAAGTGATTACTCCTGCATTATCATATTTAACATTGTTGTTTTTGTTTATGAAATTGGAAGTATCGTCAGGTAACATTGCATGCTTTGTCTTTGAGTTACATTTTAAGTTGATTTAATTAGTTCATTGCTTTCAGCAAGTTTTATGATTGGCTTATCAAAGCATGTAGTTAGTTTTATTTGATGCTGAATTTTTGATTGAGCTTTGGTTTTACTGCATGTTGAACATTTGATTTTGATTTTGTTACTAATGTTTTAGAATAGTTACTAGACACTAAACAGCACCGAACCAGGTGTATTAAACAGTTTTTGACCTCAATTTCTTGTAGATGGCCATAGAATGACTGGCCATTCCCATTTGTCAAATGATTAAAAAAATAGATTTTGCATTTGAGTTTTAAAAGTGTGCATTGTGCTACTTGGAAATTTTGTGAAAATGATTGAAATATTTTTGAATTGACTGAAAAAAAAAAAAAATTCCAGTAGTTTCGACATATGACTGAAACTTCTGAAAATTTTTCTTTCTGTTGGTCTCGATCAGGGGCGTCCAACACGCGGCCCGCAGGCCACTTGTGGCCCACGGAAGGTTTTAAAGTGGCCCGCCAAAGGTTTCAACATTGGTTGGTTATTTGATCCTTACGTGCTCACACGATATTGTGAGTTACAGAAGTGAGTCCTTAAACTTTTTTATTTGTGCTTTGGAGAACACCACAAATCCATCGAAATTGATGGACTAAAGACCTTTTTTTTTGTGGTCTACATCTACTTTTTGGCAAAAGAAATCGCTCCGATCTAAATATAGACCTTTTTTTTTGGTTTTCACCTACTTTTTTGCAAAAGAAACCGCTCCAATCTGAGTGGAGAGTTTTTTTTTTTTGGAGAACATCACAAAATCTATTGGAAGATCGTAGTTTTGGAAGATCACCTAAGACTAAATTTTGGCCTGCGAAAATTTTGGAACAGCAAATTTGGCGAGTGATTAAAAAAAGTTGGACACCCCTGGTCTAGATTCGTGTTTGCTTCAGCCAAATAGTTATTGTTTGATTTGTTCTCTATTTTAGTTAGTCTATGAAGATATACTAACTGCAATGCTGCTTGCCAGTGTTAAAAGTTTCCTTTCTTTTGCTATTAAATTGTTTTTCCGGTGATTTAACTACAAATGCTTTGTCGACCTTGCCGTAATTCACAACCAAACTGTGTTTCCTCTAACTTTATGGCTAATCGGCAAGCACCCGAATTTTCTTTAAACAATTGTGCCCAAAGCTTTAAAAAAACGTTTATGTGCCCTAAATTTCGTACCAATGCAGTATGAAAGTATAACAAATGTCATATTTTCACAAATTTGTCGAATTTTCTGAAGCTATGTTTACTATATTGCCAAAATTTATTTGCCCTTGCTCCAACAAATTGCCGATTTGCTGAAAAAAATCGTCTTAGTGGGAACACTGCGAACCAAGTATTGTAATAATGTGCAAAATCTTATTTGAATTGAAGTACCGGTAACTCTGTTTATGTAATGTTGCTAAGTGAAATAGTTTGTTTTAGTAAGACCTTAAATAAACTACTTAGAAGTTTATGACATTTCAGTTTTTTTTGAACATTTTTTGCTTAATGTGATTAACAACTAGTGAATTCATACGTTTTTATGTTATTATAAAACTGTTTGTAGGTGGTGGTGGAAAGAGAAAAGGAAAGAGCAAAAAATGGAGGGAAATGCTCAAGTTTCCTCACATAAGTGAAACCAATGAATTAAGAAGAATAATTGGTAAATAATGAATTTGCCATAGTTTTCCTTATTTGTCTTACGAAAGAAATGAAAACTCAAATTCAAGTGTTTAAGCTGAATCTTTTTAAAGAACTGTGAATGAAATCCAAGTTTTTGTTTTCAAAATTATTTTGTTTAATTTTTTATTTTTTAGTGAAAGACTACACTTCCATTTGTGAAGAACAACCAATTGGACAACGTTTGTTTGCAGAATTTTGCCAATCGAAGCCAAAATTTCGGCATTGCAGACAATGCTTGCAAGATATAGTGAGTGCTTTTTTCCAAATCTGTGCATTGCTTTACACTGTTTGCAGTTACAAAGAACATATCATGCAAAGGTTCAATCATGCAAAGAAAAATGGTTTCATAGAATTGGAATAATCTGTATTATATTGTAGTCCATGAATAAATCCAGCAGGTTATTGAAAATTTGTCGTGAAAATCAGACAGTCGTTATTGTTCTCTTTCTCGCAGTATTGTTCTTCTGTTTGACAAATTTTTCAATGGCTGTGAAAGGACAAGGACCTGCAAAGTGAAATACACACTGTTCCAAAATTAATGAAATAACGGCTTGATGTTTAGAGATTTTCAAATTTTAGAGCTACGCACCTTGTTAAATAGTGTAACTCCTTTGATTCTTTGTAAAAACCTCATTTCGAATGAGAATGGGGCAAAAACTTTTGAAAATTGAGAGCTTTGCCTTTTTCGAGAATTTTTGTTTCATGACAATCGAATTGTTCAAAGCTTGCATTACTGCACTAGCCTGGCCAATTTGGGTATCCAGTTCTTCATGTTGCCTTCCGTTGCTCGTGAATGCAACTCCAATATATTTGAACTTCTCCACCTGCTTCATTGTCGCTCCATTCACTTACAACGAGCACTGATTAAGGTTTTTTTAAAGGTGAAGATGATTCAGTTTCAAAAAGCAAACCTATGTGCAAAGTTTGAACCACCTACGATGTCATCACTAAAATGACGTCCTTTTTGTCAAAATAGGTAGTGATCAATGTCGTCAATTTAAAACCAATTTTTACAAAACAGTTTGGTAAACACCAACCCACATGACAAATTTAATATTTCCATAACCTCCGGTTTAGAAGTTAGTTGGGGGGGAGAGGCATTCAACAAATGTTTGAGTTTCATATGTTTTGGACACCCGTCAGTAGGAAGTTTGCATAGAAAGTGTTTTTGGTATAGCTTAGCAACGGGTTTTGAAAATTTTCACTTTTTGAGGCGTTATCTCACTGATCTGCATCAGCACATGAGTGTGCAGAGCAGTTATCATTAATCCTACTTTTTATCGTTTAAGTAATACTGTTCAGTAATAATTGCACTTATTTTTGCTTTGAAAAACTGGTTTTAATCACTTATAGATTCGGAAGCTTAAACATTTAAAAAATATTAAGAAACCAATGAAGTTAATTAAAGTCTGCAATTTGATTTTAATCATCAGCAAACTAATGCATTCATCAATCTTTATTTCATGCTGCAAATCTGGCCAAACCTTTTAGCTGTTAAAATTAAAGCTAATTATGCACGATTAGTGTTGTCAAGACTAGTTAGGTGCACTTCTTGTTCCAAGTAATTTCGTTTTCTAAAACTGGCTGTTTTCTGTCATTTTTAAATAATTTTCATTTGCTGTTGCAGGTACTGGCATTTTTTTTATATTTTAATGCATGAAATGTTTCATTGAGAGCTTTAGGTTTAAGCGAGCTTACTAAAAACATGATATTGGTTATTTTAATTGAAAAAAATTTATTCTGTGTTTATCAAGCCTTTTCAACCAGTTTGCCCCAAACCTAAATATTTCACCACCTGGGGATTCCCCAAGAGTTGAAAGTTATGAATAGACTTGACTGAAATAGATTGGGTGAACTGCAGAAGTTCCTCTCCACTATCGAATACGAGTATATTTTATAAAGAGGAACCCTGCTGTTTTATTTATAGATCGTGTTTGTTGTGTGACACAAAGTTAACCAGACTTGCTGAAGAAATGCATTGTATTTTTATGAATTTGTTTTGTAATATTTTGTCCAATAAATAGATTTACTTGTTCATTGAAAAATCCTTCACTATAAAAATTGGTTTTTAGAAAGAATATGAAGAAACCATGCATGAGGATAGGAGAAAAGTAGCGCAACAAATCTACGAGAAATACTTAAAAAAAGATGTAAGTTGAAAATCATGTTACACCTCTTAACAGGGGCTTTTGATAAGGCTGTTTGTGTTTTTTAGACTTGTGTGTTTTGTATCACATCCTTTTTGATGTATGTCGGGCTGGAGACTGAAAGTGCAACCGAACTTAAAGTCTATGTTTCAATTTTTTGCGCTGTAAAATTCGTTTTTAGTTGAATAAATGCTTTATTTTCAATGTCATTCTGAGATGATAAGATCCTAAAATATTGTGATTTACAAGTTTACAGTATTTACTGATAGCTATTTTAGTTCACAGAAATTTATCTTGGCTTAGTAACGCTGTACTACTCGACAAAGTTTGTTAATTTTTGTTAGCGAAATTTCCTGATTTAGATTTTGAAAATTTTTACCCCAAATCTCATAATCACTCGCAGTTTTGACCATATTTATATCCATAGTTATAAAATCTTGATGACTTTGCGCAACTGCTTTCGTCATATCTTAAACATATCACATCCAAATTTCAATCAGAACGTCACGGATCTAGACAGTTAGCCTTAAAATTGGCTTCGTTAGTTGCCTAAAATTAATTAATTTGTAGATTTTTTAATGAGGTATTGGCCTTTAATTTACCTCCGATCTTTAATTTAATGGTCTGGAGTTCAGTTCGTTTTCTTGCAGTTTTGTTGTTTAATTTGCTTTGAAGGAGAAGATAGCACTTGAATTTTTGTATGCTCTGGAACTCGTAAATTAGTAATTTTTTTTCGTATACCGCCAAAGCAATTTTGCCATGATCCAAAAGGTGTTTGAAAAATAGTTATTGATTCGATTGCTTAATTTTAAGCTTAGTATGCTCAGCGAAAAGTGGCTGTTTTGCAGTGCTAAATGCACACTGGCAATCCACTGTTGTGCCATAAGAAAGACTCTTAGTATCTTAGCGCTGAATTTCCATTGAGGCAAAGGAGTTAATTCCTGGTGGAGTCTGTCAAAGACTTGCAAATGGAACGCTGTTGGCGTAGTTTATTTACATAAATTAGTCTCGTACAAAGGTCCATTTATCTTTAAAATCAATTCTGCTCAAGCTGCATTTTAGAAGTATTGAGCACTTTAAAAGAGGCTCCATATCATTTGTGTCTCGAATCCGTTTCAAATCATTCTTGCGAATTTCCTAATAAGCGTTGTGAAGTTTGAAGTAGGTTTTCCCAATACTATTACAATGCAATGTTATTGTGTAGCTTCAGCGTAATGTGTATGCATTGTTCGTTAATATGTAATGAAAAGTTGTGTACATTGTTACTTGCGACTCAATTGACCTTTGCTAAATCAAAGGTTTTGATATTTTAAGCTGATTAAATATCAGTGTTTGAACTGCCCTCTAAACTCACGTTCAAGATAATGAAAAAGGCTGTTGGATTTTTGGTGGATGTGAAAAAATTCAGTATTGGTTTCAAAAGTTTCACGATTTGGTGTCATATCTATTTACGACTTGCTTTGGAATTCCTATGCCATATTCTTCCACTGCAGTGTCGAACCCTGATCAGATGTTTGAGTTCATAAAGTATCTACTATTAAAGCCATAGACTCTGGTTCGATTCCCGATCACACTAAATCTAATACTTGCAAATCGGTATTCGTAGACTTTTCCTGCATGACGACCAGCGTCAAGCAGACCCATTAAAAGCTTCCTCTACTAGTGCAAGACAAGTTGAAACGTGGCTTGGAGCTCATTAGATTTTTTTCAATTTGCCCTGGCCGAAGGCAACATGACACATAGATATAGCCTAACTTCAGCAATGGGCTGCAGCACTTGGAATACGTGTTATTCAAAAATTTAACAGTTTTAGCTGCTAGCCTGGTAGCTTTCATTTCACTTAAGCTGAAATGCATCACATCTCAATTGCTGTGATACGTTCGGTTTCGTTTACTAAGCAGTATTGCAACAGTTTCCTGCTTTCAAACCGTACGTAGCTACAGGGTCAGGTGATGCTGTCTGTCTAAACATATTTACTGCCCTTCACTTCCTTTGAAAATTGCAATTTAGCTGTGACGTTGCAGTTGAATTGACGTGCGAACTTAAGTTGTAATTTTTGCAGATCGACACACTTCCCGAAGCCATAACGGATGAGATGATAGACATGGTAGAAGAACGTTTGAAGTCTCCCCCAGAGTGTGACAGAGAAGAAGAATTAACGCAGGACTTATTCTCTGACATATCTTCGTAAGTAGTTTAAAGGGCACAAGTTGTTATTATCTCATCTAATCGCAGTTGCGTGTATGCTTATTGCACTCACTGCAAACGTGATGTTTGTCAACGTGGTGCGAGAGGAGATCATTTAGTTAATTACAGGAAATGTGAATTTCGACTTTTATTATTAGTGTTGGTTGTTTGGCATCTATCGAGATCTGTTGACCTGGCTTTGTTTTGGAAATAATGCTTCCTAGTTCCAATTTCGGGTGATTTTATTTTTCTTTAGCCCAACACGTAAAAAATCATCCAAGTGACGCTCATCTGTAATGAATTTTATGCTCATTGCTGATCAGGTATTTTGTATTTTAGGGCAATTACAAATTATCTTAGTGATGAACCTTTTAAAGAATTTTTGGACAGTATGTATTTTTCCCGATTCGTACAATGGAAGTGGTTGGAAAGGTAAAATTCTGTATTAATTGTGAACATGTTTTTGTGGGTAAGTATTCTTTCACATATTTTTCCTCGGTTACAATCTTCTGACGTCATAAGCCAACCTCAAATTGGACAATGTTATTTAGGGTTGCGGTTGATGTTAATTAGGGTTGGAATAGTAGTTAAGTTTAGGATTAACCCCACCCTAATATAACCTACCTGAGGTTCGACCATTGACATCAGATGTGATTGTAACCGGTGAATAATAAGCAAAAGAATACTTACCGTTTTTGTACTTCCATCAAACGTACCTCAAAGCTAGTAAACGACTTTTTGTTCACGTAAAATAGCGTTTCTTGAAAGTCTGGTAATTAAGTACCGATAACATTTGCAGATAAATCACCGCCTGCTACCGTTTCTCAAGTGATTTGCACTTTTTATGAGTCCTCTGTCCCACCCCACATATTAGGTGAAGCAACTCGGTAACGTTTTACATAACATGGCTTAGGGACATCCATTTAGGGAGAAGTCGATACGATGGAAGGGTGATACAGAATACATTCCTAATCCATTGTGATTTTAGCTTTTCAGTTATGCTATTTCAAGATGATTTTTTGACTCGCACTTGTCAGGTTTTTAATCAAAATATGTTTTCTTTCGACACACGACCACATAATGAGCCGTGCGCCAAACCTCGCACATAATGGTTTAGTTGTTTTTGAAATCGATTTGCTGCCTTCCTTATGTGCTTAATTATATTTCGCAAGTAATTTTTGCCATAATGTATGATTTACATTCTTGCATTAAGAACCCACAAGGCTTTTTTGATCTTTGCTGGCCGCAGAAACTTTTTAAGCCTGTCAGTTTGCGTTATCTGATAATTACTTAAACATTAAACTTTCTTTGATTTCAAACTGGTATTCTGAAAATTGAACTGCGTTTACGTGCTGCGGAATCTTAAATTTTTTGAGGTTTTAGCGATTCCTTTAAAGATATTTAATTTTTAAAATCAATGAAAGCTGATCGCTCACAAAAACTGGACATCAAAGAAATTAAAAAAGTTTTCGAAATGCATATACCGGATCGGCTGCATGCAAACGCAAGCTTAGAATCGACTCTCTTTTGCAGGCAACCTGTCACGAAGAACACTTTTAGACAATACAGAGTTTTAGGAAAGGGTGGGTTTGGCGAGGTTTGCGCATGCCAGGCTCGTTCTAGTGGCAAAATGTACGCCTGCAAGCGCTTGGAAAAGAAACGTGTCAAGAAGCGAAAAGGCGAAGCAATGGCGCTCAATGAAAAGCAGATTCTGGAGTCGGTCAACAGCAGATTTGTGGTGAGTACCGACCGTGTTGCTAGCTCGTAACAACGATCGAGCTTCTGTGACAACCGATCAATTGTCGAGAAGATGAAGCGTCTGCTACTGTAACAGTGAAAATGGGTTCGATTCCCGGTCGGGTCGAACGAAAGACTAGAAAACTTGGTATTCACAACTTCCCTGATTGACATTCAGCATTGATATGGACTGTGCGAAATCTCCACCGCGTGTGGTAGACAGGTGGACAAGTGGCAACTTTACTCGAAGACCACAAAGTTCCTTTACTGTCTCATAACCAAGGCAACTTGGTGAGTAAATATGAAGTAATAATTGCAAGTTCTAAGCATAAACCTCCCAGCCCCCCCAGTGCCTTTTCAGCACAGAATGATTTTGCAATATTTGATATTCTTCTTCATTGCGTAGTTTTGTTTGTTGCATAATTAGTTGTTTGCGTGAAACGATAACTTCTAGACCGCCACCAAACTCCTCCCTGCTCAGAGGCTTGTTCAATAACTACTGTATTCCATTTTCTCTGACGTCGATGCAATTTGTCGTAGGTCAGCCTTGGCTATGCGTTCGAAACGAAAGACGCTCTCAATCTTGTTCTGACCATCATGAACGGAGGCGACTTGAAGTTCCACATTCACAACATGGGAAAGCCTGGATTTAGCATCGAAAGAGCGATATTCTACGCTGCTGAGATTACGTGTGGTTTACATGATCTACATAAGCTCAAAATCGTGTACAGGTGAGATAGAATATCATGCGAACTGGCATTTTTATTAGTATTACTTTTTGGTAGGAAGACGTTGGGACGTTTCAATCTTCTGGTCAAGCTTCCATTAATACTGAACGTCAAGCATGGAAGCTGTGAATACCAATATGAAGTTTTATAGTCTTTAGTTTGACCCGACCAGGAATCGAGCCCAGTGTATCGTTTCAAATGCCTAACTGTTTTCAACAAAACTACAAAACACTGAATGTCTTCAAACGGTCAAAAAAGTTCAACAAAAAGTATCGAATGTTACCAGCAATTTTCTGCTTTCACTTTATCGTCTTGCGTTCCGTTAGCGACGAATGGCCTGGCATGTCTCTTACCTTATTCCTATTGTCATTAATAAAGTGCCGGCATGAAATGCGAGCTTCCGCAAACGTAACATGTGATTGCTCAGCCATATGCTTGTCGTACTCGAATTGTAGAAGTGAAGTACTGCTGCTAGAGTTGTATATTTGATTATTTTTAGTGCAAAATGAATGCGACTGTAAGTTAATGCAATATTGGTTTGTCCTACTAAATAAACAACTTCAAATTTTCGCAAATATACCAAAATGGAAAATTTCTGGTGGGATGTTAGTCTCAGTAAAATCAAATCTTATAAACATAGAAAAGTGCTAGAGCAGTTTAAAAGATTTTGATTTAATCTAACCCTATTATGACAAACTGACTTTGATGGAAACCTGAAATCAATAGTTTTTGTGGCAAAAAGTAGTGTATTTCCATTTTTTTGCTTAAGAATGAATGAAAAACCGAAGGATTTGGGCTCCGTTTCCAAAGGTTTATTGGTTGTATTCTGCAATCCCATTGTACATACTGTAGTTTCTTTTCCAAAAAAAAAAAAATGTTTTGTGTTAACTGTTTTAGTTTTGCACTTTCAAAACGATAGAAAAGCATGGTTTTAAATTGTCCTCGCTGCCTCTTAAAGCGATTTTGCGTTAGAATGCGTCATTCAGTGTCGTAAATCCCATGCTTTTTGACCCGCACCAATTTGCAGCTAATCAATTGAATACTGTTGCTGGGCGGCTGTTGTAATTAAAGGTTTATTTTTAGGTTAACGTGCCGTTTTGCCATCAGCGCCCATGATTAATGATTGTTTGTGTTTAGGGACATGAAGCCCGAAAACATATTGCTTGACGATCACGGTAAGCAAAAATTGCCCCAAAATCTGTTTAGAACTTTATATAAACATCATGAATCTTTGCTTGGTGTAAAAAAGTACAACAACAACCAGGAAGGTAACGAAAGGATCACATTACAGTCAGTTCAACTTTGGAATGAACCTCTTTAAGATTTCAGTTAACGCACACCGCATCGGAAACGGATAATGCGAGCAAGCCATGCGTTGATTTCATTGGTTGGTTGTTCATAACACGCGATACCAGTGAATCGTTACTTTATTTCACTTCCGGCATAATGGCTTTTGTTTGTAGCAGTCGGTGGCAATTTGCAAATTTCTGCACAAATTTTCTAAAAGATCATTGATTATTAATGAGAATTAATATTTAGTAAGCCCTGGTGCAACTATGTGGCCGGTCAGTAACGCATTGGTCAATAGAACGGGAGGTCTGAGGTTCAAATCTCGGGCCGATCAAATCGGACACACTGTTGCCAACCGCTCGCCACCGCTACGATATTTCTTCGTAAGGAGCTTGTTGTTCGTAGACGCAATGATGCAGCGGCGGGCCCCGCGAACTCGTTACCCACTTCGGCGTAGTACAGCGAGTATAATGAATGATTTGATTTTAAGTATCCTTTTTGGAACTCTTACCTACCTTCCATATACGTTTTATTGCTTTATACTTCATAATCTTATTTTCACTTAACGGGTACACGAAGTCAAACTCATCGTTTCTTGTGTTAACTTTTCCTGTAGGTCACATTCGAATCTCGGACCTTGGTCTGGCTGTTAAAATCCCTCCTGGTGAGAAAATTAAAGGCCGTGTGGGAACAGTTGGGTATATGGGTAAGTTTTTTTTCCTTTAGAACATGAGCGAATTACGCCTCTTACGGAAATTTACACAGTATCCGTTTTTCGTCCGTTTTTGTCCGCTTTTTTTCGTTTTTGCTTCTCCATGAAAAAGTATGCGGTTTTTCGTACGCATTTTTATAAGTCCATATCCGCACTAAGTAAGCTGTAACATATTGATAAGAATATTGTTCAAAAACTTTGTTCGTGAACAATAAGAGCGATAATTGAAAAAAAGGCTTGTACTCATTTACAAAAAAATCTCCGGAAAACTTTTGTCCATTATGTGACATTTTGGTTTGGATGTATGGACATATAAACATGTACATGCGGATATGGACATATAAAAATGCGGACGAAAAAGAACATACTGTTTCGTGGAGAAGAAAAAGCGGACGAAAAACGGATACTGTGTAAATCCACCTTAACTCTTAGCTTATGTGACTCTTGCTATCACTCTTGGGAAATCTAGGCTTATGATAGCTTGAGGTTAAACCACGTTTCCACCTATCAAATTCTTAAGTATTCACAGAGGACTGGAGACAAATCTATAATTTTTGTCATCAATGTTTTACGATGTCGTGCGTAACGTTACGTGTTTTACGCATTTTTCGTTAATCTGCTTCGGTCTTGAATAACCTTGGAAAATCGATCGAGGATATAGCTAAAATCAAGACAATCGCCTTTTAATTAGTTGCTCTTTATTTTTTAGCGCCTGAAGTTGTAAAACACGAGAGGTACGAGTATGGCCCAGATTGGTGGGGATTGGGATGTATTATCTATGAAATGGTTGCCGGTCAGGCTCCGTTTCGCAAACGAAAGGAAAAAGTGAAAAGAGAAGAAGTGGATCGAAGAGTTAAAGAGGACACGGAGCCCTACAACGACAAATTCCCTCCAGATGCGCGATCCATCTGTTCCATGGTACGCGGTCTGTTTTTGCTTCATGTAGCTGAAAAGTGCTTTATGTTTTTTTGATAATATTTCTTTCAGAACTTGCTTCATTCAGGCAGATATGTGAAGCAGCCCACCCATGGGTCGTAAAAGGCGACCAATGGGTACCCGTCAGCAGTGGTCGCCTTTGTGGTGAAGGGGTGCTCACTTTGTAAGAGTTGTCGAACTCTCGCGGGTTCTCCGGTTCAGCTGTATTTCTGTGGTGCAGCATATGTGTTGCACCGTGCTCTCACGCACGGGAAAGAGCTTGTAACTCCAACCAACCAAACTAGATCTCATTGTGACATCGTTAGACAGGACACTTTTACGGCAGTTAGCGCTGCTTGATGACTTCAAACAAGCAACATTTTTGTTAATGGGAAGAAGCCCTACCATCATGCGATTGAAACTTTGTAAAACTGCTAAGTTGATTTGTCCTCACCAAGAACGCTGATTACGCTGCGTCGTTACTGTGTAGGATCAAAATGGATCATTCAAATATCAGAAATTTTCGTGTTAACCTAGGAAAATCTAAAGTTAGTTTTTGAAAGAGTATTAGATTACAATGATGTGAGAAATTTCTTACCTGTCCCAACTGTTTGCTTGGTCTTGACGATAGAAAAAATTTAAAAGATGGATTGGGTTTCGTAAACTTGTATTCAGTACCTATTAATAGATTTCGCAATTCACCAGCCATAATAGCTCTTCGTTGGCGATACAACCAGGATCGATTAGCAGATGTAATGTTTTTATAGTGTAATGCCCAAAATAGACCCGTTTCTATTATTTGAGATTTTTGTGTTATATAAACGCCTTTTATATGAGACGGGTTCTGACAGTCTCATTGCGTGCACAGCTATTTTATCTGATTTCTCGCTTCGATATCTCATCGGTTTTGCTGAATGACTCAAGTGTAAAAATGTCTTAGTACGTCTGCAGTGACGCACTGTTGCCTCTTTAGGTTTATTTTTCTTGAGAGTATTTACCAATTACTGAATCAGTTACTTTTTGGATGATGGAGTAGGCGAGGCCCGTAACCTTTCACCTTTTGAATTTAGATTAAGTTAGTTCTTTTTTGTTGCAATTACTCGAAGTAAAATTTGCTATGCAAATCTTTCACAGGTAAATAAAACCTAATCGACAATACCACTCAAATGTTTAGTTTCAATGAGAATTGGCGGAGAAAAACCAGCTTTTGACTTTTTTTCTAGCTTTTAAAGAAAAACCCCTCGGAAAGACTAGGCTGCAGGAATGGAAGCTGTGCGAACGATGTGAAAGAGCACGCCTTCTTCAAGAACATCAATTTCCGACGCTTGGAAGCCGGTAAAGCCCCATATGGAAATCCACCTTTTGACAAAGTCCCGTTTGAACTTGATGTAAGTGAATTCCTGAACGTTCGTTTTTTTCAACGAATAAAAAAGCTATGAGGTACTTAATTTTGACAATGGAAAAAGATGTGAGCTCGCTCTATCACTCTATTGTATATAATTATTTCCCGAAAGTCAAGCATTAACCAAAAATTCATCGTCGGATGGCTTCATTTTCATATCTCTAGGTTTTGTCTTTCCAACAAAATATCAAAACAACTTTTAATTTGCTAAATTGGAGAATTAAATTTTAATATTTTACGTTGTTTTTTAGCTGATTATTTTTATAATTCAGCACTTTCGCGGTTTTGGAAGGTGCCATTTGCGGTTTGAATTATGATGATAATAGCTATAATCTTAGTACAGCTTTCATGTTATTGTCCATATATATATACATTGTCTGATTTCAAAACAATTGAGCTCAATTGAACTCCAAAAAAAGTACTTGGTGCAGTAGTTGTGGTAATTCAACATATTTTTTAGATCAAAAAACTATGTAGCTAACAAAGAACTTAAAGATTGGTATAATTGCGCAAATTAGCGCAGAATTTAAATCTAAGATCCCTTGCTATTTAAATATTTCGCTATTACTCAAAACATCCTTGGTTAAAAGTGTAGTAGGCTAACTTTCTAGTCTAGCTGCAAATTAGCCGGATATCATTTTTCACTGATAATGCTCTATCAAGTTAACATTGAAACGTTTGGAAAATTTTTTAATCTAGTGTATACTGTATAGGTATTAATTTTCGAGCTGTTATCTAAGCACTTTCTTAAGATAGCACCCATTTTAGCTAGCCCTAAAAAGATAGCCAGAGATTATTAGTGTTTGTTTAAACATTAAACATTGTACGACATATTGTGGTTAGCTCGTTGTGTGTGTTCGTTGTGTGAAATCAAGTTTTTGCGGTCTGTTCGCTTAATGAAAATCTTCATAAACTTGAAGGTTTTATGGCTTGTACGAAGCATTACCTTTCTTTCCTTTAATAATAATCTGTAAATTATGGCTTCATGAAGTCGCTATTTTAGGCTAAGTTGTGGTTACATCAGACCACGCTGTTGTAACTGTTGATTTTTTTGCCGTTTCGAAAAAGGCGTTTACAACTTTATCTCAGCGATCCATTGCCCTTACACTAGAAATAACTCTCCAAAATGTGTTTGCCGTCGTAAGATTTTAAGCTAACTTTGGGGATTATCCCTACTTGCTTGTTTTCTATCTTCAGTACTTGCACATGTAACTTATTGCCAATTTTTTTGGTAGCAGATCACTGTCTCACATTTTTATTTGCTTTAATGTGTGATGGAAATGCATCTTCTAATGCGGGAGAACTCTTACCGCTTTCACTTGATTTGACTTTTCAATCAACCAGATATGAATTGGGACACGTGGACAGGCCAAGCTCTACCGCAATATGCTTTTTTGTAGTAGAACTGTCAGTAAATTTTGGATTTAGGTTGGCTGTTCTTAAATTTTCACGAATTTTTGTCCTCGTTTCTTCTTAAATTTTTCACAACTTTATTCTTCAAATCAGATCAAATCAAATCTTTCATTATACTCGCTGTAATACGCCGAAGCGTGTAACGAGTTGGCGGGGCCCATCTCCGCGTCATTGCGCCCGGGCAACACAGCTCCTTTCGAAGAATGTCGCAGCGGTGGCGAGCCGTTGGTAACACTGTGTCCGATTTGACCGGTCCGAGATTTGAACCTCAGACCTCCCGCTCCAGAGACGAGCGCGTTACCGCTCGACCAACTGGCCGGTAACTTTATTCTTGCTTGGCTAAATTTTTTTTTGTTATTGATCATGTTCCCTGAAATAATCTTTCGACAAATCAACAATGGCAATAAAAAGCAGGCAACGAAAACTGCTGATTACTTACAAATGCGTCGCACTGGCGCTTGTTCTTAATTTTTTTCCATGCCAAGGCTAGGTTTGTTCTTAATTTGTTCTTAACTGTAGAGCAAAAATGAGCCTTGTGTTTTTATAGAATTGCTCTTGTAAGTGCAATGCTTTTGGTGTTTTGTAGAGAATGCGTATTGCGTTGCCTATCCTTTTGTTTGAAATTTGACTGCTGCGTTGGCACAGAACTATTTTTCTGCATCCTACTTTAAACAAGCGAAAAGAGATGTTAGAGGTTAAACCTATATCATTTGTTAAAATGCTGTTAATTTGAAGTTTTAGTTGAGCGTGGATCTTTAATTTGGTGGTGCTAATTAGTTTTTTAATTAATTACAATTTCTGATTCGATTAGCAAGCAGCATCTGAATGCTTTACTGTTACAAACCTCCAGCAGCTTGCAGTACGCTATGCTGGACGTGTGACGTCACTTCCGGTATGAGCAGGCATTGCTTGATCACGTTTTGCCTACGTCACTGACTGAAAAAGGCCATTCGTTTTAGTTCCGAACATACAACATTTCAGCCTCTTTACGTAATTCACTTATGTGAACCAAATGTGTATTGCTGTTGCGTATCGTAGGATCGCGTTGCGTTGGTCTTTGTTGCAAATCTTTCAAAAATATGCTGTACTGTCGAAGTTGGGTAAGTTAGCCTACTTTTAAGAAATATGTATTTAAATGAATATATGTGTTTATCTTTTTAGCCTCACGCTGTTTACGCAAAAGACGTTTTGGACATCGAGCAGTTTTCCACGGTCAAAGGTGTCACAATCGACGCAACTGACGACAAATTTTATTCGCAATTCGCCACCGGCTCTGTGCCGATACCATGGCAACAGGAGGTATTAAAATTTGGATTGACCAATAGGAATTGATCTTTGACTTCATTGCGTTTTTCTTTTTTTTCAGATGGTCGAAATGTCCGTCTACAAAGATTTAAATGTCTGGGGGCCCAACGGAACCCCGACGTCCGACCTTTTGCCTTTAAATGAAAACAAAAACACAAACAAAAAAGGATTTTTTTCTCGGCTCTGCGGTGGACAGGTAAGGAAAACTAATTAGAACTGATTTTTGGTGCATTTTACAGTCCTTGCTAAAAGTGTAGGTAGCGGTAACTTCATTTTTCAATTTTTCAGGTTTTGTTGCATTATGAGTTTTGATCAACTTTGATCATTTTGGCATTAGAATCAAATCTTTGACATCTACCTATGGCATAGTTGCTTGTTTCTCTAAGCAAAGTTACCGTGGTTTGGCTTTGAGTGGACAGCTCTTTAATAGACTTTGATTTTTTTTTTGCTAGCTGCTATTGTGGAAATGACACTACGTTAGTGGTATAAACTTTGTACTTCCACCAGTAGAATTTACGCATTATAGTATACGTCTTTCGCATATGATTAATAATCACTCGCATTTGATAGGCCAACATTAATTGATTGCTTTTGTATTACGTTCATTCAACTTTCTACTGTTTTTGGTGACACACTCAAGAAGTGTTGTTTTTTTTTGTAGTCAAACCTATGTTGCGATTAAACAGGCCAAGCAAATTTAAATCCTCTGTAAGATGCCACAGAAGACTAGCCATCTTAGGTAAAGAAGCTGCTTTTTATTGAGAAACTAGTAGATGATGCAAACATTGAAAACTGCACATAACTACTATATATCGTAACCGATACGTCACTGTAGTTCCTTAGTTAACTTTCAGATTTCAATAAATACTACGATTATGCATGTTAAGGTCGCAATGAAACAATGATACTCTGCTGTTCATAGTAGTGGTATTCCTGCATAGGAATGTAAAACTACCCACCCAAAGACTTTGCGCCATTTCTAAACTTCATATCAAAAGTTTAAAATTTCATACATATCATTTTTTCGTTAAATGAAACCATTTGAAAGGTTCAAACGTAAAACTTTTCGAAATGTCAAAATAAGGGACACCCTAGCATTCAATTTATAGATCGGTGCCATTTTACAATAATTCTATAGTAATACATGTGATTGTGCTACGCAGCAAATTAGTGCCCCTGTGCGTGCTGATACTGGTCCATTATTAGTGAGGAAATATGGGCTCGCATTGTATAGTAATCAATATATAGACTCGCTTTGCAATGAACGCTTTACCAGTTTGATGACGTCATTGATGCACGACTTTTTAGAGTGGCATTTTGTTCAAGTGGAACTCGACTAACCATTGTTCTTTTGAATCAATGCATCATTTTGATTGGGAATCCCTTTATAGTGCATTCATTACAACTTGCATTCATCACTTGCAAAGGTCGCATAGAGCTCAAACGAACTCGCTTTCTAGAAATTTTGTAAACGAAATTGTAAATTAATTTGGCGCTCACTACTTTTAACTGATCAATGCAATCTAGCATTTTATTTTCAGCCTAAATCTTTCTTGTTAGTGTATTGTTTAATTCATGTAGCATCCCAAAAACTTTAATGCATTCGGAATAATTAGGAAGCGCTTATTTTTTAAGCGTAAAGTGTTTTGTTCAATCGGTATGACATCATTGAATGAATTGCGGATTACGATAATTCTGCAATGTAGCCATCTATTAATTTGAGCACTTTGGTTTTTAGTCGCTGCAATGTGGTTAGCTTGAGCGCATGTAGAACGATGAATAGCTATTTTTGTCGGCAAGAAAAGATTTGAATGCTTCGCTTGACTTTAATGCAGGATTAAAACGTAACACTCAATTAATCAAAGCTATGACAATTTATTATCAGAAATAGAAATCTTAATTGACTATCGCTTTGTGTTTCAGTGTTGCTGTAGCTCTGGAAAATGACGTTTTCTGTCTGTACCAGTTGAGTGACGTCATCGAAGCCGCTAGCAAGTAGCGGTTGGAGTTGGGTCTTGCGCATGTTCTACCAAAAACACCAACTAAACAATGACTCGAACGCGCGGTAGATCGCTTTTCTAGCATAATTTCACCTTCGTGTAACCGATCAAGGTGACAGCCAAACTGTGGAAGTGAGCCGGCAAATCAACAATTGCTGGCCATTTTAAGTTACACAATTATCTATCTATTCGGGCCATGTTATTTTTTGGTCGAAACATTTGGCCACCAACAAATTATACACCGCTGAAATGATACGCAATATGCATTGTCTAACTTTCAAGTGCGTGAATTATGGTTTCTTTTTTTTGTTTGATTTGGTCACGTGCTTTTTGGTACAGGTTCAGCGCAAATTTGTTGGTGCCCATTTGTCTCTGCCCAATCTCACAGAATCTATTTATTCTCACAGAGATCTTAGTTGTGTAAGCAGTGTTTTGAAACCTTGGAGTGTCTGTTTGCTGTGTGTTGAAGAGGCAACAGTACAGAGGCCGAAATATTTCAGGCCCAGAAAGGAAAAATTTCAAAACGTTTCTTTTTCCCACCCATTCATTCACTGACTACATAGTCACTAAGTCAGTTGGTGACTATGCTTACCAACGACAAAGCCTTAGTTCAAGTTAGGTTAATTTTGGGTTAATTTCAAGGGAAGGGTAATCCTTGAGACTCCAGCCGAAATCCAAACTTTAAATACTCTGATTTGAAATTAGCCGATGACGTCAGCTGTCTCTGTGAATTAGAAAATGTGCGTTTTAATTTTTGCCCATAGTTTGTGGCAAATAAACCCAAAAAAAGTTTGGTCTTCATTAATTTACAGAACGGAAAAATTATTGAAGCCTTAGTGCTAAATTTCGCATTTTTGTTTTGATTTATTTGCTTGGAAGTGAAAAGTTTCCAAATGGTTACATGCCTCTCCCTAAACCCTCATGAGTGTTGATTTCCAAGTTTTAAAACGCTCCAAGTTAAACGTCTTGCACTATACAGTTTGTAGTTTATCTTGCCTATTCGTGTCACGTTTTCTTTATTCATTTCTTTATTTTGTGCTGATGCTGCTTACCGAACGAGAGAGAGACTTCGGCTTCGCGGCCGATAATCAGCTATCCCTTCATATGTAGCAGTGGATATTTTTTAAAACTCGTTAAAAGTAGGCAGTGTTTGACGATTTACAATTCTATATGTTGTGTAATTGTGTTTTTTTGTTTTTCCAGCAAACTTTTTGCTCGCAGGAAAAGGCGCTTGAATTCGTTACGATCAAAAGAATAATTATAATATCGCAAGTTTATTTCGTTGGCGTTGTCGTGTTTCGTTAGTTTTGATTGGTCCTCCCATGTCACGTGATGAATGCCCCTCAAGCGAGCTAAATCTCGATAGCACTTCGCTTCGCAGTCGAATCTACAAAATAGTTTATAACGGTCTTAGAATTTATAATTTATACTAACAAAATCAGCTAAAAACTGTTGAAATTTGGAGTATGCGACCACAAATAAATTAACCGATCAGTGGTCTAGTGGGTAGAGCTTTTGCTACTGAAACGGCAGACTATTGTTCGATTCCCGGTCAGGTCAAACCAAAGACAATGAAAAATTGGTATTCACAGGTTTTCTACTTGACGTTCAGCGATATAAAGGGACAGTGTGAAGCTTCCGCCGTGTGTGGTAGACAGTGGCAGCTCGATTCGAAAAAAGGTCCCTTTGCTATCTCCTGGTCAAGGCAACTTGGTGAATAAATATGTAACTACAAATGGCAGATCTTGGGTTTTGAAGGCTGGCCATTAAAGTAAATTTTTACCGCGCTTCAGTTCACTTTGCTGCTCTTAGCTTCGATTCCTTGTAAGCCCCCCACCAATTTTAATTTTGTTGGGTAATACACGATTAGTTTCAATAGCTTACACGTTGTATTGCGATGAAATTTGGTATGTCCAACAGTATCAACAAAAGTGTGTGTAAGTGTAACTGTGTACTCATGGCATTAATTTAAACGGTAGAATTTGCTATCGCGTTTAGCTGTACCAGTTTGGACAATTTTTAAGTAACTAGACTTGGAAATGGGATTTCGGTTCAGTGCCCAGTTGCAACTAGCGGACTAAGTAAATCGATAGTTTTACCGTTTTTGGACTTACTAGGATTGTAACACAATTTAAATGCTTCTCCCCACCATGCTCTCATTCACACAAAAGAGCGGAGAAGCTTCCATCAACCAAAGTGACTATTGCTACCAACAGTACAAGGGTGCCGATCTTGATTGAGCAATGGGGGGGATAGTTTGCAATTTTGCCCTATTTTCAACATTTGAGGGATGAACCTCGACCACGATTTTGTTCAGGTGAGCAAATTAAGTGAAGACCCAAAAAAATAAAAGGTCTTCACCAAAAATGGAACACTTTTTTTCCCGAATTCAAGTGGACAGCTACGCTCAGATGTACACCAGAGTCAAATTATTGGGGGGGGATGCAGATGTAGACCATACTCAAACTATTAGGGGGGGATACAGTCAATCCCCTCGGGTTTCGGCACCCCTGCAAAAGTAGACCTCGAATCAACTTACAATTCAAATGCAACAGCCCAATCGGGTAGAAACAGAAGATGAGTGAGTCCCGCTCCATGAATCGAAATAAAAATATCTGTGTTAGCAATCAGATTCAATTGGTCGATGAAAGGCATTAAATGTGGTTGGAAATCGACAACCTGTAGCCAAACAAGAGTAAGATTAATTGCGAAAAAATTGGCATGAAAATATAATTAAGAATTTGTGCCAGTGCAATGCATTTGTAAGCAGCCAGCTAAGTATAGGGCTACTTTCTTCAACTTAATGACATTGTTGTTCTATATGAAGACTTTCAATAATCACAAAATGACAAATTTCAACGGAGAAAAATTAGACCCGACATTTTTCGATAAAACTTAAAAACAAATAAGTCTCTGGAAATTTTAGAACAGCCAGCCTCTACCGAAAATTTACTTTTAAAAAAGAAGAATACCAACAACCATCAAATCTTTTAAATCAGAAGAATCAATTTAAATCTTTTAAATCAATTTTAAATCTTTTAAATCAGAAGAATACCAAGCTCGGAAAATGGTCAACTCCTAAGCGGGTGCGGATTCGTCCAAAGCATAGCGCACCGTCGCTCTCTCGTGATAGGAGGATAAAGATGCACCAATCAATCAATCAATCAATCTTTCATACTATCAATACCACCTACACCGAAGCGTTTAACGAGTTTGAGGGGCCCATCTTCGCTTCATTGCGCCTGCGGGCAATACAGCAGCTTTAGAAATGTCGCAGCGGCGACCGCGTTACTGTTCGGCCAACTGGACAATCACCTTTAATTCAATGCCGGAAATATTCTCCAATTCTTCTATCAGCTCATCCTGGTTTACGATTCTTCTGTACATTTGCTTACGTCCACCTGAATAGTCTGTCCGGACAAGGAACGTGACTCTTGCGCTGTCTTTCGGTTTTTCATTCTGTAAATCCAGGTAAAAGATTAGGCAATAAAACGATAAATATCAGAGATAGAGAATTTAACTAAAAAATTTCATGTTACTTGACCCGGGCAAACTAGTTTAAAAAATATACTGCAGTCAGTCAAAAAGTTTGATACGGAATCTCTTTATACTGGAATGATTATTCTTCATAGTGTACGAATTACAGTAAATGGACACGGAAGCCCTAGAAAGAAGATCTTGCTTCATGTTTTTCTGAATTCAAATACTGTAGTTTTCTAAATTATTTCTTATCCACAAGTAATTTCTATGATAATTTCATTAGCTCAAGCATTCGTGTTTTGGCTTGTTTCTGTTTCTACAGTTGTCTTGATCAATGAGTCTTATTTTTGTGTAAAAACAGAAAATCTTCGGTCATTTTACGTACCTAATTCCTTTGTAGTTGCTGTTGTATTGCATATTTATCCTTCTGTCACCGCACAGTGTCAGATGCTAACTATTGGACGATTTGCACGCCTCGTTGCGTTAATGACTTCGTGTTTGGAGGAATTTGCACCTGCTTAGGAGTTTCCAGTAATTCAGTGTTCCTCTGGATTATTTTCTTCGAATTCTTGTCCTCTGAATTTGCTGCTTGTTTGAAGCCACCAAGCTAAGATAACAATCGTAAATCGTTTAATCCATGGACGCAACAATGTGACCAGAGTGCGAGTTGAACCCAGAACATGCGATCAGGGTCATCGCAAAAACGACGCTTTTACCTTCTCTGCCACATTGCCGTTTACCTGTTTAATTTTCAGCCGATGCAAAAAAAATTCTGAAAACGATTTCATCAAACCTGAACCCCAACAATTTTCTCCCTGTAATCAAAATCAGTATTTTGATCTTGAAATTAGAAATTTTTACACTTCAATCGAAATGCCACTGTGCTGAGCAATACCATTCGCAATCAAAAGTTGGCTAAAGAGGATCTCTGAAAAAGTTTTCCGCGGTAGTTTTGCTAGTAACGGCAATTATTACGGTTTGTTGAAGGCCAGTAGCGTAAATAAAGATTTGTGTGTGGGGAGGCAAGTTTCTAGGAGCCTCACAATTCGACAGAAATTAGGTGCAGACCAAAAAAAGGTCTTCGCCAAAAATCCCATGGTTTTGTCTGTCGAGTTTAGGGGATGACTTTTATTTCGTTTAATGTTTTCCAGAAATTTGTTACATCTGGGGGGCCAATTTCTAAGTAGGGAGTCCACGTCTGGGGTAGGCAAATACTTTTCCTGCTTCTTTTAGTTACGTCAAAGCGTTGTTTAGAAATCCCTGCGCCCTACTTGCACTAAGTTGGAATATAGACCTTAGAACCAGCTTCACCAGATATCATTAAATTATATTGTATTACCATGTAAAGTTCAACTGTGCAGATTTCTATCAAAGCTACACTGTGATGTTTGAACTTTCCCCTCATTTACGCTTCACCATCATCATTATTTTATTTTAGTTTGGGAAACAAGCTCGCAAGTAACTAGCAAAAATAAACAACCAAAACAAATTTTTTAAAAATTAAGTTATATATGTAGATTGAGCTAAACTTCGTAATTAAATTTAAAGCAAAATTTTTACATTGTTCCTTTGATAACTTACTACTTCCACTTAGCGGCAGAAACTCAAAACATTCCAACCAGATATACTGATTTAGTACGGACGACAATTTGGTTTTACCTAGCTTTAATACATCTGCTATGGGCAATGTTCTATTCGATATGATGGTTGCAAAACGCGGAATGAATCACCTATGGAAATTAAAAACCAAGATAAATTAAATCAATTGTAGAAGTTTTGCAAAATATGCGAACTTTTATCATAACAATAACCAAAAATGAATCTGTTTCAGTTTATAATTGCTTTCATTTGTCTGCTTTACGTCAACACTGTTATACCTCGTAGTTGATGCATTTGATTTGATTATGATATGACTTTGTTTCTTGTTGTGTCTCTTTTGTTTGCGCTTCGGCAGTTAATAGTTTTGAATGCACTTGTTAAAAGTCAATATTGTTCCGCTTGCATACGTTTAGCTACATTTCGTGAGCTCGTGTCTGTACTTCGCCAACCTATCTCGCAATTTTCTTAATAACTACACTGTAAGGTGAGAGGTTGCAGATTCGACAACCTCTCAGCTGTTAGGGCTAGGTCTAATGGTCTTTTTGTTGCCTCTTACCGGAAACATGATAATTGAAAACGTTTGTTTTTGTTTTTGCTAGTCACTTGCAAGCTTGTTTCCCAAACAAAAATAAAATAATGATGATGCTCTTATATATTGTCAATATTGCACTGCGATCTATCAACATATTGACTAAACAAAAAGTGTGACCGAGATTTTAACTCACTAAATTGGTGTTGTAATAGATTCCAAACACCATTCTTGGTAAGAAGGAGAAGATTGCGGACGAAAAACAAACACGCTTCCCCAGCCACGACTGAAGATTCACAACAGGATGTTTGGTAAAAACTTTTAGAGAATCCGTGAAATAATCGTGGTAAGGTGCTGCGGTCTAAAAAAAATTTTTAAATAAGTTAAAAAAGTTATTGCTTTTAAGACCAAGACCCGGTATAGCGTACAGTTACATCAAATCGTAGCGTTCAAGTGTACCGTCTCCTTTTCGTATTTTAACAATTTTTATTATTTTTTCGACTACACGACAGCTTCGTTTGGCGCACATTAAGTATAAAAAAATAACAAGGAAGGGTTGATTGATCCATATTTATTCTCCACTCATGAGGAAGCGACGGTGTCGTTTTTATTTGGGACGAATCGTCTCACTTGTTGACACGTATTTGAATTTCCAAGCTTTCCGATTGACGTTTGACTTCTTCCCTCCAAAATTTGCAGCTTGTTCGAGCTACCAAGCTGGTTAATCATTGCTAAGCCCTTTATCCAAGAACGCAACAACGTGACCAGGGTACGAGTTAAATCGAGATCACGCGATCAGGGTTGCTGTAAAAGCCACGCCTTACCTTCTTCGCTAGCATGCTGCCGACTGAATTTTTATGGAGGAAATGAATATTAAATTTTAACTGTAGACCACTAAGAGATTTCGCCAAAAATGCACTGGAAAGATACTCAGCTACTGACAGTATTACGGATGAAGAATTTTGGTTGTGTTTGATTATAAAACTTCACAGATCTTGAAATATTGCTAAATTTTTTAAATTTTTGATCAAGGTCCCAATCAATAAAACTTACCCAATTCCAAGAAACAATTAAAATGTCTGTGTTGAAATCAAATGAACGGTTGAAAAGCAGAGACATATACAAGTTGAAAAAATCACAAATTCGATGGTACATGTTGTCCCCCTGATCCCATTTCATGAAAACAACTGGCTTGTCAACCACTACATCGCAGAACGATGGGTTCATTTGGAAGTCTTCGATTTTCGAAAATTCTTTCAATTCTGGAAACCTGTAGCAGATTGGCTGGTTACGGCACTGCAATTCTACAAATTTGGGGTAAAGTGGTTTTGGCCAAGCGTTTTTTCGATGAAAACATGTGATTTCTGGAACACTGTCCGGCTGATAGAGCGACGATGCGTTCGTCTCTGGAGCGGGCGGTCTGAGATTCAAATCTCGGGCCGGTCAAATTGCACACAGATTAGCCAATGACTCGCCACCACTGCGACATTTCTTCGAAAAAAGCTGATTGACTGGGCGCAATGATGCAGAGAAGTGTCTCGCAAACTCGATACAATTCGGCATAGTACAGTGAGAATGATGAAAAACTTGATTAATTTCTGAAACGCTTTGCAGGGAGGTGTTTGAAATCTCATTTCTGCAGTACCAGAACAACTGGAAGCTATTATGTTGTCACATTTTCGACCAAAATCACCAAATTGATACATAAGTAAAAGGGTATTGAGACAAAGGGGAGGAGGCAGATTCTAGTCGGGGGAGAAGGCACATGAGCCAGCAAAAACGCACGATTTTTATAAATACTGGATTCAACTACACTATTTTGTATTTAGGAATAAAGTCTTATACGGCCTCTTTATCGCTCGGTTTATGCGCAAAAAGTACCGTATATTTTTTTGTCTTTACCTGTTTTCAAGCTTGAAAATGCGTCTGGAGAGTGAAGAAACGCGAGGTACATTTTCGAGACCCCTCAGGAACAATAGCCCAAAAGCCCCCTTAATACGGTCTTAAAATGAAAACTAAACGCCAAGGATTCTTCATTTGATTTTTGAGGTCATGTAAATCGTCTTATTGTGAAAACGGATCAATATTTACAACAGCTTTAAGCCTTAGACAAACAATACTATAAGTAATTTTTAGTACCGTACATTAACAATTCAAAAAAGAAAGTACCGTATTTTAACTTTGGCTCTACTAGTTTGAGAAATTTCAAAGTCCGTAAAAGATATTAAAGAGTAAAGCTAAACGTTTAAGCTGGTGTGCCTAATGCAAAATATTATTGCTTGAAAAGGAATCTTACCAAGATCTCAGTCCTCCAGTGACATGCTTGTTGTATTCCTGCCGCAAAATTACTTCTCTGTTGACATCGCAAGCCCCCCCGATCTCGCCGCTTGTAAACACGTCAACAAGATGAGGAGGCCAACGCCTGGACGTCTTCTTTGTCAGATCCACATAAAGCTTGTTGGCAAGACACAATTGCATCCACCTTTGAAAGAACATTTTTTTTTAAGTAGGAAAAAATAGAGAGCATTTGGAATGACGTCCACCGACATTTAAATAAACATTAAAATATTTTGCCCTCTTACTCAGTGCATTGTAGGGAAGATATTCTTCCAGTGCATGCAGGAAACAAGCTGTCCAGTTGCTTTCTGATGTAGCCAAAATCTCCCTAAACATTTAAACGGATAACCTACAATATGAAACATTGTATAAGAACACGGGCTCAGTTTTGCTCAAAATTTAAAAACACTACTAGGCTCTGCATAAAAAAACTAATTAAAAACTTGGGTAGGCGCTACGTATTCGTAAGTTTCATAGCCTTTCTATTTTGGCATTGTTGATTTGTCTTACAATAGTCATGATCTATTCTATTGCATAACAAAATACAAGTTTTAAGTTCTAACAGAGTAAATTTGTGTCACCGTATTCTTCAAGAAAGTTAATAACAAAATAAGGATGAAAATTCGTGAAAATTTAAAAGCAACCCATGCAGGCTTAGCGCAAACTTTACTATAGTTTTCATAAAAAAAAAAGATATAAGTACAACATGATTTGTGACGTGGGTTTAAACCCTAGTAACGATGTTAAATACTTGGATAAGAAAGTCTTTTCACGGCACGGGCCTATCAAAAAAGAGCAAAGGGAATGCTGAAGCGTTTGCTCGTTTAACCTTTTAGAGGTGGTCAAGTTAGTTTTTAAGCTTTGTCTCCTCCTAGCGTACAATCGCATACGATCAAGCATATTCTTTGTTTATTTCAATAAATTTTACGCCGATAAGGGGGTACGCTGGTAGACCGGGACTTTGAGACCCGTTTTACACTGGGCGCTAAAATCGTGAGTGTACAATTGTATTTTTAGTTTGTTTTAAACAGAAATTCAGGAAGCCCGGCGTGCCACCTTTCCAGCGTAGAAACTGCTGGTTGGTTAAAATAAACTAGAGACATACTGTACACTCACGACTTTACGCGCAGTAGACTGGGTCTAAACGCTTAGCACAATTAAATGCCAAATGTAGATCAAGACTAAGCGGGTGCAAGAAGCTGGTACCCCCAAAAATAGCACTACCGTCGCTTTTCAACACAGACTAATAAAGATGGAAACAAATAATCAATAAAATTATACGATCAAGCAATAACCAACTTGGATCCAATAATTCCAGTGTTCCCTTCCTGTGCATGAGTGTGGCGAGTTAGGGCGGTATCTTTTCGAAGCTTCGCACTTTTCCTCAAAACCATAACACTCGGGAATTTCATTCTCCTATAAGTTGCATACAACGATAAGATAATGTAGATGATGGTTAATCGTAAAGCAATTTACCAGTTTTTAACTGTTTTCCGCGACCCCCGCCTAATGATTGGCTTTAGCTACGGCCGTGTCCACACCCCCATTCGACATTGAAGACAAGAATCACTGAATAACGCATAAAATTAGAGACTATAAAACTTGAAAATTTCAAAATATAAAACTTCTTATATGCATAACACTGTTAGTCCAGTTTCTTTCTTACCGGTAACGGTTTAGTTTTTGCGGACGAGTTATCTCCCATTCTTCGCTGATGTTCGTAAATTGAAAACAGGTAAGGCGGTAAATCTATATCCTCAAATGAACTTGCCGCGTAGTTGTCAGTAATTTTTAATACCAAAAGCAATTTTAAAGCAATCATTAATGCCATAGTGAAACCAAGGCTCATATTAACAGGTCAATTTACAATCTGCATAATCTTTATCACGCATCAAAAAGTCAACCTACTCTTTGTATATCACGCTTCAAAATTAAAGATCTTTACGCTATATTACTATAGGCGGAAATTACTACTGCTTGTCCTACAACGTATCTATGATAAAGCAGCATTCATTGTTTTCGACCCGCATAAACGACTAAAAAACTTTAGAATCAGTGCAGGTATAGTTTTTTTTTTAAACTTTATTGCTGTGTTCTTGCCAACCATTTTGCAAGCCAAAAGCACTTTGCCTGTATCGACTTTAATTTTTTTAACTGAAAACAATTACGATCACTATTTATTGTACTTTGCTGGAAAGCCAGAAGGGGCTTTTTAACAAGTTATCGTTTCCCCATGCGATATTGAAGATATGCGACAACTGTTGCGAGTTCTAAATTGGCTACCTTACGTCTAATTTGACCTACCCGAAAGCCGAATTCAAGACCTTTACAACAGACGCAAATACGCCTAACACTTGACTAATCATCCAATTAAAAACTATACTAAACGCTGACTGCTCGATCAGTTGTCGAGGTCTGGTTTACAAAAATTCTTGCAATTTAAGTAAAAAGAAGTTTTTGGCTTTAAAAAAAGCTTCACCATAAACATAACTAGATGTGAGTTTGCCAGCAAACCAGTGAACGACCGACGCGTAGCTATTAGCTAACGCTGTGACGCTCAAAAGTACTTTTTGTCTACCGTTAAATCAGCAATTATTATTCAAAAATATCTGATAATAGAACCTCTAGAAAAGTAGAGTGAAAATATTTGTCAGTTAAATATCTCCTGATGTCATAAAACACTGGCACCCTAAGTTGAGCCAGAGAAAAAATTGATTTTTGAGGGGTCCATTTGGGGGGTCCCCGGGGGGAGTGGCACCTCCAAACAATGTCAAAATGTTTTTCTGTTAAATATCTCCTGATATCAAAACAAACTGGCACCCTAAATTAAGTCGTAGAAAAAATTGATTTTTTTGGGTCCATTTGAGGGAGTCCCCGGGGGGATGGCACCCCCAAACTATGTCAAAATATTTGTCTGTTAAATATCTGCTGATATCAAAACAAACTGGCATCCTAAGTTGAGCCGTTCACAAAATTAATTTTTGGGGGGTCCATTTGGGGAATCCTCGGGAGGTGGCACCCCCAAACTATGTCAAAATATTTGTCTGTTATATATCTGCTGATATCAAAACAAACTGGATCCCTAACTTAAGCCATTCAAAAAATTGATTTTTGGGGGTCCATTCGGGGAGGTCTCCGGTGGAGGGGGTGGCACCCCCGAACTATGTCAAAATATTTGTCTGTTAAATCTCTGTTGATATCAAAAAACTAGCACTCTAGCTTGGGTCGTTCAAAAAATTGATTTTTGGGGGCCCCATTTTGGGGGGTTCCCGGTGAAGTTGCCCCAGAAAATTTTGGGAGTAAAAATTGCGTTTGCAGCTCAATAACTTTACACAAAAATTAGATTTCAATGTTTCGTGGTTTAGGAGAAGAGCGTACAAAAATTGGGAAGAAAAAAAAGAAAAAAAAAAGAAATGAACCTCATCGCGGCCAAAAGTGGGTTGGTTGGGATGAAAGGGTATCTGAAGACATACAACCATATGAAATATTTTTTGCCGTACTTAAGCCGTTTTTGACTGAGACCGCTTTTTACGCCAAGCTTGCGGGGCGGTTTTCGGGTTCTAAAACCAAAGTCACGTGACCTATTGCCTTGAAATTTGGTACAAACATATAACTCATTAATCTCAAACTCCTGTCAAAATTTCATGTAGCTAGATCAAACCGTTCTCGAGTTATAAGCAAACGTCTGAAATTTCGCTCTCGTTAGTTGGAAAATGGCCGAGTAAAAACAATGGAACACGCGACTTGAGCGTCGATCATTTCAACTAAAATGTTCAAACAAGCAGTTGCAACTTTACAAGATGCCAAAATTTTGATAGTCGCTTATTCAACCGCGAAGCTTTCTACTAAACACTCTACACTAACTTCTAAAATTTTCATCTTTATCATGTTGGTGTTTTTCTACGCTATGCAGTATCTGGGTTTAGAAAAAATATTGCCTCATTTCAACCGCCTTAAGTTCAGACACCGTTGGTCAACCAACCGTGTACGGTATACTGTACAATCGATTTCAATCTTAGCAAGTGACAATTTTTGTCAGTAAAATAGTCCACTTTTTCAAAGAAAACTCGTTATGCGTTATTCTATGATAGTGCCTTTTTTTAGATTTGGAATTAGGGTGGGCAAAATTTTAGAAATTTTACGAAGTCAAGCAAATTAGCTAGCGTTTAGGTGGTCAAAACTTCAAAAAAAAAAGAAAGAAAATAACTTTGATTGGAATCCAATTTTTGCTTGCCTTACGTAATTCGTAAAAAAGCGGGCAACAAGATTTCAAGGGGGGGAAAGCTTAACCTAAACAGGAGAATAAATAATACGCACAACAACAACAGGGCGTTTACTGTTCATTGCTATAATTAATTTGTGCGTGGAGAAATCCCCACCTGCTTAGGAGTTCCAGTGAACCAATGTTCTTGCGGATTTCTTCAAATTCTTGTTCCCTGAATTTGCTGCTTGCTCGAAGCCACCTAGCAAAGATCTCTCTTTCTTTCATTATACTCGCTGTAATACGCCGAAGCTTGTAACGAGTTGGCGGGGCCTATCTCCGCGTAATTGCGCCGGGGCAACTCAGCTCCATTCGAAGAAATCTCGCAGCGGTGGCGAGCCGTTGGCAACACTGTGTCCGATTTGACCGGCCCGAGATTTGAACCTCAGACCTCCCGCTCCAGAGACAAAAACGTTACCGCTCCACCAACTGGCCGGTGTCTTATCCAATAAATCTTATCCGGTGTCTTGTCCAATAAATCCATAAATCGTCTTATCCAAGGATGCAACAACGTGCCCAGGGTGTTGGTTGAACTCAGATCATGCGATCAGGGTCGTAAAAACGACACCTTTGCCCTCGCGCCCACGTTACCGACTGTTCCACGCCCGCAATCGATTTTAGTTAGCTGTGTTTTGCACGCCCTTATAGCAGAGCTTCCCAAACTTTTTTGCACGCGACCCCTTTTAATCTTCTAAAAATTTCCGCGACCCCTCAAGGTTAAAATAATAAACACTATGAGTTATGTATTTGTGATAATCATTCAATCAAAAAAATAATAACAAGGCAATGGTATTCAGTGTGTACAAAACGCAAGCACGTTTGCAAATACCCTGTTTGCATTTGTGTTTACGGCTGCTTCAACATCATCTGCAGTACGCTTAGTACCGTTATCGTACGACTTTTTTAACCAGCGATCTATTGATTAGAATCTAACCAGTAGTACTAGTATGATAGTTATACCTCTACTTGACTATATACATATTACGCTCCTACTCTTCTACAAACTATCGGTACTACGGCCAGGCTTATAGTCAGAGTTTTGCAATGGGGGGCTGTTACGGGGGTCTGGGGGTGGAGCCCCCAGCGCTCCAAAAATTTTGTATTTTTTTGGTAAAAATAACTTAATTTTAGGCCTATTTTGATAAAAATTAATTCTATCAAAACGTGTAGTGCAAAGCATGAGTATACTTGTTGCATAAATGGGCTATGTGGGAGGTAGCTCTAGCTAGGATTTCAGTTCTCTTACTTACCAGATGGTAAATCATAAAATCCTATATCGGTAGTTCAATAAAACTCTCAAGGAGTAATCTATTTCGTCTATGTTTTATAGAGAAAGGTATAATTAGGGGGCTAGTAGAAGGAAGTTTGAGAGAAGTGATTGGTAATTTACTAATACTGAATAGCCCCCTTTTCCTCTTATTCCTGAACTTACATAATTTTTGATGAAACCAATGTTAAGCATTTTCAATAAGCGATCACATTTGGATACCGATTTTTGGCTATGTTTCAAAGCTTTTTTTTGATTTATGAGTTTTATTTTTGACAAATTAGCCCCTCTCTTAAATAAATGTTTTAAAAATATGCTTTAAATCATTTTTGAGTCTATTCCAATGCAAAAGCTAATCTTAAAAGTGTTAAAACGTGCTATTTTCTTTATCCTGCATTTTGTTTGGCAGGCCAATGGGGTGGTTACACTTCTGACTGCAGCACTATACAAGCATTGAATTTGGTCTGCATAGTTCGATTCAGGGGTACCGAAATTCGGGGGAATGGGGGGATATATTTTCCCCAATGATTTGACTGCATCCCCACCCAATAATTTGAGTGTGGTCTTCATCTGCATCCCTCCAATAATTTGACTCTGGTGTGCATCTGAGCGTAGGTCTCCACTTCAATTCGGGGAAAAAAAGGTTTCCATTTTTGGTGAAGCCTGTTTTTGTTTTTTGGTCTTCACTTAATTTGCTCACCTGAAAAAACCGTGCTCGAGGTTAATCCCCCCAATGTTGAAAATAGGGCAAAATTGGGGTAAAATTGCAAATTATCCCCCCCCCCAATGCTCAATAAAGATTTGCACACCTGGTTCGATTATGTGTAAACCAAAGTGACAAAACAAAACAAATTAGGCATCCAGCTGTGCTATATGATACGAATGGGGAAACGTTTTAATGACAGTCATGAGTCGCTAAGACTATACCAATTTTACACTTCCTTGTAACACTTGTAATTCTCTTTGCGACCCCTGAAGGTTGTTACGCAACCCCTTTGGGGGTCGCAACCCCTAGTTTGGGAAGCCCTGGCTTATAGATAGAGGCAATTGGCTTCCTTTGGCTTGTATGCATGGGCGTCGGCAGGGGCAGGGGGGGCAGAGGGAAGTTAAGACCCCCCTTGGATTTTCACACACTCTCTCTTAAACCTTCCAAATTTCAAAAATTCTTCCGTTTTTAGTTGTTAATACTAGCCCCATTCTCATTGGTCCCCCCTGAAAAATTTTCTGCCAACCCTTGTGCTTGTATGCTTTTATTTATGCACACAATTAGCTGAAGTTTGAAAAAAGTTTTTGGATTGTTTTCAAACTGTTCACGAATTGAGATACGTTTTTAGACGGAATGGAAGTTTCCGTCGTGCAGCTGGAGTTTTGAATTTACAGTTCGAAAAGGTCTCAAGAGACATTCTACTGCTCTAGATCTGTTTTGTCAGAGAAATGAGAACTACTTGAGGCTATAAAGAAGTGCCCTATAAACCTTGTTCTACTATTCCTTTTATCCACGAAAATAGAACTAATCCTCTTTAATCCATTGGCAACCCTGCGCTTCGAAATTTGTTGACATTGGAAAAGGATGATTCTGCAAAATTGCAAAATTTCTCGCAGACAAAGCAACGAACATCGCATAGCTTATTCTTTTCTACGCGATGTTGGAAATTTGGCAAGAAATTTGGAAAGTCATCCGTTTCTTACGTAAATTTGGCAAAGCCATCCTTTTCTGATGTCACGAAATTTCAAAACGCAGAGTTGCCATAGCTGGTATGGAATCAAACAGATTAAATCTATTTTTGCGCATAAGGGGAGTAGTGGAATAAAATTTTGGGCTCCTCAAGTAGCTTTCGGTTATCTCAAGTACTTCTCTATTCTTAAAACCAATCTCGAGCGGTATCTTTTTAAAAGATTTACTGCAAGTCAAAATCGACACCTTTTCCGACAGCATGGTCGTCATGGAATACACCATATTTTGAGTTTATGGACAAGGGTTTCACCATGTACGAAGTCACCCGGTTTAACCATTCAAGACAATGATGGTTTTACCGTGATTGACATTGTAATATTATAATAATTAAATATGATATAGAGGGGACGCGTCCTTCGCGTTCCCTCGTCGAAAATCAGCTTTCCTCACGGAAAGAAGGCGTTCTGGCTGATTCAGGCCCCGCGCCAGGATGGTGTGACTGGGGGGGGGGGGCAAAAATTAATTTTGGGGGGGCACGAGAAGTTTATTTATATGAATTCGAGAAGGGCACGGGGGCACGAGAAATTTATTCCAGTGAGGATCAAACGAAAAAGGTGAAGACCAAAAAAAAAAAAAAAAGGTCTTCAGTTCAAAAATTTCCACCAATTCTGGTGCTCGTCTCAAAATTTGTGCGATTTTTCACGAATTCTTAAGTGAAAATCAAAAAAATTAAAAAAAAAAAAGGTCTTCGTCGAAAAAGTTTCATGAAATCCGATGGGAGTCCACAAAAATTACGAAAATACGAGCGGTAAACACGAATTTGGGAGTCTCAGGCCTCGATTTGCACTCCAATAACCCCGAGCCTGTTAAATTCTGTGGGGCACAGTCCTCGCTTGGGGGACACAATTTTCGTATGGGGAGCCCAAGCACTCATTTCGGGGAGCACGGCCCCCGAATGCCCCACCGTGGCGCCGGGCCTAAGCTGATTCAACACGAAAACCTTTTTTTCGTTGCACCAAGAGTCCAAGAGTTTTGGACAAAAAATAGCCAATTGAAACGAAGAGATCTTTTTTACCTGTTATGAGCAAGAACTTTTTATTGACCAAAAACGTTTTCACTCCAGGATGCGTCCGGTTAAGGCTATGGAAGAGCATCCTCCCATCCAACACTTAACAGTTTTAAAGTGCTGGTAATGTATAAAGACAATGGTTCAACTCACCTTTACCGTATCAAATACATTTTTCGACTTTTTGTTGATCAGGGTTTCCCAATCTTTTTATAACCGTGGCCCAATTTCATTTTGAAAATTTTCCATCGCCTACTTTTTAAAGTTTTGCTTAAATTGGGAATGACCAAATGACTCGCTTATCCTGAAAATTTATAACAAGTAGCTTTGCGGTGAAAGGTGATCAGATTGAAATTCCTCAATTTTCTAAGAGTCCTGAGGTGGTCTCCCAAAAAGAAAAAATATCTTCTCGTCAAGATCTCTCAAGGATCTGCGAGTCCAGCTGTGATCTCCAAAAATTGGGTGGTATCAAAAC
Source organism: Trididemnum nubilum (assembly GCA_963965965.1). Classification (NCBI taxonomy): domain Eukaryota; kingdom Metazoa; phylum Chordata; class Ascidiacea; order Aplousobranchia; family Didemnidae; genus Trididemnum; species Trididemnum nubilum. The sequence continues at coordinate 12,600,684 of OZ014482.1, read as the reverse complement.
TTATTATCTACGTAAACAACTTATTGCTTTGGTAATAAGTTTTGTCAAAACATGCCCCCCCCATTCTGGTGGTGAAAATATGGACATCAAAGATCCAATTTTTTAAATAGCTTTGTGGCCCACCGCAAAATGTTCCTATGGCCCACTGGTTGAGAACCATTGTTGTAGATTTTATGCAAGTTATTTTTATTTTTTTGTAGTTTTTAATTGCACTTGGAAAACGCTATATAATTTCACAAAAGCGGTATGTAGGCTATACTTTTTCAACTAACTTATTTTTGTTGTAATATTTGAGTGAGTTATTATAATAGAATTCGTCTAATTCATTATCGTCTAATTCGCCAGTTTATTTAATCGTCACGCTTTCGTCAGTCCCGGCAAAATCTTTGTCTTTTACATACATTTCAGTCATCGGCGTAGCCAGGATTTTTGATTGGTGGGGAGAGGGGCGAAACCAGAGTTGAAGTCGAGGACCCAATGCTCGAGACGAAGGCAAAAGACTCGAAAAAAATCCGAGGCCAAGGACCGACTTTTCGAGGACAGACCCTCTCGAGGCCAAGGACAGGAATGCTCGAGGCCAAGGTCAAAGACCGAGAACACAATTTTTTAAATTATGGTCGGCAATTTGTTTTAATTGTTGTCGACAAATTTTTTATTATTTTTTAGTGCGAAAGTATTTGCGATAATACCATTTCGTTAAGTTTTTAATGATATTTCGAAAATAGCACTTTCTAAAAATAACGAATATGATATTTTGAAGTTTTACGCGTTAGCAGCAATGTTGTTTATGTTGCGTAGCGGTATCGTGGCAACGAAACAATTAAGGCCGTAACTCGTGAATGGAAATAACTAAAATCTGAACGTTTAAGTGGTCAATTTTAAGGCCTTAACTACATCAGTTAGGACCCCAGTGCAAACGTCCACTGATTAATAATTATAGATCCCCACCTTTTGTAGTTTAGCCCACACAAAACTTACTGTTTAGTTAAACTATTTCTTTTTACTGAATTTTTTAAAAAATATTGTCATAGTATTTAGGTATTACACAGTAATTAGCGAACATGACATTATTATCTCAAAGTATTGCCAAATACTGTAAATTTATGTTTTATAAATTGACGTACCGTACCCGGTATTTACAAGCTCAAGTTCTTCGAAAAAATAGCGGGGTTCTGGGAAAGAGGGCAACGTCCCCATGTCTCCGTTGAACAATTTTTATGAGTTTTTTTCAGAAAATAACAATTTTAGTGGCTTTTAAAATAAATTACTCAATTTGAAAAAAGAAAATTTGGTAAAAATTAAGTTTCCCCACATTTCCCCAATCCTAAATTTAAGCCAATTTTTTCTTTACCCTTCAGATGCACATATTGCCTACCATTGAATGAGCGAGCACGTTTTGCCTTGCAAAATACACGTTATAAACTTTTACATAAGGTATTTGACTGCAAAGAGTTACCTGCAGATCCCAACAGGGCTGTATAAAGGAGGAAGGCATTAAAGACATTTGCAATTTTCCCCAGGGCTCCCCTTCGAAAGGCTACGATTTGTAGAAGCGTAAAAATAATAAATCATTATTTTTTCTAAAAATGTCCAAGTTTTTTGCGGGAGCTTCGCCTCCTTATCTTTATGAAGTCGAGTGAAAAATTGATTTTAAGTGCAGTGCGCATCGTTCCTGGCATTGGAACAATTATAGTTATATTTAATTTCACATTCGCTTTTTTAACAATTCTTCATGTTGCGTTTTTTATACAGAAACAATAGTTTAATCCATACAGAGTTCTTACAGTAGCTGCGATTTTCAACTAAAAATCGTTCAGCTGATGTGGCTTTGCGCCCAGACCGCTTTTCAGTGATTATAAAATTGCTCTTTCATATCTCAAAATAAATTCTTCACAATATTCGCTCATGTATTTTCAGAACAAGGCGTTCTCAAGATACGTTTTGTGAGTGATATCAGGGATATACTAACGTATTTAGTATAATAGGCCACTGTATTACATTTCATTATCACATTTATCACATACATACTTTCTTCTGAATCCGCCCTTCGATAGGCGCAGTCACGTTTTCGCTTTAGCACCTCAAAAATGCTTGGGTCTGGACCCCCGGATCTCTTGTTATGACCCTGGGCGGTCTTAATAGAGCTTTGCTGTTTGTACGACCGGCATTGAAGAAAAAAAAAAAACGATTCCACGCTGCCTTTTGCCAGCTCATTCTCCGATTAGAGCTTTCACACAACGCCATTTAAAATAAGGTTTATTATGACTTGGCTATCACATAATGTTGTTTTTAAAACAATAAAGAAATGAAACGAATTGACAGACCGGAAGTTTAAATTATTTTTTGTTTGGTTATTTTTCTTTTCATCCAATCAAGAAATAATGCTGCCCTCAAGCCGAGGACAAGACATTTTCCAGAACTCGTAGGCTTCGAGGCCAAGGACTTGAGCTTCAAGATCAAGGCCAAGGACTTTAAAATATGTCCTCTAGGCTAAGAACATCCTCAAGGACCCCACTTCTGGCCCAAACGACAAATCTCATGCAATGACGTCATCAAAAATTTTCAAAAAAGGAACTTTTTATGGGGCAAAGATATCGTACAAATGGATGGCCAGAAGCAGTGGTCTGATTTACCAAAGTAAAAAAGTGAAAATGTCTAAATTGGGAGGCGTGTTGAGTAAACAAGTCCAACTCAAACAGGCCATGGACGAGGGTCTGAGGGCGAAGCCCCAGAAGCTGGACGATTTTTTGGAAAAACAAGCTATTTTAATGCCATTGGATAGCATTCCGCATGTGTTCAGAGCCATTTGAAAGAACTAGATTTTTAGCATTTGAAAGTCAATTGAAAAAATTAAATTGTTCAATCCTCCTTTTACTTACAATTTAAGTTTAAAACACGTTTAAAATCTTGAATTTGGGATTTGATTTTATAAGTTATTTGGCCCAGGGAGGGGAAACAATATACATTGCCGCCTGCAATGTTGTAGAGGTAAATAATAAAATAATCCAGGCGAAGATATTCCTTATATATTTTTGTTTTGTCATGAAAATAACCAGTACAGGAGTACATGTACGGCCACAGGGCCCATGCCCTCTTACTTTAAATTCAATAATTTGTTCAATTAGCATTTTCGCTGGCTATTTTTTTTTTCAAAAGTACTGTATATTGTCGCGAAAAACTGGCAAGGTGGAGGCGAATCGTTATTAAAAAATGGTACAATAGATGATTACGCATGCTAGCCATGTTATTGCCCGGGGCGAAATAACATTGCTCTATTTTTTTTCGGTTTCTTTTTTCCTTTTCGGTTGTTCTTTCCACTTTGTTATTAAATTTTGAGTAAAAATGAGCCTCGTGTTTTTACAAAATTTTTCTTGTATAAAAAAATGTAATCAATTTTGTCGTTGCTAATATTCTGACTAAGCAAAAACAAAATTTAAAAATCTGATAACTCTAGAACAGCTAAGACAATGAATTCACAATAATGGCATTTGGACAATATTTTTTGGAAATGGAGGTTCTTGTTACAGAAGCCCTCCGTAACACTGTTGACTGCAGGTGCTCCAGCGAAACTCTGGAGCCTTCATCGTGAGCCTTCACCCTGCCCGTCTGGGCAAACCACAATTGAAATTCTCCAACTTAAACTGTGTTGTTCAGACAAAACAAATAATATGGAACAGTACGGCATGCCAAAGAATAACTGAAATTTAACCTGAAAATAATGAACTAAAAGAGTGCCGTACGAGCGGTCTTCAAAATAAAATATGTCCGTTTGCCAATTGCTCAAATGAAACGGAATGCAAGAGCAGAGGTACTCGGCCAAAAAGCGCATAATTTTTAAAACGTTTGCAGCCAATAACTGTAGGAAATAAAATGACGTACGCAAACTGAGCAAACTAAAAAGCGGCCGAATTCTGAACCTAGAGCAAAGCAACACAAAAAAGGTCAATCGGTGCTGTAAGTGCTACCAGTGTAGGCTCACACCCTATGCTCACTCGTTGGGTCCAGCACCTTATATGCAAGCACCATCCACTGGTTTTTGTCGGCTAAAAACGTGTTAGCGTTTGCTTTCTTTTCTGACCCGACATTGCCTGTAGCCTACCGGCATCTCTTGCGGTTAAAATAACCACATTTAAGTGGAGAAACATAACACCTACTGCACCACATATTGTAATTAAATATTAATTTCATGAAAATGCTATTTCTAAGCAAATCATGTTCTCAATTTCTGGTGGTTTCATTGCGCTTTTCATTTGAATTACGCCAGGAATGAAGACTGACGTATTTTTGCACTGTTCATAATAATTCATCCTCCGCACTATCCTTACTGTAATTGCCTAGCGTTTAGCAAATGCATGTACTCCTTATTTTATTGTTGTGGATCATAGGCGTAGCCACGGGAGGCCCAGGGGGCCTGGGCCCCCTTATTGAAATGCTACAAATGATAAAAATGTCACAAAAAAAGACTATTGTTTCTTCCGTTTCAGTTTTTTTTTAGCACCTTCAAGTACAACAGTACACGCGTACAGCAATAATTAGCAAAAATATTGATACCGGAGGCCCGGGCCCCCTCAATTATGTTTTTGCCAACCAATTTAAATGGGCCCCTACAATAATATTTAAATGGGTCCCCAACAATAATATTGATCTAGGGGGCCGGGGCCTTCTCAATTTAATGTTTGCCAACCAATTTAAATGAGGCCCCTGCAATATATTTAAATAGATCCCAATTTAAATGGGCCCCAAACGATAGTATTGTTTCAGGGCGCTCGGGTCCCTTCAATTTAATATTTGCCAACCAATTTAAACGTATAACCCGAGTGCAATTGAGGTTTTTTTATCCTAAAAGTTACTAACTGTGGCCCTCATCTAATCTTTGTATGTTGAACGTAATGCAATAACCAGGGACGGATTTAACATATGGCACAGTGCCAGGGGCCCCGCGCTCAGATAAGACTTTTTTTGGTCTTCACCTGTATAGGCAGGAAAATATTGCAAAAATGTCAAAGTGCCAGGGGACCAACTCAATGTAAATCCGCCCGGGCAATAACATGATTTGTAGCCGTAACTATGTATCGTCAGGCGCGTAGCCAGAAACTCGCAATGGAGGGGCTGTTTTGGGGGTCTGGGGGCGGAGCTCCCAGCGCTCGAAAATTTGGCATTTTTGTGGCAAAAATTACTTCATTTCAGGGCTATTTTCATTAAAAAATATTGCTTTTAAAACCTGGCTTAGAAATTGGCTGTGCAAACAAGATTAAACTGGTGGCATAAATGGGCTATTTGGGAGGTGGCTAATGGTAAAATGTTTGTTCTCTTGTTTAGATGCTGGCAAATTATAAAATCGAATAGTTCAATAAAACTCACACGGAGTAATCTATTTCGTATACAATTTATAGAGAAAAATAATTGGGGGAGTGCTAATGAAAAGATTTGCGAGAAATGATTGGTAATTAACTAATACTGAATAGCCCCCCCTTATTGCTTAGTTTATGCTGTATTTGTTGATGACACCTATGTTTAGCATTTTTACACCTGCGATCAAATTTGATTGCTTATTTTTGACCATTTTTCAAAGTTTTCATTTATTTGTTGGGTTTATTTTTGTCAAATTAGCCCCCCCTGAACATATGCTTCAAAAATCGTTTTAAATCACTATTTATTCCACTCCAGTGCTAAAAACAGTCTCAAAAGTGCTAAAAACGAAGTGTTTTTCCCATTCTGCATTTTGGTCGACATGTCAATGGGGGGGGCTATAGCCCTCCGCCCCCCCCTGGCTACGCTACTGTGTATCGTACATTTTTGAATAACAATTCACCTCCATCTCGCCAGTTTTTGTGCAACAAAGTACTTTTGAAAAAAATTAGCTACAATAAGGGGAATGCTCATTGAACAAATTTTTGAATTGAGAGAGCCTGGGCTCCATGGCCGTATATGTACTCTTATAACTGGCTGTTTTCATGATAAAACATTAATCTCTAAGGAAAATATTCGACTGGATTGTTATTTACAGCTAAAATATTGCCGTAGGCAATGTACTTTACTTCTCCCTACCTGGGCCAAATCACTAAATTTAACCCCAAAATGCAAGATTTTAAACGTATTTTGGATTTAAATTGCAAGCAAAAGGGGAACTGAACAACTTAGTTTTTTCAATTGGCTTTCAAATGTTGAAAATCTACTGTAGTACTTTCAAATGGTTCTGAATACGTGGGAAATGTGATCCAATGGTATTAAAATAGCTTTTTTTCCAAAAACGTACGAAAAATTGCCCAGCGGCTGGGGGTTTCGCCCCCAGACCCCCATAGCCTCTGACCGCTGGGGGCTCTGCCCCCAGACCCCCGTCTGTGATGCGTTTGAATTAGAGCTCGACCGATATATCGGTTGGCCGATGAATATCGGCCAATATCAGGGTCAAGCCGATATATCGTATCGGCTATCTACCACCGATAAATATATCGGCTTAGCACAGTTGCCTTAAACTGTTCATTTTTGAAAGCAAGCACGACCGTTCTTGACTATTGATTGACAAATCGTGGTATTTTTGGTTTGTTTTTTCATTGAATAATACTGGAGTGTGACTGGTGTTTGCAATAGTCTTTCTTTGGAGGAGAGTTGGTGAAGCTTTTAGAGTCAAGTTAAATGAAAAATAGTGACAAAATTTTATATTTCATAAGGTAACATATCGGTATCGGCCTAAAAATTTCCAAAATATGGAGATCGGTATCGGCCTGAAAGAGTCATATCGGTCGAGCTCTAGTTTGAATTACAATACACTTTTTTACTTAACACACGTCTCTTAATTTAGACATTTTCGCATTTAAGCTATTGGTTTAAGCCCTCTCTTTGAAGAAGTTCCAAGTTAACATGCCAAAACCACGCTACGGCTTCTGATCTTCCATGCTACGATATCTTTACCCCCACAAAAAATTTCTCTTTCGAAGTTTCTGATGACCTCATTGCATATGATTTGTGGTTTGGACCTCCCCCAATCAAAAATCCTGGCTACGCCTATGTTGTGGACAGTAGCGTAGCCAGGAGGGGGGGCGGTGGGGCTATAGAACCCCCCCCCATTGGCCTGCCGACCAAAACGCAGAATAAGGAAAATACCACGTTTTTAGCACTTTTAAGACTCTCTTTTGCACTGGATTAGACTAAAAAATGCTTTAAAGCATAGTTTGAAACGTTTATTTAGGGGGGGGAGGGGGCTAATGAACTGCCAACCAAAATGCAGAATAAGAAAAACACCACGTTTTTAGCATTTCTAAGACTGTGTGTTTGCACTGGATTAGACTATTTTGAAACGTTTATTTAGGGGGGGGGCTAATGGACTGTTGACCAAAATGCAGAATAAGGAAAATATCACGTTTTTAACACTTCTAAGACAGTCTTTTGCACTGGATTAGACTAAAAAATGCTTTGAAGCATAGTTTGAAACGTTTATTTAGGGGGGGGGCTAATAGACTGCCGACCAAAATGCAGAATAAGGAAAATACCACGTTTTTAGCCAGTAGCGTAGCCAGGGGGGGCGGAGGGCTATAGACCCCCCCCCCATTGACATATCAACCAAAACGCAGAATGGGGAAAACACTACATTTTAAACACTTTTGAGACTGTTTTATGCACTGGAGTGGAATAAATAGTGATTTAAAACATTTTTTGAAACGTATGTTCAGGGGGGGGGCTAATTTGTCAAAAATAAACCCAACAAATAAATGAAAACTTTGAAAAATGGTCAAAAATAAGCAATCAAATTTGATCGCAAGTGTAAAAATGCTGAACATAGGTGTCATCAACAAATATGCTATAGCCTAAACTAAGGAATAGGTGGGGGGGGGGCTATTCAGTATTTGTTAATTACCAATCATTTCTCTCAAATCTCTTTTCATTACCCCCCCCCCCTCCAATCTCTTTTCATTACCCCCCTCCAATTGTATACGAAATAGATTACTCCGTGTGAGTTTTATTGAACTATTCGATTTTATAATTTGCCAGCATCTAAACAAGAGAACAAACATTTTACCATTAGCCACCTCCCAAATAGCCCATTTATGCCACCAGTTTAATCTTGTTTGCACAGCCAATTTCTAAGCCAGGTTTTAAAAGCAATATTTTTTAATGAAAATAGCCCTGAAATGAAGTAATTTTTGCCACAAAAATGCCAAATTTTCGAGCGCTGGGAGCTCCGCCCCCAGACCCCCAAAACAGCCCCTCCATTGCGAATTTCTGGCTACGCGCCTGGTTGTGGATATTGGTGCTTTGTAACCGCTGTGGTTTAGTAGCTCTATAACAAAATTACTTGAAAACACATACTATTCAAATGTTCTATGGATTTTTTGAATGTACAGTATGTTTAATTTAAAAAGAGCCAGTGCTTCGGTAGCGCCGGAAGGCGCCTGGTATCACTTCAGAAGAACTCAAAAAGTACCTTAAAAATAAAATTTAACAATTAGCATTTCGTATAATATAACAGCACAGATCTACTATAAAATACAAAATACTTGTGCACTATTAAGGAAATAAACAATATGAATTTGTCAGTCACACATGCTTGGAGAAAAGATAATTTCAAAAGTGTTTTTAGAATTAACTGCACAAAAATGCTGATAAATTTTATTGTTTTATTTTACCAATAACCAGTACTTAAATTGTAAAATTTTGCATGGGGGGACGCTTTTGCAGCCCTGACCAATCGCGTTTGGCCTGAAAAAGTACTTCGGTGAAATTCATGCAATTCTGTCGCCCAAATTGAGTGAAGACCCCCCCAAAAAAAAAAAAGGAAAAAGATCTTCACGGAAATTGAAGTGTCTTTTCCGCGAAATTAGGTAAAGACCAAAAAGAAAAAAATAAAGTCTTCGCCTCAATTTGGGACCATGTTCGGCCGGAATTCGGGATTTATTCGTGCTGGCTGACTCTTTCGATGGGTAGACGCTTAAATCTCGATGGGGGGACGCTAAATCTCGATGGGGGGACGCTAACTCTCGATGAGGGAACGCGTCCCCCCGCCTTCTCCCTACAATTTAAGTACTGCCAATAACCAAAGAATAAACATAATCAGAGATGGGTTGCAGGCTGCAGTGGAGAAAAACCAAGACCTAAAGGGTAAATGACAGAATTTTGTAATGAATTATGAGCATTAATGCCCGCTTGACTTTGCTCTATCCAAGCTAACTCAGAATGATACAGAGTAAATAGGTTTTTCGAGTAATATCAAGCGTTTAGTGCTTCATCTTTCCCCTTGCATTTTCATTGCAAGTTTTAACGAAATTAGCTGCTTAATTGTATTCTCTGTATTAATTTCGTATTACGCTTGCGTTGGCTTCATACGGTTTTCAAAATTCCGAAGCGTGATTGTTTCAAATGCAAAAACTGACAAGCTACGCATTTGAAGTGCTTTTGCGGTAGTTGGCTTTTGCAAATTCAAAACCAGCAAGCCACGCTTTGAAACTATCTCGCGCCGTGTAAGTGAACCAGTGCGATAGCGACTCTTCCGCTGACTCGATTTTGCGAGAATCACTGGCACGCAGTCTCAACGTGTAAGAGACTTTTACGAGTTGCAATCGTATGCGAGCATCGCGTTAAAATCTTTTCCGTGTGAGTGACTGCTGCGATTTGATTTTTTTGGGGGCGTGTCTGGCGTAATCGCGCAGACAAAATCTCACGTGAATCTTGCGCCGTGTAAGTGACCTACACGATTTGAGAAAGAAAAAGGGCAAAATGTCGATTCTCGCAGCTAAAAGTCGCCCGTGTAAATGCGGCTTAAGAGTTAACGGTATAACTGCGCTTTCTACGTTTCATTTCAGGATTATAGTCAGAGCGAAATCACAGAAAAGCAATGTAAGCGCCAAGTAAACAAGCGTTATAGAGTTTTTACCTGTCTACGTAATTCGTCAGTTCCTCAAATTCGTCACTTTTTTTTAATCCCCTTGAAGTGACGAATTAGGCAAAATCTACTGTATGAAATTTTGATGACGGCTAGACCGTAAAGTTGCAGGAATGCATGATATGATGTAGCACTATCAGAAGAAAAGAGAAATATATTTTTGTTGCTAAAAAAAAAAAAAACGCAAAAAGGAACAATGGCAATATTACAATAAATGATGCTTTGCCTGCGGGCAACTGCAAAGGGATCATAGTTTTCAAGTCAAGTAGCAACCAAGTCATTATTACACCTAACAAAATGTATCAGTCAGTTTTGGTGTTGAATTAATTGTTATACAATCAAAAGCAAGAAAATATTTCAGGATAAAAACAAAGTATAATGCACAGCAATAAAAGTATAGGCATACTAAATTCAACATTTTCAATACATATAAACAAACTACAATAAACAATTTAAATAATAATGGGCTTATAGTATGCTAAATTGATTTAGAACCAATACTAGTTAAATATATGAAATATACCAATAATAAATCAATATATAGTACATGAATAAGTTGAGTGATAAACAAAACGACCAACAACGACAAAAATATAAGTTTAATTGCGTTTATATTTCTCTATTAGATGCTTTTAATAGCTCCTTAAACTTCAGAAAAGAGAATTTTTAAATTTCTAATCGAAAATCGTTCCATATTTTATAATTTTTGGTCCAATGTATTTTAATTTTTAATGAGCATTGACATTGCAGATTTCAAAACGGAAAAAAAATGTTGTCACTGGAAGTTTGGCGAGTAAGATAAGATGAAACTTTTGTTGCATAAGAACAGAGGTGCAGTCGAGGACACACGGCTCGAGGCCAAGGCCAAGGACACAAAAAAATCCGAGGCCATGGCCAAGGACCAAGGACACAAATGCAAGTGTTTTCCTCAGAAAAAAGGTCTTAAACAAATATTTCGGTCGATTTCCAAAAAAAAAACGGTCTACAAAAACATTTTTCTGCCGATCTACAAAATTTCAACCTTTCAAAAAATAGTGCTCTCCTCGAGCCGAGGGCAGGGCAATTTTCGAGGTCTTGAGGCTTTGAGGCCAAGGTCAAGGACTTGAAAATGTGTCCTCGAGGACGTCCTCGAGGCCAAGGACGTCCTCGAGGACTCCACCTCTGCATAAGAACAACATGATTCAAAATTATTTGGTAGTTTTTTTATGCGTAAATTGATGCATAATCTTTGCAATTTCGAACAAAAACAGATCATTGAGCTTTAGGACCATAAATTTGTAGTTGGCTATTGTGGTGAAATGCTATCTTTAATACGTGTTTTAAAAATTATACGTAAAGCTTTATTTTGTTGTCTTAGTAATTTTACTAAATACGTCTTGTGGGAAGAAGCCCAGACAGGCGAGGCATGAAGGAAATGGGAATGAACAAGGGAATAGTATAAAGTCAACAAAGTATTTTGAGGAAAGCAATAGCTTATTTTTGCAATAACACCGAACCGACAGATTGAGCAATTTTGCTTTCAAGACTATTGATATGAGTTTTATTTTTTATTGAAGAGAAACTATTTTTCTAGATTTTGTAATTTGTCCATGTAATAATTTGAAATATGCAGTACAGGAGAACTGCTGACTTAAAGACCAACCACACTGTCATGTTCGCAGTCTCTGCATAGCATATAAATTTTAGACATTCTTTCTATATAGTTAGAAAACCGATTGAGATTAAGAAACTGTGTGAATTTTTTTTTTTTCTAAGTACGACCCTTAAAAGACAGCTTTTCTCAATAAATTAATATATTTTTCCTGTAAAAATTTTCAATATCAAATCTGACATGTAGGGTAAAATTTGCTTAAAGTAATTCTAATTATAGCCTTAATTTTAGATTTTGTACATATCTTTGTGTGCGTTTTTTTTTTTTTTTTTACTGTTTACTTTTTTCAATGTCACCTTGAAGGGGGCAACTGACTTGAAGACCGAATGGTCATTTTCGCTGTCTCCTGGTTTGGTTATTCTGCTTTCACAAAATGTGTTGTGTTGTTAGTGTTGAACCATTCCGAATAAAAGTTGATTGATTGATTGATTGATTTTGAATGATAGAAATATTAAATATTGAATGAATGATCATTAATTCGTGAATATTGTAAAGTAAAGATACCGTTTTAAATCTCGTATAATCAATGATATTAGTGATTTGGATGGAAAATCTCTAATTTAAAATTTTACCGTTTTCCTGCTTTATGCGGGATCCCTCGGAGTTACGTCGGACTGGATTGTGTTGAACCATTAAACAGCGTTCAACACGGATACACGATTGTGTTTTTTTTGCTTGAGGAATAGCGGAAGTGGTTCAGTCCAGTGGTCCAGGTTCAGTGGACGATCACCCATTTTCAATTTGAGGATACTAGGCAAAGGTATAGGCCTAGGTTTTGTAGGCATTAGCAATAGAAATATTATTCGCTTCCGCATATTTTAGTTAGCAGTCAAGCTATTGTGGGCTAGTTAACGGTTAAGGCAATGTCTCATGTCTGTTGTGAATTGTGATTCTGATTGATTTTCTAGAGACACTGATTAAAAATTGTACGGTAGTTATGATTAAGGCAACTAGTGTTATGTCATTAATTAAATTAAGGATATTTCCGTTAGCCTAAGAAGTAAACAAACTTGGTAGGCTACTATGAAAGTAGGAAGACACGAGAATCAAGAATCTGAAATGGATTAGGCTACTGGAAACGAAGTAACTTAAGCACCCCGTGCGCAGTTAAATAAGCAAAGATTGGGGTGACGTCACTCGTTTTCGAAAATTTTTACTTTGATTATTACAGTTGTAAGTTTGGGTTAGGGTTTAGATTAGGGTTAGGGCTAGGATTAGGGTTAAGGTTAGGGTTAGGTTAGGGCTTGGGTTAGTTTTTTAGGCTTTATTACAAAATGTTTGCGTGCACGAAACGTGCGCCAAGCCTTTTCCTACTGTAAAATATTGAGACTATCTGTTTTCCGGTTTACTGCTAGCAGGCTGTCATTGTCAAGTGTGTCATATTTCATTTTCGGGTGTAGTTAAGTATAAGCCGTCAGCTTTATTTTGGAATCTCTGCAACTCGTGTATGAGCGTGGGTGCGCTCTTGCTCCTCTCATGCGTGCACGCATTGGGGTTAGGGCTAGATCTGGAGGATAGCTTAGATTGGAGAGAAGGAGAGAACGCACGCGCGCTCAGGGCATGGTATGGAATGGAATGGAAAACGATTTTTCCATATTCCATACTGGCAATTTTGTTCCATTCCATTTCCATTCCATACCAAAAATCTTCCATTCCATTCTAAAATTTTCTTCCATATTCCATTCCATACTTCCATACCAAAGAAATTTTAGACTGGATGCAATGCAACATAAATTTTGTTGCTTTGCATCTTTGCAATGTTGTAAGCAACCACTCGTGAAGGTGTGCCAACAATACTAACATGCAACGACCGGTATCTGGTATGCATATTGCACATGGTTTCATGCATAGGCGTAGCCTGGATTTTGAATTGGGGGGGGGGGCTAAACCGCAAATCACGCAATGACGTCATCAGAAGTTGTTGAAAAGAGGGACATTTTATAGGACAAAGAATGAAAGATCAAAAGCTGGGCGTCTGATTTGGCTCGTAACCTGGATTTGCTATAGAGGAAAGACTAGAACCACAAGTTAAAAATTTTTCTATCCTATCAAAATTGAGATGCATGGTGAGCAAATTAGTGCAACTCAAACATGTCACAGAGGGGGCATGAGGGTGGAGCTCCCAGCCGCTGGGCGATTTTTTGTAAGTTTTTGGAAAAAAATGGCTATTTTAATGCGATTCGGATCACATTTCGCACATTTTCAGAGCCATTTGAAAGAACAAAATTTTTGATGTTTGAAAGCCAATTGAAAAAATCACTCTCTTTGCTTCAGGTCAAGTCCAAAACTTGTTTAAAATCTTGCATTTTGGGGTTAAATTTCGTGACTTGGCCCAAGTCAGGCAAATCAAGGCACATTGCTTTCTGTAATATTTTTAGCATTAAATAATCCACTCGAAGATTTGCCTTTGAAGATTTTTGTTTTGTCATGAAAATAACCAGTTTTAGAAATATATGTACGACCAGGGCCCCAGGCATCCTCGATTCAAATTCAATAATTTTTTCGATAAGCATTTCCCCTGACTAGGTTTTTTCAAAACCATTTTTTCGCGTGAAAGCTGACGAGATGGAGGTGAATTGTTTGTTTGAAGTTGGTAATTTAAAGTTATTTGAAGTTGATACATGAGGTGCCATAAATGGTTACTAATCATGTTATTGTAATGTAAAAGTTAGGTTGGGACCTAAAACATGTTATTGCATAAACAAGTTTGATGAGTGCCTGAGATTGCACCTTTTAGAACAAAAACACTTAATTTCTCCCGGCTGGTACATTTAAATTGGTTGGCAAAAATTTAAATTGAGAGGGCATGGGCCCGCTGGTCGTCAATATAAGTTATTGCTAATTGCCGTTGTAGGCATGTACTGTTGCACTCCGAAAATGCTAAAAGAAACTGAATAAATAGGCTTTGTGTCATCACTTTTATCATTGGCAGCTTTTCAATTGGGGAGGCAGAGGGCCCGGTCCTTCTGGCTATGCCTATGGTTTAATGATTACCATACAAGTTTGCCCTCACATCGACTAGAACATTTACCGTAATAGAAATACCACACTTTAACAGCAAAAAAAATTACTCTAAGCTTAAAAACTAAAAACATACATAAAATTAAGCTGAAGCAGGGACGAAATAGCAAATACGAGTTTTTGTGACGATGTAAGAAAACAAAATTTACGACTGGACAAATCGTCAGCCTCAAAATAAAAAAAAAATCAAGTCAAATCTATCAAGGTCGTCAACAGTAACATCAATGCTGCAATTAAATTGCAATTTACTTACAATGATGCAATACGTACACTGTTTGCGCAATGTTCACAACCAAAGTTCTGTGATTTGTCGACGAATAATATGCGTAGATGAAGTTCAATACTTCTGTGACAATATCATTATCACTACCCGAAATCGGTATGTATTTTTCTTTAAATACAATGCACAAAATCTAGTATGGAATTGGTATGGAAGTATGGAAGATTGTCTTCCATTCCATTCTTGAAATCTTCCATTCCATTCCATTCTGGCATATTCCATAGCGAAATTTCCGTTCCATTCCATTTCATACCATGCCCTGCGCGCGCTCACACACGAATCACAGAGCTGCTGAAAATAAAGCGACAGAGCTTATTCTTAATGACACCCTCATTTTCTTCATTATATTTTCAATTTCATTATTTTGGAACCGTTGTCATTATTTCATTATTTTCTAATTTCTAAATAATTTGGTGATATTTTTTGAGATCACTGGATCAATTGCAATATTGGTAAATCATGAGTCATTGAAATAAAGACCTTTTTTTTTGAAGATCACCTAAAAACCCTTGCAGAAACTATTGTACGTGATACTTGAAAATTGTCATTATTTATACTTCAAAGTTGTCATTATTTTATGTTTGACTATCATTTTTTTCATTTTTTTTAAGGCAGAGGCTGCTTTTACGTTATGTAACACTTCACTCATAGGATAGTATTACGTAATTTGTAACATTTCAGCGGTGAGATATTTTTTAGTGAATTTCGCCGCTTGGCTCTTGCGGTGTTTATTGAAGCAACAAGACCGCAAGTGCAAGAGCGTGTTGCATCGTAGAAGGTAGAAGCCGAAAGAGTAATTATTAAATTAATAAAAGTGTCTACTGCACTGGTCCAGTTTCAGACATCAAATCGCTGGTGCACCGGCAGCCTATTAAATTGCGTTTTTCTCATTGATTCGGTTTAAATGCAGCACTTTGACACTTTAAATTCGAAGCCCTGATGGCATAGTGGTTAGTACGCTTCGCTGCAATGCCGAGGGTTGAGGCATCAAGTCGCACGGGACACGCTAACCAAAGATGACGCTGGAGAGCTAAAATGCTACAAGTTCCTTTGTTTTCTCTAAAATCTTATTATTAGAGTTAGGGTTGGGGCAGCGATGCCAGCTTGAGAGATAGTAAATTGAATAGCAAAATAAAACAGCTGCCGCCGATGCAGCAGCGATTAGATGTTGGAAACCGGGCCGGTGCAGCAGACGCTGCCTAAATTAATAGCCTAGGGTAAGATCAGGTAATTCCGGACAAAATTCTGCTATTTTTGTTCTGCCTGCTTTCTTCAATCAACTCCAAATCTGTGGCCTTCATTTGTGCATTTCAACACTGGACTTTAATATTTTCACACTGGTTTGAAAAAAATATTTTAAGAATGGATGAAAAAATCGGTCTGAACAGACATGTGTGGAATTACCCTTGAAAGGGTAATTCTGGACATCTACGTATGAAGGCAAAAGTGCAAATTTGATACACTTTGATAGCATATTTATAAATATTATAAAGTGGAATAATATGCTTAGAAGCATAATTAGGTACTTTTTTGAAAATTTTAATGCACTTCGCAGGACATTTGCGCCAGTCTAGCGCCAAATTAGTCATTGCGCCATGTCGATTAAAATGGATAAACCTAAGCCATGTTGATCAAAATTTCCCTTTTAACACCTTTATTGTGGTTGAACTTCAAATGAAGATCTTTATTCTGCAAAATGCGCTTGAATTAGCAGCTGTTTTCAGGTAAAATCCACTGCGAAATTATCATAGAGTCGGGGATTTGGTTTGTTTTGTGCCACGCCAATGCCACATTTATGAATTTATCTGTGATTTTCTGCTGCGAATTGTGGATTTATCAAGTGCAGCTTGTCACTTTTTAATGCATAGCCCTTTTTGTACCTACAGCAATTTAGGCTTTTTTATTTTCTACCCCGAAGCTATCTTCTAAATTGTTTTTTTTTCTTTTACAATCATTTCAACTCGCAAACTCATAGTTTTACAGATTTTTTGAAGTTAGAATTCGACACGGAGTAGGAATGGATTTAACTTTTTCCGGAAAAATACAAGTTATGAATGAATAAACCTACCAGGAATCTGGTTTGCTTGGAAAACAGGGTGTGAGAGCGTGTTTGGGTACAATATAGGACAAATTAATATCTAACCTAATCTGCAAGTGAAAGCTACGCAGAATAGTTTTATTGCACATAAAATGAACTGGCAGTTATTTATTATCGAAATGATAATCCACATTGATATAGCTAATACAAAGACGCACTAATTGCAATTTTACTTTTATGTCCAGAATTACCCTTGGCTGTCCGGAATTTTCCCTGTCCTGAATTACCCGATCTTACCTACTTAAGAACCCGTCATAATAAACCAATTTTTTTTAAAAACACTCTTAAAAATCAACTTAAACCTAGTTTATTGGATTAAAAGTTTAATTGGAATTAAACTAAAATCAACTAAAATCTAGTATTTAATAAAAAAGTTAGATGCAAATTTATGCTGTATGTGGTAATAAATGCAGTACTGGTACATACTAAAACACCTGCATCCTGAAAAAACTTTTTAAAGACTATCAAAATCGTTTTTTATGCACTTGGATTTGCTATTTCTCAGGGTGGTATCACTGCTCGAATCCTAATCCTAATGCAAGGTTTTGAAGAAAATAAAAAAGAAAATTCACCGCGAATCTTTCTCATATCGTAACACGCTACCATGTTCAATGCGACTCGAACCCGTTCACAAGATTCAGCAGAGACACACCCCTGCCACTACACTACCGTGTACTAGCCATAATTGCGTCAAAGTGCCGTATTTAAATTGTAAAAAAGTTTCAATCTGAAAAAAAGTATCAGTTTGTTATGACGGGTCCTTATGCGTTCTACTGTCCTAATGCATCCTATCAAAAAGTATTCTTGCACTTGCAGTTTTCTCGCTTCAATAAACATTGCAAGAGCTAAGTGGCAAAATTCACTTAAAAATGTTTCACCGCTAAAATGTTACAAATTATGTAATATTATCCTATCAGTGAAGTGTTATGTAACGTAACAGCAGCCACTGCCTTTTTTTAATTCAAGGCCTGGACAGTCTGTGCTAGTGCTACCTACAGTACATATCTGATAGTGATATCAGAAATAGACAGTGTAGTGAGTGCAGTGCAGTCTACTGCTACACTGTATTAGTATTTTGTATTTTTACTTTCTAGCACTACCTCTGCCGGTATGTCTGATGTGTAGACTGCTGTCTTGAATTAGCCTTTGTAATACAGGTAGCCTACCTTTATGTCAGACGTCTAACAGTAAACACAACACAGCAGTACGGTAACTTATTAACAGGCTAAGTACTGTAACAACCTTAACTTTGAACTTGTATGGGTACCAGTATGTCATTCTAACTTCATTCTAGCTACTGCAGTAGCCTATGTAACTCTTACCCTACTGTCAATCGGGGCGACTTTGAACCTTTTTTAAGTATTTAGACATGTCACTTCTTGCCAAGTTTGAGCAACAAAACAGCTTATAGGCCAAATGTAACACTTGTGGCCCTAGTAACTGGCACTGCCGTAACTCAAAAAATATTTAGCCATAGTTTCTATCTCAAAAAGGGTTCAAAGTCAACCCATTATTTTTATTTAAGGCAACTTTGAACCCCCAACCAACATTCACATAACCTTCACTTACAGGGCCTAAATGTGCAGGGTTACTTTTGCCTGGAGTGACTTACTGACTTTTATCAATTTACGGGGTTCCAAAAACATTTTTACAAATTGATAAAACAAATTGGATGAATTTAATGATGATTGTAAGAGCAAAAAAAGCAAAATTAGAATTTATTGATTAAACAATTTTGGTTTCAAAAGCCTGTTAATCTTTTTATATGAGGTTTTGCAATGGTGTTCATGAAAAACTTCAACTCTATTTGTCATAAATATTGGATATTGCATCACATAAACTTGTATCAGGAGTAGTATTGCCATATAAAAGCGTTTATAACAGCTGCAATATCTTTTATGATAAATCATCATCATCATCACATGTTAGATCTGGTATTGTCCCGGTCGACGGAGTTGGCCAGATTTCGAATGGTCATTGTCTTTACCTTGCCTCGCCATTTTGTTTGATTATATGCATCCTCTTGATCACCACTCCATTTTTCTTCATCGCATTCTCCACATGCTTTTTCGACGTTTGTTTCGGTTTTCCTCTTCCTCTACTACCGCTTACTTCAAA
Source organism: Trididemnum nubilum (assembly GCA_963965965.1). Lineage (NCBI taxonomy): Eukaryota > Metazoa > Chordata > Ascidiacea > Aplousobranchia > Didemnidae > Trididemnum > Trididemnum nubilum. Next base: position 12,581,639 of record OZ014482.1, on the reverse strand, counting down.
TTTCAAAGCCTTCACTGTCACATTTTCATCTTCTTAAAACATGACTGTACCTCCTCTCATACTGCTTGTTTTAGCCATCCCATCTAAAGACTTGTGTATGCCCAACATGTCCATCAGCTCCTCGCTGTTTCTTTGGTCTAACAGCTTTACACCACAAATCGCTCGAATCATAGCTCTTTCTGTTCTTTTCAAAATTGCCATATCTTTTTCTCTTAAGCACCATGCTTCACTTCCATACAACATTGCTGATCTTACACAACTTTTGTAAATCTTTCTTTTCATCTTCAATGAAAACCAACTGCCTTGAAGTATTTTGCTGCATTCCCTGAACTTTATCCAACCAATTCTTGATCTAGCTGTTTCGCGCTCAGCAGTTGCATTCAATCTGTCCCCTAGATCAGTGAACGTGTTTACAGTTTCCACACCATACGCAGTTTTTCATCTGATCCCTTGAAGTTCTTTACCATACTTCTACATTTCTTACAAACAAAATTTTTATTCAGATAAACTGCAACTTTCTTCTTCTCTGTGCATCTTGCGTGGGCCCACTTTACACATGCTGTACGTAACATCGAGTTTGACATAACTCTTGTTCTACACACGCCACAAGGATCAATCTTGCTGTTGAACGTTTCTTCCTCCATCCCACTCACCATCAACTTAGCCTTTCCAAGATTGACTCTCATCCCTTTGCTTTCAAACGCCTCTCGCCATTCATCAAAGTTCTCTCTCAATTCTTCCATAGTTTTCCCATTAGAATTAAATTGTCGGCATAAAGAATTTGCTTCATCCAACCTTTCCTTGCATTTTCCGTTACTTCATGTATTACCATTGCAAACAACAACGGCGACAACACAGATCCTTGGTGTACACCACCTTTCACAGAAAATTCTTCTGACAAGCTCGATCCAACTCTAACTTTTGTTTCTGCTCCTTCATAAAGACTCAACACTGCCTTGACCAGGATTTCAGGCAAACCTTTCTTTTTCATAGGCCATTCCATCACTCTTCTTGGTACTCTGTCAAATGCCTTTTCCCAATTAACAAAACACATATACCGGTACATTCTTTTGTCTTTCGCTCGATGTTCTTCTTGCAACCTTCGTACTAAGAATAAGGCATCCGTTGTATCCTTTCCAGGCATGAAACCAAACTGTGCTTGATCAAAATCAACTAATGCTCGTATTCTTCTCTCCAACACTCTTTCAATAATCTTCATGCCATGTTCCAGCAACTTCACTTCTCTATACAAACCACAGTTCATCACATCTCCTTTTCCTTTAAAAATTGGCACCACAACGCTGGTTTTCTACTCATACGGGATTTCCTTTCCTTCCAAAACTCGTTGGCAAAGCTGTAACATCACTTCCTCTGCAATTCTGCCACCTGCAACAATCATCTCTGTTGTTACTTCAGAGAGCCCCGCAGCCTTTCCCTGTTTCATTTTCCTGATCGCTTCTCTCACTTCCTTGCATGAAACTTTTTTTACTGGCTCCTCAACCATAGCAGCATTCACCTTGTGGTCCCGAGCATTTTCCTCATTTATAATTCTCTCCATATTTTCCTTCCATATTTTACATCAATCTTCTTGACTGAAACCAATTCTTCCATCTCTACCCTTAATCCGTTTTCCTCTTTCAACATCTTTTCCAACCCTTTTCATAAATTTAACGAACTTAAAAATCTTGTTTGGTTTTTTACCTGATTTCTCCATTTCCTTTTTAGCTTCCGTCTTCATTACTTAAGCAATCACTTTCTTAGTTTGATTTCTCATTTTCGTATGGGTTATTTTGTGTTCTTCCATCCCAGTTTTGCAAAACGTTTTGAATGCTTCCTTCTTCTTTGCTAGAGCATTCCTCACTTCTTCATTTCACCACCATTTATTTCCTCCATTCTTTCTGATTTTCTTCTTCCCACATAGCTCATCACGTGCTGTCAGAATTCCATCTCAAACAGATTCCCACAAATTTGTTGTTTCAACATTGACTAATTCTTCAACTCTTCTTTCAAATTTTTCTTGCATCTCCCATTCTTTTAATTTCCAAACCATGAATTTTACTCTTGATTCTTTCTTGACAACTTCACTCAGTTTTCTTTTAATATGCACATCTGCAACTAGCAGTCAATATTGCAATTCCCACGAGATTACCTTTACATCTTTCAAATTTTTTTTGTCTTTTTCACTAACTAAAATAAAATCAATTTCAGATTCATTATTGCCAGATTTAAACCTTATTTTTCTTTTGTCTGCCTTCATAAACCACGTGTTTGCCACACATAATTCTCCTTTGTCACAAAACTCAAGTAGCCTTCTTCCTGCCGCATTTCTCTTACCTATTCCATTTCCACCATGAACACCCTCAAAGCCTTCTATCTCTTCACCAACATGTCCATTAAAATCTCCCAGCTCGAATACCACTTCAGTAGGATTTTGTAGCTCGTATTTGCCTGCCAATTCATCATAGAACCTGTGCTTCTTTTCATGTGGCCTCCCTGCTAGTGGTCCATATGCTGATATTACTTGTATTACTTACTTTTCAAACGCTAACACCACCACCATAACTCTGTCACTTTTTCTCCGGATATCTACTACCGTCTCACATAGCTTTTCTTTAACCAAAATTCCAGCCCCACCAATACCAGAGCTATTTCCAGACCACCACAATTTATACTATTGTCCAAAAACTCCAAGAAATCGATTACCTTTGTTCTTCCACCTTACTTCTTGTAACCCGCATACATCTACTTCCCTCTTCCTCAACTCTTCACTTACCTCTACACCTCTTCCACGAAGACTTCCCATGTTTCAACTTCCAAGTTTAATAGGAGAATGTCGCTGATTTTTTGAACAAGCCCCTCTGCCTAAAGTCCGAACGCTCCAGGTTGCAGATTGGCGATCAGTGGTGACCCTGGAGTGACTACTCAACCGACCGAGCGAGACAACTTGCCCAAGGGGTCGACTCTCTTCTATGCTATTATCTTTTACTTGTTTATTTTTCGTTGGACCATACATTTTTGGAGCAAAATTTCTATGGAGAGCATGCCCTTGCTTACTTCCAACCTCAGTTTTAAGACATGAGTGGTTTCGAGACGCAAGTCTCTCCCACAGTTTTCTAACGTGGTACAAAACTATACTGACATAGTTTGGCTGGCCAGCCGAGGCCATTGCCATGTGTTGGGACTAGGACCCATATGTCAGCAATTGATATTTCCAGCAAGACCAGAGTATTTAAACCTCACATTTCATTACATGAGCGGCTGCCTAAAGTACAAAGGTACTATTTGTCTGCACATACCTACCACTACCACACAAAATGGTGCTGATTTTTTTCATTAACTTAAGGTGCTGTCTATTGCACTGGCACTGGTTTCCGACATCAAGTCGCTGCTGCACCGGCAGCCTGTTATATTGCTTTTTCTCAGTGATTGGACTGAAATACGGCACTTTGACGCATCAAATGCAAAGACCTGGTATGGTAGAGGTAAGCGTGCTTGCCTGCCAAATTGAGGGTTTGGGTTTCAATTCGCGCTGGACACGCTTGGCATATATAGAGCTAGAGTGCAATGTCGCTACATAATTCTTTTTTTTTCTCTAGAACTTTATGATTAGAGATAGGGTTTTGGCAGCGATGCCAGCTTGAGAGATAGTAAATTCAGCTGCAAAAAGAAACGACTGTTGCTGCCAGTGCAGCAGCGATTAGATGTTGGAAATTGGGCCGGTGCAGCAGACACTGCCTTAACTAAACACCATTGCAAAACCTCATGTCAGATGTAAAAACGTTGTGTGATTGCTTACTTTGCCTCCAGTGTGGGCTTGCGTTAATTCTATTATCTAAATTGCCATGACGTCACTGAGCAGACTCGTAAGTGAGTGGTTAAAATGCTAAACTGACGATCACAAGATCACAGATTCAAGCCTACATTTGCCTGATGAGACACAAGAATGTGGAGACAGTCAAAGAGGCTTTTTCAGTGACTCCCAGCAACCGTTACAGTATAAACAAACTCAATTATTTTCATAAATTATTTTGTTTAAATAATGACGTCACTGTCACATGACCTTGTGCTAGTCAAACAGAAAAATTGATCAAAGTTTAAACACTGACCTAGTAGGAAATCGCTCTTGGTCTTGAAAAGTATTTTATTTAAGTGATAATAGAGTTTGTTTTAGTGTAGGGTTCATAGTCACCTTGGGGTTCAAAGTGACTAAAACTCGGACAACACAGTCTAAATTCGGACAGCTTCCCTTGTGCTTAATTGTGAGTTATAGTATTTTTTGAAGGGTTTTGGAAACTCACTGAACCTTTTCATAAAAGAAAAAAAAATTTTTTAACTTCAAACCAGCCTCTAGGGACACTGAAGTTAGAACTGGTGTTTGAAGTATAGTCGGTTTACGGTATTTAACTTCTTTTAACAGTAGCCAAATGAACCAACACTAACTGGGAAAACCCACAGGTAATACTGGAATGGAACAATAAAACAGTCATGAATTCGTTGCCAACTTGCTAGTTTTGCTATTCAACCTTAATGCGAATGTAATTATCGGTAGCCTACTGTAGTAGTGTCATTAGTCTATCACATGCTGGTCTTTGGTACAGCACTGGTTGAGCCAACCCTAGGTAAATACAATAGTGGTACCAGTACTACTGTATAGTAAGACCTAATTCAGGTTTGAACTTAAAAGACTAGGCCTTTTTTTGTCTACAAAAACTGTAATTTCATTTTTCTGGAAGTAGCCAACCATTTTTTTTTTTCTTGATTTCATTTTTTGCTCCTTGTCCTGAATCTACTTTTGCTTTGCAGGAATACACGCACTGAGCATTTAGTTTCTGATCTTGAAAATTACTAGCCTATTAGGCCTAGTTTAGTTCGTACAGTAGTTTGAAAAGTTTTCAGTATTTTGAAAAATAAGTAATTTTTTCTAGTTAGCTATACTATTGCTTGCATAATTTGAAAGGTTAGTTTATTTTCTTTTGAAATTTGTTTTTATTTAAAGATACATTAGTGCTGTACTGTATAGTATACGGTGGGCTTATCTCTGGTATAAGTTACCGAAAGGTAGAAGAGCATTAAGTCAGAGGTAGCGTTGTCTTCAATATACAATTTTGTTATTACAATGCCGGTTGAAAAGCTGCCTGGAAGTGCTATTCAAGAAGTTTTTAAGCATTTGGCGGAACTTCCGCGAAGTCTTGAAAATTCAAAAGATATGGATGCTTCTTTTTTGAAAGGTGTAATGGATAGTCCGATAGTGCAATCTTTAGCTAAGGTTCATGACACATTAGAAAATGCAAATGCAATGTCAGTTACTGGAAATGCTGTTGAAATCATTGATCAAATAGTCCATGACCTAGATGGCATGAACAGCTCCAAAGCTCTTGAGTTATGTAAGATCTTGAAATCTCCTCATTTAAATCAAGTTATTGCTGCCCATGACAACATTGTAGAGCAATGCACTTTATCAAAGCATCGTGCTGTTTTAAAATTAAGAGAACCACCCGAATTTCTGGATTGGGAATTGCCAGTACGGATGATTGGCTTGAGCAAAAAACCTGGTGAATCACTTGGCTTAACTGTTGCTCTCAAAGACGGTGATATTGTTGTTACTCGCATATTACATGGTGGCTTAATATCTAAGCAGGCACTCATGAATGTTGGAGATATTATTCAGGAAATCAACAGCAAAGATGTTAGAGGAAATCCTGACCTGCTAAAACAGATTTTGGGTGAATCCACTGAAACATTTACCCTAAAGATAATCCCAAGTTACAAACCAGTAGTTACTTGCAATAACGTTTTTTTAAAGTGCAATTTTGATTTCGATCCTCATTCCGATCTCTACATTCCATCCAAAGAAGCAGGATTGGGATTTAGGCAGAACGATGTTTTAAAAATTGTCAGTCGGGATGATTTACAATGGTGGCAAGCACAGCACGTAGACAATAAAGGCCAGCCAGTAGGCAGAGCTGGAATAATTCCAAGTTTAGAACTACAAGAACGTCGCCGAGTTCTGAGTGGAAAATCATCTTCAATAAGAAAGAAGCTAAATTGCAAAATGTACAAACTCTCTGACTATTACCAGGAGTACACGGATGACTTCCTTCTCTATGAAGAAGTGGCTCTCTTACCCCCTTTCACTCGTAAATGTATATTGCTGGTCTCCCATGACAGCAGCATTGCACACCATGTCAAAGAGCAGCTTGCGCAGGCATATCCAAACTACTATAAAACACCAACAATTCACACGACTTGCAGTCTTTGTTCTAGTGGGTATGAAATAATAGAAAAAGAAAGCATGCTTAAAGAAGTAAAAGCCAACAGTTTTTTTGAGTTTGCTGAGATGAAAGGTGATTTGTTTGGTACAAAATATGATTCTATTCGAACAATTACGAAGTCAGGAAAGACTTGTGTAAAAGATATACTACCAAAGAATCTCAAATTTTTGATGACATCAGAGTTCATGCCTTTTGTCATTTTTTTAAAGCCTGAAAACGACATAGCAGAAAGTTTAGCACATTGTATCAACCTAACACTACCATACCACACCGTGGAGAAAGCATGTGAAACGATTCACAAAAACTTGCTTGAAGTTGCAAAACAGCATCAATGGGTGCCAATTAGCTGGCTTTATTAACAACTGCTTATCTAGCATTTTTACGTGTTCACTTTCAGACCTGATATACGTGGTTCTAGTACCTGCTTATTTCTAAGTCATGCCAAAAAAGTACGGAATTACAAAAGAATTGATATGTTGCCAAAAGAACCTAATTACATAAGCTCTCTGTTTGACATAGTTCTTATGTAATTTAGCTCTTTTTTGCTTGACTGGGCAGTAAGCAGATGATACCACGAACCAGGTATAAAAGGGATTACGGTATGTATAAATGTTTTTTGTGGTGTTGATAGTGTGATGCCAGCGCTAATGCTTGTGTATTGCAAATGTTAGCATTATATTGCATAAGTTTATTTGCTGTTTTTAAGAAAGTAGGTGTCCCAGTATTTTTTTCATTCATTTATGAATAACAAATCTACCTGATTTATTATATTTTTTTGTAGAAAATTACGGTACTTTTCTAGCAATTACAAAAACTCGAAATTGAAAATATTTGCATAATAAATTTGTAAAATTTTTCAGTCTCTGCTGTAATTTGTATTGTTAAAAGCGCTTCGGATAAAATAGAAAGCAGTGGGGTTTCATCAGTCACTGCTTGATGTCATTGATGCGGTTGTATTGTTTTAGTTTTTCAAAAGCTAACGAATAGGTTTTAGACTTCACATATAGGTTTGTGTTGTAAAAAAGTTAGGCCCATTTTCAAAATTGTAAACATTCGCCATTTTATAAAAACCATGATTTTCAACGAAAAAAAAAGGTGTTAGCACAGTCAAACTCTACTAGTAACCACTTAAAGGTCCGATGTCAAGGCACAATGGTTAGTTTTGTGTTAGTTGCAAAAGTTGCAAAATTTAGTGCATGAATACTTTTAGGAAAATATTTTTTGAAATAATCTCCCACTCATTTACCAATAATCGATGTTTTTGTGTATATTGTTGAAGTTTAGAAACGCTGTTGTGATGCATTAAACGTTGTGATTTACTGCCACGCTCGGATTATTAAACATCGATTTTAGCATTGCCATTAAATTATGAAAATTTCTCAGATGCTTTTACAAACAAAGCCGTATTTGTATTGTCATGTCCCATTGTACTTGCTTGAATTAGTGTCAACAGTGGAATTTAATATTTTATTTTTGTGCAAATATTCGACGTTGCTACTAGAAAGTTTTAAAATGTGCTTCATACTGATATTCTAATAATGATAAGACTAAAAAAACTGTGCAATTTTTGTTGTAGTAAGTTTCGTAACGTAGTGGGCCTTCTCCCCCCCGAAAGGCATGCAGTATTACTCTCTCCATTTTTTGTTGTAAGAATACGTTCAATATCATTTGACGCCTCTATGGAGCTCACTTTTCCTTGAGAAAACCGCGTTGTGGAGGAAAATTAAGTAAATAACTCTTATTTTGAATAATTTCCGCTTTGCCGTTTTGATCATTTTGCCATTAAATATTGACCGTGTAATTGCTGTCGTAAACAAAACCTTTCTATCTCAGTTATGTGGTGTACCTTGTAGGCTGGGTCGCTTGGCATTTCAACCCCCACACCTTTTTCTTAAGAACCTTTTCTCAAACATTATGTTGGGCTAACAGAAATGAAACCGTCGTTTTGTCAGAAATGAAGAGGTGTTTGAATTTTCCAGAAATAGGGAGTGTTGAAATTAAAAAATAAACTTTGCTAATGTTTAAACGTTTTATTGATATTTAGCTAGTAGTAGTTGCATATTTTGGTTACTCATTCTTCAAGAAGTGCTATTTTTATTTCGTGTTTACCACTTTGTTCACGATCCTTGTTTGATCTAGTGCTGGGCATCTGTTGGAAAAGACTATTTCATCGGAAAATTGAGTTGACTTTTTATACATAGCAAAACCTAAGTAATGTTTGTTTACATTATACAGTATCTCCCATTTCCCCTTTTTTTTTTAGATATTTTCGATGAAATACTCTTAGCATTGTTTAGTTTGACCGGTGGAGTTGCGTTTTGTTTTTTTCTGTGCGAGGACAAATTTGCAAACAAAATAATTTTAGGTGTATGACCAGTAGTTTATTACTAAAGCGCCCGACAATCATTTTAGATATTTGTAAAGAGACATATTTGTTATTGTGATCTTTATGTTGTGATTGACATTTTTTTTAGCTTGTGTTTTTCGTTGTCGTAACAACATGACACGCAATAACGAACGAACTTGACTACCGAACGCGTTTTGAAAAATCATATTTTCCCAATACTTTTTATCGTGATGTGGCTTAATTAAACGCTAGAAGTAATTCAACTATGCCAGTGAACTACTACTTACAAAAAATAGTAGAATGGGCCGTGGTTTATTTTTCGGTTATTTAACGGTTATTGATCTAAATTTTTCCGAATAACTTAAAAATTTTGGAAAAAATGACGAAAAAATGAAAGGATTTTGCATATTTTTGCACACAAACCCAAAAATTGTGCTGAAAACGACTGAAAAAGTATTGCCAAATTAGGAAATTTGTTGAATCGTTTCCAAATTATGAGATTTGTTTAATCGTTTAGCGTGCCTCTTGCCTAAAGGCTACCAGCGCGGAAGCCGAGGGAAGAGCCAGCAGAACGGCGACTACTTAAAATAAGCAATGCGAAAAAGTTATTCTACCCCAGGATTCGAACCTGCAGCCTTTGGATTACCAATCCAATGCTCGTCCACTTGAGCTAGAGATATCCTCGCATGCTTAATTTTGGCTGTTTAAACCCAGCAACTTGCATTTACTGTGATGTTGATAATTTAATTGTGATGTTTTGGTAAAGCAGTAGACCGGTAATCCGAAGGCTGCAGGTTCGAAACCTCTGGGAGGATGACTTTTTCGCATTACTTGCTTCAAGTAGTCGCCGTTGTGGTGACTCTTCCTTAGGCTTAGGCCAGTAAGCACGCAAAAAGATTAGGCATTTAAATATTTGATTGAAAATTCTGTACGATTAAGTAAGCTCAGAAACAGGCAATAAGACAGAATTACTCCGCAATTCCGCTGAAATAATATTTTTCAGTTCATCGTCACAGTTAAATTTGTACTGCAAGTCGTTGCGTTAACGAAGTTTCGAAGCTCTTTTGTTTTTGCACCTATTGAATTAGAATATTTAACTCTATAGGCCACTGACACAGCTTAAGGCATTATCCATTAAAAAGTGCTTTGTTATTTGAGATAGTGGATGGTGGTAAATACTTGTAATTAATAGAATTAATTTCATTTTAATATTGAAATTAGACTGTATTTTGAGGAATGTGGTGTAGAGTATAATCGGATAATGTTTCGTAGTATAGCTTCAACAGTCTTTGTAACTTGCACGCTCAATTTTGTGTCGCATATTTTTGTCATTTGTACTGCTTTTGTTAGTAATTTGTTGGTTGCAGTTGCCAAAGCAATCGATATTCCATTCAATCGTTATTTTCTTGAAACTTTTTGCGTTCTAATGAATTGTATAGCAAGTAAGCAAGAGTTTAATTTTGTTATTATTTCTATGCCAAGGCTGGTGCTAACTTGTGTCGTCATTCGTGCAACTATTGTCAGCTTTTACGTCTTTTTCGACGTTGGAATTTTGATTTTGTGATACAAATCTTTTGTAATATGGTAGTATCGGAGTGGTTAGACAAACGCACAGTGCCAGGTTTAGACGCATAAATTCATGAATGAATGCCAACCATTTTTGGAAAATTAAACAGTTTATTCACCATATTGCTTGGACAGGAGACAGCATTGAGATCTTTCGGTTTTCGAGTCAAGGCTTCAAGCTATCACCTGTTTAACCGTATACCTACGGAATTAAGGCTTCACACTTTCCTTTTTCTGAACGTCAAGCCGGGAAGCTGTAAATACCAATTTTTTGTAGTCTTTGTTTTGATCGGACGAGAATCGAAGCCGCGTCTATTGTTTCAGTAGCAGACGCTCGACTACTGATCGGTACACAAAACGTTTTGTGGGTTTGTCACGCATGCAGTTTTATATATTAATACAGCTTTTCAGGCGGATTTACGAAGTCGAACATTTGAGGAAAAATAGTTGTTTGATAAAATTTTGACCGTTTTCTTACAATCTTTACGGGCCCAAGAATGGCAAAATTTGGTGAAGTCCCGTAATTTTGAAATCGGGATTTCCCGAAATCCCGATTTCAAAAACTTCGGAATTTTAGTGAAAAATAGAGAAATGCCTTGATTAAAATGTTTATATCTTCGAAGCTATTCGTCTGACGCTTGTCAAGAAGAATCGTCAGAAGGGAAAGCGCAGGAAAAGGAGCGGCTATTGATGGAAAAAAGCCGAGCCGTGATTGGCTAAAAACAGACCAATGAGAGAGCGTCATTAGTGCACAATCTTTAAGCTGTACACGAATTCTTTTTGTCGGTAGAGGGCAGGGCTCAAAGTTTTGATGGAAGTGGTTTCAAGAGCAGATAGGTTGAAAGGAAAGCGGCTTTGGGCAAGAATAGAAAATCTACTGTCATCATGGTGAAAGCGCGTAGCCAGAAATTCGCAATGAGGAGTGGGGCTAATTTGGGGGTCTGGGGGCGGAGCCCCCAGCCCTCGAAAATTTTGCATTTTTTTGCAAAAATAGCTTAATTTTAGGGCTATTTTAATAACAAATTATGTTTTTAAAACGTAGCATAGAAATTGGCAGCGTAACATGATTCAACTAACTGCGTCAATGAGCTTTGTGGGAGATGGTTCATGATACCTTTGTAGTTTTCTTGTTTACATGCTGGTAAATCACAAAATTCTGTTATTCAATAAAACTCACTCAAAGTAACCTGTTTCGTTTAAATTTTATAAAAAAATAATTGGGGGGAGCTAATGGAAAGATACTTGAGAGAAGTGATGGGCAGTTAACCAATACTGAATAGCACCCCTCCCCCCTTATTTCTGAGTTTATAATATATTTGTTGATAAATTTTGTGTTCGGCATTTTTACATGAGCGATCAAATTTGATTGCTTATTTTTGGGCATTTTTCTAAGTTTTCATTGATTTGTGACTTTTATTTTTGACTAATTAGCCCCCATCCTGAATATATGTTTCAAAAGATGCTTTAAATCACTTTTTAGTCCATTCCAGCACAAAAAACAGTCTCAGAAAAGCTAAAAACCTGGTATTTTCCTTATTCTGCATTTTGGTTAACATAGGTTAATGGGGGGGGGGGATTTCGTAAAGGGGGAGGGGGCTTTTTTGGAAGGCTGAGACAACTGTAAGCGACCTTGACCCAAATTGTCATGACCCATGAATCAGATTGAGGCAGTTTTTTTGTTTAAAAACAGGTGATCTCCAAAAAAAAAAAGGTCTTCACTGAAATTGAGACGGGTTTCCCAGCCGAAATCAGAATTCAAACGGTTTTTTCGTTCAAAAACAGGTGATCTCCCAAAAAAAAAGGTTTTCACCGAAATTGAGACGGATTTTCGGCCGAATATCGGCAAGTCCTCCTCCACAACTTCGGCTTCCAAATCCTTTTGGGGGGGCTGTTTTCATTTTTTGAGCAAAAATCGACCTCAAAAGCACTAAAAACGTGCGATTTTGCGTACTTTTCAGGCCAATGGGGAGGCTCGAGCCCCCCCCCCCCATGGCTACGCTACTGCATTCGGGATAATGTCCATTCAGCCTAATGTTTATCGGGGAAATGTCTTTTTTGGAAGGTGTTTTTCGGGGAGATAAATGGGATCTAAACATTATGAATTGCAAGCAACTCATATCACCTAAAAAGCTTTCGCCTACCAGTAGTGGTACGCGTACCACAGGTTGAGAACCACTGCTTTAGATTAAAATTACCTAGCATTTAACGTCAGATTGGAGTTTAGAAGTAAAGGAATTTTTAGGAATTTTTAAATACTCATCCATTCCAGAGCAAGTGAGAGAACCTTCACCGCGCAAATCACAGTAGTTTTACATGTTCAGACCAAATGAAGTATTTGTGACGACCTGATGATCATCATTTTTTCCTTCAATCAAGTTTATTTTGCAGCTCAGTATTAAATTAATGATTCTTAATATACATTAATTCCTGGAACGTGCCATGTCTTTAATGACCAAGGTTCAAGGCGTAAGATGAATCATTCAAATTTCATCACAGATTCATGCGCAAATATTACACATTTATACAGCAGCTTTAAAAGAAAAGGAAAGGACAACACAGTGTTACTGCATTAAAAACAAAAGAGAAAAATGTAGTTTTAAGCCAGCAAATAGCTTGTTTCTGGTGTTTCTGATCCGCTACTTTTTCGTTACATCCCAAAATGAGCAAAACTAGAATAGTGTGCAAGCCATAACGAAGAAAAGCCCGTTGAAATTGAATGCCACAAGAAAGTGCATAAATTAAAATAATCAAATCATTCATATACCAGCAGTTATACGCCGAAGCGTATAACGAGTTTGCCGGGCTCATCTCCGCGTCATTTTGCCAGCTGGCAACACAGCTCCTTTCAAAGAAATGTTGCAGCGGTGGCTAGCCTTTGGCAACGCTGTGTTCGATTTGATTAGCCCGAGATTTGAACCTCAGATCTCCCACTCCAGAGACTAACTGACCGGCCAGTTGGTCGAGCTGTAGCGCGTTCGTTTCTGGAGCGGGAGTCTGAGGTTCAAATCTCGGGCCGGTCAAATCGGACACAGTGTTGCCAACGGCTCGCCACCGATGCAACATTTGTTTGAAAGAAGCTGTGTTGCAGAGTGTCTACTAGTAAACTACTTGTCTACTTGTAAACGGGCCTACTAGTTGGGGCCCGAACCCGGCCCGAACCCGAAAAGATAAGCCCAAACCCAGCCCGAATCTACTTGTAAACGTCTACTTGTAAACGGGCCTACTAGTTGAGGCCCGAACCCGAAAATATAAGCCCAAACTCAGCCCAAATCCGAAAATTAATTTGAAGCACAAGTCATGTCCGAAAAAACCCGAAAGTCAAATTAGGTTTGAAAAATTGAGCAATGTTGCCAAGTTTTTTTGCTTACATTTTTGTGCACCTAAAACAAAAAGTACGTCTCGGGCCCGAATTAAGCCCGAAATTTTTGTCAAGTTTAGGCCCGCACCCAACCCAAAAAGCCCGACCCGACTTACAACTCTGCTGTGTTGCCAAGGCGCAACGACGCGTACATAAGCCCCGCCAACTCGTTACACACTTCGGCGTATTACATGAAGATCAGGATTTGAATTAGTTTTAGGGTTAGGTTTGCGGTTTGTTTAATTTAGATTAAGAATTGAGTCATAATTAGATTTGGGTCAGAACTAATAAAACAGTGGATAAAAATTTTCAGTGCATAATCTCTTTTACATCATTATATTATAAGGTTTGAGGGAGGGAATGACTGGAATTGTGTGTCAGTGGCGTTGGCAGAAATTTCAAAAGAGGGGGGCATGGGTCAAAAGTTGTAACTGAACCCGGGGGCCTCGGGTTCAGTGCCTCTCTTCCTCCCGTCTGCGCTACTGCTCACTGTAGCATCTAATCATAGCGACAAGCCTTCCAACTAAAAGTACGTAGTAAACATTATTCATAGGTAAAAAGAATGGGTCATAGATTGATTGATTGTGATAGCCTCATGACAGAAGTTTTTTTTTACATAGCTCTGATTCATATTGAGAGCTGAGTTGTGAACGTCATTAGCGTAACCTCGGAAAGCAAATTAAATACAGCAAAATGACACACGGTATAGGCTATGATTAAACAATTGCCTGTGAGGTCACAGGTCTTAATATCTGCGGTATGGAACGAAGAAGGAGTAACAAACAAGATCAAATGAAAGGGATGCAAATAGTTGTATTTGTTTGATGAAGCAAAATATTGTTCATAGATGTTTTGAAGCTGGTAAAATGAAGATTTATATTGGTATAAAGCTATGGCACTGTACAAACAGCTGATAACTAGATGGAAGCGCTAGAAACAAGCCTGTTGAACGACCGACGCATGTTAAATATTGATTTTTGGGAGGTCCATATGATTGTTTCCAAAAGGGTTGTAGCCAGGCTTGGAAAAATTGTAATTGTAATTGACAAAATTGTAATTAATTACACGACTTTGCTGTAATTGTGATTGAGAATTTTCAATAGTCGATAATGGTTATTGATAATTGTAATTGAAAAATTTTCAGCCTATTTTCAATCACAAGTACTCTATTATTCACTAATATAGATGATAACAAAATGTGTTCGAACAACATCAATTTTCCTTCGGTCGCAAATCGATATCGATATTTTCTACCGGTTGCAATCACATCTAACGTCACAAACCAAACACCAAAGTAGGTTAGGGATAGTTAGAGTTAGTTTTAAAGATAGGGTTAATCATATTCATAATCTAAACTTAGCACCTACTCTAATCATAATTAGCACTAACTCTAAGCCAAAAAATAGCCCAATATAGAATTGGCCTATGACGTCAGATGGGACTGTAACGGGCGGTAAGTCACCATTGTAACCTTAGGCGTTGCAAGAATTTTTGATAGAGGGGAGGGGCCCAAACCACAAATTACATGCAATGACGTCATTAGAAATTTTCAAAAGAGGAACTTTTTGTGGGGCAAAAATATCGTAGAATAGAACATCTAAAGCCGTGGCCTGTTGTTGGCATTTAACCAGAATTTTGCTAAAGGTTGAAGAGGTAAACTAATAGTTAAAAACTGCAAATGTCAAACTTGGGAAACGTTCTAAGTAAGATAATATAATTCAAACGCATTACAGACGGGGGTCTGAGGGCGAAGCTCCCTGCCGCTGGGCGATTTTTTGAAATAAAAAGCTATTTTAATGCCATTGGATCACATTTCGCATGTGTTTAGAACCATTTAAAAGAATCAGATTTTTGACAGTTGAAAGCCAATCGAAAAAATTAAATTCTTTAATCTTCCTTTTACTTGCAATTTAAGTCCAAAACGCGGTAAAAATCTTACAATTTGTTGTTGAATTTTAATTGTAAGTGATTTATTTGGTCCAGATAGGGAGAAGTAAGGAACATTGCCTCCTGCAATATTTAGCTGTAAATAATAATCCACTTGAAGATTTTCCTTAGAGATTTTTGTTTTGTCGTGAAATCAACCAGCTATAGGAGTACATGTACGGATGGGGGCCCAGGACCAGTAGCGTAGCCAGGGGGGGAGCGGGGGTGCTATAGCCCCCTTCATTGGCATGTCGACCAAAATGCAGAATGAGAAAAACACTACGTGTTTAGCACTTTTGGCACTGTTTTATGCACTGGAGTGGACTAAATAGTGATTTAAAACATTTTTTGAGACATATATTCAGTGGGGGGGCTAATTTTTCAAAAATAAAACTAACAAATAAATAAAAACTTTGAAAAGTGGTCAAAAATAAGCAATCAAATTTGATCGCAGGTGTAAAAATGCTAAACATAGATGTCATCAACAAATATACTATAAACTGAGGAACAGGGGGGGGGGGGGGCTATTCAGTATTAGTTAAATTACCAATTATTTCTCTCAAATCTCTTTTCATTGACCCCCCCAATATTTTTCTCTATAAACTGTATACGAAATAGATTACTCCGTGTGAGTTTTATTGAACTATTCGATTTTATAATTTGCCAGCATCTAAACAAGAGAACTAATATTTTACTATTAGCCACCTCCCAAATAGCCCATTTATGCCACCAGTTTAATCATGTTTGCACTGCCAATTTCTAAGCCACGTTTTAAAAGCAATATTTTTTAATCAAAATAGCCCTGAAATGAAGTAATTTTTGCAAAAAAATGCCAAATTTTCGAGCGCTGGGGGCTCCGCCCCCAAACCCCCAAAACAGCCTACCCTATTGCGAATTTCTGGCTACGCACCTGGCCAGGTATAATCTTTCATTATACTAGCTGTAATACGCCGAAGCGTGTAACGAGTTGGCGGGGCCCATCTCCGCATCATTGCGCCCGGGCAACACAGCTTCTTTTGAAAAAATGTCGCAGCGGTGGCGAGCCGTTGGCAACACTGTGTCCGATTTGACCGGCCCGAGATTTGAACCTCAGACCTCCCGCTCCAGAGACGAATGCGTTACCGCTCGACCAACTGGCCGGTCGGGCCCAGGACTCCTCAATTCAAATTCAATATTTTGTTCAATGAGCATTTCCCCAAGCTGATTTTTTAAAAAAGTATTTGGTGCGTAAAAACTGGCGAGATGGAGATGAATTGTTATCGAAAAATGATATATTAGATGGTTACGCTTACTAACCATGTTATTTCCGGGCCGGATTTACATTGCGCGTTGCCCGTGGTACTATAGGAATTTTTGCAACATCTTTCTTCCAAATATAGGTAAAGACCAAAAAAATCTTACCATCTGAGCACGAGGCCCTGGCACTGTGCCATAGGGTAAATCCGGCCCTGGTTATTGCATTACGTTCACAAAAATGTTAGATGAGGGCCTGAGGAAGAAATCTTTTAATTTCACCCGCGTTATGCATTTCAATTGGTTGGCAAAATCGAATTGAGGGGCCCGGGCCTGCTGCTCGTCAATATTATTGGTAATTACAGTTGTAAGCGTGTACTATTGTACGCAAAGATGCTAAAAGAAACTGAAAATGAAGAAAAAATACTTTTTTGTCACATTTTTATCATTGGTGGTATTTCGAATGGGGAAGGGGGGGGGCGGGCCCCAGGCTACGCCTACAATTGTAACTTCAATGCTATTTGTGATATTAAGATTTTTTGTCCTTTTTTACTTGTTTGCGCATGAGTGCATGTCAAAGTGACACTGATGGTTTTATTTTGTATGATCATGCTGAATATGTGATATTACTGGTAAAAGTTAAAATAGTGTTAAATAGTAGTTGCAACTTAAAGTTGTAACGTACACAATTTCAACTTTTTTACGATTTGTAATTGTGTTAAAACTTATTTTCTTTTGCACAAATATTTGCGGTGCGATAGCATGGTTTAGCTAAAACCATAATGTTGCTGGAAGCGATATGAATTCAATAACACATTGACAATTGCTTACAAACGAAATTATGTATTGGAAAAATTAAAGTTAAACAAAGATTGATAGAAGAACAAGGATAGAGAGAAACGGGGCTTTAATAGGTCTGGTATAGAAATACAAAACAAATCCGCAGTGTTGACTTAAGCAAAACTCGAGGCTTCGTATGTAAGTAAATTGGTCGCAATGTTTTGAAAATCTTTTCATCGTAATTGTACTTAAAATTGTAATTGAATTACAATTACTTGAATAATTGTAATTGTAATTAAAAATTTTAGGATGTAATTGTATTTGTAATTAAAGCAAAAACAAGTAATTTTTCCTACCCTGGTTGTAAGCCTACCTCCAAACTATTTCAAAATATTTGTCTCTCAGATATTCACACATTTGTCTCTCAAATATCTACTGATATCAAAAACACTTGGCTCTAGTTTGAGCCGTTTAAAAAATTAAGTTTGGGGACTTATTTGGGGGAGTCCCAGGGGGTAAGTGGGTACCCCCAACTATGTCAAAATATTTGTCTTGTTAAATATCTACTAATATCAAAAAACACTGCCGACCTAGATTAGGCCATTCAAAAAATTGATTTTTTGGGGGGGTCTATTTGAAAATTCCACAGGGGGGAGTGGTACCCCCAAATTATGTCAAAGTGTTTGTCTGTTAAATATCTACTGAAATAAAAAATATTGGCACTCAAGGTTAAGCCGTTCAAAAAAGTGATTTTTGGGGGTCGATTTGGGGGAGTCTCTGATGGTGGGTGGGTACCCCAAACTGTGTCAAAATATTTGTACTTAAATACCTACTGATATAAAAAAAACACTGGCAAAAACGCTGAAAGGAACCGAAACTGAGAAATCAATAGGTTTTATTGTCATCATTTTTATCATTGGTGGCATTTCGATTGGGAGGGGGCCCCCCCTTTGGCTACGCTTATGGTGGAAACCAAGCTGTCCGATCTCGGTCTATGCTGTGCGTAAAATCGTCGGCGTGTAATCGTCAAATCCTTCTCTTATTTTATCAAACTAGCAGCTCGTACACTGTTTAGCCGGTACGCCGAGCGTACCGAGTATTTGTTCAAAACAAACTACAAATACGCTCACAATTTTACGCGCAGTGTAGACCGGGTAATAAACACATATAATTTTGCTATAGAACCAAAAAAAAAATGCAAGCCGTTTATATTCCAAAGCTTTGCCCCAAATTTGCAGATTTCACACGGTGAGTACCAATTGGTCTAGCGGTAACGTGTTCGTCTCTGGAGCGTGAGGTCTGAGGTTCAAATCTCGGGCCAGTCAAATCAGACACAGTGTTGCCAACGGCTCGCCACCGCTGTGACATTTCTTTGAAAGGAGCGGTATTGCCTGGGCACAATTATGCGGAGATGGGCCTCGCCAACTCGTTGCACGCTTAGGCTATTACAGAGAGTATAATGAAAGATTTGATTTAATTCGAGTCACGTGGGAAAAACGAGAATTTAGCTAAATTTTGGGGTTATTAATGTATCCCAAGAGCACCAACAATGGGTTCTTTTCATATTGCTCTCCTGATCGGGAGGTCTGAGGTTTAAATCTAGGGCCGGTCAAATCGAACACAGTGTTGATAACCGCTCGCCACCGCTGCGGTCTATCTTCGAAAGGAGTTATGTTGCCTGCAGGCGCAATGACTCGGAGATGGGTTCAGAACTCGTTACAAGCTTTGGCAAAATACAGCGGCGATAATAAAAGATTTAACTAATTTGATTTGATTTCAAGTTTAATACGTTTGTAACTTGCTCATTTTTAAGCATGACAGTTTGGTCAAAATGCGATAAAAAAGATAAAAAAATCTCAAAGTATTAACGGGGTATACGTTATTTTACGCTACCCTGGCTCTCGAGGCTACACCCGGACTGGAAGCTCCGTTTTTCTCCCAATAGGTATAACCCTGTAATTCGCTCAAAATGGTTAAATGAGCGCTTTTTACTTTTTCTGGTTGAGTCGCAAAGTTGAATAGAATATTTTCGCAAAAATAGCACTTTAAAGTTTACTATAGAACTTCGAAATAAGATGACATTCAAAAACTAATAACGACAGCTGTTCCTAAATTTATTTTCGTAAATTCGCCTAGCCTTGCAATTTTGATTTTACAAAAGCTTTTCAAGATTCCTATTGTGACAGTTTTGTAGTTTACGCTTAGGTCAAATAAATTGAAAAGTAGCTTAGACGCAAGACATTGCTGGCAAAGAGTTAGATAGGACAAATTTATACTAAAATACTAGTCTGCTCTGCAAAGCTTAACTTGAAAAGTAATTTAACTTGCAATCATGTCATTTTGTCAATGTAATACTTTTTCAGAAATCACTAGTTTTAAAAACTAATAACTTTTCGAAGAACTAAAACCATGACTAAGTCAATAAATCATGTCGTAGATTTGAGTCTAATTTAAATAAAATTTGAATAAGTTTAAAAAACAGATGTGCACATTTTAAATCTCAAAGTATTAACGGGGTACACATTATTTTAGCTTCCCTGGCTCCTGAGGCAGCTCCCGACTGGTATCAGCTCTGTTCCTTCCCCCATAGATATAGCCCCGTAATTAAACTGTTGTAGGCGGTTTGGATTTTGATGTTGTAGTAGCACACCGATAACGCTTATTTTTTTCGTACAGCATCTATAACTATTGAGGTTTGGAAATAATTTTTTTTTGTCCAAAATAATTTTGAAGAAGACTTTATCTAACCAATGCGGTTTGATAAACATTATGAATCACTCCAAAAAAGTTTGGTGTAATCTCGTCTCAGCCCAATTTTTACTGCATTGTAACCCGTAGTCCAATATGCAATTGGCCCCGAGTTCCCGTGCCTTAATCTAGCTCTGTAGTACGCAAGATGTTGGCTACACTCTGGAGGTGCCCCCGTTCCCCTTTTGCCACTAATAGAAATTGCTGCTTGTTGCAACTATCAGTAATAAACTAGCATTTTCATAGACACATTAAAGATAATAAACTATTCATGCTGCACATAGTCTCAAAATAAGCTAATAGTTTGCTTAATTTCTATAATTAAAAAAAAATCAGCACGTTATAACAATGCAAGTTTTTATTGAGTAATATCAACTGCAGTTATCGTGTTACGCAGTGAATGCATGCTTTCAAGCATGCTTGCAAATCAAGAGAGGTTGAAACAAAATGCAGTAGAACCGATACTTTCAAGCATGCTTGCAAATCAAGAGAGCTTGAAAGAAAATGCAGTTGAACCGATACTTTCAAGCATGCTTGCAAATCAAGAGAGGTTGAAAAAAATACAGTAGAACCGAAATACTTACGGTTCAAGCATATAGATACAAGTATACATAAAGGTTAAATAGGTTGTTTCGAGTTCGAGCAATATCACATTTAGTAAAGAAACAGGGCCATAGAGAGCAGTATGCTTTTTCGAAATCCGACTGTCGATAGTCGAGACTGCGGTGCTCAACAACTGTGCGGTAGAATGTTTGGTTATGGTGATCGAAATTTCATAGCTCCCAGTTCTTTTCCCGAAATGATATTGCGGCAATGCATCTTTCATTATTTTGGAGAGACTTCTTTCCCATCAAAGCCAAGCAATTTGCTTGTCGTATCTGCCCAGCATGTAGAAAAACTAGCAAATTGAATCCATAAGCGGGGAGGGGCTTTGCAGCGTTGGTGAGATTAGCATCAATGAATAAAGAATCTCTGACTCATGTTATATGTTAGGATGAAATAACTGTTGATGGTACTCATCCAGTACAGTTGAATTGTTTTAATGGTTCATCATTGTACAACAATAATTGCCACAAATAAGTGATTACTCTCGTTAGCATATCGAGAAACCAAAATTCTGTTGACCTGTCACGCTCAACTATTCGAGCGAGCGGTAACGCGTTCGTCTCTGGACCTGGAGGTCAGAGGCTCAAACCTTGGGTCGGTCAAATCGGACACAGTGCTGCAATTGGCTCGACACGGCTGCAACAATTCTTCGAAAGAAGATGTGTTGCCTCCAGACTCAATGGCGCGTAGATGGGCTATACCACATACTCATTCACGCTTCAACATGATACAGCAAGAATAATAAAATTTGATTTTTTAAACATTTCGCTGATTACATCTTCAATTTATTGTAATCGATTTAATATGACTTACATTTAAGCCATCGTAAATTGTAATTTTTAGTAACTTTTTGATGAAAGGCTCTATATTTTAACGGAAATTATTATATACTTTTTACTACTTTCGTCGCAAATTTTTACCCTAAACATAACTCTAACCCAAACCCTAATTCAAACTTTAATCTTGAATCTTAAAAAAGCAAATGAAACGTGAGATAAATTTTCTGATTTTCGTTCTCTTTAACTTAGAACCTTCCGGTGAAATAGCCGCTCCCGTTTTTGCTTTCAAATCCAACTGCCAAAGTGCGCAATATCGGACCAATTAATTTGTCTTTGCATATTTTTTTTGGAAAATTTTGATTTTATTTGGTCATAAAGATTGTCTTATTTTCAAAAAAAAAACAACATGGTATACTGCAAAAATAACACTGTATGATTTTTTTAGTTTGTTTCTGTTAACTGTTGTTTGTTATTAAATGATTTGAATTCGGTATGTTTCAAAAAAGTCAAATTATTTGGATTTTTGTCTTGTTTTGTCATTACGGACTATCTGAATCTGGAACCATATTGCAAAGTATTGAGTTGTCAGATGAAGACAAGCAATTCCTGCTGGACGAACACAACAGATTGAGACGAGCCACAAAACCAGCCGCTAGCAACATGCTCGAGATGGTGTGGGATCCAAAAGTGGCCGCCATTGCTAGAGATTATTCAAGATTATGCGATTTCGAGCACAGCCCGCGAGGTATGAGAAAAACAGTTGATTTTCCTGAGCTTGGCGAAAATATCTTCATAACATCAAAAGTTGAAATTTCCAATAGGGAAGTGTCCGAAGGCGTCCAACTCTGGTTTGATGAGATTGAAGACTACTCCTTTCAAGAAAACAGTTGTGCGGCAGGTAAAGTGTGTGGTCACTACACCCAGATTGTATGGGCAAACTCTTACGCCGTCGGTTGCGGTATCACATCTTGCGAGGATGTTCCAGTGCCCGGAAGCAATTACCCCACTGCGTCATTGCTCGTTTGTAACTACGGACCTGCTGGGAACTTCCAAGGCGTGAGTCCCTACACTTCTGGCTCTCCGTGCTCTGCCTGCCCTAGCGGGTTCGTTTGTGAACAGGACCTTTGCCGTAACGAAACAAGGAGCTCAGATTTTTCAGAAGTGAATACTGGTAATAATTCCCAAACACGAACGTCGACTTCTGTTGCTCTTGTATTCAGCCAAGTTTTGATTTCTTTCGGTGTCAGAATTTTCTCTATCAGCTGAGCGCTTGACCCTGTTTCTTTGATAATTACTGTCACCATGCAAAAGACACTGAGAGCTGTTGTACTTACAAAAATAAAATTTCTGCGTTCACGAACGTTTGAACAGCATGTCGAATTATTGTATTAGAAAAAAAAAAGTAACTTAGACGTAACAAATATTTCCTTAAAAACTGTTAAGTCTAGTTTTATTTTCCTACCCTAAAAGTCTGGGTACATTGGAATTTTACTATTTTATTTATATTATTTTTTATCCCCGAATCGAATGATGGCTCTGTCTAAAAAAGAAAGAATCTAGTAATGAAAATATAATTTCTTAACATTAAAATTACTGTGAATAAAATTTTTTTGCTTTAAATTATGTGTTTATCCCCTACGTACTCAGAATTTGTGGACATTAATTTGTGGTACAGTAAGTAGTATTATACTGTAGTTCAGCAAAAACATCAAAAATCAAATTGCGAAATTGAAATCAAATATAAATGCAGTTACGCGACTGAAAACGATAGTTTGTGGCATACAGAAAAATTTTTTCAAGGGCAAAATACCAAGGTGACTAAAAAAAAAAAAAGCGGAAACTTTTAATAATCTGATAAAACCAAAAGTAATGAAAAAAATTATATTCACGGTAAACGAAACTTTAAAACGTGCCATTGTAGAAACTAAGATGAAATGTTCATTAAAAAAAATAATGTGTCCAGTAAATGGCATCTTTCAGCACATTGTAATTTTAAATTTGTGATTTTGGGTCACCCTAAAAATGGAAAAGAAAAAAAATTTTGGTCACCCTGTAAATCGGCTCTCAGTTTAACTTTTAAACCAGAAATTATGTGAGCATTAAATTTGGAACCGTACGTAAGTGGAATTTTGCAGAAATGTTTCGAAAAATTAGTTTTTAGTTGGTTACGTCATTATGGTAATGTCGCGACAGAGCTTTGAAAAAAAAAATGACGTCAGATTTTAAATGTTGCCAAAGGTGGATCAAGTTTTGTGGAAATGCTTGTTTTTTGGATGCAAATCATTAAATGCCGCAATGAAACTGATGACGTCATAATGACGCTTTGTGACGACATATAAGTTAAATTAGGGCTAAAACTTGCGCAATTTTTTTAAAGGGTAAATTATTCCTGAAGTGAAATAGGCAGAACTAACTTAATAGTTCAAAGAAACATATGTAACGTCTTACAATCCTACTTCATCTGACAACACCTTAATGCTGTCTCTGCGTCTAAATGGGTAATCGTTTCAACACCTAGCGAAGTAGGTAAGGCAGAGCTCCCATCGCTGGAGCATTACCGTGTTTCGAAGTCAACTGACTTCATCATCAGTGTGAAGAAGAGTCGACAGAGTCCAAGGAATTTTCATCCCTGAATTACGCCAACTCAACCGGTAAATTTGAATGACCAAGCTACCGGTATAGGCTATAGTCCTGCATCCCTTAACTTTAGCTATTAACAAGCAAACCTGAACTTTTTCCGCACTGCCCTGGACTCGAGTTTCCCTTAATATTAATGCTCATCGGCAGGGCTGACGTTTAAACCTGAATTCAAAAACTAAACTAAGTTGGCCTAAAAACCGAATTTCAAAATCTGACTAAACTCGCTTATAAAATTAAAATCAAAATACGATTGTGAAAAACAGTTGCAATTGTAACTATGGTTACCAAAGAAATGGATTAAAATTAACTCTGGACAGGAGACCAAGCGGTTAATAGAAAGGGATAAAAAATCAAATCAATTAAAGAAAATGGCAAGAGGAAGGGGACCAGTGAGCTAAAGGACTGAGATAAAACAATTCACACAGAGCGAATACAATATTTATATACGCATCCAACTATTTCAGTAGTTTGCAAGACATCGTGTCATATATCCTAAGTGATATTACACCCATGCTGTTAATGCAGTGGACAATCTCTCAACCACAAACAACAATAATTTTACGAGATAAATTATTCTTTAGGCAGAACTAATTTAATAGTTCACAGAGACATCGCAACTAGATGATTTGATATCATCTTAATGCTGTCTCCACATCTATCAACAAGTAATCGTTTCAACCCTTTGTGACGTAAAAGGGTTTTACCAAAATGGGCAGTGAATTGTTTGCTTTTCAAACCCTAGATGATAAGCTTAGATTACAGTGAATTGTTTCCTTTTCAAACCCTAGATGATAAGCAATTGTTAAATGAAATGAGAAATGATGACAAACTAAACTTTGATATTAATCACACAAATAATTCATTTTTCCCAGCTAAATGCTTACAGGTAGACAACAAGATAAAAAGCTTACTAAATGATTTAAATTCTGGTTTGGTTGACTCAAAATACTGCTCACAGGCCGAAGCCAATATTATTAACAAAAAGTGTAAATTTTCTTTGCTTTGCGTGAATATAAGAAGCTTAAATGCAAATTTTGATAAATTGAATGAACTTTTAACAAATTATGATGTCTTACCTGATATCATTGCTATAAGTGAAACCAAACTTAAATTGTTACAGGTATACAATGCAAAGTTAAGTGGGTACCATTTTTACCACAAAGGCACAACTACAAGATGGGGAGGAGTAGGATTGTTTATTAAGGAGTCTTTATCAATTTCAATTTGCAAGGAGTTTGATTTAAACATTCCTAACTGTGAAGATATGTGGATTCAACTAGATTTAGGGAATAACAAAAAATGTATAGTGGGGGTAATTTACAGACACCCTAAACAGAAATTATCACAGTTTTGCAAGAGTTTTGAATCAACCATTGAAAAATTGAATAGTAGAAAATTGATGTATTATATCGGAGGAGACTTCAACGCAGATTTGTTGAAAAGTAACTCTGATATCAATATTAAAGATTTCATGAATTTAACATATAGCTTAGGCTGCATTCCCTTAATTACACACCCAACAAGAATAACAACTACAAGCTCAACTCTTTTAGATCATGTTTATACAAACAATGTAGTGGGTGAACACAAAAGTTTTATTCTGGTGGAAGATGTAAGTGATCACCTGCCAGTAATGGTGTGTTCTAATTTAAGCCTGCCCAAGTGTGAAAAATCAACTGTCACCCTAATTCGTGATACAAAAAATTTTGAAGTAGAAAAATTTCTAGACAAATTAACTGAAGGAATGGAGCTATTAGGTGATATCAAAGAGGAATGCATTGGCAACTACACTGAAAAGTTTATTGACATTTTTCATAAGACTTTAAACATACATGCACCATTACGAAAACAAAGCAGAAAGGAAACAAAACTAAAAAACAAACCATGGTTATCCAAAGGAATCCTTCTATCAATCCAGCAAAAAAATTTATTGTACAAAAGAGCCCTTAAATTAAATGACAGTAATACATGGGCACAATACAAAGTCTATAGAAATAAACTGACTCATATTAAGGAATATGCAAAACGACTTTACATTAAAACTTTAGTGAATGACAATAAGCATGACACCTCGTCGCTTTGGAAAATTATAAATAAAATTATTCACTTGAAAAATTTGAAGAAAAATAACATTCCTAATAAAATGTATGCTTCCAAAAGTGAAAGTGCACAAGGTCCACAGGCCATCAGTAACTTGTTCAATAAATATTTCATAGAGATAGGAGTTAACCTTGCATCTACAATCGAAACACCAGCTATAATTGATGGCAAATTTAATGCCACATCTTTGATTCAGAGTAGTTGCAATTCGTTTTTTCTAGAACCAATAGTTGAAGAAGAAGTAGTGAATTACATCAGAGCTATGAATCCATCAAAAAGTACAGGAAGACAAGGAATTCCTGCAAAGTATATAAAAATGTCAGGCTCTGTTATAGCTCCAGTTCTAACTAACATTTTTAATGCATGCATATCAACAAGATATTTTCCAAAAGTGTTAAAAACCGCTGAAGTTGTTCCAATTTTCAAAAAAGGCGAAAGAGAGTTATGCAGTAATTATCGCCCTATTTCTATTTTAAATCCTTTTGCCAAACTTTTTGAAAAGTGTCTGCTTGATCAACTAAACAATTATTTTGTGAGCAATAATTTGATTAGTCCAAACCAGTATGGTTTTAAGAAAAATTGCTCAACAAATGAAGCCGTTTTAGATATTTACAATAAGCTACTTGACAACATGGATAAAAAGCTCATTACATGTTCTATTTTCTTAGATTTAAGAAAAGCATATGATACCATCAATCACACAATACTGATCAAGAAACTAGAAAAGTATGGAATTAGAGGATTACCATTACAGTTACTAGCAAGTGACCTGACTGACCGTCAACAGTATACAATTGTAAATCAATATAAATCCAAGTCAAGAGATGTTATTTGCGGTATTCCTCAGGGATCAACTCTAGGTCCGTTGTTATTTAATATTTACATCAATGATCTACCACTTGCCTCAAATTCCACAATTCATCTTTTTGCTGATGATACAAACCTTACTCTCTCCCATTCTAATGTTTCAACACTGTAACAAAATATTAATGATGAATTACTCAATGTAAGCAATTGGTTCAAGGTGAATAAATTATCAATTAACTTTAATAAAACTGAGTTTATGGTAGTGACAACAAAACAAAATAAACCTGAACTCAAAGTATCAATAGATAATAATCCAATCAAGCAATCACATCACATAAAGTATCTAGGTGTTCTCATAGACGACAATCTAAACTGGAAACAACAAATCAAGAAACAATGTTCAAAGGTAGCAAGGGGATCTTGGGCCCTTAATCAATTAAAACACTTTGTAGATGAGCAAACCTTAAGATCTGTTTACCACTGCCTCATATACTCTCATCTACAATACTGCATAAGTAGTTGGGGGACTGCTTCAAAATCAACATTAGCACCTCTCTTTATTCTGCAAAAAAGAAGCATCAGATTGTTAACTGGAAGTGGATATCGTGAGCATAAAAAAGAAGCATCAGATTGTTAACTGGAAGTGGATATCGTGAGCATACTAATCCTTTGTTCTATCGAGCTAAATGCTTAAAACTCAAGGATATTTACTCTCTGGAAACTGCAAAGCTAATGTACAAAATTCACAATAATGTATTATCTTTTGCAAATTCAGATAAGTTTAACCTAATGAAAAACTGCTATACACATAAGACAAGATTGAGCCACAAAAACAACTTCTTTCTTCCAAGAACTAGAACAAGATTAGGGCAAAAGTTTCTATCATTCGCAGGAATTAAAATTTGGAATGAAATTCCAAGCAGTATGAAAGAAGTTTCATTCTACAGATTTAAAAAAGCTCTTAAAGCTCATTTTTTATCAAACTATGAAACCGATAAAAGCTAGAATAACAGCTTTCTATTAGCAATGCAGTAGTAATTACAGGAATCATAGTTGCATATTTATGCTTTAGTTCAACAATAACCTATTTTTTGCTTGAATAGCATGAGTTTGGTGCATTCATCTATCACACATTTATTACAATACGTCATCTCTCATTTTGATGTCCCCATGAATTATTAGTAATTTTGCAATAACTGACTGAGGTTGATATATACTGGTATTGGAAATTGTACCAGTACTAATGACATATTGCCAAACAATACCAAACAAAGCAAGGAGATTTTTTTTTCACTCTAATTGCCCACTTTAAATTCTATAAAACATAAATAAGCATTATGAACTTTATTAATTTTATTTCTATCCAATCTGTAGTTGAAGCATTTTTATTTTTTAGTATGCTTAGAGTCAGAACAATTCTAATGTTGTCTTGCATTTTCTTTACATGGTGACTGTGAGTTTTGTGTATACACTGTACAAAGTGCACATATCCTTGCAACACTTTGTTTTAATTTTGCGTAAAATTTTTTATCATAGAAAGTAGCAGACTGAGAAAATCTAGAAGCTGTTTTTTTTTTAATCTTAACTTGGTGAGGTGGCAATCGACTTAGATGACCTTTCGGTCCTTCGCTGTCTCCTCACCAAGTGACTAAATATCGCATTGACTCTGCAAGTTTGTGTGTTTGGTTTTAAAGGAATTGCTTATTTCGATGCTTTGGTGATATACCTAGAGGAAGTTGCAGTTTTTTTCTTGTGATATGACGTCACTTGGTAAATAAATAAATATGATGATGATGATGATGAAAACTTCAAATTTGGGAAATTTCCCTTATCCAATCGATTTCAAATTTTTAAGGGTTACTTGTGAATAAATTAGAATCAAATTCAAGTTGTTTCAAAGTAAGATATTCCATAAATAGAAAGATTAATACTCAAAATTAATCTATTGCAGGGGTCGAAATTAACTTTTTTTTAATTACTTGCCCGTAGGGCAAGTGATATCAAATGTCTACTTGCCCGAGGAAATTTTAACTTGCCCGAAAAAAATATTTAGGCACAGTAAGTTTTGAGGCTGTTTATTGCTGGAAAAAAATTTGTAAAATATACTTCTTGGCAAAAACACTGAATTTGCATGATGCTTGCCTCCTATTTCGAGAATCAAATTTTGTGCAAACCAGCCAGTTGGTCGAGCGGTAACGCGTTCGTTTCTGGAGCAGGAGGTCTGAGGTTCAAATCTCGGACTGGTCAAATCGGACACAGTGTTGCCAACGGCTCGCCAC
This sequence comes from Trididemnum nubilum, assembly GCA_963965965.1. NCBI lineage: Eukaryota > Metazoa > Chordata > Ascidiacea > Aplousobranchia > Didemnidae > Trididemnum > Trididemnum nubilum. The sequence goes on along the minus strand of OZ014482.1, from coordinate 12,552,198 downwards.
CGCTGCGGCATTTCTTCGAAAGGAGCTATGTTGCCAAGGTGCAGTGACGCGGAGATGGGCCCCGCCAACTCGTTACATGCTTTGGCGTACAACAGCGAATGAACGATTTGATTTGATTTGAAGTTTTTGTGCGCAATTGTTATGGTAAAGTCACGTAATAAATATCTTTTTGCAAATGCATTACGCAAAAATTGGTTTTTTGATTGTAATGAATTTTCAAACAAAATTATTTTCGAAACTACACCAACTAGAAGGCCGAAACTTTTTGCAAAAGTTATAGAAGCTAAAAGATCTTTAAAATAATCATTACAAAAAAAATTACAAAAATTCTTCACGTTGTCTTCATGCAGCGCAGGTATGGGTTAACGCAGCAAGCGTGGGAAAACTTTTTTCAGAAAAAAAAGCGTAGCAGTTTGTGCCAAAAAGTTGCAAAGCGCGTCTGAGAATCGAAAAATTTGGGTGCGATTGAGAAGTATTAATCGCGATTAATGATGTGCGTACGCTATGGATTTGGGTATGGAATATGGAAGATGCCAGAATGGAATGGAAGATTTCAAGAATGGTATGGAAGACAATCTTCCATACTTCCATACCAATTTCATGCTAAATTTTGCCCACGACTTTTACAGAAAAATATACACGAATAGTGATGACTAAAAACATGTGGAAGTGTTTAGCAGCTGATGATCTGTCGACAAATTGATAAGGTAATTTGGTCATGAGCATTGCACAAGCAGTGTAGGCATTGCATCATCAAATCATAGAATATGTTCATTGCAATTTGCAAATGCATTGATGTTGACTGGCTTAACTTTTATATTGAGAACTACAATTTGCTGGTGACAAAACTTTTCCATCGCAACAAAGATTTCTATGTACTTTTCTATCCTTGATTGAGCTTAATTGTTTTTTTTTTTAGTTTAAGCTTTTTTTTGTTATTTTTTAAAAGTGTGTTTGGCAGTTTGGCTATGCCAAATTTCATAGTTGGTGATTACGAACTTGCAATCATTAAACCCTGAGAATAAAAGTAATACTAACGTCTGATGATTAAGTTGTTGATATTATAGGCTTAGCCAGAGGGGGGCTGGCCAATTAAAATGTCACCGATGATAAAAATGATGTCAGCAAAACCCATTGTTTATTCAGCTTTACTTTCTTTTAGCATTTTTGCGTACAACAGTAATAATTAACAATAATATTAATATTGACAATCAGGGGGCCGAGCCCCCTTAATTCAAATTCTTGTCAACCAATTTAAAAGTATAACCCGGGAGAAATTCAAGGTTTTGTCCAAAAAGTTGGAACCTCATGCCCTTATCTAACGTTTTTCTGAACGTAATGCACTAACATGATCAGCAACCATCTATTGCACCAACTTCAATTTAATAATTCCCTGCACCTTGCTTGTTTTTACGCAAAAAGTATTTAAAAAAGTTTAAATTTCAATTTTGGTGCTGCCTGGGCCAGCTGGTCGTACATGTACTACTAAAACTGTTTATTTTCAGGACAAAAATCTCTGAGGCAAATCTATGGGGTGCCATGTGTAAAATTATTTTTCAAAAAAGTCTACTGTTTCTTAGGCATATTTAAGACGAAGATTTTCTGATATAAGAAATTGGAATTCCTATTTATTAAATAAGAAAATTCCAATTCCAATATAATAAATAAGAATTTTTTTGATTAAAAGTTATCTTATTTATTAAACAAGAATTCGTATTTGATATTGGAATTCTTATTTATTATATTGGAATTCTTATTTATTATATTGGAATTCTTATTTATTATATTGGAATTCTTATTTATTATATTGGAATTCTTATTTATTATATTGGAATTCTTATTTATTATATTGGAATTCTTATTTATTATATTGGAATTCTTATTTATTATATTGGAATTCTTATTTATTATATTGGAATTCCTCTTCATTAAATAAGAAAATTTTTCTTTTTTTGAGCGAGAATTATAGCAGAATACGCAAGAAAATTATGCAAGACACTTTCTGATTTAACTTTCCGATTTAACTTTCCGATTTAACTTTCCGATATAACTTTTTGCTTGGCAACACTGAATGAAATTGGCGGGAACTTGTTTTGGAAGTTTTTCGCTAAACCAGTGGTCAAGGCTCCTGAGAGTTTTGTGATGTGATCATATGAGTGGTGACTTGTGTTAAAAAAGGCAAAGAGAAATTGAAGTAAGGGAAGCCATGAAAATTGAGCATAGCCAAGCAGTATGCATCAAAATTCTCGAGAGCTAGCAGGACGGCTAGGCAATAGCATGAGTTATTCTGCCTACACATACTGACTAAAAGTTAAACTAGGCTAAATGTGTAAAAGAAAAATTATTATATGATTGACAAGTGCCAGACTAGGATAGGATATCAAGTACTACAGAGTGCTAGACAGTGTGAAATAGCCTCATTAAACTTTAGGCCTATGCATTGTTTATTTAAAAGTAGTCAATATTTTTATTGCTGAGAATTTTGTGACTTTGCAAGGTTAGAGATATTTTTCAAATATTCTAAAAAGGCATAGACAAAAGTAAGTGTTGAGCAAATGGCAAACTAAATTTGCATCTGTTTTTATTTAAGACTTAAACTTATAAAGCCAAAACTTTATTAACTTCACGTAGGTTTCTTTTTTATTATTTGTAGAGTTATACTTTGTTATTATAATTGTTATATGGACAAACCAGACATCTCATTATTTGTTGGACATAAGCAGCCCTTTAAGTCTAAACAAGATTTAAACTTTGCACTGAAAGAAAGCTGTATTTAGAGATGGTAAGTAAGCGTTTTTAATTGGTCACATTTGATAGGCTATTGCATGGTAGTAACATTTATGAAATTTGGTACTTTGACGCATAAAGGGTGGATTAACATTTTTAACAATTTAGAATTGCCTATTTTTCTGAAGGCTGTAGCCCCAAAGAAATTATCTTTTTCTGTTAAACCATTTTCAAATGCTAACTAAAACTAGTACAATTTGTAAATGCAATGTACTAAATTATGCACTTCTAATGTGATGTCTTATGCATTCAAAAACCGTCTTTAACATGGCAAAGATAAGCAACTGTCCATATCCAAAGTGAAGGCAAAAAAGCAAAAGGATGAATCACACAGTTTTTCTCACAATATATAGTCAGTAATTGCTTACAAAATGCCCATGCACAAACATCAAAAACAAAACACTTTGACAAGCTCATTCTAAGTAAAAGTGCACGTATGATCACATGCACATGCTGTACATACATTTACATGCTTTTGATGGTAATTTCACTAGAAAATGCATCAACAAATATTTTTGAAAAGTTGATACACCCAGATTATTTATTGATACACTAATGAGACAAATTAAAATGTACATTGTTAAGTTCTTTAGATAAATACATTGTCTTTAAAGTTTCGACACATGTTATCCAGTCCACAACTGTTAGCACCATGACAGAACTATTAGGCATGGCCGATTAACTACTGCAACTATTATGTACAGGGACTATTAGGTGTCAGGACTTTCATGTACAAATTGTTACTTTCTTATAAATTTGAAAATATTTATAATTGGCTCTGGCTCCTAATTGTCTCGATGTATTATTGTCTTCTTTAATATTCCCAGCACATAATCTTTTGTGCCTAATAGTCTCGGTGTGTAATCAGCTGTACCTAATAGTTGAGGTCACAAGTCATATTATCCTATGTGTCTACGCCATTGCTTCTTAATCTGGGGGCGCAAAGCATTCTAAAGGGGGGCGTAAAAGATGACAAATTTACTAGCATCTATATTGTATGAATTAAGGTCAAAATCTACGTTGTGGATAAACGCGAGTGAATCAAATCATAAATATTGTTTACGCCTTGTGTCAGAAATTGTGCATTCTGTGATGTAATAAAACGTTATATTGATACAAATGTTGTATATAGCCATACCTATTGATTTATACTATTAATGACGATGTGGGGTCGCCGAGTTGCCAAAGGAAATGCGGCCTCATTTCCCAGTCTTGATTCTACTCTAGAGAAAAGTCGAACTGAGCTGGAAGGCGAACTTAAGGCTGAAGTGGAGGCTCATCTCCAAATTTGCATCAGGAATTTGAACATTATTTTCCTGACTTGGCTGACACTGAACTTGCGAAATAAAAGTTAACAAGAAATTCCTTTCATGTTAGTGAGATATTCTTCCTGACAATTAGCAAGAAGAAATCTTGGAGATGAAATGTAACTCTGCTGCAAAAGATGACTTTGAAGTCTTGGCTTTAACCAATTTTGGAGCAACCTATGTGCACATTTATAAGTGTGTGGCTACTCGTACTCTACTTCCTTTTTCTTCTACTTATCTGAGTGAAAGTGGCTTTTCTGCTCTCGTGAACATAAAAACGAAAGCCAGAAACAAGCTTGACTGTGAAGTCGATTTAAGGTGTGCTTTATCTGCCACAAACCCTCGAATTACGTAGTTGGTTTCAAAAAAGCAGCTGCATCCTTGGCACTGAAAACAATTCAGTTTCAATTTTTATTCTTAAATTGTGCATTGTATGCAATTGATTTATTAGGGGGGCATTGAGTTTTGTGGCATTTTCAGATGGGGGCACATCTCAAAAAGTTTAAAAACCCCTGGTCTAGACTTTATAAACAGTTGAACCCTGCGTTTAATTTCAACAATAAAAAATGACCATTTTAGTATATTTGTATCATCAATTATACATTGCAGTAAACTGTACAAGTAGGAAACCCCTACAGCCTGTTTCACCCTCACGGGATCCTCAGGGGGTAATCTTATTCCCCCCTGAGGATTCCGTGAGGGTGAAACAGGCTGTAGGGGTTTCCTACTTGTACAGTTTACTGCAATGTTGCATTATGCTCTGGAATTTCCATTGAGCACTCTTTGATGGTGAAGTCAAACTCCCCATTATTGAATTCTCATCAATTATATATGAAAAAATTGGTAAGGAGTGCCAAGTAAGATTCATTTGTGGGTAGATAAGCTAGTCTTATGGATAAGAGGTGATATTCCTTAAAACAGCAGCTGTATTAGATTGCTATTTTTTGGGTTGGCTATCATGACAGACATGTGGTATAACTCGTGGGGTGGTTAATTTATTTTATAAATTCATCAATTTAGAAATGTTTTTGATCAGAAAAACAATACAGAGACCAAACGATATACATGATAAATTTCATTCAAGTGTATACAACACACAAGAAATCATGCTATTCAAAAATTTAAAGCTTTGCTATGTCAGTAATTATGTGACTGCCTTGTCATGTAGAGCTCTGGCTTGGAAGGACTCAGACCCATGTTTGGTATTACATTAATGATAACCTAGTCTTATGAGTGGCCTGAAATAAGACACTTTTTCGCTGGTTGCAAACAAAAGCTAAGTGACTATTTCTGCCAACACCATTATTCAAGCTTGCTATAAAATAAATGGAAATTAGAAATTGTGACTTTGAAAGGCTTGACACACATAAGGCTTTGCTTAGCCTCAGCGAAGCAAAAAAGGAGGTTTCATATTTTAGTAGTCTAGCAGTGATCACCTAAGATGATCAACCTCATACAAAAAGTTGTTTAAGCTGAAAAAGTAACTGGTTCATTTCAATTTTAGTTCGTTTTTTTGAAGCGGTTTGACCATTTTTAGCAATTGCTGGTAGGCTGCCAAAACATAAAACCTCCTTTTTCCCTCTACTGAGGCTAATGCCGTTTGTATGTCGAGCCCTTAAGATTTACTGTCTATCTGGTTTTTGTAGGGTCGAAAGCGAAAACAAATAGATATGGAACGTCTGAAAAATTTACTTGAATTACGATTTCCAATTAGCAAGATTGCACATATGCTATGTATATCTGGACCTACTTTATATTCAATTATGCAAGAAAATCAGCTAATGGAAAGCAAATACAGGTAAGTAGCATAATATGCTGTTGAATTTGAACATTCTTAAAAGTACAAAATATTTTTTGATTTTAAAGTTGTTTCAAAGATAATTGGAACGATCGCGTTGCATGTTCCGTTGTTTTCACTTCGCCATTTACTAACTAAGGAGTGCGAAATTTTGGACTTAAAACTTACTATCAATGAGAAAGAAAGAGTCGCTGAAGTCGAGCTCCCCAATAACATGCAATCCAATACAATCAGTAGCCCCTCCAGGCCTCCACCCCAACCACCTGCCCGTGGGACGAGGAATTTTGAATATCAACTAGATGGGAGCTTGCTACCAACAGCAAGCTCAGAGAACAACTGACGCATGTGCAACATTGCGATTTTTTAAATAGCTTTTTGCTTCCCAGTTACTTTGGGTGAGTCTCCTGGGAGGTGGGACCCCCAAATTATGTTTAAATATTTCTCTCATAAATAACTACTGATAGCCAAAACACTAGCTCTCTACCTTAAGCCGTTCAACAGGAGGGTCCTCTGGGAGATTGAACCACCCAAACTATGTCAAAATATTAGTCTTAAAAACATTTACTGATAGCACAAAAAACTAGATCTCTAGATTAAGCCGTTCGAAATATTGATTTTTAGCGGTCCAGTTTGGGGGCGGACAAACTTTGTCTAAATATTTCTATCATTAATATTTACTGATAGCAAAAAACTAACTCTCTAGCTGAAGCCGTTCAAAAAATGATTTTTTTTGGAGTTTCGCTGGGGGTCGCACCAAACAAAAATTTCAGTAGACAGAACGCAACTGCATTGGCACTTCAACTGCCTAATTGGTACAAAAATCAGATTTCTGTGTTTTGCGTTTAGGAGAAGAGCACACAAAATTTCAGGAACATTGGGTTGGTGTAAAACTGTAAATGAATGGGTATCTTAGGATATCCAACCACGTGAAATGTTTTTGTCGTACTTAAGCCGTTTTCGAATGAGACTGTATTTTACGCCAATGTTTTGGGATAGTTTTTGGGTCCTAAATGCAAAGTCACGTGACATATTGCCTAGAAATTTGGCACCAACAAACATCTAATGGATGTCACACTGCTGTCCAAATTTCCTATAGCTACATCGAGCCGTTCTCGAGTTACAAGCAAAAATTTGAATTTTCGTACTCCTTAGGTGTAAAATGGCCAAGTAAAAACAATAGAACGCTCCGACGCGTCCGTCGTTCTAACTAGCACATTGACGTTTGAGTATTCGTTACAACTTTAGAGTGTATCTCAAAAAATGAAATTTTACCTGACAAGTTTAACAATTTATCAACAACAGCAAGTAACTGCTAGTAAACTAGGTCAGTTAAAGTATTCAAGTTAAGAGTTTTTGAACTTGGAGGGTTGAAATTCTTGAACTTTTTTTGGGGTCAACTTACTCAACTAGTCGTGCGAGTTCTTTATGGTTGAAATCTTTACTTGTTAAATGAAGAAATTTCCTTTCTAGATACATAATGATCGCTCAATTGTCTACATGCATAAAAAGTACAATTACTTAAAAGGTCAAACAGTCCCTAAATCCAATCTGAACAAATATTGTCTCAATAGCATGCCTATTGTCCAATACTTAGAAAGTATAAGGTAAATCAATCATTAAATCCAAACTAAAGAAAAATTGCTTCAAATGGATGCCTAATACAGCTGTTTTTAGGCGCGACATCGGTTTCCATGACCATTCGGATATTATGACCAAAATGGTCTGGTCTTATTAAGCGGCGCCTACTGTATTAGCTGAGAATGCCAATTTTTCATTTAATTTTTGCTTGTTGCAGTTCTATGTCTGATGAAGCTCTCGATGATATTGTAAAATCCATTAAAGAACAGCATCCTGCGGTGGGTGAAAAAATGATGAGGGGGCATTTGGCCGCTAAAGGGATCCATGTTCAACGCAGTCGTATGCGATTGTCTTTACAACGAGTGGACAGTGAAGGTATCGCTGTTCGCCGACTTTTCACTGTACAACGACGTCGTTACTCTGTTCCAGCACCGAATTACTTGTGGCACATTGATGGCACCCACAAGCTCATTCGATGGAAACTTGTCGTGCATGCTGGAATAGATGGGTACAGTAGGCTGATAACTTACTGTCATTGTTCATCCAATAATCAAGCATCAACAGTTTTAAGTTTATTTTCAAAGGCGGTTGAAACGTATGGCCTGCCGCTCAAAGTACGATCGGATTATGGTGGTGAAAATGTATTAGTCTGGAATTTTATGCTGGAAAAACATTTAAATTCGAATTGCGTTCTTACGGGCAGATCCGTCCACAACCAACGCATAGAGCGACTTAATCGAGACATCAACACCCAGGTGCTGAACTATTACGTCAATTTTTTCTCATACATGGAAGAAAACCAGTTGCTGGACCCAGAAAATACAACTGATCTCTTTGTACTTCATTTTGTTTTCATGCCCATAATAAATAAAAAACTGAGCGAATTTAAAGAAGCTTTCAACAACCACCCACTATCAACGGCTGGTTGTTTAACTCCCAAGCAGTTACATAATTTAAATCTAAGATTGCTGCAGCTTCAGCAATTGGACCCGTCGGGAGCTATTACTTCTGAAGAAATATGTTATACTACAGTGAACAGAGTTGAGGTTATTACACCTCTAAACCCCTTTGTTTTTCCGAACTACAAGCACTGCAAACCCTGATACTAAACAATTCCGACAAGAATGAAATCGCTTTATTTAAGATGGCTTCAGTGTATGTTGGCGAGTGCCTTACAACGAGAGGGCAGTGACTTCAAAATCGAAAATGCCAAATTGATGCCAGTTTAAAGCATCATGAAGTTACGTCAGTTTTTTTGCGTTTCCTTATATCATTGTCAGGTCTGTGCTACAATATACACTTTATACAGACTCTTCTGTGTAATTCCGATTGCTTATGTGGCAACGAGCGTTTATGAAAAAGAATAAAAATGTAGTGTCTTGAAACAACATGTTCAAGAAAATCAATGTAATATTGGAATATGAAGCAATGTAAGTTTTTTAACACAGTAAACCTGCCAGTATTTAGCGTGGCAAAGCAAAGACGAGTTCTTTTGCTTTTCGGAATCGATGACTAGGGAATAGGTAAACGAGAAAAGTTGAGAGCTTCCGCTTCCCTTTGGCTTTTTGATGAAATAAAAAACTGAAACTTATTGCTTTATTTTCTTAAATTCAGTTTGACGTTTCTAATTCAGAATAAAGTAGAATGTGACATCGTAATCCATATCCGGAAAATTCACGTCAGTATCTAATTTTTACAAAAGTTTATTAAAAGTACGACTGCAAGCAAAATAAATGGGGGCTTCAAAAGTTAGGGCATTTGCATTAGATTAGATGGGCGTTGATCTCGTGAATCGGCCGTTCTAAAGATATTTTACTTCAAACACGTCGTTGGTTCCCCAAGGTTTTTTTACGATGCATTGGCAGCACTAACGTTGATTAACTTCAACACTACTATTTATTATTCGAGTTCGAACGTAAGGCAATGGCATGCTGACATAAACCATTAATGAGGAATATATTGAACAGAAGCAGTCTGAAGCAACAACAACAACAACCCAGTACCTTGAGAACACCGGGATCACCAGCTGACCGCGTGGTGTTGTTTTAAGCAGTTATTTCTTTTCTTTAGTTTCAATGAACTACTCGTTAGTTTTTCCATTCAGAACATCTTTAATTGTTCCTGGTAACCCTGCTTGAAAATTACTGCATATTCAGTATTCACGCAGTACCAAATCCATGGCAATTGGAAATGGCAAAATCCATATTGTCAACAAACGACGCATACCCTTCGCAATCAAGAGGAAGCGTTAAGGTGTTTGCGCATGTGTTGGCTAAGGGAAATTTACTCGTTGAAGTAAACGCTAAGCTCGGATTCGGAGTGAAGCCAATAGGAGGGATCCGATTCGAACCTGTTGCAAATGTTAGGACGTCTTCAAGGCTAACATTGACTGTTTCGTCTGCATAAAAAATAACAAATCAGATGTAGCAATAGTAGTTAAATTGCAAAGTTGGTTGGTGGTACAAAACTTGAAAATTGCTTTAATCAGGATGTTCAATGTTGTGTTTCTCGTCTGACACTTGTAAAGAAGAATCGTCAGAATGGATAGCGCATGAAAAGAACGGCTATTTATAGAAAAGCCGAGCTGTGATTGGTTGGATAGGGACCAATGAGAAGGCGTCATTAGTGCACAATTTTTAAGCTATACACGAATTCTTTTTGCCGGCAGAGGGTGGGGTTAAAAGTTGTAATATAAGTAGCTTCAAGAGCGGATAGATGGAAGGAAGAGCGGCCTAGGGCAAGAATGGAAAATCTGCTGTCATCGCAATATTGAGAACAGACAGGATTTTGCAAAAGATGAGATCCAATGGCTGAATCAGAAGCAAGAGACTTGGTATTAGATTGGGAGGAAGATTTCCACTGACGGGCAGGAAGTATGCGTTGCTGGGAAGAAAAGCCTGAGCGGATTTATTTGGAAATTTTGACGATTCTTCTAAGTGTCAGACGAAAAGCTTCGAAGAACAAAGAACATCCTGATTAAAGCAACATTTAAATTGCATATTATATCAAAGGCATGTGTGTTTGGAACAATTTTGTAATATTCATTGTTCAATTGCTTCTGCGCAGAATTTGAATGGTAAGAGCTCGAGGTATTATTTGTATCGAAGAGTAGAGGCGTTACCGGTACTAGCTCAGTAGTAATTACTAACGATGACAAAAACCACCTATAGTATTGTAATCCACATCTGCTTAAATTATGACAATTAGTGATGTGCCGATGCAGAGACCGCTTCTCAGTCTTTTTTAAATTATGTTTGGGAGGAGTCGCACCCAAAATCAAGTCTTGTTAGGCGATGGTATGCTGTTAAGAGGACAAGCTAAAAACTCGTGATTTTTAGCTCTGTATCACCTCAAAGTGGCTTAAGTCCATTACTTAAAATTTTAGGTAATTTATTGCGCATATCGAGAACAAGTATTTTGCAAAATCTTATGTTACTAACGTTTGGGGTTAACAAGGCCTTTACCTTCTTTATCGTAGATGTAATCTCGCCAATAGCATAGGATATCATTTTCACGCAACCGAGTGTTGCTTCCATCTTCGGACAGTTGAATGTCGTCAAAAACGTTCAGAAGCTGAGTTGCTGTTAAAGGACTGTCTTCATACATAAATAGCTTTTTAAATCCTTAGGGACAAATTTTCATCTCATCAACTAACCCCAGACAATTTAGTCCTGCAGAAAACCTAAACAAGAATTTTAGAATTAGGTGTTTCAAATATTTCAAAAATTTAGTCAGAATTTATTTGTATTGCAAAATCGCACATTGTTTTATCGTTCCAAACAGTGCTACTTAGTCGCAAAATCTTTGCAACAAAAAATACTTTACTACCAAAAGTTCTATAATGGTGTTCGAGTTTGAAAGTAGCTTCAACCATTGAAACAAATCAATTGCGTGGGTCAATTTGGGGATCGAAAGGTTTAAAAAAACGAAACGGCAGCTACAGAATATATGCAGCTAATACCACCGTACAACTGTCACCTTTCTATTTCAGCTTGAACACGGTCTTCCAAAAAAAAACTTCACGCAGCTACTAACTACTGCATCTTTTTGATTGAAACTTAAAATCTGGCTTGCTCCGGACATTTGTAGAAGATGGTCGGCTTCGGCTATCGCTTCCCGAAATTCCTCTTCTAAGCAAGTATTTTCGATCTAAACCAAAACAGCACAAGATAATAAGCTTTTTTAGAGAACAAATACGATTAATGGTTGAGTATATTAAAGGCCCCGCTACTGAAACAATGATATAAACGGTAAAGTTTAACGGCGTCACGTTTAAGCTACAGATTTTCTAAGGGATGCTGCTACGACTAGCGTTAATAAAAAGTTGACGCCATCACCGCAAATCATTGTTTATTGTGTTTATAAAGGGTAGCCAACTAATGTAAGGTAGCAAAGTAATCACATTTAGACAGCCTATTGTAGGTTACGAAAGGACTAGTCAAGGTACCCTACTGTACGGTTAAAGGCCATAAACACAATAAGTTGATCAGTAAGTGCAAGTCTTGGCACTTGAATTACTGTACATCCCAAACTCGTCTTTATGTTGGCCAGTAGGCTACACGAGACTCAAGTTAGAAATTAGTCATATGTAACCACGTTAATGTTTGCGAGTGCGGTATTTCAAACAAAGGCTGTGGAAACAAGTATGAGAAAAAACTAAGCTGCCTTGTGGATATCGACTTTTTCCTAAAGCTAAGAAGCCCTTGACAGAAAAATGTGTACAGTGTGAGCCGAAACAGACCTGGGTCTCGTGCCAGCTCACTATAGCCGTCAGTGGTCTAGGACTCATTCCTTACGATTAACACTAGTTTTACGTTGATAAGTTATGCGTGGTTAGTAATATACGCGTATGAACTCTGCAGGACTAAAGTGATTTTCAATTCAAACACTTTTCTAATGCTACTTTTAGTAAAGAAGTTTCCACGATCATACCAATACATTTTTAAAACAATAGTAAAGTTTTATAATAGCGATCAATTGCTTGTTAAAACTCACTTTACTCAACTGGTGGTAAAAATCAGTTGACTTCATCAGCTCAAGACTGTATGACCGTGGTTGGTCAACAACTTGATTGTAGAGTAATTCGGAGAAGAAGCAAGGACCCAATCCAGAATGAACCACTGACAATGCAATGATCCTTCCAGCAACAAAATATAAATCTTCATCTTTTGCTGCAAAAGAATTTACATCGTTGTTACCCGAAATGCCGTAAGGCTGCGGCCAAAGTTTGATGACAAATTAACAGTATACTATATTCAAAAAATTGATTAAATTTTTACACCTATTACTGCACACATTTAAGATCAATTACAATTTTCTAAACTAACTTGCACTAAATTTGATCGGTTTAAAAGAACAGAGTTGAACTAAAAAAAACTATACCTTACAAGGTCACTAACAAGTTAATTCATTTAAATGTTAATGCACCGTTTAAGTTAAAATCAAAAACATTTTTGAAGCAAGAACAGTATTAACGGAACAAAAGACCTACCCGATTGACATTTCATAATGTATTTTGAATTTCCGTTTCCTGCAAATATCCGGCAGCTTGAAATACTTTGCAGTGCTAAACGCAAGAATTCACGCGTGGGCCCACCTTGGTCGATGGCACCCTCACTTTTTCCTTCATTATCGCTGAACTTTACATTTAGGCAACCGTTTTCTCGAAAACTTTTTCTTTTAGCTCCTCTTATGGCCCCTTCCAACAACCTCCGACGATTGACGTTGAAATAGTTGACTTCAGTTTCGTCGATTTTCGATTGCAAGTTTGTTAAACATACTTGCAAACTGCATTTATCTTCCACCGGCCTAAAATGATTTAAGTTTCGTTAAGCACTATTTCTTTCGAGTTTTTACATAAAATACCTTGTCCACCCATCAGTGCTAAAAACATGAAAATTGATCAATTAGGTTTTCATTATAACAATGAGCAAGAACCTTTACGACACCGTTCTTTCCATTAGGAGATTGCCGCTTGAAATATCCAACGTTCCGCAAAGAAGCTGTGAATATCAACTTTAAACCCGTTGGGATCCGGAAATGGAACTCGAGTCTATACATTTCAGCAGTTGAAGATCTATTCCATAAGCTGCGATAATATATTTTCTAACTTTAAGAAGTGGTGTTCATTATTTTACCCTATATGTGGAGAAGCAGTTTGGAGATAATGCACTCTCTAGTGGAATGCACATCTGCTGCTGGAGAAAATGAATATTATCCCATGCCAGATCAGTTCTATCGGCCAAGGTACAGTATATACTGTACCTATAAATTATATACGTTCCCTTCTGATTTTTTCTTAGTCGCTCAAAACGTAAACTTACAATATTTTGCCCAGGTTTCCAGCACAACCAGGAAACATACTTCAGTCAACTTACCAACACTATTTGCACTTTAATATTTATATGGTTTTAATGTTTCTCGCATCAAGCAAAAAATATTTAAATGGGGCCTTGTTTGCCGGTAGCAGTCTATTGATCTTCGGCGAATTAAGTTAAGATATAGATACTGACGATATATAAAAAATATAGGCTGGAATAGCCGTGAGATGAAAAGTTGATGCTGCTTCAACATATTGAAATGGCAATGGTTATAATTTAACAATCGTCATATGTTATCGCGGAACGAAAATAAAAGCGTTATACTCAAACAAGTTATGTTATTTCAATATTGAAATCTTAGTCAATGCTTGACTAAATTGGAAACGTTACTATTCGTTACCAACCTCACAGGATTTTTAGCACTACTCAGCGATGCTTCCAATGCTTGTTGAAGGTCAGCATCTTCGTCATCGAAGCAATGAATGTACACGCTGTGATAGCACATTTCGTTATTAGAAGCTCGCAAATATCAAAAAATAAATGAAGCAAACCGTAAATTATACAACATACCTGTTATAATGTCCTCAAACAACTGAAACAACAGTTACATCACGTGTTCGCAATGACAGCATACCCAAAAATATTGTGTAACTCATGCAGTGGTTGATTTATTTTTTACTTTTCATGAATAAATGATGTCATACTAAATTCAGGAAAGGCCATTTATCGCAGTAATTAAAAGTTCAGTTTTTTGCACAACCAACATGGCGCACGAGGATTGACCGTCGCAAACTGACTACCAAATCACATTATTCGGATAAAACGTAAGTCTTAAACGACAGTGGATCCAGCGGCATGCAACAACGTTCTGAGTTTTTGGTTTAAACCAGGCTGAGATTAGGAGTTTCAAGCTGCAAAGATCTAGAGCCACCTTTTGGTTTTCAATGCAGTTTTGGACCAAATAGAGAGGTCCAAAACTGTGGAAACCATTTTCACGAGTTTGAGCCCCTGAGATACATTATTAAACATACAGTAAAAGGTTTAACTTTTTTACTCCTGAGAAGATACTTAAATCCATCACCATACGTAACAACAAACAACAGAAAGTTTTAACCTTATAAAGTTTTTATTGTGCTGAAAAAAAAAATTCTAAAAAAAGGGCTAAGATGTCACATAATCTACATACTAATATATTACTAATGTCATGTCTGCTAAGCCAAATGAGCCTACTAGTAATAAATTTATTGATAAAGGATTGTTAAAGTAGACTATACATTTAGTGGAAAAACAGGATTAGTCATAAAATTACCTATAACGCGATGAAGTAGGTGTTTCACTTTCAGCATCAATAGACGGCAATCGCTCATTCGACTCCAGATCATCATCAAGATCCGCCAAACTATTCTTTAGAGAACAATGTCATATTAACATCACAATTACAGTTCGCAGCTTATTGTATATCCCATCGTGTAATAAAATGTTTCATACTTATAGTTACCTGGTGGTTAGCTCACTAGCTAGATCTGTGAAACTAATTTCAGGCCAACTAAGATACACCCATTTTGAAAAATTAAAGAGTTAAACAACTAATTTACTTTCTAAGTGAACAGATAAACTAGTGTTAAATGAACATAGCAGTATACAATCAGGTAAAGCAGTTATTAAAGTAGAATGAAAGATTGACTATCTGAAACATTGGTTAAGTTGACCAATTATTATGAAATATAGCTGAAATGATAGATTTCATAAGTTGTATATCTTTACCTTTGCCGAATCCACCATGTCATGGTCTCTCCATGCTACATCGTCATCAGAATCCTTGCAATTTTCCAGTTGGTAATTGCACAAGATGTACAATGTAGTTTTGTTAAGCGATAAAACAGCTCGAGCATCCCAGACAAAACTGGAATTTACTCGAGGTATTTTTAAAACTTTTGTTCCTGGAAATGTGTTTAGAAATACAAAAGAAAAGTTGTGCTGCTGATCGTCAAAGCAAGTTTTGAACAATCCAGAAACTTCTTTTTTAATTTCTTTTTCCGTCCAATTATGATTAATGCATATTTTTCCAATTAGTCCAAAGTCATGTAATGTCTGGCGCAATTTCCCTCTGGGGATTTTGATCTGAAGTTCTTCAGAATTACGTGAGTTTGAAAAGCCACATGGCAAACATATACTGGTCCTCATCGATGTTTTTTGATTTGCTTTAGCTCGTTTGGCAGGCACAACTTTGGCTGGGCGTGGTGAGCTTCGCTTTCCACGAGATCTCACCAAAGTTGGCAAGTGGAAAAGATTCTAAAAGATAAATTTTAATGATCACCAGCTTCAAATTTTGTGTAATCTCTCACAAATTTTTGTATAAACTAAAAATAAATCAACTGCATTGGAATCTGAAGTAGCAATGTCTTAAGCAACGTTTTATTCATAAAATATATTAACATTATAGGGTGAGATTTTATTTACTAGACTCCGTTGAATTCAAGTATCATTTGATTAAGTTTTTTTTATTTATGAGACTTTGTACCACTTCAGAGCTTACATGTCGTTTTACTTCTTTTAGAATTGAAAACACAATTAACATAATAACGTAAGAGCAACTAAATTACGAACCATAATACCAATATGGTGATATATTTTGTATTAGTCTTGACAGTTGACAAATTGTTGATTGCAGTTTGCATCTCTATGTACAGCTCATGTAATATATTCCTATACCCTAACATATATTGGATTTTTTTCAGTATTTGAATCTTGAAGACGACATCTTGAACTAAGAGTCGTTTTGAAAATTCAAGAAATATTTTAACTTGTACAAATGGCAGTTTGCATCTTTATGTACAGCTCATTTAATATGTTCCCATATCCTTGCAGTTAGTGAAACTTATGCAGTTTATTAACCTTAAAGACGACATTGCAGAAAAATGAAAAAGTGTCAACATGTAGAGCATTTTTGCCAGTAATGTGCTGCGAGCCTGCGACTAGACAACAATTAAACCTAACTAATTTATGAACAAAGCTTTTATAACTGTAATGTTAAAACGTTCATAATTAATAAATAGATTGTGGGGTTGAAGTTACTGTATCAAAATCTTCCAAATCATCGTCTTCCATCATTGCTTGAGGCTGAGCAGGAATTGCAGGCGTCTAAAAAGATTAATTGATTTATGGCATAGTACTAATATGTCCATAACTTAAACTAACGATACTTTAGTTGTGAGTAGCAAAGAAACAACTTCGAGTTAACAGTTAAGCAAATGCTAAAAATACATATGGTAGTTGTTCATGTTCTATTAGTGTTCAGCTTTTTTGTTTTGTCTTTAATGTAAATGAAAACACTCAGGAAATCGATTATTAATATATCAGTACTTTGTCATGTTTCTAAATTCAAAGATCTTGAACTAAAGTTTTTTGGTTATCGTTTTGAGGAAAAGAATAAAAATTCTTAGCTGCAAAGTGATCTGGCTATTCAATACCTTGGAGATAATAAAAATTCCTTTTTCACTTCAAAATACATTGAAAATAACTAAATAGTATTAGGAATGCCCATTTCAGAATACCGAATCCTAAGGAACCGGGTATTTCTATTTTGAACTGGTTGTAATTTTAGGATACGGTTTGATTGTAGGGCAAAATCGCGCAGTAGCATTAAATCTTGAAAACTTCAAACGTTGCATATCGACAACCAGGTGCGACGGCAATGCACACTGCTAGGGTTGTACAAAGTAGAATTTCGAATCCTTGAGATTCGAATCTCCAGAGAAACGAATCTCAAAACACATTTTTTATCGTGTAATTGGATTCGAAAAAAATCTTTTGAAGCACCACCAAAACGCGAAGAGTGGTGCGTATTATGCAGTTTCAAGCAACCTAACTGTCAAGCCGCATTTCATTGATAGTGCATTGCACTCAAGCGTGCACGCATGTTTGACTTATTTTTTCGCCTTTGTGTTTTTTTAAATTTTTGCAATAAAACTGTATTGATTATGCATAATCCCAATTTGCAGTGAGTTATTCTAGAATAGGATTCGAAATTCTAGATTCGAAATGTCTATTCTAGAATTATTCTAGAATACTACATTATTCTACGTTGTACAACCCTACACACTGCACCTGTTATTATCGGACGTGCTGCATGCATTCTTATCGAGTGTTTGCATTGCCGCTTCAAATAAAAACAAAAAATAGAAAAACTAGATAAATATATTGCAGTTGCAGTTTGCAATAGTTGTGTGGTTTTTAATGCTTATTTATCCTGGCTATAAATTCAGTAAAAATAAAACAAAATCTGGATTTTGTTGTTTTGCAGTAGTGGAGTGCTAAGTAACTCTAAAATAAGGGATACCATCAATTAACCGTGAACATAACCAAATAAGGGATACCGTAATCGTAAAATAATAATGGCTGGACTCCATTTTGAAGATTTAGGATTCGGAATTCTGGATTCAAAAAAAAGATTTGGAATTATTCTAGAATACCTAATTATTCTGAAATGGACATCCCTAAATAGTATGTTTGAAAAGAATTGGTACTTCTACACTGGTTACTTTTAATATAAGCCTACTTACCAGTGATGAAACAGAGGCTTGAGCAGCATTATTACTGGTAGTACTGCTTGTAGATGGCATGCTAGTGTTAGTAGCATTACTCACACTTGCACAACTGGTGGGTATAGGAGAGTTTACTAACATTGAGTGAACTCTTGCCACTATTGCACCAGCAATGTCATCAACAGTTGGTTTGGAAACTGGCTCACTGGACATATCTGATTTAAGCTTTATCAAAATCGGACTCTTAAAAACTAATATAAATCCTGCAAAAGTCCAAAAGTTGATATTAATACCTAATGGATTATCTAATCTAATTCAAAAATAGTAAACTAATACAGAATACCTTTATGAAAAGCAACCTAAAAAAGCAATACTGCCATTTTTGGTGCCTAACTTTTACAAAATCACAATGTCTTGGCACGAGGAATGCCTGCGCATCTTTTCATGACGTATTCATATATGAAGAAATAATTTCAGAATGAGCATCAAAAGAGTGTTAGGCTTATATTTTGTTTAATTTCAGTGCAGGCGTTGAGTGTCAAGACACTTTCTTTGAAAATACATGCAGGCGATTAAAATTCACACTTTCAACAAACTGTTGCACCAAATAAAGGTGGCATTATCTTACTGACAAAATTAGGCTAGACAACTGATACCCTTCCTAGACAAATGACAGCCTTACTATGTCTATATAACAACTATAAATAATAAAAGTAATAACAAATTAGGCTCTACAGTAACTGGTAGCCAGTGTCATTACCTCAAGTACAGCTTATACAAGTTGCTAGTGATGCCAATTTCAGAATATGCTAGCCTATACAGCTCCATGTAGCTGGTAATTGAAAACTAAAGCTTTTTATTGAAAGTGATGCAGGATTTGTCACAAACTCAGATAGAGACAATGATGCTGCCTTTTAAATAAGGAAGTGGCTAATATCACGTTACGTAACGTTCTTAAAGAGAATAAGCGATCAAAAAGTGGGCACTCATTTGCTCATTTACACTTTTTTATTTTTTTATTAACACTAGGGTTTGGTTTTGAGTTTGGATTAGGATTAAGGTTAGGGGTAAAGTTTGTTTTAGGTTTAGGGTTGGGGTTAGGGCTATGATATCTATTTTCTTATTCTTACGTAATGTAACAGCAGCCTTTGCCTTTAAATAAATCTCCACCCGATTTGGAGTTGACAAAGTTCTATTGCTCCCAGTTATCCAGTAATCCTACTAGTGTATAAGTTGTTAAGTTGTTACCATGAAGCAACTTATTCAAGACATAACTACGTTATCAATGTGCAAAACTGCAAGATGAACCCAAATATGAGGTTGTGTGATCAGGGTTATTGCAAAAATAGTGATAACCACTTTTGCTTTGGCCACAATGCTGACAAATCTACTGTATTATGAATACTGAATAGTCTACTGCAAAAACTCTTAAACCAGGACCAGAAGGCAAAATACTTGCAAATTACAATCTGACCATAATCATTAGCTATTCATTATTGAGCATGCCAAATGATTTACCTATCAAGCGTGTGATGTATCAGGCTGCATCAAAACCTACAGATAAAAGTGGTTCTAATGTTAATATTACATTGCATCTTAATTGCAGAGGTATCGCACTTAAAACTGCACATACAAAAACTAGGCTACTTTACCGAATATGAGAGGTTAAATAAATGTCCCTCACCCAGCTGCTTTAACAAACTACTACGTTGTGAACTTGTGGTTACCACTTACTGGACTGTTGGAATAAGTTAGTTTAATCTTAGTAAGTATCCGTACTCCAATCTGTAGTACTTGATATCCTATCCTAGTCTGGCACTTGTCAATCATAAATAATTTTTCTTTTACACATTCAGCCTAGTTTAACTTTTAGTCAGTATGTGTAGGCAGAATAACTCATGCTATTGCCAAGCCGTCCTGCTAGCTCTCGAGAATTTTGACGCATACTGCTTGGCTATGCTCAATTTTCATGGCTTCCCTTACTTCAATTTCTCTTTGCCTTTTTTAACACAAGTCACCACTCATATGATCACATCACAAAACTCTCAGGAGCCTTGACCACTGGTTTAGCGAAAAACTTCCAAAACAAGTTCCCGCCAATTTCATTCAGTGTTGCCAAGCAAAAAGTTATATCGGAAAGTTAAATTGGAAAGTTAAATCGGAAAGTTAAATTGGAAAGTTAAATCGGAAAGTTAAATCAGAAAGTGTCTTGCATAATTTTCTTGCGTATTCTGCTATAATTCTCGTTCAAAAAAAGAAAAATTTTCTTATTTAATGAAGAGGAATTCCAATATAATAAATAAGAATTCCAATATAATAAATAAGAATTCCAATATAATAAATAAGAATTCCAATATAATAAATAAGAATTCCAATATAATAAATAAGAATTCCAATATAATAAATAAGAATTCCAATATAATAAATAAGAATTCCAATATAATAAATAAGAATTCCAATATAATAAATAAGAATTCCAATATGATAAATAAGAATTCCAATATAATAAAAAAGAATTCCAATATCAAATACGAATTCTTGTTTAATAAATAAGATAACTTTTAATCAAAAAAATTCTTATTTATTATATTGGAATTGGAATTTTCTTATTTAATAAATAGGAATTCCAATTTCTTATATCAGAAAATCTTCGTCTTAAATATGCCTAAGAAACAGTAGACTTTTTTGAAAAATAATTTTACACATGGCACCCCATACAAATCTTCGAGTGAATTATTATTTAATTCTGAAAATTTTGCAGAAGGCAATGTACCTTGCTTCCCAACACATGGGCCAAGTCACTTACAAAATTTAACCCAAAAATGCAAGATTTTAAACGTATGGTGTGATTGATCTGTAAGTAAAGGCAAGATTAACCAATTTGATTTTTTCTATTGGCTTTGAAACCTTAAGAATGTAGTTCTTTCAAATAGCTCTAAAAAGGTGCGAGATGTGATCCAAGCGGCACTGATATCAAAATAACAATTTTTTCCAAAAGATTACAAAAAATCTCCTAGCAGCAGGGAGCTTTGCCCGCAGAACCCCATCTGCGACACGTTTTAGTTACACTATAGTTAGCTCACCACGTCTTCCAATTTAGACTTTTTGGGAAAACTTCATAACTTTTGGTCGAAGTACTTCTCCTTTAGCAAAATCATGATTATGTGCCACACAGTCAGGCCCGGCTTTTGATCTCCCACTCTACGGTATCATTGTCCCATAAAAAGTTTCTCCTTTCGAAAATTTCTGATGACGTCATTGCGTGTGATTTGCATTTTGGGTGCTCCCCCCAATCAAAAAATCAGGCTACGCCTATGGTTGATATTTTCATGCTCAGTAGCGTAGCCAGGGGTGGGCGGGGGGACTCGAGTCCCCCCACTGGCTTGTGAAGTATGCAAAATCGCACGTTTTCGATGCTTTTGAGGCCGATTTTTGGTGAAAAATTGAAAACAGCCCCCCCCCCATAGGAAATTGGGTGCCGAAGTTGTGAATTACATGCCAAGATTTGGCCTGAAAAAGCGTTTCTTAATATCGGTGAAGACCTTTTTTTTCTTTTTTGGAGACCACCTGTTTTTGGGCGGAAAAACGTTTGAATTTCCGGTTTTGGCCGAGAAATCAGTCTCAGTTTCGGTGAAAACGTTTTTTTTTTTTTTTTGGAGACCACCTGTTTTTGGGCGGAAAACACGTTTGAATTTCCGAGGTTTCCGGGAAATTCCCTCTCAATTTTCGGACAAACCGTGTGATTCTGATTCAAGAACAATGAAAATTCGGGTTAAGGTCGTTTGCACTTTTCTCTCTCTTTCTAAAAAGCCCCCCCCTTTTCCAAATCCTGGCTACGCGCCTGTTCATGCTGATTGAATTTTTGTGGTAGGTCATTGTGATGGTGCTTCAAATTAGGAATGAGATGCATTGTACCATGCTGTTTAGCTACGCGAGCTACTAGGCCTACTTGCAACGGTACGCTTAACGTTGCAAAATGTACAATACAAATTACGCGTTGATTCCAGTCTAAACATACCTTGGTATGGACGTATGGAATGGAGTATGGAAGAAAATTTGAGTATGGAATGGAAGATTTTTGGTATGGAATGGAAAAAGAATGGAAAAAAATTGCCAGCATGGAATATGGAAAAATTGTCTTCCATGCCATACCATGCCCTGGTGTTCACTGTGATGATAGCAAAATGCTAAAATAAAGCAAGCATAAGCTTTCTCTACTTACGTATTTTATTTAATTGCAACAAAAGCGGACCTAAATTTCATCTCTAAATAATCTTGTTTGATGTTGTTTAATACGATGTATTTTGTTAGCTTGCCCGTCGGGCAAGTTAAGCCGAAAAATAACTTGCCCGAGGCGATTTCAGCTTGTCTCGGGCAAGCGGGCAAGCGTTAATTTCGAACCCCGTATTGGACGTAATTAAAAAAAAAGAAAATTCTTAGTGCTTCTTAAATGACTTGTTTTAAAGTTTCATTTGCTGTGAATTAAATTATTTTTATTTCATTATTTGTTCACTATTGGTTTATTAACAATGCTAAACAGATTCCTGTTTTTGTGTATCATGCTATGCAAAGGTGGAGTCCTTGAGGACACATTTTGAAGTCCTTAGCCTAGGCCTCGAAGGTCAAGTCCTTGGTCTTGGCGGCCTCGAAGCCTCAAGTCCTCGAAAACTGCCCTGTCCTTGGCTCGAGAACAGCACTAATTTTTGAATCGTTAAAATTTTGTAGATTGCCTGAAAAAATTTTTTGAAGACCGCTTTTTTTAGATCGCCTAAAAAATTTGTTTGAAGGCTTTTTTCTGTTTTTTTTTTTGGAGAGCACTTGCGTCTGTGTCCTTGGCCTTGAGTATTCCTGTCCTTGGCCTCGAGAGGGTCTGTCCTCGGAAGGGCTGTCCTTGGCCTTGGCCTCAGATTTTTTTTGTGTCCTTGGCCTCGAGCCTTGTGTCCTCGACTCCATTCCTGATGTTATGGTATGTGTTACACAGATATGAATTTGAAAAGCAACAACGTGATTAGAATACTTCCAATTAAAAAAATTGTAATTTTTTTATAAAAAAGGAACTTCAGATTCAAGTTTCGTTACATCTTGAAAGTTAGATTCTTTGACTGAAAACGTTAGTCTATGTACAGCAAAGGTAATATGCATTATTCAGACCCAGACAATTTACAAACGATCCAGGGTCACGCAGAACCTTAGAGAGAAATAATTACAGGGGATACAAAAACTGATAATAACGATCGTGTCCGCCGGAAATTAGGTGAAGTTTAAAAAAAGGTATTTTCGGAAATTCGACTCGGTTTTGGCATGAATGCAGGAGCTGGGAACCAAAATAAGTGCCTAAGCGTATTACTGTACTTTAGTCGGAAATTTTTTGCAAAACACATGACGCGTGCAAGTGTTACAAAACGCAAAGTTTAGCCTTATAAGGTTATTTCCCACTCGTCATACGCTTCCGCATTGTCCATTACTTTCAACTGTAAAACAATTCTGTTGATGAATGGTCTCGCTTCCTTTTCCGAATTTGTGGTGAAAAATTATTCTTGGTGCAGTGTGTGTGTTTTTTTTAAACCAAAAACGTTTTAAAGATCATATGAAATGTATACGCTATGCAGTAAATAATTTTGCAATTATAATTTATAATGTAGTATTTTTTTGTGTCTTTATGGTCTTATGTATTGTACTGTTGAATGTAAGTGAAACTTTTTGTTTTTAAGTCTCCAAAAACTTGTCTATAATATACTCACTGTTTATATTTGGGGACTTCCGTGACGCTCTGCATAAGAGGCTGTTTTTTCTTTTTGAAAAATTAACGGATTTTCTGCTGCCAAAGGGTGAACCTTTGAAAAAAATGGAAACGGCTGAAGGTAGAAGGTTGAGAGTTAGAGCTGGATAGGCAACATTTGGAACAACGTTTATTCAAATTTGCGCTCCAATCAGTCCGGTTAACGTTAACATGTATATGATCAACCATTCCAGTCACATCATGTAACCAATCCAATTTTGATAAAACCCCTCTTCTTCTTCTTCCAAATTGGAGTTGGTGGAATCAAATTTAGTCTATTTAATCCCCTTAACACTATTTCATCCTCCTAAACCCAAAATGAATGAAAAAGGGGTTTCACCAAAATTGGCTTGGTCACGTAATGTGACTGGAATGGTTGAAAATATTCATTCTAATCTTACCCAATCAGTCTGGTGGTTCGGGTTTCCAACAAAAAAATGAAAGTAGATCAAAGACTTAAATTCCGAATGGTTCTTGCTTAAAATCAAACGCAGGAGTAGAACAAAATTTTTGGATTTCGAACTGGCAAGAGATGTGAGTACGGTCATGGGCGTACGAGCTCAAAATGATTTGGGAGGACACCAAACTTTTACCCAAAAAATGAAATGATGACATCGAATTTTGCCCAAAAAATAAATTGGTAACCCACATTTTTTTGCAAAAAAGGAGCACATCAAAACAACTGATTTAAACTTATTTGCTATGCAGTTATTGCTGTATTTTTTGGACCATAAGGCGGGCTTAAAATACTAAAAATTTAAAAAACTGAAGGTGCGCCCAGTATTTAGATCAGGTGATATATTTTTTTCTTCACGTTATAATTCAGCGCTATTTGGAGCTTTTTACAGCTTTTTAAGTTGCATTTCATTTACTGCGCATAATATTCCTGTGCGCCTTAGCGTCATACAAGGAAATAAAAGCAATATAGGTGATTTATTGATAGTGGGCCTCATAGTCCGAAAAATTCTGGTATTTAAAAGTATGATGAGTACCATAGGTGGGCACAACTCCGTTAATCGTTAATCCGCTAATAACGAAGCTAACTTTTTCATTAACGCGTCAATCCGTAAAAAAGTTTTTTCATGTTTACGGACTAAATTAACTTCCGTTAAGCTCTGTTAACGGACTAAAGTAACTTCCGTTAAGTTCTGTTAACTTCTGTTAAGGTTTTTATCGTTAATATCTTGCACCATTCATTCATCGTACCGGTGCAAACCAGTTTGCTCTGATAACACACGTTGCGTATAAGCACGAGTTTTATAGAAGCGAAGAAAAGAGCTCTTCTTTGTGACAAATAATAACCTGCAGCCTCATAGATGCATTAATTATCACTGTTTGCTATTTCCAAAGACTTTCCGATCGCAGCTTCGTTAGTGCATTTGAACTTATTTTTTGTCTTAAAATTAGATTAGGCTGTAAAATGTAACTTCCAAAACACACAAAGAACATCATAGCAATAAATATTTCGTAATAATAAGTCAATTAAGATGTTTTTTGACGTTTGCAGGCCAGAGTTTTAATATTCTAATCGTTTTGCGTGCTTCTGGCCTAAAGGCTACCAGCTCGGAAGCCTAGGGAAGAGCCATCAGAACGGCGACTACCTAAAAGAAGCAATGTGAAGAATTGTCTTCCCACAGGAATCGAACCTGCAGCCTTTGGATAACCGGTCCACTGCTCTACCACTTGAGTTAGAGAAGATGCCTCCTCGCATGCTTAATTTTGGCTATTTAAACCCAGCAACTTGCTTGTTGTATGATTGTAATAATAAGTCAATTAAGATGTTTTTTGACGTTTGCAGGCCAGAGTTTTAATATTTTAATCGTTTTGCGTGCTTCTGGCCTAAAGGCTACCAGCTCGGAAGCCTAGGGAAAACGATTAAAATATTAAAGCTCGGAAGCATGCAAAACGATTAAAATATTAAAACTCTGGCCTGCAAACGTCAAAAAACATCTTAATTGACTTATTATTACAATCATACAACAAGCAAGTTGCTGGGTTTAAACAGCCAAAATTAAGCATGTGAGGAGGCATCTTCTCTAACTCAAGTGGTAGAGCAGTGGACCGGTAATCCAAAGGCTGCAGGTTCGATTCCTGTGGGAAGACAATCTTTCGCATTGCTTCTTTTAGTAGTCGCCGTTCTGGTGGCTCTTCCCTAGGCTTCCGAGCTGGTAGCCTTTAGGCCAGAAGCACGCAAACGATTAAAATAAATATTTCCTTACAATCAGCAGGGGCGGATCCAGGATTCTCCGTTAGGGAGGGCGCAATTTTTAAAAAAATGTAAACTATTCTTGTTAGAGGCAGGAGTCGGGGGTCCGGGGGCGGAGCCCCCGGCCGCCGGAGGCAAAGGATAAATCTGGGCTCCGCCCCCAGAAGCTAGCGATTTTTTAATATTTTACTCAAAATAATTCATTTTGGTGAACTATTTATCGACTTTTGTACTCTAAAAAATGTAGAAATTCTTGTGAAATTGCACCTTCCCCCTATGCTAGTGGGTGGCTATTGACCGATGAGCGAATTGCGCTTGTTAGTGTTGAAAATTTTCTCGAAAGACAATACTTTTGCGTTGTTTTGTAAAAGTCTGACTGGCCAATGGGGGGCTATAGCCCCCCCCTAGCTACGCTGCTGGTTAGAGGGGTTGCTGAAACGGAGTCCTAGCCAGCGAAAAGAGGGCGCCCCTGGGTTTTGGGCGCCCCCTGCCCCCCATCTGCATTTACACTTAGATATCAAGAATAGGCTTACTAATGAACAAGAAGTCGTGCAAGTGAAAACATTTCTGGTTGTTTTAAGTTTTTTTTTTAATAATTGACCTCTAAATGTGTTCTGCGTTTAGGGGGGGCGCGCGCCCCTCGCGCCCCCCCCCCTGGATCCGCCTATGATCAGCTCAACGGCGTCAATACGTGTTCTAGAAGCAAGTGAATAAAAAGAAATTTAAGTTGCACGCAAAATGTTAACGAATTAACGGACTTTATTAACTTCCGTTAATTAAAGCTGAAAATAACGGATTAACGTAAGTGGAGGTGTGAAGTTTGTTAACGGACTTGTAGTCAACGAAGCTAACGTTTTGCATTAACTTGCCCACCTATGGTGAATACTGATACTGAGCAAAACTGCTGGGAAAATAAAAAATTGCCTCCAAATTTACTGCCCATTGAAGGTATAATATGACACAGCACTTGCCAATACAGCTAAACAGCCAGAAGCTAGTTTATTAACTGGACAAGCCTATTGATCATAAAAATGAAATAGCCAGCAGTAAACACATGAAGATAGAAATGCTCAGCAAAATTTACTGAAAAGTGTGAAATTAATTTGATGCGCAATAGACACCTTAAAACAAGTGTGTGTGTCGGGAGTGGTGCACCCCAAACCTCACCTCCTACGCCACAGAGTACTGTGCAGTAGTTGAAATTTTTAGATTCAAATAATTTAAACTCAGACTTTTTTTTTGTTTCTTGTAACAACTTTTTCTTGTCACAAAAACTCCATAAAGACTATACTGAAGCTGGAAAATTGAAACCAATACTAATGGCATCGTCGCAACCAGGCGTGTAGCCTGGAATTTGCAATGGGGGGGGGGGCTGTTCCAGGAGTCATGGCCAAAGAAGAACAAAAAAGGTCTACAAATTTAGAAATGAAACGATTTTTCTATCCAAATTCGGTTGATGACCAAAAAAAAGGTCCTTTGCTGATATTGGGGCGATTTTTTGATTTTTTGTTCAAATTCAGATGAAGACCGAAAAAAAAGGTCTTCACCTAAAATTGTCACGGTTTTCATGTCCAAATTCAGTGGAAGACCAAATAGGAAGTAACAAGGTCGTCACCTAAACTTGTAAAGGCCAATGGGGGAACTATTTTCCATTCCAGTAGAGAAATCAGGCTCAAAACCGCTAGAAACATGGTATTTTCCATATTCTGCATGACAATAGAAGGAGCTGTCGCCCCCGGCCCTCCTCGCTACGCTACTGGTCGCTATACAGTATTGATAGAGTAATTGTCAGAGATGGAGTCCTTGAGTACCTTTTTGGCCTCAAACACACATTTTGAAGTCCATGACCTTGGCCTCGAAGCCTACAAGTTTTCGAAAATGCCCTGTCTTTGGCCAAGGACAGCACTATTTTTTGAATCGTTAATAATGGACCATGGTCATGTCTTTTTTTTTACTTTATTTTGGAAAACACCAGAAACCTCGCGGAAAACTTGAGAAGACCATTTTTCAAAATTTTATTTTCGGAGAACGCCTGAAATTTCGCGAAAAATTTTCAGTTTCTTGCGTGATGACCTTTTTTTTAATTTTTTTTTTTTTTTTTTGAGAACACTTGCGCGTTGTGTTCTTTCTTCTTGGTCCTTAGCCTCGAGCATTCCTGTCCTTGGCCTCGAGAGGGTCTGTTCTCGAAAAGTCGGTCCTTGGCCTTGGCCTGGAACGTTGGGTCCTCGACTCCACTTCTGGTAATTATGGCATAGGTCTAATACAGTGCTGGGCATTAATTCGTTTCTAACGCAGTTAAGTTTTTTATTAACGAGTTAAAAAGTTAAAATGCTTTTGTGAGTTAACTTATTAACTATAACTTTCGTTAAAGTACATTAATGTTTACGTTGATCCGTTAAATTTTTAAGCTACACCATGCGTCCTAATGCCAAATAGTAATAATAATTGTTTGCAATGAAGTATAGTGCCGTAATAATTTTACTCTGTAAAATGATTTCCATTTCCTAAGTACACCAGAAATCAGAATGAGTAATTTTTATCTCGTATGAAAATGTAATCATTTTATTGGGCATCAACTGCAGGTTAATATTGAATTAAAAAAAAAAATTACCGGCAACGAATTAACTTTTATCTTTAACTTGCGTTACTTTTGGTTTTCAGTTAACAACTAACTTCAGGCCCGGCGCCAGGATAACGTGACTGAGGGGGGGGCATAAGCAAATTTTGGGGAACACGAAAACTTTATTTTTTTGAATTTAAGAGTGTGTACCCCCAAAAAAAGGTGTTCATTGCGAAATTTAACGAAATCTGGGGAAAAGACCAAAAAAAAAAAAGAAAAGACGCAGGTCTTCATCTCAAAATATACGCGAATGTCCACGAATTCTGGTCTTTAACTCAAAAACTGCGCGATTTTCCATGTAATCTGAGGTGAAGACAAAAAAAAGCTCTTCATCCCAAAATGTACGGGCATTTTCATGAATTCTGGGGTGAAAACATAAAAACAAACGATCTTTATTACAAAATCTACGAACAAACAGTTCTTGCCCACGAATTCTGAGGTGATAACCAGTATTTTGGGAGTCTCAGGCCTCGAATTGCACTCCAGTAGCTCCGAGCCTGTTAGTTTCTTTGGGCACAATCCACGCTTGAAGGGGCACAATTCTCGTTTGGGGGGCACAAACAGTGATTTGGGGGGGGGCACAGATCTGGAATGCCCCCTCGTGGCGCTGGGCCAGCTTAACTTTAATTGAGTTAAAAATTGCTTGAAAATTGTTAGCGAATTACCTCTTAACGAAGTTAACGTTTCTCAGTACGGTAACTTGCCCGACACTGAGCTAATATATAAGGCTCGAGCCCTCCCATTGGACTGAAAAGTATGCAAGATAGCACGTTTTTAGTGCTTTTGAGGCCGATTTTTGCTCCAAAAATGAAAATAGCTCTCCCCAACGGGATTTGGGAGCAGAAGTTGTGAAGGAATTGCCGTTATTTGGACCAGAATTGTGGAGGTTTTTGGTTCTGGAGCTCAGCCAAAGTCGTTGAAGACCTTTTCTTTTTCTTTTTTTTTTGGAGATCACCTGAATTCGGCCGAAAAAACCCTTTGAATTTCGGTGAAGACCTTTTTTTTTGAGATTACCTAATTTTGACGGAAAAACTTCCTCAATCTAATTCAAGACTAAACAAAATTTGGGTCAAGTTCGTTTACAGTTGTATCAAAGTTCCAAAAAAGCTCCCCTCCCCCTTCGCGAAATCCTGGCTACGCGACTGACAGGTCCTGTTTTTTCCTTTTCTCAATACTCCTTACTCTGTTCGCATAGGCTAGGAAAAACTTTTGGTGGATAATCGGTACCGGCAAAGTCCAAAGCATCACAATTTTGTTAAGTCATAGAGCTCAGTCAATTTCTTGACCGAACTACCACCAAGCAAAACAGTCGAGCGAAAAAAAAAAAAATCTTGTGGCGAAAAGAAATTTGAGAGTAAAATAACCCTCCATGCAATGCTCAGGATAGCGCTATTTCGGTCAATACCAAACCTCGTCAGCTGAGCTGGCATGAATCGAAATGAGTAAAAAACAAAAATTTTCTCACTATTTATAGAATTTCCAGTCGTCGAAAACAGGCCAAGCCAAAAAAAATATAGAAGGCCGAAACAAAAGAGCAAAAAATCGGCAAAACCAACAATAAGCTCCGAAGTCAAAATATCGTTTCGCCAGCGATCAAAATGCAAATGAAGCGTTGAAATCGGCTACGAGTTTTAATGAACCGATCAAAAAATTATGTAAATTAGCCGTTGAAATCTGCCATGAATTTTAACTAAAAACATTATTTTGGAAGCAAAATTGTGCTTAAAAAATGAAAAACTTAGCAAGGTACCAAGGCCAAACAAAAATTAACAGCCAATAGCTGAAAGGAGAATAGCAGGGAATCAGGCCAACAGGCGATTCTCAAGAACCAACTCCAAACATCAAACCAATTAGTGGATAGGTCTAAAAATTCATCAAGAAAAGATGGGATCAGCCACAAAATAGGGGATCACAAACATCAATTCCGTCGAAAAGACCTGGGTGGCAGTAATCTGCTCAGTCGCATTACTGCTAACCGAGGATCACTATTAAGCCATCATAATTACAAGATTCGCATAGGCTAGGAAAAACTTTTGGTGGATAATCGGTACCGGCAAAGTCCAAAGCATAACAATTTTGTTAAGTCATAGAGCTCAGTCAATTTCTTGACCGAACTACCACCAAGCAAAACAGTCGTGCGAAAAAAAAAAAAAAAAAAAATATCTGTGGCGAAAAGAAATTTGAGAGTAAAATAACCCTCCATGCAATGCTCAGGATAGCGCTATTTCGGTCAATACCAAACCTCGTCAGCTGAGCTGGCATGAATCGAAATGAGTAAAAAACAAAAATTTCTGTTGGCCTGATTCCCTGCTATTCTCCTTTCAGCTATTGGCTGTTAATTTTTGTTTGGCCTTGGTACCTTGCTAAGTTTTTCATTTTTTAAGCACAATTTTGCTTCCAAAATAATGTTTTTAGTTAAAATTCATGGCAGATTTCAACGGCTAATTTACATAATTTTTTGATCGGTTCATTAAAACTCGTAGCCGATTTCAACGCTTCATTTGCATTTTGATCGCTGGCGAAACGATATTTTGACTTCGGAGCTTATTGTTGGTTTTGCCGATTTTTTGCTCTTTTGTTTCGGCCTTCTATATTTTTTTTGGCTTGGCCTGTTTTCGACGACTGGAAATTCTATAAATAGTGAGAAAATTTTTGTTTTTTACTCA
This sequence comes from Trididemnum nubilum, assembly GCA_963965965.1. Lineage (NCBI taxonomy): Eukaryota > Metazoa > Chordata > Ascidiacea > Aplousobranchia > Didemnidae > Trididemnum > Trididemnum nubilum. The sequence goes on along the minus strand of OZ014482.1, from coordinate 12,520,593 downwards.
TTTCGATTCATGCCAGCTCAGCTGACGAGGTTTGGTATTGACCGAAATAGCGCTATCCTGAGCATTGCATGGAGGGTTATTTTACTCTCAAATTTCTTTTCGCCACAGAGATTTTTTTTTTTTTTTCGCACGACTGTTTTGCTTGGTGGTAGTTCGGTCAAGAAATTGACTGAGCTCTATGACTTAACAAAATTGTTACGCTTTGGACTTTGCCGGTACCGATTATCCACCAAAAGTTTTTCCTAGCCTATGCGAATCTTGTAATTATGATGGCTTAATAGTGATCCTCGGTTAGCAGTAATGCGACTGAGCAGATTACTGCCACCCAGGTCTTTTCGACGGAATTGATGTTTGTGATCCCCTATTTTGTGGCTGATCCCATCTTTTCTTGATGAATTTTTAGACCTATCCACTAATTACTCCTTACTCTCCGTTTTTTTTATCTGCTCGTCAGACCGTCATTGTTTCTTGAGTAGACAATAATGCCATTGTGACGCTTTTTTTGAGGTACCGGTAATAATAATATATAGGCCTATAATAAAGTTTTCACGCCCGATGTTTTTTCTTTTTGAGAAAAGAAAAAATTTTTGCACGTGTGTGTGTTAAACTGCTTGTGGATATTGATATCAACGACTTTCCACAGGGGGCTTGTTTTGGGGCCTGAGGGCAAGGCTGGAGGTCATTTAGAATCTCTTATTGAACCCTTCAATCTTGTACCAGTATATTAAACTGAACAGAGAACAGCATGATGTAGATAGTAGACAATAAACATGTGGTTTTCCGTGTGTTCTTCTATCACTTATTTGCTACGTCATCAAAAAATTATGAGGAAGGCATTATTTCACCGGAAGTTTTTATCTAGTTTTTTATTAATTCTGACTCAAATCAATCCCAAACTCAAATGCTTACTCTAAAACTATTCCCAAATCGAACTCTAACCCAAACCCTAACCTACACTTTCATCTTAACTCCTAAAAAAGCAATTAAAAAAAGCGCGGATGAATATTTCTCATTTTCGGTTTATTCTATTTTAACTTGAAAATTTTCGGTGAAATAGTCACTACCAAAGTATTACTAAAAAAAGAAGAATTAAAGAAATAGCATCTTCAAGTGTTGAATATCTGAGATTGGCAACTGCAAAGCGCCAAAATAATTGTGGGGAAAATAATTTTTCGAGTAGGAAATCTACTGTAACAAGTAGGCATATCCCCAGACCAAGTGCTGGCAGAGGCAGTTACTTTAGGTCTGGGCCTATTAGGCCTATGTGTTAGTAACTAGGCTTAGGTTTACTGTGTAGTAACTAGGCCTAACTTGTCTATGCCTGCAGCAGCCTGTGCTAAGCTATGAAATACGGTAAGTAGGCTTGTACCGGTATACCGTAGCATTTTTATTGCACTGAATTGTGAACAGTAAAACACAATCTCAGATCTTGGCTTAGAACTGGTGCAGTCCAGAATTGATGCTACGTTAAGCTTAGGGCTTGAGGTCGTAGTAGTGTCTGTTGTACAGCAGTAACTTACAGCTCTCGACACCAAACAATTGGAATGTGTTGTGTACATAACAATAATAATAATAAATATCGGTAGCAGCTGATCCAGTGCAGAAGCACCACAGCAAAACACATACAAACCACAAAATGTCCATCAGATTACTGAAACCGAAATAAAACCCAAGTACTGAAGGAACAGGTGTCGAGTGTAAGATGGAGCAGAGCAAACAAGTACCGTAGCCTACGGTATTCCACAACGTAAGTAAATCCATCAGATTACCATAATTTGAGATGGTTTCAAATATCATCCATTATTGTATACAAGCAGTGCCAGTAGATAAATTCAGTTTTAAAGTTTTCCAGTATAGATAATGTAAGTATACAATAATGCAGGTAACAGTAGCATGTAAGCAAAAATAAGCTTAGATATAGCGGTAGCTTATTAAAGGATAACGTGGTACACTAGGTAGAAGAAACCAAAGGATAACGTACACTAGGTAGAAGAAACCAAAAAGCACCTAGCTTTCATCCTGTATGATACCGGTATGTTGCCCAGTGTTCCCTATAAGCGCAAAAAAGTGCGAAATTTTTTCCATCATTTTCGCACTGAAATTTTGCGAATTTCGGTGTTTTTTCTCCGGCCAAAAACCGGCGTCTTTCTTTCCCACGAAAAACCGTAGACAGCTGTGGTTCACGGCGCTTTGTTCTGGTATGTCGCACAAATCTCGGAGAAAACTTGCAGAACTCAGAGGAAAGACCTTTTTTTTTTTGGAGATCAACATAAAATTGGAGAAAAAGATGCCTCCGTCATCTGATGATCTTTTTTTTTTGGAGATCACATTGAAACCGGACAAAGGAGATGAGAAAATTTTCGGCATTTTCACATTGTGTTTAGAAGGTTTGCACTATTTCCGGCATTTTCGCAGGAGGTGAAAACTTAGAGGGAACACTGATGTAGCCTACACTACTAATGGTATAGCCTAATTAAGTACCGTAAAATCGGGTATCTTTGTTCAGGCGGGTAACTTTGTTCACTTAAACCAGTATTGCCGAACATGGTAATTTTGTTCGGGTTATTTTTTTATATTGCTTAAATTTTTGTTACATTTATCAATTTGGTATTAATTACAAAATGAGACAATGTAAACTATTTGAAAAAAATTTATTCGGGTATTTTACCCCATTTTTATGAAACCAAAAGGGGAATAGTCAGCTTTTTATAATAAAAAAATTTTTGATCCATTCCTAAAATAGTTTTTTGTCCATTCCTGCTGTGACACATATTGACTAAATATTTTTATGCACAGGTTTAACTTTTATTTTAATTGCATTAAATTTGAATTGTGCTCACACATGGCTCCGAGTCAGAAAAAAAAAGCCCCAGGCCGCCGCAATTACAAAACAGGATATTCAGAAGAACAACTGAAAACCGCTATACATGCCGTAAATGGGAGAAATTTTTCCATTAGAAAAGCCTCAAAGTTCTATAAAATACCGTTCGGAACTTTGAGACACAAAATAAAAAACTTGCACTCCAAAAATGTCGGGTGTCCTAAGCGACTTTGTCCCGACACTGAAGCATCACTAGTGAAAGTTATTGACACTTTAGCTGAATGGAAAGTGCCCCTGACAGGAGAAGATATTAGTTTGCTAGTAAAAGGTTATTTGGATTTTCAAGGAGTCAAAGATTCCGTTTTCAAGGATAATTTACCAGGGAAAGACTGGTTAAAAAATTTTGTTGAGACTCATGGCTTGACCAGGCGTATAGCCGACAATGTGCGAATTCGTAGAGCTGAGATATCACCTGATATTATGAACGATTATTTTGATAATTTGGAGCAAAATATTATCGGCATACCTCCAGAACGATGCTTTAACTACGATGAAACCAATGTAACAGACAATCCTGGATGTAAAAAAGTAATTGTCCGTCGAGGATTGAGACGCGTTGAAAGAAAAGTGGAACACACCAAGCAAAGTACCAGCGTAATGTTCTGTGGGAGCGCTTCCGGTTTGTTTTTGCCACCCATGGTAGTATATAAAGCGCAAAATTGCTATTCAAACTGGGAAGTAGGTGGTCCAAAAGGATCTATATATGACGCCACAACAAGTGGGTGGTTCGACTCCCGCACTTTTGAAAGATGGTTCTCTCAAATATTTTTGCCTCATGCAATTACATTACCCGGAGAAAAACTTTTAATCGGCGACAATTTAGCATCTCATTTCTCTGATGCTGTTATTTCGGAATGTTTGAAGCACAACATAGTTTTTGTTACTATGCCCGCTGCTTCAACCCACTTGTGTCAGCCGCTAGATGTGGCCGTTTTTGGTCCAGCGAAAAGAGCATGGCGAAATATATTGGATAAATGGAGGTATTTGAGCTACGTCGAAATAAGTTTATTACGATCTTTTTTGACATTTTTTTGTATTGTTTATGTATAAATACCAAACAGTTTTTGAGTACCTATCGTTCGTAGAAATTTTACGACTGAGTTTTTTTTTTTTTTCGAGACACTCGATCGTTTTGCAATTTGGGCTGTTACTTATTCAGATCCATTATATCACGTTTGTTTATTTTTAGGAAAGAAACAAGAAGCAAAGGAACGATTCCGAGATCTCAGTTTCCAGCTTTGTTGAAACGGCTATTTGATTCTTTTACTCCTGCAAATCTTGTTTCTGGATTTCGCGCAACAGGCATATACCCTCTAGACCGCGAACAAGTTTTGAAGAGGCTGCCGTCCACATCCAACAACCGCGATCCTGGTGGACCAAATATGGGATCTGCCTTAAACGACTCTGTATTGAGTCTTTTGGAAGAGCATTGTGGGCTTGGATCTAACTCTAAAAAAGTCCCTAGAAGTAGAGGGAAAAAAATTGTGCCAGGAACAAGGGTTGTATCCTTGGCACGAAATGGCAAAGCCAGCTCTTCTACTAGTGCCAGTACTTCTGCTACTTCTGCAAGTAACGATGCAGAATGGATCTGTGCTAAATGCAGTGCTCCATGGCAGGATGATGGAGATGATAGGTGGATCGTTTGTGATCGCTGTGACAAGCAGTATCACCTTCAATGCTGCGGAATTCAGTATCGTCGCCTAGATTACTATACTCTTGACATTGAGCATATGCCATTTACTTGTGATGCATGCTAAGTTGATCGAGTAATGTAAATTTATGTTGATGTTGTCTTTTTGCTGTTCGTTTTGCTAATTAAATATTTCGTTTTACTGAAGACGTTACATATCGAAATAGAGTTGATGTAGGGTAGAGCTAGCACTTGAAGCATGTTTCAACGTCACAGGGTAGATCATAATCTTCATCTAAGCTAAGTTTGCATCCTAGTCTCTCGCTTTAAGTGAATCTTTGTTTTTAATGCATATTTATTCTCCTGTCACCGGACAGCGTCAGACGCTAACTATCGGACGACCCGCACACTTTTCATTGCAATGACTACTTCGTGATTAGAGAAATCCGCTTAGGAGCTTCCAGTAATCCAATGTTCCTGTAGATTTCTTTGAATTCTTGCCCACTAAATTTGCTGCTTGTTTGAAGCCGTAAAGCAGAGATAATCATCGTAAAGCATCTTATCCAAGGACACAACAACGTGACTAGGGTGAGGGTTGAACTCAGATCATGCAATCAGGGTCGTCGTAAAAACGTCGACGCCTTTACCCATTTGGCCACACTGCCGACTAAAAGTGCTGAGGTTAAAGAGCTCTATATACATGATACAAGAGGATGATAATATATTTAGCTTAGTTTATTTTTTGTTGAGCGACCAATGAAACACAAGGAAACAAAGCAAGAATAGAGGTCAAAAACGACAACAGTGATAAAACGATGTCGAGCAAAAAAAAACAAACACATCGCAAATAATCCAACAATCAAAAACACGATTTAGCACGACGAGAAAGAGCGAAAGACCAAAAAACGTTGCTTAATCAAGTGACACGGTCGCCGAGTCTGCTTCTCCTCTTAGTAATAATACAAAATTTAAAAAAAAAAAAAAAAAGGAAAAAAAAGATCAACACAAAAAACAAAAAAAAAAACAAACACAGGCAGCACACATAATGTACGGTAATTTAATATTTTACAGTTTAATATCTACACAAGTAATGGTGTGCTTATTAACAAGTACAGAATTGCACAAAGTAACGCTTTAGCACCTTTGATGATGCTTTTCCATTTTATTAACTCAACCAGTAAGGTAAAACGTTGTAATAAAATAAAATGTGTGGTTGCTGCACCATGAAATTACATCTAACCAACAAATTTTAAGTTTTTTAATTTGGTTTTCCAACTATTCTTAAAAAAATTGTTTAAAACCCATAAAGTTTTGAAATAAATTCAAAATGACCCTTAAACTTTTTTAAAAAAATGTTAGAGTGAACAAAGTTATCAGTTTTATGGAAAACTTTGTTAGTTTTCGAGATTTTAGCTATATTAAGTGAAAATCTGAAAGTGAACAAAGTTACCCGATTTTTCGGGTAACTTTGTTCAGTCAAAGAATGAGCGATAAAGTGTCACGTGATGGAGTGCGATAAATGAAAGATAGCAGTTTGGATAACTTGGACCCAGAGTGTTATGATTAGCTTAGAAGTGAAGGAGAAAAGTTTGGTGGGAATGAACTAGAACTAAAAAACCTCCCAAATTGAACAAAGATACCCGATTTTACGGTACACTGCCATATTTAACCCTTTGCGATCGTAATAAATTTTCCATTTTGACTCCAACTGGTCGTTTTACAATCAGCATGTTGTATTGTTTTAATGACCGTAGTTCAAGACAACAATTGTTGCTAATTGTTTGTTTAAATAGCGAGTTCTCAACCAATTTCAGCAATTTTGGTATCAAAATGATCAGTACGTCTTTGCCTAATGAACTAGTCTGTTAACGGAAAAAATTATGAAGCATTTAGCAAGGAAATATGAGCCTAAATGCTCAAAACTTCAGTAAAAGTTAATAATTTTTGTAATGTATACATTTATTTCCTATTCTATTTGGTAGAATTTTAGTCAAATAGTAGCAAAAACACCAGGCTAGTTTTGTTTCAATTTGGCGGTGCATATCTATAGCAACTGCGATGTTGCCATTACTTTTGTTTCTTGAAAAAACTTACAATTATTTACAAAGTGTAAAAGAATTCGGCGTCAGCGTAAAATCGCCCTAGTTTTGCATACTGGTACTTATTTGCTGACAATTATTTTTTGATAAATATGATACGAATGTTGAAAGTAGATCTTACTGCAGAGTTGAGTGTTTTTTGTTATATCAATATTTATTTGAAAAAGCATAAAAAAAGTCCCGTTCAATTTTGTGAAATAGTCCATCGAAAGAAATGTCATTCAACCATCAATGTCACAAAGTTAGCTGAGAAAATGCCCCAAAACAACAGGAGTCATTTGTATTCTGCTTCAGTGAGATATTACAACCTCATACAGTACTCTAAAGTTTCTAGAAGTACGTGACAACAAAAAAAGTCTTCTTAGTACCCAAAAAGAAAACATTCAAACAAGTCTTTTCCCTGGCAACGTGGACTATGTGTCCAACTCAATAGACCCCAATGATGATTTCATTTCCTTATCAGCGGCCCGGCAACTACCACTTGACATGCTACGGCTTTCCAATAATCATCGTTATGACTGTACCATTGTATCCCTTATTAGCCGGCCTGAAGCCATTGTAGCTCTCGACACGTCACTACATCAACTATCGGTAATAGGCCCCGTGATCATTTTATCCCCTTTTGCCCCCAATATGTGGCCCCGAAACTACCTCTTGACACTCTACTGCATTACAAACGCTTCCTCACACCAAAATTTCCAACCCGTTTTAGTTCTGTAACAAATGACAGGCAACTGCTTTTTTCATGAGCTCTTGCTGACTGAAAAATCAGTACAAAGAAAACATTCCCCTAAGTGGCATGCAATTTCGTGCCAAATTCTTTGTGACGTCATTTTGCCGCACTATAACCAACACAAACACACATATTTGGCATCATTTACGCTAGGTTAATAACGGTTGCCTAACGACTGCACTAATTTGACAATAAAACTTGCCATAGCACAGCATTCATTGAAGGCGACCTATAGTCGCCGTTCAATCGTAACGACGTTTTTTGTTTAGGCGACCTATATTCGCCCTTCGACCGCAAAGGGTTAAGTTCTGATGTGTTCAATGCGTTGTTAGATTAGAAGAGGCAGGCTTCTACTTGTTCATTGTTAGGTTACCGTAATTGCTGATAAGTAAAATGTCATTGGTATTTTTTATTCTCATTAGGTACGATTCCATAAAATGCTGTTACTTTAGCCATTGCACACACTATAGCTCGAAATTGGAATGGGATAACCAAAAGCTATTTGCACCAACCGTTATGTCTATTTAGGTCATACATAGTGCATGCACACTTTGCTCTAGTATATATGGATGTTTTAAAGGATGTCGTTAAGTTTAAGCGGTCCGGCTTTTTTTCAGAATCTCTGCTACTTGTTAAAAGCGTGCGCGCACTCTCACTCTTCTCATGCGTGCACTCACTAGGGTTAGGGCTAGATTTGAGGAATAGCTTAGATTGAAGAGAGCGCATGCGCACTTTTACAGTTACCGGTACACAAGTCGCAGAGCTTTCGAAAAAACAGCGACCACTCGTACTTAACGACACCCGTTTTAAACATACCTGTAGTTAATGAGTTGCACATCTATTGAACTGAGTACACATCAGCAACTCACAACACCCAGTAAAACCCTGAAAAATGGTAGCTACCCAGAAAACTGACTTTGTTGTGTATCCCTATTAAATTACCTGGAATATGTCACTGTTATAAAAAGTATGGTAATATGCTGTAGTCCTAAACAACTGAAAAATATTTTATGAGCTATCTCCAAGATTAACTTGAAACTAGGATTCGGCCAAAGTAAGAAGTAGCCTATGATTTCATGCAACATGCCCTATATTTAGCTGGCCACCCTAGAAAACATTTATTATTATTTTCATTGCAAGGAATTTTAAACTTCATTTTCATTATAGTATGGCAGTGCACACCTAAAATTTTACTTATGACATCGTAATTTTTTGTACCAATCCAGATTATGCTGTTGAAAAGTAGCAATCAAGGTCAAATCATACGGTTGATTTATTTGTCAGAAGATCCAAATCTGCTGATGAATCAGATAACTGAGTCTTTTTGTAACAGGGATTGATAATTATGTTACTGGAATATATGATGTTGCTTTTATACTTTAAATGCATTGAGCCAAAATCTGAGCATAGCCTATTTTTTATTTGACCGTTTTCAAGACTATTTTCATTTTCAGCAATAGTTGAGCATTTTGATGATTCAGCTTTGATAGCTCTCATGGCAATCTAGATTTTTAGCGTAACTTGATACAGGATACCGTATGTCACCATAGAGCTTGAACTGAAATTCCATATACTGGTAAAAAAAAATATGCCTTGATCAAGGCAGCTAAGGTAGATGTCACCTGAGGAATAAAATTGTGTAACACCCAAACTATGTGTTTCATATTGTTCTTGAATGAGTGCTTGCTAATTTTTATTTTTTTAAAACTTGCCTAATGGCTAAAGTTAGATATAAGGCTCCTAATGGCCAGTTTTTGTAAAAATCTAGTAAGTGGCTTAAGTTAATAATTTAATCCAAACTTTAGCCACCCAATGATTTAAAAAAAATACAATTTAAATAGTGTGATCAGTGAAAAAAAAACTTAAATAAGTAGAACAAACCAGTCTCTTAGACTTTGCACCAAAGGTTTTTTTAATCTTGAACTATTTTGCAAATTATCAAAACAACAATTAAAAAATTGCCAAAGTAATGGCGTTTTATGGTACTGATATCATCTAAGGTTGCAGGTATTTTTAGACATTATTTGTCATATTTATTTCAAGAACTAATCATCTTTTCACTTTATTTTTCATGCTTCATAACTACTCGTACATAATATTACTGGATTACATGTAATGATGGGCTTTGAATTGTTGAACGCGCTGATGCATTGAAATCATAATACTTCATGTGATTATCTCTGTGGACTATAAAATTTCATAATGATGACGAACGAAACTGATTTGCTCTGCTCCTTCCTACACTTGGCGACTGTGCTTTTGTGTCTTCATTTAATTTCACTAATCTGATGGACATTTTGTGCTTTGTATGTGTTTTGCTCTGGTGCTTTGGCACTAGATTGGCTTATTATTGTTATTATACTTACCTAGTACTATTCTCCGGTACTCTGTACACTGACTGAGTGGCTGAGATGGGCAGATATATTGGGAAGTATCAGCTATATGCAGTACCGGCATGTAACGGCAACAGCATAGGCAGAGATAAAAAAAAAGGGGGGACATAATTTTTTGTTATGATTAAAGCATATGCAAATCAGAAAGTTTAATTTATGCAAATTGTAAGAAATTACAAAGTTTTAGCAATAACAGGCAAGAGTCCTGCCATCGTTCATGCTGCAGACGCATAAAAAATAAATGAAAGAGAATAAAAGTGGTTTCACCTGGTTTTACAATTTTATTTTATTTGATGATGCAGCAGCTGACGCAAAAAAGCACTCTCTTCACGTAAGGCTATATGAAAAAATCGCAGATTGCCATTATTATTCAGGCAAACTGACATAATGATATTGCAACTTTTAAATGCAGTATATTGTAACAAATTAAGAACAAATGAGATGTACAATTCGTAAAAACATACAAACAACTACTGCCTACATCCGAAAATGATTGGTTTCTAAAAAATAAGTGTTCCCTGTTCTGCATTGTTATTTATGTGAATTGGCAACACATACTGCTTGCTACCTTCAAACAGAAAAAAATGCGCTCTATTGTGATTTGCCAATGCAAAGTTTTATTAATTAACTACTGTGCTGTTATTAATATTGTTGGTAGGAAATAGGGATCTAGGCATGAAGCAACAATAATGTGATAGCATTTGACCATTCCTTATGTGCGGTTAATTGTCTCAATCAAATGATGTAGATCTGAATGCAGCATTTGCGGAAAAATGGTCATAACGAAATACAATGAGTTTATTTATGCTGCATGCTCGCGAACAAATTTGGTTCACACCGAAAACTGCATACAATGCTTCCATAACGAATTTTTAGGCCTGGTTTACCCTAAGCATAAAATCATGATCGTACAGGCATATCGTTAGTTTGTTTGAAGCAATTGGCTGCTTGTACGCTGGTTAGGCGATAAGCAAGGTGGACCGAATTTCGGTTTAAAATAAGGAAGTGTCTTTTGCACTTGTCCGGTTCCCAATATAAAAAAGCTACTGTAGCGGTAGCACCGTTTGTGATGTTGTATTGCTTTTTTCTCATCACTTCGAGTTAAATACGGCACTTTGATGCATTCAGTGTGACCCCTCGGTAGTGTAGTGGTAAGGGCGTGCATCTATCGAATCCTGCGTTAGGGTTCTATTTGTGCCGAACGCGCCTAGCATGTCTCACGATTAGGCAGATTTACGGTGCATTCTTGTATTCTTTTTCTTCAGAACGTTGCATTAGAATTAGGGTTTGGGCAGTGCTGCCAGCCTGAGAGATAGCAAATTCACGTGCAAAAAGAAATGATTGGTGTAGCCGGTTCATCTGCTTTTTCATGTTGGAAACCGAGCCGGTGCTCTTGACACTGCCTTAAAATAAACTAAAGACGAGCTTTTGCGCTCACGATTTTATGCACAGTGTAGATCGGGATTAGGCAGAAGGTGTCTCTGCGACTTTTTGATTGCACCCAATCATTTGAATTGGACACAATTTGGACAACGTTCTTGGACTTGCTGCTCTGATAGAAAACAAGAACACTGTTATAAATCAACGCAGTTATACAGTGTAATATGCAGACATGAAAATTTATTAAAAAAGATTTCCTAAAAATAAGTTAGCATGCTGTTTACTGTAATAAACATTTGACATTGCAAGGTTGAAGTTGTAAGATTAATATTCAAACCAGCCAATCGCTCGTTCCCTTTACCCCAGCTGAAAATAAACTTAAAGGATCAAGCTGACATCATGGTTACGCTTTTGGTAAAGTACAAAAACTTTTTGAGCAATATTATATTGATTTCGTTTTTTTCAGGTAAAATCACTCTCAAGGCTGTTGGTCTAAATGTAGGCCTATATAAGGTAGTTTAGACTAATTACGTCTGTTATCTTTTCCAACATAAATGCAAAAAAAAGAAAAACAGACAAAATGCATGCAATCAAAATCCGTCATTTTGTATAAAAGCAATTCCTAATACAGTATATTGATATTGATACAGCTACCGTATTTTCCGGCTAATAAGCCGACCCGTCGAATAAGCCGAGACCAACTTTTAGTTCTTAAAATGAGGGTTTTACCATATTACCGCCCAACAGGGCATGGTATGGAATTGAATGGAGGACGATTTTTCCATATTCCATACTGACAATTTTCTTCCATTCCATTTCCATTCCATACCAAAAATCTTCCATTCCATACTAAAATTTTCTTCCATATTCCATTCCATACTTCCATACCAAAGAAATTTTAGACTGGAAGCAATGCAACGTATATTTTGTTGCTTTGCACCTTTGCAATGTAAGGAACCGCTCGTAAAGGTGCGCTAATAAAACTAAGATGCAACGACCGGTATCTGGTATGCATATTGCACATGGTTTAATGCATAGGCATAGCCTGGATTTTGGATTGGGAGGAGGGCTAAACCGCAAATCATGCAATGACGTCATCAGAAGTTTTTGAAAAGAGGGACTTTTTATGGGACAAAGAATGAAAGATCAAAAGCTGGGCGTCTGATTTGGTTCGTAACCTGGATTTGCTATAGAGGAAGGACTAGAACAGCAAGTTAAAAATTTTTCTATCCTATCAAAATTGGGAGACGTGGTGAGCAAATTAGTGCAACTCAAACATGCCACAGAGGGGGCATGGGGGCACAGCCCCCAGCCGCTGGACAATTTTTTGTAATTTTTTGGGAAAAAAATGGCTATTTTGATGCGATTCGGATCACATTTTGCATGTTTTCAGAGCCATATTTTGAAAGAACAAAATTTTTGATGTTTGAAAGCCAATTGAAAAAATCCCTCCCTTTACTTCAGGACAAGTCCAAAACTTGTTTTAAATCTTGCATTTTTGGGGTCAAATTTTGTGACTTGACCCGAGTCTGGGAAATCAAGGTACATCGCTTTCTGCAACATTTTTAGCATTAAATAATGCACTCAAAGATTTGTCTTTGAAGATTTTTGTTTTGTCATGAAAATAACCAGTTTTTGTAATATATGTACGACCAGGAGCCCAGGCACCCTTGATTCAAATTCAATAATTTGTTCAATAAGCATTTCCCCTAACTAGGTTTTTTCAAAAACATTTTGTCGCATGAAAACTGACGAGATGGAGGTGGATTGTTATTTAAAGTTGGTAATTTAAAGTTATTTAAAGTTGGTACATTAAAGTTATATAAAGTTGGTACATTAGATGCCACCGGCCAGTTGGTCGAGTGGTAACGCGCTCGTCTCTGGAGTGGGAGGTCTGAGGTTCAAATCTCGGACCGGTCAAATCGGACACAGTGTTACCAACGGCTCGCCACCGCTGCGATATTCTTCGAAAGGAGCTGTGTTGCCCGGGCGCAATGACGCGGAGATGGGCCCCGCCAACTCGTTACACTCTTCGACGTATTACAGTGAGTACAATGAAAGATATGATTTGACATTAGATGCCATAAATGGTTACTAATCATGTTATTGTAATATAAAAGTTAGCTGGGAACCTAAAACATAGTATTGCATAAACAAGTTAGATGAGTGCCTGAGATTGCACCTTTTAGAACAAAAACACTGAATTTCTCCCGGCTTGTACATTTAAATTGGTTGGTAAAAACTTAAATTGAGAGGGCATGTGCCCCCTGGTCGTCAATATTAATTTTCAGTTATTGCTAATTGCTGCTGTTACGCATGTACCGTTGAGCTCCAAAATACTAAAAAGAAACTGAATAAATAGGCTTTGTGTTATCATTTTTATCATCGGTAGCTTTTCAATTGGGGGGGCAGAGGGCTCGGTCCTTCTGGCTATGCCTATGGTTTAATGATTACTGTATAAGTTTGCCCTCGCATCAACTAGAACATTTATCGTAATAGAAATACCAAGCTTTAACACCAAAAAGAATTACTATAAGCTTAAAAACTAAAAATATAAATAAAGCTGAAATGGGGATGAAACAGCAAATACGAGTTTTTGTGATGATGTAAGAAAACAAAATTTACGACTTGGCAAATTGTCAGCCTCAAAATAAAAAAAAAACAAACAAGTCAAATCTATCAAGGTCGTCAACTGTAACATCAATGCTGCAATTAAATTGCAATGTACTTACAATGATGCAATTCGTACACTGTTTGCGCAATGTGCACAAACCAAAGTACCGCAATTTGTTGACAAATAATATGCGTAGATATGAAGTTGAATACTTCTGTGACAATATTATATATCACTACCCGACATCGGTATGTATTTTTCTTTAAATACAATGCACGAAATCTAGTATGGAATTGGTATGGAAGTGTGGAAGATTGTCTTCCATTCCATTCTTGAAATCTTCCATTCCATTCCATTCTGACATCTTCCATATTCCATACTGAAATTTCCGTTCCATTCCATACCATGCCCTGTCGCCCAATAAGCCGAGGCAGAAAATTTGATCGACGTGGCGCAGCACCAGATTAATCCGGTGCCCGGCATTACGATGTTTTATGGCAATTTGAAGCAGAAAACGCAAATTTTATCCTTTTTAATCGCACGTCCAAATACGATACCAATCGTGCAAAGGGCAAAATATGGTAGTGCAAAGTGTAAATAGGTAGGACAAAGTGCAAAATAGTGGAAAGTGCTGTGAATTGATGCACAGTGACATTTTGGTCTCCAGTATTGCCTGGTTCAAGGTGTATTCATTCAAGATGTTTTTTGTGACCAATTTTGACCGCTGTTTTTTTTGGTCCAAAGCTATATCCGCCCAATCAGCCGACCCCAGAAAATTAAGTCGAAAAAGTAGGTCCAGAAAATTGGCTTATTAGCCTGAAAATACGGTAGTAAAAAGTCAATTTCAATTTTAAAGTTATATGAAGAGTCATTTCTCATAGAAAAGATTTGCTTTTCTTCAGCTTCATTTAAAGTATTATTAAAATTTTTTAGAGTCAAAATAAATTTGACTATGGTGACATTTAAAGATCAAGTGACAGGAAAAATGCAACACAAATTTTCTGGTTATTATTGGATTGTACAAGGGTAAATTAAGAAGTTTTGAAAATTTTGGGTTAATTTATGCCAAATCGGCGGAGATATTACGATTTGAAAGATGCTATGTGAAAAACTTGCCAATTGTAGAATGACGTCATCTGCGTACATCCAATCAGCTAATCATAGGCAGATTCTGTAATCAGCGGGTTGTCCAATTGTTGATGCTGTAGAAAATTAGTGGCAGTGATGTAGATAAAATTTCTAGCAAAGTTTGGTTAGTCAACGCTGGTAGTTGTGAGAGTTAATGCTGAATCAGTTATTGCTAAGCATAAAATAAAGCTATTAGCAGACTAATGCCAGCATCTAGGATCAGACCCTGGACAGTGAGTTACTTATCTATCAGCTGCGCGATCGTGGTTTACGATAATAGCTGATACCATGTACAGTAGTAGCAAATTATTTCAGTCAAGTAATAACCAATACTCGTAGAGCTTCTAGACTGATAAACCAGATGAACTTTTGGCAGAGTGTATAGTAATGCTGCAACAGAGTAAGGTTAGGATGCAACGCAGCTTGCTTCACTTTAACAGAAACTTTCAATGGTTGAAATTGCCGGGGGTTCATATTGATAATGATAAAATGAGTGTCAAAATGTTTTCTTATTCCACTCGCTTGTTTGTATGAATCAAGCACTCTGGCGTCTATGTAACTACACCAATGCAGATGCACTTCTGTTGTTTTTTGCAAGTCTTTTGTCTGGCTGGACCATCACAAATTTTTAAACAAAATTTTTGAAAAAAAAACTTTTATCAAAAAAATTTCAAAAACTTCTCAAGAAAAAATTTTTGTTTCAAATAACGCTTTTTTTCAAAAGAACAGTTTTTAAAAAAGTTTTTTTCAAATATAAATTTTTTTTAGATAAACCTTTTTTTTCGAAAAAACTCTTATTTAAAAAAAAATTTGTATTTGAAAAAATTTTCAAAAATTTTTTTGAAAATAAAACTGTTATTTGAAACAAAAGTTGTTTTTTGAAAAAAAAATTTTTTTTGGAAAAAATAAAATTTTTTTTTGAAAACCAAGATTTTTTGCTTCACATGAATGTTAAATATTACAAAGTTGTAATATTTAGCAGTGGAAAGGCGATTAGTGACAGTATTTTGAAATGCAAAAGCTCACCGAAACCCCATGTGCTAATTGCGTTTAGGTTATGGTATACGGTTGCGTTGTTCATTGATGACGTCATTCTCATCATAGATAAAAATCGCAGTTTTGAGCTTTCACTAGCCAAAACGACTTTTAACCTCAAAAAACCTCGAAACGTTGCTGCTGATCAACTTTTCTTGACGTAGCTTTAAAAATTAAAATAGCAAATTTACCTTGGCTCTTGATCTTTGATTCGTGATTTGCGTCAGATCTCAACTGCCCCAAATACTCACCAGTACCTGTTTCTACTGTTTGGAAAATGATGAGTTTTGATACAAAATGGATTGCGTATTTTTTGGCAAAATCATGCTGCTTTCTGCCTTGTTTTTATTCTACCGCAAAAGCAGTGCAGTGTGCTGACGAGGCATTATCATTTCAAGACAGCATGATGCTGGATACACAATGATCGAACATTTTCATTAAATATCAACCTGACTATGCAAGCATTCCAACTCTCCGGGTTTTGTTTCTACCGTGTTGCAAAAACTCAACGTGGCTCAATTGTTGTTTCAATAAAATCAAGTTTTTGTATGCGATTGTAATTGAAACAACAATTGAGCCATTAATATGACGTAATAGATAACTTTTTCAATCATAATCTCCAAATTTGATTTTTTGATTGTAACTCATTTCCATTGTTACGTTAACAATGATTCACTTTGGTTTTTGTTGCAAACATTTTTTATGCCCTAATATCTCAGAAACAATACAAGCTAGAGGGCTAAATTTTTTTTGTAAAAAATAGAGAAGCTAATGACCTTAGAAAAAAAATGTCAAAAAATGCCAAAGGTTTAACTTTAATTACTTGCAACTTCGGGTAGAATTACAATTGAGTTGAGCATTTTTAAACTAGGTTTTGAGATTTTATATTTTTTAATAGTTTTGCGAAATCGTGCACTTCCAAAAGGGTATGGACTGGTCCCCCTACCCCCCCTGGCTGTGTTGGTGTGTATTGGCGTATCTGGCGATGCTTTTATGTTGATATTGGCATTGAATTAGTTTTAGTCAGATGTATTGTGCATCAGTATCAACTAATTGTATTTTCAGCATATCACTGATACAAAACGAACAGCATTGGTGATATTTTTTTCCTGTAAAGGCACTAAGCTGTAAGCAATAGCTCATTGCGATTGCAACCAGTCTGGAATATGCATATCGCAAAAAATTCGTAGAGTTTATTATTTATCAAGCTTGAAAAAAGGTCAAGTTTGTTAATTTTATTCACCAAAAAAATTTATCTCGCATCTGTAGAGTGAATGAGAGTAAATTATAACTTAGCCTATACGTGTAATTCAATCGGTAATAATAATTTCAGGAATAAAATGGTGAAAACAGCCTGACAGCAGTTTAATTTTTTAAGTGTACTGTATAATGTATTCACATATTTAATCAGTTGGTCTATACTTGTACTGTTCAAATACTGAAATAGGACGTTGTTGTACCAAGGCTCTACAGCAGCCCTGCATTTTTTTTGAAAAGAACTCTGCTTTCTGAGCTCAATCACATGTAGATGGGTCTCATTAACTCATCACATGCTCCGATGTATTTTGCCGATTATGACAAAATTTGATTTTGATTTCTACTGCACATAAAAAAATTGGCCTTTATTTAAAGTTTGCAATACTGCAATATGCTGGTCTAAATCAAATGTATTGGAAAAGTATTGTTAAAATGTATTATATCGGCGATACTGTTTCTATGTCAAATTAAGCAAAATTGAGAGGATAGCATAACAAGTATCTGTACCAACTTAAGCAAAATTGGGAGTATTGGGTATCCGTATTGCTTAACTCAAAGTTAAAGTATCACACCCATTTCTGCCTTTACAGTGCAGACAAGCCTACTTGTCTGCCAGTGCTTTAATTCATTCAGTTCAAGTTGAAGTTTGGTAAAAATTGCATGTGATTACATACCGGTACAGTATATAAGATATCTTTACATAGATCAGAGATATTCTGCACGTTTAGCATGAACAATCATCACTAAATTTTGAAAATTGGTTGCTGGTACAGATCCAGTTCTTGCTAAATTAAAATTGCACCACTAGGCAAGGATGGCAGGATGGTACGGTATGTACAAACTTTGAACAAAGCATACTTCAAAAATTTACCGCTTTGTCCTTACGTAACGTAGCAAAACCAAATTTTTCATCTGTAACATACCGCAAACTTACATACTTTTCGTTGGATGGTATGCTCTATGTGTACCATACTTGAAAGATATGGTTCTTAGGTCAATCACTGATTAAAGGATAGTGCCTGTATGCTCTAAACGTACTGTACCGGTACTTAAAAGGTACGATATATTGGCAAAAAAGATTGGAAAAGGCTTGGCACACCTTCCACGCCTAGCGCAACCACTTTGTAATAAAACCCAAAAAACCTAACTCAATGCTAGACCTAACTCTAACCTAAACCTGAAGCAGGACATCCTGGCGCGACCGACATGACACGAGACAACTCACCCTGAGAATCCTGGCGCCCAAAGCCCCAAACTTTCGCACTCTGCTTTTCTTTCTTCTCCTTTTTTTTGTGCTACGCTTTTCTCAAAACGATTAATGTTCGGTATTGTGACGTAAGTATAATATTTTCCATTAATTGCACACTTCATAGGAATCTCTATTTTGTAGAAATAATTCAAAAGCGAGTTGTATTTTTGCAAAGATAATCTTGATAAAATGCGAAGCCAAATCAAAAATCAGTTAGCTAATCTGTAGAAATGCTGGGGTTAAGTTTCAAACGATGTCCGAATGCTTTAACTAAATAATATCATTATTAAATATATGTTTTCTTTTGGCATACAGTTCGTTTTTGAGCATTTTTCTCAATAAATTAACCATGCAGATTATTATTTAAAAAATATCTATGATGAGTTGAGTTTGAATTCAACTGATTCAAAAAAGTGCTCGACAGCTTAGGCCAGAGCGTTATTTTTAAAATATTAAATTATTAGATTTTAAATTTTAGATTTTAAGCTCTATGTTACTTTTGGCAGATACCCCTGGTGATCCCGATTTAGTGAAACAGACTGTATAGTTTTGAATTTTAACTTTTGACGTGTAATGTGTTATGCTACAAAAAATCTCTAGGTGGTTGTTTAATAGTAGGAAAATACATTACTTTCAATTGCGGCATTCGATCGTTCGAAACTTAGTGCCATCATTTCTGCAGATTTGCTAACTTGGCTTGGGATTTTATCAAGATTAGTTTCGCAAAGCTGCAACTTACTTATGAGTTATTTATTTCTGCAAAATAGAGATTCTTATGAAGTTTGCAATTAACGAAAAATATTATATTGCCATCACAATAACCGAATGGTAATCATTTTGAGAAAAAAGCAAAGTGTAAAAGTTTAGAGTTTTTGGCGTCAAGATGTCTTGAGTATCAGGATGTACCTGGCGTCAGAACTTCCTGGATGAGTTGTCTTGCGTCAGGTTGGTTGCGCCAGGATGTCGTGGACCGACCCAAACCTATCACTGTAATAAAACACAAATTTCTGAAAACAAGTGATATCACCAAAATCTCTGTTAATTTAACTGCGCACGTTCTATGTGCCAAATCACTTCAAAAAAAATTTGCTAAGGTTTTTCCAAAGTTCTTGTTTTCTGCACTTCAAAAAAGGTTTAATTGCATATATACTTTAAAATCTGAAATAGGATTCATGATTGTCAGGTTTGCCAAGTTTGGAGTTGTTCAACTCATTTGTCGCCTCCAAACATGGTATGGTATGTTTAGTATAGGCATTCAAACAGTGTATCAAAGTACCATACCTTCATATGTAGCATATAGCGTAATTTTTTGCAAAAATTGAGGTGTACCCTACTTATGTATTGTACTACAAACTGTACTGTCACTGGCCTCTGGCTAGTGGCTAGGTCTAATGAAAAACTGTCCAACTGCAGTGCTTAGTTTAAAAACAGTGTGAAGTTAAAAAAAGACCAGGCTAACACTAACAGGACAGTGCTTTTAACAGCTGACAACAAGTGTTTTAATTCTAAACTGTGTAATATCATTCACAAAATGAGTGGGATTATTCAGTCACCTTCAGTTGCAAGAGATGGAAAATTAAGGAAGACTAATCGAACTGGACAGATATTACGTTGTAAGTTTATTAGTATTATTACTTAGGTTATACTAGTATGCTAACAGTATACTCAATTCAACAAGCCTACTGCTGTTGGACTAGAGATCGAATACTGAGTAGGCCTTGCCAATTGAAAAAACTTAATATCATATTAGAATCAGAATGAAACATTGGTTAATTTGTTTTTCTTGTTGGGTTAATTTAATGTTGCAGCGGTTTACTGCTATGTAGCCATAAAGTCAATTTTTATCAGTGAACCAGCATTTTTGGTAGGCACAGACCAACTTATTTTGGGATTTTTATATTGTTTACTATCAGGAAATCACCGATTTTTTGGATGCATGCTGACTCATTAAAACCTAAGAGGGAAGACTGGTTTACTTTCAGTCAATGCTGCCACAGGCTCTTTTCCAAAAATTATTAGATTTCTCAAAGAAATCACTAGATTGAAAAAGTTTGCAAGTACGTCAGGTTCTGGCTCAAACTGTATCAGTTAAGTATTTTGAAAATGATTTTCCATATGCCATTTCTTTAGAATAATAAGTCAGTGTGAAGCCCTTTAAATCTATTTTCAACTTAAGTTTGATATCTTTTAAAACAATTGCAGCGAAATTAGATCGTTTGAAAATGATCACTAAACTAGTTTTTGTTTGTACCCCGGATCATATTCAGTCATTTTCTCACTGGTGGTGGCTTAGGCTCAAGCATGCGCTTAACCAGGGTTTTGTGTAAGGAGATTGAACCAAAAGTTAGTGTTTTTTTTTTTCAAAGAATGTCACAAAAATGGGCGGAGGGCAAGCAGACTAATGCGACTTAAATGTGTTGCAAATAGGATCTGGGGTTGGAGACCTCAAACACGGAATGCCATAGGGGTGTGAGGGGCAAAGACGCCGGCCACTGTAGATGACTTTTGTAATTGTTTCGGAAAAATAGCTATGTTAAATACATTTGGAACACATTTTGAACATTTTTGGAGCAATTAAAAAAAAACAACTTAATAACTGAGATTTGGAAGTGAGTAAAAAATTAAATTTTCCAGGTTTTTCAGCCAAGTTTCAGCTCCCATTTTACTTACAGGCCAAGCACAAAACAGGTTTATGCTCTTGTATTTCGGAGTAAACCTCCTTAACCTCCCCCTTGGTTGCGCTACTGAACCGTAGCCTAGATCTGAGATTAGTTAGTCCACTTTAATTCCAGTTTCCATATTCAAATCCACTTCACGATCTCGATTTCCAAGTCAGAACAGACTGTGTCCGACTTGTGTGTTTTAACACAAAAATTGAAAAAGCTAAAACCACTCATGCATACAACCACCTGCAGCAAAATTTGTGACATTCTCATCGTAAGCTTTTTTTCGGAATAGATTTTGAATAGTTAAGGTAGCAAATTACAAAAAGACAACAAACACTATTCAACATTTACTTTGGCAAAAAAATGACTAGATTGCCGCTAAAAATCACTGTATCAGTAGATCAGAGTGAAAATTACTAGATCTAGCAAAAAATCACGAGGTGGGACACCAGTGTTTACAGTTCTAAACTAAATGTGTCAGTAAATTGAATAGATGCGATGTAATAATCGCGATAATTCTCACTAACACGAATATAAGAACACTTTCAAAATTTATACCACTCAATAATGTTTCGTCTTGTCTTGTACTGTATCATGTATCTGGGTCTAATCAATATAACAGGCATAATGTGCAGTATTAGTTATTACATTATGAAGAAGGAGAAAACTCCTTCTTCATTTGATTTGCTATGGTTCCCCGCCTGGAGGTGCGATATCTCTGGTACCCTTGTGGTTCCCTTGGTGGTTTTTGTAGTTATTACATTATCTATAACAGAAAATTACCTAAATTTTTATTGCAGCTATGAAGCTTTTAGAAGAAGCTACTTCTACCAGCTCACTGCATCAACCTCGCAGTGCAAATACTTCGGTTTCTATTCATGATGGTTAGTTTGGAAATCTTCATGAAGTTGTTTTAGACTAAAGTTTTTGCAGATTAGTGAAGTAGTCCCAACTAATTAATTTATATGCTGTTTATTTTTTAATAATATTCTTTGAAAGCAAAGAATTACATGTTTAAAAATAATTTACAAAATTTTCACTAAACAAATTGTCAGTTTATGCATGAAGTATAAATGTTGCAGTAGGCCATATGGCTTATTGCTGTTACCACATTACTGAATTTACAACAATACTGCCCTTCATAGATAAAATGGCTCAACTACAATATTTGAATTTTTACACTTTTTCTTTTTAAGTCAAAACAGCGTAACTGTGATTAAAATTTAAGGGCTGCTTTTGTTTCACCAAAAAATCTAGAGCAAATCATTAGAAATTATTAGCCTCCAACATTTATTTGTTAGTTGGATATCAGATTTGCACAAGTATCCAACATGAAAGAGTTCTGACAAAATGTGGACTCCTGACATTATGCGCACTTAGCTGTAAATTTGCAACAATTTTAAAGTGCATCTATTCAATTCTAATTTAACTCATCTGATTGATGTTGTGTGTAGATTACTGCATAATTTTGATCTAAAATATCATTTCATTTGTGTTTTAATGAAGTATTGTCTATCATTCTGCAATTGTGATTTTTCTCAAATTTCTTGCAGCTACAATTGACTTTTTAATTATCAACTCATCAGGTAGTAAGTGGCAAATCTTGAGTTGCCTATCTGAATGTGGAAATTTAATGTTTTCTATTTTTAATAAATGATGATTTTTTTTAAATTTTAGCATCAGTTGCCGCAGAAAGTGTATCAAATGTCAAAGAACTGCTTAGTGAATCTCTGTATAGTACTGGGCATAGATCAAAGGTAGGTATGATGTTTGTACAATGTACATGGTCACAAACTATTTGTTGTAGAAACACTGGAGCAAATGCAGATTGGAAATTTTATTTCATATTTAAGCCTCTTGTTTTATAGCAATGTGTAGGCTTGGTTTGTTGTAGCAATTGTAGCATTACTTATTAATTGATACAGTAGGCCAGGGGTTCTTAACCAAGGGTACCTGTATCCCTTGGGGATACAAAGCTCCAAAGCAGGGGGTACAAGGTGAGGCATCCAAATAAAGATTATTTAGAACTATTTGCTAAAAATTGGATTGCTGGAGTGCTGAATTGTGGTCCGAGGACCTCCAAAGTTGGCTCTTGGGTTGGGAACAGTAAGTTAGCTGGAATACCACGTTTCAAGCACTTCTACCACTGTTTTTTGCACTTGAATAGACTCAAAAAACCATTTAAAGCATATTTTAAAACGTTTGTTTCGGGGAGGCTAATTTGTCAAAAATAAAACTCCAAAATCAGAAAAAACTTTGATGAATGGCCAAAAATTGGTGATTAAATTTGATCGCTCATGGAAAATGCTTAACATAGGTTTCATTAAAAAAAAGCGTTGGAAAAGGGGGGGCTATTCACTATTAATTATTCAAAGGTGGGCAGTATCGAGTACAAAAGTACCGCGGTACTTTTTTAGTACCGGTACCGACGGTACTTTTTCCAAAATGGTACCGAAGCACCGGTACCGCAGTACTTTTTTAAAAAAGTATTCGGTATTTTTAGTTTTTTCTTGTCTCTTGTCGATTGAAAATTAAGCTCTTTCTCTCTCTTTTTTTGGAATGGGGCTAAAAATTTTTAACTTCGAAATAATCCGTTACGGTTCATTAGTTTGTATGTGTACGCCTCGTGATGCAAAACTTGCAACGCTCCTGTTGTGTTTGGTTGTTTGGATAGAATGCTGTTGTACTTGCAAGCGTTAAGAGTAATTTCAGGACGGCAACTGAATCTAAATTGCTGAATATTTTTTTGCTGAACACTGAAAAATCTCTTCATTCAATATAGCACTGCGCTGCCTTCAAGTGCTGTGGTTGAGCGAGTGTTTTCTGTTGGGAAAGACATATTGAAACCCAAAAGAGCTGGGTTAAGTGACAATCATTTTGAAATGTTGATTTTTCTCGAAGTAAATGGTTGCCCGTGATCTTAGCTTGTCGTGCTCTTTTTCACAAAACATTAAAATTTCTAGAAGCAAACGCTCTCCAACGTTTCTATTACAATTAAGTTGAGTCATCAAAAAGTACCGGTACCGCTGTACTTTTTGAAAATAGTACTGGTACCGACGGTACTTTTTTCAAGCAAGTACCGGTACCACGGTACTTTTAGAAAGTACCGTGCCCACCACTGTAGTTATTTACCAATCCATTCTCTCAACTTCCTTTGATTAGCCCCCTTAATTATGGGTCATTCCATGTCAAAACAGCAAATGGCTCCCACTCGACCCTCTCAGATTTTGCTGAAACTTCATCAAAATGGGTTTTTTGATGAATAATGAAGATTTGCAAAGTTTTAGCTTCGGGTCATTTTTTGTTCAAAAAATATGCCCCCCCAGCTGCAAAAATTTTTTTGCGTTTTTGCCCAACTTGGAGTCCTCATATCTTTGGATTGAACTTACTCAGATTGCTCAAACTTGGAATTTTTACAGACATTTTCCCACTAATTTCAGATATGGTTTTGAATTTTTGATACCGTGTTTAAATTTTGAGTTACAGACCTTCAAAACTGCTCGTTTTACCCTTTTTTTGAGGGGGTATATCTTACATCGCAAATATTACAGCCTCATCAAACTTGCAATGCTCCTTAAGTATACATATGAGACTGTCATAAAACAATATGAAGGGAGTAGCTGCAACAGATTTTGGGTAATTATGAATCAAATACGGCCCATTTTCTGAAAAAATCGAAATTGCGCCATCTTGTGAGCCCTGGTTGACAATGTGGGCAACATTTTAGAAATCTGAAATTTTGCACAAAGTTTGCTTACAGCCACAACTATATCATACGTGAATTTCAAAAATGTGTCTCAACTGTAAAGTAATACTCTAAGGTGGTAAACATTCACCTATTTCACTAAATTTGCTTGTGTAATTTCCCTAGCAACGGCCTTAGCAACCATTTTTTCTGTGCATTAAGACGCTCCAAATTGACAAACAAGTTATTTTTAATGAAAAATAGCAACTTCTGCAATGAAAACGTACAGTTTTCAATCAATTCTGATATTTAAATCTGTGCTCAATAGCAGAAAAATTCAGTGAATAGAACACCAAGGTAACGTATTTTGCTCAAAAATAGCCTTGATCACTGTTTATTCAAGACACCAAGCCAACATTTCAACATTTGTCATGTTTCAGTGAGCGCACAGAACAGAACACATTGTACAGCAAAATATACTTGTATGCAATGTTTCAAAGCCTTGAAAAGCATCAAATTTCATACGATATGTATTTGCAATAAAAAGCAAATACCGCAACTAACAGATTTGAAGTTCTGCAGCTTTGAAGGCTCATACACTGTACAACAACCAATTCACTAAAATGCATAAAACGATCTTGTCAGTATTATGGTTAGTTAGCATTGCAGTTTATCATCAGTGATCATTGCATGTCAAGACGTAAAGAGTTTGTATCAATTAAATATGGAAGTGAAAAAATTCCAAAACAAAACCATCTTCCGTTAGTTAACTTAAAAGAACTTTACGAACAATTTCAACGGAACAGCAGTGGTTCAATTGGATTTTCAAAGTTTTGTGAACTTCGACCAAATGGTGTGTAACCATTAACTCTAAGGGTATGCATTCTGTGTGTGTTTGTAAGAACAATCAGAATGCAAAGCTTCTTCGCAGTGGTCTTTCTGAAAAAGTTTCATTTCGAGACTTTCTAATGCACATGGTTTGCAGTGTGTAAAATCAAAACAACATGATGCAGCAATGTTTGCAATGGCCTGGAAAAGATGAACTTAAGGATGCATTGAAACAGACCTTTGATCAAAATGATGTCGACCTGGAAGATACTATTATCGTCAATCAGTGGTTTACATGGATAGGACAGAACTTTTGGATTTGCAGTATACTGTAGCTGAGTTTATTGAAACCACTTGTAAAAATTTTGGTTTGTTGAGACAGCGTCAGTATAATCTCAATCAGCTTTTTTGAAACAATAAAAGAACAAATCAATGGCAATGAAATTATTGTTCTTCTTGATTTTGCTGAAAGTTATAGCTTTCTGGTTCAAGACGCTGTCCAAGGATATCATTGGGAAAACAGCCAAGCTACCCTCCGCCCATTTTCTGTTTACTTAAAGAATGATGTTGGTGAAGTCAAGTGTTTAAGTATCTGCATCATATCTGATAGCATAAAGCATAACAGTTCATACATTTATCCACAGTGTGCTCATCTATATACGAGAAAAGCTTCCAACAGTTTCCAAAGTACATTAGTATATTTCAGTGATGGCGCTGCAAGCCAATACAATAACTTCAAGAAATTGGTGAATTTGTGCCACCATAGAAGAGATCATGACCTTGATGCTGAGTGGCATTTTTTGTTACTAGCCATGGAAAATCGTCCAGCAACGAAAACAAGCTTACAAGCAACTGTAACTAGTCAAATTTTAACTCCACAACACATGTTTGCTTTGGCTATTGCTGGCATAAAATATCTGTACATCAATGAAAAGGATATTGCCGAGAATTTTCAAGATTTTGCACATGAAGAGCGCTATGCCAGGTGTAAAACTATCCTAGGTTCTCGATCACATCACAGTTTCATACCTATTCCTGAAACTGTCCTGGAAATGAAAAGGCTTTCTTCAAATGTTGTTGGTAACCAATTTTCTTTTGGATTTGAAAAACATGTACCTTGCTGTTTTCAGATTGTACCAATTCAAAATGATGCACAATTCCAACTTGGTCACTAGATAGCATGCATTTACGATCAACAGTGTATGTTTGGATTACCATGGAATGATGCGATTAGCAGAAAGATGTTTACGTTAAATTCATGCATTGCAATCAAAACCGCACTTTATTATGGCAATACGATGCAAGAAACGAGTGCTGGGTTCCATTTCAAAATATCTTGTGTGGTGTAGATGCACCTGTTCTTCAAAATTAGAGTAAATGATACTATAAACTAAGTTCTTCAGATCTGAATTGCATTATTTCTCTTTTCAATGCCCTGTAATTTTTACCCTTTCAAGAATTTTCCTCTTTTTAATGGTATTAAGTCTCATACTTATTGCTCAACAGACTTAGAAACTCTCAGTCCAAATTTAATTCGTTAGCTGTTCTTCATTCCTGCTTTGAATGAAAAAGATCAGTATCTCTAAAGTGATGGTGTTTGGTGTATTATACATTTTTTTTATAAGAACCTGTGAATTTTTAGGTGTGGATGACTGTTCTTAAATGTTCGGAAGTTTTCAGCCTTATTTGTGCTTGACTCAAACTTATTCTCGCTTGGTTAAAAGGGCTCTGTCTGCAGTTATAGATCATGACTACTGTTTCACAAATCAACAATGGCAAAAAAAAGCCAAGGAAAACACTGCTGGTTACACAAATACGTTGTGCTAGTACTTGTTCTGGATTAATTTTTTGATGCTGAGCCTGGCATTGCTCTTAATTTGTGTTCTTATGAAACTGTTGTTATAAAAAAGAAGTCTAATACAAGACTATCTAGATACCAGTATACACAGTATTTTTGAATTTTTTTTAGCTGAAATGAAAAGTGCTGCAACGTATTGACATGCAATGATCACTGATGATAAACTGCAATGCTAACTAACCATAATACTGACAAGATCGTTTTATGCATTTTAGTGAATTGGTTGTTGTACAGTGTATGAGCCTTCAAAGCTGCAGAACTTCAAATCTGTTAGTTGCGGTATTTGCTTTTTATTGCAAATACATATCATATGAAATTTGATGCTTTTCAAGGCTTTGAAACATTGCATACAAGTATATTTTGCTGTACAATGTGTTCTGTACTGTGCGCTCACTGAAACATGACAAATGTTGAAATGTTGGCTTGGTGTCTTGAATAAACAGTGATCAAGGCTATTTTTGAGCAAAATACGTTACCTTGGTGTTCTATTCACTGAATTTTTCTGCTATTGAGCACAGATTTAAATATCAGAATTGATTGAAAACTGTACGTTTTCATTGCAGAAGTTGCTATTTTTCATTAAAAATAACTTGTTTGTCAATTTGGAGCGTCTTAATGCACAGAAAAAATGGTTGCTAAGGCCGTTGCTAGGGAAATTACACAAGCAAATTTAGTGAAATAGGTGAATGTTTACCACCTTAGAGTATTACTTTACAGTTGAGACACATTTTTGAAATTCACGTATGATATAGTTGTGGCTGTAAGCAAACTTTGTGCAAAATTTCAGATTTCTAAAATGTTGCCCACATTGTCAACCAGGGCTCACAAGATGGCGCAATTTCGATTTTTTCAGAAAATGGGCCGTATTTGATTCATAATTACCCAAAATCTGTTGCAGCTACTCCCTTCATATTGTTTTATGACAGTCTCATATGTATACTTAAGAAGCATTGCAAGTTTGATGAGGCTGTAATATTTGCGATGTAAGATATACCCCCTCAAAAAAAAGGGTAAAAAAGTATTTTTTTGAAAAAACGAGCAGTTTTGAAGGTCTGTAACTCAAAATTTAAACACGGTATCAAAAATTCAAAACCATATCTGAAATTAGTGGGAAAATGTCTGTAAAAATTCCAAGTTTGAGCAATCTGAGTAAGTTCAATCCAAAGATATGAGGACTCCAAGTTGGGCAAAAATGCAAAAAAATTTTTGCAGCTGGTGTGAGGCAAAATTTGGGGAGGCATATTTTTTGAACAAAAAATGACCCAAAGCTAAAACTTTGCAAATCTTCATTATTCATCAAAAAACCCATTTTGATGAAGTTTCAGCAAAATCTGAGAGGGTCAAGTGGGAATTTTTCTGAAAATTTGCTGTTTTGACATGGAATGACCCTTATATCTTTCTCTATAAAATATAGACGAAATAGATTACTTCTCGAGAGTTTTATTGAACCATCGGTATAAGATTTTCTAAGTTATCAGCTTGTAAACAATAGAACTGAAATTCTAGCAAAAGCTACCTCCACATAGCCCATTTATGATACCAGTATAATCTTATTCTTACACTTCTGATTTCAATGCCACGTTTTAATAGCATTAGTTTTTATCAAAATACGCCTATAATTAATTATTTTTCCCCCAAAAAACAAAGTTTTCGAGCGCTGGGGGCTCCGAACCCCTGTGCTCCCGGCAGCTGGGGGATTTGCCCCCAGACCTCTGTCACAGTCATACCCACATTGTCTGCCTGTACCATGAGCATGAGGGCACATTGCTCAACTTCAGCACCATCGACCTCAATCACCCAAAAAGCACTCTGTTTTGAAAGCCAAGCTGAGCGATTTGGCGCACGCTTACTGCTGCTCGCCTGTTGGTGCTGGCGATTTTCTCATGCACAGGGAATGTCTCAGTGCTATCAAATCCCAGCGATCAAACAGCAATATTCTGATTACCAAACCAGACAAAGGATCCGGCGTGATCATTTTGAACAAAACCGACTGCATCAAAAAAATGAACTCCATTCTTGAAGACGAAACGAAATTTCTGACACTCGGCCCTTCAAGTGAAGAGGACAACACTTCAAAGATGGAATCCCGGATACAATGCCGCCTGCTGCAGTTGCATAAAGACGATTTGCTCCCTGCAAATTTATACGATCGTTTTCGACCGACTGGCTCTCAGCGGCCGCATATGTACATTGTACGGCCTTCCCAAAACACCCAAAAAAGATGTGCCACTCCGACACGTTCTGTTTATGACCGGGTCAGCGCAACACCAGCTGGCCAAATATCTCTCTTCTCTTCTCAAACCTGTTCTCACTCTCTATTCGAGCAACTGCATACGGGACTCTTTCACCTTTGCTGACATCATTAAAACTTCAAAGTTGGACTCTTTCTCTGCTCTTTCGACATTTCGAGTTTATACTAATGTTCCTCTAGCGGAGACTATTCTAATCTGTGCTGACGCTCTCTATAGTTCGGAACACATTCCTGCACCTTTTCCACGGCAAATCTTTGTCGAACTGATGGAGATGGCTGCCTCTTCTGTTGAGTTTAGCTTCAATGACGTCATACATCGCCAAATCGACGGAGTCGCCATGGGATCACCCCTTGGACCAGCCCTTGCCAATATTTTTGTTGGCTACTATGAATCTAAACTTTTTCAGACCACTTCCAAACCGGAGATGTATTATCGCTCTATGGATGACACCTTCGTTGTATTCAGCATCGAAGATGAATGCAATCTTTTCTCAGACAGCCTCAACTCGCTTCACCCTTTTCTCCGCTTTACTTTCGAAAAAGAATCTAACCTGGCTCTCCCATTTCTGGATGTTTTTGTTGAAAAATCCCCTTGCAAGTTCATTACTTCCATCTACCGGAAACCCACATTCACCGGGCAATATCTACGCTGGAATTCCTTCAGTCCTCGGAAACGCAAAACTAACTTAATCCTGACATTAACTCACCGCGCTGTTGCCATCTGTTTTCCTGAAAGATTGCCATCGGAACTAGACAAAATCAAGTTCATTCTACTGACTAATGGATACCCTTAGCACGTTATCAAGTCGTTTATGGCTATGAAAATGAAGCAATTTCACGCTCTGCCCAAATTTGGACCCGAAAAATGCCCCGTCTATCTACGTCCCCCATGGCTCGGTTCTGTTTCTATTCGGTTTGAAAAGCAAGTTCAATCTGCTGTCAAACAGTGCTTTTCCGCTGTGGAACCACGTGTTGTTTACTCTTCCAACGAGCTTCCCTCCGCTACCAACAAGGATGTACTGCCTGCTTTACAGAAAAGCAACGTG
Source organism: Trididemnum nubilum (assembly GCA_963965965.1). Classification (NCBI taxonomy): domain Eukaryota; kingdom Metazoa; phylum Chordata; class Ascidiacea; order Aplousobranchia; family Didemnidae; genus Trididemnum; species Trididemnum nubilum. The sequence goes on along the minus strand of OZ014482.1, from coordinate 12,489,860 downwards.
ATTTATAAATTCTCATGCCACTGTGACAGTCGGTATGTAGGTCGTACTTCCCAAAGGCTGCAGGACAGAATTAAACAACATGTCCCCAAATCTATCCGTTCTTGCTCTTCCCAAAAACGCTTACTTCCTGCTCGTCGGTGCAAATCTTCCACCCAGACTAATACCCAGTCTCTTGCTTCTGATTCAGCCATTGGACTTCATCTTTTACAAAATCTTACCTGCGCTCAACATTATGATGACAGCAGATTTTCTATTCTTGCCCAAGTCCCCTCACCTTTTCATCTATCTGCTCTTGAAGCCACTTTCATCAAAACTTCTAACCCCGCCCTCTGCCGACAAAAAGAATTCGTGTATTGCTTAAAGATTGTACACTAATGACGCTTTCTCATTGGTCCTTTTCCTGCCAATCACGGCTCGGCTTCTTCCCATAAATAGCCGCTCATTTTCCTGCGCTCTCCGTTTTGACGATTCTTCGTGACAAGTGTCAGACGAAAAGCTTCGAAGATAAGAACATTTTAATCAAGGCACATTAACTCGTACCAAATTGCGATGAAGACCTTTTTTTTTTATATTTTGGTCTTCAAGCAAGTCCGGGGATCAAACCTGTTCCAGAACACTGTGAAAACCTTTTTTTTAACTTCAATGCGTTCGAAAATATTTTACAAAAAAGGTCAAGGAGTACGAAAACATTTTACAAAAGTTTTTATGGGGTACGAGCGCCAAAAAGGTTAAGAAACACTGCAATAGGCTGTTTAAGGGGTACAAGCGCCAAAAAGGTTAAGAAACACTGCAGTAGGCTGTTATAGATTATAGAAGTAGTTTTTGTTTTCATATGCATAGAACAAACTCTTACTTATGCTTTGGGATCAAGTGATCAAATTTAAAAAAAAAAAATTCAAATTTTAGAATATCATTGGGTGTAAAAATAGCTTAAGACATTGGCAATGCTCTACTTTGTATTTTCCAGTTAGAGTTGTGCTAAAATTTTGGTCAGCTTTAATCAATCAAATCAAATCTTTCATTATACTCGCTGTAATACGCCGAAGCGTCTAACGAGTTGGCGGGGCCCATCTCCGCGTCATTGCGCCCAGGCAACACAGCTCCTTTCGAAGAAATGTCGCAGCGGTGACGAGCCGTTGGCAACACTGTGTCCGATTTGACCGGCCCGAGATTTGAACCTCAGATCTTCCCGCTCCAGAGACGAACGCGTTGCCGCTCGACCAACTGGCCGGTCAGCTTTTATCAATGATTAACCAATGTACATTTTTTAAATAACACTTTTTTTGGCGTTAAAGTTGGACTATTGTTGAGTTGTAAGAGTGATTTTGTGCAAAATAAAAGTTTTTTCTCCAAAATTGACGGAATTTTGCATTTTATTGGTATAAGAAACTAATGGATAACCAAAGTTTGCTTTTGATAGATCATTCAATAGTTACGGGCTGGATAAATTTTAATGCGAAAACACCTGCATTTTTTTTTTTTTTTTTTTGGATTCAATCGAAACACAATTCTGCAAATTTGATTATCGCTAAATTTACCTTCTACTCAGATACTTGATTTTTCTACAATGACCGTCAATCCTACTGATTTCAATCAAACTTCAGGATATTCTATGGATTTTGAAAGTTTGACTTATTCTGCTGCAGACAATCCAGGAACTGCAGGTAAAAGCAATAGAAATGTGCATTTCTAAGTATTTTAAATAAACGTCTCGAAGTACTTTGATATGACCAGCTAGACACTAAGACAACTCGCTTCAAAAATCTCAATACTGTAGGCATATTGGCTGCAAAAAAGCTCCTAATTTTTAAAATATTGGTCATTTGACTTGAATTGATTATATTTACAATTTTTGAACTGAGAAAAATGCAGATTTGTCCAGTCTCTTATTGCAAAAAATGAAGTTAGTACCAACAAAGTTGTTCTAGATTGAGAGAAATTTTTAGTTTATTTAATCTTAAATTTTTGGAACTTTTGTTGCAGGGATTGTTAAACTAAAATTTTCAAATTATAGTTGTGTGATATCTAATAAGCCCTCAATTTTAATAAAGTGTGGTCTAGCTAAAAGTTGTATTATTTTGTTGATGAAGGAATTAAGAAGCTTATTGTAGAACTGCAGATCATGTTTGATCCGTTGTTAAATAAATCTGGTATTTTTTAGTTGCTGGTGGACTCTTCAGTGATTTCAAGGACAGTTTTTTGCATCACAATTCATCCAGTGACGTTTTTCAGCTGCTTGAGGCTTACGAAGAAATTTGTACAGATTACTGCACTCTGCTGTCAAAAATTATTTCTCAGGCTACTTCAAAAGATGTGTATGTAAAGTGTGATTTTTTAAAAGTATGCTTATCTGTCAGATTTGATTTTTAATTGTATATTTACGTCGCTTTGTCTTTTAAAGAATGCAGTTTTATTACACTAATATTGTTTCACTGGTCTCAAAAGGCTGGACCTTGTTTCAACTGATCTTAGTGTCAATAGGGCACGTTCGGCTGTTTTGATCAGAATTAGTATGTTTTTTAATAAATATTTTTTATTTGCTTTAGGGATAAACCAGTTCAGGAATTGAGAAATTTGTTGATGGAAGAAAAACAGACCTGGCAACTTATTGCTGCCTTGTACAGGTGGGATATTCCATAATACCCAAACTCGGCTCTATCTTATTTTGGTAGTGAACTTGCTGCTGTGAAACTACAAAACGTCTACTTTGCTACAATAAATTCGGAAAAAATTGTTTAGGTAGATAAGTGATTAATGATCGTGAACGACAACGTGTTTAGTTTTGTTTTATTTTATCATACGAATACGTAAACACTTTTGTATACAGTATTCCATTCTAGCATACTCGTGTAAATAGCTAGCTGGTCTGACAGAGATTTTGCCACACGTTTGCGGGGGGCATATCTTCAGAGCACGGATTTTTTTTTTTATTAGGCTTTGGTATCTGAAAAAACGGCAGTTTTTAACTCTTAACGAGAGATTAGTGCCTTGCCAATTTTTGTATTATCAGGGATCGTTTAGCAGAAACAGAGGAAGGACGAATGGACGTAGACTCGGAGGTAAGTAGGTGCTTGTTCAAACTGGTTCTGTCTTTGAAAATATTATTTTTGTCATGTTTTCACTGATATACATGCTATGCAAGCTGTCTATTTTTACTAAGAAAATACCAGTTACTTAAAAAAAAATTAGTGGCTGATTTTTGAAATCTAGGTTTTAAATAAAACTTGATTTTTACCTTCATTTTTCACGCTGCTTTTCGAGATTGTGTATGCCAATATCACGTGAAAATTGTTTAGCGTTGTTGGAATCCAGAAGTTGTATTGTGCCGTTGAGGAGTTAAGTGCGCCGGTGTTTTTAGAAACTTGTTTAATTTTTAATTATGAGCTACGAACACTAATATTCTTATTTAGACAAAATACTGCAGCGAGAAAACAGTAATGGAGGGACATTTTAAACAAAACACCGAAATCAGACAAGCACAGGTAAGCTCTAAGTACTCGAATTTCACTTCTTTGTTCAGAACCATCGAGGCAGTATAAAATTTAGGCGACTTTGGAATTCTGCCTTTACCTATTCTCAGGCCCCAAGGAGTCTGTAAGTCTTGTTTTCTACTGGTTTTCGTGCTTTTTAGACTAGTCTGTCTGCAACCGTGATTGACGATAAAAGATTGCTTTGTGCTCCCATAACTTCCGTTACAGGTATGTTACGCTCAGCGGATAAATGCGTTAGAAAAGTATCCCAACTGCCAGGTGTGATTACGTGTTACAAAAGTTGACCTTGTGCATTTTGCAGACTGTTATTGACTGGCTTGAGAAGAATGCATCAGAGGAATTGGCTTCGGTAACTGAACGGCTTCAGCATTATTACACTGGAAGAGCATCATGGTAAAGTATTGTTTCGTAGTGTTGGTTTAAAATATAGAAATGAAGTGTCCCCTCCCCCCCAAAAAAACAAAAAGCAATAATTTGGGCCCTGGAATTTTCTTACCTATATTAAAGTGCATTACACTGTTAGCGAAAAAATCTACTAATGCTTCGTAATTTAGCTTCTGTGATGAATTTCTATGCTACAATACGCTGAAAATAAAAGTCTGAAGAAACTTTATTTTTGCAGGGAAAATACGTTATACCAATTAAAGAAGAATTCCCAAACTGAAAAAGCACTCAACGACAACATCATAACTGAAATGGTAAATTAGTCCGCATCGGCTTGAGGCTACATATTAAATGATGCAATAGTTTCAAACCAGAGGGTCGCAAATTCGGAGTATGGCAAATTTGAATATCATGAAAGTCACAAATCAGACGGGAGAGATATTGATAACTTTGTAGTGCTGAGGTGCGCAACTGCGTACTTTTTGAGTAGTGTGGAAACAGCTACTTTTCTCCGGGGTTACCCACTTGAGCTGGGTTCTGTGGCGCTACATTTAATTTATTACATCATGCTCTCATCCACTGAAAAGGGCCAGCTCTAATCAAGTCTTAATAGCTGTCTACTGATGCATCATATTAACAAACATCTCTTTTTTGAATCTGCTGCAAAGAACCTGATTCACTTTCTATAATGTGCTGACAAAGAGAAATGGCTCGAATAATTATACCCAAGTGCAGTTTAGAATCAGACAACTCTTTATTTTAGGATCCTGATGCTCCCACACGATTGAAGAAATCGTTAGATGATTTAGATCGTGAAGATGAGACGAGGTTTTTGAAAGCTATATTTTCATGCATTCGTGCCGGAAGAATTGACGAGGTACGGTCGTTTATTTAGTGCAAGTATGCCTCGTTTTCATCCAGTGCTATCCCATTAATGAAGGTGCGCGAATCCACCTCATCTATTTGTGGTTAGATTTTTTTATCTGCCGCATTGTTTAATCAAGTGCTCCAACTTGGACTTCCTGCGCAATCATCATTCGTCATACTGGATTTTTTCAAAAACTGGTTAGCGTTTGCTTACGCGTGATATACTGGCGTAACGCAATATTGTGAAATCTTATGATCAGTAATGATCAAACGATTTGGGTTACCTTTTATCCATTTTTCTGGCACTCTTATTCACTTTTCGAGTGCATTTTTTTAAAGAAAAAAAATTTACCGAAAAAAAATCACAAAAAATTCGTGCAAAAAAAGGGCGTTGACTAGTGCTGGGTTCAAGTAAGTAAGTACTTAAGAACTTCAGTAAAATTTTTGCTTATTACTTACTTAAGTAATTGTTGCGATACTTAAGTAATTTTTTAGTTGCGATAAAAGGAAACGTATTGTGACTACACAGTTTCAGGATAAGAGTACCGTTTATCCCGAATATTAGCCGACCAATTGAGCCGATTCAAGAAAAACAGCCCTTAAACGGTGATTTTATATAAAATCCGCATATAAGCCGACGCTACAAATCATAACACGCCTACAAATCGTAATCCGCACATAAACCGACTCTGCAGATCATAATAATGGTGTATTGTCTCTAATTAGCCTACTTTTTGAATTACTTAAATTACTTAAGTTAATTTAAGTAATATTTCGAAAATTTCGTGTAACTTAAGTGATTTTTTAAAGCTTACTTGAAGCCAGCGCTAGCGTTGACGGCTTGACCGAAAATTGAACTTTTACCTTATTGAACATAACAGTTTGTGCATGACAATTATGTCGCGCTCAACCCTTAGTTTTGCTTGCTGTCTCACACTTATAATATAGTCTTGGTATTTAGGCGGAGGACTTGTGTACAGTTCACGGCCAGCCTTGGCGAGTGGCGGTGCTGGAAGGGTGGAGATTATTTCACGACCCTAATATGGTGACCGGTAAGTCTATTTTTAACTACTACGTAGTTGTGCGTTTTACAATGCTTTTGATATTCAAAAGCTTATTAAAAACGCCAGCTTAACTTAATCCTAATTTTTTTGCTCCACGAAAAAACAAAAAGCGGTCGCTAGATGGTGTCAATGCGGTTGCAACAATGCAGTTCGTAATTCTCACAATCGACGCCATTTTGATGTGTTAAAATTTACACAAAACATTCATAATCGAAAAATTTCTGTTACGTGATTGCAGATGAATAGGGGACTAGATCAATTTCCAAAACTGTCGTTTCTCTTCAAAAGATCATTGGGATTGCCTTTGCGCCGTCCCTATTGCGGTAGCTGGTGTGAAAAGATGGTCCTAATCGCGCTTTTGATCGAAGAAGATTGAAGGTAAAGAAGAGTATCTTTATCTTCGTAACAGTTATTACATTTTGAGCAAATTTTTCAGCTTTCTATTTCTTTTTTTTGATGTGCGCAAGAGAAAAGCCTATTTGTTTTCTTATATAAAAATCTAGGTATTTGTTAACCAAATGTTGTTTTCGATTTAATTTGAACTTGAAACTGAAACTTCAATTGGGTCTTTTCAAGTGTTATGTTGCTTTCTGGATATTTTTGCGGTTGGTCCCCACCGAGACAAACGTTCTTCATATATTCAAATATGTCGCACAGATATCAATCTGTGGTTGATATCAGGGATTAAAGAAGTGCTGATTAACGAAAAGTTGGAGCGATTCTCATAGTAGATTATCATAGCATTAAAAAATTTAATATATTGTCTACTTTTCAAATTGTTTAAATTAGCCCCTGATGATCCCATTTAAGGGTGAAACAGATTGTTGGGTTTTATAGGTTTTAATTTTAAATGTTTTAAAACTTTTAATACTGTGGTAATCTACTGTTGCTCAGGTATTATGTGATTTAAGTATATTCTGACCCATAGTTTTGATGTTTAAATTAAAGCCTTATTTAATCTTAATAATGACCCGAAATTTTCGATAACTGAATGTATTTTAGTCGCAAGTTTCGTTAAGGCTGTATAGTAGTGTATAGCGTGCTATTGCGTTAGAAATTTTCTACTTGTGAAACGTCAACAAACTTTTTCAATTTGCACAGTAAAGGTTAGCTTAAAAATGTAAAAACTAAAAGTTTTAGTTGCATAATGCGCATTGAAGCCTCTCTTTCATACCGTTTTTTTTTTTGCTTGGAATCCGTTAAATGTGTTGTTAGACATTTCAAATGAGGGCTTTGAGGGGCTTCTGGGTCTGCGACAAACTGACCGCCAACCAAATGACGCCGATTGGCTGAGAACAGCGATCATAAGCATATTCTAGTATCCCCAGAGCCATCTTGCCCAAACCCTCACTTATTGACGAAATCAGTGACCAAATTACTGTGACGAAACCGTTTGTTCGCAGTCAGTTTGTCGCGGTCAGTTGGCCTGGCTCGCGCTTTCTCCTCTGCTTAACGATTTGAATTGTTCAAAATGTTAATTAGCTTCCCAGTGTGTGTTAAAGTTCGGCAGTGTATTCATTCAATCCACACGATCCACAGGAATGGATCAGTGCTGGATACATTCAATCGGGATTCTATTCAAAAACAAGCATTTGAACGAATCGATATCTTTAAAATTAAGATTTATTTTTTCCATTGCAAAATCAATTTGGGCCCGGCGACATAGTTCCATATAAACTTGGTTTTTATGATATCGAGGAGATTTTATTCTTGGCTGGTTTGTAAAAACGATATAAATATTTTAAGCCTCAACCCGGTTATCAAATTAGCTTTTGTCTATTCCTTACTAATGAATTTGTCTTTGAGTGACCGATATAAGTGTCAGTTAGGTCATTTCTTTTTATTTCTTTGTCTTACTTCCAAGTGCTTGATAATAATTTTGGGTAAAATTTAAATAGAAAAATGTCTAATGATTTACCAAAAATCCTAATTTACTTAAGATGTGCGTCATTTCGTCCTGACACTTCCTTTTTTTCCTGAGTTCTATTTGATTAATGAGTCTGGTGTTAAGGTCTCTTTATCCACTCACTGTCTTAATATTTGTAAATCGATTAACGAACGACATTCTTCAATAAAATGCAATTGGCATTTTGGCTATTAACGAATCACAAAACTCGCCAAGTAAATCTCTATATCTCTTTATTAGCGATAAATTTGCGGCACGAAACAAATTTTGTGGCACATAGTTGGAACAAAAATAACACTGCGCAAGCGCTGGATAATTTTGAAAGTTACGCTATTTACAAAAATGGCGTCAGTTTAAGAAAAAATAAAAAATAACAATCGCACTTTAATTTAAGGCAAACTTTTGGCGTTTTCCTTCCCTTTCCACAATAAGGTATTTGACGCACCTTGGGACTTTTAGCGTCAGGACGTCGTCTGCAGCGTCAAGTTCATTTTTGACGTCATCAGAGTCGCTACGTTGACGGGCGTTGTGCCAACTCTGGCGGAGTCGCTCAATGACGCTCTCCGCCGTTAGCGGAGTTGGTGTTTCTTCTTCGGACTCTGTACTTTCGCTTGTTTTCATTGATAAGTCGACCGGATTGGAGGTTTTTGCATTAAATTGTCCATTGGGCTTTAACTTTTGTGTCAGTGCGTCGTAGACCGCTAGTGACGTGTGTTGCAGTGATTGGCTAATTTTGGGCGGCGGTGGCGGAGACGATGAGGTAGTTTGGTCATGGTCTGGAAAAAAAAAGGACGAAAGTTATTTTCGGTTCACATTAATTTGCAATTTGCTCGCAAACCCTACATGGCCAGACAGATGTTTCTTGCGAGAGTTGAAAAACTTGCCATGTTTCGGGCGCCATTGTTTTTTGTTGTCAATCCAATTAATCATAAATCAAAGAACGAATTGCGCCTGTTTTAATATCCTTTTATTTTGGCAAAAAGTACTAAAACTTTAAGAGCATTTAGTGTGGAAAGAACTAAAATATATAATAGTTGTCACGTTGGTCGTTACATGGAGCAAATAAGATTTGCCAAATTACAGTTTCACAGAGTGCCGTTTTCCTTGCAGACAAAAATCCAAGACATTAACTGACTTAACGTGATTAAGAAAGTATGTAAAACCTTCATCGACCATATGAAATGTACAAAGCGTCAAAAATAATTGTTCAAAATTTCAGTTGGTTGATATTTTGAAATGTCAATTTTGTGATAGTTTGCGAATGGATTTTCTTGTTTGCCCTTGGAAAAGACATTTCACGGTTATTTCTGAAACGAAGGCCAAACAGTTTTAATTAAATAATCTTAGTTCAGTGTCACTCATGTTTCATCCCGTGTTTGTTCTAGTTGAACTAATTCGTTGAAGGAGTAGCCTGTTGCGGTTGAGATATTAAGGTATTCCTATTTCCTACTAATAAAAAAATCTGCAAATTCGTTCAAAATATTAGAATTTTTGAAGAACAGTTTTCGACTGGTCGCTTACTTCAGTCAGTTTGAAATGTTATTTTCTTTCCTGTTTCCAAACAAGCCGAATATAAGCCAGAAGGTAACAGAGACAGTTTTTTTTTCATTTGTGTGCGCTCGCAAAATTTGCATTGGACTTGAAACTTACCGCTGTTGTTTTGTTGCGCCATGTAGCGAATAGTTGTTGTTTTCCCGGATCGCCGCAAGCTGGCCGGTCTGTCGGGAGAGAAAAGCTGTTTGTAGGTTTCTCTTAATTTGTTAATACCCACTGGATTGAAACTAAACCGAGGCGAGGAATTTTCAGCTGCAAAAAAATCAAATTTGCTTTATTTTAAGTTCACGTCCTTACTTAAATTTATTTCGTCATTTGGTAATTTTCAGCATTAGTTTCAAGCAACTTGGCATTTCCATTTATTTTTGTTCCTTAACTTCTCAATCTTCACCTGCCATTCGTTTTTATTGTGTAGAGATGCTAAAGCAATGCTGCTACAATATCAACTTGCGTAAAAATAGCATGTGAAAAACACTTACGTGTTTGCAATGGTCTTCTATAAAAGGGACCTGTTGAAGGCACGAGGTCAAGGTAGGCTTTGTATAACTTGACTAAGCAGCGAGGGTCGTGGGGTTCTGCATAGCGCCGCATTACTTGCTTCGTAGACATGTTGTAATACCTGCAAAATCACAAAATACTTGATTAGCAAAACAAATAGCTTAACTTCAGTCGGTAATAACCGAGAACTGCGAGCACAATCACGCTAAAATTGCGTTGCTGTAATAATCAAATTTAGCTTACTGTGAGCCCGCGCATTGCCAGATGCCATGTTTCACAATTGTAGCAAGTGGGTTGGGCAAATTGAATTAAAAGAGTTTGGTTAAAACTATTTGTGAAAATCATACGCCTATTATTGTACTTGGATATGTAGAGTCACGGATTCTCGTTTTTTCAACGACTTAATGTTGGTCGTCGAATATAAGTGATATTAATTGGCTCAACCAAGCCATTAATCTAAGATAATTTGCGAAATAACTGCACTAATCACGGTATATCCTAAGATTAGACTATCTTTGACGTTAGCCAAGACTCAGATTCGCAAAACTATGGAATTTTTGATCGCTCAATTTTAGTTTTGTAAATTGCCTTTAGTTTAAATATACTTAAAAAGTTGCGAAATAATTTGTGTTAATAATACCTTGAAATAAATACGCAAGGCAATCTGTTGAAGCTTCAGCATTTTAGATTATTAGAAAGATAACATTATGAAATTACTCTATAATTGCTCCTTTTCGATAATGACCAAATAAGCAATAATTCACTTTTTCAATTCTAAATGGCACCGTTTCGCATCTTAAAAAAGCTTGTGTATTGAAACTGCACAAAATTAAATAGGATTTTTCGGGTGCAAAAATTTGATTTCTCAAAAAATTGATGTACTTTTTTTTCACCAAGAATTTTTCAAAAATACTGTGTAGTGGTTAGAATACAACAGAACTTAGCAAGATAGACTCTTTAACGAAATTTCAATTTTGTTTAAATCCAGGATCACTTTGGCCCAGTTATTGCAAAAATCCAACCTACCTTTGGTCACTTCTGTTAAATTCCAGGTATTCGAGATTTTTGACATTGTCCATTCCGATGCGGAATTGTTCTACTTTTAGTTCGTGGTGTTCTTCCATACTTGATATCTAAAAAGTGAACAAATTTAACAACTTTTTTAAACATGTAACGCGAAAGAACAATAGCGTTTTTTTGTGAAAATATGTTCTACAAATTTTTGCTATCCCTTTTTGTGTTCGATTTCGTCTGTTCCACATTTTTGACTCTTGCAATTAGGCGTTTTTTTCCAAGAAGCGATTTTCCAGCTGAGCAAAAAACTTGCGGCAGAGATTCTCGACCTCAAAAAAAAATACTAATTTAAAAAAATCAGTGTACTCCGACTAGTGAAAATTGCTTATAAAAAGGACACCGATTGAAAAGTAGCTATGAATAGTATATAAAAGGGGTAAATAGTAACCGACGTCCCATTTCGTTTGTTAGACTTACATTAATTTTAATTCCCAAAAGCGGCATTTTCTAGAAATTAAGGAAACAACAGTCTATTACAGAGGTATCATTACACTTGCCTGACCTTGACCTAGAAGATAGATATTAACAAAATACAGATTTTTCCTATCAATAAAGATAATCTTCGAGCTAATTTGGCGATAAAAACATCCGTTGCACTTGGAGTAGTTAATGAAAAATTGTTTTCGAAAATTTAAAAAAGTTGCAGATTTTCTGATTAATATTAAACATGTCGAGATTTGTGTGCTGTTGAAAACCATACGTTTTGGTTTTGTTTTTCTATGTTTGTTTCTAAGGTCTTGCACGGCTTCGATCGTTGTTCGGATTTGCGCGTTTAAATTTCCTTTTTAATATCAAGTTATAAGAATTACGGTGAAAGACGTGGCTCCAAAGAGCAGCTGTTAGAACAGTTTTATGTTGACGGTTGGTGAAATTAGAGACTAAAATTAATTGCGTTGACATAGTTTTGATATCTGTAATTAATTACTTCTTCCTGAGTTAAACGCTGAAGGAGAAGTAGACTGCTTGTTTTACTAACAATTTTCCTCGATTTTTTATGTTTTAGTTAAATTATCACGTCTTAAGTGCGGCGAAAACAAATTTAAACTTTTGAGTCTAAATTTATACATAAAATCTTGCGTGAGCGGCTACTATCGAAAACTAGGTTACGCACGTTTTATTAAGTCAAAATTAGATCGTGTTTTACAAATTAGATCTCAGCGCTAAGTTTGTACTTCTTATTCATAAGTAGGCTAAAAAGGCGACGCCCTTAGCAGCTCAAGTATTTTCTTGGAATATATTTAGCACCTCTATCATATAATATTCTTAGAATAGCTAAAATTATGGTGTGAAACAGTAGATTATTCAAATTTGCATTTATTACTTTGATTTTGACTACTAGTTGTCTTTACTTATACGTGGTAAGATAGCAATTTCTAAGTAAGATTTTGGCCAAAGTCATAGTTACCCACGGTTTTAAACCCAGCAAGGGTTTGCTTCCACTTATTTAACCACACCAGTATAGTAGTAAATACCGAATGCCATGGTCTTGTTACATTGTATTTGCATTTAATTGCTCTATGTTCAAATTGCTAAGCTTACCTCAAATTCAACGCAGTTATAGTAGAAAACAACATGAAACATTCCCTTTGCAGTTGAGTGGTCAAGATACCCGGATTGCCATAACTCGTCATCACTTAAGTTGTCAACTTGGATTTTCTTGCCCGCTGAAACACAACCAACTTGCTAGGTTAATTCCACATTTAGTAAACGAAGTGTATTCGTAAAAACAGTGTGAATGAAAGAAGCACTTACGTTTAAAAAGCACCAGAAATAGCTTAGCATGGAGAAAATCAGAAAGGGCGGATATCCAGAATCCGCGACAGGCTTTACGCAAGAGGTTTGATGCAAAACCTTTACCCAGCTGCCTCAAACTGGTTGCACCGAAACATCCTGGTCTGGCAAAACCATCTTGACTGTCGTACGTAACTGTAGTGAAAAAGTTGCTATTTATATTGGATATTTACCTTTATTGGCTTGAGCTTCCATGCTCAATTCCCCAGATCTAGTCTTGAGCGCATCCCGGAATTCTGCAAAGGTGTTTGAGTATTTGTCGAAGAAGTTAACTTCTGATCGACAAGACACTTGTCGCAAATACCGTTGAAGTCCGGATGCTATTTGCATCAATGTGTCGGCTGGGTAGGGCTTCTTGTCTTTCCTTCGTACCTATAAGATAACAGCAGCGTTTGAAAAATCTTCTAGTTTAGAATCTGGTAAATTGGAAAAGAAAAGGATCTTAGATTAAAAAGAAAAAATCAACTCTTCCAAGAAAGAGATAAACTAATGTTCGGTGGATTGCTTGCATCTTAAAGGCTTTAAAAATGATTATGCTTTTCTTGTTTTACTGCAAATGTACCTACTTTCTCGATACAATTGCGTTTTCTTATGTTATGGTTCGGAATTCGAAGGTATTTTGGGTTCATACGCGCAGGTAACAAAAGCCGAAGCGTGTACGAAATTGACTAAAATATTAATTGCTTGATTAAAAATATCATTAATCAAGGACGGGTTTCAACTTTCAAAACTAGGAAGGCAAAGCATGGATCGTGTTTTGGTTTGGAAAAACAGAAAAGCACTTCACGGGCTTTTTTATCTATTCATCAATTTATCGTCTTGAAAATGACAGGTAGAAAAAAGTCTCTAAGCAGCAGCAAACTTTTTCAAGCATTTCTGAAGTTTTCAAAAGCCAAAAATGGCCATTTTTTACATAAAAATTGTCAGATTGCACTTTTTTTAAGTTTAAATTATCACGAAGTTTTTTTCTCCTACCATTATTCCAAAAATGTAAAAAGTTTAGGTTAATTAGAGATTCACGCTTTGAGGTATATCCAATACTGATCATCGAAAAAGACACTCTGAACAACTTATTACGCAGGCCGGAAGAACTAAAATGTTTATGTCATTTCTTTGGATTTACCAAAACATGGTAAAAAAAACGCTTAAATATTTGGCGCTCTACAGATATAAGTCAACAGACATCATTAACTAGGATTCCTTGGTAAAAGCAATCAATCTTTTCTAAAAAATTCTGTCTATAGTGTATGTCGTTTTGATTAATTTCATCTTAAAAAAAACGCTAAGATTTTTTCATGGCTGTATTTTTTCTAGACGCCATTTTTTTTGCAAAATAAACATTTAAGTAAAGAGTATTATTAAGATACAAGGCGTTTCTTTAATTTTTAAATACACAACCTAAATCTCATATAAAGAATCCGTTTTAGAGATTCTCTTGTCAAAAATGGACGAAAAAGTTGAAATAAAACTGCTGGCCATGATTTTGAATATAATAGGCTGTTTTGCATGGTCGTTTAAATTCAAATAAATTGCATTAATTTTTTCAATATGTTGCAATATTTTGATAATATCGGTTCTAGTTTAGGCCATTTTTTGTTTTATTAGGTTTTTTTTTGAATGGTTTGGTGCAGATAACTGAGTGCAATCATAACAACTTTTTTACTCAAATGATCGAGCTAATATTCAAAAATGCATTTGGGACTTTACACGCTTAAGAAAAAACATTTTTGAGCTTATTGAAACCTTAACAGGGTGAGAAGGTTAATGAGAGGTTATATAAATGTTGGTACCAAGTCAAAAATGGCCAAAATGACATTCTAAACATAACAAGGTTCATTTAAATGGCCCTTAACAGGGTAAGGTTAGTTTACTGGCGCGACCAAACCCGTTCATCTTAAAAGCAACGTTGAATGTTGAAGGAGCTTCCAAAATGTTCTCATATAGTTAATCCCATAAATATTTTTAACGTTTTTGTTAAATTAGTTTCCTTTGCCATTGCGAAGGTCGTTTACCTTTTGGCCCGCGTTAGTATATTTCGAAACACCCTTTATGGCATCTTAGACCTGTGTTTCCAGCATCTGGCCCAAATCGTCACGACCTCTATCGATCTTGTTCAGCTACCAATTCATCAAGGTTTCAGTTTCAAATTCGAATTTAGACTTTTAAACACAGCGCTAACACGGAAGTTTTATATCTTGTCAGAGATCATTTTTGAAGCACATCTAAATGCACCCCAATTATAGAAACATCGGGAAAGCGAACTAAGCCGACTATTTGGCATCTATTTTTTTCGCATAATCTAGAGAAAATAGAATGAGGCCTAGCCAAAACCTTAAGTGTTTTTAATAACTAAACTTGTGGCAGGTACAATGATGTCACTAAAGGCGTATTCGGCGAAACATGTGCTGTGTAGATTTCACATTTGTTGATTTTGTCTATATTCTTCTCAATGTTGAGTTGAGTGAACTACCAGAAATGATCATTTTCCTACCTCTTTGATGAATTTTGGCAGCCAGTAGCTCATTACTTCGATATCAGCCACCCGAATGTCGACTGGTGCTTCGGAAAATCGTTCCAATTTCGTTTCGGGTTTTCGGTTACGAGATAAGGCCCAGTCGCGCCATACCTGAAAAAAATTCAAGCTTGAAAATTTTGCAGTGTTCTTTTCTTGGACTTTCAGTTACTGGTATCCGCAATATTACAATTGGTTGTAAATTTCTCAAAATGGCTATCATCAAGTTGCGTTTAGGATTCAGTTAATGGTAATTTCAGAAGAAACTTTAAATTGTAAATTTAGAAAAAAAAATTACAAAAAAAAAATTCGGTTACGTATCTAGTTTCTGTTGATAGATGGAAAGAGTTCACCATGGTCAGTAAGTTTAATAGTTTGCTCAACGAGTTAATAATGACCGGAAATGGTAATGTTTCACTTCTTAAAAAAATTCCCGCTGAAAAGTGTGCCAAAAACTTCAAAGTGGCTTAATTTGCATAACATCTTAAATAAATTAATTGTTTTGCACGCGGATATTTTTATTTGATTTCGTCCCACGCATTTTCGTATCTTGATTAATTGTTTTACCGAACCGCATTGATTCAGTTTTTACTAAAATCAGTCAAATGCGTTTCTATACAACTTTTCACACAACGTTAAACCCATGTTTTTTTCAGAAATTAATGGCCTCTATTTTTTGGTTGCGATCAAAAATTAAAAAGTTTATGTTCTGTGACACTATAAGTTAAGAAGAATAACGTAGCGAAGAGGTCGAACCATATCGAAATAACGTTTTTGGATCTAACTTAACCAAATTATATGCTTTAGTAACAACCACTGTTGGTATTTCGCAGTCACATCAGCTGTATAGTGCTTTGTTTGTTTTCCCAAATTTTTGTTTTTGAATAACAGTTCGGTTTATATTTTGGCAGAGGTGATGATAAATTGTATAATTTTACTTTCCTCGAGCGGATGGATTTATAAATATTGCCATCACTGTATTATTTTTATGTTGTATTAGCATTTATTTGAATATCTAGTTTTTTAATTTGGTCAAAAACCAGCTTATAACTGCCACTATCACAAACAAACGCAAGAAGTTAAGCAGATACAAAACTTACCTTTATTGCCCAGTTATTCTGTCTCATTGTTCTTTCTGGAATCATACCATTTGGGCCGTTCACGGTTCCGCTCCCTACGGGTTCAAATGTCACGGGTTCGTTTCCGTTGTAGGACGAGAACGATTTCCATGCGCTTTCATTCTCGCTCCCGAGGGATACGGTCTTCATCAGCTTCATTTTCTTGGCTGCGAGTTGGTTCAAATCGTTTTGCAAATCCGTCGAATTTCTTTGGATAAAGGAACGATAATGTTCTAAGATGCTTCTGGCTTTGTTTTTGGTCTCTTCAGAGATAATTCCTGTTCTTTCCTCATCAGTTGAGTACTCGTCAGGAAAGGGGTCGTCCGATCCGCTGTCGTCGTTGCCGGGGTAGTCGTCGGACATCACTGATTTCTGGGGGGTGCTTCTCTTGCGACCATTTCGTCGCTGCAACTGCGTCAAGTTCAACGGTGTCGCGTCGACCAAATCGTTTCGCGGCGTCAAACTGAAAGCTTCGCCCACTCTGCTTTGGTGTTGGGTTTCTACAGACATTTTTTCGCGATCGTTTTATTTGCTTATCTTCTCACAACAATTCTAGCTATGCTCGTTAGCTACAGACTAACTGTATCGCATCTATCCGCTGTGAAAATGCGCCAAAAAGATTAATAATCTTGAAGATATATTACACTTCTTTAAATCATTTTCTGCTCATGAGTTTATGACGTAATCGATCGGCAGGAAATGTATTAATCTTTTTATCCATTTTTTTCCAGTTTTTCATTTCAAGAACGGTGTGATATAATCATTTTTTTCTTTTTTTCTGCCGCTTTAAAGAAACTATTAATGTCTTGTTTGCATGATACAATTATGGCAATTAGCATTTGCCAAGTAAAAAGAAAAAAAGAGGCCGTTAAGGGTTGCAACATCTTTGGAAAATGTTGGATATTTAATATCAGAACCTGAAAATTATCGTCTGAAGTGCAATTCTTACTTCTCTCACTTCGACAAAACACGGTTTAGACACAATGCATTACATACAACTGTTTTCTGTTAAAACCACATAAATCATTCAAGCCAATCGCTCGCATTTGCAATCGAAATGCATTCATGCTCGAAATTCATGTTTGAATAAAAAACTTAAACATTCTTCTACGTACACAACACAAGTTTTTCGTTTCCGAACACACTTTTTTTCTAAGAACCAGTAAATTTAGCCTCTTGTTCTTTTTGGGAAATAAAATGACACAGTTTGTTTTTGTTTGGAAAACTTAACAGTAAAGTATGACTACGGTTACGTAGACAAATCGACCAATGGCAATATAATAATGGCCAAAAAAACTGCTGATTATTACTTACAAAAGCGTGGTACTGATCTCTGTTCTGAATTATTTTTCATGCTTAGGCTGACATTGTTTTTAGTTAGTGCTTAATTTTTGAACAAAAATGAGCCTCGTGTTCTTATAAAAAAAAGTGTATTGCTTTTGTGCTTTTCTTTAAGGCAATTTTGCGGCAATGGGCGGGCGTATTATTAGCATGCGTTTAATTTCGAACAAGTTTCAAAGTGACTTTATTACTCATCTACAATTGCGCCTCAGTCACGTTGTAGGTAAATTAACATTGGTGCGGTCCTTTTCAAAAAAACCCTTTTTGACTTTGCCGCTGCTCCTCCTCTTCACACAGACATTTGATAGCGGATAAGGTGGTTAAGTTAATTGTTTGTTGAGTCTTGCCGAAATGATTTTTTGTATTTAATTGTTTTGTAATTATTTGAAAACATAAGCAAAAACGTTTATTTTAAAAATATTCCAAAAACCAAAGCAAAAAAATTAGACGGAGAGCCTTATTTATGCAAAACATGCTCTGTGGCAGATGTTTCGTTCTTCTAACCAAACTAGAACTCCATTCCAAACTCTAACCATTTAAACCTAAACAAAAATGCACAGGCCCATACTACAGTGTCTAATTTTTTTTCTAATCTCGTTTTCCGCTGAGACTGAAAATTTTTCTGCGTTGTTCAAAAACTCGATTCTTCTGCTTTTCTTTCTCTGCATTACACGAGTCACTGCACAAGTACAAAATCTATACCTTGACTTTAGAATTTTTCTTTATGCATTGCGCTCTTACAACTGAACAGAACCGTGTCTTAGACTAAAATCATCTCTGTAGCAAACCGATTTTATTGTTTAAGCTATTTTTCAATTTACTGTAGTGATTATACGCGCGCTTAAAAAAAATGCGTTTGTTGTGCGAAAAAACTTTGTTTCGGTCTTAAAAACAATAGCTGTGATCTTACTAATAATCTTAATGGCTTGTTAAAAAGCATGTTACGGTCTAATCGTGCTCGTAGTTATTTGTGTTTGTTAAATACGTTTCCGGTATATCTGTACTTCGAGATGAACCGAAACGGAAACGCTCGAACACTTTTTTCCTTTTGTAAAAACAAACAAAACCTCTCGATCTATGCTTCTTTTAAATCGTCGGAAAAAAAAGATACACAAAGAAATTCGTCAATTTTCTGCGAATGAATATGAATCATTTCTCAATTTCTTTATAATAGCGGACTCCCGTTTTTACAGATAGCACGTTAAGTAACCGTAGATAAAGCATTTGTTTGTATTCGTCATTGTACGTCTATTTAGTAGATACAAAAAAGCATAGAGCTAGTAATAACCTCTTCTGAAACCTTTTTAATTGTCTGTATTCTTTATTTTGGCCTCGTTTTTTTACTGATAACGCTTTTCAAAAACCTTTTTCTATTAATGTTTAAACTGCTCGCTGCTGTACTTTAGACTTGCCAAACACTTTTGACTTGTTTACTGAATTGAACAATAAATTTCTACATTATAGACGAAAGCTTAAGCCCAATATTTGCCGTACTTAGAGGTACGGTACATGCCTTTGGCTAATAATTATAAACCGCCCGTGATTAATATTGGATTGTGTGCTTTGTGATATATAGCTTAATATAATGTCCACTCTGAAAATGTAATTGCGCTTTCATGCGTCAGCCGCAAGCAAAGTTTACTGTTTTAAAGTAACGCAGAGAAAGCTGTGTTTAAACAGGATTGCTACTACGTAAAATCACGAAAAATGGGAAAGACGGTAATCATTGTGAATGAATGATGATGAGTCTTGACTATGTTTTATTTTCTGAACCCTTATGTAGTGCTGTAATCAAAAATCCCTGATTTTAGTTCAAGATGTTTTTCATCCGTTATGGTTTCGTTTTAACCCTATTACGATCCATATATTTTTCAAGAGCAAAACGGTCAACGCTAATACGATGCATTTTGTTTAAACTTTTGTAATTTCTAAATACTTCCGTGCTTTTTCGTATTCAAACAAACTTCATAAACGCCATATTCATTTTTGGTCTTGCTTAAAAAAATTTGTTTGAGATAGCTACGAAATTGCTATTGATTCTGTATATTTAATTTATCGTTATATTGCGGTCCTCAATCAAAGCTTTCATTTGGACCTTCTTCTGAAGACCCTTCAAGATAAATCCAGGCCGGGTTAGCTGCATTTTTATAGATATGCTATTATGCTAAGGCCATATTAACTGGGCCGTACGTTACATAAGCTGTTGGAGAGTCAGAATTGGCGAAGCTCACTGACTTGCCCAAGATGATAGAGCTGGAGTTACTCCTGCATAGCAACATTATTGTGCGCAAACTACGTATGCAAAGATCTAAGCACGTTTTTCTTATCCCCTAAAAATTTGAATTGTTTTGTGTACGTCAGTGCACCGAGTATAAATTATCAGTTTTTAATTTTCGCAGTTGCTCTAGGAAATTTGATTTAATTACGGCGAATATTTACGACTTGAAAACGACAAATTTTTTCGAAATCTTCAAACAATTCTTGTTTGTTCGCGTTACTATAACTAAATCGTATTGCAACTATATATGATATGGGTGTGTCCAGATACTTGTATTAAAAGAAAAATTATTGTCCCAAGTATTATATTAGCTTAATGCCATCTACGATTTTACGCGCTTGAAGTAACCGCGGTCTGGAATATAACTTGCTGTCAAAAGCCACTTAGAGTACACTATATCATTGCCGATATTTGACAATTATTGTTTATTCTAGAAGTCTCCCAACTTTAAAAGGGCAATTTATTCAGTTTTAAATTAATTAGTGGATTACTAAAAGTGATATTGAAATGTGAAAATATTCAATAAAGATTGCGATTGGTTCTAAATCAAATCAGATCTTGTCGAAGCGTGTAACGAGTTGGCAGGACCTATCTCCGTGTCATTGCGCCTGAGCAACACAGCTCGTTTTGAAGAAATGTCACAGCGGTGGCACTGAGTCCGATTTAACCGGCCCTAGATTTGAACCTTAGTCCTCCCATTTTAGAGATGAATGAGTTCCCGCTCGACCAAGGCAAACCTCATAAAGTAAACAAAACTTTTTAAACTGCATGTCAGATATATCCATATATTGTGTTGTTAAGGATTAGAATACCTTCTATCACCAACTATGGCAAATGGAATAAAACTAACGAACGGGCTTTTCAAGCCTAACGAACGAGTTTAAAACTAACGAACGCCTTTTCAAGCACGAACGGGCGTAGCATAGTTGAAATGGTCTTGCATGTCACAAAATAAGCCCGTTTCAAGCTAAAATTTTGCCCTGCCAACTTATCTAAACATTTGCATATTTGAGACTAATTTGGACCACGGTGTTATATTGCAATTTTAAAAGGTTAGCATATCGCTTTTGAAAATTTTACGAAATGATTTTTTCGTCATTTTTAGAGTTGCAATTATTTAAAGGGATTTCGAACTGGTCAGTTTTTACGGTAATTTATGTAGAAGTTGGTATCATTGTTTAAATTATGCGCTTTTAATGTAGGCGTAATAGGCATAAACAAAAAGTCCATAAAACGTCCGTTTATCATTAATTCTTTAATTCCTCAAATGTCTCTTAGTCTAGATTTTGAAAGTCATTCAAGGATTTTGGATGAGAAATACAATCAAATTTTGATTTTAAGCCTAGCCAATTCGTCGAAGGATCGTTACAAAAAACAAACACAGCACTGTATCATTTGTTATCTTGAACCATATCACCATGAACTACCCTGTACGCCTGCTACGTCTACGCGATTAAATTGTACCATAGCAAACATAGCAAAGGAACAAGTTCATTAAATAATTAATGATTTATTATCAAATGTAGCCGAGTCATGCAAAGCGCCTCTTACATTAACTGCTAATATTTTTGTGATTGAAAAAAGTTGGTTAATTACTTTGGTTATGCTTATCTTTTCGCTGGAGACAGTTTGATATAAATTTCAAAGAGCTTAACAATTATCTCTGTTTTTCGTAACCGTTATTGTTTAATAAAACGGTATAATGTGTCATTGAGACCTAAGAATTATAGCCCCGAGAAAACTTTGACCTGTTGATTATAATGCGTTGTTTTTTTAATTATCCTCCTGTATATAATAATAAGTATTTTTCGAATTTTGAAAAGCATAGTGTTCTCCATAATTCGCGACTTTAATATCATGTCTAGATAGAAGCTTTATTTTGGTAAAAACTTCGAATTTCGAGACGATTTTATGCGTAAACTGTCAATTTCTTTGTTTGGCTCCAAAGCGTCCCATTAAATGGAATGAAAAATGGACGCAAATATAGCCATTTGTCTCTGATTTTAAAATTAGTTAATTACAAGCTGTCTTTAGCAAAGCACGAACTAAATAAAATTTTTGTCTTGTTACAAAACTCTAAAAAGCGATTCATCAAAATTTGCTAATGATTTCCAGCCAAGGCCTCGAGGGTATCAGGCTTGCCGTGAATGCTGATAGTTTATTGGTGCAAAGGAAAAAAATGTTCCTTATGCGTTTTCCGTTTAGATAGGATTTGGATATCTCCCAGCAAATTAATCTTATGACTGTCAAAACTCAAGAAACGGGAGAAAAATTATTAATTCGCCTGTGCGCCCGGCCTAAATTTTGCTTATTTAAATACTAACAACTTAAAACAATTAATTTGTGGCATAGCCATTCAAACAAAGCTTTATGTAAGCAACTGGTTACTAATGAATTTTTACGGCAAACCAATATATTTTTATTAGTTTTGGAATTATTGTGGCTACCCTAGTTATTTTTGTGAAATGCATAAAGTAAGCTCTTATTTTTAGCTGGTGCTACGCGCCCAAATCTAAGTTTAGCACTTGCCGCAGCAAAACTACTGCGACTTTTTGACGCGAGAAATTTTTACGCGGTTAATTTACTTGACACCAAACCTGTATCCCAATTATTATGACGTTTTGACGCGAAACCCTATTCCCAGTTTAGCCATAACTCTATTGCAGCCGCCTTAAACCTGTCGCGTTCAACCAGAAGCCGTCTTATTCGTATATTACGATGCTTGTAACTGATCAGAAAATTATTCTTGCTCTTAGTTTTGGATTGCGATACCACAGAAACACCAACAATAAGCAACACCATAAATTTGTAAGTGGCGATACCAGTAATCAAACTGAACGCTCTTTGATCCTATGCTACACTTATTTGGTTAAAATTGCCCGATTTTTTTTTTGGATAAAATTTAATGCAGTGGAATCTGGAATGTCACACATAAAGCTTTAGCGATGCGCTGCAAAACCCGAAAGAGTAGTAGGCTTTTCCATATCACACTTAAAGAGAGACACCACATCAATATGTAGATGACCAGACAGGCACTGTTGCTAGGTACGCAATCGGCTGTCTGTTCCGACTAGGAGACAGCTTCAATATTCTGCGCTTCGGAACCACAGAAGTCTCACGCCCGCCCATGCTTCCTTCCGAGGGACTGGAACGCGAAGAAACTCCACGGAAACTTAGTTGACAGGCACACCTTTTGGCCTGGGCTATAGATAAAAGATTAAGCTATGCGTCAGTCGCCGACGCTGCTGCGATACTTTGTCAATACGTGCGATTTGTTTTCGCATGAGTTTCGTGGATTACAGTATTGAAGATGGTATGTTTTTGTGCAGCCAGCGAGGATAGCGGATTGATTCCGTTGGAGGGAAACGCCAGGCGAAAGCTGTGGAAGCTGGCGGCGTGGCACTGTTCCAATAATGTAAGAATTTCCTCATTTATTTTGCTCGTTTGCATATTTGTAGATTGGGATTTTTTCGAAAAAGTCTTTATTTCGGTTTGCAAAAGTCACCAGTAGAATCGAAAGCAGTAATTGTGTAGTAGTACTTGCAAATTTTCGGGTGAAAAATTACCGATAACTTAAAAGTTGTGATGCTAAGAAGTACGCCATTTTTAAATGTTTCTAATAAGGCGCTTTTGCGGATAATTGAATTCGCCTAACTAAATTGATAAGTCTTTAGTTCTTATTACGGGTATAATTTATAGTTTTTTGTCATGTGTTTATTGCAGGCGGCCTATAGCGTGCACGAGCGAGCAATATATGGGGCTCTGTGTGGAAACTTGAATGCGGTAAGCGGGATATGTTTTAGCATAATATCACTGGTGGCATTTGCTGACCATCAGTATCCCGAATGCAGCTCATGCGCTCCATTTTTGTCTTTT
This sequence comes from Trididemnum nubilum, assembly GCA_963965965.1. Lineage (NCBI taxonomy): Eukaryota > Metazoa > Chordata > Ascidiacea > Aplousobranchia > Didemnidae > Trididemnum > Trididemnum nubilum. The sequence continues at coordinate 12,466,106 of OZ014482.1, read as the reverse complement.
TTTTTTAATTTGCATTGAAAAAATAAGATCGTGCGTAATTGGGTAATTGGCAAAGGGGATGATTGGTTGAACGGTTATGCAACAGATTTAGTTACTTACAAATTATTGCAATTTAAAAAGAAAGGTTGAATTTTATGTTGAAATCAGCGAAAATCGGATTCTAACACAGTATTACTAGAAAAATAACATGCTGCATGAGTGGTCCTAAAAATCGGTTTTAATCGGCTAACATCAACTTTTGAATTGCAAAATTATATTGTGTCCAAAAAAAAATGTTTTTTTTAATCTTCAACATCTATAGTATTGTAAGACATGGCCATTGTATAGCTGTTTTTCTAAAAATTCTGAATACTCAGCTTTATGTTCTTTGTAGGATTTGATCAAAAAAGCATTATTACCACATAAATTTGACAGCAGCAAATTACAGATGTATAATTTTTAAGTTTAGAAAATATGTTTTGAGTCGACATGTTTACATGAATTTTATGTGTTGAAATAATCGATATTGGCCAGCTGTCACCGGCATGCAATATAAGAAGTCATAGAAGGAGTTTCTTTGCAATAGTTTCAAAGAAGAATTTTGACTTTTTGGTTAAACATCGGAATGTCATGGAAGCTTCTCGATGAAAAGTAATCAACCGGGGTTTTTCAAAAAATCAACTGTTTTTTGCTCCATGATGTGACTACGCGTATGATTAGTTTTTTAGATGATACGAGTAAAGTTTGAAGCGTAAACCTGATTTTATTGGTCAGAAACCACAAGTTTGGGCAAAATTCGAGCGGTTTGAAATGATTCGGGCAATGAAAAGTCGGTGAAAATTTATTTTGGGGCATAGAACTACATTGCTGTTTTGAAACATAATTGGGCAAATTCTACCATAAATTGAAACTCAGGGTCAATAATGTTTTTGCCGCCATAAATATTAAAAACTCGGGATCAATATGATTTTTTTATCACCATTAGCATCAAAATCGTACGGAATCTAGGTGCGATATCGTCAGCAAAAGTTAGTTTTAAGAACTGCTTTTAAAACACGTCGTAGTAGCCTTATTTAGGCAAAGTACATTGTTTTCTTTTCATCATAATGTATTGGCAGTAGGGTTTGTGCAAAATATCATCCACAGTTCCCGGTTATTAGGCAATATTTTTTGTTTTTTTTATAACGGACGTTCAATTGTCGATTTGCCAATCAAGCATATTTACCATTTAGAACGATGGATTTAATGAAGACTGCCAGAAAAGCTCGTTTTCGGTTGCAAAACTCATTAATAAAAACACCCTGACGTTCTCTTTCTAAAGCACTTGAGAAAACAGAAAGAAGTTCCGGATTTGAACTACTGCCAACTTATTAGTTTGGTCTGATGACCTTTCCACGCTCCAATTGCACTAATTAACATCATTACACCGGGCCCCGAGTTTGCTTGCATATCCAGACACTTAGAAATATCTGAAAAACAATTTAATTATTAAATGAAATTGGCAAAGTCAAATTTCCACTTCCGATGTCCAAACAATTTTCTTTTTTTTATACTTGAGCGACTTGGCCAAAGCAACTTCGTAAATTGAGACCCTGACAAAACCTCCTTTTCGTAGGTTGCGCATGCTTGTCGTTTTAAAGGTTGGTCATATTTAGTGAGCTAAAAGTAAAAAAGAACATCAAGTAGATGGCTAAGATAACCAATGCTATATGGGGAGAAGAAGTTCCAAAAAAAATCTATTAGATATTTCAAGGAAAAACGAAAAAAAAAAACAAAAACGGATAGTAAAGAAAAAGCAATCGAAAACCACGTGTGTATTACATTTTCATATAGTAGTGCTTCCAACTTCTTCCGAGGTATGGGATCGTGGAGAAACAACACGCAGCGTCGCAGACCCAAAGACGGGCTTTACCCCAAGATTTGGACGAGAGATCTAACGTCCTGCCGCCTCAAAATAGCGGTGCGGCCTGAGATTTCTATCCAAGGGTTTAGCCGAAATGGCTGGACAATCTACGCGACAACCTCCCGGAGATGCCTTGTCCCCCACAATTTGCGTTCTTTGATTAGTCGTCGTGTTGTAGTGGCTAGTTGACATAGTGGATAGTTGACATAGTGGCTAGTTGTTGAGCTCCCAACCGTAACTGATTCAATCTCTGTTTGAAACTAAATCTTATTTTCAATTACTCAGATGTTGGAGATGGCGCAGTCATGGGAGGACTGCGTTTGGGCGTACTTTAAAACCATGGTTGACCTTTCAATGGAGAACATGCTTCAACGATCGCCGGAGATCGCACGGCCATGGCAGCACGTGGAGAATGTCGCGCTCCCAGACGAGTATTACATGCAGCAACGCGACCTGAATGACGTAAAAGACATCTTCGATAAAATAGCTTGCACCTCGAATAAAGTGAGTGCATTTCATTCGTTTTTTTGTATGAACCAGGCACTCTGCGCTTGTTGAACCACGCCAACGCAGAACCCTTTTTTATGGGTTCTGATTACAAGCCTTCGTCAGGCTGGTTACCACAACGGCCAGACTAAAACCATAAGCGTAAAGTGTCTCTCGAGGACAACGACGCATTGCCAGATAGGGAATCGAACCGAGAGTGAGCAACCTTTTGATCGCTAACTCGACGCTCTAACAACTTTCTCTTTTGATTAAAAAAAAGTGTATTTGTTGTGAACAAAGTGAGTATAGTTGACCAAACAGAACTTCGTAATACAAGGTAAGCTTTTCGCACCTTGATCACGAAAAGGCAAAATGACAGACTTGGTAATCTATGTATAAATTTTGTAACTTGCTCAATATAACAGAGACCTTAGAGTGCGACGTTCAGTTAATGATTGAGGTTGGTTTCGATGCTTGTCAAATCAAATCTTTCAGTATACTCGATGTATTACGCCGAAGCGTTAACGAGGTTGCGGGGCCCATCTCCGTGTCATTGCGCCTGGGCAACACAACTCCCTTCGAAGAAATGTCACAGCCGTAGCGAGCCGTTGGCAACAATGTGTCCGTTTTGAGCGGCCCGAGATTTGAACCTCAGACCTTCCCGCTCCGGAGACGAACGCGTTACCGCTCGACCAACTAACCGTAATGAGTACCATCAACTGCTCGTCTCCATTAAACTTGCCGTCGACTCAAAATAAGGCATTGGTTGAAAATAGTTCCATACTTTTAATTATAAAAAAATTTAAACCTCAAAAATTGCGACTCGATGGTGCCGAGATTTTTCATTTCATTTTCAATTTCGTTTCTTTTCTGAATTACGACATAGTCTGACATAATCAATATGACTGCAGAAGAATATGGAATTTTTTTACGTTCGTGTTTATTTTTAGTTGAATATCCTTTTTATTCAAAAACCACCTTGGTTAATTAATTAGTACATTAAATCGGTAAAAATATGTATTACATAGCAGCAGCTTTTCCGATGAACTATTTTGTCTCCTTTATGACAGCCTAAATACAGTTTTCAACTTAAATTGTATCTTTGGTATTTCGTTAAAATAATTAACCCAGGCATGTAGTTCAACTTGAATGATATCCTATGCATTATTTGTATTTTCGAATATTTTGGTTTCCCTTTTTTCAGCTTTCTACATTTCAAGCTCGTAGTGACTTTTTTCAGTTGGAAACTGATTTATCAGTACGGTTTATAATTTGTGCCGTTTATAACATGATTTATCAGTGCGGTTTACGGTAGTGCGAAATAGAAAACATTTCTACGAAAAATCGACCCAAAATTTAAACCAAATTATTCCTGGAGTATTTATTTAGTCGGCTGCGTGGCCGAATGGGTAGAAGCGTCGTTTTTTTTGATGACCCTGATCGCATGACTTGGGTTCAACCCGCACCCTGGTCACGTTGTTGCGTCTTTGGATAAGGCGCTTTAGGATGATTATCTATGCTTAGTGGCTTTGAACGAGCAGCAATTTCATGGACAAGAATTTGAAAAAATCTCAGAAACGTTGGAAACTCTTTCAGCAGGCTGGTGTGAATTCTTCCAAGCACTACGTAGTTATCTGTTTTGAGTTTATCATAATGAAAAGTGTGCGGGTCATCCAACAGTTAGCGTCTGACGCTGTCTGGTGACAGGAGGATAAAATATGCTGTACAACAATAACAATCGGGATGCTGTGGTGTTGGAAGTTTAGCTGGACCGGACGGGTGTTAAAAATATGTGACACCGTAGACCGGACGGAGTGTTTGCAACGATGGACTACGCACGAGAGCTTTTTACCATCTGATTGGGTCGCAGATTCACAATTTTGCTTCAGAGTAGCATGGAAAAATGGTCACACCCAATATTTATTGCAGTTGACCAAAAACTCGCTGATACTCGCTGAATTCCGCCGAAGCATGTAACGAGTTGACGAGACCCATGTTGTTGCACCTACGGGCAGCACAGCTTTTTTCGAACAAACGTTACTGTGATGATGGCGTTCCGTTGGCATAGCTATGTCCGATTGAACCCCGGTCCTCCCGTTCCAAAGGCAAACGCATCACCATTTGACCAACTTATCTTAACGTTTTAACTTTTCAGGCAATATGCTCGGGTGCCAAAAACCCGCATCATTTTGTGCAGCGATGCATCATTCTTGACGATATAGACGGACTTCTTGATCGAATGATAAATCGCCTCGACTCAGAACCAAACCCGGAACATTTACTCCGATTTTTCGCTCACTTACTCCTACTGCTTCAAACTCTTGGTGCTCCACTAGATGTGAGATAGTTGTTTGTTTTGTCGAAACTTAACAAAACCCGAACCATCGGGACATTGGCTGCCGTCAGAGAAACGTGGTTGGGTGATAAAACCGCGTAGTTTCTCCACTGGAAGTGATGGGTTTTATACCAAACCAATTTCTTAGACTTTGGCATGGTTTTACTGAGCACAAGCTGACTTATTTCTTACTTTGCCAATATTTTGTGTGGATTATTGCTGGGTTTTTGGGCTCAAACAGAGTCTTTTTTCGACCCAAAATTTCGTCCTTTGAAAGTTTTTTTGCTGGCAACTTGGAATTATTTACAACAAAACACTTCGTTAGGTTTGCAAATTTTGAGCGATGCGGCCTTGGGCCATTTCACAAAAACACAACTGATGTTATCTAATTTAGTGGCGATCTTTTACGAACTTTAGTCACAGGCTGTTTTGTCGCCGAAAATAAAATTGCTTCCCGATTTAGATGATTTCTTCAAATTGTTTTTGTCTTCGGTATTTTATGACTTTTGCTTTTCAATATAATTCGAGTTTATTTGTGTTTATTCAAAGAGGTTAAGGTTAAGATTAATTCTCGTCTACGCGGCTAACAATTTTATCTCTATTTGACAGTAAAAAATCAGTTAAGACATCGTAGAAAAGTCTTATAAGATGCGTCAAAAAGAAACGAAATAATAAACAAACTAAACTTTAATGTTTTTTATCGACTTAATGCTTAATGTAAACACAATTCGTCAGAGATTTCGGATTTTCTTGTTTATATCGTAATTATTTATTGTAGCCATGACCGACGATTCAAGCATGTGCTCTTTTGTGAGCAGAAAAAATTCACATTTTAAGAAATAAAAAACTAGACAGTTTATTTCGACTCTTTTTCGTTTAGGCCAAAATGCAGACAATTTTTGAATTGCGAAAAGGACGAAATTCCTTTTTTCCAGTACATTTTTAGGTCAAAAACTTTAGTTAATCGCTCGTTTTTACCACGAACTGATTAACATTGACTCACGTATAAATCATTAGATTTTGACCGATCAGTGAACGCAATTTACATGCTAATTTTGACTCACACAAATAGACTTTTACAAAAAAACTCCACACCGAGAAACAAAATGTTATATGAACTCGGTTTGTTTACGTATTTCTAAACTTCTAAACCTTTTTCCAGCCATCGAAAAGCGCCGCCATTTTGGAAGCATATGTTAAACTATTGATTGATGATGAGCGCTGTGGACATTTGGTGGCTATCTACACGGCTTCGCTTCCCCTGGAAAAGCAACTTTCTTCCTATTCTTCCTTTCTGGAAACCGTTACAGATACGACCCAACGACGAAAATATGTCGAACTGGCTGAAGAAGCTGGTACGTTAGCCATAGATGAGTTTATTTTCGATCTGAAGGACTATAATGCCATTTCATTTTGCAAATCGTAAATTCATATTGCCATATGGGACTTTTAGTTATGACGATATGCTGGCATTGAATTTGACGGTTTTGAGCTTAATTTTAGTTGCGAAAGCCAGTAATTTAAACTTAATTAAGTTTAACACAAACGTCTATAATTTTTAACCAAAGTAAATTTTGTCGCATGTTCAACTTTATAAACTGACAAACAAAAGTTTATTCTAAAGATTACTAAAGTATAATACCTTAGTTAAAAACAACTGATGATTTAAGTTTGGTATTCCCGGTAAAGATTAGAGGATTAACTGTAGCTAAATTTGCGTCTGAAGCATTTCTTTTGGTACAAAGAACAAAATTTTTCGCTGATTTGCTCTTTAAATGTAGCTTGTCAAAAAGCCTGAAAAATTTCTCAATCAGCTTTAAAAAAATTGTGGGATGAGTTAGTTGTAGTAATAGCAATATGGGACTTTGCGTAAACCATGGCGCGGTCAAATGTGTGCTCGAACTTATATTCTAACAGCCGCAAAGCATTTTGGCTACGCGTATCACAAAACTACGTGAAATTCTACTTTTCCAAGAGCCCGTACTTTGACAATATACCGTACCTTTTTTTAATTGAACAAAGTAGACATGCATTTGACATCATTTGCAACACATTATGTCATTCGATTCGGCGAATTTGCGATCATTTTTTTGTTATTGAAGTTTATTTAAATTATTAGATATTACCATACAAAAACACTTTTTGCTTATAAGAACCAATGAATTTGGGGTTGAGGTTAGCTGTTTATGAATTTCGAATTTTTAGTCTCATTCTTAAATTTTATTGCAGAATAAAGCGGCACATATTCATTCTTGCTTAGTTAAACTTAAAAATTGTGTTGTGTAAAAGTTTTGTTGAGAGTCAAAGGTGCAGGAACAAACAGCAGGTCTACTGGTTATGTTTGCAAAAAATTTGTTTGTTAAATTTCCGAGGCTGGCATTATTCTTAATTTTTTGAGGAAAAATGGACCTTGTTCTTATAAAATTATTCTCATTTAAAAAGGAGTGTAGAATAAAAATAATCCTTTTACGTTGTAGGCGAAAACAGCCCACGTGATTTCACAACTAGGTCGGAGGTGATCTTAATACAATTCCCACTTTCCAATACATTACATCTTATTACATTGTAGGAATATAACACTTTATAGGTAGCTTGCTCACGTTTATATGCTTTTTTAGTTTGTTTTGTTTTTTAAGATAAAATTTCTCACCGCAAATTCAATTTAGCTATAAAATTTTTCAAAATTGGCAGGTTTAGATGTCCGATCTATAACTAAAAACGTGGTTGAGCGGATTCGAGCTAGCGGAGACGCAGAGGTATTTTCCTCGATTGCGGAGTCATCAATGTCGGAAGATCCATCGTTGGACGCTCCTATGACTCCGGACGACCGAAGAAAGATCGAGGCGATCGAGTGGCTCGTGTTTGATCCCTGCCAACGGGCTGAAGCTCTGATCCAAAGCAACGCCGTGGTTCGACATTTTCTAGGTTGGTTTACATTATTTTGTCTAGGGTTTTCTCCCGGACGAAAAATTTGGGTTTTTCGATTTCCCATTTCCCGAAAAATTTGTGGCGGGATTCGCGGTAAATTTCAAAAATTTTCCATTTCCCGGGAAGCTGAAAATCCGGAAAAATTGGGTAACCCTAGTTTTGTCTTACTGTTTACCTATGCGTTGTATAAAACGATTTTTTTGTTGTGGTTTTCAAATTTGTAAAGCTGATTGCCCTTGTCTTCAAGTCTCTCTGTTTTGTAAAATTTGAATTCGATTATATCCAAAAGCGTCTTTAATTGCTTACGTCAGAAGAGAGCAACTGGAATCGAAGTGTTGAGATGTTGAATATAAGTGCATTAGGGATACGCAGACTGTAAGTGGCTAGATTCTGGTCAGGCTTACCCAACCAATTGCAGTGGTGCACAAAAGCTAAAATTGACCGATTGGTCGAGCAGTAACGCGTTCGTCTCTGGAGCGGGAGGTCTTAGGTGCAAATCTTAGTCCGGTCAAGTCGGACACTGTGCTGCCAACGGCTCGCCACCCCTGCTACATTTCATCGGAAGAAGCTGTGGTGCCCAGGCGCAATGACGCGGAGATGGGCCCCGCCAACTCGTCACAAGCTTCGGCGTAGTACAGCGAGTATAATGAAAAATTTGATTTAAAATTGAAATATAATTTTTGAAATTTTTTGTTCTCATTTTGGGGTGGCGTTTGCAAAGATATTAAGTAAATACAAAGACATAAACCCCCTAAAAAGTTTTTGAAAACTATAAATCTGTTTCCTCAGCCTGAACTTAGAGGGAAAAAGAGAGACTCTATAAGATTTACTCTTCCAGTAACATCACATGACTAATCCAATTCTGGTAAAGCTGGCTTTTTCTTGAGATTCAGGCTGGGAAAACAAGCTAATGATTTCCAAAGATTTTGTAGGGAGATATCTTTTTTGTATTTGTTGAATATCCTTGCAACCGTAACCCCAAAATTTGAACATAAAATTTCAAAATTATATTTCGGTTTTAGCTATTGTAAACTACCAGAATTGGCTGGATGTTTTACCCTCTTCAACGAGTTTACGTGCGACAGTTACCTTAGCGACATCCACCCTCTGTCCGATACTCAGTTGCGGTTAGCCGTAATTGACTGAAATCAACAAAATTGTAATTTCATTTCTATTCACCACGTTGCCATGACCAGGGGACAGCAGAGACTTTTTCGGTCTTCGAGTCAAGCTGCCACCTGCCCATCTTCTACCCCACACGGTGGACTCGGTGGATGCTTCACACTATCCCTTTTTATTGTTGACCGTCAAGCAGGAAAAAAGTAGACTGAAGTGAATAGTTCCTCTTATAGCTAGCTGAGTAGAATTGGATTTACATTTTAGGTTACTTTTTGTGCAGTGTTGTTAACTAAATGCTTTTACGTGATCATCAGGCCTTCAGGTTGTGCCAGAAGCTGTTTGCCTGTTATATGATCAATGACATGCCATTAGTTTTTATGTTAAACTAATGCATAGCCATTCAAACTTTGGATAGAAACCTATTGTCCTTTACCTCCGAAAACCGATATTTGAATTTGTTTCTAGCTTTGAAAAAGCACAGCACCGCACGACATGCCATGCAAATGATACCGAGTGATTCCATTAAAATTATTCACAGAGAGTGGTATGCTATGGTAAGAATTCGTATTAGATGTTTTTTAAATGTACTGTAGTTGAGAAAAATAATTGTAGCAGCAAACAACAACGAAGACTGTGGTTTGGCAGAGTGGCCTCTCTACATTGGCGTAAAGTTGCCGAGACCAAGAGGTTGTTAATAATACTCAACTGTGTACAATACCAAACTTGTTGAAATAAACTATATGAAAACAAAGTACTGAAAAGTTAATGATAAGTTGTAGACAGTATTCAGAGTCTTAGAGGCACAATCAAAACTATGATTAACCGTCTAAAACGTATGGTTTCGGAATCGACTTTAGTCTTTTATTCCTCGTCAGTATAGCTAGAAGTCAGTCCTCGCTATAAACTGACGAGGAATAAAAGACGAAAGTCGATTCTTACACAGTATGTCTTAAGCTGTTAATGGTAGGTTTGATTGTGCCTCTAAGACTTTGTATACTGTCTATAACATAACTTCCAATTGAAAAAAAAACGTCTAAAAAGTGTATACCAGGTATGTTTAAATTATTCTCACCGAAAGAGCGAAAAAAATCAACACAATAACTTCCGATATCGCAGCTCTTAGAAACATTGTAGTATACTATTCTTGGATACGTCCTGAGAAATGGGTCTTTGAAAACTTTTACGTGGAGTTCGGGTTTGATTCTCGATTCAGTCGCAATGTTAAATGCAGTGATTTTTCCTGTTCAAAAATGGACGAGGATTTACCTGTCCGCATTGGGCTCTGTGCGGACCGGGTCAATTCAAAGTAGACAATCATGCTTTTATTCCTGCTCTCAAATTGAAAGTGTTTAAAGAATCGAAAGTTTACTATAAGGATGGGTATTGCAGTATAAAGGTTTGTTTCATTGCTTTCGAAAGTTGTTAAATCAACGTGTTGTTGATAACCTTATTCACAATCTTTGTTCCTTAATTTGTGAATAATTTTATCTTTAACGTAGAAAAAGTACCAAATAACGAAAAACTCACAGGCAAAATTTGAAACTCAACTTAAGTTTTGGGAATCTTGTTTGATGTAAAAAAGTATAGTGGTTAAAGCGAAACAGTATTATAGCGTTAAACGATAGAATGGTACTAAGCAATCAAATGCTTTTTATTTTAGAAAAAATTTTTTAGTAATTTTATTTTTAAATGACCAGCTTTCTCGAACCAAAAAACAGGAGAGGCGTAGACATGAAAATTATAGTCCAAATTTTTTAGTTCTTGTAATTTTACTTGTGCATGATTTTTGATTGCTTTAAAAAGTTCCCGAAGCTTGTTCATTGTTTTGTTAAGCAAAAACCTAAGTGTAAGTAAAAAGAAGTCAAAAAAATAAATGAACCACCTCATATCTGCCTTGTTTAAGTGTTGGTTTATTTTATCAAGCCTTGTTTTTTCAAACATTCATTGTGTTTCTTCAGTATGTGATTCAATATTAATATTCGGTTTAGTTTAGTAGCCCTGAAAGCCATTTTGATTCTTATAGTTTTCGATTTTCATAAATGGAATTAAAAATATTCAGTTTATCATATCCGATTCGTTTTCAAATAGAAGGAAAAAGTGTAAGCTTCCGTTGCGTCACCTACGTCCTGGGGTGTGCGAATTATTGCTGTTAACATTTAACATTATTACTAATTAAAATGCGAAAAGTTTACTATTATTATTGGCTTTCAAACCTTGCCAGTAATTATTTATTTATCCATCGTTATAAATTCCACGAAACAATTCGCTTAAATCGATGCGACGCAATCCTATTATATACATGATAGAGGAAATTCGTTTTGTGGAATTATGATTTATCACTTTTCATTAACATTAACTGATTTTTGAGCAAACCGATTTCCAAATACCATTTTTGTGGATTGACATTTTCATTAATGATAAATTTCAACTTTTTTGCGCAGGCGAATAAAGACGTTCCACTACCCGCCGATACTGAAAATGCAGAAAAAGAACATTTATGCTTGCAAGTAAGAACAAAATCCTTTATGATACTGTATTTTGTCACCCTTTCCATTGGTCCGCTTGCCTCTCTCAGTTTTTCAGTTTTCTTTTTTTCGTCTTTTTTTTTGTTTCAAGAAACTCCTGAAAAACAGTCGCGAGAAAAATTTACAAACCTGACATGCAAAAAAGATAATTTTTTAGATACGCAAATTAAGACCCGTTTTTCTAGATTACTTCCGATGAAAGTAATGATAAAATCCAAAAGAACTCAACTCTCGGTTTTCAGCTGTAACCCCAGTGGCCAAAAATCGAACTTCTGACCTAAAAGTAGAGTTTGAAAATGTTTGTGTCTGCTTATCGCTTAAATTTGTGGTTACCGTGTAACCATAAAGATTTTTAATACTTAAAAGAGGACTAAGGGCAAAATCGATAGGGGTATTGTTTAGAGTAAGGCAAATCGTGTTAGACTAGATTGGCATTGACTCTATTCTTTTTGACCGAACTGTTCCAGAGATATTCTACTTCAAACGCGACGTAGGAGCCTCTAATGTTATAATTTTTAGTGGCAACCCTGACGTTAATAGCCTTAGCGTCGGTAGCGACGCAGTCCTATTTTTACCCTAAAGCAACGCGGCGATTAGGCTACAGCAATGAGTCGTTTCGCTATAGCTCTACTAGCCTTACTTTCGCTTGTTCTTGGACGTTTGTTACCTAGGCTACCAAACAGTCCACTCTTTTCCAGCTCGGATCTGTTCTGCGACGAGATCAAACTGATTAGTGCGCAGCAAAACGACTCATTGCAGTAGCCTAATAGTGGCGTTGCTTTACGTTAGAACTGGGATGTCGTCGCTAACGACGCTCAGGCTATCAACGTCAGGATTGCCAATAAAAATTATAACATGAGAGGCCCCTAGCCTACGTCGTGTTTGAAGTAAAATATTTCTGGAACGGCTGGTCAAGAAGGATGGAGTCAACGCCAATCTAGTCTTTAGCGATTGGCCTAACTTTAGATTCCCCTTTGATTTTGCATTTAGTCCTCGTTTAAGGCGGAATAAAGTTGCCCTTTAAAAGTTTTTCCTGCTCAAGTTGGAACTGCGAGTGTGAAACCTAGTGTTCAATTTTTAAATGTTTTTGTAAACTCCAGAATCTTTAAAATTTCCACCTGATTATCATTTCTTTCGCCCAAATTCATTTTTCCCAGATGCAGTTGATCCATAATTTGCACCTTTTTCAGCTTGTTTTTTTGTTTGAACTACTTTGCATTTTCAGGCGTTTCTACTCGCACAAACCGCCTTCGCTGATTGGTTCAAACATTTCAGCAACAAGCCACGCTCATACGAATCAGCCAATCGCTCGACTACTTTCACCAACATCAGCATGTCTGACTTAGTAGCAGAGGAACAAAGGTAAGGCAAGCAAGTTCTACATCTTGACATTTTAAAACGGCAATGGCAATAACGAGGACTCATAGTTGACTCCATTTTTGATTTGAACTTTAGAAAATGATGCTCAAAGTTTGTTAAATAAAGGAGAAAGCTTAGTTTGGCTATAAGAATGTTTCGTATTGTCGCATTTCGCCGCTCTACTTAATTTCGTGGATGATAGGGGTAAAATGGGTTTGCAGAAAAAACGTTTATTTAAGTTATTAATTAGTTTCAATTCGTTTGAAAATACACGTTATTTTAGTGACAATGGTGACATAAACAATTAAGATCAAGTACCTCGGTCTGAATGTAATTTAGCTGGCATCCTTTTTGAACGTCGGGGATGCTTGGTAGTTCATGTTTTTAGCGCATATGAAGAAGTCATTGAAAAAGATCGTTTAAAGTTAATTTGCGTGCGACAAAAGCAGGCTTGAAGCCAGGTGGAATTAGATGGAAAAAAATCTTTTATTAAGAGGTCGTGACAGTTTTTTTGAAGTGATTAACCTTAAATTTTAACATTTCTGTCTGCTCTAAGAGTTTTTATCGTCCTAGAGCGAAGTGTGGGAGAGATATTAAGCAGTTTTTTTTTCTTAATTTGTATATAAATTCTCATTTCAAAAGGTCTAAAAACTGTCAAAACGTTTTCAGACAAAAGGCCATTGAAGATGAATTACAACGATGGAATGAAATGTTACAATACTTTTGTGATGATGCTCAGAGCAAAATCTATAACGTTCTTCTGTTTCCAAACGGCGGCTGGTTATCTGATAACAGAGAAGTAAGAAAACCGCAATTTGATAAACTTATATGATATTTTTAACGTGCTTGAGTTTAATGTGAATCGTTAAGTTCTATTGGAGGTATTCCTGAAATCCTGAAATTCATTTAAATATTGTATGGAATCGAGAACCTGTTATGTCATTTCCCGCGGAGGAAATAAGTTGTTTTGATTTGCTAGCTTGTAGAATTATTGGATAATTAAGCAGTGATGCAATCTTTGGTGTTCTAAGAAGTTTTGTTCTAACAAAACGAAGAAAAAAATTCCAAGCTTCGGCTGTTTTCTTTTTTTTGCATAATACATGGTGGGCACAAGTCGCGCACCAAAGAATCACGTGAATTGTGATGTCAAACGATGTAAAATCTGCGGGGTGAAATATTTCCTCTTTGCTAAGGTGTTAAATACGGTTCTTTTGTGGAATATAACGAAGCATGGTTTGTGCGTAAGTACTAAGTAGTTAATCAGAATTGCTTTAAATGCTTTGGTGCGCGACTTACGGCCCACCCTGTATATGGCCTGAGTAAAAGCACTTCTCTATATTGTAGCTGGTGGCATGAAGAATTTTATAGCAAAAAATTGTACCGAAATTCTCGGCAACGGTTTTTTTCGAACAACTTATATCAAACAATGTTACAAAAAGGAATTTTACCAGGCAAGCATTTTTGAAAGTCTTTTCTACAATTGGCAAAATATCCTTGATTGTATCAAGTTTATGTTTTTTATCTTCAAAAACTTTGAAAAGATTTTAACCCCTACCCTGGATTCTTATCCAATCAATTTGTGATTTATGAAAGTTATCGCTGTTCCAAGAAGCAGTGTTATTAATTAGTATTTAATGATTTTTCGCTCTCTTGCGCCATTTAGCCGTTATTAGTTTAATGCACAAGTACATTGTAAACCGTAAATACTTGATTTGTAAACCAACACTTGATTCAATAGTGAGTGTGAGCGTGTTACGCAACTTTTTTTCACTGGTTTTGACTTCAGATATAAACCAAATTGGAAAGGGCCACGGCAAAAAATCACCGCTTCTGAAAAACTTTTTTATAGCCTGTCTGTATATTGCATTAGGTACTGTGCTCATGGTCGAAATAACCCAAGCTGCAGTAAGTACGCGTTTTTTACAAACAAATCAATTTAAACTAACTACACTATCGTACCTGAAAAACAAAACGAATTTTGGAAACTTTTAGATGCCCGATTCTGAAGAGAACCAATGTCGCCACCGTCAGATGGAGCTATTGCGCCGCTTGTACGTTCCGTCTCTCTGCAATCTTTTACTTAAGGTTATTTTGGACACTGGAGGTCGCAACCACCAGTGCACCAAGCTAGCAAATGTAATAGCAGATGAAGATAGAAAATTATACAAAGTAAGCGATTGAGTTTTGAATTGGAGGGAGCAGTATTGCTTTTGTGATTTCAAGTCTTGCGAGGTTGAATGTTGATGAAGAATAATAACCTAATCAATATAATGAACATTGGCGATGCAAAATCTTGTTGTTGTTGCCTGCTCTACTGGGCGATTAATTTCAACTTCATGTAGTTTTCAAATTCTCTCAAATGGTATTACTAGTCATATGCCTGGGAGTAATGTGGATGAATTCTGTTTTTTTTTTGAAACGTGTTGTTCCGTTAGGCTATCTTAAATATTTTCCAAGTTGCTTGACGAAGAGTCAACGAAGTCATCTTTCATGCAGTCTTTAAGCCACGGTGCCAATATCAACTTTTTTCTGCTGATAATAAAAATTTCACTCATCATTTTTTATGCTCAACATCCAATTAGAAAGCTGTGAATACCAATTTTATGTAGTTTTTGCTTTTCGACAACATTTGTTTGGTTTGAAGACGGTTTTGTAGTTGTGTCAGTTGCAGTTGCTTAATTATGATTTATTCTCCTGTCACCGAATAGCGTCTGACGCTAATTATTGGACAGTCCGCGCACTTTTCATTGCAATGACTACTTCGTGCGTGAAGGAATCCGCGCCGCTTAGGAGTTTCCTCTTACCGATGTTCTGTGGATTTCTTCAAATTCTTGCCCACTAACTTGCTGCTTGTTTGAAGCCACCAAGCCGAGATAATCATCGTAAAGCGTCTTATCCAAGGACGCAACAAGTGACCAGGGTGCGGGTTAAACCCACGATCGTTCCATTAGAGTCGTTATAAAAACGACGCCTTTACCCTCTTGACCACGCTGCCGACTTAGTTCTGCGAGAGTGCGTATCAAAACTAATCAAGCTAAATTAAATTTCAGTTATTTTCGGATTCTGACGGCCAGCACTTTTTACTTCGTATACAAGATGCAATGGTTGACATGTGACCTGCGCATTTGAGGATCTAGTTACTTTATATAATGGCCCCCAGTCGGGGCCGTCTTCCTTTCTATGTTTTGCCAAACTCGCTTCCCTGCTGTTCAGCAATTACGTTTGCTTGATTATGTGCTTTTTCGCTAATGGAAGAAGATTTTCAGGATTTTATGTCAGTTTGTAATCTGCATAACACTGCCATCGAAATAAAAAGAACAAAACTGCATCAATCGACTTGTGTTGTCATTGCCAGGATCACGCTTGGAAAACTTTTCTAACCTTTGATTCGATCGTTTTTTATTGAGTAGCGTTAGAAAAAAAAAAATGCGCGATCTCTACATAGGTTACTCCTTGATTGTTATAAATGCAATAAAAATAAAATGCAAGTTTGCGTTTGGAGGGATAAGCAAAGGAGGGCAGGGTTCAAAATTCGAAATACAATAATTTTGAAACCTCAACTTCGAAATCAACTATCAGTAGCGTAGCCAGGGGTGGGCTATAGCCCCCCCCCCCCCCCAGTGGCCTGTCAACCAAAATGCAGAATAAGAAAAATAACACATTTTTAGCTCTTCTGAGACTGTTTTTTGCGCTGGAATGGACTAAAAAGTGATTTAAAGCATCTTTTGCAACATTTATACATGGGGGGCTAATTTGTCGGAAATTAAAGTTACAAATCAATGAAAACTTTGAAAAATGCCCAAAAATAAACAATTAGATTTGATCGCTAGTATAAAAACGCCAAACATAGGTTTATCAAAAAATGTATTATAAACTCATAAATAAGGGGGGTTCAGTGTTAGTTAATTACCAATCACTTATTTCAAATATCTTTCCATTAGCCCCCCCCCAATTATTTTTTATAAAGTATAGACGAAATAGATTACTCCAAGTGAGTTCATTGAATGATAGAATTTTATGATTTTGAGAACTGCGAAGTTTTCATTAGCCACTTTCCACATAGTCGATTAATGTAACCAGCCGAATCATGTTGTGCTGCCTATTTCTATGCCACGTTTTAAAAGCAATATTTTTTATTAAAACTGCTCTAAAATAAAGTTATTTTTGCAAAAAAAAAATGCAAAATTTCGAGATCTGGGGGCTCCGCCCCCAGACCCACGTGCCTCCGGCGGCTGGGGGCTCAGACCCCAAAACAGCCCCCCATTGCGAATTTCTGGCTACGCGCCTGTCAACTATATATTTAAAAAAAATCGACACTAATATGTTCAGAGCGCATTCAAATTCGATTCAGCGCTGCTTATTGTGTAGATGAAGTGACTCTACTGAAACTAAAGATCAAGATTTGATTCAAAATTTGGACTGCGTAATTGATCATTGCAAGCTTTCTAATCGTAAAGAAACTAAAAAACTATGATCGAGCAATTAAGCGAAAACGTTTAGATTTTCTTGTTTTTCCACTGGTAAAAGTTACCGTAAAAAATGAAAAAACAATTTTTTTTGTGAAGGATTACATCGATCATTGTAAAATACCCGGCGTGAATGATCAAAAATAATATCGCAGCGCATAAAGCCTAGTTATTTAATCAAAACAAGTTCATGGTATCAGAATTCTATGGTGTGAAGAATGCGAGTGCTAAATTATTCAATACGGCATTTAACAAATAATTCCGACTTCGTTAAGTTTGTTTTGGTCTGACGTTGACAGTGAACAGATAAAATCTGTTGAAAACAATTTGCTCAAACAGTTCATGTTCAAACATTACCTGTGCAGTGTGCAAAACAACTTCAAAACACGCAGTTTATTTCACGGACTTGAGACCGGCTTTTCAATTACAAAATCTAATCTTTCATTATACTCGCTGTAATACGCCGAAGCGTGTAACGAGTTGGCGGGGCCCATCTCCGCGCCATTGCGCCCATGCGACACAGCTCTTTCGAAGAAATGTCGCAGCGGTGGCGAGCCGTTGGCAACACTGTGTCCGATTTGACCGGCCCGAGATTTGAACCTCAGACCTCCCGTTTCAGAGACGAACGCGTTACCGCTCGACCAACTAATGGCATTACGTCAATTCTTTATTTGGTGAATGTGCCCTATAAATACAGATTCCAGCAGAAAATTGAAAGTACAGTCAAACCTCGGTTATCGAATATAATCCGTTCGAGAAGGCTGTTCGAAAAGTGATTTGTTCCAAATCCGAAACAATTTTTCCCATTAGAATTAATGTAAATAATTCTAATTCATTCCAAGTCCAGAAAGCAACTTTTGTAAAGTATTTTTTCACTATTTTTACACCATTAACTGTTTTGAATACTATAAATAAAAATGGGTCGAAATAGGTTGTGTTTTACTTTAATAAAGGATTTTCTACCTAAGATGATAAAAAAAGTACAAAAAGTAGACATTTCGTATGTTTTATTTTTAAAACATCCGAAAACATTAAAGGTTAAGATACTGTACTGTACAAAAAATTGCAGAAATTAATAATGAAACAGTAAAAAAAAGCAACAGCTCAGTTACATCAAAGATGGTGTGAAAAAAGCCGACGGATGATACCAGTGGCCTTGCTAGGGAGGGGGCGGCCCGCCCCGGGTGTCACCATTTTGGGGTGACACCAAATTATGATGTGAAACCAAAACTCCACCGATTTGTGGTGAATACCTTACTTTTTTCACTCTGTATTCATTTGGACTAGCAACTTTTTAGGCAAAGACCTTTTTTTTTGGTCTTCACGTACTTTTGGACCAAAAACTCACTCATTTTGCAGCAAAGACCTTTTTTTTGTCTTGACCTAATTTTGGCACGAACGAGGGTGCCTACGCGAAACCCCGCCGCGGGTGCCACCATCCTTAGCAACGCCTCTGGATGCAGCAGCATAGCGCGTTCGTACTTGCTCGGCTTCTCTCGCAGGGTTCGAAATTAACGCTTGCCCGAGGCAAGCTGAATCGCCTCGGGCAAGTTATTTTTTTAATTAACTTAACCGACGGGCAAGCTAACAAAATGCATCATATTAAACAACATCAAACAAGATTATTTAGAAATGCAGTTTAGGTCCGCTTTTGTTGCAATAAAATAGAATCAAGTAGAGAAAGATGTTGCTTGGTTTATTTTAGTACTTTGCAACAAATCGTACGCACATAATTAATCGCCCTTAACACTTCTTAATCGTACGCAAATTTTTCGACACTCAAACGCGCTTTGCAACTTTTTGGCACAAAGTGCAACGTTTTTGTTTTTTTTTTGAGTAAAATTTTCCCCCGTTTGCTTCGTTAACCGCTGTTTCAAATATCACTAGTACAACTACACCCTGCGCTGCATGAAGACAACATCTAGAATTTTCTGGGATTTTTTTTGTTATGATTATTTTGAAGATCGTTTAGCTCCTATAACTTTTGCAAAAAAATTACGGTTTTCTAGTTGGTGTAGTTTCCTAAAATATTCGCGGTTGAAAATGCATTAAAATCGAAAAATCAATTTTTGCGTAATGCATTTGGAAAAAGTTATTCATCAAATTACCTTACCATAACAATCGCCCACAAAAACTTGATTCTCAAAATAGCAGAGGTGGAGTCCTCGAGGACACATTTTCAAGTCCTTGGCCTCGAAGCCTCTAGTCCTTGGCCTTGGCCTCGAAGCCTCCAGTCTTTGGCCTTGGCCTCAAAGCCTTTTGTCCTCGAAAATTGCCCTGTCCTCGGCTCAACGACAGCACTATTTTTTTAACCGTTGAAATTTTGTTGGAAAACACCAGAAACCTGGCGGAAAATTTGCGAACACCTTTTTTGTTTTTCTCAATTGGAGCATTGGCGTAGCCAGGGGGAGGCAGGGGGCCCTCCCCAATCGAAATTTCGCCAATGACAAAAGTGTGACAAAAAAGCCTATTGTATGATTGTAATAATAAGTCAATTAAGATGTTTTTTTTGACGTTTGCAGGCCAGAGTTTTAATATTTTAATCGTTTTGCGTGCTTCTGGCCTAAAGGCTACCAGCTCGGAAGCCTAGGGAAGAGTCACCAGAACGGCGACTACTTAAAACAAGCATTGCGAAAGATTGTCTTCCCACAGGAATCGAACCTGCAGCCTTTGGATTACCGGTCCACTGCTCTACCACTTGAGCTAGAGAAGACGCCTCCTCGCGTGCTTAATTTTGGCTATTTAAACCCAGCAACTTGCTTGTTGTATGATTGTAATAATAAGTCAATTAAGATGTTTTTTTTGACGTTTGCAGGCCAGAGTTTTAATATTTTAATCGTTTTGCGTGCTTAAAAGCCTATTGTTTCTACAATTTCAGTTTCTTTCTAGCATTTTTCGCTTACAACAGTAACTAACAACAATATTGAAGACCAGGGGCCCGGGCCCGCTCAGTTCAATTTTTGCCAACCAATTTAAATGTATAACCCGGGTAAAATTAAGGGTTTTTCTCTTAAAAGTTGCTACCTAGGCCCTCATGTAACTTTTTTATAAACGTAATGCAACAACCAGAGCCGGATTTATTCTATGGCACAGTGCCAGGACCTCGCGCTCAGATAGTGAGACTTTTTTTTTATCTTCACCTATATTTGGCAGGAAGATCTTGCAAAAATCCCAAAAGTGCCAGGGGCCCAGCGCGATGTAAATCCGGCCCGGCAATAGCATGGTTAGTAGGCGTAACCTTCTATTGTAGGCTACCATTTTTCAATAACAACTCAATAATTCACATCCACCTCGCCAATTTTTATGCACAAAATACTTTTAAAAAAATTAGCCACGGAAAATGCTAATTGAGCAAACCATTGAACTTCAATTGAGGGGGCTTGGGCTCCCTGGCCGAACAAATACTCCTATAACTGGTTATTTTCATGACAAAACAAAAATATCTAAGGAAAATCTTCGAGTGCATTATTATTTACTGTTAAAATGTAGCAAGAAACAATGCGCCTTACTTCCCCCAACCTGGACCAAATCACTTACAATTAAAATTTAACACAAGAATGCAAGATGTTAAACGTATTTTGGACTTAAATTGCAATTAAAGGAGCATCAAGTAATTTCATCTTTTCAATTGGCTTTCAAATTTCAAAAATTTAGTGCTTTTAAGTGGCTCTGAACACGTGCGAAATGTGATTCAATGGCAATGAAATAGCTGTTTTTTCCAAAAAATTACAAAAAATCGCCCAACGGCTGAAGGCTTCGCCCCCAGACCCCCAAAGCCTCTGGCGGCTGGGGGCTCCGCCCCCAGACCCCCGTCTGTGATACGTTTGAGATACACTACCTTTCTCAACACGTCTCCAAAGTTAGATAGCACTTTTCAACGATTACTCAAAGCCCTCTCCCTTTGCAAAATCCTGCTTAAATGCCAATCGGCAACGATTTCAGATCTTCCATCCTATGATATCTTTGTTCCACAAAAAGTTCCTCTTTTGAAAATTTTTGATGACGTCATTGCGTGTGATTGGTGGTTTTGGGCCCCCCTACCAAACAAAATTTCTGGCCACGCCTATAAAATGGAGATTACCCGAAAAACTTTTTTGAAGACCTTTTTTTTTTGAGAACACTTGCGGCTGTGTCCTTGGTCCTTGGCCTCAAGCATTCCTGTCCTTGGCCTCGAGAGGGTCTGTCCTCGAAAAGGCTGTCTGTCCTTGGCCTTGGCCAAGGATTTTTTTGTGTTCTTGGCCTTGGCCTCGAGCCTTGTGTCCTCGACTCCACCTCTGCAAAACAGGATACACGTACTATAGAAATTCAATGTTTTTATCAAGAGGTACATTTTACAAATTTTTTTCCAAAGGTAAAGAGCCTCAAAACTTATTGTGCCTTTTTTTTTCGGGCAAGTTAAAATTCCCTCGGGCAAGTAGACACTTGATATCACTTGCCCAACGGGCAAGTTGTTAGAAAAGTTAATTTCGACCCCTGTCTCGGTTTGGTCATGACCCGAATTTATGTTCGAAGTCTTGGACGTAACATCTCCAATTTTTTGGTCGAAAATCGACTTGGTCGAGAACAGAATCGTTCGATTACTGAGGTTTGACTGTCTGTACTTCAAGTTTCTATAGACAATGCTGGAGATATTATGAGATTTTCACTTGAATCGAAAGTCTGAAATCGTTGTGCAGTAATTTGCTTTTTGATTTAAAATAAACTGAGTTTGTAGGAAGATTATTCAGCATTGACTAGCCTACTATGGGTCAGGGATATCTGAATTTTCAACTAACATTCTGACGCAACACTCAAACGTATGCTTCGAAAAGCAAACTGCCTACAGTTAGCTACAGGCAGCTACAAGAGTATCATAAGACAACTACGTAACCGGGCCAGCGCCAGAGTAGTGTGTTTGGGGGGGGGTGGGGCACAAAAATTTGGGGGAACAGCTACGAAATGCCCCCCGTGGCGCCGTGCATGGTACTTAATAATATTCTAAGCTAATTTTCCAAGCTTTTTAGTTGCTTACCTTTTTTGCTTTATCTCAATTTTTTGGGCCCCTTTTAAAAATTAATAAGAATCAACATTCAAGAATCATAACTCATGGTAAAACCGCATTTCCAGCTTATTTTTACCGATCAGTGGTCTTATTTTTTTTTTCCATTAGTGGTCTTATTATATTCTTATTTTTATTTTCTTATTATTATATTCTTCTTTTTTTTTCCATCAGTGGTCTTATTATATACCGATCAGTGGTCTTATTATATTTTCCAGCTTATTTTACCGATCAGCTTGTTTTCCAGCTTATTTTTACCGATCATTTCCAGCTTATTTTTACCGCCTTCCACATTTAACCGATCATGCAGTGGTCGAGTGGATAGAGCGTCTGCTCCTGAAGCGGTAGACTCGGGTTCGAATACTGGTCGGGTCAAACCAAAGACTATAAAAATTGGTATTCACAGCTTTCCTGCTTGACGTTCAGAAATTAAAGGGACAGTGTGAAGCCTGCGCCGTGTGTGGTAGACAGGTGGGCAAATGGCAGCTTGACTCGAAGACCGAAAGGTCCCTTCGCTGTCTCCTGGCCAAGGCAACTTGGTGAATAAAATGTAATTACAATTACAATTACTGTCTAAAGAACAAAAAAGATGCATGTTTTTATGCCTACTTGCCTATCGTCAAAGAAACGAAGTCGAAAGATGACCTAAAAGGCAGGTTCGCCTACCTTCAAAGTTTTTTTTTCACCCAAAGCAACAAATTTATGTTTGTAAAAAAATAAGCGATTTTCTAAGTTTGTTTACCTAATTGATAATTGGCAAACTTGCATTCTGTTTCATTATAATCTCAAAACCTGCATTTGGTTTTCTTCTGTGAACTGGAAAGATTAGCTGGATTGCTGGAACATCTTTTGACGTAATAAATTTGCTGGCGTTTTGACATTTTCCCAGCACATCAAGCTGCCAAGGTTTAAAATTTGTTAAGATCTTGACCTGTGGTAGTTGTTCTTGTTGCTACTTGTCTCTGATGCCGCAGCTAGTGATTTTTCGGTAGATCTAATTTTTATTCCAATCTATTGATATAGTGATTTTTAGGGACAATGTAGTGATTTTTTGCCAAAGTGAATAATTGTTGTCTACTTCTGACTAGTAATTTGTCACCTTAATTCAGAATTAGGCTAGGCTATTCAAAATCAAGTCAGGAAAAGAGATTAGACTGTTTAGATTGAGACAGGCAAGCAACTTGCGTTGAAAATGCCAAAAAGTTTGCTGCAGAGGTTGTATGAGTGAGTGATTTTAGTTTTTTTCAGTTTTTGATAATTTGCTTGGAAGTCGGAATTGTGCAGCTGTGCCTATGCAATGCACTATGCAGTAGGCTTCTGGTATGCTCGTACAGTAGGTAGGCTACCGGTACTATTGGACTGTTGGATTGGACTTTAGAAATTAGAATTGAGGTGGACTAACTAAACTTGGCTAGGGTTCAGTGACGCAACCTGACTAAACTAAACTAAGGGGTCTTCAGAATCAGCTTCTCTCTAGTCTTAGCCAAGTGACCTAGAAAATTTAACCACAAAATGCAAACGTTTACACGTGTTTTGGACTTGACCTGTAAGTTAGAGTAGGGGAAAGCATACATGAAGAAGCTGAGCAATTTAATTCTTTAATTTGCATCCAAATCCTATACTTATAGCTGTAAAAGTTTGATAAATGATAGGCCTAGTGTCTGCTGCACCGGTCCGATTTCCGACATCAAATCGCTAGAGCACCAGCAGCGTATTTGTTGCTTTTTTCTCATTGATTCAATTTAAATACGGCACTTTGACACATCAAATGCAAAGCCATGATAGTGTAGTGGTAAGTACGCTTGGCTGCTGAGCCGAGGGTTGGGGTATCGATTTGCGCTGGACACGCTTGGCATATATAGAGCTAGAGAGCTATTTCGCTACAATATTCTTTTTTTTCTCTAAAACCCTACGATTAGAGTTAGGGTTCGGGCAGCAATGCCAGCTTGAGAGATACCGGTAGTAAATTGAACACCAAAATGAAACGACCAGCGCCGCCGGTGCAGCAGCAATTAGATGTTGGAAACCGGGTCGGTGCAGCAGACACTGCCTAAAAGTTTTTTTTAAATTGCTCTAACTTTGTTGTTTGAAATGAAAGTGTTCCAAATGGAATTAACATGGCTATCACAAAATTGCTCAACGGCTGGGGTCTTTGCTCCTAGACCCCGATGCTGCATGGCATCTGCTAGCTTGGGTCCAAGCCAAAATCTGAGATCTCTGTTTACAAATTGCGATACGTTTAAATTGTGGGTGTCATTAAGTACAAGCCGTCAGCTTTATTTCGGAATCTATGCGACTTGTGTATGAGCGTGTGCACGCTCTTGCTCCTCTCATGGGTGCACGCATTAGGGTTTGGGCTAGGTCTGGGAAATAGCTTAAATCAGAGAGAACGCACGCGTGCTTATACATAAATCGCAGAGCTGCCGAAAATAAAGCGACGCCTCATACTTAACGACACCCGAAATTGTACTATCAGCTATAGTTTGATCGCCTTCCACTCATTTGCAATTGGTGACATTTTTCCAACAAAAAAATTTTAAAGTTTGGTTCAAGAGTCATCTCCTCCCCCTGTAGAAAAATCTTGGTTGCATGCCTGCTAGGGTCCAAGATACCATAGGTGATATTTAAATGATTGAATTATGTGATCTGAAGTGCAGGCAAAACAGATCGTTTACTATTTTAGAGGTGATTATCTGTTATTGAACAATTACTGATTAACTAAGTTTGCTGTAATTGTTTCAGGTTTAAAAAAAAATCAAATGCAAGTTGGAAAAATCTGAAATATTTGGCAGTCTCTAAATGGCTTATTCTAAGGAAACAGCATGTTATGGAAAATCATTTTCAAAATGCTTCACTGATACTTTTTAGTTTCTGATTTAAGCCAGAAAGTCTGAAGTGACATAAATATTGCAAAATTTTTCAATGTAGTAATTTTTTTCCTGATCTAGTTAGGCTATTTTTTTGGAAATCTGGTGATTTTTGGAAAAGAATCTGAAGTAACATTGATTGTTGTTTTAGAGCATGTTTATCCTCCCTGCTCCTGTCACAGGTCACCAGACAGTGTCAGATGCTAACTATTGGACGATCCGTACACTTTTCATTGTAATGATTGCTTAATCAATGCATGGAGGAATCTGCAGCAGCTTTGTAGTTTCCAGTGATCCAATGCTCCTGTGGATTTCTTCAAATTCTTGTCCACTGCATTTGCTGCTTGTTCGAAGCTACCAAGCAGAGATGATCATTGTAAAGCATCTTGTCCAAGGACGCAGCCACAGTGTACTGGTGTATAGGTTTCTGTGCACTATGCAGCTTACTGATTGGCAAGTCTGAATACTAAAGTTAGGCTATGCAAGCTTGTGGAGTAGCCTAGTTACCATAGCTCAAAGCTCTTGGCTTATACTATAGGCTGTGTTTAATTAATAAGTTATTGTTTTAGTATTTGCAGTTTTTCGATAGCTGGCGGGATAGGCATACCAGTTTTGATAGTTAAAAAGATTCTGCTGCACATTGGTTTTATTGTAGAAATGAGAACTACTTCAGACTTGAGGTAATAAACTATGAAGAGATGCCCTTAACCTTTTTCCACAATTTCTTTTATTTGTGAAAATATGGTTTAATCTATTTGAGTCGGTACCATAGGCGTCAATTTTTTGGGGGCCAGTGGGCAGCACCCCCAAGGGTCTGACACTAAAGGGGGCAAAATATGTCTGGCCCCCTCGGTTTTTTCGCAAGTAATACCCACTTGGCAACAAGAAATTCAAAATTTCTGGACTGATATAGAACCAACATGTGGCGAAGACCTTTTTTTTTCTTTTTGGCCTCACGTGAATTTGGGGCAAAATTCCGAACTGAAACAGAATCATTAAGTTTTACCAAACTTTGCAAAAACATTTCACCCCCTCGGAATTTGCTTGATCTACAAAAAATTGATGCCTATAGTCGGTATCATTACCAACCCTGCATTTTGCAATTTTGTGACATCACTATTGGCATAATTTTGCAGAAATTCTTGCAGAATAAAGAAACATGATTACCAAGTGGTAGCAGTATGGAGTGCTCTATTACCAAATCTGAAAATTTGACCAACTTGCTACCGTAGGCCTAGGCTACCAGTGCTGATCTACAGTATGCCTTTTGTGATGTCATAAAATTGTGAAATGCAGGGTTGCGAATTGTATGGAGTCAAACGGATTAAAAACGTATTTTTGCAAATAAGGGTAATGGTAGAAATAGGTTTGAGGCACCTCTTTATCTGTTATTACTTTAAGCAGTTCTCGTTTTTTCAATAAAATCGATTTTGAGCAGTATCTCTTTAACCACCAATTTGGTAGATTAATGTGGGGCTAGGTCAATTGATTTTGTAATAATATCCATTATTTACTTTAGATGCAGTTGGCAGTCTCGAGTCTACTGGTTGTTTTATAGCATTTGGTTTACTATTCAGTATCGGTACCTTGTTGTAATGTGCCTGGCAGTAGGCTGTAGCTGGTAGCGTAACGGTAAATATCTTGCAGCCTTAAACCTACCGGTACACCATGCTTGACTCAGACCGGTATAATGCATGGTAGTCGTATCAGAAATAACTTAATAAGTTTCCTATATTGGATACTGCCTACGTAGACAAAAGCCTTTACCACATGTGCTGTAGCAATGACTATTCTCATACTGTACCTCGAATCTGTATTTTTTGTGTTTTATCTGTTATAGGCTAGTTTAAATATTGGCAGACCTAAGTTATTTACGCTATCTGGTTATAGCAATAATAATATGGTTTATTTTTGAAACTATTTAATAACTTGAAAAACTGGTACACTTAGATAAAAACTTAATTGTTAGTATATATTTGGTTTGGTAACAAATGTCAGAGGTCCAGATCAACATTCAAGGTCTTCAGACTACAAGACCACCAATTCCAGATCGATTTCATTACGTTTACAGCTGTGATGTTGAAGTGAATGTCAAAATCAAGGTAGGCAAATGCAGGTGTGACTCTGAACTATGTAATGCAGAATTGTAATTCCATCACTGTTGCTCGATGCATGTTGCTATTTTATGAATTATATAATGCATTTGATTGTACGTTTTTTCTATCATGTAGGCATCCACTAGAAGGAGAAATAAGTTAAAAAGCAAAGCAATGTAGTGGTTTACGATTTCATGCCACTTAAGTGAATACGAAATGTACAATAGGCATGCTTCTTATTTTTACTTGTGCTTTGCTTAAAATTTGATCTTGGCGTATTTTTTGGTGCAAAAATTTTAGTTCGATGTCTAAATTTATAATATTTTTTGGTAATTTCAGAACCATTTATGGTCATTTTTAGTGTTTCATGAGTGCATGCCCATAGTTAGGGCTTGTATACAAAAATATGTAGAACTTTCATTTTTATTTATTTTTGTGACAAAAATGGCTATCCTATTTTGGCTATTCACTAAAAATTTCAAAGGTCCATGATTGTTAAATCTCCAATAACCATGCTTGCTTGAATATGAGCCTGTGAGAACCATGGCTGTTATTGCATCAAATCTTCAAAATTTAAGTACCAGTACTGCATTGGTAGTTTATAATAACATAGCATAACACCGGATACAGTACGCGTCAAAAATAAAAAATTTAAAAGCCTACTGTCTGTTTCACTCGTAATCTGGATCATCAGGGGTGTCTGCTAAAAGTAACGCAGAGTTTAAAATCTAAAATTAAAAAAATTAGTTTCTGGTTACGATTCTGGGGCCATATCTGGCTCCTGGGCAACCTAAAGTACACTCAACTGGCAGAGAAAACTGGCGGTAGGGTTTTAAATTCTTAATTTTTGCCTTGCATTGTGTTATGCTATGATATTTGCTCTGGCCTGAGCTTTCGAGCACTTTTTTGAATCGATTGAATTCAAACTCCACTCAGCATTGGTGGTTTATTCAGATTCGAAACTAAATGCAGTTTTTGCTTAGATTTGTAGTCTTGAAGGACAACGACCAAATCGCAAATATCAAGAACTACTTGATGATCCTGATTTAAATTTTGATGAGAGTGGTGAACTCCACACTGAAAGAGACAGTCACATGTATGTGACAGTACAGGTAAAAGAGCTTGGTTTATTTTTTTTGATAAGGTTTTCTAGTAAATAAGTTGATATACCAGTACCGGTATATGAATTATCGGTAACTTAAAATGTCTTTGTTTATGTTTTCTGTTGTTTTAATGTTAGGTGTTTGTTTTTGTATGGTCTGTTAATAACAAATGCTGCTTTTGGTGAAAATTGTGTTCATTATGAATAAAGCTCACACAGTTTGCACTTTACTGAAAAAAGTTTTTTGAGGCTTATTGAACTGCCTTTTCAGGAATTATTTTTTGTGAAGGTAACCCAAGTACATGTCCTATTTCCCAACTCTTTAAACTACTTAGTTGCAGAAATTAGTCTTTTAGTCATCAGTCTTGAAAGTAAATGTCTTGCTCTGTTTTATTTTTCTATTATCTTATTAATTAGAAGTTTTTTAACATTTAGGTATTTGAACATGGAAAAGCTATCAGCTTACCGGTGCAAACGGCATATCGACACTACGTAACTGCCCAAGGTCGCAGTCTGCATTCGTGGAATGAGTGGCTTAAATTGCCCATTCGATTTAGCCATTTACCCAGACACGCTGTTGCTGTCTTCACAGTTTGGGACACTCATGGCTCTGGTAAAGCTGTGCCTGTTGGTGGGAGCACAATTCCTCTCTTCGGAAAGTATGGTACATTTAAAAAGGTCAGTGGATATCAAATATTCTGTGATGTAGCGTACTGTCTGTCGTTACTTGATTTTCCATAGTACTGTTAACAAACTTGAAAAAAAACAATGTGTCGCCATGAATTTTTTTATTTGTATAAGAGGATCTGGTAAGATTATAGTACCACAATGTGATGTGTCACTAAGGTTGAGTGATGATTGTGCTTTGTTATTGATACGTAAGACTCACCTTGCTTGTTGGCGCAGTAGAAAGCACTAATTATAATACTAGATGGGAGCTTGCTGAGTAGCAACCTCTTTGAACGACCAATGCAAATACCTACAGATTTCAAAAAAACTAGCGCCCTTGCTTTAAAGCCATTCAAAAAATTGGTTTTTGGGGGGTTTCTGGGCAAACTATGTCAAAATATTTGTTTCTTAAATATCTACTAATATAAAAAAAACTGGCACCCTAGGTTAAGCCGTTAAAAAATTGTTTGTTGGGGGTCCATTTGGGGGGTCTCTGAAGGGTGGTACCCACAAACTATTTCAAAATATTTGTGTGTTAAATATCTACTGATATCAAAAAAAAACTAGCTGCGTAGATTAAGCTGTTCAAAAAATTGATTTTGGGGGGTGGTGGTACCCCAAACTATGTCAAAATATTTTTTGGTTAAGTATCTGCTAATATCAAAGAAAACTGGCCCCCTAGCTGGAGTCATTCAAAAAATTGATTTTTGGGGGGTTCCCGGGGGGTGGTTACCCCCAAATTATGCCAAAATATTTGTCTGCTAAATATCTGCTGATATCAAAAAAAAAAAAACTAGCGCCCTAGCTTGAGCCATTCAAAAAACTGATTTTGGGGGGGTCCCCAGGGGGTTGGTGCCCCTAAACTATGTCAGAATTTTTGTGTGTTAAATATCTACTGATATCAAAAAACACTATCACCCTAAGTTAAGCCGTTCAAAAAATTGATTGTTGGGGGGGTTCCTGGTTGGGGTGGTACCCCCAAATTATGTCAAAATATTTGTCTCTTTAAATTCCTGCGGGTATCCAAAAAGCCTGGCGCTCTAGCTTAAGCCATTGAAAAAGTTGTTTTTTTGAGGCCCCATATCGGGGGGAGGGGGAGTCGGCCCCAAAAACTTTGGGAGACAAAATTGCGTTTGCAGCTGAACAACTACACAAAAACTAGATTTCGATGTTTTGTGGTTTAGGAGAAGAGCATACAAGATTTAGGAAGAAAAAAGGGGGAAAAAAAAAGAAAAAAACCTCATCGCTGCCAAAAGTGGGTTGGTTGGGGTGAAAGGGTATCTTAAGACGTATAATCACGTGAAATATTTTTTGCCGTACTTAAGCCGTTTTTGAATGAGACCGCTTTTTACGCCAAACTTTCAGGACGTTTTCGGGACCTAAAACCAAAGTCACGTGACTAATTGCCTCAAAATGTGGTACAAATATGTTAATCAATAATCTCAAACTGCTGTAAAAATTTCATGTAGCTAGACCTAACCGTTCTCGAGTTATAAGCAAAAATCTGAAACTTCGCACTCATTAGTTTGAAAATATCCGAGTAAAAACAAAGAAACACGCGACGCGAGCGTCGGTCGTTCCAATGTGTTGTTGTACTGTGGAGGGGTCTGCTAGCAATATGGAATCTCTGTTTGACACTAATTTTTGAAAAACATCAACTCAGCAACCCCAAAGACGGCAATTTTGTTGTTAGGCAGATCGTCAGGTTATAATTGAAAGGTGAATGTCTCTGGTTCGGTTCCTGGACTGGCAATGCATTGTTGTGTCTTTCGAAAAGACACTTAAGGCTTATTACCCATTAGGGCCTGACAGTCTACTTGCTGTCGTGGCCCAGCCTGATGAAAGACTTGCCTAGGGAACCCAAAAAAGGGTGCTCTGCATCGTTATGGTGAAGCAGCTGCTGAGTGAATGGTTAATGTGCACAAATAAACAACCCCAGTGCTTGATTTCCAATTTGATTTGTTCCAGGGTCGTCATGATTTGTGCTTATGGCCGGATGTGGAGGGTGATGGCAAAGACGACACTAAAACTCCTCATAAACCTCCGGAGCGTAGCAATCAACAAATGACTCGCTTATCAAAGTTAGCCAAGAAACACAGAGAAGGTCACATGACCAAAGTTGATTGGCTGGATCGGCTCACTTTTCGGTAAGCAAATGAATATATGTTTAGTTGTTGATATTTAATTGCGATGGCTGATTTTAAAAAGATCTACCAAATGGTTTGAAATATCTTGAAAATCTCGTTTTGTTTTTAGAGAAATCGAAGTTATTAATGAGCAGGAAAAACGTAAAGAAAATTTCATGTATTTGATGGTTGAATTTCCTCGTGTGGTCCACAAAGACACCGACTATGCCATTGTTTACTTCGAAAAAGATGGAGACGAACCAACTCAAGTAAGTTTAAGAGGAACTTTCGTTATTACCGGTTTTATTGTATTGGCCCTCTCGACAATACATAATTTTGCAATAACCAGAGTTCCGTATATTGTTGTTCTGTTTTTGGTGGCACCTCTTCCGGTCTCCACGTAGAAAAATGCAATTTGTTGTGGAAACCAAAAATTAATGTGCTTGTTTTGAACACATCGCTAAAACAGTATTGGTTACACGAGATTGAGAATACGAGATTGTCCTTTCAAGTGACAATCCTATCTGTAGATGATCAGTACAATTTTTTTTTAAGGTTGCCATTATTTTTTTGCAGATTCGCACGAATCCAGAGTTGGTGGTTGTACCAGATCACGAGTTATTGGATAGCAATTTGATTGAGGAAAAACATCACAAGCTGGCTCGAAGTTTGCGAGCCGATCAGCATGATCTGAAGCCGAACGCAGTTGTCCGAGATCAACTTGCTTCCATCTTAAACTATCCCATTTCGAAACAGCTCTCAGAAGAAGAAGGAGATTTGATATGGAGATTTAGGTAAGAAATGTAGCACTGTTAATGCTGTCGTAAATCTTTTTTAATTGCGAAATCAAATTGCTTATTCGTAAAATTTTTTATTGCTATTGTTTTTCATCTTTTTTTGTTAGTTTCTAGAGCAAAAATCATAGTTTGTTTATGTGGTCAAATTGGAAAGTGTTGCCGATGACTTGCCACTACTTCAGCATTTTTAAATTCAAAAAGCTAAAAACTGTATAACTGAGGCTCAGTGGCATTCACTCTTTGCACTCTTCGATATAACACAGCGAGTTTTCATCTTCTCAGCCTAAAATTTATTCCAAATCACCAGACTTCTACGCTTTTTTGTGAAGCGCATTACATTCAATTCAACACATTCATTTACTTTGGATTGCAGAAACTACTTGATGCAACACAAACATGCACTTACCAAGTTTCTACGTTGTGTGAAATGGGAACGAGAGTCGGAGAGCCACGTCGCATTGCAGTTGCTCGAAAAATGGTCACCAATAGATGTCGCTGATGCATTGGAGTTGTTGTCTCCACGATTTAAAAACCCAACTGGTACGAGGCACTTATTGTAATCTTTGAGTGAATTTCGTCATTGCTGCGTACGTTTAACTCTATCAGTCAGTAATTAATAATGTCATGATTTTTCTTTTCACATTAGGTGTTTTGAGATTGTGCTATCAGTAGGCACACCCGCAATTTCTTAGGTTTGTAGCTAAATTGGCCTGCATGTTTTATTCAAGAAAATACCGTAAAGAAATCTTGTGATGCACAATTGCACATTGCATTTACGCTAGTGTTTACTTTGAATCGAGTTTTATAACGAAAAGGCCGAAAAGTGAGAATTTATAACTGTAGTGTACAGTCTACAGTGTACACTGTTTTTCTATATTCAATGTGCTATGCTTGGTGCAATGTAAAGTAGTTTCTTGTTTGCAGTGCGAAGATACGCGGTTAAGAGACTGAGCGAAACATCAGACGAAAATCTTGTTCTCTATTTGTTGCAACTTGTCCAGGCCCTGAAGTACGAAAATTTTCAAGAAATTAAAGAAGGTAGTAAAAGAGGAGAAACCTTAATGCAGCATATCGTGAAAAGTTGTAATTTTTACACTTCACATGCACAGCCAACCATGATGGCTTGAGGTGTGCAATTTTGTGTAAAAAATTATTTCTTGACATGGTTTAAAAATTGCAAAATTAACATCTGCATTAACTCTGTAATTTATTGCTTGCAAATTAACATCTGTAATTTATTGCAATTTTGTGTAAAAAATTATTTCTTGACATGGTTTAAAAATTGCAAAATTAACATCTGTATTAACTCGGTGGATCATCATTTTAGCGCTAAGTCCTTGTAACCTTGTTTTCCAGGTCTTGAAGCAATTAAGCGGTCGGATACACAAAGCTCAATCATTTCTCAAGGTTCGGAGTCGGTTATTTCCTCAACTAAAATGGAGGCCTCGGTTGGATCAGACGCCCAGGACAGCCACGAAATGATCAGGTAAGCAGCCAAGCATACTGTTATACAGGGTTGCTACATCCTGGAAAGTCCTTGAAAAGTCCTGGAAAATATTTGGCGTGATTTACCTGGACAGACTGTGAAGTTTTTTTTTTTGGTATAATAACTGGTACCTGATAATTGAAATAATTTGCATTGTGAAGGTCCTTCAAAATGCTTTTTTGTATTGTTAAAAGAGAGAGCTTATTTGTACACTGGGTCACAAACAAGAAAATCGCTATTCTAGCCTTAACCCAAATTGTAACCATAACTTTAACCCGATCGTTAATCCTAACCCAAACTTAAAATCTTAACCCAAACCCTAACGATAATTTCAAAAATAAATGAGAGTAGCTGAGCTATTTTTCTGCTCTTTGCTCTCTTATTCTTTTTAAGCAGTTCTTACTTGTACGCTGGAGTGCAAATAAGCACTTCCTTGTTCAAATGTCAAAAATTTCACTTTGCAGTACAGTAGGTTTAAATTATTGAATATTGTTAGGAAGAGTGAGTTCATGAACAGTAATTTATTGCAATGCAATACTCTAGTAACTGCATTACTGCTAGCAGCAGTAGCTTAGCGGGCTGTAGACCCCCCACTGGCTTGTTGACCAAAAGGCACAATAATAAGAAATGCACAATAATACATATTTTGCACTACACTTCTGAGGCAGTTTTTTCAGTAATATGGACTCTTGAAACATTATTTTGGGAAGGGAAAGTAGGTGGGCAAGTTAATGCAAAACGTTAGCTTCGTTAACCACTAGTCCGTTAACAAGCTTCACACCTCCGTTTACAGTAATCCGTTATTATCAGCTTTAATTAACGGAAGTTAATAAAGTCCGTTAATTTGTTAATATTTTGAGTGTAGCTTATATTTCTTTTTGTTCACTCGCTTCTAGAACACGTATTGACGTTGTTGAGCTGATTGTAAGGAAATATTTATTGCTATGGTGGTGGTGGTAATACCCGACCCCTTCCGAGGGATGGGGGCGCGGAGAAACTCCGCGGAGACCCAACAGTCGGGCCACACCCTAAGCTCTGGA
This sequence comes from Trididemnum nubilum, assembly GCA_963965965.1. Classification (NCBI taxonomy): domain Eukaryota; kingdom Metazoa; phylum Chordata; class Ascidiacea; order Aplousobranchia; family Didemnidae; genus Trididemnum; species Trididemnum nubilum. Next base: position 12,431,785 of record OZ014482.1, on the reverse strand, counting down.
CCATAGGTCAAGAATAGAGAGAGAGGAGCCAGAGATAGATTTACGAAGAGGTTCAGAGGCAGGACAGTCGAGGAGGAGATGTTTGAGGTCCTGTAGAGGGTGTCCACAGGCACTACAAGCAGAATTCTCCTTCCGACTGATCCTGTGAAGATATGAAGATAAAAGAATATTTGGCCATTACAGCGAAGACGGGAAAGCTCACTGCGAATAGGGCGAGAAAGGAGCAGTTCCTCCGAATAGACTTTGGGGACTTGGTAGTTTAAATAGGAGTGGGAGATGTGACGTCTCCAATTGTGGTACTGGAAATAGCGAATTTTGGCAATGACTGTGGGGAGAGGACATGGGATCGCGTCAGTGGGCAGGGAGGCACCAGCTCTGGCAAGTAAATCCGCATTTTCATTACCGGGAGACCAGCGTGACCGGGGACCCTTTGAAAGTTTAAGGTGATGTTGTTGGAGAGGGAGGGGGCGAGGGACCAAACATTCCAGAGGGACTCAGGCAGGAGATAAGAGGGGGCTGATGAAAGGATTGAGAGGGCCGATTGGGAGTCAGTTAGGAAAAGGACTGACTGGAATTTGCAGGTCAACAAATGATTAGTACACCAATCGAGACCTTGCTTGAGGGCGAAGGTGTTATCGTGGTCGTTTTGTGTTTTGGAAGTTACATTTTACGGTCTAATCTAATTTCAGGATAAAAATAAGTTCAAATGCACTAACGAAGCTGCGATCGGAAAGTCTTTGGAAATTCCGAACAGCGATAAGTAATAACCTTATGAGGCTGCAGCTTGTTATTTGCCACAAAAAAGAGCTCCTTTCTTCGCTTTCTATAAAACTTGTGCAAATACGCAACAAGTGTTTCCAGTGCAAACTGGTTTATACCGGTACGATGAATGAATGATGCAAAATATTAACGATAAAAACTTTAACGGAAGTTAACAGAACTTAACGAAAGTTAATTTAGTCCGTTAGCATGAAAAAACTTTTTAACGGATTAACGAGTTAATGAAAGAGTTAGCTTCGTTATTAACGGATTAATGATTATCGGACTTGTGCCAACCTGTGGGTGGGACTAATATTGATTAAAAACAAAATCAGTAACAACTGACTAAAAATGGATAAAAATAAACAATCAATTCGATCGCTTGATGCAAAATATTTAACGTAGGCTTTGTAAAAAAGTTATTAGGGGTTTATTCAGTATTTAATACTGTTAATTACCAATCACCTCTCTCAAACCTCGTTTCATTAGCCCCTCCCAAATTATCTTTATCTTGCATTATAAAATACAGACGGTTTGGATTAATACTTTGAGTTTTTTCAAAGTAAGTGCCTATTTGCACTCAAGTGTGCAATTGACCTCTGCTTATGGAGAATAAGAGAGCAAGAGTGGGTGCTTATTTGCTCATTTACTCTTATATTTTCTGATATATTATTGTTAGTGTTAAGGTTTAGATTTTGAGTTTAAGTTAGGATTAACGTTAGGGTTAGAGCTAGGGTTACAGGTTGGGTTAAGTTTAAGGTTGGGGTTAGGATAGCGTTTTTTGTTTGCACGCTGGCGTGCAAATATTAAGCTCTGACTTTTTTTAATGATATGATTTTATGGTTTACTGGCTGGAAATAAAGTTATGACTAAAGTTTTACCATTAGTCATCACTAGAGCTCAACCGATAGGGCCAAGTCGATATACCTTATTGGCTATCTACCGCCGAGAAAAGATCGGCTTAGCGTAAGTACCTACCTTAAATTGCTTATTTTTTAGAGCAAGCACAAGCGCTTTTGCATTTTATTTGCTTAGTATGACTTGTGTTTGCAATAGTCTTTCTATGAAGGAGGATTAGTGACGCTTTTAGAGTTAAGTTAATTGTAAAATAGTGGCAAGATTTCCCCAGTTAATACGTATCGGTATCGGCCTAAAAATTTCGTAAATATTGGTATCGGCCTGAAGAAGTCATATCGGTCGAGCTCTTGCGATCACCCACATACTGTAACCCATTTAAGCAACAAGTTTAGTTATGTTTTTGCAGTGCTAATTTCTATGCCACGTTTTTAAAGCAATAATCTTCACCAAACTAGGCCTAAAATTAAGTTATTATAGCAAAAAATTGTAAAATCTTCGAACGCTGGGGCCTTTGCCCCAGACCCTCAATGGCTTCTGGCAATACCAAAAAGCACAGCCCTCCCATCGCGAATTTCTGGCTTTGCACGTGGCTAGTTGTCAGTACTAGGAATGCAAATGCATTACATCAAAAATTTTCGTCAATCACAAGTACTAAAAAGTAGGTACATGAAAGAGTAATAGTCAATATTAAATTTTAAGTCCAGTAAAAAAACCTTAAACAGTCCTGGAAAATGACCTAAAAAAGTCCTGGAATTTGATTTAGCAGTTTCTGTGGCAACCCTGGTTATAGTTGCTTTAGTTTGAAAGGTTTTGGTATACACTAAAATTTGAATCGCCTTCAACGAGATCATTTTGATTAGTCATCAAAATCAAGCTTAATTTTTGGCAGGGCGAGTAATCTGAAAATATGACATTTTGAAGAATCTTATCAAAAATGTTGCCGAATTTTTTTTGAAAAAGTTGAATTTTTTTATTTCATGGCATTTTCGGTTTTTCATTGGTACGTGAGAAAATAAACGCTTCGCTTAATTGAGGTAAATATCACCTGTCTTGCTGTTTAAAGTATACTCTTGTTTTATAAACTTAAGTACAGCCCTGTTTTTTACAAATATTTAAACGTTAAACAAAATGTTTTTTTTTCAGCACCAAATCCTCCCAGTTATCCGCTTCAATAGAACCTCGTACCACAAACAACGAAAACCTCGACTTGGCCACCTTTCTCATTCAACGTGCCTGTCAGAATTCAACATTAAGCAATTACTTTTATTGGTAAATTGAATCTAAAGTATAGTGAAAAATTCCTGCGGTTCAATCAAAAAAAAAGTAAGCCCACATTGAAAAACGAAAAGAATTTGGTTTCAGTAAGTAATTGGTCTCTTGATCCAAAGTTGATGCTGATTTCATGAAAACGCTATGTTTTAGATCGAATTGCTTTGAGTTTTTGATTTTGTATCATTAGCTTTTAGATTAGTAAATTTTTAAACTTTGAAAGAATTACGTAACAACTTGTACCTTCCGTTGTTTTCGAAAAAAAAAAAAATCATTTTCTTTTCAAATCGTGCTTCATGCAGGATGGCTTAGAAACTCATAAAAAATGTAATGCTGTGAAATGTTTAAAATATTCAACGTGTTTTGTTGCGACTAAAGCTGCCTTGGTCCTTGATGAACTAACTACATTGTCGGTGGCGCCGTTGCTAAGCTTCAATCTTTGTGAAATGGTTCTGGTCTCGAATATACAAAAAGCTGATATGTACTGTAGTTGTAAGCAGTCTAATGTTTATCCAGGTACCTATTGGTCGAATGCGAGGAAACGGAAAGTAAAGATTCAGAGGCAAGGAAAACCGCTGATATGTATGTGATGGTGCTGCGGAGGTTCAGTTACGCCCTTCTTAAAGGAGATCGCCAGTGCCGACTCAGAAGGTACAAAGTCTTTGTCAAAAATTGCGTTTTGATTTTAGCTGCTTACTACTCAAATCATAGTGAAAGGCCAAGTTGCAACTAGCTATGCATTAATCATTTCGCGAAATAATTTTGGTTTATGAGTACTTATTTTTTGCTTTGTTAACGAAGCGACACTGATGTAAAAAACTGACTGCGCTGTACAACCGTTCCTTTTAGCGTGTTTATGTATATCCGCCAATTTTTGTTTAATGATTGTTTGGAAAAAAACACTTTTTCTAGGCCTGATCTACACTGTGCGTAAAATCGTGAGCGTACGAGCGTATCGTAAGTTTATTTTAACCAACTAGCAGCCTATACGCTGATTAGGCGGACGTAACGAATACGCCGGACGTGACGAATTTTCTGTTTAAAATAAACTAAAAATACGCTGGTACGCTTACAATTTTGCGCTTAGCGTAGACCGGGGAAAATATTGAAAACCTAAGTTTATAGAGCACAATTAGCTGGGCAGCAAAAATTCTTGGACGATCTTGTGAGGTTGATGGGGGTGATTCAACGCGACAGCGGCAACAGGAAGAAGAAAATTGAACGACTTCGTGCGATGCTTTCATCCGAACAAGATAACGTTTCGTTTTCTTTTTTTGACCCACTACCTTTACCCCTTGATCCTGAAGTAAAGGCAAGTCACAAAACTGTTAAACCGATAACTATGTAGTGGGGCTACCTGATCTCTGTCGAGGGATGGGTCGCGGAAAAATGTCCTGAGAAGGTTAGGGACGCGGAAAAATGGTTCAGAGAAGCTTGATGGCGACTATCTGGTTGAGCCCCTGAGGGAAGTTTGTCCTGCTATTTTGGCCCGTCACGCGTTTAATAGGGAACCGCACCACCACGTTTAAGCGGCGGGGTGTCGATGTCGTTGATAGTGGTGACAAAACATGACCACTTACAGTAGTTAGGCAGCAAGATCACACGAACTTCGAGCTTGACATTCAGCAAATTGTGATTGTAATTTCATCTTGACTTCCAAGTCGCTTTGGCTAGTGGTCTTCGAGTCAAGCTGCCCCTTGCCTACTACAACACGGTGGAGATTTCACACTATCCCTTTTTATTGTTGAATGTCAAGCAGGGAAGCTGTGGAGTGGGTATAGTGGTATACCAATTTTTTTTAGTCTTTCTTGACCCAACCGGGAATCGAACTAGAGTCTACCGTTTCAGTCCGTTTTTTAAGTATCATTGATAATTTAGCTCTAAGGTATGATGATATTTTTAGATCAATGGAATCATCGCAGAGCAAGCTATTCTTTTCAAAAGCAATTTAATGCCGGCGAAATTGAACTTTCGTACAACGGATGGTCAGGTTTATACGACCATATTCAAACACGGAGATGACCTGAGACAGGACCAACTCATTTTGCAAATCATCACATTAATGGACAAACTCCTGCAGCAGGAAAATCTCGACCTGAAATTGTCACCATACAAAGTTCTAGCTACCAGTTCGAAACACGGGTAAGTACGACGATGCACTAAAGTTATGTCGATCAACTGCAGTTTGCAAATTTGTTGCAAGAACTAGTAACGTAGGACAACAACGAGTCATATCTTTTTGCTCAAACTTTTTTCCTTCTTTATTCAATTTCGTTTTTTTTCTCAATCTTTGCTACAGACAGTAAATAATTGCTTTTTTTAACCCCGCCTTATTGAGAGTTCGTAAAATGTTTTCGTCTCAACCAAGCTCCCAAAATTTTGTAGGGTGGATTGTAGGCGTCATTGAATAGTTTTCCGAATTTTATGGTTTTTGAAAGTTTTTTGTTTTGCAGGTTTGTTCAATTCATTGACTCTGCTTCGGTGGCGGAGGTCTTAGCGAGTGAAGGTTCAATTCAGAATTTCTTCAGAAAACACCAACCCAACCCTAATGATCGATATGGTATCGATCACAATGTTATGGACACTTATGTCAAAGTAAGTTTTTCTGTTTTTCAACATAACTGAAGTTCCGGCAATCCATTGCATTGTTAAAATTTTACGTTAAGTCTTCGATGCTTCAAAGGTTTAGGACCAAGTATAGTTGTTGATTAATTTAAAATTTTTAGTAGCATTTCAAAGTTTCACTCCATTGATTTTTCTTAACGCGGTCGTATATTTTTTAGAGCTGTGCTGGCTATTGTGTTGTAACGTATATTCTTGGCGTTGGAGATCGACATTTGGATAATTTACTACTCCGCAAATCCGGCGCTCTCTTCCACATCGATTTCGGTTATATTTTGGGGCGGGATCCCAAACCTCTTCCTCCGCCTATGAAACTCAGCAAGGAAATGGTGGAAGCAATGGGAGGTAAATATAAGTTGTATTGTCTCGTGCATTCTTCTCCTTATTTCTATTGTTTGGATGGAGTAAAAAAGATCATGGAATTCTGTCCGTAAAGCTTTTCCAGTTTTCCTTTTGTTTATTTCTTCGTTAACCGTAATTCTCAGTTTCGGAAAAAAAACGAATGCATCTTATATCGGTTTGGTTTCGTCTCATTTTGTCACTCGAAAAAACAAGTACTATATTTTCCCAAACATATTCTATAATCGAATTTAAGTAATATAGTCAATGATTTTAAAGGGCATTCAAGTAAAGTGTTTCACTCTAGACCAAAATGTTGGGATATGCCTAAAACGCATTCTCACCAAATTTGAAGTTTCTACGTCTTCCCGTTTTCAAGATATTACAGTTCAAAATTAGCCGTTTTCCACTTAACTTTAGTGTTGCCATTTTATCAGTATTGTGACAGAAGATTAACTTTTGCAAAGCTAGCTTACATTTATTGAAAAGCAGCTAATTTTACAGCTCTCAACCTGTGCTTTGTTTTACATTAACTCTACCATAAAATATTTATGAAGAATCAAGAGCATGCAGTCAATTTTTGAAATTTTGTTTCTAATTGGCAACCCTGGCAAAATTTCTAAGGGGAAATTTAATCTGTTATATCTCAGGAACGGAAGGTCGTAGAAAGCTTAAATTTGGTAAAGCTGGTCTTCAGATCTGTCAAAATTTTTTGAGAAAAAAAACGAGCAAAAAAATTTCCGACCTGAATGAATGCTCTTTTAAGGCAATTTATCGAAACGTCGTTTTGAATGCATGTGATTGCTGTATTTGGATGCTATTAAACAAGAAGTTTATCTACCATTGCTTAAATTTAAGATTTGATTGAGTTATGTTAGTTGCTTGGACTTCATATGCAGTCGTACTTGCTATGGTTTTGATCTGTACAATTTGTTGTAATCAAAAGTTTTTAGGTGTATCGAGTGATTATTATCAAGAATTTCGTAAACATTGCTACACGGCGTTTCTTCACCTTCGCCGCCACGCCAATCTTATCCTTAATTTGTTTTCTCTTATGACTGACGCCACTGTGCCTGATATCGCTTTAGAACCCGACAAAACTGTGAAAAAAGTAAGTTCCGAAAAGTTTCGTTTGACAGAAATTTTTTACGCGTTTTTTGTTTTGTTTACGGTTAAGTTGTGATTTCCTTCAATTTTTTGTCGAAAAATACAGATATTTTTCGGGCTTAGAGAAAAACTATTTATGTTCACTGCGTGCTTAAAAATATTCAAAATTTTCTGTTAGTGGTTTTTTAAAAAAGAATCAGTTGTAATTTCTCTCCAATCAATACCATAAAACGAATTTGAAAGTGTAAAAGTGTTTTTTTATTGCATGTAATTAATTAGTTTAATCATGCTTCTTAAGCGGTAGACTTTAATCTATTCGATAGTGAGTTTTCATAACATAACACAGTGCACGTCAAAAATTAAAAACCTTACAGTCTGTTTATCCTGTAATCTGGATCATCAGAAGTGTCGGTGAGTTTTTAGTTGGTCTAGTTTTTACAACTTAAATGGCAGATAACTAAAATATACCTTATTTCTTATGCATTCGTAGTCTTGAAGAATATTCTGCTGTACTGCAATCAGGTTTCGGATTCTTGGCAACGTTTGCTCCATGCATTCTTATAAAAAAAACTGCTTAGAAAAGAATTTTTTTAGGTCCAGGATAAATTTCTTCTGGAATTATCTGACGAAGAAGCAGTTAGGAACATGCAAGCTTTGATCGATGAAAGCGTTAGCGCTCTCTTCGCAGCTGTTATGGAACAAGTCCACAAGTTTGCACAGTATTGGAGAAAATAGAAAAAGGCCAAGTTCGCGGCACAAGACTAGCTTATATTTTTGCTTGGAGATTTTGATATGTCACCGTGCAATAACTTTCAGCTATTATGTGAGACTTGATACAGTATTGCTTCAATTACCATGTGCTTAGTGTCCACGAGATTAGGAAGTTTATATTTTTCTAATAGACAAAAGCGGAGAAATCAAAAGGAACACAGAATAATGTGGTCACTAGTCACAAAAGATCAAAGGTTTTACGTGCACGTCTCTTTTGAATATTTAATTCCCATTTGTGGACGACTTCGTTTTCACCAATCATGAATTATTTCCAACACCAACTAAAAACATTTGAAACACAAGTAAGAACGGAGCTGGCGGTAACTGCAACAGTGTTTCAACTGGGGACATGTGGCCACTTTAGGATGGTTTTGACATCTTTGCTGAGAACCCATTCCTTAGGTATAAATTGCGGAATAAGTTTTTCCAACTCCACGACATTTTGAAGCAATAAAAATTCACAAATGTTAGAACTATTTTCCTTAAATACCAGTTGTTTTTTTTTGTGAGATCCAAATTCACCCAATTCCCGTGAATCCGAACCATGGTGTTACAATCCAATGTCTACTAAAATTGCATCATTAGTTGGAAATATTTTTTAAATAATGGTGGTGCCACTCAACCGAGGATTGAGAGTTCGGAGGAGTGGAACCAGATCAACGAAGTATGTAAACTTGCAGTTCACTAGGTTGCAAAATTTGTAGGGATTGACTGGCAACTGCAGAAGCGCAGCAACATGTGCAAATTAGGCAGATGTTAGCTCGCTTTTCAACATTATTTAAATTTTAGTTTGAAATTCTGGATAGCCATTAGCCAGCTCAACTTTGGTATTCCGTTCCAAGTCGTGGCCGTGGCAAAGACCTATCAATCCTTTTTAAGTTGACACCCAAAGCTCCCAAATATCAGCGGCTGAATTCGCGTGCAGTGTTTTTAGTTATTTTCAGTTGGTGAAGTCCTTACGGGTTTTGGACTGTAGATTAGATTTTTTGCAAACGCTGCTTACCGTACAAATTGCTTTTTGAAAAAAAAAAATGTTTTGTAGTCTGGATAGGTAACTAATAACTTCACATCGTTTGAGCATTACACTTCTCTCTACTCTTTTGGTTTTAGATACTGTTCAGAGATCTGCGAGCATTGCGTTGCTTATTCTGCGAATTTTGCGAAGTTATCCTTGTTGCAAAATTTCGAAATGCGGGGTTGCCAATGGTACGAAGTGAAACGGGATAATTGTATTTTCGGGGATAAGGGGAATAGTACAAGGTTTAGGGCCTACTTTATGACCTCAAGTAGAACTTATTTCTTTGATGAAACCGACCTCCAGCATTTATCTATAGTAAAACTGTGTCGTCCCACTAGTGGTAATATTTCAAAAGAACAAGCTGCCTCGATCTCGTCGAATTCGAAAAAAAACTACACCTTTGGAATCAGCGGGAAGTGCCAATCTGATAGGTCACCGACGAAACCCGACATAAGGGTACACAGACGTGAATCTGCAATCTGAGCTAACATTTTTGTGCTTCGGGTCATAATTTTGTCATCAAAGAAGCAAGCTTGATTAAGGAGTACGGTATTTTATTTAATTTTTGAAAATCAAGTTTTCAAAGAAAGTTTATGGGCTCCGCAAACTGTTTACACGCCTTCGGCGGAATAGAGCGAAAAAATGAAAGATTTGATTTTGCTTCGCAGCGGAACAAGACTAATTATAATTGCTTGCTTAACAGATTTAGTACAACCCTTAAATGACTGCGTTTGAAAATAGTTAAATGTTTGCGTCTGAAAACAACCGCTGATGTGGTTACGTGAAACAAATAAACTCATTAAAAAGAAACATTTCTTTTTAAATGTTAGTTCAAGATTAGTGCACAGCGACCTAAAAACAGTTTAAGGGTAGTGCTTTTCGCGATAATTGAGAACTGAAAGGAAGCGAATTCATGTTCGTTTCTTTGATTGCGTAATTATTTCTGAAGCACGAAAATGTAAGCACAGATTGCAGATTTACATCTCTGCGCCCTTTGTCCTTGCGAACTTATGTCCCTGCGCCCTTACGTCGTAAATCGGGTCACCAAGCACTGTTTGATTTTGACTATTGAGAATCACAATGTTTATTTTTAATCGAGTGCAACCGCAATAAAGCACCAATCTAATATAGTAGCATTTATGATTGATAGGATTTCATTTCTTTGCCTTTCTTGAAAAGGCCGAGGTCTGCGATTTTATGAAGGGTAGTTTTGGAAAAAAAATTGTCATTGGACGTTTGAAGATTCCGTAACTGACCATATCTTGCAAAAGGTGGATTAGGAACTTAACTGGTGTCAAGCGACGCGGAAGACCCCGTTTCCTATCTAGAACATTTGATACGTGTATTATGCAATCACAAACCCCGGAGAAACCTATTTTATAAGTAAAAATATCTTGCATCGTCTTAGATTTACAATTTTACATGAACTACTTATTTTGGTTTACTTGCGGAGAACGAAATGGTTAAATTATCTTTGCTATCAAATGCAGCATAACGAAAAAGCTCTTGCTGCGGAGACTCGAGCTATAAGATGCACAAAATACTACAGTCAATCAGCGGTGGCGTTAGCTCGGTTGGAACGTCGGTACACTACCGCTTGCAAAATTTTCGGATTCAAGGCGGCATAACATGATAAAAAAAACAGTTGGCGGTATGAGAAACAGTATTAGGAAACAATGTTTTGGGAACGCAAGACATAAATAACTATCACCCATTGCTGCAGAAGCTATGCATCCTTCCAAAACTGTTTTCATGCAAATTATGATTTCAAAGTGAAAGATGCTGTATCCAAATATTTTCATTTTGGCGAGTGATGCTGTATCAACCAAGTAAAATAAACATTAATAATTTCTCGTTTGATTACTAATAAACTTCACTCGTTGAAAAAGCAATGGTCCTTAGACAGTCAGGTAGTTTTATTTTGAAACATGATGGTCAAAAAGGTTAAAACCTGGATAATAAATAGATTAAAACTGGTCTTGAAGGCAAAATCAATGGGGCTACCTGATATTGTATTAGGTTGGATTGGGTCAACTCCAGCCGTTCCAGAGATATACTACTTCTCTTAAAAAACGGGGGTTTTACGGAGTTAGCGGCTGCAGAATACAGATACACGTACCAAACGTACGTATTGAGAGGATACAGAAACCGGCTCTTTTGCATCACTTGACACCAGTTTGAAGTTGCTAATTCATCGCTTGTCAAGATGCGGTAAATTTCTGTGAGTTCATACGACATCATAATCTTCAGACAGCCAGGCGCTAAATGACATTATAATTAAAAACACACATACTACTCGATTCGTTGCTACACCCAAAATCCCCATCATAAAATCGCCAAACCTAGGCTTTTTGTGAAGACGAAAAACTGAAACATCCGGACGAACACGAAGGTTGGCTTCATCTTTCCGATTTTGAATACGCTGTCAATCATAATGACCTTCAACAGACTGTAGACACTCGGCCCGAAATTTTGTGGGTTGATTATTAACTGATTAGCGCCATTAGAGGTTGCAAGAGGCCCGCTGATTTAAAAAAATTTTTTTTAAGCCCTTTTTGCAAAAATGTTTTTACCAAAAAATTGTGATTTACCTTTACCATTTTAGGAATATTGGTTTTTCTTTACGTTGCTAACGCGTAATTAGATTTTTCTTTCGTATCCTGCCATAAAATCCAAAACTTTGGCGGAATTTTTATTGCTCTTGCAATTTCTATTGACGTTATTATCAATAAAATTTCAAACAACACATACCGAAGTATTTAAATTCGGCAAAGATGAAAACGAAAACGCATTACATTAGAGCGCTCTATTCCAACGTAAAATTTTTGTTGTACAGAATTTAACGTTAATTTTAATTCTTCTCTTTAAACCGTGGCCAAACTTGCGCGGACCAATGTTCGCTTGGATTAAAATATTCCGATGAAATAGTCACTATCGGTGCGTAAAAAAGACACCATATATGAAGTTTGAGAAAACTACAGATAGGCCTACATGAAAACAACAGTGTATTTAAGATATGAGGAAATTTCTTGCAACATCAAAGATATACGTTACAGCACCAACTATGGATCTAGTTTAAGAAACATTCACTTCGAAAAAAATAAAAGCTGCAAAATAACATTTGGTATCGCTCAATCTAAAACTTAATTTGACCCAGCTTGCTTAAAGGCGGTGAATCATCCAGCCAATTCCGGTGGTTTACAATAGCTAAAATTGAACTATAATTTTTGGTATTTTTTGTTTTAATTTTGGGACTGCAGTTGCAAAGGTATTCAACAGATAGAAAAAGATATCCCCCCCAAAAAAGTTTTTGGAAACTCTGAGTTTTGTTCTTCCCGCCAAAACCTCAGTTCTCTAAACTATTAGGCCTACTGTGGTTTTGGCGGAAAGAACAAAACTCAGAGTTTCCAAAAACTTTTTCAGGGGGGATATCTTTTTGTATTTGTTGAACATCTTTGCAACCGCAACCCCAAAATCCAAACAAAAAATATCAAAAATTATAGTTCAATTTTAGCTATCGTAAGCCACCGGAATTGGCTGGATGATTCACCGCCTTTAACTCGGCATTATTCATAGTTGCATTTTCCATGAGTTATGAAAACAAAGTTTCCAGCAAATCATAGCGCTTTCGGACGAAACTGAACCGCTTCGGCTTCCTTACGCGCTTCTCATTTTGATTTGCGACTTTTTCCCAGTAAATTTCCAGCATGTTCGAAGCCACTAAGTGAAGGTTATTGCAACAAGCGTTACCAAGTTTTGCAAAAAGTGCGAATTGAACCTGCATCACCCAATCAGGACAGTCGTTAAACCGACAGTTGTACATTCTGTCATGCTGCCTAAGTTTTAGAGCCTCTGAATGTTAATACACGAGTCTAGTACGCAGTAATACTTCCACAATGTTTGAAAATGCTTTCTTCGCAGAATTTCAACTGCCAGATCTTGCCAGCCCACAAATTGTAGCGATCTTCGCCCAAGAGATCGATTAGTTTCTTCTGCCGAAACAGTGACATTTATTACTGAGTGGTACCCAGTCTACCCACCATGATTATGATATCTTGATTAATTGTACTTCAACTCTAACCGATAATGAGATCGTTATCGATTCTGCTGAAAGCATTAGCCGAAACTGACCAGTAGTCGAGTGAACAGATGCAACTAAAACGGCAGAGTTTAGTTCAATTCCTTGTCAGGTTAAACCAAAACTATAAAATTAGTATTCACTGCTATGTGTTAAGCAATAATAAGGACAATGTGACGCCTCCACTCTGGAGAGGTAAAAGATAGCAGTTTCACTCGAAAGCTGAAGCGTTACTTCGCAGTCTTCCTGGCCACGGTAAATAAATGTGTAATCAGCGCAAAAAACTATTGGTTTGAAACACAACAAAAAATAAATAGCTAGTAAGGTATTTAAAAATACCTCCAGCACATCTTCCTCTGCATTTTCATCCAATAGTGTGTACGCACGATGTAGCAATGGAACACCCAGGGATCGTATGCACTCCTTTCTCAACGCTACAATTCGATCCATTAACCGCCCCGTAGAAGCAAGAGTCCCTGGCAAAATAAAAATCCTTTTTCGTCAACTTTTCTTGTTCGCTGATTTTTAATTCGACCGCACCACAACTGAGTTTCGAACCCAGGTTTGATGTTTGTAGTCTAAGTATACAATCGAGCACCGCTACCAGTTCTAGTCAAAACATGTTGAAGATGCGTTTCTCAACGAATTAATGATGCTTACGTCACAAAAATCAAACCAGTTTTACTATCAGGAAGGTCAAAACCCAATAGCTTTACTACACCACAGCCAGCGCCGGATATTGGCTGCCTGGTGAACCAAATATTGAAAATCCTCGCTTTGGAAAAATCTGGTACGTGGTGTAAATTCAATTTCGACAGTCGCGAGTCCAAAACCCAAAACCTGATTCATAATCAGCATCACTCTGTCCGACCTATAATACTACCACAAATAAAATGTACACCACAAACTGAATTGATTTAGTTATACCTGACATAGTTTAGTTACTTATCTCACCTGGCGACACCGGTTTAGTCGGAGAGGGTTGAGGTTGTTTTGGAGCGACAATATCAGTGGCTCGTGGAGTGTTTCGAAGCGGTGGATTGACGGAACGCGACTGATAAAACAAAATCGTAAGTTATTCAAAATAAACTTGAGTTGAAAACAGAAGTATTTTCTATAATAAATTGACTGCACTACTAAAGTTATGATTGTTTTCCTAAGTCATATTCACCTGGTGGTGGTGGTGGTACTACCCGACCCCTTCCGAGGGATGGGGGCGCGGAGGAACTCCGCGGAGACCCAACAGTCGGGCCACACCCCAAGGTCTGGACCATAGATCGAGAATTGATAGAGAGCCAAGGATAGATTTGCGAAGGGGTTCAGAAGCAGGACAGTCGAGGAGATGATTGAGGTCCTGTAGAGGGTGTCCACAGGCACTACAAGCAGAATTCTCCTTCCGACTGATCCTGTGAAGATATGAAGATAAAAGAAGACTGTGGCCATGGCAGCGAAGACGGGAGAGCTCACTGCGAATGGAGCGAGAACGAAGGAGTTCCTCCGAAGAGACTTCGGGGACTTGGAAGTTCAGATGGGAGTGGGAGATGTGACGTCTCCAATTGCGGAATTGGGAATAACGGACTTATTGCCACTAATAAGGAGCAATGCCAGGATAAGGAGACGCCGAAAGGGGGTCCGGTCAATAAGAAGAAGAGGAGCCGCCCAGTTGTGACCGGTAAACAGGCTGCCCAGCGAAAAAACAGTAGGAGACAATGGGGGCGACCTTTCGGTCGAGCCCCTCGGGAGATCTGTCCTGCCATTTCGACCCATCCCCATAGGGGAGGGGACTGCACCACCACGTTGAGGTGGCAGGACGTTGATGCAGGTCATACGGAAAAAAGAACGCCAATGAAATACCAGCGGCTGAGGACTGATCGCTTAAACAGATGACTTTTATAACTTCAGTTATTCAACGCCCAGATCACGCTAGCTTATAGGTCCGCGGAGTTTCTCCGTGCCCCATCCCTCGGAAGGGGCCGCGTAGCAAAACCATTACCACTACCATTCCAGTAACACTTGATAAACCATTTGCGACAAAAAAAAAACACAAGCTAATCGCTCCCAACATTAGTACAATAGCGACGATAGCTTTGTGGTACTCTGCAACGCATCCTATCACATTTAAGCCTTAGCCTTACGTATTTACTTGAGACTGAGGCCCATCTTGTTCTGTGAGAGTAGATGCTGCGCTTTCCGACTGCTCCGCAACTGGAGACAGTTTGCTTCGTCGTGCCTGCTCCTCCGGAGTGGATGCGGAGTCTCCAGCAGCCAGATCAGGAGGAGTCTGAGGCGGAGAGTCTTGATTGCTCAACTTCAGCGTGGTGTGAAGTAACGTGTAAAACTGATTGACTTCTTCGCCACTGATGCTATCTTTTTTCCTAAAAACATGGCAGTTAGAAAGACAAGACGTTCGATAGCTACTAAGTTTGTTCGACAATTACATTGTAAGCACATGCAGGCAAAAGCCCAATACGCGGAAAATGATCATTGCCGAGATTGAGCTATGGAAGGCATCGTCGGTCCAAAAAGCATAAACAAAAAATCTTCCGCAGTGCTTTCAGTTAAAAATTAATTTTCGACAAATCGAGCTTATGTCTATTCTAACCTTTCGAAGTGCAGTATTTCTTTAGTAACAGCAACTCAGCAATGATATTACTGAAAACTTGTAGCCACGTGATTCAAAATACTTGTTAAAGTTGCCCCCACAAGATAATTTAGAGTTGACAATTAAATTTTAATCGGTAACTGCCGAGAAGGTGTTTTTAAAATATCTGGAAAAGATAGGTCGTAAAAAGCCGATATTTGTGAAAAGTTTGTTTTGGATGTTTTTTCCTCTTTTTCAAATGATGCTAGCTGCGATAATTTAAGTGCCAGATATGAAAGAGCAATCAAACGCGAGAAACCTTGTTGAACTACTCAGTCAAGCGGAAATCGCACAAGACACCGCAGACCGCTTACTACCAAGGCAATGCAGATCTCACATCAAACTCGCTAGTTGAACATCGCAGATAGTTTATATTCAACAAAACTAACTATAATAGGCATTAGAAGTAGTGCTAACATTCTGTCATGCGGCATCAATCTCAAAATTGTCCAACAATTTACCGTACCTGTCTCCGTCAGGCGTTGTAAGTCTTTCTTGCTCTTGATGATGGACCTAAAATTACACATTTTTTGATAACACTTGAAATGCTGCTGGTTGTGGCTAAATTCTTACCACTAAATCAAAATTTGTTTAAAAAATGACCAACTAAAAAGTAACTACTTAAAAATAACTTTCAAGGTTATACCAAATTGCTTACCGCGCAAGGGGGTTCCATATGCTTTGCATCTTCCGTCTCTGCGAAAATGTACAACGCATTTAATCAACCAAACTTACAAATAAACTTTACTGCACACGCTAGTTACAAGGCAGCACCATAGCACTTTAATTGATTAGTCTTGGTTAAACTTTTTATTGAAAATATGGGTCTTTTCGTACAAAATACAAAGGTATTCGTGGACATATGGACAAGGAAAATGTATATTGTAGTTACATTTTTACTCACCAAGTTGCCTAGGCCAGGAGACAGCGAAGGAATCTTTGCCATTTTCGAGTCAAGCTGCCACTTGCCCACCTATCTACTTCAAAAGGTGGAAGCTTCATACTGTCATTTTTTTAATGCTGAATGCCAAGTATAAAAACTGTGAACAATTTTGATACTTTTTGGTTTGACCCAACCAGGACTCGAACCTCAGTCTACGGTTTCAGTAGCAGATGCTTGTTCCACTCGACCACTGATCGGATCAATATTCTCATATCAACTATGAAGTCCAGTATAAATTACGTATGTTGCATCTGTCTTGCCAAAAAACACTTATCACCCTTTATTTAGTTCATTACATTTTGAAAGAAATCAGTAACATATTGTACAGTTGTACACCTTGAATAAGCTTGTTTTTTAGACCATAATGAAGATAATTATAGTACCACGATTTGCGTACACGTATGGATTATTAAAGGTGTAAACATAATTTAAGTTGATATTTACAAATGTCTGTGATTCTTTATATAAGCAATTCTGTAATCAAATGTCGAATCGTGCAATTTTGTGAAATGCGTAATTAAAACGATTACCTGATTAAGAAGGTTAAAATTAGGCCCCAAAACAAATGCCACACGTCAAACAACTTTCAGTAATCGGTCAGACTTGCAGTAGTCACCAGAAACCAATTAAAAATAATACTGTAATTAGTAACAATAATAAAAAGAGTGGTGATAACAAAATCAAATATTTGAAAATACTCGCTGAATTACGCCGAAGCGTGTAAGAAGTTTGTGGAGTAAATATAAGTTTCAACATAAGTTGATATTCACAATAATATAAGTTTTAACATAACATTAGTTGATATTTACAAATGTCTGTGATTCTTTTATAAGCAATTCTGTTATCAAATGTCGAGTCGTGCGATTTTGTAAACTGCTTAATTTAAACGATTATCTAAATAAGAAGGTTAAAATTAGATCCGAAAAACAAATGTTACACGTCAAACAACTTTCAGTAAAAGGTCAGACTTGCAGTAGTCACCAGAAACACATTAAAAAGTACCGGTACACTGAAGTTAGAAATAGTAATAAGAAGAGTGGTAATATCAAAATCAAAATTTTGGGGTAACCCTGCGTCTGACTTGATCGGCCCGAGATTTGAACCTCAGACCTCCCGCTCCAGAGCCGAACGTGTTACCGCTCGACCAACTTGGCCGGTAGGGTGGTAACATATATCTTATTGGTAATATAAAAATGTTATTTAGATAGATTAGATAGATAGTTATTTAGATAGACTAATGCAGATATAGATAGCGTTGTGATAGATAGAAGGTAAAATTGTATTCGAATTTAAAACTATTTGATCGTATTTCGTGAAGCTGTTGAATTTTGAGAAAAATGTCAAACAAGTTTTTAAGAATTTTTTCGAAGATGAATAGAGGCAAAGAAATGATAAGTCGCTACAACTTTCAGTAAGTCAGAAACATTATTTTTGCTAGTTTTCGAGCTAAAACAATTATCGTTTGACTAAGCCAGTGCCAACAACCAAACTAATAATCACGGCAAAAATTGAGAAATAATTTTTATAATCAAAATATTCAAATTCGAAAGAGTCACAGCTTACTTTTTCATATTTTTATCATTACGTTTGTTTCCTTTTATTTTGTTGTTTCGGTCTAGCCCAACCGAATTGATGCTGCCTTTTAATCGAATACGTCTGGACGTTATAGCTTCTTTGACAGAGTTCAAGTTTACGATCAAAACTTCTATTATTTTCCACTATAACAGTCATTTTTCTTGTCTTTAAGAAACAAAACTGATGAAGAAACACATTTTTTCATTTAGTATATGCAGATTGTACTTTATAGCAACCTAATTTAGCTAAGGGAAATACGGATGATTTAATGTACTGCGTTGATTTCTTTACTTGAATATTTTTCAGTCACATTAAAATTTGTTGTCATTTTTGTCCCTGCGAGCATGATTTTACGTCGTGCAAAAATGTTCAATTTAATTGATTAATTACTGTCAAATGCCATAGCAAGATCGAAAATACTTCGAACAAAATCAACAAAAAAATTTCCAAATTTACGGGTGCCAAAATCATTTAAATTAAAACAAATTTTTATTAATATCTCATTTGGACCGGAAAAAAAAAACAACAAAAAAACGACGGTCAACAGATCAAAATAAACCTAGCAGTGAATCAAACTAAACGTAACAGATACGGGTACTTAAAGTCTTGAGACTTGCGAATACCTTTCTAATACAAATGTTAAAGGTCAAGTAAATTTCAAAATGAAAATGTTATTGTGACGTCATATATTGTAGTTACCTTTCAATTCACGAGCTCGTTTTTGTTTCTCTCTTCTTCTTCGCTCTCTCGCAGAACTAACTCGGGTACGCGTCGGTGATTTTGACCTTTTTTCTTCCGATGATTTCAGAAAATTACTGCGAAAAATTGTTTTGAAAAAAAAAGAGCGACTATTACGTGGATGGCGATTTATATTACCGCGAAAAAAATTTGCAACAGTTTATTTTTCTCGGTATTTTTTTTGGACTAGATCCCTTTTTCAAAAACAACCAAAAACGGAAAACTAGACCTGTAAAAATGATCTGTTAATTCATATGCTCATAACTTCAAAACTCAATTGTTTTGTGACAAACATTGATAAAAACGTAAAGTATATTTTGTGAGGACGAGGGTGCACGCAGTGAAAGAAGCATACGGAACGCACAGCTTTTGTATTTTAGGCGAATCCCCTCTTCAGGCTAAAACAGTATTTTTTCAATTATGATAAAGTAAGTTTTTCCTGCTTATTTTTTTGGTATAAAAACAATGATTACACTTTAATAACAACTGTAAACGCACTGATTTCATGAAACAAAAAACTTAAAACACCTACTCGTCTAGGGAATCGCTCTGCTTTCCAGTTGCGGATTGATTGGATGTTGATTTCGGCTGAGAATCAGTATTCTGAAAACATAATATTACAAAATGTTAACTTTGCCGTAGGTGACGACACACTTGTGCACAACAGGAATACATTTCGCAACAATTAAACTTGAATCAAGTTTTCTTCTCACTCACAGAACTAAAAAGCCTCTCAATTATAACATGATGAAAAAAAGAAATCAACCTAGACCTAGCTCTACAAAACCTGGCTACTTAGCAAAAAGTACAAATATAAGCAGCACTTTACCATGCTAGAAAACAAGGATTTTTTAAAAAACGAGATTTTAAATTGAAAACGTACTGTTGGTCGATCTTACCAGTGAATACCAATTTACTTGTATCACATTATTTTCCTTACATGTTCCTAACAGTCCACCAAAAATCATTCAGGTAACAATCTTTCTAATAATAATATTTTTATTACGAGAATTAATGCTCTAATCCAGCGTTTCTCAACCTGGGGGTCGCGAAGGTGTTTTCAGGGGGTCGTAAGGTTATTTATAAAATGCTAGTATTTCTTTAATCGCAAAGAATTCTGAAATTTTCAAAATCTTTGCAGCGATCGCTTTTCAATTATATCGTAGCAAGTTGTCAACCGGTTGTAGGCCTACTATTGCAAGTATTTGTACAACACCACGTGCAGCTTAGTTGGAAAGCCAAATATGCTAAGTGGTACAATGAAATATCGCCATGTTTGAAAATTTGTCCCGTTTTATTAAAGAAGATGAAAAACTCGATGAATGTTTGAATACATTGACTACACAGCATCTTCAAGCTCTTAAAACAGTGTTAAAACGATATTTTGCTGAGCTTAAAGAACAAGAAGCCGCATTCGTATGAAATCCGTTCTCAACTGCTTTGAATGTCAGTGATATTCCCGATGAATTACAAGACCAATTTTATGATCATCAAAATCATTCGTCCGCACATGATGTTTTTCAGAAAATGGCACTCTCTCAGTCAGTAGCGGAGTCAGAGGGGAGGGGGGGCTACAGCCCCCCCTCCATTGGCATTTCGACCAAAATGCAGAATAAGACAAATACCACGCTTTTAGATCTTTTGAGACTGCTTTATGCACTGGAATGGATTAAAATAGTGATTTAAAACATCTTTTGAAACATATATTCAGGGTAGGGGGCTAATTTGTCAAAAATAAAACTCACAAATACATAAAAACTTTGAAAAATGAGAAAAATAAGCAACCAAATTTGATCGCTAGGGTAAAAATGCTAAGCATAGGTGTCATCAACAAATATACCATAAACTTAATTAGGAATAGAGGGGGGGCTATTCAGTATTAGTTAATTTCCAATCATTCCTCCCAAATATCTTTTCATTAGCCCTCTCCCTCCAAAATTTTTTCTCTATAAGCTGTAGACGAAATAGATTACTCGATGTGAATTTTATTGAACCACACGATTTTATAATTTACCAGCATCTAAATACGAGAATTAAAATTTTCCCATTAGCCACCTCCCAAATAACCCTTTTATGCAACCAGTATAATCATGTTTCCACTGCCAATTTCAATGCCATGTTTTAAAAGCATTATTTTTTTATCAATATAGCCCTAAAATTACGCTTGCATTGCGGTCAACAAACCAGATAAAGTGCTCGATGACGAATCTGAGCGAAATACTAACTAGTTACAGACCACCACAATTTATGGTGGACCATCACCACAACTACACTAGTTACAGACCACCACCACAAATTGTGGTGGTCTGTAACTAGTTAATAGCCATAAAATTTAGTTATTTTTGCAAAAAAAATGCAAAAATTTTGAGCGCTGGGGGCACCGCTCCTAGACCCCCGTGCTTCCGGCGGCTTCGCCCCCAGACTCCAAAACAGCCCCCCTAATGTGAATTTCTGGCTTCGCCCCTGCTCTCAGTTCTAGTGTGCTATGCGCGAATTTTACCCACAAGTATCCGAACTGCCTTTTCAAATATTACTTACATTTGCCACGACATACCTCGGCAAGAGCGGCTTTTCAGCTCTTGTACATATCAAAAACGAAAGCACGAAACCAAAGGAAAGTTGAAGATGATTTAAGATTGGCTTTATCGAGCACTAAACCACGCATTCCTAAATTGGCTTTGAGGTTGCAAAGTCTACCGTCGCACTAGCAGATGTAAAATTGATCAATTATTTGAAATTAAATATCTTTGAAGTGTTTTTTGTTGTAATTTCTATTCGCGTAAAAAGTAGAACAGGAAGGAGGTCGCTGGCTATGTAGAACTCTTAAAGAGGGGTCGTGAACCGCAAAAGGTTGAGAAACACTGCTCTAATCCATAGCAGAAAAACGCACAATTTCGACCACCTAAAGGCACTTTTAAAAACATTTTATTTGAAGTTGAAGCTCACTTGTTTTCTCGTAGAGCTTTCCGACGAACTAGATGATACAGAACCAGCCGACTTAACCCGAGTAGGTCTCGGTGAATCGTTACTGTCACCATCACCAATCTAAAAACAATCAGCAATGTAATGCTTTTTTCTTGACTAAACGTCTTTGCAACTTGCCTAGTGAAATAGTGAAGGATGAGGTCAACCACAGACTCAAGTTTGATTCCAACTTGGTGCTCGACACAACAAATGTACGTGGTTTGTTGCTTGAAGTCAGGGCAACTTGATAATAGGGCAGAAATTACAACTCCATGAATACACATTGTTCAGATCAAGATACAGTATATTCACAGGTGAACATCATAGTAATTAATTACTAATCACAATACTAACGCGACCAAATTTTACTAAAATACATTAAAAATTGGTGTGATGCTTCATGAGAATTTAGGCAAGAACTTTATCAGTGCAATGTAATGACATCCTACACTTACTATTTTCTTATCGGTGATTTGCGGGCTGGACCTTACGCTCTCCTCATTAGTACCGGAGGATCCTGATATACGCAGTTCCACAACAGCTTCAATGGCTTTGCTAACAGGAGATTTTTGCACTTCATCTATGTTCACATAAACGTTATCTTTTCCCGAATTAATGGAAGGTCGATCTTTCGGAATTTCATCGTACAAATGTTCTTTTTCGGAAATTTTGTCATATCTTTGGGCTTTCAAATTCTCTTTGGGTGGCTTAGCAATGCTAAGGTTCTTCGTTGGAATGTTGACATATGTAGGTTCATTCTTTCTGGCGCCAACTCCCTGCGGACTGTATTTGTTTATTCTTTGCCTGGATGACTCACTGGAGCGAGGCTTGGCAACAACTGGAATTTCTGATACCTGAAAAGATTGTTTCATTACTTTGAGTTGATGAAAATTAGAGTTTTCATAAGTTACAATTATATGAATAAAAAAGCATAGTTATTCATGCATAACAAGTGTCAAATAAATAGTAACCGTAAAAAAATTGGTTACTTCAAATGCAACTGAAACCAAAAAGATAAATTTCTTCTGCCTAGCCCTTAACACATTCAATACATTAGATTTGAAACCAAAATATATTTCATAGCGCCAGCACTGTAACGAAAATTATTGATCGTTGGTGTACTGGAATTTCAATTTAAAAAACTTACACCTTAAACATGTAATTAACTTGCAGCTGGATAGAAAAAAATTATGTTAGACCAGGAAAATAGAGAGACAGTTTAAAGAATCTCTTTGACCTGAAAGTTGCATCTACGCAACAGACTAACTAGCGAATTCCTATATCTTACGCAATCACTTAATTAGTTCCTTACTGGTGATTTCGGTTCGAAAACGGAATTGTTTGATTCTCTCGAGCTACACCTGCTCGCTACTGATGATGTCGACGTACGACGAGATGAAGACTCAACAGCTGACGCGCGTGATTTTCCCGACGTAGGACGCCTACAGATAAAGAAGCCTCGAGTGCAATCTTCAACCCAATGCTAATGTAAGAAGTAAACAATATGCTGTACCATAATTAATTTCAGGATGTTAATTCATACCAAACACTTCCTAAACATGATAGCCTCCAAAAGATATTGAGCAATTACAAGCTTTCGACACCTTTCATTACAGAAATATTTAAGATACGCTTTTGAAAGCGAGCATAGCTAATGCTGGGTATAGGTCATATCTTGTAGTTCAAGTTGTATTCTAGCATCTTGCACAGATACGAACGGAGTTGCATTCACAATAGTCTGTATCATGTAATGTACACCGAATTGGCAGAAAAGTTGTGAGTGTTCAACTCACCTTGATCTGCTGCTTTCATCGAGGAAAAGTTGGATGTGCTTTTTGATGAAGGAATTTCTCAAAATCCGATTCACACTCGGTCGCTTGTCGGCGTTCTGATGCAGCATACTCTTGATAAGGTCACACAATTCTGAACTATAGATGTCAGGCATTTTGGGCATCTAAAACAAACATATCACCATTTCTGAAATCTTCAACTGAAACTAAACTGCGGGTATACTATGATTGAATGAAACGCCAGCAACCTATTAACTTTTATGTTTTGCGGCTACAATAGATCCAGAAAAATTCACAAACTTTAGAAACAATGACCCATTAAAAACAATTTAATACTAATAACTTAAATACTGAAAAAGAAAGAGCAAAAACTTCAATAAAATTCTTATAATAACATGCTCTTACCTTTTCTTTGAGAATTTTGTAGACAAGAGAATTCATGTCTTTTGCATTAAAAGCATGTTTTAAAGTTGTCATTTCATACACGCAGCATCCCAGTGCCCACACATCAGACTTATGATTGTAAGGGCGATTTGAAAATAGCTCTGGACTCATATAGTATGGAGTACCAATCAATGTCGTGGCCATATCTCCGGCACCTTCAAGTACACGAGCAATGCCTAAATCTCCAACCTAAGTAGTTAGAAGGTATGTTCAACATATAGTATACAATACACCATTACCAATGTTCAATCTAAGTTTTCACGGTGTCGAAAAAGGTACTAAAGTATTCTGAAGTCTTTGCGAAAATGCCGTAACCTCAAAAAAGCCACCGATCCACCAAAATAACGATCTCCAAATAAAAAAAAAGGTCATCGCACCAGAAACCCGATACCCTCTGCGATCTATGACGCGATCTCCAAAAAAAGGAAAAAAAAGGTCATTGCGCCGGACACTCGAAATCAGAAAATGCCGAATTCGAAATCAAAATCAATTAACGGACTTGCGCCCACCTATGCACTATGCACTGCAGGACAATAAACAATCGCAAGTTTATAAGCCTTTTAATCAAAAACTGGACGATGTAAGTTCATATTCCACTAATAATGCAAGAGTCATACATAACACAGTTTACAAAGAAACACACACTATATTATACTTTAAGCATCATAGCTCTGTTTCAAATAATAATCAATGCAAATACAGAGTTGTAAACGGGCCGACTAGTTCAGGCCCGAACCCGAAAACTAATTTTAAGCCCAAATCATCCCTGAAAAAACACGAGTTGTGTTAGGTCAGAAAAATTTAGCAATGTTGCCGAGTTATTTTGATTTTATTTTTGTATACCCAAAACAAAAAGCACATCTCAGGCCCGATTTAAACCCGAAATTTT
Organism: Trididemnum nubilum; assembly: GCA_963965965.1. Lineage (NCBI taxonomy): Eukaryota > Metazoa > Chordata > Ascidiacea > Aplousobranchia > Didemnidae > Trididemnum > Trididemnum nubilum. Next base: position 12,406,980 of record OZ014482.1, on the reverse strand, counting down.
TGTGAACTTCAGGCCCGAACCCGACCCGACTTACAACTCTGTGCAAATAACTTCTAAAGGGATATTTTACTACTCTCAAATTTAACATGAAAAATTTTGGTGCATTAGTATTTTCAGGAAAATACATTCTTTACAGTTGAAGACCTTTTGAAAAGTGCACGTTAAACATGATAGGTGTAATATTCAAGGTTAAAAATAGGAGGTATATACAATATGCTAAATTTGGGTGTTGTACTTTATTACTTGAGCAATTTATAATTGTGATCTGGTACCATTAGGTAACTACTTAACCTTTATCATTTTTGTCTTTGTTAGAAAAATATTCTGTGTCTTTAAATCTCTGTGCAAAATGTGTTGTTGATGTAGATACTGTAGTGCCATGCATATTTGGATAAACCATCTCACAACTTGCACTTCTGATAAATGCTCATTACGTTCTCGCTGTTCTCGTAGTCTTTTGTATAAATCACCACCTTCAGCAAAGCTAAAACAAAAATTTAAGCCTATACCACACACAACTATAAATGCCAGCATATCCATACTTAACCATTTCATTCAATATCATACAATTTGTAGCACTTTATCGCCAGGCTCCAGCAAGCATTTGTATACAGAATTGAAAAAAAATTCTCATTTATTCTTCACTTTACATGCAAAAATTGCTGCATCTTTTTGTTCGTTGCATTATTTCGTGTTGTTTACAGGGACACCTGCAACTCAATCTTTACCAGTCTTAAAAATGCATAAACTATAACGAGTATATCATATTACTGGACTTACCCCATCACAATGTATAAATTGCCATCATCACTTTCAAATGACTCTTTGTACGAAACAATGTTTGGATGCTTTAATTTTGACAATAATTTTGCTTCTTGTTCTGCTGCTTTTCTTTCTCTTCTCGAAGCTTTTTGCAAAGCCATTTTCTTGACAACATACTAAAAAATATAAAGATGAATAATTATTAGATGAGTAATGTTATTAAAACAATTTTTTTTTTAAATTCGTACTTTCTAATGAAGGCGTTGTCTATTGGATGATTAAAGATTCTGAAAATTATTGTAAGTCTTTAACCAAAATGGGGGTATTTTTTAATGAAACAAATACAATGTATTTTTTGTTGACTTATTGATTACAATTCAGGGACGAGACTCAACCATCATTGAAATTTCAGATAAATTTTTTTGTTTGAGCAAAATTGATACAAACGTGTATACAGTATACATATAAACGTAATTACGTTCTAAAGCCTTAAGAGTGACAAAGACTTAAAGAGGTTCAAGTTAGTCTATTATTGTTTGAATACAATATACATACAATACCGCATTTTTTGGACCACAAGGCACTTTTAAAATACTAAAAATTTCAAAACACTGAAGGTGCGCCTTATATATGGATTAGGTCATACTCTTTTTCTCTTCACCATTTAATTTAGAGCTATTTTGAGCTTTTCACAGTTTTTAGAGCTGTTTAAGTTGCATTATATTCAGTGTGCTTATATTTTGAAGCACCATATATGCGAAAATAATAACACTAACAGTCATTCATTGATACTGCACCTAATACTCCTGTATGTCTAATAGTCTGAAAAATACAGCATATTGTTTCATGCTAACAAGCTGAATATCATACTAAAATGCATTAGTACAACAAAAAAATAAGAACTAATCAAACTTCAATCAAAGTGAGAATATTAGTTTATAGCCAGATTTTCAATCCCACATATGTTAGCTAATTTTAACCGAACCACAGTTAGCCTATACAAGATATATAAGATGTTTTTGTTTATAATCAACGTGAATTGTTTCACTGTATTACCTTATTTATCTTAAAAGAGCATTCAAGTCTAGTTTTCCACTGTTGACCAAAATGTTGGGAAAAGCCTAAAGTACATTCTCACCAAATTTAAACTTTCTATGTATTCCTGTTTTCAAGCTATTACAGCTCAAAACTAAGAATATTTTTCTAACTTCAGTGTTGCCATTTCAGATTTAGTCAGTGTTGTGACAGAAGATTAGCTTTTGGAAAGCTGGTTTACATTTACTTGAAAAGCAGCTAATTTACAATTTTGACCCTTTACTTCGCATTGACAACTCTGCTGCAAAACACTTATTGAGAATTACTAACAGGTAAAAACTTTTTGACATTTTGTTTCTAATTGGTAACCCTGAAAAAACTTGCAAGGGGAAAAAGTATTTCCAATAAGAAATCTAAACTGTTATATCACAGTAATGGAAGGTTGTAGAAATCTAAAATGTGGTAAAGTTAGTCTTCAAATCCTTCAAAATTTTGAGAGAGAAAACCCAGCAAAAACAACCTTCAACTTGAATGCCCTTTTAACACACCATGTAGGCTAAGCATGAGGTCTAGGCTCCGCTTTTTTGAGGATGCAAAAATGTAACTACGTTGGTCAGATTTTCATACTTGTTTTTTTTCTTTTTTGTTTTGAATTAAATGAACCTCTCCATAACTTCCTTTTCCAATTAACTTTACAATGGTGTAATCATTCAAGCTCATATTCTGTATTCCAGACTTATTGAATCACAGTAGCTAAGATTTAAGGTTAAAATACCTAATCTTTGACCACAACCTTACTAACTGTTTACAATTTTTATCGTTATGCTATTATACACAGATGAGATATTGTAGTATACAAGGATACAGCACCTTTAAAATAAAACAAATGTTATGAGTAGGTACTCAGGCACTGCCGTACCTGTGCTGACACTGCAACCAGGGATGTGGAAGTGGAAATTTTGGAATCGTTTCCACTTCCACCCTTAACGCTTTCGCTTCCATCGCTTCTGCTTCCACCACTTGATGACGTAATTTTTGCTTAAAATTTTTGATCTTGAAAGTTTTTGGCAAAAATTTTTTTCCAGAAAAGTCAAAATAAAATAGCTTTGTTATCATCATCTTAAATCATATAGAACTAATTTAAATAAATGTATTCAGTGGTTTGTCATTGCAAGGATCTGCACATGGGCATAGTCAGAATTTCAGATTTGGAGTGGCACTAAAAGCAAAAAGTTCATTCAATCACATGGTCGTTATGTTTCAGCTGATACAAATTTCTCTGAACGTTCATGTAGAAGTTTATAATAATGAGTGATTATTTGGGGTCTGGGGACAATTCAATTCAACTTATTTAGGCATGCGAAAAGACCACGTACAATAGGGTGTTGCAGCCACCCCATAAATTTGAAAGTTTTAACGTGGCAACTTCTACCTCAGCTCAAGTTGGAGGCTTTGCACAAAAACCTTTTTGGTCAAGTTTCGTAAAAATCTGTCAAGGATTAGGGGGCGCACAGTGACATCAAAATTTTAACAATTTAAAAAAAACACGTTTTTTTCATTTTGAACGTTTCTGGACTATAAGTCGAACCTGTGATCACTTTTGATCATTTCTACTGTTTTGGGAATTGTTGTTTAGCACATAGCCAGCAAGAGATTTCTTAAATCAAAGTTATCAAAAGTTGCATTATAGACCTACTGCCACAAGCATAATTAATACCACATTATTGCATATTTTTCTACTTTAATGATTAGGTTCATATCTGGCTCTAATTTTAAACTGAAAGCGCTCATTATTGTGTTTTACCCAATGTCATTCTTTTTTTTATTCTAGACAGCTGTGTTAACAAAAAGCATCTTATTGACAAGCTGTCATAATTATTGCTTCTTTTCTTTGACAGCCACAGTTTTCCCCATGTTCTTGATACAGGTTTTTCAATCAGATATCATGCTATGCAAAAATGTTTTTTCTTCTTCATTTTTCGATCATGTAAAGGCGTTTGTTTGATGACCAAAATTTCATTGTTGTGTTCAATTTTTTTCAATGTTTGAGAAATCTTGAAAATATGGCAAAGGTTTTTTCGCATGCTTTGTCGATCTCAAAAAAGTATAATATGATTGCCTTTCTAACTTTAGAGGGTTCTGCAGGAGAATGGCGTTGATGGTAAGTTGTTACATGTTATTAAGGCATTCTATGGTGCCAACTGGAGTTTTGTGGTTGGGTAAATGGCAAGCAATCAAAGCTTTCCATATAGGCGTTGAACTACGATATGGGTGCATTTTGTTTCTTCTCTTTTTCATTTGTTACATGAATTGGATCGACAAATGCAACCAAGCTGAGTTTGCTACGATAGGAAATTGAAAAATCAGTTGCCTGCTATATGCTGATGATTTGGTTCTGCTTTAACAGAATCTGGCCTTCAGCACACATTAAATAGGTTAGCAGCTGCATATGACACTGCATGAACAATAATAAGTACGATCAAAACTACATGTTCCAAGAAACCCTAATCAGTGCTTCTTGCAACTGCATGGAGTGACACAGAAACATATATACAAGTTCAAGTACCTTGGGGTTGCATTCACGAGTGACGGAAGGCAAGACGAAGAATTAGATATCCGAATTGGCAAGGTAATTGCAATAATAAAAACTCTGCACTATTCAGTTGTTGTGAGGCAAGAATTGTCCAAAAAAAGCAAAGCTCTCACTTTTCAAAACAACCTTTGTCCCTTCTCACATGCTCTATCTCTGTATGGTCATGAAAATTCGGTTAAGACTACAAGGGTGCGATTGCAAGTGCAAGCGTCCAAAATAAGACTGCCGTGATTTGGTAAAAGGCAATAACTCCAAAATTTTCAATTTGCGTTTTTTTGCATTTTTTGAACGTTTATACCCGTCTGCATCTTGTGTCCGATTTTCAAGTCTGAACTCCTTACCAATCTATAGATATTAACGATGGAAAAAAGGCGTAACTCCACTTTGTACAAAAAGCGAGTAAAATTTGTGAAAGTTTGATTGTAAAACATTTTAACTCCTATTGTGATTGTTCGCTACTGTTTTATCACACACGAAACAATGAGTTTTCTCAAATTACATATTAGAAAACTAAAATGGCTGATTTTGCAAACTCGGCTGCTTGCAATGAGCTGGGCATAGTGCAGAGGACATTAAAGTTTTTAGAACCGGCCAGTTGGTCGAGCGGTAACGCGTTCGTCTCTGGAGCGGGAGGTTTGAGGATCAAATCTCGAACCGGTCAAATCGAACACAGTGTTGCCAACGGCTCTCCACCGCTGCTAACATTTCTCCAAAAGGAGCTGTGTTGCCCGGGCGCAATGACGCGGAGATGGGCCTCGCAAATTCGCTACACGCTTCGGAGTAATACAGCGAGTATAATGGCAGATTAGATTTATTTGATTTGATTTAGATTAAACAGAATAAAAATGCAGAGTTTATTACACCATGTGAAGTAGTAAGAAACTGTAAAAGGGATTATAATGGTGAGTGCAGAAAAAAAAGTGCAGAAGATTTAAACGGATGGGTTAAGTTAGTGATACCATGGTGATACCGTACGGTATTTAACATTGAATAGAGCTTAGCTCTAGATCGTTGTAGAGGAGAAAAGTTACCTTCGAAGCTTAGGATATACCGGTACCCAGCACCAGCGCTGTAAAATGTTGGATAGGGGAATGCAATTGGGGCATTACCCAGATGCATTCTGGGACTAAAAAATCTTAACTTCAAAACCTCCGTCAATCCCATCCGAATCGATGGCGAAGACCAAGGTATAAAAAAGATCTTCGCATCCCATTTACTGCAGAAGTTTTTCTATCCAAATTGGAGGATGATGACCAAAAAAAAGGTCTTTAGTTTATTTCAACCATTATCTTTCGCCAAGACCGGCCAGTTGGTCGAGCGGTAACGCGTTCGTCTCTGGAGGGGGAGGTCTGAGGTTCAAATCTCGGGCCGGTCAAATCAGACACAGGTTGCCAACGGCTCGCCACCCCTGCAACATTTCTTCGAAAGATCGAGTTGTGTTGACTGGGCGCAATGACGTGGAGATGGGTCCCGCAAACTCGTTACACGCTTCGGCGTAATACAGCGAGTATAATGAAAGATTTGATTTTTGATTTAATTGATCTTTCGCCAAGTTAAACAGATACATAGGGCGGTCTCGACGTACATGGTGGTGGGATTTTGAAGGGGGTGCTAATTCTCGATGGAGAACCGGTACATTTCCTTCAAAGATTTAGGCCGTAGTACCGGTAATGGCTATATTCTAATTCAGTGTAATTTCTTTTTTTCTGATACCACTAAACTAAGTCAGCGTTTTTTTACAATGATGTGCTTTTTGAAAGGGTATAGTCCAAACTGAACCATTAGAAAGGATTGATTGAGGAGTGAATCAATATAAAAAGAGAACTTGTCTGCTAATACGACTCGTACCTTAGGTTGTATGGTGAAGACGATTATACTACCAGAAAAATAGTTTTATGCAAATATTAAAAAAAATAAACAGTTTCAAGCACTTGATGAGGCTTCATTCCTGGACTAGCTTGTGATATATACAGGCACATCATTTTGCTTTGGTGAAGTCCCAAGCAAAAAGTAAATATAAAAAGTTTGGATTTTATTCATAAGTCATGATTTTGTCGTTGTTGTTGAAACCTGCTAGTGAAAGTTATTAAAACGAACCAGTACACTTGATTTAACACCGTGCTTGTTTTTTGTTTAGTGTTTTCCGGTTGCAGTTTTCGCATTGTTGTTGAGTTTGCGTTTAAACATTTTTTGTGTGTCATTGCGTATTTGCAGTGATAGCAAATTCAAAGCTCCAAAGGCAATAAAACTTTGTAGCGTTAGTGATTTTGCATTTTTAATGAATATAAAAAAAACTCGAAAGCTTCAAATAAACCTTTTTTCTGACAAACTATGAACGGAATGGCTAAATATACGCTATTTTTTTACTTTTTGAGACATCATCAATGACATCACACTGACGCAATTACCAACATCACACTTGAGCCCTGCCTGTTTAGTTTTCAAACGTTTGATTGAAATTTACGTAATGAACGTACAGTAGAACCTGTAGTTTGGGTTAATCAACTTATACATTGTACGGTGGTAACGCGATACGCCGGGGTACCGATTTGCTGTTGGAAAAACTAAAAATCCGCTCGTTCGTTCACAATTTTACGCACAGCAGACCGAGCTAAGTTTTCTAGTCCACGCTTGGTGTACAATCGAAAGTATGCTGGCGTGCATAGGCGTAGCCAGGATTTTTGATTGGGGAGGGGCCCAAACCACAAATCACATGCAATGACGTCATCAGAAATTTTCAAAAGAGAAACTTTTTGTGAGTACAAAGATATTGCAGAATGGAAGATCTAAAGCCGTGGTTTATAGGCACTTAACCAGGATTTTGCTAAAGTGAGAGGGCGTAAACAAAGTTAAAAAGCATAAATGTCTTAATTGGGAGACGTGTTGAGCATGTAACTCAAACGTATCGCAGCCGTTGGGCGATTTTTGTACTGTTTTGGAAAAAAAAGCTATTTTAATGCCATTGAATCATATTTAGCACGTGTTCATAGTCATTTAAAAGGACTAGATTTTCAACATTTGAAAGCCAATTGAAAAAATTAAATTGCTAAATCCTCCTTTTACTTGCAATTTAAGTCCAAAACACGTGTAAAATCTTGCATTTTGGTGTTAAATTATAATTGTAAGTGATTTGGCGCATGTAGGTGGAAGTAAAGTACGTGTATTGCCTACTGCAATATTTTGGTAAGTAATAATCCACTCGAAGATTTTTCTTCCGCGATTTTTGCTTTTTCATGAAATTAACCAGTTATAGGAGTACATGTACGGCCAAAGGGCCCAGGTCCCCTCAATTGAAATTCAATAATTTGTTCAATGAGCATTTCCCCTGCTGATTTTTTTAGGTACCGTATTTCGTGCGTAAAACTGGCGAGGTAAAGGTGAATTGTTATTGAAAAATGGAACAATAGATGGTTACTCTTACTAACCTTGTTTTTCCCGGACCGGATTTACATTCTCTATTTAACATTAAATAGAGCCTAGCTCTAGCTTGTTGGAGAGTTTCTAAATTTATAGTCGTTTTGTGAAATTGCATCAGCTGCTAATAGCAGGGTTTCAAAAGTGATTAGCCACGACCTAAGAAGTTTAGGCCATGACTTTGAGGCCCTTCTTTCTGAATGTACCAGGAATAATTTGCGGTTTGTGTCAGTTGTACTTTTCCACCCACATATTATGGGCAAGCATTAAGTATTTTGTCTGCTTAGTAGTATTAAATATTTTTTGCATTGTTCGTATAGGAGCGAGCATTGGCTTTACTTCAAGTTGGCTATGCCGTGAGCCGAAGACTTTTTTGTCTTTGCCATAAATTAAAACGTTATATGTTATCACCGGTCTGAGCAACTCGTCTGTCTACGGAGTACGGACCCATCAGGCCCCAGCAATGAGCCTATACTGCAAAGCGTGGCGAGCGAGTATATACTGTATTTGTAAATCAAAATAATGAGCCCTTTTATCATTTTCATTGTCACGCTATATATTATTATTATTTACTAACTGAGGTAATAATTTGAGGACAAACTTTGCTTAGTTTTACGTTGGCTTACAAGTAACATGCGCTTGCAATTTACGCAAGAAAATTCAAAACTGAAAAAATCAAAGCATAAAAAATTGCGGCCAAGGTTTCTTAATAATTGACTTTCAAGTGTTTTTACATTAAAGCCCGGTCTACATTGTGCGTACAAGCGTTAGTGTAAGGTAGTATTTTTTGCTTGTTTTAAACAACGTGTAGATTGTACGCTGGTAATGCGGCACGCCTGGGTACAAATTTTCTGTCTGAAAAAGCTAAAAATACGCCCGTTTGTTCATGATTTTACGCACAGTAGACCGGGTTAAGTTCTGGTCTACGCTTGGCGCCCAATCGCAACAGACGAGCATATCCATCATTTGTTTTGCACCAAATATAAAGGTTCGCTTGCACGTTCATAATTTTAAACTATTTTTAGATCGTTTTAGTTATTTTTATTGTATTTTTATATTATTTTTGGCTATTTTCGAATAAAAAAAGGTTTTCTTTCTACACATTGGCTTTCAAGAAACGGTTATCCTAATAAGTGACGTCATCAATGACATCATCTTGACGTAATTACATCAAACAGGAAACACTGACTTACGAGCATTCAACTTTGTAATCTTGTAGAATGCGAAAGTTGAAAAATTCAATTGAGACAATACGAGACAATAGAGACAGTGACGTAATACAACAAGAATTTTCAATAAGTGGACAAAAAAAGGGAATAAGTTCATTTGCGGGCGAACGGAACAAAATTTTTGAGTTTTGTTTTTTGTATAAAAATTCTGTGACCAATCTATGCTTTCTGACAAAAAATCAAAAAAAATTACAATCAGGAACATTATTTAAATTAATCAAACACTAAATGCCGATTTTCTCGAAAAGTTAGAAATGGTGGTTATTACCTTTTACCATATCACGGCAGAAGATTTCTCAAAAAAATCAAAGCAGTTACATTATCGACAAGGTGCACATCTCTTGAGATTTGAAAATCTCTAAAGCCGCTACTTCTCCAAATCGAAAGATCTCAGCTTAGATGATTTGGCCATGTAAGCAGAAGGCCTCAGGAAAAACTTCCAAACAAGCTTTACTTGCCAAAGCAAATGGGAAAAAAAACGGTTGGACAACCTAGAACTACTGTAGATGAATCAATATTACATTGAGGATCTTGGTTGGAATTGCTTGGGACTTCACCCAAGCAAAATAATGGGGATGATGGAAGACTGTGAAGTGTGGTAGCTTAATCTCCAGCTGCTGCCCCTGCAACCCTCACGGCAAAAAGGGCAATAATTTTTAATAAACAAATTGTTGGAATTCCAGCTTCGTGGTGGGAAAACATGTGCTTTTGATAGTATTGTTATCAGGTCTACAAATAGTTCCTGGCAGCCAACTGCAAAAATTTACAGATATAGTAATGGTATATTGCAAGTAGATTTACTAATGTTCATGTTTTATAGAGCCTATACTAAGTAAATTGCACTAAACTCCGTATCTTACACAGCAAAACATAACAAATATGGTTTTAGTAAGCTGCTACTGTAACTTTAGTTAAGTTAGAACAGCAGTTTAATATATTTCAATAACTACGCCAAATGCATAGCCTGCACCGTCATTCTTTAATAAAGTAACATTGTAGGCTATGTTTCACTCTGTTTTACACAGCCAGCCAAAATAGATACTGTAAGTCTAACTCAAATAGAGTTTCTGTTGTAGTTTCCCAACACAGAAACGTGATCAATTTTGACCACTATTAATTATGAAAAAAACAAACAAAAAACATAAATGTAAACAGTTTTGGAAGTTGTGGTGAAGGTTTTTTGAATGTATAAGATCAAAAGTTAATGTTCAATTTTGCAATGACTCATTAGTAACAAAGATTTCACATAGCACCATCTAGCGGCATAAAATAAAACAAATATTAAATCCTAGGTAAAAAAGGTCTTTGTGCGACCCCTACACCTCAATTTTTTTTTTCTCAAACTTTGTATTCTTGGATTTTCTTTGGCAACCTCCTATTTTGAAGAAGGTAGAAAAAAATTCGAAGAGGTCGGGGCAACTGCAACACCCTAACGTACAGTCATGAAGGTCTGCAGCCATAATAAAACTGAAAGAAAAAAAAAAAGCTTCTAACTGTCAACACAAAAAACGTCACTACAAAACTAAAAAATAAATAAAAAACTTTAAAAAACTTAAAAACTGTCAACGAAACAACACACCAAAAGACAGATTTCAAAGTGCTCAAGATAATAACTTATTCAATCTTTACTTGATTATAATTTGGAAGCCCTGGGACTAAGCTTCCACATTTCAAGAATTTTGTTTTTTTTGACAACTTGCTTGTGCATGTGGTTTGCTCAAAAATTTTGCGAGCAACGTGCATTTTTAGAACAGCAAAATAAAAAACATTGCAAGAATTATGCAGTTATACACAATAACATATTAGAATATTCGTGTTGCAAATGGTACTAAGCAATAGTTAAGACAAGCATTATAACATCATGTTTAAAAGTCACACAATATTAAAGTTTGTTCAAGAGATGTTATGATACTCTCCTTTGTTTGCTTTTCAAGAATAGCCTACATTATTGCCGAGAAAGAAATTAAAATGTTGGAAATGGAAACTTTGTTTATGTTGGTGAATGCTGTTTTATACGAGTATGGCACTAGATTTTCTTTATATGAGTATCTAAAGTATTTTTCAGAAAATTTAATTTTTTTAGGACTAAAATCCTGTAGAGAACTTTTAAACACTAATAATTCTAAGGAAGGCTTTATTTCACCGGAAATTTTTATCTAGTTTTTTATTAATTCTGACTCTAATCCAACCCAAACTCAAATACTTATTCAAAAACTATTCCCAAATCGAACTCTAACCCAAACCCTAATCTTAACCCCCTAAAAAAGCAAATGAAAAAAGCGCGGATGAATATTTCTCATTTTCATTTTATTCTCTTTAACTTGAAAATTTTCGGTGAAATAGTCACTACCTAATTCTTATTAAAATGAGTTGTTCATTTTTGATTTGATAAAGGTGCGGGCAGCCCGTTTGAAAATGTTTCTTCGCAAATGATGATTGATCAAACATTCACCTTTCGTGTTACATTTTTTTACAAAATTGCACTACATTCAAGTTTTGACATTCGATATGAATGGCTAAAGTGCAAGCTGGAAGCGGTATCCTTTTACCGTTTCCAGTTCCAGCTTCTGCTTCCACTAAAATCTGGCACTTCCACGCTTCTACATTTCTGACTGCAACAGTGCAATTACATTTATTGTTTTACTAAATAACAATCATTACCAATGATCTAGTCACAAAGTGACTTCGTCGCAGTGATTTCGCTTCAAAGTACGGTAAGAGTTAGGGTAAGACTGCTCTGGAGATAGTGGCAGTGGCTATTTTGCCTCTAGAAGCAAAATAGCCACATGCAATTTTGGCACTGGGGGCAAAATAGCCATGACTATTTTGCCTCCAGTCCCAAAATAGCCTTAACCCTAACTCAAACCTCACCCCTTACCTAACTTTAACCTTAACCCTAACAGAGGGAAAATGCTATTCAATCCTGTAGAAACAAAATAGACACTTGGCAGTGGCTATTTCGCTGAATGACCAAAAACAAATACTGGTATTATTACAGTAGCCAATTTGCTGAAAATGACTAAAAAAATTACACTAGTCAGGTAGTAAGGTTGTTATGAATTCATGAACAAAAAATATCATTTGAATAATAATGAAAAAAATTAATTTTAAAATGACCAAAAAATTACATTGCACCTACCGTACCAGTACTGTGTAGCATTTGGATATTTGACCAAAATTTTTGACCAAAAAACTAAGGAAGTGTCAAAATCACCAGTCCGGTTTCAGACATCAAATCGCTGGAGCACTGGCAGCGTATTATTATATTGCTTTTTTCTCATTGATTCGATTTAAATACGGCACTTTGACTCATCAAATGCGAAGCCCAGATAGTGGTAAGCACGCTTGGCTGCCGACTAGTGTTCCCTATAAGCGCAAAAAAGTGCGAAATTTTTTCCGACATTTTCGCACTGAAATTTAGGGAATTTCGGCGTTTTTTCTCCCGCCAAAAACCGGCGTTTTTGTTCCCGCCAAAAACCGTAGACAGCTGCGATTCACGGCGCCTCGCTCTGGTATGTCGCACAAATCGCAGAGAAAAGTTGCAGAATTCAGACGAAGGACCTTTTTTTTTGTTTTCTTTGTGGAGATCAACATAAAATCAGAGTAAAAGATGCCTCCATGGGTGCGATTACCTTTTTTTTTTTTTGGAGATCACATTGAAAGCGGACAAAAGTGATGAGAAAATTTTCGGCATTTTCAGATTGAATTTAGAATGTTTGCACTATTTGCGGCATTTTTGCAGGAGGTGAAAACTTAGAGGGAACACTGCTGCCGACCCAAGGGTTGGGGTATTGATTCGTGCTGGACACGCTTGGCAAATATACCGGTAGCGCTAGAGAATAACTTCACTCCATAGTTCTTTTTTTTCCTCTAAAACCTTACGATTACAGTTAGGGTTTGGGCAGTGATGCCAGCTTGAGAGATACTAAATCGAAAAGCAAAATGAAACAACTGACGATGCCGCTGCACCAGCTATTAGATGTTGGAAACTGGGCCGGCGCAGCAGACACTGCCAAAAAATAAACCTAGCAAGTATTCAAGTGTAACAGCAATTCTCTAATCACTGGCATACGGTACCATACCAGATACCAGTACAATGATCTACCATACCTCTTCATGTAACAGTGCAGAGAGTAAGACTATGATTTGGGTTAGGCCAACAGCCACAGTAGCCTAGTTCAGTACCGTAGGCTACTGGTAGGCTTCAATTTTTGAGTTTATGGCTTCAGGTTATATACTTAGGCGATTAAACTAAGCTAAGACTTGTTCTAATGTTTAACTTACCGGTACTGGTACAACTTGAGTTAGCCAACCATCTCAAATCAGACTAAAAAAAAACTTTTGACTGTTACTTAGACATACCGGTCTAGGCTACTGCACGTACAGGCTAACATGCAAAGGCTTATATACTAATTACTTAGGTAGTCTACTGCACACTCCAGACAACATGGTACAACAGCACAGGGTGTCATTAAGAATAAAATGTCCACTTTTATTCAGAAGCTTTGCAACCTGTGTATGTATGAGAGCACAAGCACTCTCGTCTCATTTCTGCACTCATTAGGGTTAAGGCTACAGTAGATTTTGGGGAATAGCTTAAGCCTTTAAGGCTAGGGTTAGATTTTGGGGAATAGCTTAGGACTAGGGTCGCAGAGCTTTCGAAAAAAAGCGGACGGCCTACAGGGTGCTTAATCATTTAATCCTTTGTTTAACAGTTTAACTTTAATGACAACCAACAGCATCTCTGATTTTTGCAGTTTGAAAGTTTGCAATGAAAGACTTAAGTTTTAAACTTTGTAAAAATCCGGAAAACCTCAAGGTCCTCCTCGACATCGCCTGCAATAACTCAACACAGATACCAATGCCGTGCTCTCTTAACTTATGTCGGCACGCCAATACATCCTATACCGTAGAAACGCAGACTGCTATTATACCCCTACACAGTAATTAGCAACACTAAAAGAATTTTGAAAATATCACAACAAATCCGTGCATTTGGGAATGGATTGGATTTAAATTTCAGGATTGTTTTAACGTAGTTGTTATGTGAATATAACGACTATGGTTTTAACTTGTTTTTTGAGAATTTGTTTTTCGCATAACTTATATTCTTGAGAAATTTTTTTTGCACAACATTGAAAACAATCCATAAAATTTAAGCTTGATTATTACTGTTTTCCATGGATTACTGCACTTAATTCACTACATGCATTCACTGCTAAAGATTTTGTTTTCCAAGTAAAATCTTTCATAAATTGTTCTGTTTAGAGAGTCGGTTTAGTAATCGAAAGGTTGCTACTTTCGGTCAGTGCTGCAACTAGAGCGTTGTTCTAGGGGGAGGCAAACTTTCTTTCAGAGTGGCCAAAAATTGCTGCCTTTTTCTACAATATGAGCATGCAGGGCCATAGGCAGTGGCGGATCTAGAAAATTTTGGTGGAGGGGGATTTTAAGCAAAAAACCTCAAAAATTCGGATGTCTTCACCGAAATTCTTTTTCGCCCAAAATCAAGTGGTCTCCAAAAAAAAAAAAAAAAAAAACAAAGGTCTTCACCGAAATTCAGAGTGATTTTTCGGCCGAAATCGGAAATTCAAACGTTTTTTTCGCCCAAAATCAGGTATGGTCTCCAAAAAAAAAAAAAAAAAAAGGTCTTCACCAAAATTGAGACTAATTTTTCGGCCGAAATCGTTAGGTTTAGGCTGGTGGGGAGGGATGCATCCCGAAATGGAGCCTAATTTTTTGAAATAGAGGCTGATTTTTTGGCCGAAATCGTTACTTTTAGGCTGGTGGGGGGGGATGCATCCCCCCATCCCCCCCTAAATCCGCCACTGGCCATAGGCGTAGCCAGAATTTATAATTGAAGGGGGGGGGGTGCAAACCACGTCATCAGAAAATTTTCGAAAGAAAATTTTCGGGGGGGGGCAATGACTTCATCAGAAATTTTAGAAAGAAGAACTTTTTGTGGGACAAAGATATTGTAGATCAGAAGATCAGAAGCCTTGGCCTGTATTTGGCACATAACCAGGTTTAAAAGAGAGAGGGCTTAAACCGCCCAAAAAAGCATAAATATGTACAATAAGAGACATATTGAGCAAACTATAGTGTAACTCAAAAGTATCACAGACGGGGTCTGGGGGCGGATCCCCCAGCAGCCGGAAACTAGGAAGTCTGGGTAATTTCTTTTAAGTTTTTGGGAAAACTAGCTTTTCTACTGCCATTGGATCACAATTTGTACGTGTTTAGAGCCATTTCAAAGAACTAGACTTAAATATTTGAAAGCCAATTGAAAACATTAAATTGTTCAATCCTACTTTAACTTACAAGATAAGTCCAAACACGATTAAAATCTTGCATTTTGAAGATAATTTTCTGATTTGCCTTGGTAGGGGAAAAAAGGTACCTTGCTTTATGCAATATTTTAGTAGTAGACCGAAATAATAATCCACTCAAAGATTTTCCTTAGAGATTTTCGTTTTGTCATAAAAATAAGTTAAATAACCAGCTACAGAGTTCATATACAACCAGGAGGCCCAGGCTCCCTCAGTTCAAATTTATTAATTTGTTCAAAGAGCATTCCCCCTAGCTATTTTTTTTCAAAATTATTTTGTCGCGTGACGAATGGCGACGTGGAGGTGGATTGTTATTTAAAAGTGATACCGGTGCAATAGATGGTTACGCCTACTAACCATGTTATTGCGCGGGCCGGGTTTAAATTGCGCAGAGCCCCAAGCACTTTGAGATATTCGCAAAATTTTTCTGTCAATTACAGGTAAAGACCAAATTAAAAGTCTCACCATCTGAAAGCGGGGCCCCAAGCTGGTACCGTGCCATTTTATGGTAAATCCTGCCCTAGTTATACCATTACGTTCACAAAAGTGTTAGATAAGGGCCTGAAATTGCAGATCTTAGAAAAGAAAGACTCTCAATTTATTTTGGGTTTTACATACATATATTTCAATTGGTTGGCAAAAACTGAAATGAGGGGGCGGCTGGTCGTCAATATTGTTGTAAGCGAAAAATACTAGAAGCTGTAAAAACATTAGGCATTTTTGTCACATTTTTGTCATTGGTCACTTTTCAATGGGGGAGGGAAGTCGAGCTTTCTGCCCTCCCTTGTAACGCCTATGTTCTGGGCAGTTTTGTTTTGGAAATTCAAAGCTTTTAGCAACCTCTGAAGCTGAGTTCAATTCATCGATTGGTGCTGGTATGGGTTCGGAACCAACCGGGACGAAAGCTGTCGTTATTTGTGCATTTCGAAAATAAATTCAAGTTTGAACGTGAAGGAGCCAGAAGGTTGAGATAAACAGGGGCACCAGTAGCATTTGCTGATAAAGAAGTGAAAGGAGTATTGGTAGCTTCAAAGGGAGCAGGATTCGGACTAGGGTAAGGGTCTCTTCTACTTCTCATGACAAACCTATCCATCGCTATCAGAGGTGGAGTCGAGGACACAAGGCTCGAGGCCAAGGCCAAGGACACAAAAAAAATCCGAGGCCAAGGCCAAGGACAGCCTTTCCGAGGACAGACACTCTCGAGGCCAAGGACAGGAATGCTCGAGGCCAAGGCCAAGGACCAAGGACACAAAGCGCAAGTGCTCTCCAAAAAAAAAAAAAAAAAGGTCTTCACAAAAATTTTTCAGGCGATCTCCAAAAAAAAAAAAAAAAAAAAAAAAAGGTCTTCACAAAAATTTTTCAGGCGATCTCCAAAAAAAAAAAAAAGGTCTTCACAAAAATTTTTCAAGCGGTCTTCACTAAAAAACGTTTTCCAAAAAATTTTTCAAGCGATACACAAAATTTTAACATTCCAAAAAATCGTGCTGTACTCGAGCCGAGGACAGGCCAATTTTCGAGGACTTGAGGCCTCGAGGCCAAGGCCAAGGACTTGACCTTCGAGGCCAAGGCCAAGGCCAAGGACTGCAAAATGTGTTCTCGAGGACGTCCTCGAGGCCAAGGACGTCCTCGAGGACTCCACCTCTGATCAGGGGCGTATTCTCCATAGGTGCGGAGTGTGCGGCGCACGCCCTGTGAAATTACACTCACAAAAAATTATTTATTTAAAACTTTTGTTACATCGATTTAATGTTAGAAACATTTCTGCCAGCGCAACACAATCCAATGCTTTTTTTCTTTCACGAAACTACTGGAGTATAACGAAACCGTTCGATTCGTTCAAGAAACTTTGCGCACCTGAGCCATGCTATACCTTGCCGTGTATTTTGTAGCGGACGGTGACGATGCCTTTTTCGTCAAAAATCCACGCATTTTAAATGATCGGCTCGTGCGCTTGGAAAAGAGCACGAGACAAGGTGTGACGCCAAATAAATGCGTGCAATGCGTGCAAAAAGAACAAGACCATGAAATTGACAGCAACTTCCGTTTTGCTAATCGCTATAGTTTTGAATGTACATTCAAATCAATAAAATAGTTCAAAATTATTTCTAAAATCTTGATGGAAAATCGTGCAGACAGCATAATAATCAAACAGCCGTTTCCAAGCAAAAGCTTTAGTGAAAAATTAGGTATGCGTCTCTATCAAAACTTGACTTTTTCCAACTACAATGGCCTGCTAAATATGGTGAATATAAAGCAAATTTCCAAAAGATTTGTTAAACAAAGTACAAACAATTTGCCGACCTCTGTTTGATTGTATTCGCTTAGAAAACGAACTTTATGTGCTTTACCGCTCCAACGATTTTGTTAGAAAACATGCACATGAGCTAATCACTTTCATAAAATCTGTGAACCCCAACCTGGATTTTCAGAAGTGTATAAGCTTCGTCAATTGATATGTACTATTCCGAGTAACACAGCTTCTGCTGAAAGAAAATTTTCCGCTTTGAAGCGAATAAGCTCATGCTTTCGGTGTAGTCAACATCAAGAACGTGTTAGTGGACTAAGTGAGGCGAAAACCATTTCACTTTTGCTTTGTTGTTGTTTTTTTAAATCAATATTTTTGGCCGCAAAAGTGTTGACAGAATATAAACGGTGACAAACTCCAACCCGCTCTTAGTGTACAATGAGCCAAGTATAAACTCTTAAGCTGAATGTCTCCTAATCTGTGAACTATATGCGTCATTTCCATAATGGGTTTGTTACTTTGTTAGTTCTTTATTTAATTGTTTAGTTTTTGACGCTTCTAAATTTTTAACCGCAAGCTAGGCGACATCTAGCTGTTACATTTGCATTTTAACTTTGCCGGTGGGTGTCACTTCTGCGTGACGTATATGTATTGTCGTCAAATTTTGTATCGAAAATTAGTTTGAACAGAAAATGACTTTTTTGCGATATTTATTGGGAAAATAACTGGTTTACTTAAACTGAAGTGTCAGCGCACACCCTGAAAAAATGCTCACCGTACGCCACTGCCTCTGATCGCTATCACTACCAAATAAGACTCAACAATACGGAGTGTACAACAGTTACTCAACAATTTTGGGCCAAGGTGAAAGCAACCACGTGCACTCATTGCTAATGCCAGCGTGCTACCGCAAACGTCAAATTTTTGATTGTAAAATATTTGCTATTGCATCACAACAAAATTTTGCAATATTGTTCAAAGATTTTACTACCTAAACAATTGGTAGTTTATCAGCGAAATCGAGCAAGGATTGCATATATGCAATATGGATACCGGGTAGGCTACCATCGCAATCAATGTACCGCTTATAAAAGTGTAGCAAAACGTAATATTTCGCATCAATTCAAATTTTTAACTTACCAATATTTTCTCCTATAGTCGCTTTTGGGGTTTGGGGGGGGCGAAATTTTTGTTTAGGGTGGCGCCGCCCCCCTTCCCCCCTTAGTTGCGACCCTGCTTTCGGTTCGATTCCCATTTTCCAAAATGGAAATGCGTCGTGGTGCCCTTTAGGTGAATTTACACAGTATCCGTTTTTTGTCCGTTTTTTACGTTTTTGCTTCTTGAAAAAGGATGCGCTTTTTTATCCGCATTTTTATAAGTCCATATCTGCACTAAGCAGACTGTTGTATATAGATAAAAATTTTGTTCAAAAATTTTGTGTATGAACGATAAGAGCGATATTTTAAAATAGAGCTGTAACCCTTTGTAAAAGAATTTTGGGGAAAACTTTTGTCCAGTATGTGACTGTCTGGTTAGTGCGGTTATGGACTTATAAAAATGCGGATGAAAAAGGGCATACGTTTTCAAGAAGAAGCAAAAACGTAAAAAAACGGACGAAAACGGACGAAAAACGGATACTGGAAAAATTCACCTTTAGGAAGGAGTCGTCACTAAACTTTTACTTCCCACTGGGGCTAAGCAGTAAATCTATAATGGCAACTCAGTCTGAGGAAAAACTTGCAAACAACAAAACCAAAAAAGGATTCTCTATTTGGTCATGACATGGTGCGAGTAGAAAGAGAAAGCAGAAATCCTGGTTAATACGTAAAACTGAATGAATCTGATTT
The DNA here is from genome assembly GCA_963965965.1 of Trididemnum nubilum. NCBI lineage: Eukaryota > Metazoa > Chordata > Ascidiacea > Aplousobranchia > Didemnidae > Trididemnum > Trididemnum nubilum. Next base: position 12,387,529 of record OZ014482.1, on the reverse strand, counting down.
GTTATTTTTTGTAGTGGATGTTAAATAAATAATTTAAAATTAGGATTGGAACTTGAATCTACTGGCTACTGAGCCAAATTGTTGTCAAGTGCCATGCAGTCGTGGCGTACGAGGTGCATTTGCTCGATAGAAACATTTAGGATATAAAATCCAGTTAGAAAATTGTTAATAGTCAATCTTCTGAGACAGTGCTCGATGATATACAGAAACAAAATCACCGCAAAATATAACCATAAAAATCAGAATAAAAGGTTAAAAGCTCAACAGTCTCGTTCGTCCTAAAGATTCATCCGGTGCTACTGTAATCTTATTTAGATAGAATGTCCAATTACATATTTCAAAGGTCCAAAGATCCATAAATTCAGTTTCATTATTTTATCAATTTTGGGCTTTTTGGCTACATCATATGTCAATTACGATTGTGTTAGACTTAGATTGGAATGTTGTAGCGGCTGCGATTGCATTTTTTTATGTTTATCCCGCTTCAAGGAAGCAAGTACGGTTAGATTGTGTGCGTCACCATATTCTTTAAAATTTAGTAAATTTTAGACTAAGCCGAAACCGCACTTAGGGTTTAATGAAATCCTGTTCCAAGCTTGACTATTCGAAACGAAAACTATTTTTTCTGGTCTTCATCTTAAATAGGAAGGAAGAAGCAGCTCTCTCGGAGCGATTTACTTTTCTCCTTCATCTTCGCGCGCCCGCGGCCCGGAATTTTTCTCAACAACCTTGCTTATGCCCAGGGGAGCCGAGAGCCGAACGTGGGCCTGGGGCCAGCTCAAATGTGACGGAATTGTGGTTTTGTAAAGTCCAAAATAGACGGAAAAAATATGCTGCTGTTTGGTCCGAAAATTGATGTGATCTCAAAAAAAAAAAAGAAAAAAAAAAGTCTTCTCCAAAATTTGAATGGTTTTTTCGGCCGAAATCAGGTGATCTCCCAAAAAAAAAGGTCTTCTCCGAAATTTCAACGGTTTCTCCGGCCGAAATCAAGTGATCTCCAAAACGGTTTTTCCGGCCGACATCAAGTGACCTCCAAAAGAAATAACGCTGTTCACATGCGACTTCGATGGACCTCTCAATGTCATTTGGATGGACCCCCTCTCGACCTAATGGGCCCCCTAAAGTTCATAAGCCCCGGGGTCATTGTACCCCCCTGACCCCCCTTTCGTAGGCCCTGCTTATGCCTACTACATATTTCATCTTAAATAGTTTTACTTGTACTCTACGATATATTATTTAGTGAAAGTGATATAAAATTGAAGTTTTAATACATGGGGTTTCTTCAATTCATCTACGGTATGTCCAAATTTAAGCATGCACACAAAGCAATTGCTGTGAAGCACTTAGAGCAAGCAGTTACCTCCTGCTTTGACAGTAGACCTGACCTATCTCAACATGCGGTTGTGCACATACTTTTGCAAGCAACTCGTGCGTGACTGAGACTGTGTATGCCCTGAAGGGTAATGTTTTATTCAAACAAAAGTTGTTGAAACATTGGGCTATGCATGTAATTTTTTGGGTTGGCTATGTTACATATTGTAATGCTTTTTCAGCCAATTTTGGCTTAGGTTTCATAATAACGATTGATCGATTATATCCAAGATGCAATGTAAGGAAGGCTTCAACTATACCAAGAGAGCCAGAGCACGAATCCGAGATAACCAAACCCAAAATTACACATTATTAGTCTGCTTTTCTGCTACTTTTTAGATAGTTTTTCAGAAATATATATTAACAAAAAAGAATAAAACAAACCGAAAAATAAATAAGCCAAGAAGGTATCACAAAAAATGCAGGCAAAGAGGCAATTGCTGCAATTACTATAAGCAAATCGGCAATTGTTGCAATTATCCATGCTTGGGGAAAAAACTATAAGCTAAGCTTTTTTGTATTTTGCACATTCCTTGAATGCAACACAATTCACTGAACTAAGCCAAACTCAGAATTTTTAAATTTTGTAAGCCTATAGGTATCAATTTCTTTCTAGATCAATACTTTTTTATTTTTATTTTTAGACCATCTTTTTCAATGGCCCTGCCAAATTATTTTGAACAGCTTGAAACCACATATTTGACTGCGCTATTAGCGTTAAGTTTTTACTTTTTAACTATATTAAATTGGTGATTGCTTATCGTAACTTTTTATGAATTATTGTAAGTTCTCAAATTGAGATTAAATATCAAGCTGGCAATCTAGTTGTCATTCTACACGTCACATAGGTTCATTTCAGTAAACTGAAGAATATTTTTTATGAGGTGTTGAAAGTTCCATACACTATGTATTGATAGTCAAAACAAGTTGTAAATGGAATAGTACAACCAGCATAGTACAAATATTTAAATATTCAAAAAACGCAAAGCGGAGAGATTGAATGCTATAGATACTGTGTAATACTGTAGTTTTAATATTATGCAATTTTTATTTTATACTGTAGTTTGGGATTGTCGAACTATAAATGCTAAGGATAGGCCACGCAGCAGTTGACGTAATACAGTCTACAAATTGTATAACATTGCAAATTTGCTATAAATTAGTGTCATTATCATTCTATTTAGTACTTTGATGATATAAAATTACTATATTTTTTTGTCATTATCATACGTGTAACAAGTAATTATACCGCAATATTTTAATGCAAGTATCTTTTGTCAAAATTTATCATGTTATAACAATCGTTAAGCTAGCTCAATTTAAGATGAAAACCACAAATTTTTGCACGAAAAAGACTTTGATTTTTTGTTTTGAACTCACAAAAATTGCCTAAACAGTTTAAAAGTTCATGGCCGGACTATGCAACGTTTCGCAAGGTTACGACATCGTAAGTTTTGTTGGTACTAAAAAGCTTACGACGTCGTAAAGTTTGCGGTGTGTTGTACAATAAACCCGTAGGTGCATTATATAAAACTTCGATTTATTCATTCATTAATCGTTTGTATTTTTTTTACGGTATAGCATTTGAGTAGCCATGAGCCATTCCCCTGAACGAAAGAGAGAAAAAACTGATATACCAATAAATCCAATCATTTTGCTCCATTGAGCAACTATTTGGTGACAATTTTCACAGTTAACAAAAAAGTGTTCTTAATTTCAACGATACTAATACCCAGTTTAAAATATTGGAGATATTTTTGTACTGTAAATAATATTTACAAGTTAGAACAAGAATAGAAGTATTTTTGAGATTTTGACCTTAATTGTGATGACTTTTTTATTAAAATTTTTACTTATTGCAGTGGCAATGGCATCGATATTCAATTTAACCTTTTCACCACCAATTTATTTATAATTCAAGTGAGTGAACCAAGCACTATGCTACTGTTTAACTACACCAACGCACCAGGGCATCTTAATAGGGGGTTTTCAATGCAACTCTTTCGTCGGGCGGGCAACCACAATTGCACCGGTTAGATTGCTTGGCCGTAATGGGGAATTGGAGATAAGCGTTAAAAGTCTTTCCGACGACACAAAGACGCATTGCAGTCCGGGAATCGAACGAAGAGTTAACAATCTTTCGATTACTAACCCGAGTCTTCTCTGCATACCAACAGAGCGATCTCAAGCAATGTTTGTTTGGAAACCATGTACTGTATTATGATTTGCTTCAGGGCTATGGTATTCATTGGATTAAGATGTAAGACACACCTTTTCGTGTTTGCCTTTATTTTCATAATAACAAGGAGATATTTTGATTAATGACATTATTTTCGGACAATTTATGAAACTTTAATAAAGTCTGTGTTTTTTAATCAACATTTTAATTGAAATGCTTCTTTGTTTTGTATTCGCCCAAATATAGAACATCTGCATATCGATATGCTAAAATTTTTTTACGCCAAAACTCTTCGGCAGGATAAACACTCGAAATTTCATTGACCAAATATAGTTTTTCACCTCAGATTTAACATTTTCTTTGTGGCGTTGACATTTTTTCTGACTAAGCCAAAGCAACTTGAATTTTACGCGTTCTTATAATATCAAGTTCAACAGTATCGTCAACATACGTATTTTACGTTTTACCTTCAAACCAAATTTTTTCAAATTTCGTGAAGGTTAGGTGGCAATTAGATGTGGCCTAATTACTTCGAAGTCTACAAAGACCGAGATCAGACAGCGATAGATCTCACTATCCAAGTATAACGTTTTTTTGATTTCGTGTCTCTAGTTTTGATATAATGAATTCCAGCAAGACAAAGATATATGTGTTATTTATGTATTTTATTTGGATTATCTTTTTTATTTATTTGTTTAGTTTGAGTATTTATTTATTATTTATTTTATTTATTTATTTATTGTAGTATTTTATTTATTTTGAAGCTAAAAAAAGCAACATGCTGGTTAGGAACTATCAGCATGACTAAAATTGCATCAAATCAATTATTTCACACGCAAGCTAAAATTCCTTTGTTTTCATAGCAAATAATTTCATAGTTTAATTAATTTAATATGTATATTCTATAAATTGCAATAAGTGTTGTGTCTGTTGCAGAAGTTCACCCGTAAAATTCAAAAATGTGAAAGGCTGCTCGGGTTAGACTTGATGTTTTTTTTTATCTTGCCGAGTAAATTTTCAGAAACTTTGATTTTTATGTGAAACATACTGTAGTTTAAGGCTTAGCGTACACTGGGCAAAAATATGGGAACGCATAAGCGTAAGCCTATCCTCAGTTTGTTTTAACTAACTGGCACCTTGTACACAAGTAAGGCTGTACGTCAGGCGTACTGAATTTCTGTTAAAGTAAACGAAAAATACGCCCATACGCTCACGATTTTACACACCATGTAGACCAGGTCTACTCGACCAACTTGGAAGATCAAGAGCAGCTAGTTGAACGTTTCAACCTATCAAGTTTGATTGCTATTGTTCCTTAGCAAAAAGGTTAAGCCGGTTTTTCTAGTAATGCAAAACTGCACGGTTGCCAAGTTTGCAACATTACCCCATTATATTGCGCGTTGATGAAAAAAACGTTATCATTCCAGAACCAAAAACAATCAAGCATATCACGTCAATACAAAAGGAATTCTTGTTTTCGACAGTAATTCTATTTACAGTATATGTTTTTGTTCTTATTGGACTCAGAACAGGTACAGTGTTAAGTTTTTCCAGTGCAGTGTAAGTTTAAGCGGAAAGATGAAAATAATTGCTGCTGGATTTTCAAAAACCGGAACCAAATCGTTAGCGATTGCCCTCGACGAACTCGGTTATGGTGTATATGATATGTTGGAGCATTACTGGTATCACGGAGAAGAATGGAGGAAAATCCTGGTGGAGGGGAGTGATGATGTTGTGAAAGATTTTAAGAAAATGTACCAAGATGTGGACGCTGTTCTGGATTGCCCGGCGTTTTTGTTTTGGGAGGAGATTTTGGAAGCGTTTCCTGACGCCAAAGTAAGAATTACTACTTTTTTATTCTCGTTTAAATTGCAGTTTAAATCTCTGATTTTTCGTTCCATATGTAACAAAAAAATATTGCCTCAAATCCATAACAGCGTTACATATTTCGCGATGGGAAACCATTGGATAATACATAAATTGGAATAGAGCAATTTTACCAAGACAACAATTTTGTTCAGCTAGAACAGAACAGAATTTATTTGTTTAGTCAACATCACAAAAATACGCTAAGTAAAACGAACTTCATCATAACCAAAGAGCACAAGAAAAAAGTATTACGATGCGACAAGGAACCGTGGAGGGACGCGAAGTCTTCAAGTTAAACGATTCTTGAAATAAATTAAACGAGGAAAAACGCTTGAAGTCAATGGTATTTTTCCAGTTATTGGTACATAGGTAAATAAATAAGAGACTTAATCCTCTTAGTAGAGATTGCAATGTAAAAATCCGCAAGGTCTAGTAATGCAGTAGACAACGGCAGTATATTGCAATAATTTTGAAATGTCTATCGTTTGTGTTCTTTAATAAATTTACCACATGATAGTTGTTTTAAAGAATTAGGCAACAAATTCCATAATTTTGCCCCTTAAAATTTGATCAATTTTTGTGCTCGTATTTGTTGAATAATAAGGCAACATTAAACGTTGAGATGATGATCTTGTATTATGTGTGTAAGAAAATTAGAATGCTGATAGAAACTTTCAAAGTATTTTGGAAGAGCTTTTTAAAAAACCTGCACATGAATTTGCCTAATTCCAATTTATATAAATCATCCATCTTTAGAGTTTTGAATCGGTGATACAGATGTTTGAGCGAAGAGCCCCAGTTAAGATGTCCAATTGCTCTTAAAGTTTTGTTTTTTGACGATTTTATATGTAGAAAAGAATTTGTTGCTATTGGTTTTGCAGCTACAGTATGTTTCATCCTTCTAAATTACTGTTTGACCTAAAGAAATACACCACCCAAGTATTTAGAAATCTTACCAGTACCAGTTACCAACAAACTGCTAGCGGTTAAATCGATGTTAAAAAGCGGCAATTTTTAACTACAAGTTAAAAATACGTACACTGTACGTAATTTTGTTAAAATTAAGCTAATTGTCAGCAATAATTATAATGTATGGCTAAAGTAAGCGGTTGAAAACTGCTAACAATTATTCGTAGCCAATTAATATTTCGGGCTATAATTGGTGCTAATTTCTTAGCGATTTTTTTGAGATTGCCAGGAACTTTTAGGATTTTAATTTGCGGTTAAAATAATACGAAAATATCGGGACACAACTTTCTATTCTTTATTGAGGCAATCAGCAGGCCGAATTAGAGACATTGAAAACCAAAAAAAGGAGAAAAAATTTAAAACGAGGGGTTAAAAGAAACAATAAAAAGACGATCCCATTCACCTTTGAATCCAGTTTCAATTGCTTTTTTCAAGCTGATGTTGTACGTACGAGTCGTTTTTGCAATTTTTAAACCCAAGTCCTAGCTGCAGTATATGTTCACCCGATCTCCATAGCCTGCATGGAGACGTGTTTCCTTTTTACAGTACATCCGTGGAGAGAGATGTAGTTGAAAAATTTACTGCGATAATATTTGGATTATATTTTCCGACCACTTCTACCAACCATTCAATTAGCACTGAAGCAGTGACGCCGAGCTGCAAAATAATATTAATGAAATAATTATTGAATATGTTATTGTAATTGGCTCATTACCGTAAAGAAACCTGAATGTAGTAGTACTGGTATTAGCCATTTGCCACGCTGGTTCAGGCCCGGCGCCAGAGTAGCGTGACTTGCGGGGCACAAACAATTTTTAAGGGGACACAAAATAATTTTATCTTCACATTCGGGGATGAAGACCAAAAAAAAAACAAAACAAAAAGGTTTTCATCCTAAATTATACCGCGTGGCTCCTGGCCGGTTGCCTTCTTTCGGGGCACAATTTTCGCACGGAAGGGTTACGATTTTCGTCCGAGAGGGGGAGGGCACGACGGGATCCTACGGTGCGGACCTCGGTTCTTGTCCAAAGATTCAAGAATGAAGACCAAAAAAAATAAAGTCTTCGTCGCAAAATTTTAGCTTTCGTCGCGATGTTCACTCGTGTTTTCTTCCTAGAACCAAAGTTTACTCACGCTTTGGGGGGCACAAGCAGTATTTTGGAGAGACAAGGACTTTGAAAAGCACTCCAATGGAACCGGGCCTGTTACTTTGTTTTGGGGACACAATCCTTGCTTGGGGGGGCACATTTTTTGATTGGGAGAGCATAAGCTATAATTTAAGGGGGGCATAATAAATGCCCCTCCCCGTAGCACCAGGCCTGCGCTGGTTTCGCTATCAGTTTAAATCGATAGACAAATCACGTACAAACTATTATTTGCACCCGTGCCAATGAAACGTAATTCCGGGCCAAAAACAGAGTAAAGACCAAAAAGGTCTTTAACGCGTCGTCGAGTTGTCATTTCGGCCCAGAGTTGTAAACGGGCCGACTAGTTCAGGCCCGAACCCGGCCGGAACCCGAACATATAAGCCTGAACCCGACCCGAACCCAAAAACTAATTTCAAGCCCAAACCATGCCGAAAAAAAAACAGCAAAAGTTAAGTTAGGTCCGAAAAATGTAGCAATGTGCCAAGTTATTTTAATTGTATTTTTGTGCACTTAAGACAAAAAGTTCGTCTCAGGCCCGAATCAAGCCCAAAATTTTTGGCAACTTTAGGCTCGAACCCGACCCAAAAAGCCCGGTCAGACTTACAACTCTGTTTCGGCCAAATAAAGGTCTTCAGATTTCATCAATTTTGGTTTCATATCGGCCAGGCGAGGATCTAGCCTAGCGCTCAACCCCATCTGACCCTCAGGCTAAAACTCTGCCGCATTAGGGGAAGAAGTGATGTTCCCGCCATTATCATTAATAAATAAATTGATACTGTAATTAACTCGAAGAGCAAAAGATCCTTTTGTGCTCTTCTGGCCAATAAGCGAATAAAGACGTAACGGCAACTATCGCTCAAAAATTATTCTCCATTAAATACGCTTTAAAAAGAACTAACATGATATCATTACCAGAATCCAAATCTGATTTATGAAAATTTTCAAATCATACTAACAACCAACCAGATTCAAATGCCTTTCTTCTGCTACGGTTGATACTCTCATCGTCATAAACAAAATATTATGAACTTAATAGTTAATACAGTATTGGTAAAAAAATCTTTGTAATTTAGTACCCCATACGAAAAATTCGTTACAGCTCCCAATGTTTCTTGCTACATTAGAATCCGAGTATGATTTAAGAAATTTTCAGATCATACTGACGACCAGGGATGCTGAAAAGTGGTACAAAAGCTGGCACAAACAGACGATAGAAATCAACGGCGATTTTCTCTACAAGCTCATGCAGACAATTTCGCCCAGTGGAAGAAAATTTTTTCAACACTTGAAAGTTTATTGTGAGTAAAGCAAAATACCAAGATTTTTTTAGCTGCTGTTGTTGCATCAAATCTTGTCCACCATTGACCTCAATCGGCCTCAAAAGAACAATGCGAGTCATCCATTTGGTCGCAAAATTAATACTGAGTGTAAGAGAGGGAGAAAAGTGGAGGTGGACAAGCGGTTCAATTTTTGGACCATAATAGTAGTAACAGATGGGGCATTATAGTAGCACTGTTCAAGAATAAAAGATGCAACCAAACAACGAAAATCAAACTAAAAAATGATTCTCGTGATGATATATTGTTTTGAGATACGCAGTAACCACATTATCAAGTACAGTGGTCGCGTCGTTGTTTCATTTAAACTAATGGGCTGGCTAATGAGACGAAGCTAAAAATAGAATTGCCTCGAGCGATGGTCTTGATGGCCCCAGAGTAACATATACTCTGATTACAATGTTATCATTGTTTAAGGTCCTCCAGTCTTTGGATTTGCGTTGGAGACTCCATGGCGCACGATACCAATCAATAAAGAAATCTTGATTCAAAGATACAAACAACATTACCAAAACGTGCTGCAGGTAACTAAAGCCGATTGATAAACATCACGTAGGAAATAGTGACATACACTGAGAAAGAAATTGATGAAATTAAGTTAAATTCGCAGAATTTAACCTCATTTTTCATCACAATGACAAGCACGCAAAAACAAAATGACAGCCAAGGTAGTCGAACAGTTAGCGCGCGCTCGCCTACAAACTGGGGGTCGTGGGTTCACATCACATCAAATCTTTCATTATACTCACTGCATTACGACAAATTGTGTAACGAGTTTTCGGGAACCGTCTCCGCGTCGATGCGCGGGCAACACAGCTCCTTTCGAAGAAATATTGCAGTGGCATCAAGCCTTTGGCAACGCTGTGTCCAATTTGACCAGCCCGAGATTTGAACTTCAAACCTCTTGCTCTAAATACAACGCGTTACGTTTCGACCAACTGTCTGGTATCAAAGGTTCAATCAGAACAAAAGGCCGGCCAAATTGGATACAGCTTTTATTACCGCTAGCCGTTGTGCCATGATTTTCATAGAAGTTGTTTCCTTCAGGCGCAACATTCAAGATAATGAGCCCGCGAAATCGTCGCACGTTTGACGTAACACAAGGAGTATAATGAAAAGTTGATTCTTTTTTGCATCAAAAATGCCTTATCGAATAATATAAATTATTCGTAAAACCTACGATATCAGCGAAGCTGCTGTAAAATTTCAACAAACTTTGTGTTTCTTTGTTTTTAGAATGCTCCAAAAGACAAGATATTGGTGTACAACATCAAAGATGGGTGGGAGCCACTCTGCAAATTTCTCGACAAGAAAGTTCCAAACGCACCTTTTCCTCATGAAAACAAAGGTGGTGAAGTCATTAAACTCTTTCTGAAAAAAAATCCAATCATGAAGAGAATTTTCACTGAAACAGTTGTCGCTGGCTTTTTGTTATTGTTCACTGGCGTGGTTTTGTCCATTTTCTTGTACAAAGTATGGTGATATCGTGTAATTCAGTGGCACTTTGATTGTCATTTTCCATTGCAAAATCTTTGTTAGTTTCAAGTGCATTTATTTTTTTTCTGTCGCTCTCAATCAATATCACAAAATGCTAAAGTTTAGTAGGTCTAGCGGGAGGTGAGCCAACGTTTGAGGAACACAAACGACGAAGAACTTTTTATTTTAAATTTCATGTAATCACCCTCAAAAGAGCTCGAGAAATGGAGGTATTTTTTGCATTTTTTATCCTAATCTGGCCCGAAATAGGGCCCCTGAGAGATAGCGTGTCTTATCTAAAATACAACTCTGGCCTATAAAAGGGCCTCAACTGAAAAGTGATAATTTTGATTGGGCCTGGAAAATCGAAAATCCATCACTGATTCATTGTTGCAAGCATTCAATCTAACTACATTGTTACACGTTTTGCAGAAACAAATTTTTTTGCTTGTAACAATCATTCCATGATACCTCGTAATGGAAATACTGTAAGGACGCAGTAGGAAAAAATGCAACCTACCCAAAACCAGAATCAAATGTTGCGAGTGACTATTTCACAAGAGAGTAAAACGAAAATGAGGAATATTTATCCGGGAGTTTTTGTTTTTACTTCTCTTTTAAATGTGAAGCTTTGGGTTTGGGTTAGAGCTATGTCATTTTGCGGTAAGTTTAAGGGCAATGATTTAAGTTTGGAGTAAATTTGAGTCATAATTAATAAAAGAGTAGATGCAAATTTTTGGTGAAATAGCCCCTTTCTAAAATTTTAAGCGAATATCGCAATTTAAATATGTCTGAAGTTGAGGTCTAATAGCGCAGTGGTGTATTTCTGTAGCAAGAATTTTATTGCAAACACGTAAAATTTGTGTATTTTCTTTCTTCTGTACAAAATGGCAGGATATTTATATCGTAGTTGTGAAAATTGCTTATTTCTGTTTTGTCTCCTTAAATGTTATTTCGCCCCATGCGGACAATATTAATAAACGGTATCTATTAATAAAGGTTCAACAAACATATTAAATTTTTCCTACTGTTATGGTTGATTATAATTTATGATTTTATATCGTTAATTATGATTTTAGGAGATCTTAATTTAGATAGCTGATTAGTTTGTTTCGGAGATGCTGCAAAAAAGACAACAAAACGGTACAATTTTGAAATGAGCGAAGAGATTTGAGTGCCGCGAAAAGAAGCGCACTTTCAATGCTCATTATTCAATGTATGCAAAAATAAGATTCGATGATTACGTTTTCCTTAAATTATTTTAAAAGCGGTAGTTTGCATATAACATTTTCCTTGTGATAATGACCAAATGTAATTAATAAAACTGCGACTTAAACGGTTAAGAATTCAGCTTTCTCCGGCGTTCTTCATTTCAAGCTGGGTACACGGCACACGCAGCTATATATGCAGAAGCGTGCGCAGGGTGGTTTTCGAAAGGGGGCATAAATTATCCACAAAAAAGCTGCGCCAAAACAAAGATAATTTTATGATGAGCGCAGGTAAGTTGCGGTGAAACAAGCAAGAGCAACTGCTACCATAAGCATAGGCAGGATTTTTGATTAGGGGGGGGGGGGGCCCAAACTAAAAATTTCATGCAATGACGTCATCAGAAATTTTGGAAAAAGGAACTTTTTGTGGGACAAACGTATCGTAGAATGGAAGCCCAGAAGCCGTGGTCTGGTTCACCAAAGTTAAAAAGTGAAAGTATCTAAATAGGGAGACGTGTTTAGTAATTTTATGTCACTGAAACGCATCACAGAGGGGGTGTGGGAGCGGAGCCCCCAGCCATCGGAGGCTATGGGGGTCTGTGGGCAAAGCCCCCAGCCGCTATGAGATTTTTTGTATCTTTTTGGAAAAGAAGCTATTTTAATACCATTGGATCAAAGTTCACACGTGTTCAGAGCCATTTAAAAGAACTAGATTTTTAACATTTAAAAACCAATCGAAAAATATAAATTGTTCAATCCTCCTTTTACTTACGACTTAAAAAGGGCATTCAGGTCAAGTTTTTCACTGTTGACCAAAATGTTGAGATAAGCCTCACATGCCTTCTCACCAAATCTGAACTTTCTACGTCTTGCCTTTTTCAAGATATTGCAGTTCAAAGTTAACCATTTTCCCCTTACTTTAGTGTGGCATTTTGCCAGTATTATGACAGAAGGTTAACTGTTGGAAAGTTGGCTTAAATCTACTTGAAAAGCACCTAATTTGAAATGCTGACCCTTTACTTTGTTTCGACATCAGCGCTGCCAAAACTTCTTATTAAAAGTTACAAACATGCAGTAACTTTTTAAAATTTTGTTTGTAGTTGGCAACCCAGGCAAAATTTCTAACGGGAAAAAGCCTTTCTAAGGGGAAATCTAAACTGCCATATCTCGGGAACGGAAGGTTGTTGAACGCTCAAATTTGGTGAAGTTAATCTTCAGATTAGTCAAAACTTTTTGCGAGAATACCTAGCAAAAAAATTTCCGACCTGAAGACCCTTTTAAGTCCAAAACACGTTTAAAACCTTGCATTTTGGGGTTAAATATTTTAAGTGATTTGGCCCAGGTAGGGAAAAGTAAGGTACTTTGCCTCCAGCAATATTTTTGCAGTAAACCATAACCCACTCGAAGATTTTCTTAAAGATTTTTGTTTTTTCATAAAATTATCCAGTTATAGGAGTATATGCACCGCCAGGGGGCCCAGGCCCCCTCGATTGAAATTCACTAATTTCTTTAACGAGCATTTTTCCCGGCTAACTTTTTTTGAAAGTATATTGTGCCTAAAAACTGGCGAGGTAGAGGTAAATTGTTATTAAAAATGATGCAATAGATGGTTGCGCTTACAAATAATGTTATTCCCTGGCCAGATTTATATTATTCTGGGCCCCTGGCACTTTGGGTAATTTTGCAACATCGTTCTGCCAAATATAGGTGAAGAACAAAAAAACTTTGCCATCTGAGCGCTGAGCCCTGGCACTGTGCCATATGGTAAATCCGGCCCTAGTTATTGCATTACGTTCATAAAAAGGTTAGATGAGGGCCCCAGGTGGCAACTCTAAGGAAAAAACCCTTAATTTCACCCGGGTTATACATTTCAATTGGTTGGCAAAATTGAATTGAGGGGGGCCGGGCCCCCTGGTAGCAAAATTATTTTTAATTACTTTTGTAAGCGTGTGCTGTTGTACGCGAAGGTGCTAAAGAAACTGAAACTAAAGAAACAAGGATTTTTGTCATATTTTTATCATTGATGGCATTTTGATTGGGAGGCCTGGGGCCCCTGGCTCTCTCTCTTCTGGCTACGCCTAGGATTTCCCTGGTCTAATTTTTTAAGTATATTGTCGCGTAAAAACTGGCAAGGTGGAGGTGAAATGTTATTAAAAATGGTACAACAAATGCTTACGCTAACTAACCATGTAATTGACCGGGCAGGATTTTAATTGCGTGGGGCCTTTGGCACTTTAGAAATTTTCGCAAAAGCTTCTTGCCAAAAATAGGTGAAGACCAAAAAAAAAGTCTTTCGATCTGAGTGCAGGGCCCCTGGCACTGTGCCGTATGGTAAATCCACCCCTGGTTATTGCATTACGTTCATAAAAAGGTTAGATAAGGGCCTGAGATAGCAACTTTAGAACTAAACTCCTAATTTTACCCTGGCTACATATATAAATTGGTCGACTAAAATTGAATTGAGTGGGTCAAGCCCCCTGGTCGTCAATATTATTGTTAATTACTGTTGTACGCAAAAATCCTAAAAGAAACTGAAACTGAAGAAACAAAGGGCTTTTTTGTCACATTTTACCATTAGTGGCATTTCAGGTGGAGGGAGGGGAACTCCCTGCCCCCCTCAGCTTCGCCTATGGCTGCTATCGGTATATGTATTAGCTTGTCATTGCTGTAACCTCTAACATAGCTTTAAAAAATGAAAAAATAAATAAAAAAATACTTTACTTCTGACCCAAGGGGGGGGGGATGGCACAGTGCCCCCCCTAAATATGCCCCTGCACATATCATGTGTCATCATATCACAAAACTGCTCTATGTTCTTACCGCCTCTGGGTTCTGAAAATACATGGCTAAATGTAACAGGTTTAAAGTTACGTAAAGAAAAACAGCCTCCGGAAAAATCGCTGGGCTGCAGTAGTTTCACTTTCATATACTGTTGCAGTAATTACCGATGTGTTACGGTGGCACAAACGGTAATCAACGTCAGTGTTGTCCACAAAAATTGTCAGTGTTGCGCTAAAATTGTGAGACATGACATGACGATTTTTTGAAGTTTAATTGTAATTGTAATTACATTTTATTCACCAAGTTGCCTTAGCCGGGAGACAGCGAAGGGAGCTTTCGGTCTTCGAGTCAAGCTGCCACCTGCCTACCAGTCTACCACACACGGCGGAGGCTTCACACTGTCCCTTTTAATGCTGAACGTCAAGCAGGAAAGCTGTGAATACCAATTTTTATAGTTTTGAAATATCCTTGGAATACTCTGGTCAACAAGAATGGAGCTAACAAATGTATTAAACTGTTAAATAGTATTCCACTAATTTAGGAATCTTTATTTATGTATTTATTTATTGACGGACTCAAAAAACATCGGTCCAGCAGCACAAAGGCATAAACGCAACTACACGCTAATCACACCCAAACGCACACAAAGCTAGAATCCAATGATTGGTTCTTTATTGATTTAGGTCTAAGAATCCAATGATTTGTTCTTGCGTTATCAGTATATGGTCCAAGCTAGGTATTCTAGTGCAAGTTCGCAAAATGATTATGGTATGTACCGGACCTAAAGTCACTTGATCGTAGTAGAGCAGGTAACCACACGTTGCAGGAGTTAATACATTGAAGCATGAAATTTGCTGTGTGCTTTCTGATCAAAGCATGAAAAGTAGGCACATTATTTTGGACTAACGTGGTAGACATGCTTGTGCGCCGAGGAAGATTAAACAATATCCTGTAAGCGTTGTTATAACTTATTCTTAAACGATTAAATGTCGATTTTCGATACATACACCAAACAGTACTTTCATAAAGAGAAAACACAAAAGTACGAAATAAACAATATTTTACAGCTTTAGAGCGACAAAAAATTCCCTACGTAACTTGTTGGCAGAGCCATAAATAGAGCGTAATTGCCTGTTCATGTCATCATCATCTCTCAAGTCAGAGGTCAATGCAAAACCTAAATACTTTATTTTTTTTAACACAGTCGATTGAGTTACCGCACAGGTGAAACTTTGGCTCAAAAGACAGGCTTAGACGATTAGTCTTAAACATCATGGTTTTAGTTTTTGTAGCCGGCAGTTAAAAGTAATATCATGACTATTTGCATAACCACAACAAATATCAACAAGTTTTTGGAGACCCTTGACGCTCAGGGCAAGACAGCATTTATCATCTGCATACATGGTTACCAATTAGGCCCTGGTTACCAATAAAACATCCAAAGTTAAGTTTATTCAAAGCCAGTGATACGCTCGTAGCTCATTCATGTAGATCAGTACTTAAAGTGTGAAATTTTGCATGGGGGGACGCTTTTGCAGCCTTGACCAAATGCATTTGGCATGCGAAAGTACTTTAGTGAAGATTACGTAATTCCGTCGCCGAAATTAAATGAACACCAAAAAAAAGAAAGGTATTTGCCGGAAATTGAAGTGTTTTTTCGCCAAAATTAGGTGAAGACCAAAAAAAAAAGGTCTTTGCCAGAAATTGAAGCGTTTTTTGCCAAAATTAGGTGAAGAATTAGGTCTTTTTCGTCTGACCATCCAGCGCTCAAATCTCGATGGGGGACACCTAAATCTCGATGGGGGGGACGCTAACTCTCGATGGGGGGACGCGTCCCCTCTACAATTTAAGTACTGTTGTAGATGGCAAATAGAAAAAGGCTCAAGATGCTACCTTGCCTAACTCCATTAGTGGTACTAAAAGATTCAGAGTATATCGGAATTCCATTTAACGCAACATCTTTGGCTGGAGTACCATCTAGCTAATAGATGGAGAAAAATCACTGGCACTTTAGCTTCAACTAATTTCTTAAATAACACCCTGTGATTCACTTTGTCAAAAGCTTTTGAAGCGTCAAGGAAAGCAACAAATACTGAACTGACATTATAGTTGTACTGAGCTATTGTTTGTTTAAGTAAAAACAGACACATATCCGTACTATAAGATGACTTGAAACCAAACTCATTACCAACACTAACCAAAAATTCTTTAATCACGCGCAAAATGAATAGCTCAAGAAACTTCGAAAATATTGTAGCCAAAGCTATGAGTTGGTAATTAGAAATAGCTGTGACATCATTATGTTTGCTTTTCATAATACGTGTTAGCGCTGAATAACTACACAAGTTAGGGACATAACAATGAACAAGGCATAAAAATAAAAAACATACTGATATTGACTTTGCCTACTCTCTTTTTCAATTATACGCTTATGATGTTTTATCAAACAATGGCATGACAGTCTTAATGAGCCAGGGGGGTTATTACATGCTCTTAGTTATTCATTGAATGAACGTTATTCGAAAAATAGCGAAAAATGGTATTACATGCTCCGAAAATAACGAGTGACCTGCAGTAACCTCTTGGAAAATGCAATAAAAATTTCCATTACTATCAAATGTTCGCTGTTCGTAATGTCGTATTTTTTGCTCTTCGTTATTCGAACGACCGACGCTCGCGTCGCGTGTTCTTTTGTTTTTACTTGGCCATTTTCCAACTAACGAGTGCGAAATTTCAAACTTTTGCTTATAACTCAGAACGGTTGAGCTTAGCTACATGAAATTTTGACAGCAGTTTGAGATTAATGAGTTATATGTTTGTACCAAATTTCGAGGCAATAGGTCACGGGACTTTGGTTTTAGAATCTGAAAACCGCCCCGCAAGTTTGGCGTAAAAAGCGGTCTCAATCAAAAACGGTTTAAGTATGGCAAAAAATATTTCATATGGTTATATGTCTTAAGATACCCTTTCATCCCAACCAACCCACTTTTGGCCGCGATGAGGTTTTTTTTTTCTCCCTTTTTTTCCTTCCTAATTTTTGTACGCTCTTCTTCTCCTAAACCACAAAACATCGAAATCTAATTTTTGTCTAAAGTTGTTGAGCTGTAAACGCAATTTTTTCTCCCGAAATCTTTTGGGGCAACTCCACCGGGAACCCCCCCCAAAATGGGACCCCAAAAAATCCATTTTTTGAACGGCCCAAGCTAGAGTGCTACTTTTTCTGCTATCAGTAGATATTTAACAGACAAATATTTGGATATAGTTTGGGGGTGCCACCTCCCCCGGGGAACCCCCCAAATAGACCCCCAAAAATCAATTTTTTGAACGGCTCAACTTAGGGTGCCAGTCTGTTTAGATATCTGCAGATATTTAACAGACAAATATTTTGAAACAGTTTGGGAGTGCCACCTCCCCCCCCGGGGACCCCCAAAAATCAATTTTTTGCACGGCCCAAGTTAGAGTGCCAGTGTTTCACGATATCAGGAGATATTTAACTGACAAATATTTTGACAAATTTTCTGGAGGTTCCATAATCAGATATTTTTGAATATTGCTGATTTTACAGTAGACAAAAAGTACTTTTGAGCGTCACAGCATAAGCTATACGTCGGTCGTTTACAGGGTTTGCTGGCAAACTCCCATCTAGTTCGTTATTTGGTGTTATTTGCTATTAGTTGTGCGTTATTGGGTATTACACGCTCAAATTGTATGAATAACGAACAGCGAATATTTGATAACAACGTCATTTTTACGGAACTATTTCGAATTCTAAAAACCATTCGTTAAATGCATTTTTATCAGTTTTCACCTAGCACTTCATTTTCAATTAGCGTTAAAATTGTGAACAAGTGATTAAGAATGGCATGTCGCTATTTGTTCACAAATTTAAGAGAACACCATGTTGAACTTTAGAATGAGTTCACAAATTTAAGTAGAACACCATGAGATATTACGAAGACGATATTGTTGAAAGGTCACCAAAGGATATTTACACCGAGGATAACTTTCGAACAGAATTTAGAATGAGCAAAGCTGAAATTATCAAAATCTGTGACATTGTTAAAGATGAAATGTATACCAAACCATCCCGAAAAATGGACCTGTCAATCGAGAAAAAGGTATTAAAAAACTTTGGCTTTGGCAAGTTTTTGAAAATAGTTCGAAAGATTTCATTAAAGTATCACAACCGACGGTCAGTAATAGCTTGCAAGCTTTCACCGAATATTTAACGAAGAAAGCTAAACAGTTAATCTACATGCCAAGAAATCGCACTGAGGAGAAAGCTATCAAATGTTGAATAATTCTTTTCGAATTGCTGACATAGAGAGTGGCTGCTTTGACTCGATGACCGACCAGGTCTTTTCGTAGCCTCCCTGTCGCTGAGTTACCTAAATTATCATAGCTTCTTTTTTAGTAAGCTAATCATTTGTCTTTGCTTTTTTGCAATAATATCCATTGAAACTGTGTTGTAGTCGCGACAAAAAATACACAATGTTCTGTTCTGTTCAAGGTGTTGGTTTGTTTCCGTTCATCTCGTGTATTTGTTGTTGCTTCTTACCAAATAAAAAGGTTGAAGCGTTTTAATTGATTGCAGTCATTGAGATGAAATAATTACGAAGTAGCTATTCACACCCAGTAATATGTGGTAGCAGCGGCTAGGCGTTACCATTATGACGTAACAGTCACAACCAAGTTAAATTAGTGATTTCATGCTTTTCGAATAAGTTTTTTGTTACTAACGAAGCATGCAAAAGCATTCGATTCGTAATTCGTTACAGCATAAAAAAGTGTTGTTCAAAAAAAACAAACTTTGAATAATGCATATGTATTACGAATTAATGCATGAATTACGCATATGAATAACAAATAACGAATATGAATAACGAAATACCGCATATGAATAGCGAATTATGAATATGAATAACGAAATACCATAACGAATTACGAATGTTTGATAAACTAGATGGGAGTTTGCCAGCAAACCCAGTGAACGACTGACGCAAAGCTAATGCTGTGACGCTCAAAAGTACTTTTTGTCTTCCGTAAAATCAGCAATTTTAAAAAAATATCTCATTATGGAACCTCCAGAAAAGTAGAGTCAAAATAATTGTCAGTTAAATATCTGCAGATATCATAAAACACTGGCACTCTAAGTTGAGCCGTTCAAAAAATTGATTTTTGGGGGTCTATTTGGGGGGTTCCCCGGGGGAGGTGGCACCCCCAAACTATATCCAAATATTTGTCTGTTAAATATCTACTGATAGCAGAAAAAGTAGCACTCTAGCTTGGGCCGTTCAAAAAATGGATTTTTTGGGGTCCCATTTTGGGGGGGGTTCCCGGTGGAGTTGCCCCAAAAGATTTCGGGAGAAAAAATTGCGTTTACAGCTCAACAACTTTAGACAAAAATTAGATTTCGATGTTTTGTGGTTTAGGAGAAGAAGAGCGTACAAAAATTAGGAAGGAAAAAAAGGGAGAAAAAAAAAACCTCAACGCGGCCAAAAGTGGGTTGGTTGGGATGAAAGGGTATCTTAAGACATATAACCATATGAAATATTTTTTGCCATACTTAAACCGTTTTTGATTGAGACCGCTTTTTACGCCAAACTTGCGGGGCGGTTTTCGGGTTCTAAAACCAAAGTCACGTGACCTATTGCCTCGAAATTTGGTACAAACATATAACTCATTAATCTCAAACTGCTGTCAAAATTTCATGTAGCTAAGCTCAACCGTTCTCGAGTTCTAAGCAAAAGTTTGAAATTTCGCACTCGTTAGTTGGAAAATGGCCAAGTAAAAACAAAGGAACACGCGATGCAAGCGTCGGTCGTTCGAATAACGAAGAGCATGTAATGCCCCCAGACCCGATAACCTGCTATGCTATTAATCCAAAACTGACCGTGAGACTGACAAGTCGAACTCAGTTTTAATGATGTGAAAATGTTTTTGTCGGTTATTGATAATTACGACTTGAAAAATTTCTTTGGAATTAGGACTTCGTACGTTTCAATTAAAAACAAAAACCTTCCGCATTTATCGCTAAGAATTAAGCGTTTTAAAAGTTTTATCCAAGTTTGACCTCAAACTTTATGATTATATAATTTAGCGTAAAATAGCAGCATAATGACCTTAAACTTTTTGTGATGGTTTGAAGATGCTTCCAGACTAGTTAATTATGCTGGTGTCCGACGAATAAAATCCAGAAAATTACCCAAATTTTGTTTCATGCAACGAAATACAATATTTGAATAGGCTAGATTTTTGCTCTTTAACTATACAAAGAAACGATATTACGCTAGATCGTTAAAAAAAGTAAAATATTAATACTTAAAAATAATCATTATTGTTATTGTTACGACGTTTTAGTTTGCTTATCTGTTCTTGGTTGGTTTCGAACTCTGGCTTTGCTGCGTTTAAAATTTAGCGTACATTTGCGACACAGTTAAGTAATGCAAATCAACTCGTGATAACCATTGCAAATCAAGCGATTTATTGCGCCTCTTTAACTGTATGTAATTAGCTGTTGCGCTATTATTTCAAACTGTTTACACTGAAAGTTCGCGCTTTAACTCCTTTTCAGGGGTCAGTCGAAATTGTTAGTTGTCGAGGAAGGACATAGAAATTTGCTCTAGATTTGTGAGAGTTAATTCAGAATTCGAATTGTATTTGAAACTAGAAAACTGTATTCAGATCTACACCCTAATTGGATAATCTTTCCGTCCTTCCTAGAGACTTTCAGACTTGTCCTGGGCGGCTCCCGTTCTGTTTCCTTTTGATTTTTGTTCCCAGAGCTGTTGCTCGCCACTAATTATTTTGATCTATTCTTTTACTGGGGTTTGATATTTGTTAATTCCCATTCCTACTTCCTGGGGTCCCTTTCTTAGAAGCCAGTTGCAGTTATTAAGCTATTTTGAAGTTACTGCTCTATTTTTGAAATTTTGGATTATTATCTGCCTTAAAGAAGAAACCGTCGGTGAGTTAAAATTATGTGACGCTGTACTGCCACGTTTAATATTTTTGTTGGTTGGTTGCTAGTGATTACTTTCTATTAACATTATGTAGTATGTATTCTGTTTACTGTTACTTGATGTGTGATCATATTGCCGCTGTGATTTCTTATACCTTTAGCAGAGGTGGGCACAAGTAACATTATATCACATGCACAACGCAACAAAGCGAAACGATCTTTTCAGGCAGTAAAAGCGCAGCGCAAAATGCGCAATTTAATTTTTTTTAATTTCTGAAGCGTAGCGCAACTTCCGCGATGAAGTTTTTGATTCAGTTGAAGCGCAACGCAGTTCCGCAATTGCGGAACGGCATTTTCGTACCAAGTTAAAGCGCAATCTAACTTCCGCAATTGAAATTTCACAACGCAAATACCGCATTTTTTGCGATTTTAGACTGAAAAAGAGTAAACAACTGCTATAGAAAGCCGACATTTATCAAAATTACGATCTAAATGAAGCAAAATTGAGTTCAATGTATAGAGTTGAGCTTTTAACCGAAAAAAGTTTTTGAAAGCGCAGCTCAATTAAAGCGCAACAAATTTTTAACACTTTAGTCCGCAACGCAATTTTCACAATGTTTTAGAATACAAAATTAAAGCGCAACGCAACTTCCGCTATTGCGGAGGTTGCGCTTTACACTTCTAATTGCGCTTTGCCCACCTCTGACCTTTAGTAATGTTGACTAAGTTGCTAATTTACGTTCTGTACTCTTCACAGAAACCGTTGACAATAAAATCGGATAAAGACGACCAGGTAACGCGTGTAACGACGTTCGATCAAGGCAGACAGAAATAATTTTCGAGTTGTTTATAGTTATAGTTTTTATAAGCATCGCCATATTTTTTGTTATCGAGAAAAAAAACCTCCACTTTCGATAAGGCAACTTGGTATATATAGTTAGCAGTTACAATTACAGCAGCAGACTAAAAAAAAGCACTAAAAATTTAAATCAGAACAGTGTCGGTTTCGAAGAAAACTGTTTCTCGCAGGTGGAGCGCCCGGAAATCGAACCACAATCGTCCTATTCAGAAACAAAGTACTGGCTGTGCTACCCACCCAACCAACTGGAGTAGTTCTTTCTAGGTATGCTTCACCAACCGGAGTAAATCAGTAGATATACTGTAGGCCAGTGGTTTTCAATCTTTTTATATCGGCAGACCGGTAAAAATTAAACAAATGTTTGTGGACCGGCACCAAAAAATCGTAATGAATAAATATAACAAGTACCGGTGCAGTTATTATCGCATTTGTTTTTCACCGTAAATTAACAGCACAGCATAATCCATTATTTCGACAAATGTTGTGCATCAAAGACAAAGTGTAAATCAGCTCAAACAATAAAATGTCAATTTATGAACATTGCGTGGACATATAGTACAAAATCAAAGTTGTTGGGAAATTTGTTGCTGTTTCGATGCTAATACGAGATAGAAACGAGGCAGCAAAAAAGTTTTTGAAACACAACCGATTTCTTTGTTTTAATTTAAGTCAGAGCTGAAAAAAAATTTTTGCTTAGGTAAATGGCTGCGGTTGAAAATACCTTCTACAACTTGATTGCTTAAACTGATAGGCGAAAGACTACACAGGAATCAGCGAGAATAAATTGACATATATATTTCGCCTATAAAGGCATCTTCAGTGTCTACAAAGCAGATAAACTTTTTAAGTAATAAATAAACTGCTTAAATACTGTAAAATTCTGTTCACGCTGTATGAAATTTGTCACAAAATAAAATTAAACCTGGAGCAGGATAAAAACAATTTGCTCCGGCAATTCCAAAATTGGAACTGTTTACAGTTTTAAAATATACGAATATGACTGAAAATGAATAAATGTGAGATAAAAATGCTGTACAGTTATAAAACAAAGAACTATACGTTGTAGAAAACAATACCACAAATATCCGTAGTGTAAGACTATCAAACAAGCAAGCATAATAAAGTAAAATCCTACAAAACTTAATACAGTATCAAATAAAAAAAAATAAGGGAAACGTAGAAAATTTGAAACCAACACTTCAAGAAAAAAAACCAAAAAAAAACCAAAGAGTCCTAAACTAGGGGAAAAGAATTGATTTAAACTTTGGGAGAAATTAATCATTTAACATTAATGCTAGCACCAAGTAAAGCTGCTCATTTGTCTTCGCATTGATCTAAATGTAATACTGACGGTTGTTCTACAAAGGTAACAGTAAAACATTCAGAAAGTTCAGGTTTCTCAGTCATAATCAATGGGTGACACCATAGATGGGCAAGTTAATGCAAAACGTTAGCTTCGTTAACCACTAGTCCGTTAACAAACTTCACACCTCCGTTAACGTTAATCCGTTATTTTCAGCTTTAATTAACGGAAGTTAATAAAGTCCGTTAATCCGTTAACATTTTGAGTGTAATTTACATTTCTTTTTATTCACTCACTTCTAGAACACGTATTGACGCTGTTGAGCTGATTGTAAGGAAATATTTATTGCTATGGTGGTCTTTTTGTGTTTTGAAAGTTACATTTTACAGTCTAATCTAATTTCAAGATAAAAACAAGTTCAAATGCACTAACAAAGCTGCAAGATATTAACGATAAAAACCTTTACGGAAGTTCACAGAACTTAACGGAAGTTACTTCAGTCCGTTAACAGCACTTAACGGAAGTTAATTTAGTCCGTTAACATGAAAAAACTTTTTAACGGATTAACGAGTTAGTGAAAAAGTTAGCTTCGTTATTAACGGATTAACGATTAACGGACTTGTGCCCACCTATGGGTGACACAAATTATAATGCTTCAGTAAAGCCGCTTTGTTTTTTTTTAGCCGAAATATCAAAAGTTTTCCATGAGTTTCTGTGAGCAGTTCAGCGAACAGAAAACCGGTTTTTGGTTTGTTCAACATTTTGTTCATGACATACACAACTGATAGCAACATACACACCATAATTTGTACACAATAAACTTCGACGAAGACTAAAATTTCCTCGCTTACTCTGAATTTGCCTTGCAGTAGCAGGCAGCAACCATGGACATTTTATGCCTGCCATGTTTGCCACAAAAGGAGCAGTGTCCGCAAGGTTGAGAAATATCTTGCGTTTAGTTGTTGCTCTGATGAAAAGCTAGCTTTCTATAATTGGTTAAAAACATTCCAAGCGTTGGTGGCCTTTGGTAAGTGATGCTAACCGTTAGTTGTAAGTCTTTCTCTTTCCGTGAAAGTCAAAGTGATCGAGGGTAGGAAGTGGCCCATGTTAATCGGCCTGTATTGCTAAATGATTCTAATCTTAAATTAGTAGGTCCAAAGTGAGATGTACAGGTTTTGGCCAAATCAATCCATGTGTGTTGTCATTCTTTCGTAAAACCCGGAAACCATGCATTTCTTTTGCAGTCTTTCAAGGCTTTCCAAGCTGATCTCTCTCACTTAACCTTCGCATTCTTATAGACTCTCCGAACACAACAGAACGAAAAACATGAGGTGAATGGTGTGAAGCGCCATTCAAAAAACATCGGTATGTCGTCGTAGGTTTTTGGAAATCTTTGGCGACAAAACCGATCCTAGCGGTGGCATTGCTAACATGAGGTACATCCAAAAATTCCAATTGATTTTCGCTTGAATTGTTTCAGTACTGAAAAGTGAGTCGAAGTCCAAAATCACCAAAACATTTAAGCAAAGCTTGTTCAATAGCAGCAGTATCTTCTAAACCAGTGGTTTTCAACCTGTGGGCCATTTTTTTTGGGAAATCACCTGTTTTATGCCGGAAAAACCGTTTAATATTTGGTGAAGACCTTTTTTTTTTTTGAGATCACCTGTTGTCGGCTCGAAGAACCGTTTCAATCTAATTCAAAACTGATGAAAATTTTGGTCAAGTTCTTGAACAATGCTTTGAGTGGTGGGCCATGGAAAATTTTCAAAATGAAAATGGGCCACGAGTAGGAAAAAGGTTGGGAACCACTGTTCTAAACCTTCCGAAATCCACAAAATGTCATCAATGAAACAAACAAAAAGCTTGGATTTGTTAACGGTAGTGTGCTCGGTCTCAACAATGCAATGTACTGCCATGTTTGCAATTGAAACAGAATGATTATCTCCAGTGACAATTCCATACTCTTGCACAAAAAATCACTCTGGTATTGAGTGATGACATTCTCCATGCAGTACTTAGTAAGCGCTAACAAAATTGTAACCACGGTAGGACTAAATTCGGAATGATTTTCTAAAGCATCACGTACAGCGCTTTTCACCAAATTTCAGCTCAAATTTTTGGGTACAGTACAAATGACATCTGCAGCAACGACAAAAATTGACCCAGTGTCTAACTGGTCGGGTACTTTTGTCTTCCATGTTTCAAGTCTACGCAAATAGTCTCTGATATCCTTGCAATATACATCAACGTCAGTTTTGCAGTCGTTAATACTAATGGGAGAAAGAAGAGACTCAAGAAAAGCGGTAATTTTAGAAATGCAAATATATCCAGCCGATTGCAGTAAACGAACAGAAATGTCAAAAATAGAGCAAGTTTGCACCTGGTTTTGTGCTAGTTTGTGAGTTTTGAACAACGGATACGCATATGCTGGTACATAATTACAGAAATATTTAGACGAATAACCTTGTACATGGCGATAAACTCCGTTTTGTAGTTTCACTCCAACCAGAGGTGCCGAAACCAGGGGGGATGATTTGACTGTATCCCCCCAATAATTTGAGTATGGTGTACATCTGCATCCTCCCCAATAATTTTACTCTGGTGTGCATCTGAGCGCAGGTTGAATTCGGGGAAAAAAGTCTTCCATTTTTGGTGAAGACCTTTTTTTTGGTCTTCACTTAATTTGCTTATCTGAAAAAAATTGTGGTCAAGGTTCATTCTCCCAATGTTGAAAATAGGGCAAAATCGACGTAAAATTGTAATTTATCCCCCCCCCCAATGCTCAACAACGATCGGCACCCCTGACTCCAACAGCGCGATAAAGCATGTCATCATCAATGCAATTCAGCGAATGTAGTTGTTTCCTACATGATTCACACTTTCTGCTTATCTTTTCAAGATGTTGTTGGATTTGAAGTTGTGGAATCAAAAGTTTAACAAATCTATAAACAGTTTTCTTAGCATTATTCTGTCATAACTAACGTAATCCAGATCGACGATTTTACCGTGTTTTTGTGAGCTTTGCATTCGGTTATACTGCGACCTTGAACTGCGGTAGATTCTGAACATGTGCAAGACTTTTATGCAAATCTGGGCTTAAATTGTGCTTGTTTGCGTACTGAAGTTTTGCATTCTCTCAATTCCAATTTTGGAATTCCAATTTTGAAATTTGCAATTCTGGAATTTGAAATTCCAATTTTGAAATTTAAATTTGCAAATTTGCAATTCCAATTTTTGAATTGCCGGAGCAGGTTGTTTTTATCCTGCTCCAGGTTTAATTTCATTTTCTGACAAATTTTATTCAACGTTAAAAGAATTTTACAATATTTAAGCAGTTTATTACTAAAAAAGTTTATCTGCCAGGCGCGTAGACAGAAATTCGCAATGGGGGGGCTGTTTTGGGGTCTGGGGGCGGAGCTCCCAGCGCTCGAAATTTTGCATTTTTTTGCAAAAATAACTTATTTTAGAGCTATTTTAATAAAAAATAATGCTTTTAAAACGTGGCATAGAAATTGGTAGCGCTACATGATTCAACTGGTTGCATAAATGGGCTATGTGGGAAGTGGCTAATGATAACATTGCAGTTCTCTTGTTTACATGCTGGTAAATCATAAAATCCTATTATTCAATGAAACTCACACAGAGTAATCTATTTCGTCTATATTTTATAAAGAAAAATGATTAGGGGGGGCTAATGAAAAGATATTTGAGGGAAGTAATTGGTAATTAACTAACACTGAATAGCCCCCCCCCCCCCCTTATTCCCGAGTTTATAATATACAGGGTTGGCCAAAAAAAATTGCACCCTTGGACAAAGTGTCATAACTTTTTTTTTGAATGAGTCAACATTTAAAAATTTTTACCATTTCTTTACGACAACATATTGCGTAGCTGTGTAAAATTTTATTAAAAATTTCCATAAAATAACAAAATTACAGGTGTTTAAATAGTGAGTATCACAAACTGCAATTGCATGAAAATTAACACGGCACAAATAGTAAGCGATTGTTCATTCGTTCAATATTTTTCGATGTGTTGTCCGTTTTCTGCAATCCCCAACCGCACACGAGATCGAAACCCATCAATGGCGTTATCATCGTGGAGCTTGGTATTTCAAAATTATTATCATTTGAAAAAAGATTTGCTAGCAATCAGGCATTGTTACGTCACAATGAGTATAGAAAGGCCTATTATAAAAAGAAAGTTACGTTACCTGCAAAAAAACCTTTGAACGCACTTTGTGAAAAGATATTGCAGTCTTCAATGTTTAAATGGACGTCATTTTATAACTTCTTGGAATTTCATTGTAAAATTTTAAACAGCTACGCAATATATCGTTGTAAAAAGCGGTAAAAATTTTAAATTGTTATTTCTATGCAAAAAAACGTTATGGCACTTTGTCTAAGGGTGCAATTTTTTTTGGCCAACCCTGTATATTCGTTGATAAAACCTATGTTTGGCGTTTTTACACTAGCGATCAAATTTGATTGTTATTTTTGGCATTTTTTAAAGTTTTCATAGATTTGTGACTTCAATTTTTGACAGATTAGCCCCCCTGAATATATGTTTCAAAAGATGCTGTAAATCACTTTTTAGTCAATTCCAACGCAAAAAACAGTCTCAGAACAGCTAAAAACATGGTATTTTTTTTTCTGTATTTTGGTTGACAGGCCAATGGGGGGCTATAGCCCCCCCCCCCCCCCTGGCTACGCTACTGTTATCTGCTTTGTAGACACTGAAGATGCTTTTATAGGCGAAATATATATGTCAATTTATTCTCGCTGATTCCTGTGTAGTCTTTCGCCTATCAGTTTAAATTAGCATGTAGAACATCAATCTGAGAATTAGCTTAGATATACATAGAAAGGAGATCCTCGCAACAAAACAGTACAACTTGATTGTTTTGAGACTTAGAAACGGTTATTCGTTTTCAAGAGGTCTCCAGAATTGAGACAAGGATTTTTTTAATATCTTGACTGCAAAGTAGAATCGCATCGTAATTCAATCAGTTTTTCTTTTTCCTCGGAATCACGGTTAAATATGCTGACATCTTCAACGAATGGTGGCAAGGAAGCGGAGAGAAATGCCAGTTTTACTGACTAAAAATCGGCCAAACATAAAATGAGTTTTATAATGAAAAAAAAAAAATCATTGTTGTTCGTTCGTTCATTGCAATGACGAGTGTGTGGAAAAAAGATATTGCGCGGACCGGCAAAAATTTACGCACACCGGCCGTTGTGAACCGCTGCTGTAGGCTACAGCCAGTGGTTTAAAGTAACGAAATACTTTTACTTGAGTAGATTTCTAAAGTATTTTTTTCCAGAAACGAGTAATTTTTGAGCAGTTTTTTTTGGGTTACTTTTACTTGATTACCTTTAGAGTGATGTAACGCTACTTTAGTAGTATTTTGATTCATAAAAGTAGAAAGTACTATAATTTAAAATTTGAGCCACAATTCATCAGGACGGTTTACTTTTCTACGGGCAATTGTTCAATTCAGTTAAGTTAGATGTCTTTTGCTCCTTTTTCGTCTAGCAACTCTTGCGTCAGAGGTCAGACGTGATCATACCACCACATCGACTGTGGCCAATGCCATGCGTTTTTTCTATGTGTGTGGGTACGTATCAGAACCAAGTCTGACGAAAAGCATTTCAAGATGGTTTTTGTTTCACGTTCGTTGTTTGCCCAGCTAGCAAACCGACGTTGATTTAACGTTGAAAAGACGTACACCAATTACGTTGTTTTAACGTTAGCAAGTTAATGTTGTTTCAACGTTGATTTACTCACTGATTTAACGTTTGTTTTTGGTTGATGCTAAACATTGTTTCAACGTTGATTTTAAGTTTGCTTGACGTTAGCGAATTACGTTTTATCAACGTCGTTTCGACGTAGCTTTAAAAACCACACAATCTTCACTTTCACAGATTTATTAAAATCTCACAATGAAAGTCGTTAAACACAATAAATTCAACATTGAAATTGTTTGGCTGCTTCTCTGTTTTTCCGCCTCCCAGCTCTTTCTGGAGCAAATTTTAACCAATTTTTGATCGAATTTTCGAGGTCCAGTTGGGAAGCGGACTTAGTCAACCGATTTCGTTGAACAGCACCTAAAAAAACAGTTTTATTCAGGCACTAGTAAGCAGTGGCGTAATTAAGACTTCGACCCAGAGGGGATAAGTATGCCATGTTTTGTGGGAAGAAATAGTTGTTCTCACACAGATCTTTACGTTCCAAACGCCCCGTCTTATCGGGCCGAGATGACACATTGAGAGTCAAAAAGAAAGAGGATATGCACACCAGTAACTCTTGTATTTTGCATGCAACATTTGCAACGTGTGTTTGGTGACCAGGAAACCTTGCACTGGGATTGCCGTGGCCCATGTTACCTTTTGTAAATTATCAAAACTGTGTCTGCAGACAGGGGCGTTAAGGCAGTGTGGACTTAGCGCGGACAGGGGGAGAGTGGAGATACAGTTTTGGCGATTTTCGATGTCTTTTATGGATAGCCACCAGCACGTTGTGATTAGCGGAATAGTAAATAAAATGCATGCAGTTTTTTGAACCTACAGTTGCAAGCAGAATTAGATGTCTCAAACAGTCTCTACGATTTAGGACTAAAATACATCCCGAAGGGACAAACAAAATATTTTGCATATTTAGCAACGTGATCATAGTGACTTTTATGAAATATGCTAATGAAGACGATTATTGCACTCCCGAAAAAACAGCATAAGTCAAAAATAAGGCAGAATGCAATTGCAACGAACACATGAAAATAATCAAAGAAACTTACCAACAATAACTGCCAACAGCTTTAATTAGCTGAATGCCCTCTCTTTTCACCTTTGCCCAACTAGTTGAAATAAGTAGCAGTAGCATTTGTCATCACATAACACAAACTACGGTTGGTACACTCACGCACAGAGGTAACCCCAATTGCACTCAGTTGCAAAATCTGCAAATTAATACAATAATTACTTATAGTTAACAAATCGAAATCTATCACCCGCAACTGCGCATCGACCATAGCACTATAATCTTCTGCGAATCCGGCACTAAATGCCTCCATGGCGGAATGGTTTATAGGCCCAAGGGTGCTCGCCGCGCAAACCAAGGCTCGTAGTTAGAGTCCGGCACAAATAATATTTCGCGTTTGCAACATTCTTGAACTCCTGTTGGTTAAAATGCTGTTTAAAACATGCCTGTCCGATGCGAGCTTTGCAGCAGTAGAACAGCTTTCAAACTCCGACGCTCGGTAATAACAAATAAATTATTAGTGACTTTAATAAATAATAAATAAATTAACCGAGTATTTCCATCTCCACAAACTTAATTAGAACGGAGCAAAATCTCTGCTTGGTGGTATCTGGCGAGTAGCAATAAATCCTTGACAAAACATCAAGAATTTCAGCGGAAAACAGGAACACTGGAAACTCCCAAGCGGTTGCGAATTCTTCCGATATGTAGCGCTACTGTTGCTTTTCGTGAAAGGAGGATAAACATGGAACCAAGTAATTAATCAATCAAGTGTATCGACGAAAGATAACCAATCGAAATCTACTGGGAACCACTGTAAACGGTTTTCAAAGTGAAATCACGTTTAAATAATCGGGTAGGGAAAAACGAAGTTAAGAAAAATCCAATTTACTCCGTTCAGAATCCTAGTTCAAAATTTCTTCGGTCCTTATTTTTCAACAAAACCTAGGCTAGTGAAATACCTACAAACCAATGCTCTTTCGATCCAGTTCTTAGCTAATAAATCAACTACACATTAATGTTGTTGAATAATGCTGTATCACAAAAGCGCTACACGATACATTGCATAGTCATGGAGTTACCAATTAGCTGACTAAATCAGCATACGCTAATTTTGTTTCAATTCTATTTTAACGATAATCAAACAATCTGAAAAGGCCTTTAGCACCTTAATTTTGTTAGCTAAAATCCATCACAAAAAAGAACACTAAACGACATAAAAAACACCCTTATCATGCCGTACTGTGTTTTTTCATCCAAACGCTCTTCCAGTTTCTCCACTTCAACAACAGAATTTAAAAACCAACAAAACTTTTGGCGGCTTGTCGAATCATCTTTTTCAACTATCGCGTTCAAGGTAGCGTTTACGCCAACTAACTGTTTTGAGAGCTCCCCGACGGCAGCTCTCAACTCAGCAAACTGCTGAATAACGTGTCGTTGAAACCCTGTAACAACATTGGATTTGTGCTTTACACTTATATACTATTAAGGGTGGAAACTTGACTACCTTAACTTGAGTTTCAGTTTCGGTGTGATGGAGAGCTGATTCAGGGTTTTAGTTTTGGTTTGGTTACACCGTTGTTGCAAAATTGATCACAGTTTGAATTTAGCTTTTCTCAGACAACGCAACTGTATAATTGGGTTTCAGTTTTGGTTTAGGTTTCGGCCACAAAATTAGCCTTGCACGACTATTGATAACTGAAATTCTTTGCTTTTGTCAACCTTTTTTTTATTAGAATGCGTTTGCCATTTTCACTTTCTCAATTCCTATTATCAGATGGAGAACTGAAGTCTGTGATAAGCAATACTGAATGCTGAAAGGCTTTCAGTAATCAAAAAAGTAAAGAATTTTTACCAAATGTGGGCATGTTTTTATAATTATGTTGACAGCTTGAATCCTAAAACCTTACGAAATTACGAAGAGGTTACAGTTTTAGTTTTGACTTTTGAAAAAGTGTTTTTTTTTTCAGTTTTAGGTTTTCAAAAATATGACTGAATTAGTTTCAGTGTCAAGTTTGGTTTAAAAAAATCCTTTTAAAACCAGGTTTTCGGGTCTTGTTCCATCCCTGGTTACTAACACTCGCAGGAACAATTACAATGTGGTGCCATAAAAAGCCACATAAAAACAAAACCAATTTTTCAGACACAAAACAATAGAACATACCTCGTGAACTGTATCTTGAATTATAAAGTGGCGTAGAAGATGCATCAGGAGCAAAACTGGTTGTAGTGTTCAACTGATCTGTACAATATCAACAATCACAATGTGGTGCAATGAAAAGCCACATAAAAACAAAACCAATTTTCCATACATCAAAACAATGGAACATAATTTGTGAGCAGTATCTTGAATCACAAAGTAGCGCAGAAGATGCAGCATGAGCAAAACTCGTAGTAGTATTCAACAAACCTGTACAACATTAGTAATTACATAGTGCATGTCGATCCTCCTCCCCAGTATTCCTGCTCAAGCAGAGGTTAGCCGGCTTTTCTCCATGACTGCCATTTCCATTTTTTACAATCTAGAGCATCCTCTCCTACCAAACCACACCTCTCATATCCTTCAACAAAGTTTATATCAATTTTTTTTGGCCTTAATTTTTCTTTCACCACCGACTTTTCAACCAAAACACTATACACCTAATCTCCATTATCTTTTCCCTAAGCATTTCCAAACCATCATATTCTTTGTCAGCGCAAAACACCTAGTGGCTCAGTCCCCATCTTCTCACGTTGTTGTGAATTAGAGTATCGCTGCCAAACACTCACACCACTCATTCAACACACCATTTTCATTTCAGTTCCATTCGCGCTATGCGGTCTACCATACAACATTGCACTTCAAAAACAAAATACATTTTGAAGCAAAATGCATAAGCGGCTGCCATACAACATTGCACCTTGCAAACAACTTAATTGTGTATACTTTTTCCTTCAGCCGCAATAATATTTCTTTCTTTGCAAGCATTGCAGACATCACTCCAAAAATTTGGACCAAGCACTTATCGATCTAACGATTAGGGGGCAATTTTACATATGCAAAAATTTTGATGCAATTTTAATAAAGGCTTAACTCTGAAGTCTGTTTCAATGAACATGTATATATTTTTTAATTAAAGCCTGAAATACGACTTGACAAAATTCATCATATATATTAAACTACTTTTTCAAAATTATTATACTGATTTGAAAAACTAGACATTAATGTTTGCTAAAAGTAATCACGAACTGTACGATAAAATCATACTCACAGGTAACCAAGCTGGAGCGATTTTGATCAAGACTGCTATTGCTTGCAGATGCACGCCTATGAGGCCCGATTTCTGGAGCAGCGGCAAAATCGCTCGATGCCGAAGATTGATCTTCGCTATTCGAGCTAGAGCTGGGAAATGTTGCCTGTCTAAAATAAGCAGAATATCATAGGTTATTGCACAATGCACATGAATCAAAGTTCGACTATAGACTTCACCAAACGGACTAGAAGCTTGTTATATATTGTAAAGCAAAGTGGTGTCGGCCCAATTAATCGAAATCGGGTGAAATATGGGCATTATTCCATCACTAACACAAAGGTCCATAACTGGACATTAGTTAGCAAGATAGTTACGTTGTAACGTGCGAAATTTTACATTTTACAAAACGGTAAATTAGCCTTTACAAAGATGACAAAAATTAACTAAAAATCTTTTACAACTAACCTTTAGAATTGTTTCAAGATATGAAAAGTAACATGGCACGAACAAGATGAATGCCCTCCAAATTGCTTTTATGCAAGGCTAAGAATCAAATTACTCATCAGAATTACACCAAAAAATATTTTAGTGTACTT
This sequence comes from Trididemnum nubilum, assembly GCA_963965965.1. Taxonomy (NCBI): domain Eukaryota; kingdom Metazoa; phylum Chordata; class Ascidiacea; order Aplousobranchia; family Didemnidae; genus Trididemnum; species Trididemnum nubilum. The sequence goes on along the minus strand of OZ014482.1, from coordinate 12,353,483 downwards.
AATCAAGTAGGTAGGTATATCAGTGTTGAATAATCCAGTTACACGCTCACCGCTTTTTCTTATTTTTTTGCTTCTTTTTTCCACCAACTGGTCTTTTTTTTACTAACTTCACTTGTGGCACTAATGCTGGGTGCTGCATTTGTACCAACATCATTCTCGTCTTCGTTAGCATTGTCATGAGTATCCACATTTGATGTGTATTGAGCCTTGTAGAGTTTTTCTCGGGCTCTCAAAAAATTATCTGTAACATAGTAAAACATTTTTACAATTATTCAATCAAGAGCATGTTAACCTTACTTTAACCTAACCAAGTAAAGTGTTTGAGATATAATGTTAATCTGAATGATTTAATATTCTAACAAGTTGATGTCATTTGAAAAATGTAGGATATTGAACGTAAATTTTAGAAAACTTAAAATACCGTAACTTGGTGCCTAAAATTTTTCATGTTTCAGAAGTAAAGTTCTCCAAAATCTGCTCCAGATGTAGTTTTTGAATACCGGTACACGAAACCAAAAATTTAAAGCGGCTTAACAACAAAATGTATATTAATGCAAAATATCAGTAATATAAAACACACTCAAAGCTAAGTTTGCTTTTTCACTATTAAGCGTAGAAAATGAGTGCTGAAATATCTTTCGACATCTAAAGTTTAAATGAGGGTGTTCTTAAAAAACATGATACTGAAAAGCATTTCAAAAATTGCTTTATTGACTGCAGAATATAAGACTTGAAAAGCGATATGAAATAAAATAGAATACTGCGTGAGAGAAGCATTTGAAGATGCAGATTAATAAAAAATTGGGGTGCCACAATAAAATATGAATCTAAGATGGCCTGGACCCATCTTCGTACAGGATCTGAAAATCTCTAGATATTGAAGAATTGCTTTTCTACAATAAAAGATCACATTGTAGATGGTTCAGCCATTAAGCACAAGACCAACGAAAAGAATTCCCAAACTACCCTTGCGATGGCAAAAGTACATTGAGAACCGAATATGGAATCACTTAGAACTGAGTTCTATCAAAGGAAAAAAGGTGGTGGAAAACTGTAAGGTACGGTATGGCAGCTCTATCTTGAGCTGCTGCGCCTGCAACCTTCACAGAAAAGCAAGTGAAGAAAAAAGGAAATGATAAAATATGAATCGTGAACAGTTATGCAGTTTAGTCTATTAAAGCTATTTCAATCTCTAAATCAAAATATATTATTATACAACTATAAAATCACAGTAAAAGGTTAAAAGCACAACAGTCTGTTTCGTCCTAAGGACTTGTCAGGTGCTATTGTAATCTTATTCAAATAAAATTTTAATTTGAATATTACATTCTATTTGAATAAGATTACAATAGCACCTGACAAGTCCTTAGGACGAAACAGACTGTTGCGCTTTTAACCTTTTACTGTGATTTTATAGTTATATTTTGCTCTGATTTTACTTTGTATATCATCAAGCACTGTTTCAGAAGATTGACTTTCAACAATTTTCAATTTTCTATATTATTATACACGCAGAAACATGCCATGGGTTTGCAGAACAAGCCTCCATCTCAATGAGCCCGGCCAACACAGCTGCTTGCAAAGTTGCAACACTGGCAACTCAGTGTCACTTGAACAAACCAGGAACTGAACGCCATATGTTCATTCACAGAAAATATGCGATTCTAGCTGGTAATATTTTATGCAAGAGTTTCAAAATTACAACATAATGACTCACAGTCTCACATACCAGATGATGCAATTTTCCAGGCAATACACCGCCTCCATCCTACCATAGAAGCATTTTTTTAACTAGACTATTTAACTTGGCAGGATCTTGATATGGTAGCCAAAACACCTCAAACTTATCTTCATCAGTGCCATAGCACCCAGAATCTGGCACAATAGCCATGTCATCATCTTTGTCGTGGAATGCAACAACAAAATACATGGTGCTAAAACTATGACTACCTAGTACTAGCACTGCAAAAAAACATTGTCTGCAAAATAATACAGTAACAAGACCAGTATTTTGTGGCACTATTGCATCTGCTGTAAGCTATTAAGCAAATATGCCAGCAGCAATTTATTAATACTACATACCAGTGGTTTCCAAACTTTGTGTTACTACACCTCCTTTACAAATATTCAATCATATAACACCTTCCCCCATTCTACAAAATAATAAAACAAAAAAATTTTTATACAAACAATGAAACAAAACAAATATATTTTATTTTTGTCTTTCAATGGGATGGATGTGCTTGTCTATCAGCACAAAGTCTGTTGAATGTTTGTGTTATTGACAAGATAGCTATTGGTAGCTCTTTTTTCACAACTAACCAAGCTCGATATTTCGATTTCATTGCAGGTAATGCAGAAAATCCTGTTTCGGATAAATATGACATTGCGAACAACAGCAGTACTTTTAAAGCTTTGCTAACCAAATAAATAGCTTTTATTTCTATGCAATTAAACGGGGTATGGTTATGCTATAATTCTATATTTGTAAATGATTGTGACTCTCATTTGCACCTACCCTTAGACTAGTCCGTGCCTCCCAGATTGAAAACGATGCCATAAACCGTTTAATTTAGAATACAATGCGTTTCAAAAAGATGCAAGTTAAATTTAGTAGCTTATAAACCCAGGAAATGGATGGGAAGGAAAATGAAAGAAATCTCCTGCATATCACGTTTTCCTAAAAGATTTTAGATTGGTATTAACTGAATTGAATCCAAAACACTTTAGGTTGATCAAAATACGTTAGCAGATATTGAAAAGCACATTGACACAAATATTAAAAGAACAGTCAACCCTGGTTTTTGACATGTGACTAAAAACTCAAGAAAAATATGAAAACTGATTTCAAAAATTTGAGATTTCTACACCCTACCGTTTTTGAGATATGGCCATTCAAAATTTGATATTATGTCGTCAACCTTTTTCACAACATTTGAACAATGTGAAATGCATATGCGGGTTACCATTGTTACTGCCGGCCGTTTACGTTTTCTAGGCGTCTGGCGGCAAAGATGGAAATAGGCAACCACCTTCTTGTGCAGATAATACAGACTGCTGCATTATTGTGTAGATATCAAGTTACAGCTGCACACGCGTTTCGCAGACGTCTGGAAGTTGGAGGAAAAGATAAAAAAAAAATTTGTAACTGCTGCAGTAAACGATTAAAAAGAGTGAGTTTGCTGACATTTTTTTAAAATTACCATTTGTTGTAAGAACAAAAATAGACAGGGCAGTGTGAAGGTTGAATTCTCTGTTAAAGGCAATGAACAAGAGGTAACACAACAAACTTATTCTTGTATGGCATCAAAAATGCTTTTCCTTGCACTTGTGTTAGTGGTGCACAATAAAAACCAGGATCCAGATTTGTTACTTCATAGATATTAAACAGTTCAGACTTATTTGGATAATGAAAAAAATTTGACATCTGATTGAAATTTTGATAAACAAATACTATATCTGACGAAGTAGTTTTCAGTATATCGCGCACCACAACTATACTATCATCCAAAAACATGCACTGATCTTTAGAGTTAATTCCTACATCAAACTTTTTTAAGTCAATCTTTTTGTACTGAGTGCAATGAATCATGTCAGATGGCAGAGGTCCGCAATCATGCATCTTACTTAACAAAGGTGAAGCAGTGGTGCCAATAATATTACCAGCAGGGATGTGGAAGCAGTCAAATTTTTAATGCTTCTGCTTCCAGCTCCTCTTGAAGTTTTATGCTTCTAAGTTCGCTTCCGCTTCCTCACCTTTGGAATTTTTTGCTTCCACTGTCGGCTCCAGATAGAAATAGTCGCTTCCGAGTTTGCTTCCACTTCCAGTCTCTTTCATTAAACTGCCTCCGCTTCAACAAAAATTTAACCGCTTCCACATCCCTGCTCAGTATGAAACAGCTAATTGTATTTAGTTTAAAAAAAAGCAGCCAAGTTTACGTTTTATTTGTAAGCTATTTTATTTGACTTGTGCTGTCGACGGGGCATGGCATGGAATGGAAGACGATTTTTCCATATTCCATGCTGGCAATTTTCTTCCATTCCATTTCCATTCCATACTAAAAATCTTCCATTCCATACAAAAATTTTCTTCCATATTCCATTCCATACTACCACACCACAGAAACTTTAGACTGGAAGCAATGCAACGTATATTTTGCTGCTTTGCATCTTTGCAATGTTGTAAGCAACCGCTCGTGAAGGTGCGTCAACAATACTAAGATGCAACAACCAGTATCTGGTAAGCATATCGCACATGGTTTAATGCATAGGCCTAGCCAAGATTTCGGATTGGGCGAGGGCTAAACCGTAAATCACATGCAATGACATCATCAGAAATTTTCGAAAAGAGAGACTTTTTAAGGGACAAAGAATGAAAGATCAAAAGCTGGGGGTCTGCGTTAGCACTTAACCAGGATTTGCTAAAGGGAAAAGACTAAAAAACTAAGTCTATTAAAAAGTTTTACTAACATAACAAAATTGGGAGACGTGGTGAGCAAATTAGTGCAACTCAAACGTGTCACAGACAAGGCTTAGGGGCCGAGCCACCAGCTGCCGGAGGCGTTTTCCAAAAAAAATTTCAAAGCTTCAAAAAAATAGTGCTGTCCTCGACCGATGACAGAACAACTTTTGAGGAATTGAGGCTTCGAGGCCAAGGACTTCAAAATGTGTTCTCGAGGCCAAGGACGTCCTCAAGGACTCCACCTCTGGTTACCGATCGGCATAGGTGGGCAAGTTAATACAAAACATGTCGTAATCTGGTATCGAACCTGGCTATCTGAAATGTACTCGAAATTGTGCTTCTACAGTGTTATAAAAAAAAGCTTCTACAGTGTTATTATGTAATTGAGACGCGCGATGCAAAACGCTGTACTCGAAAAGCCTTTAATTTGCATATTGTTTTTTGTTACGCCTTTTCCTGTGTTACAAAACCGATTAGTTCTTGAATAGCCAGACACATGTATTGCTAAGTTACAGCTGTAGAATTTGAGTTTACTAAAATTGTTATGTTTCCAAGTTTAGCTTAGTTGTTATGAAATATTATCTTTTACGTTTGTGTTTTTAGATGTAGTTATAATTTAAAGTGAATAAAAGCCATAGTTTTGGTCAATTACAACAATTTTATTCACTTTAATTATGGATAAGTTACTGAAACCTAGTAAACTTGAAGTACTTCCTGAAGAGCCAGAAGCTATGAAAATTTATGACTATTGGAAGAAAACTTTCGACACTTTCTTCACTGCCGTGGAAGCTGCTACTCCAGAACCTGATAGAGCAGGCATTAACAAGCTTGGCTTACTCACAAACTTTCTCTCCCATAGAACCTACGCTTTAGTGGCTGATGCTCCCGACTATGCTAGCGCCGAAACTGCGCTACACAATGCTTACCATAAACAGAAAAATCTTGTCTTCGCGAGACACTTGCTGATGAGTCGTGCCCAGAACTCTGGTGAGAGCATTGCTGAGTATGTACACGCCCTGAAGCAACTAGCTAGGGACTGCAACTTTCAAGCGGTTTCTGCTGAACAATATCGAAACGAATTAACCAGGGATGCTTTCATCCATGGAATCACTTCCACTGCTATCCGTCAGCGGTTGTTAGAAGAAGATGAACTCACGTTTCAAGATGCTGTAACCAAAGCCGAATTACTGGACCGAGCGCAAATGCAGTCAAGTTTCTACGTGGAGAAGTCAGCCGTAAAGTCCGCCTTGATACCTAGCTTGAAGGAAGATGCTGATAGCAAATTCTCAATGCGGATAAATACTGATCCAAAGCGACGGAGAAAATGTTATTTTTGTGGAGGCAATTACCACTCCGGTGGAAGGGATCACTGCCCAGCAAAAAATAAAATTTGCAACAACTGTGGCAAAGAAGGACATTTCGCTCGAGTATGCCGGAGTACATCCTCCAAATCTGCTATGGCTACTGCAGAAAGCAAAGAAAACGACACCACCCCATCTCTTGAATCGGAACATTTACAGCTGCTGTCTATTGCGGCAGGTGCTCCATCTTGTTTAAGTCCTACTATTATACCGGCTGAATTGAATGGATTACCTGTCAAAAGTTTGTTGGACACTGGAGCGTCTGAAAGCTTTGTTAACGATGCCGTTGTTAGAAGCGCTAAACTTGAAGTACAAGGAAGGCCTTCACGCGTTTCCATGGCCTCTGATAAACTTACTGCACGCGTCGTTGGCAAGGTTTGTAGCAATCTTTTGCTGCAAGGGCGTGACTACTGCAATGTTATGCTTAGTGTCATGCCAGGACTTTGTGCAGATGTTGTCCTGGGCCAAGACTTTTTACGTCAGCACAAAGAAGTTGTTATCAAGCTTGGCGGCCCGAGAGAGACCTTATTCGTTGGAAAAAATTCCGTCTGTGGTGTTGCGGCATGTGAAGCCAATTGTGATCGTTTGTTCAGAAATCTGAAGCCCAAATGCAAGCCAATTGCCACCAAGTCTCGAAAATTCAACGAAGATGACAAACGCTTCATTGCAGCGGAGGTAAGAAAGTTGTTATTAGATGGTATAATTGAACCATCCTTCTCTCCTTGGAGAGCCCAAGTGCTTGTAGCTCGTGATGAACGTCACAAACCTAGGATGGTCGTGGATTACTCTCAAACTATTAATAGATTTACATTGTTGGACGCATACCCGCTGCCTAATATTGACGAACAAATTGCTAAAATTGCGAAAGCATCGGTTTTCAGTACCCTGGACTTAAAGTCAGCATATTATCAATTACCATTACATGCTGAGGACCGACCCTACACTGCATTTGAAGCCGAGGGCAAACTGTACCAATATACACGCCTTCCATTTGGTGTGACCAATGGAGTCTCTTTTTTTCAGCGTTTTATTGATTTTTTGATTGAAAAATATCAGTTACGTGACACGTACGCATATCTCGATAACATTACTGTTTGCGGTGTTGATAGTGTAGATCATGATGCTAAACTGAATGCTTTATTGAGTGCTGCTAAAAATGAGGGATTAACGTTTAACGAGGATAAATGTAATTTTAATCAAAGAGAAATTAAATTGTTGGGTTATAGTGTTTCTCATGCCAAGATTAGGCCTGATCCTGAGCGCCTTCGCCCGCTTCTTGAAATGCCTCTACCTCAAACTAAAACTGAGCTTCAGAGAGCTTTGGGTATGTTCTCCTATTATGCACGTTGGATTCCTGATTTCTCGTCAAAGATTCGACCGTTAGTTCAGTCAAATGTTTCTTCTTCTTTTCCGCTTTCTCTTGAAGCTACTCAGAACTTCTCTTCTCTTTGCCGTGACCTAGCGGCTGCTTGTGTTACATGCATTCGAGAAGGTGTACCCTTTGTGGTTGAATGCGATGCATCAGAGCACGCCCTTGCTGCCACCTTAAACCAGAAAGGTCAACCAGTCGCTTTCCACTCCAGGACCTTTTCAAAATCTGAAGCGCGATACTCCACTGTGGAGAAAGAAGCTGTTGCGATCATGGATGCCGTGCGAAAGTGGAGTTACCTTCTTCATGGAAAACATTTCACTTTGATCACCGATCAGAGAGCAGTTTCCTTCATGTTTGACCCACATCGATTAGGTAAAATCAAAAACATGAAAATTCAAACTTGGCGAGCAGAACTTGGAAATTTTGATTATGAAATAAAGCATCGCCCTGGTAAACTCAACCTTGCCCCTGACGCCTTGTCACGTCTTTCCTACCTGGGTCCTATTGAGCCAGACCTTGTCAAGATTCATGAACAACTGGGCCACCCTGGTATTTCGCGCCTTTCCCACTTCATTAGAAGTAAGAACTTACCCTATTCTGTTGAAGAGGTAAAGAAAGTCTGTACCAACTGTCGCATTTGTGCTGAAGTCAAGCCTCGATATTACAGTAAACCTTCAGAATCATTGATCAAGTCAACGCACCCTTGGGAGAGGGTTAGTGTGGATTTCAAGGGGCCAGTTGCAGGGCGAAACAACTACATTTTCTTTGTCGTAGACGAGTTTAGCAGCTACCCGTTTGCATTTGCCTGCAATAACATTTCTTCTTCTACGGTGATTAAATGTTTAAGTCAATTGTTTTGCTTGTTTGGTTTTCCTGCTTGTATACATAGTGACAGAGGTTCAGCTTTTATTTCTAAGGAGCTTAAGCAATATCTTAACTGCAGAGGAATTGCTACTACTACTAGCACCCCATATCACCCTACCGGAAATGCCCAGTGCGAACGAATAAATCAAACTGTCTGGAGAACAATTTTGCTCTTATTACGAACGCACAAGCAACAGATTTCATCGTGGGAAGCTGTTCTCCCTGAAGCTCTGCACGCAGTACGATCACTACTCTGCACAGCGACAAACGCCACTCCTCATGAACGATTCCTTGGGTTTTCGAGAAGGAGTATGGTCGGGAAATCTCTCCCGTCTTGGCTTATCCAACCGGGACCCGTTCTCGTACGGCGATTTGTAAGAAGCAAGACTGACCCTCTAGTAGATGAGGTAGAATTGTTGGAAGCCAACCCCAATTTTGCCAGAGTACGTTCTGCCGATGGCCGAGAATCCAGTGTTTCCATTTCGGACCTTGCCCCTTGCCCATCACAAACAATTGAAAACACTAGCGGCAGTCCAGCCATTAGCCAAACCACTCAGCCATCGAACAGTTCCAGCTCGACATCACCTGTGCACTCTCAAGATAAGCAGCAAAAAGATGTTGAAAGTACCAATCTGCCTGGAGAAAACTTGCACATAGACGATTATGTCACTTCTGAATCTCCGTCTCTTTCTTCTAACCGCTCTCCTGCACCTCCAAGGCGTTCAGGTCGAGTACGCAGACCTCCTCAACGATATGGCCATAATGTGTATGACGTATAGATTAGTGCTTTGTGCTCATTCTTCTTTATTGTGTTGTTGTTGTTTTTTTGATAGGGGGAAGAATGTCGTAATCTGGTATCGAACCTGGCTATCTGAAATGTACTCGAAATTGTGCTTCTACAGTGTTATAAAAAAAAGCTTCTACAGTGTTATTATGTAATTGAGACGCGCGATGCAAAACGCTGTACTCGAAAAGCCTTTAATTTGCATATTGTTTTTTGTTACGCCTTTTCCTGTGTTACAAAACCGATTAGTTCTTGAATAGCCAGACACATGTATTGCTAAGTTACAGCTGTAGAATTTGAGTTTACTAAAATTGTTATGTTTCCAAGTTTAGCTTAGTTGTTATGAAATATTATCTTTTACGTTTGTGTTTTTAGATGTAGTTATAATTTAAAGTGAATAAAAGCCATAGTTTTGGTCAATTACGTCAATTACGACAATTAGCTTCGTTAACCACTAGTCCGTTAACAAACTTCACACCTCCGTTAACGTTAATCCGTTATTTTCAGCTTTAATTAATGGAAGTTAATAAAGTCCGTTAATTTTTAACATTTTGCGTGTAATTTACATTTTTTTTATTCACTTGCTTCTAGAACACGTATTGACGCTGTTGAGCTGATTGTAAGGAAATATTTATCACTATGGTGGTCTTTTTGTGTTTTGAAAGTTACATTATACAGTCTAATCTAATTTCAAGAAAAAAATTAGTTCAAATGCATTAATGAAGTTGCGATCGGAAAATCTTTGGAAACTGTGAACAGCGATAATTAATAGACCTATAATGAGGCTGCAGCGTATTATTTGCCACAAAATAGAGCTCCTTTCTTCGGTTTCTTCTACAAAAACTCGTGCTAATACGCAACAAGTGTTACCAGTGTAAACCGATTTGTACCGGTATGATGAATAAATGGTGCAATATATTATATAACGATAAAGACCTCAACGGAAGTGAGCAGAACTTAATGAAGTTACTTTAGTCCGTTAACAGAACTTAACGGAAGTTAATTTAGTCCGTTAACATGAAAAAAAATATTAACGGATTAACGAGTAAATGAAAAAGTTAGCTTTGTTATTAACGGATTAACGGACTTGTGCCCACCTATGCCGATATGTAATTTCTTTACAAGTGAGGCAATTTCCCACCTGACAGATTACCCAACTCTACCCTACCAATTGTCATAATAGCTTCATAACTCTGAACTTGTGAGCCTACTGAGTACCTGTCAGACCAATCTTTATCACAGATCAGTGGTTGTGGAAAGTTCTCTCCAAACATCAGCAGTTTTTCCTCCCCAATTATCACCACTTTAATGAGCCTGTACTAGGCCTATAGCAATAATTAATGCCAGTAACCTAACTAAACTTTGAGCAAGTGACATTTAGCTGTTGAGCCTATACCAAAATGATACCACATATCGCTTCTCGCAAAGACTAGATCTAACCGGTATCTCGCTACATTTCTACTGCTCTGCTCTGTTACGTAGATTAGGTTACTACTACCAGAGTACCACAAGTTACATACTTCTTTTGTTGACTAGGCCTGCTACAGACTACCGGCAACTCATCAAACCTACCAGAGTACAGCAAACTAAACATAAAATTCTGCAGCAACCAGCAAGTTTATACAACTAGCCTGTTGATGGAATAGCCTGAGCTAGGCTACTGCCTGTTGCAGTATAAAATAAGCTACCGGTAGCTTATTACAATCAGGGTGTCGAACCGAACCTGAACCAGCAAAATTTTACTTCAGTGAACCTGAACCAAACCTGAACCCTCAAAATTGTGCTCAAGTGAACCCAAACCGAACCTGAACCCCAACCAAAGTAAGAATGTATTTTTCCATATCCGGATGCCGCTGGCGCTGGTACACGCACAATACGAGCAGTGGTGATCATCAACAGGATCAGCAATTTCTCCTTTTCTTTTCTGGATTCATGTTAACTTGCTGAACTGATTTTTTTCGGGACGAAACGAGTAATGACAGCTAAATTTTAAGTCAATCAACCCGAACCGAACCTGAACTGGTAATATTTTTGCTTGAGTGAACCTGAACCAAACCTGAACCTTGAAGATGGTGCTCAAGTGAACCCGAATCAAACCTGAACCGCTAAAATTTTTGAGCAGGAGCTAAACCTGAACCCGAACCGTTATTTGAAACGGTTCGACACCCTGATTACAATTGCTTTTCAACAAGCAGAATGAATGTAGAGTTGTAGAGTTACCGTACTAGTAAGCCTATCAGTTGTATGAATACTGTACTGTACAGCAGCAAATAAAATGCACTGGTGGGTAGTAGAAACTACAAACTGATCAGCTGACAGAGTAGGCCTAGTCTATCAAACTATTTCTAATCTGCACAAATGTATTTGTTTGTTCCAAAGAGCACGGTAGGCTTAGCTAGCCTATGCGCAACAGGCTACTTGGTCTGCAGTAGCCTAGCTTTCAGCACAATACTGTAGTCATTATTCAACTAGGAGACCTAAATTTTCTCAGATATCCTTTCACAAAATGGAGGAAAAATTAGAATCCGATTTTTGCTCCATTCTAGGACTATTAAGTTATTGAAACATTTATTATCACTGGTATCATTTTGGTTTAGTGTAGCGGTCTGCGACAGCCTATGACAGTATAAGTCTAAATTATCTTCCTGTTCGCTCCTCTCCTTTTTTTTAGGCTATCAGTTTATCATCCGATATTTGCGATTCATCATTTTTGTTAATCCATTCAGTTTCCTTTTCAAGCCAAACTTTAGCAGCTTACCCTGTAATAACCTAAATGCCATTTTTTTTCAGAATAATAAACCAATAATCTATCCTACAACATTTTTGGTTTACCGTACTTCCTGCAAACAGTGACTACATAAGACCAAGACATACGGTATGCAAATTTAAAATTTAAAACTGTAAAAAACAATCAATCAGCCACAGCCAATCACAATCCAGGAGTAAGAGAGTTGCCCGAAATAAAATATAAAATTACAAATATTTACAATCTTTTAAGGATGGCAAACTATCATTTAGCCATGGGAGCAATTCGATATTTGAATGCTTACGAGCACTGATAGCGCGTATACGAGAGTATGGAAACTACGAACCAGCAAAAATCCTTACCGATGTGCAATAAAATACACCAAACTGAATACTTTTTTGGGAGTTCTCAGCAATGTTTACAAAATACAATATCATATTTTTTAATAAACTGATGCCCTATTGCAAACTTGATGTAGCATATGGGTAAACCAAAAGGGGCAGTTTATATCTGTTAAATTCTTGAAAATTTTTTAATAAACTGATGCCCTATTGCAAACTTGATGTAGCATATGGGTAAACCGAAAGGGGCAGTTTATATCGCCCAGGCCCTCCTCCTGTCAGCTGCGCCACTGAGCTTACGGCAACGCTGTCTATAGTATTTCTTCCTCCAAATCGCGCGAATGTTAAATTCTTGAAATAAAAATTTTTCTTTCCGAAATTCGCAGATGATTGAGCGAAAAACAAATTAGTTATCAACGTTGAAGCAACGTTTTCAAGTAAGCATGTTTTTAATTTTTTCTCAAAAAAGAATGTAAGTACAGGTTTTTAGAATAAATGATAATGCTTAAATGAATGATAATGATAATTAAATAATAATAATTTATCTGCAAAAAGTAGATATAAACCAAAAAAGTAACGGTAGCTGGCAAATTATTATGGTTTGCTTCTATACCAAAATAAAACGTTAACAAAACGTCAAAAATCAAACCATTCTATCGGTTGGGTTTCGGAAGATTAAACACAAAATGAACCTTAATTTTTAAAAGAAACTTTGCTAAAAATTTGTAACCTTATTTTGAGCTTTAAAACATTTCTGCCAAAATTAACTCTTCATATAATTTGGCTGAGATAAGTTTCAGAAACAAACCCAAAATAAACGTTATTATTACGTTAATATGCAAACAAATCATTTTTTGCAAGTTTAGGAACGAACAGTTATTTTTCATGTGGACACATTTTATAGTCACTTTAAAACGAGATTAAGAAGGTTTTTAAACATCTTTAAAAAAATATCTAAGTCTTCAAAATATATCAAAAAACAACGTTATATTCACGTTAGTACGAAAACCCAACGTTAAATCTACCAATCTAACCAAAACCAAACGTAAAATCAACGTTAGCTTGCTATCTGGGTGGTGTGCAGTAGCGTAGCCAGGGGGGGGCGGGGGGGGCTCGAGCCCCCCCCATTGGCTTGTGAAGTATGCAAAAACGCATGTATTTTGTGCTTTTGAGGCCGATTTTCTGTGAAAAATGGAAAATAGCCCCCCCCATACGAAAAGAGCCCCCCCTCAGACGTTTGAACTTGCGAAACTTGGGAGAAAAATCACTCTGAATTTTGGCGAAGACCTTTTTTTTTTTTTTTGGAGATCACCTAATTTTGGGCGGAAAAAACCTTTGAATTTCCGATGTTTCCGAGACATTTCGTCTCAAATTTCGGACAAACCGTCTGAAACTGATTCAAGGTCAATGAAAATTCGAGTCAACGTCGTATGCACACTTCTCACTCTTTCAAAATAGCCCCCCCCTTTTTCAAATCCTGGCTACGCGCCTGGTGGTGTGTCTGCCCTTTACGGCTTTACCGCATACTGGCATAGATGTTTATTCTATTAAAAGTAAATCATGAAAGAAGCAATCAAAGATATAAATTTGCCAAAATGTACGTGTCCTATGATAACTAAACGTTTTTATTGCTAAATTCTACAGAGTGAGCCAAAAATCACTCATTGCACACCATATATGCAATAAACATTATTGCACGGTTGTGTAAAATATTTTGCAATGTAATTACAAATGTTTTCAATATGACGATCAATTTCGTCCCAATAAAGACCCAAATTACCTAAATAGGCTATCTACAATAATTTTGTATGATTTAGTGACGTAACGTTCATCAGGCTTCCGCCTGCCTTCACATGCTGTGAAATGAATTAATTCAAAAAATTTACAATAATTTTAATTAATTAATCCAAATTTATCGCAGAATACACTGAAATAGCTTTGATGCGAACTTTTGGCCCACACTGTAGAGCAGTAAATCAGGGGTATTCAACTAGTTTCAGCGAAGATCCAGATATAAGAGATGAACACTCGTTGGGTCCAGTCCCCAACTTAAAACGGATCTGGTCCCCAGAATCGATTGAAAACCAAAAAAAGAAAAAAAAGGTCAGGTTTAGTCCCTGGACTCGATAAATTGAACTCCCATCCCAAGAAGTCCCTTCTCGCACCCCCGAGTATAAATTCTAGAAAGTGAGGAGGTCCGGATTTAGCACTCCAGAGGTCCGGGTGTGGACCACGGTCCGTCAGTTGAGTAGGCTTGCAGTAGATTATTGTACACTGATAAGACAAGTCCACAGTGTTTTTAGATTTTAGCCTGATTTAACAATGACAGTGAATGAGTATTTGAGCAAAAAGTTTATAAAATGATGCCATGTAGGCCTACTGTAAATTCCACGCACCATATTTTTCAAATCTCGAAGTCTTGTTGTTGTTGTTCTTTTTGATTAATTGTCTTGAGTATAATAACAAAAAACTTGCGAAAATTAATAGTTCATGACTTTTTGAGAGAATGAGGGGTTAGAAAACCTAGCTTTATGTTGCAGTGATGTGAAGGTAGTCGACCAATTGTCATATGCCAATTTAATAATTTGTTTATTTTGCTTGAATACTTACAGAAATACTTGTACTTGGTTACTTTTAGAACGACTACTTTTTTACTTTTACTCAAGTACTTTTTTGGTCAGTACTTTGCGCTTTACTTCAAGTAGTTTTTTCGTGAGTAACGAAACTTTTACTTGATTACAATTTTCGGGTACTTTTTACACCACTCCTGCAGCACAGTTCTTTACTAGGGGTTAGTAAAGAAGTAAACCTCACGGTTCGCCACGCATGAGCAGCTGCACACCTGTGCAACGTCAATAACTTTATAATTAAATAATGAATTTTCAGTACTTTTATTAGTAAACTCGTGATCTCTAAGGCAACTTTCTACAACTTTATTTTACAGCTTCGGGCACCTTCCTAAGTATCAAGAAACTTTGTTAGACCGTTTATGGAGCTGTTTTCGTAAATTTTATTTTGAAACTTTTTGCAACGTTTGTCTCGGAAGCGGGATAAGGTTCAAATCTCAGGCCGGTCAAATCGAAAACAGTGTTGCTTATGGCTGGCCACCGTTGTAACATTTCTTCGAAAGGAGTTGTGTTCCCCGGGCGCAATGATGCGGAGATTGGCCCCGCAAACTTGTCACACGCTTCGGCGTAATTCAGCGAGTATAATGAAAATTTTGATTTAATTTTAAACTTTTTGCAATTTTTTCGATTTTTAAGGGCAACTTTTTTTTGCAACTTTTACCAAATATTGCAGAAAATGGCTTGAACTAAACAGTGATTGGAAAACTATTTCAAAAACCTCAAAAGCAATGTCAGGAAAAGAGGTTACCAGCCCCTAATAAAGAAAACTCTGGCTACTTAAGTGTTTTTAGATCACAGATTCTTTGTTTAGTAGACTAAAAATAGACGCGCGGAAAGAAAGAGAAGAGCGTCGAGAAAAAAGCTGGCTCTTGCGGCAAAGGTTTTTTGCGTTCACGTGTATTCGATTGATTTGATTGGCCATAGTCGCAGAACGAGTGAACCGTGAAGAAAAAAAGACAAAACTGTCAGTTTCCGGTTTACTAATAGTTTATGGTCAGACCAAATCATTGAAAGTTGAAACGCTTCAAATCAGAGCCCGAAAAAACTCATAAAGAAGGGAGAAAATTCCACGGCTGGCAACCATGATACCAAAGTTATCCAGTGATATTTGCCTTAATTGCGCACCGCAAATGTATTTACAAAAGAATTACATAAATAATTTGATAAACAGTAAAATTTGCAACGAATATATGCCTAAGTTGAATTTTTGATTGTGAAGGAGGGCATATGTTTACAATGTCCTTGATTTTCACATTTGCTGTTACTTGCATGCAGGTGCATAGTCATGATGACATGCTCAATATTATCCGAATGTATTGCCTTACTTGTTTCTGTACCTATTTTTAAATTGAGGTTTAACTCATAGCTTAAAACATTACTTTGGAGCCGCAGGGGCTGGTGAGAAAATTTTACGTTTTTGCTTGTAGGAAAAAAATGGCTCATTTTTGGCAAAAATTTGGTTTTAAAAAGGGCCCGAAAATTCCTTTGCTGCCGTTGACAACCGGCTGGAAATGAAACAATGTGTCAAACACACACATTCTTTGGATTATGTTAGCATGGTCTCTAAGATGAGTGGGAGCCTTTGTGTAAATTGGACACAGAAGTGCCAAATAGACCTTTTCCTCATGACAACAAGCCTAATGGTGAAGTCTTAAAACTATTCCTGAAGAAAAATCCGTTTACAAAAAGAATTTCTATTGAAACGGTAGTAGCTGGTTTCTTACTGCTGCGCATTAGAGCGATTTTTGCCGTTGCTTTGAACAAACTACGATACTTGGCATGTGGGACCTACCAAAATACTTGCGGAAAGCGCATTAACAACGAATCGGAGACGCTAAGATCAAGGGTCAATTTATTTTGCAGTTCCCGATTTTGCAAAAACGCAGTTTGTTATCAAAATGAAGACCAGTCGTTTGGTCGAGCGATAACGCGTTCGTCTCTGGTGCGGAGTTGAGCCCCGTAAATTCGTTACGCGCTTCGGCGTAATACAGCGGTTATAATAAAAGATTTAATGATGTAAAATGACATTCTGCATAGTGCAATGTTAATTTGTTCTTCTGTGGTTTAAATAATTTGAAAAAACTTAACAGGTCGTTAAGTTTTGCAAAGTCATCTTCCTGCCATCGTCAAACCCTTAACTACTGGATAATCCACACTTTCTATTGCGGTAATTACTTCGTGTTCAGAGAAATCCGCAATTCCGCATTGTCTTAGAATTTTCCAGTGATCCAATGTTCTGTTTGATTTCTCGCCGAGTCGTCGTGAACACGACTTGCGCGGTGAAACAATTACGAGAGATAGCCAACTCACTTACTGGGGCCGATTCTCTTCCGATGTATTCACTTACTGGGTCCGATTCTCTTCCGTTGTATGAGAATTTAATCGAAAGCTAGTGATATTACGGCAGAGTTAGACATGAAAACGCATTCTACCAAATGGTGATAGCATATTGTAAATAGCCAAAATTGAAAAATATTTTGTCAGTTTATTTTTTATCCTACGACACGCAAAGCACATCAAAAGTTGTAATACTGTACAGATGAAAACCGGTAGTGAAAATTGCCACAAAAATTCAATGCCAAACAGTTTTACCAATCCACAAGGAAGTGGCAGAAACTAAAGCCTAAAAAAAGCCTACAACTCATCTATAACCACAACCATACGGTATGACAAAAGCAAGCATCGCTGCTAATAGCTTCTTCACAAGCTATCAAGGCCAATTCTTTATTCGTCATTTTCGATTTTTATACCAAAGGCAGCATTGTTTGATTTTTGAAACATATTTGACAATGCAAAATAATGCACGAACCTTATGAAGTAACCATAGTAAACTCAACATTGCAAGTTTTAATAAACAATTAACATTTTAAGGGCAAAACGCTTTGTTTATTGATCACAAACCATGCCCTATCGACGTCATAAAACTTAGGGGTAAGTGGGACACAAACGCGCGATAAAAGACAATAAATTATCTTACTATTTAAACAAACGCTGCTATCATCGCGGCTTACTGTAAGATCTAACAAAAAATTCTTGTTAAATTTGCATCATAACGAAAACAGAATACTTCAAATAAAAATCATTAAAAATAATGTACAAGCGGAAACTGATCATTGTATGGAAGATATGTTCGCGATGATTGGTGAAAACCTGTTTTGAATAGATCTGAACGTAAAAAGATACTGCTAGAGATCGGCTTCATTGAACAAATGAGAACTATTAGTGGAATTAAACAGGCGCCCCAAACCTTGTTCCACAATTCCCCTTATTCACGAAAATAGATTTAATTCGTTTGACTCCGTACTAATGGCAATCCTGCATTTCGAACTTTTGTAACATCAGAAAAAGGTGACTTTGCAAAACTTCTTGCAGAATATCGTACATCGCGTTGCTTACTCAGCAAAAAAATTAGCAGAGTCATCCTCTTCCATTGTTACTAAACTTCGAAAAGCAGGGTTGCCAATTTTATGGAGTCAAACGAACTAAATCTATTTTCGCGGATTAAGGAAATAGTGGAACCTGAGAAAGTTTAAGGCACCTATTTATTACAAGTAGTTCTTATTTCTTTAATTAAACCTATCTCGAGCAGTATTTTTTTAATTTTCAAACCAAAGTCGCCGGAAAATTACAAACATAACTTTTAAGACTTAAAAAACGATTCACGAAAAATATCTAATTTGGAGTCTAGTCAGGACTATTCAGCAACGACAAATACAGCAAGCATGATTTATAATAACTCTAATGCCACCTGGATTACCAAGTGAAGACTGAATCGTTGCTGATCTTTCAGATATTTTTGGCAATACGGCATACTGAAAATTGCTGCTTTCACTATAAGTTCCTGATTCTTCGTAGCATGGCAATTTTTGAACAGCAATGGTACAGCGAAATTATTTTGGAACTTTAGTTTGGCTACAGAAGGCTATCTGTTTTCGAAAGCTTCTGGTACTGGAAATAAATCACAGATTGGCAGTTACGCCACAAGGAGTGAAGATATTGATTACATATAGGCATGGTCTACCGGCAGAAGTGTTTAGCTCGCACAATCACAATGATTTGTACAGTAAAATACAACAGTGCGTCTTTTGCTTTCTATCTGATGTAGAAAGGCACTTTTCTATCTCCATTTGGGGGGACATCTAGCCAGAGAATTGCACCAAGAGCAAAAAAACAACTCTAGTGCTTCTAAAAATGCCTTTATGCATGCGATTTTTCATCCGAGGTCGGAGGAGGATCTTCCGAATCACTTTTAAGGCGCTTGGTATTTGGACTCATCTCCAGCGGGATTTCTTCATCTTCCAATTTCCTTTTTGCAGGAGAGATGGGAAAAATTTCAGTTTGCTCGGCGGCTTGAACGGGCATCTGAAATTTTTTTTTTATTAAAATAGGCAAAGTACATCGTTATTACACAAATATCTTAACTTCAGCTTCTTTCTTCATCTTGGATATCAGTTAAAATTTTGCTTAATGGGAGTAATGATGGTCTGGAAGCCATTGCTTTGTCTATTCACGGAATTGAAGAGATCCTCAGTACCTCGCAAAACGTTGAAACGCAAAGCACAAACACAGTTTGTTCACTAACTAGCGTATTTACATGCTCATTTTCAGGCCCGATTCTTGGTTCCAGTGCTTATTGCTGGTTCACGCCAAAACAGTGCCAAATTATTAAAGAAACGTACTAAAGAATCGTATATGTCACCAAAAGAGCTCCTTGATTTGCACGATTCTTACGTGATTTGGCACTTTTTGTTACGACTCCGCAATAAGCAGACACTAGAACCAAAAATCGCGCCTGAAGAGTGGACGTGTTTAAACGCTATTATGTAGCCGAGTTATACGGGCTACCGATCATGTAGCGTTTTTCTACAACTGTTCAACTTCTGTCTTTTACCGATTGAAGGTTCCCTAAGCTGTTTTTACTCTGAAAATAACTTTCATGCCAAATTTTAATCACATGTTTTGAGCCTTTCTCTAACTGCGTAACACTCATGTCTAAATACAAATTCTCGATTAAATTACACACCAGTATTAACTTTCTATTCAGACTCTTGTTGAAAATTACGCAGAATGTTTCTGGAGCTCAGTCAAAACGGGTTCAAGCTTTTACTTGAACCAAAATCGTCGACGCTGATTTCAGTCAGGAATAACGATACAAGAAATAACAATCTTTCTGTTCTTAGTATTGCCCTTTCCAATCAAACATACCTGGTACAAAGTGGGACTTTCAGAAACATTTGATTTGACCGAATGCTTTTCAACCAAGGTGCCGACTCCTGAAAAAAATAATTTTAGCACAGATCTTTGATGAAATTTATTAAAGCTATATACCAAAAATTTGCAACAAAAGACTCTGAAGCTCAATCATTTTAAAACAGTCACCTTTTACGGTTTAATATCTTTGTGGTTGAGTTTCAGTTAAATGGTTATATCTTCTTAATTAAGTTTTATTTTGTTTTCTCTTAGCAAAAGGCTGGAATATTTAAGCTCACCAAGTGAAATACCAGCTCACAAAAGCAACAAAATCTACAGCCTACAAAGAACGTGAAAGTTTGATTAAACTAAAAAAAATACCTGGTAGCGGTTCTTTCAAGGCATCTTTTTCTGTATTGGTTAACGCAACCACACCGGTATCCCCTGTCATTACGAGTTGCTTTGAGGTTCCCGCTGCTTCGCTATCTTTGGGTTTTAATGAAGGTGCGATGTCTTTATCCGAAGCTTCAACTTCAGACGAAGGATGCGACTTTTCAGATGTTTCTGTGTTTTCTGAAGACAGAAGTTGAACTTTGCCACTTTCGGTTTCTTCTT
Organism: Trididemnum nubilum; assembly: GCA_963965965.1. Lineage (NCBI taxonomy): Eukaryota > Metazoa > Chordata > Ascidiacea > Aplousobranchia > Didemnidae > Trididemnum > Trididemnum nubilum. The sequence continues at coordinate 12,333,121 of OZ014482.1, read as the reverse complement.
TTTGCTGAACATCGGTCGATACATTTGCTTTTGCGTCATCAGGTTTACTGACTTCCTCTGATTCTGCTTCCGGGGTCCGATTGTCGTCATTTATCGGAGCTTGTTGTAGAGGTGGAAGAGTGGGAGGAGTTGTAGCGATGGGAGAATGAGGAAGGGCAGCCCAAGGCCTGCAAATCAACCCCAAATATTTGTTCGACTCATAAAAAAGTTTAAAATATCAACTGCAGTTTCACCAACCCACTGCATTATGTCAAAACCTCAAAAATAACCTAAACTTGAAAAATAATAATAAAAACTTAAGTTCATTTTCGGCCTCAGCCACGTACGATCACAAAATAAACAAAACGTATAAACATTCAGAAGTGGAATGATACTGATATAACTTCATCAATATCAATCCACTGTAGGCGGCAATAGCTCAGAGATAGAGCATTAGGTTAGTCATCGAAAGGTTATTGACCCTGGGTTCGATTCCCGAACTGGCAATGTACGGTTAAGTCCTGGGAAAAAACACTTTACGCTTATTTTCCATTGGGGCCAAGTAGTCTACCCGCTGTGGTGGTCCAGCCTGAGGAAAGACTTCTGAGTTGGTGTGGTTAGACAGACGCGGGATCACGTCTTTTCGGTGCGACTATTTCGGAGCCACCTATTTCGTTGCCGTGCGTTTTCTGCACAGATCGTTTCGATGCCAATTTGGTGCTCTTTGACAGTTCACTTATTTAGGGTTAGTGTTAGTAAAAAGCAAAGAATATTGGTGCCGAAAAGGGCCGCGCCGAAAAGTCGTGGACCCGACAGACGCAGTGCCAGGGTCAAACGAGCGAGCGATTATCAGTACAGAAAAAAAAAAAAAGAAACAAACCAAATTTCATTTTTAGTATAGAAATGTATCATCAAAACTTGTCCATGTTATCGACGTAGCAATAACTAATCTAGAACTTAACGTTAAGATTATTTTGAATTTTGATCACATACAATTCTGCCATGCTTAAAAATCTTACCTATCAACAGCTCCAAAACTAATTCGAGCTTCAAACACGCCATTTACTTGCTCTGTTGAACTTTCTGAATTCCTTCTGCAAAAATGTAAAAAAGTTACACTTCAGAATAAAACTGACGAACCCAAAAGCAAGTATACAAAAAATTGAAGTTGCAGGAAGTTGTAAAAAGGATCTTGTTAAATGGATATGATAAAGGTGATTTGCGGTGGTGTCAACATCCAATAAACATCACATGTTCGAACTTTCACATAACTTATAGTTTAGCCACTGATGTTAAAAGTACTACCATTTAGTCTTACTTACAACTGTACATATTTGATTTCATTAAGAGTATGCAGCACACCTGGTAGGATAGTTCCAAGATGTTACAACCATCAAATTCTTCTCTAGCGCTCTCATAAACTTCTCGCATTTTGTGTAGTTTTTTCGAGGATTAGTGATAAGTTCACATAACCGCTGCATTGTAAAGGGAGGGCTAAACAAGCCAAAAATAAAAAAAATAAAGAAAGTTTAAGAAACTGTCACAGGGAAACATCAATCCAAATATATTTTAACTAATATCATTAAGATTAGTCGCAATGTGAAAAAAATGTGTTGCTAACTTATGTGTAATCATAACCAAGGCAATACATGGGTAGCTAAGTATGGATAAAACATTATACATACTTGTTTTTTTTTAACCAATACCTGATATTTTGTTAATCTTCTCGTCTATGAGCTGAGTTTTACAAATAGACAGAAGACACACATATTTAACCAACTGGGAAATATATTGTTTACTGAATTTGGAGCTTTAGTCACAAATCCCAAACTGTAAAAATGATCTAAAAATAAGTTCATCTACATCCTAATTTTGTGCATCAGGAGTTCAAAGCTGGTAAAACTGGCAAAAAAAAAAACAAACTTATATAAAAGTTTTAGAAAAGCAATAATAGATCGGTTTTATTTTAAGTTCAACTTAAATACATACCATAATCTTAACAACCTTAGCAATAATAAAAACATTATCAAAACACGAACAGTCACACCAATATCCATGTCTCTATCCTTTCAAATCCATGATCTCAAATTTGAAGAACATAACACAAGCAATAAACTTGAAGAGCAGTAACTACTAAAAAATACTGGTACCTTTCGAATTTTTCCGTAAGTTGCACTAGTCGTTCCTTCATGTCCTCATAAGGATCAGTTTCACAATTTGCATGAATCTTTCCAGCTTTATATGGTTGACTTTTGTAGAACTCGTCCAAAACCAACTTCAGCTTTAAAATGAAAACTTTCTGCATTTTGTCCCAATCTACTCTGAAAATGCAAAAACCGAAAGATATTATTCAAAATCGTAATTCACATTATGTATCTTTCTAGGTCTGTCATTACAGACTATAAACCTTTGGTTCTTAACCAGGGATACTTGTACTCCTTGGGGGTATGATGTACCAAAACAGGGGTACAAGATGCGGCGTCAGAATACAGCCATGTTTTTGGGTGGGAACAAACTGGCTGCCTGTAGGCTACCATTAGGAGCACATAAACTTGTGCCAAATTGCGATAAAGACCTTCTTTTTGGTCTTCAATCAAATGAGGGAATCAAATTCATTCCAAATCACAATAAAGACCTTTTTTTATAGGTCTTCAAACAAATCCGGGGACTAAATCCATTCCAAAGTGCAATGAAGACCTTTTTTTTTTAGACTTCAATGGATTTGAAAACATTTTACAAAAAAGGTCAAGGGTACGAAAACATTTTGCAAAATTTTAAGGAGTACGAGTGCCAAAAAGGTAAAGAAACACTGCTATAAACGATTTTCATTAAAAAACAGCAAATCTTGGCTAAAACAGTAAAATTCTTAAAACGTTTCGGACTTAGCTACAATCAGTGCTCCCACTAAGTCGATTTATATCAGTGAATCAGCGATTAGTTGAAACTAGGGAAAAAATTTTTGGCAATATAATAAACATAGCTCTGGAAAAGATAACAAATTAGTGGAAATATGTCATTTAGTATACTTTAACACCAAATTGTATGAAATTTAAGGCACATAAAAGTCTTTTTACAACTTTGGGTGCAATTGTTTTGAGAAAATTTGGGCACTTGCCAGTTAGTCAAAAAGTTTGATTCTATTGAAATCTATTTATTTTGATTCCATTTAAATTTCATTTTATTTTTTGTTGATGATGGACATAGTTAAGTCTAAAAAATTTGAAAATTTTACTGTTTTTTAAAGATAATATTAGTGTTAAAAAAATTGCCATGCAATAAGTACCGCAGATTTTTTCACCTTGGATGTCCACTATACTTTCATTTCAAAGAAACACGTTACCTTAAATTTCTTGTCCGTTGATAAGCTGAAATTGGCATTTTAACAGATAGTTTGAAACTGCAAATTGCGTACTGTATTTTTTGGACGATAAGACACAGGATCAATAAATGGACTCTGTTGCTTTTATTTCCTTACATAAGGCACACCGGAAAACAGAACAAGGCACACCAAATTATATGAACTAACAATTTTAGTCCAAAAATTGTATTAAAGTTCTAAATAACTAAATTAAATCATGAAAAGAAATGAGCACAAAGATAAGGCGCATATTCAATCTCTCGGAAATTTTGAGTATTTTAAGACCACCTCACAGTCAGAAAAAACTAAGGCTACGTTTACATGAGACTTCATTTCGCCCGCAAGCAAAAAAACTTGTATCGGTTAAGCCTGCAAACAATGGAAGTGTTCACATGAGTGCACCGCAATGAAATTGAATTTCGCGCAATGATTCTGTCAAATTGACCGAAATGAATATCCATTTCGGCTGTGTGAACGCAGACGACTTTAAAGCAACCCGAAACTGAAGTATGCTAGCTTTACAAAAAACTTCAAGTTGAACAAAATAAACAGTTTCTATAGTGTAATTGGCGGGGTGAATGTAATAAATCAATTTAGAAAGTAACATACAGTTTAAAGAATGGTAACATACTGCTGAACCTAGGTAACTTGGGACAAAAATAAGACTACCTAGCCTACCTTTGCTGTACTTGTAAAGCTATAGGTAGGCATATTGCAAACTAGTTCAATGTAAAAGAAGAGTAATTTGGTACAGGTATTGATAGCTAAACTGCGGCCGTAGAACAAGAAGCAGAGATCATGGTCAACCTGCAAGAAAATTAAAAAGGTAAGTGGTAGGCCTAACCATGCCTATAACGTACATATTTTTTTGAGAGTGTGAGTGGGTTTTTAAAAATTTTTTGTCTTGATGTGAAGGCTTATGTTTGACTCAAGTTTATGCCGTGTTTTGTAACATGCTTCAAGGTACAGTCCTACCAGCGCATGCCTTATAGAGCAATTGGAAAAAAACTTGACTTGACTAAACCAGTTCTTACTTTTTTGCTCATGTTTGGTTTCAGAGCCTGGTTGTGGTCTACCGTAACAAGGCTAAGGGTTCTATTAGCCCTTTCATGGGATTGAGAGTTATATTTTAGCCCTGTACGGGTTTTCGATCAATGGCAATTTAAAATGGCACCATGGTGACACAGAGCAAGTACATGCCTCGAGACATCTAAAATAGCCTTCTAACATTCTAATTCTAAACTTAAAATTAAAAAAAAAACTCAAAATAAAAGCACTCACACTCTCAAAAAAATATGTACATTATAGGCATGGTTAGGCCTACCGCTTACCTTTTTAATCGCCGTCTTTTTTTCTTCAAATTGCAAATTTCTTGCAGGTTGACCATAATCTCTGCTTCTTGTTCTTGCAGTTTGAATAACAATTGCAAAACCAGCTGGATTTGTAATTGATAAAATGCAAGAAAATTAGCCACTAGTACTGCTAGTGGCTAATTTTCTTGCATTTTATCAATTACAAATCTACATTAGCCAATGCTACAGCTTTCATCTCTGTTCAGTGCAAGTGATCTGAGTGAAATGATGACATCACAGATAGCAACGCAGGATTTATATGCCCGTTGCTTTCGAGAAGAAATGAAAACCTAGGCGAAAACCGATTTGAACTGGAATTTTTATTTTGCCTGATTTTCACATCGGGTCTCATGTAAACGTAGCCTAAGGTACTGTATTTTAGATTTTAGAATACATATTTGAATGAGATATATATACAGGAAAAAAATCATCACAATACTTACAAAGTGTCTCCAGTTTTGGCAACATATAATAAAAATTGGTCTAATTCATCATTTAGCTTCTCAGGAGAAGTTTCACAAAAATCTAAAACAATTTTTTCAAATGTTGATTTACTCACAAGAGAAAACAGAATGAGAAATTAACACGCTAACTGCAAACTTTTATTTATGTGATTAAAGTTAGACTTTTTTAATTATCAATTCCACTTAAACGAGGACGAAAGGCAAAATCAATGGGGGAATCAAAAGTTAGGGCAGTTGAATTAGATTGGCATTGACTCCATCCTTCTTGATCCAGCCGTTCCAGAGATATTCTACTTCCAACACAACGTTGATGACTCCCCAATTATAATTTTTATTTGCAACCCTGATGCTTCAGTGCATTAGCCTAGCCCACAACTAAGATAACATCATTAATATTATCAACATCAGGGTTGTCAATAAAAATTATGACTAGAGAGACCCTATATTGTGTTTGAAGTAGAATGTCTCTGGAATGGCTGGGTCAAAAGGATGGAATCAACAACATTCTTTGATTTTGCCACACCTCTTCGTTTAAGTTTCTTTGGGCTTATGCTTGTCTCAAGGTTAAAATAGGTGATACAGTAATCACAAAGCAGTCAAGTGAAGATTGAAATTTATTATTGCATTCCAGATTTTGTGCTAACATAAGGTTTGCCATTGAATTGCAGAGAAGTGGAGTGTAATAAACAATACTGTCAATAACTTTCATTACCATAAAGGCAACAATATCAGATGTCTGATATCATGTTATACTGGTAACAGGACCAACAAGATAGGACTTAAGGTAGTCTTCATGTTGGTTGACTGTAATATTGTAATTAAGTATTTATTCACCAAGTTGCCTTGGCCAGGTGAATGCAAAGGGACCTTTCGGTCTTCGAGTCAAGCTGCCACCTGCCCATTTGTCTACCACACACAGTGAAGGCTTCACACTGTCCTTTTTATTTGCTGAATGTCAAGCAGGAAAGCTGTGAATACTAATTTTTATAGTCTTTGGATTGACCTGATCGAGAATCGAACTTATGTCTACTGTTTCAGAAGCAGACGCTCTATCTACTCGACCACTGATCAGTTAATGTTATCAATAGAACCTATGAATATTCCATTTACCAGTTATAGCTTGCTTGTAATTTTGTAATATTTCATCAACTCCAGATCTTTTTGTTGCATCATCAACATTTAGAGAAGATAAATTTGGCTTTGATTTCATCTTGGTGATAAGAATATTCAGTGATAAATAGACCTATTAGAAATTAATTAGGATAAGCCTATCTCTACCAATGCCACAAATCAATTGATAAGACTATAGAATGTAGACTAAGTCTGCAAGCATATTGTGTAAACTACCGAAACTCAGTACCCACTCAAAGGCTAGGCTATTACCAGTGTAACTGTTAAGCCCAATTCACACTGGCGTCGTGATCGCGTCAGATGATGCGTTTTCAACGATCCTGACGCATAAGCGCAACGACCAATTCACACTGAACGATTTTTCGCGATAGCGATGGGTTTGCCATGACGCGCTGATGCAAAAACTTGTGTTTAGCAACGGCACGACGAAGTAGAAATGAGTTCTACTTTGTCGTGAGAGTGTTGTTTCTGCAAAACGGAAACCAGAACTTTTTTTGTTGAACGAATCATATAGATTAATTAAGTTTATTGCTGTATTGCACAAAAACTCTTACAATGCTCAAAAATTTTGCTGAAAAACATTTTGAAAAAAGTGACAAGCTAACAAAAAATTTGATTAAAACGTAGGCAAGGGTACCCAAGAAACAGTTGCATGCCATATTCAATGCCATGCCAAGAAAAATGCTGGCAGAATCTAGCACAAGATGCACATTTTAAATATGTTGTTTTCTGTCATTTTTTTAACAAAAAAATTCATGCAATCAGGTTATGATTTTCTCCTTTGCCACAAATATTCGATCATTGTATAATAGGCCAACTGACTTTCTCGTCGCATATTTTATTTGTTTTTTTTTTGCTTTAGTTTTTCATAATATGCTACGAAAAGTAAAAGTATAAACTTGAAATGTAGTATTTTTTTTCGATATTCACGTAACAAAAGCACCTATCCTTCAAAACAAAATTAAAAAACTTACTCTTGCAAAAATATGATCAAGAAACATAAACTTATATATTTTTATTATTGATAAATATAACCACTATAGTTTTTGTTTATTTATTTTTTAACAATATGAGGTTCTTGCTTCTCCCTCTTTCTTTCCTTTTTCTCTTTGCTGCTATTGTTTGTTTGTTAGCGCGTTCTCAAAAAAAAAAAAAAGAAGATTAGATATTACTGAACAAAAAGTAAAGCTTTAATAACAGTAAGTGGCTGCAAACATGAAGACAAAACCAGTCCTTTCGCAGTCTCCTTGTGCCAGTTTTGCTATAATTTTTACCTTGTATTGATTTATGCTGAATGCGTTTAATTCATTTTCGTTTTGCATTATACCTACTTTGTGCTGTTTATTGATAACAGTCAACAAAATAAATTTCAGTTTTGTTCAGTTCAACTTTTGAAAGCAGATAAATCTTGAAAACTAAGATTTTCAGAATAAAAACCCAAAACCCGGGTTTAGAAAAGCATACCCGAACCAGACACCCTATTCAAAACAAGCAGTCTTAACTAGGAAGAGATTTCCAAACATTTTGAAACTTTTAATCGGAATTTGATTTAAAATTTCAACCATAGCGAATTTAGACTTTTACATTCTTGGTGTTTAACGTTAGACTATTTAACACCAAGGATGTAAAAAAAGAACAAGCTTAAAACCATCATCTCAGTCTCGCACCTTTGCTAAACAATGTTTGGCGTTTCCAATAGCAACTGACGTATCGCGCTTGGTGTGCATTGCAAGCAAAAAGTTCGTCACCTCATGTTGACGTTTCAAAATCGTGAAGCGCTAAGCGATGATGTCATGAGACGCGATCACGATGCCAGTGTGAATGGGCCTTAAGCTATATCAGGAGCATACCGTACCAGTAGGCCAAATGGTATTTACTGTAAACCTACGAAATAATAAAGAATAAGATGACACATTGAAAGCTTTGCATGAGGCTAAGTTTCTACTGCGTAATAGAAGGCAAAAAAGCCTATCCAGAATCTGTTTGGTGTTGTGATGGACAGATGGACTGGACTACTGGTATTTTATGACTTTTTTAGGTTACACTTTTGATTAGACTAGGCCTATCTGTCCACTGCAGGGCATGGTATTGAAGATGATTTTTCCATATTCCATACAGGCAATTTTCTTCCATTCCATACTTCTATACCAAGGTAAGTTTAGACTGGAAGCAACGTGTAATTTGCATTGTACTTTTGCAACGTTAAGCATACCTTTACATGTATTAGAGCATCACAAAGGTATGCACAAAGCAGCATGGTGTAATGCATCTCATCCCATATTTGAAGCACTATCGCAATGACTGATGAGGTACTGGTACCATAAAAATTTACTGAGCATTAAAATATCTAAAGCCAATACTGTAGATTAACAAGTATGGACAGGGTTTAATGATTGCAAGTTTGTAATCACACCAACTACAAAATTTGGCAAAGTCAAACTGCCAAAAACATTTTACAAAAATACCAAAAAGCTTATACACACCAGCAAAGAATTAAGCTCAATCAACGATAGAAACACAAATCTTTGTTCTGATGAAAGAAAATTTTTTGTCACTTTGCAAATCCTCATTTTCAAATTAAAAATTAAGCCAGTCAAAGCATCAATGCAGTTGCAAATTGCAATGAACTCATTCTATGATCTGATGATGCAATGCCTACACCTGATACTGTTTGCACAATGCTCATGACCGAATTACCAGTATCCAATTGATTTGTTGACAGATTAGCTGCTACAGTACACGCTTTCGCATATTTTTAGCGGTAACCGCCGAAGATGTCCCTTAGAAAAGTTGACACAGACAAGTCATACTTGAAAATGAATAAATATATGCAGCATTTATTAGTGCGTTATACCGCCATAGTGAGCTGATATGTCCCAACAAAACTAAAACAAGTCGTCCCAGTTTTGAAAACAAATGCTTAAGTAAGGGTTAGGGTATAGGGTTAATTTTGTCCTTATAAAAAATCGGATGTTAGAAATTCAGTAAGCTTATATGGAAGTGGTATGGAAGATTGTCTTCCATCCCATTCTTGAAATTTTCCATTCCATTCTGGCATCTTCCATACTGCATAGGACTACCGGAATTTCCATTCCATTCTATCTTCCCTTCCATACCATGCCCTGCTGTCCAGTGTTTTGCACTTATGGTACGACTATGAACCGGTTAAGTAGCAAGTGTACAATTTTTTCAGGTGTCGTTAAGTATAAGCTTTCAGCTTTATTTCGGAATCTCTGTGACGTGTGTATGAGTGAGCGCTAGTGGTGTAGGAGGTGGGAGGCCGGTGCCCCCCACTTGGTTTTAAAGTGGCGATTGTGCATCAAAAGTTCGGGCAATTTTGTGTCAAAATTTTTGGCAATTTCGTATTTTTTTGGCAATTTTGCGTCAAAATTTTGGGCAATTTCATATTTTTTGGACAAGTTTGCGTCAAAATTTTGAGCAATTTCACATCCATAAAACCGTCTCAATTTCAGTGAAGACCTTTTTTTTGTTTTTTGGGTGATCACCTTAATTTGGACAGAAAAACCGTCTCAATTTACGTGAAGACCTTTTTTTTTATGGAGGTCACCTTAATTTCAACATAAAAACCGCTAAGTTCAATGAATCAAGACATTTTTCGGGCAAAAGTTTGAGTCCCCCCCAAATCCTTTTGAGCTCCTACGCCCATGGTTCACGCTCTCGTTCCTGTCATGCGTGCACTCATTAGGGCTAGATTTGGGGAATAGCTTACTTAGATCAGAGAGAAGGAAAGAACGCATGCACGCTAATGTACGAGTCGCAGTGCTTTCGAAAAAAAGCAACGGCTCATACTCTGTAGGCTACTTAACGACACCCATTTTTTCTTACTGCACTTGTATAGGGTGTCGTTAAGTATGAACCATCATTTTTTTGGAAGCTCTGCGACTCATGTACAGTGTATGAGCACACGTGCGCTCTCTCCTCTCTGATCTAAGCTATTCCCAAAATTTAGCGCTAACATTAATTAATACCCGTAAAATGGGGTGACTTTGATAATAATTTAGATATTGCATGACAACATGTTGTATGGACTACAACACCCTCTTACAAATGCGATATGTTGTTATAAAAATGTCTTTTTTGGAATTGCACAGACCAGTGTTCCCTATAAGCGCAAAAAAGTGCGAAAAGTGCAAAATTTTTTCTGGCATTTTTGCACTGAAATTTTGCGAATTCCAGCGTTTTTTCTCCCGCCAAAAACCGGCGTTTTTGTTTCCCGCCAAAAACCGTAGACAGCTGCGGTTCACGGCGCCTCGCTCTGGTATGTCGCAGAAATCGCGGAAAAAAGTTACAGAAATTAGACGAAGGACCTTCTTTTTTTTTTTTTTTTGAGATCAGCATAAAATCGGAGAAAAAGGTGCCTTTATCAGCGTGATGACCCCTTTTTTTTTTTTTTTTGAGATCACATTTAAACCGAACAGAAATGATGAGAAAATTTTCGGCATTTTCACATTGAGTTTAGAACGTTCGCACTATTTCCGGCATTTTCGCAGAAGGTGAAAACTTGGAGGGAACACTGGCACAGACAGACATTTTTAGGACTTCGTAGTAAATTTTTTTACTCCGTTTTATTTGTGGTAAAAAGATTTTTATTTTGCAGGGTATTAAATTCTCCAGGTTATATTCTGCTTCTTTTGTGATCTAATAAAACAATGTTAAAAGACTTTTAGCATTATTAAAAACCTTACAACTTTTTTAAAAAACAAAAAACTTATCAATCTCACCTCATCAGTCAGGATACATTGAACTATAACTAGGTTTAAAGCAACTATCAAAGTCACCTTGTAGAAGGGGTGACTTTGATAGCTAATTGATTGCATACAGTAATAACTCGGATACTTGTGGTCAAAATTAAGTTGTAGTGCATGGCTTGAAAGCTGAGAACAAGAGTGTTATGATAGGCCAGTTATGAGAAGCCTAGAGGACAGGAGTTGAAAAGCAGATAATTTTAAACCGAAAATCTAATCAAAGTCACCCCGTTTAACGGTAAATGCACATACCGGTGTGAGAGGAGCGAGAGCATGCGCACGCTCATACAAAAGTCGCATGAGATTTCGAAAAAAAGCAGACAACTCATACTTAACGACGTCCTAGTGGTACACCTTAGCTACCTACTGGTATCTGCTGAAAAAAGTAACAATAAAAAAGGTCTACCTTAAATTTAAAGTTAAAAAAATTTGAACAAACTTAAGAAAAAGAAGGGTTAAGCTACTAGGCTAGTTTGAACTGCTAATAATAATATTATGGTAGTTTACAAAAGGATCTCTTAGTCAGTTAGTCTTACAGTATCTTATTGTTCCGTTTCATTTTGGCCTGAATCTGAAATTACCGTACATGTATAGGCCTAAGCACCAAAAGATAAATCAGTAAATAGGACTGTCAGACTGTAGGACTAGTGATTTAAACTACACAACTGCTATTGCAAGAGAATCTCTAAGCCTTTTTTTACACAGTGCAGCTTAGTTTCAAGGAATTGGCTAGTGTTATGTTACCTGATAAGAAGAATAAGAGAGCAAAGAGTCAGCGATCATTTACTGATTACTCCTCCTTATTTTTATACCAGCATTAACATTAGGGTTTGGGTTAGGATTAGATCTAGGGTTAGGGCTAGGTTAGCAATTTTCATATTCTTATGTAACGTACCGGTAACAGCAGCCTTAGCCTAGTTTCAACCTGACCTAAAACTGAAAAGCAATATGACTTACCTTACAGGTACCTTAGCAGTTAGCACCAAAAGTTAAACCTACTCTCAAGTCTACAGCACGGTACGTAGGCTACTAAAGTAAAAGAATAGGCCTACCAATAAAATTCCTCAAATGCAATGGTTAAATACGACCGGTCCACCAAGTCGGAATTTGGGCCCAATTAACCAGCAGCCGACTGACAAGTTTTTTGACAGGTCAAAACTTCTGATTTTATGTCATTAAATCTTGGGTAGAGTCTAGAACACCAAAAAACGCAGTCATAATTGATACGCTTGAGTGATTTTTCGATATTTCTTTGACTTAAAGTCACAAAACTCTTTCATTGGAACGACCGACGCTAGCATCGCGTGTTCCTCTGTTTTTACTTGGCCATTTTCCAACTAACGAGTGCAAAATTTCAAACTTTTGCTCATAACTCGAGAACGGTTTGGGTCTAGCTACATGAAATTTTGACAGCAGTTTGAGATTAATGAGTTATATGTTTGAACCAAATTTCGAGGCAATAGGTCACGTGACTTTGGTTTTAGAACCCGAAAACCGCCCCGCAAGTTTGGCGTAAAAAGCGGTCTCAATCAAAAACGGCTAAAGTACGGCAAAAAATATTTCATATGGTTGTATGTCTTAAGTTCAAGTTCAAGTTCAAGTTTATTTATTTTTGCCACAAAACCCTTTCATTCCAACCAACCCACTTTTGGCTGTGATGAGGTTTATTTCTTTTTTTTCCTTTTTTTTTCCTTTTTTTTCCTTTTTTTTCTTCCTAATTTTTGTACACTCTTCTTCTAAACCACAAAACATCGAAATCTAATTTTTGTGTAAAGTTGTTGAGCTGCAAACGCAATTTTTTCTCCCGAAATTTTTTGGGGCAACTCCACCACGAACTTCCCCAAAATTGGGGCCCCAAAAAATCCATTTTTTTGAACGGCTCAAGCTAGGGTGCTGGTTCTTTTTGATATCAGTAGATATTCAACAGACAAATATTTTGACATAGTTTGGGGGTGCCACCTCCCCCGGGGACTCCCCCAAATGGACCCCCAAAAACCAATTTTTTGAACGGCTTAAGGTAGAGGTCTACTTTTTTTTTTTATATCAGTAGATATTTAACAGACAAATATTTTGACATAATTTGGGGGTGCCACCTCCCCCGGGAACCCCCCAAATGGACCCCCCAAAAATCAATTTTTTGAATAGCTCAACTTGGGTGCCAGTCTGTTTTGATATCAGCAGATATTTAACAAAAAATATTTTGACATAGTTTGGCTGTGCCACTCCCCTAGGAATCACCCAAATGATTATGAACCCCAAAAATCAATTTTTGAACGACTCAAGCTAGGGTGCCAGTGTGTTATGATATCAGGAGATATTTAACTGACAAATATTTTGACTCTACTTTTCTGGAGGTTCCATAATGAGATATTTTTGAATAATTGCTGATTTTACGGTAGACAAAAAGTACTTTTGAGCGTCACAGCATTAGCTATGCGTCGGTCGTTCACTGGGTTTGCTGGCAAACTCCCATCTAGTTGTTGCATATTGTTTATTAAAAATGCCTTTGTTACGTTTTCCGAAAACTGCGAGCACACGCACAAAATTAAAATTTACAAAATCACTCAAGTGTGTCGATTCTGGCTGCTTTTTTTTGTGTTCTAGACTTTACCAAAATCTTGCTCCATTCCTGCGTGAATACTGACAAGTGGCCAACCGCTAACATTCAATTCAACACAAGATATCGTTTTGATTTCGAATAGGTTTACAGTTTACCCATTGAAAGTCAGGTGCAGTACATGACACAAGATTTCAGCCAGTCTGCACTCTGCAGGATATGCACTACATGTAGTTATGCATTAACACACAGCATTGTGATTACAACCAGCACTCGTTGAATCCTCCCAAACTGCGTGACCATTTGCTATCAGTGCAACTATTACAAAGATATCTCCAATTTAGAGAACCATAGGCTATTTACAAGCACCTGCACTGCATGAAAAAGCGTACTTAATCCCTAATTTTAAATTTTTTTCTGGATATAAATTTGGAAACGAGAGGCTAGTTATGCTGAGGTCAAGCAGGCAACTGCAATCAAGCGTAGCAGTACGTTGCTTTCATAAGCGAAAAAGCTGTTGCCACGTAATTGCTATCCCTCTGGCTGGCATCGCTGCCCAACCCTAACTGTAATGCAAGGTTTTCAAGCAAAAAAAAGATTGCTTCATGCATTTTCTTTCCCATTTCTAAGTACTGCGGCTTTACTCCATATACTTCCATTCCATCCCTTCATTACATGAGGAGCTAGTCGTGCAAAACTTATGCAGGGAGTCGCACTCAAGCATAACGGTACGTTGCTTGCATAAGCTAAAAAGCTGCTGCTACGTGATTGCTATCCCCTCAGGCTGGCATCCCAGCCCCAAACCTAACTGTAATGCAAGGTTTTGAAGCAAAAAAAGATAGCTTCGTGCATTTCCTTCTAGTTCCTGCATACTGCATCACACATTCACTACCCAACTGCGTATCGAACCCGGGTGCGGAGGGTTGGTAGCTGAGCATGATACCCTCTACACTGTGCAGCTTGCAACAATGCAATGACAAAATGTCGTATTTGAACCAAATGCATAAGAAAAAGGCAATGGCTCGTGCATGAGCGTTTGCATGACTAGCTTCTACTCTTCATTACACGAGAAGCTAGTCATTCAAAAATTATGCAGGGAGTCGCACAAAAGCGTAATGGTACATCGCTTTCATAAGCGAAAAAGTTGCTGCCACGTAATTGCTATCCCTCAGGCTGGCATCGCTGCCCCAACCCTAACTGTAATGCAAGGTTTTCAAGCAAAAAAAAAAAGATTGCTTGGTGCATTTCCTTTCCCGCTTCTGCATACAGCATCTGTACTCCGTATACTTCCATTCTGCATGTTTGTAACCCAAGCGCGAATCAAACCTGGGTGCAATGGTTGGAAGGCGAATGCGTTAACCACTAGGCCTACACTACGCAGCTTTCGGCAATGCAGTTACAAAATGTCAAATATATAAACCAAATGTATGAGAAAAAGGCAATGGTTCGTGTGTGAGCGTTTGCATGACTAGCTTCTACTGTTACAAACGCGTGGAATGGAAGCGTACAGAGTATAGACGCTGTACTTAGAAATGGGAAAGAAAATGCCTGAAGCAATCTTTTTTGCTTCAAAACCTTGTGTTACAGTTAGGGTTGGTTTGGAGCAGCGATGCCAGCCAGAGGGATAGCAATTACATGGCCGCAGCTTTTTCGCTTACGAAAGCAATGTATCGTTACGCTTGATAGCAGCTGCCTGCGTGACTGCTACATAACTAGCTTCTCGTAATTTGGAAATGAGGAGCTAGTTGTGCAAAACTTATGCAGGGAGCCGCACTCAAGCGTAATGGTATGTCGCTTTCGCAAGCTAAAAAGCTGCTGCTATGTAATTGTTATCCTTCAGGCTGGCATTGCTGCCCTAACCCTAACTGTAATGCAAGGTTTTCAAGCAAAGAAAGATAGCTATGTACATCTCCTTCCAGATTCCTGCATACTGTATCACAGTTTGCACAACCCACCTGCGAATCGAACCCGGATGCGAAGGGTGGAGAGCTAAGTGTACAAATCACTAGACCGCCCAGCTTGCAGCATTGCAGTGACAAAATGTCGTATTTGAACCAAATGTATGAGAAAAAGGCAATGGCTCATGCGTAAGCGCTTGCATGACTAGCTTTTACTAATTTGGAAATTTGGAATGGATTCGATTTATCAGATTGTTTTGTTCATTCTCAGTGGTCTATCCGTTTTCGGTTTGCAATTTAAGCTGTCAACAAAACAAAGCACAGAAGCTGGTGAGGAAGTGAAATGGTGAAAGCGGAAGAGATAGCCTAATGGTTCAAGAAAGTGTAGCCTGAATGCGATAGGCTTGTGACAATTCAGGTAGCAAAGAAATAGGCCTAGGCTACTGAAACGGTTAAGTCGAAATGCTGAGCTGCATAAGATCTGCAGTTCAGCTGAGTTGTAGCTTTTTAACATTACACTGTAGTGTACGGGTACGCCTACAGTACAGTACCGGTACTAGTGCCAGACTGCCAGTAGCCTATGTCTTTTACCAAGGCCCAGGAAATACAGTTGTGGCAAGAAAGATTTTGCACTATATTTCCTTTACACCCTCTGACAAGTGACAGCCTAATAATAGAACAATACGCTTCATAATTATAATATTACTGGATACTCTTTCAGGCTTTTCATGTCATGGTCCGTTTGGAATAGGCCTAACAGATAAACTTGGCCCAGCCCTCCTTCTTAAAGCTTTAGGCGATATATGGATACCAGTATGGATGGAATCTAAAGAGTGAAAAAGGCAGACACTGGTAGTGATACTGCTAAGCTAATGTCTACCATGTGAGGCAGGCCTAGACATGTACAGTATCGTATGAAATCTGAAACGGGCAGGTGACTGCTTTATTTAAAAACCTTGAAGTTTCTTCTCTATGTTCAAGCAATGCCAGTGATCTCATCACAAACTACCGTACAAAGTGAGTTTGTCACGATGATTTCACCACAAACTGATAAAGAGAGGGCTGGGATAAAACAGTTCTGGGGATACCTATAGTAGAATAGGCCTGCTTTAGCCTATTTTAATGACTGCCATTCTCAGTCAATGCTGTAATTTTAGTATACAATAGAACAATAATGGTTGCCAGATAGGTCTATTCTCTCTTCCTTTGAGCAGAATGGCACCTGTCACAAGTGAGTCGCCAGAAATCTGCAATGGGGAGGGGGCAAAAGTGTGCAAAATATTTGAATATTTTTGGCAAAAATAATGTAATTTTAGACCTATTTTGATAAAAATTTATACTTTTGAAATGTTATGTAAAAATTAGCAGTGCAAAAACTTGATTATAATAGTATAAGTGGGCTGTGTGGGAGGTGGCTAATGGTAGAATTTCAGTTCTCTTAATTAGATGCTGGTAACTGGTAAGTCATAAAATCTGGATACATGAGTTTTCGTCGTGACCATTTCGGCACGGACCTTTTCGGCGCCAACATTCTGTGCTTTTCACCAACACTAACCCAAAGCCCTAACCCTAAATAAGTGAACTGTCAAAGAGCACCAAATTGGCACCGAAACGATCTCTGCAAAAAATGTTCGGCAACGAAATAGGTGGCGCCGAAATGGTCGCGCCAAAAAGACTTGATCCCATAAAATCCTACGTTACAGTTTAATAAAACTTGCAAGGAGTAATCTACTTTGTTTATATTCTATATAGAAAGGTATTTGGAGGGCTAATGGAATAAGATTTGAGAAAAATGATTGGTACAGTACTTCTGTATAGCCTGTATAGCCCTGTAAAAATACTGTATAGCCCCTCTCGTATTGGGTGTCGTTAAGTATGAGCCATTGCTTTTTTCACAGAAGCTCTGTGACTTGTGTATGAGTGTGTGTGTGCTCTCCTTCTCTCCGATTTAAGCTATTTCCCAAATCTAATCCTAACCCTAATGAGTGCACGCATGAGAGGAGCAAGAGCGGGCACAAGCTAATACACAAGTCGCAGAGATTCCAAACAAAAGCAGACGGCTCATACTTAACATCGTCCTCCCTATTCCTGAGCTTATATATATTTTGATGAAACTTAGTTGAGTATTTGCCAACAAGTGATCAAATTTTGGCCATTTTCAAAGTTTTTACGGATCTGTAAGTTTTATTTTTGACAAATACCCCCCCCCCATAACTAAATGTTTTAAAATATGCTTTAAACCATTTTTGAGTATTCCAGTGCTAAAGACAGTCTCAGAAGTGCTAGAAATATGGTATATTCTGCATTTTGGTCAACAAGCCAATCTGCAATGGGGGTGCTACAGCCCCCTCTGGCTATGCTACTGGTCTGTCACACAATTACTTTGTTACAAAATCAGTTCATAATGAGATCACTGGTAACCTCTCTTAGTTAGTTATTATAAAGCTGTAAACATCGAAAATGTAATTTCAATGGTTAAGGGCTAAAAAGTTGTGCTATCTCAGATGCAAAAAACACTCACAGTCAAAATTGTCTTATCCACATTAGCTTAACTCCACCAAAGTTATTTATTGAGCTTTAAATTTTAACTTTATATTAATTGTTTAAAGAAATCCGACGAAGCAAAACACTGTCTGACTATGCTTTGTATATAGATCTATTTAGCGCAGGCTGCTCTTTAACTTTCAGTTTTATATTGCACACGATAAAAAAATGGAAGGCTTTATTTCACCGGAAATTTTTATATACTTTTTTACTAATTTTGACTCAAATCTAATCCAAACTCAAATGCTTACTCTAAAACTATTCCCAAATCGAATCCTAACCCAAAGCTTAATCTAAACCCTAATCTTAACCCCTAAAAAAGCAAATGAAAAAAGTGCGAATGAATATTTCTCATTTTCGTTTTATTCTCTTTAACTTGAAAGCTTTCGGTGAAATAGTTACTACCTAAAAAAATTGGTATACTATTTGAAGGAACCCATGAGAGTGAAATCTTTGAGGTCTAAGAGTACATTTTCAAGTTATACACGAATCAATAAAATTTCAAATGATAGTGTGCTACAAATTGCGGTGTAAAAAAAAAAGAAAGGTTTTATTTCATTCGAAGTTTCTATGTATTTTTTAATTTTAATTCCTATCTCACCTAACTCAAATCCCTACTGTAAAAACAAACCCCAAATTTAACTCAAACTTTAATCTTAACAGTTAAGCATTAAAAAAGCATTTTGTTTTATTCTCTCAAGTTTAAATTTTCCAGGAAAAAGTCACTCTCAAAACAAAAGAGTATGACTATTTCATCGAAAATTTTTAGATAAAAGAGAATAAAACAAAAATTGAAAATGAGAGATATTTATCCACTCATTTTTCATGTCCTTTTTTAAGGGTTAAGATTAGAGTTTAAGTTGAGGTTTGGGTTAGATTTGTGGGTAGTTTTTAAATTTGGGTCAGAATTAATAAAAAAGTAGGTAGAAATTTCTTGTAAAATCTGAAATAATTGCTTTTGAAACCAAATCCCAACAAATGTGAGCAAGACCCAATCAATCAACTTTTTTGATTTGGAAGTGTCTAGTGTTATGTTACATAATGCTCATAAGGAGAATAAGAGAGCAAAAAGTAGGCCTCATTTACTCTTCTTCATTTTTAAATTATCGTTAGGGTTTGGGTTACATTTCGAGTTTGGTTAGGATTGGCATGAGGGATAGAGTTTGGGTTAGGTTTAGGTTAGCGATTTTTATATTGTTACGTAACGTAACAGCAGCGTCTGCCTTTTAATTATTCCGTTTTTGTGTCCTTTTTAAGGCTAACCCTTTTAGTATAGATTATATGCATCTATGACAACTGACTGCCGCAAATAAACTGACTGTGAACCAACTGACCGCCAGCTTACCCTAATGTTGGCAGTCAGTTGTTTCGCGGTTAGTTTGCAGAGGCCAGTTGACTTGATTCAAATTCCGGAGGACAAAAATTTTAAATTATGCCATTGTTGGAAAATGCAAATGGGATTAAATATTGAGTTGCTCTATTTCAGATCCTGAAATATGATCGGTTTAAGTTAATTTATTCTGTTTATCATGATACTGTGTGTGCTTTTTCACTGGAATTAATTACAACTAGAATTAATGAATAATTACAACAATCCTTTTCGTACAGTTCTGATTGCAAGTAGTAGTGTATTTGTTCTTTCAAATTTGCTTTCAAGGGGATTTTTCTACTTAAGTGTTCAATTTGAACATGAATGCCAAAACGTATAATATTGATGTACAGGTTGAGAGACAACAGGTAGAAGAAACAGTTTTAAGCTTGTTTCACACGATATTATTCCATCGATCCATGGGAAAATTCACATATCGACAAGAAAAAGCTTATTCAGTTGGTACCATAGGCACTGAAGATATCGACTGCGAATATATTGATTTTACATTTGTCAGAATCTCCTCCAAACTCCTTGATGTTATTGTGCGAAAGCACGTTGTTGCCTTTCGGGATCAGTTAGCTGAACATTCGTACAATGGTATTGCTTTAGGTACGATAACGCTGGAGTTTTTTCAAAAGCGTCGAAGTCATTGGCCTTTTTCAGAAGAGTGTGTGCCTTGGGAGATATGGAACATTCAAGTTACGGAACGTAGTCTACCTCAGTTTTTCAAACAAGTGCCAAACAGAGAATCAGCAGTAACTAAACTCGGCGATAAAATAGCTTCAATCGTTGAAGCTGTCGGACGACACGATTTTCTACCAAAAATGCCGGAGCTGACCGAACTGCCTTTAGTATTTGACACGTCTTTTCCAAACATTCAGCCGTTTTTATTTAAAATCTATTACAATTTTGGTGGTGCGAGTAGCTCAAGTAAAACAAACTCGGTTGGTTCTACAGTTCGACGATTATTCCGTGATATGACTATTTAGTTTTGTCTTGTTCTCCGCTGATCGCTCCACGCATAATTCTATTTACCTTCCCTTACTGTTTATCATGTTGACTTGGCTTCTACTGCTGTAAAACCGTGCACTATAGTCTTAGAAACAAGCTAGTGAAGCTACCAGGGCCTCAGAGAGAAATCTTATTAGGAGGTATAAAGATATTGGGCCCCCTGGTCAAGACCAGGGCTGAAAACCAAAAAACAAAAAGGTCTCCATCGGAAATCCGGCCATTTTTCGTCAGAAGTAGGACGAAGGTAAAAAAAAAAAGGTCTTCTGCGGAAATCCGCGAACTTTTGTTTGCACGCAGAACTACGACGAAATGAAGCAACTGCGTAAGTGCGCGTTTACTTGTAGGTCTTCCATGGCCTGAGTGCAATGTACCCCTTGAACCCCCCTCTCGCAGGCCTTGAAAGCTACCACCACTTATTCAGTGTCTAATTAGCCAGCTACCACATGCTTATTGTTTTTGCGTTCAATTAGTAAGCTATACATTTTACGCGATTCTTTTTTGTGCTGAACACGTCAAGCTCGGCAACTAATACCGATCTTGGAAGTCTACTCTGACCCCTAATTGAACTCATTCCGCTACAGCAGCCGACGCGCTTTTTGTGATGCCAACTGAAAGAATGAGTTCATTGCGTTATTCAAAAAACTGATTTGATTCTGCAAGTACACCTTGAATTTATGTTGCGTTTTGTTAACTTATCTTGTGATATTGTGTATGAGATGGCCTTTGTTTCTTGAATTGAAGGCTCTCTTATTACGTTTGTCCTTGTGATCTTACTCAAAATACCTACTTTTTAAGAGTGATTTGTATTATTTTGATAAGCAGTAATCTACTACGCTGGTTTTAACATGCATTTACAAGAAATACTATTGTATCCCTGCGTTTTTGTCTTTTCCGTTTTCTACAAAGTATTACAGTACTGTATTGAAAACATGAGCGTTAATTTTTTTGTAAGCTCACTGTTTCTGTGAGAAAGTTTAGACGAAAATCACGCAATCGTTTTTGTTTTTGTTGCACAGGGTGTCCCTCGTAAAATATAACATTTGTTTTGATCTAAACTTCATACTCTATCTCCATCTTTTTAGGTGTGATAAGTTAAAGATAGGAGATTGGTTTAATGCCAATATTTTGATATTTAGCTACGAACGTATACATCTTAAAAGCAAAAGACGAAATCGTGAATTGATACGTAAAGGCTCCTCGCTCATCTGACCTTAACCCATTGGACTTGGTCTTGTGAGCTTATGCCAAGATAAAAAATTTAACAAAAATGAGCCCCAAACTGTTCAAGAATTAGGGTGTGATTAAGCAGGTCACTTAAAAGCTCGTTTACCAGATCTCAACGTTTTAGTGAAGTATTGCAAAGGGAAATGTTCACAAAAACAAGCCCAGGTTTTTATGCCAGCCCTGATGCAGGCGCGTCGCCAGCGGGGGGCAATGCCCCCCCGATTTTCGTTTTTGCCCCCCCGATTTTTTTCTTCCCCCCCCCACGGTATTTTTTTAAATTGGTGTTTTTGGGCGTAAAAAATGTTGAAATTTGCGATTTTGGCCAGAAAAAGCCTTCGCATTTCGGCGAAGACCTTTTTTTTGGAGATCAACTGCTTTTTGGCGGAAAAATTGCGATTTCGGTCAGAAAAAGCCTTCGGATGTCTGCGAAGACTTTTTTTTTTTTTTTAGAGATCACCTGCTTTTTGGCGGAAAATTTGCGATTTCGGCCAGAAAAAGCCTTCGCATTCCAACCTTTGCCCCCCTGATTTTAATTTTGCCCCCCCCGATCTCGCGAAGCTGGCGACGCCCCTGCCCTGATGGCATGCATGATCTGGGTTCGACCCGCTCTCTGGTCACTGCCGTGTTGTTGCGTCCATGGACAAGACATTTTGCGATGATTATCTCTTCTTGGTGACTTCAAACAATCAG
The DNA here is from genome assembly GCA_963965965.1 of Trididemnum nubilum. Classification (NCBI taxonomy): domain Eukaryota; kingdom Metazoa; phylum Chordata; class Ascidiacea; order Aplousobranchia; family Didemnidae; genus Trididemnum; species Trididemnum nubilum. The sequence continues at coordinate 12,310,775 of OZ014482.1, read as the reverse complement.
CAAATTTACGTGGGTAGAAGTCAAACGTCAACCGGAAAAATTATTAACTGATCCTTCGCTGGTGCGGATTCGTCCAAAGCAAGGGTCGGCAACCTACGGCCCGCTGCCTAGGCTTTTTACCCGGCCCGCGACCTTTTCTCTTCAATTATAGATATGCAGCAATAAACCGCTGAAGGGATTCACATCTGGCGAAGACCTTTTATTGTTTGGTCTTTGCCATTAATACGGCCGAAAAAACGCCTGAATTTCTGGCGAAGACCTTTCTCTTTTGGTCCGCTGGAATGGTGGCTGCCCACTGGAACCTTGGTAGGACTGGATATGGCCCACTAGTTCAAAAGGTTGCCGACCCCTGGTCCAAAGGACAGCGCTACTGTTGTAAAATAAATGCATAACCATTGTCCTCAACATCATCAAACTGTTCCGTGTTCAGGAACGACTATTGGTCGAGATCGTGCTGTTTATCGGGATAATTCCAAATGAGATAAAATTTTCATTTTGATCATCATTATTCTCAAATTTTCTGAATTTCCTGGCCCCCTTTTTCGAAAATCCTGCATACGCTACTGTGCATTACCAGATGAGGGCGTAGGTAGCAACTTTTAGGACAAAAACTCTTAATTTCTCCCAGGTTATACGTTTAAATTGGTTGGAAAAATTGCCTTGAGGGGGCCCGGGCCCCCTAGTGGTCAATATAATTGTAAATTACTGTTATAGGAGTGTACTGTTGTAGCCTACGCTAAGATGCTAAAAGAAACTGAAACTGAAGAACCTAGGCTTTTTGTCACATTTTATAATTGGAGGCTTTCCAATTGGGAGCGGCCCTGGCCCCCTCCTGCCTCGCCTATGGGGTTGGTGGGTATTCAGTATTAGTAAATTGCCATATTTACCAATCACTTCAACTCAAATCTTGTTCCATTAGCCCCATCCACCAATTATTTTTCTGTATTAAATATAGACGTAATGGATTATTCCTTGTTGAGTTTCATTAAACTATGACATTTTATGATTTACGGCATTAGAGTCCTCGAGGACGTCCTTGGCCTCGAGGACACATTTTCAAGTCCTTGGCCTTGGCCTCAAGTCCTCGAAAATTGTCCTGTCCTCGGCTCGAGGACAGCACTATTTTTTGAATGATTAAAATTTTGTAGATCGGCTGAAAAATATGTGGAGATCGACGGAAAAATTTTTTTAAAGACATTTTTTCTTAGGAAAACACTTTCATTTGTGTCCTTGGTCCATGGCCTCGGCCTCGAGCATTCCTGTCCTTGGCCTCAGATTTTTTTTGTGTCCTTGGCCTTGGCCTCGAGCCTTGTGTCCTCGACTCCACCTCTGACTTACGGTACCAGTTTGTCAATAAGAGAACCAAAATTTTATTTTTAGCCATCTCCCACATAGCCACTGCCCATTTATGCAACCACTTTAATCATGATTAAACTTTTTGAAGTTAATGAAAAACTTTAATCATGCTTTTCCACGGCTAATTTCTATACATGCCGCATTTCAAAATCATTAATTTTATCCAAATATGCGTAAAATTAAGTTATGCCGAACAAAAATACAAAATTTTTGAGCGCTGATGCTCCGACCCTAGACTCTCGTGCCGGCGGCGGCTGGAGGCGCTTCTCCCAAATCCTCGAAACAGCCCCCCATTGCAGATTTCTGGCTACGCGCCTGAGTCTAATCATGTTAGGCACTGCTAATTTCTATGCCACCAGAGTTCACCCTGATGCCACGTTTTGAAAGCATTAATTTTTATCAAAATAAGTCTAAAATTAAGTTATTTTTGCAAAAAAAAATTTTTTTTTTGAGTGCTGGGAGCTCCCCCCTAAATTCCTAAAAGCCCCCGGCGGATGAGGGTGGAGCTCCAGACCCCCGAAACAGCCCCTCCCCCCATTGCGCATTTCTGGTTTGGCACCTGATACTAAACGTGTGCTGCTCATACTTCCAAGTTTTATAATCTTACAATGAGAAGTTATTGACTAAGCCTTGTAATAACCGCTATCTCCCATTCGGCCACGCTGCCGACTTACCCATTCCGCCACGCTGCCGACATATCTATTGCTATGGTGGTCTTTTTGTGTTTGGGAAATTACAGTTTACAGTCTAATCTAACTTCAAGATAAAAATAAGTTCAAATGCACTAATGAAGCTGCGCTCAGAAAATCTTTGGAAGTTGGGAACAGCGATAATTAATAGGTCTATGAGCCTGCAGCTTATTATTTGCCACAAAAAAGAGCTCCTTTCTTCGATAAAACTCGTGCTAATGCGCAACATGTTTTACCAGTGCAAACTGATTTGTACTGGTACGATGAAAGAATGGTGCAAGATATTAACGATAAAAACGTTAACGGAAGTTAATTTAGTTCGTTAACATGAAAAAGCTTTTGAACGGATTAATGAGTTAATGAAAAAGTTAGCTTCGTTATTAACGGATTAATGATTAACGGACTTGTTCCAACCTATGATTACAAAGGATGACACCACGAAATTCCGCCTCGGGTTTCACCATTCTTAGCGACGCCACTGATTTTCAGATTGATGCCACCATGGATTGCACGCAGGATCAGGTAGGATCCATGATGCCACCAAAAAGCATAGAATGACAAACTTGTTGGCTGGTTGCTAGGTGTCACTATGGAGGCAAACTGTCTCTTGTTGGCTGACGGTTAAACCTCTGTGGCTAAACAGAATCAAACCTCACTGATCAAGGAAGGTCGCATTGATCCAAGCTAGCACATGGATTACCGCTGACCTATGTAACATCGTAGTCACTGAACCGGTTAGACTTAGGTTTGCAGATTTGCAGATTTCTGGCTACGGATTTCAGATTTGATTTCAGTTTCAGATTTCAGATTTGCAGATTTTCGGGGACTTGAGGCCTCGGGGCCAGGGCCGGGGACTTGGCCTTCGGGGCCGGGGCCAAGGACTTCAAAATGTGTCCTCGAGGCCGAGGACGTCCTCGAGAACTCCACCTCTGGTAATTACAGGAATCATTATAGTTGCATATTTATGCTTGAGTTCAACAATAACCTATTCTATTGCTTGAATGGCATGAGATTGGTGCATTCATCTATCACACATTTATACAATACGTCATCTCTCATTTTGATGTGCCCTTGAATTATTAGTAATTTTGCAGTAACTGACTGAGGTTGATATATACTGGTATTGGAATTGTACTGGTATTGTACCAGTACTAATGACATATTGGCAAACAATACACAACAAAGCAAGGAGTTTTTTTTTTCACTCCAATTGCCCACTTTAAATTCTATAACACATAAATAAGCATTATGAACTTTATTAATTTTATTTTCTATCCAATCTGTAGTTACAGTATTTTTATTTTTTAGTATGCTTAGAGTTAGAACAATTCTAATGTTGCCTTGCATTTTCTTTACATGGTGACTGTGAGTTTTATGTATACACTGCACAAAGTGTACAGTACATATCTTTGCAACACTTTGTTTTAATTTTGCGTAAAATTTTTTATCATAGAAAGTAGCAGACTGAGAAAATCTAGAAGCTGTTTTTTTAACCTTAACTTGGTGAGGTGGCAGTAGACTTAGACTGTTAGATGACCTTTCGGTCCTTCGCTGTCTCCTCACCAAGTGACTAAATATCGCTTTGACTCTGCAAGTTTGTGTGTTTGGTTTTAAAGGAATTGCATATTTCGATGCTTTGGTGATAGACCTAGAGGAAGTTGCAGTTTTTTCTTGTGATATGACGTCACTTGGTAAATAAATAAATAAATAAATAAATATGAAATATGATATGATGAAATATGATGAGGTTTGGGACTTGAGGTAAGGTTCAGAGTTAAACCAGGGATGGTTAGACTCAAATACAGTCTATGAGTTCAGAGACCTACCGGTATACCTGTATACCGTAGTAAATGCAGATAATGATATCTTAATCTTTGGAACTGTGCGATCCTTGTGCTCTACAGTACCTCTGATAGTGATAGATATGGGCTTAAATCTTGTGTTTTATTTGGTCCTTAGTTTCTTGTCCTGTGCCTTAACAGTAGGCTTCTGTTGCAATTGACTGATTCGTTCGATTGTTTGAACATCTATAATGTCCTTGAACTGTCGAACCCAATTGAAGTTTCTTGCTACCTACTCTGAGCTGGTTGTATCCTCATCTAAACGGATCTGAGATCAATCAAGATTCTATGATTTGTCTGATTGATTGGGTTTTTGGGAAAGCTGCCATTTTTGCGCAAGTCTTTGCTTGTCCTTGAAGTTGAACCCATGTGGTCAAGTGGTAGGCTATTTCAAGTGATATCTGGTATGGGTACCTGTTGCTGTACGCGGAGTGGTATAGCAAAGGTGAATTGGTCAGTAGATTACTTCAGACCTAGTCTGTCGTGTCATTAGGCCCAGTAGTAACCTACTAGTTCCACTTACCAGACTTGACAACTTAACCCAGTGTTTCTTAAACTCAGAACTGGTTGGCTAAATACTAAATAGTTTGCTCCAAAACATATACACTACAGTAAAATTTTTATGAAGTAAACAAGCAGAATCTGGATTGAGGTGAGTGAGGTTGTGTTGCCTACAGTGATTGCAGGTACCAGGGTAGGCTATTTGAGCTACCCAACATATAGCCTACTCTTGAACATCTGCCATTGCATGATCTGTGTATACTAACAGCTTAAACACTAACAGCTTAAAATTTTTATAAAATTTCTAACAGCTTAAAATTTTTAAACTTCTAACAGTTTAAACTTCTAAAATTTCTAACAGCTTAAAATTTTTAAACACTAACAGCTTAAAATATGCTGATTTCATGATAATTGGAACATGCTGTAGACAACATCCCCCCCCCCAAAAAAAAAGAACGCAATTAGAAATAGTAAATGCTGTCTTACAAGCTGCACATCAAGATCACATGGTACATAAAACATAAAACAAGTGGTAGTGCTGATACTTCTAGTCTTTCAATAGCATAAACAAGGATAGCATAAACTTCCAATAGCAGGATAGTCTTCCAATAGCATAAACAAGGATAGACATTGTGCATTGTGCAGTACAGTAATACTGTAGCTCTTGTCCATGGTTGTCAAAAGATTTCTATTAAGTTGCTGCACCCCCATTTTTTAACATGATTTTTGATTTGAAATGTTTCTTCGTAATTTTTTATTAATACAGTACCTACCTCTGACTGATTATTCATTACAAAAAATATGACCATTGCTACCAGTGTTTGTAATGTGGTACTAGCCTTGCAGTGTTTCAGGCCATGTATGATTTTTATGTAGTGATTGTATAAATGTCAAAAAGCTATAGATCATTAGCCTTAATATTTCCAGTCTTTAAAAGGAATTATTGTTGTCATGCTTAAAATTTTTTTGTCGAAATTGAATTTGCCTTGTGGTATTTCTGGCTTGAAAATATAATTTTTGATGAGTTAGTTGGGTTGCCAGTGATTTCGTCAAAAGTGATTTCGTCACAAATGATTACGTGACAGATGACATTTTGAGCACAGATAAGACAGAATAGGCCTATCTGCTAACCGTATTGTACTACCATTGTATTGAAATTAAAGCATTGACTAAGAACAGCAGTCATTAAATTATTCTACTATCCCCAGAGCTGTCTTGCCCTAACCCTCACTTTGTGGTGAAATCATTGTGAAGAAATCATCGTGTGACGAGATCACTGGTAATCGTTAGTTGGATGTCAGATTTTTTTTTTAAAGAGATTTGCATAGCCTTGTATTGAAGATACTCTTAGCTTTCATTTCTCTTCTGACAAAGTTTATTTTTTGTGGCTGCTAGTGCTATGATTATGATTTACCGTATATCTGATATACTCGTGAATAGGTCGCACCTCTAGTTTGTAACTGTCAAAGTGGTTATTTGTGGTTGACCCACGTATAGGTCGCACCCTAAGTTTGTGATTATCAAAGCAGTCTTTGTGGTTAATCTGCATATAGATCAGACTGTAATTTGGTAAGTCGCATGGCTCATTCTAATACAAAAACTATCAAATGATTATCTTTTTTAATAATAACATTTTAATTTTGAATAAATTAAATCTTTTGTGAACAAGATTTGATTTGAACTGTTTCCATAGACATCCAAAAGGACTGGGTTTCGTATTTGTTCCAGTGTTTAAGTCTCACCTAATTTTTTGACTCAATTTTTCCGCAAAAAAGTGACCTATGAGCGAGTATATATGAAAATTTATTCTCAAAGAATTTGATTGCAAAATAAAATTAATAACTTAGCAGGAACTGTCCATGCTGATTTTCTAATATTCATACAGAATATTGTAGACCATGGAGTTGTGGAATGTGAGTCCACTTCTATTTTTTGCTATGATCAAAATTTAAAATGCATTTTTGTGATATCAGTCATTCAAATTGTTATTTGCTAATGGCTCAAGACCTCGTTTTTAAACCATTTTAGAATTTGATTTAGTGTGTTCAGGCGTTTTCAGTTTTAGTTCTATTGCATGTATTGTGGGTACCTGTAGTCTTGTACCTATAATAATTATATCCTTTCCAAATTTTGTGTTTGTGGAGGCTAACCAATTTCCAAGAGTTGCTGTGCCAGTGAAGTTTTTCTTAGAAGAGAATGCTTAATATGTTTAATTGTTGTGTTCTAAAGACTAGTATAAAGACTATTATCAAGAAAATGGGAATTAGAAACTTGGTTATATCACCAAAAACTTACTAATGTGCTACCATTAAAGCAGACCAATTGCCTATTTGCTTCAGCCAGTTGCTAGTTCATTAGTGTTTTTTCAGTCTGATAACTACAGCAGATCTTTGATGATAATGTCCGATGTGCTGGTGCATTGAATTGTTAGGGTTGGGGCTCTGAATAAAGCCTTTCAACAGTACAACACTACGAAAAATTATTTTCAAGTAGTAGAAACTGTACTTCTTGAGCTTGGGTGAGATGCAATTAACAAATATGCCCTTGCGAAGTGAAAATTCTGAAAAAATTTTGAGCGTACTCTGCTGTTTGTATTTTATTCTATTACCATTTACTTCCGCAATTACTGTATAAGTTTCTTGGTGGCATCATTTACCAAGCAAAACTTAATTTGGTATGTTGCTCAACTTCTTTGTTAACTGCTTGTCTGTTGCGTATGTTCTAATTTCGATGTGAATGCCTATTGCCTATGTTCAAATTTTGAACACTAAGTTACGGAAGGATTATTTTTTTTGAATACGGTATGTTTGTGCTATTCTACCGTTGTAAACACCTACTGTTAAGTTAGAAGTTTTGCAGAATTATAGCGGAGTTCTGGAATTCATTTGTGGTGTCTGTAGTTAATATTTTTATTTGTACCACTTTATTTCTAGTTACTTTATTGTACTGGCCACGACAATACCTGCTAATAAATTCTCATCAGGTATAGACAAAGTCAGTGGTAAAAAGTACCCGTGTCCTTGCCATTTGTTTGATTTTAAAAATATATTTGTCGTAATTTTTTTGGATGCAGTGTACTGTATACTCGTACAGTGCTCGATGAGCTACCTTTGAAATGCACTCCGTAACGTTAGTGATTGATAAATTTATGTGTCGTGATAGCCTTTTGTTCAGATTTTATGTGCGATAGGAAATTACGCTTTGAAATAAGAGATTCAACAGACATCTTGAGTAGTCAGGAAAGGCGGCCAGATTAGAATTGCGCGCCTCTTAACCACGTGTTTCCAAGTTCTAGAATGATATTGTGGAACTTTAGTAGCGAAACCTTGCATTACACTTTTTTTTTTTGTGAGAAGCAGTAAATTTTGGTTGAGTCTGGCTGCTCTTACATTTTTAAGAATTTTAGCTTCATTTGCACTAAACTTGATTGGAGAGTAGAGAGACACAAACTTATTGTTGCTTGATTAAAAGTTGTCTTATGTTGTAGATCATGATTACGGTTAGTAAATCAACTGCGGCAGTAAAACTCTGTTACCGTAATTACATTCAAATACATTTTGCTAACCCATGTTCTTAATTATTTTTTTTCACGCTGAGGCTGGCATTGTTCGTCATTTGTTCGTAGATTTTGAGCAAAAATGAACTTGGTGTTCTTATAAAATTGTTTTTACAAAAAACTATTTCTAGAAAACTGTTTTTCACGGTTTTTTGAAGTGGAAAACTCTTGGTTTCCAAGTTGTACTTATCCTATTAGAAATATAACTTGCGTTTTTCGCTGTTATTTGGAAGGCTTTACATGCTTCCAAATCATTTGTTTGTATTTTTTAATTATTGGTTTATTGGCTGGAACGGTGGGGGTTGATTTTTAGTTTCTGGCCACCTGCAGCCTTTGAGCAACCTAGTTAATCAGAAAATAATTGTTTTATGTTTAAATTGTAAATAATTGCTTTAGGTACATAGCAGCCATTAGAGAATGTGGGTTAATCAAGTAATTACAAAGCAAAATCTTTTCTTTGATTTCAGTCAACCTTTCAGTCTGCGTTTGGCATGGCAGTAATTACTTTAAAAAATTAAAAACTGCTTTCGTTGGAATGTTTGGAGTTTGCGTAATGTTGCTCGCATTAAAAAATTAATTGGTTATTTCTTAGAATATCGTCAATATTTTAGATTCATTTCAAAAGTTAACGGTAGACCATTATAGACAAATTATCACTGCAAGCTACTTCTGGTAGTCCTACTTAAATTGCTGTCGATTAGTACAATCAAAGGTTTACTATGAGGTGCCGCTATGTTTAGCTGCTGGTTGGAATAAATATCCAGCAAATCTATTTTGCCTGCTCTGTTTCAATCTCCAGACGTCTTGTTAACCTTTTTTAGCCTTCAGAGGTCTTGCTGTTGCTGTAAAACTAATTGGTGCACTACTGCAGAAAAAATCTTGAAAACATTCTCAATCTCACAGAAGTTGATTTCATTTAGATTCTATTAATGATTTCGGTTTTTTTGCGTTGTCTGAAACGGTGTTGTACGGCCCTTGTTTTTGTTTGTAGCAACTAGCAAGTATGATACTTTTTCGGAGTCCAATTTTGAATGAAATTTTTGTAAGAACTGTATTGACATAATTCATATTACCGTCTTAAAATGATACCGTCTTGTAATCCTTTTCGAATAGATATCTAATTACTTTAAATTTTTTAAAAATTAGTGTCAACCTGTTTTTTTGACGTGTTTGCGAATATTGTAACGGTTTTCGACACGAAATTAAAGTATGGGACTCGTGTTCAGACTGACCAGGTGTTCACTTTAATAGATTGTGCAAAAGAAAACTCTTCAACCTTTAAAAAGTCATCCGTCCATCATTCGTACTCTAATGAGCTGTTTTAAGGATGGAGAAGTGATTTCTTTGTCTTGAACTAATGGAGAGCCAAAGTTATCAATCGTTTACAAATCTAGTATAGCGGAATTTCCTATCAAAAAGAACGAAATTGATTGCCAATCTTTCAAATTTTCTTGAATTTCGGTCAGACGGCTATGCGTGAGATTTGGATTTGAGCTATTGGCTTGATTGTTTTTTGCTAGGCGAATTTTCCCAAGTGGCTACTCGTAAACTCCGGTCATTGAGCGGTCATGGTGAATTGAACTATAACAGATCAAAGTTTCGTTGAAAACAATAATAACTTTAAAAATGAAACCGCAGCAGATTAATTTGTTTTATTTCAGAACAACTATCTGTTTAATGGATTAAATCTAAAACTTGGAATGGAATCAAACAAGGTTATTCGTTTTGTTGCGTAAGTTCGGTATAAGTTCATTTTACTTACATTTTTTTTACATCATCGTTTTGCAAAAGTTCGGTTTACATCCTATTTTGCAAGCCCGCTTTTCGGGGACCGTTTTTGGATTAGTTCGCAATAATCGATAACATCAGCTAAGCTTCCTCACCGCAGTAGAATTGCATAACGCTTTCGTTTTAATATTCTCATGTCGGGTCCAAATTTCAACTTTGGATATCCTGCCGTTTGCGAATTTTAAGCGAAATAGTGGTACATCGATACTATTTTTTATTCAGTTTTTTGTAATTATTTATTTTTTGTTTTTAGTTTCTGCCCTAAAAATTTGAAGTTACGTAACCAAACACCCCGAAATTAGCATTATGAGTATTTACATACAGCACCTCCTTATTGAGTTCATCTTTCATCGTTTTACATCAGCTTCTTTCTAGTTATAACCAAATTTGATAAGATTCGAATACAGTACTAATAAGTTGCGTCGCGAATCGCCGAGTAAAAAGAAAGCTCTTAAAGCCACAGGTCTTACTGATACGCACGAAGTCTTAATTAAATTAAGTAAATGCCTTTTCCAAAATTGATGAGAGATATCAAACTCTCAAATTTATGGTGGTATGCCTTTTAGATATATTAATGCACGTTCTGATTCTTTCACAGGCACATCTGGCGTTATAAGTTGAATCTCAAAGTAGATGAAATTTGTGCTCCGGTTAGTTGAATTCTAAGCCTTAACACTTTGGCCCGGTCTACAGTGGGCATAAAATCATGAGCGCACTAGCGTATTTTTAGTTTGTTTTCAACAGAATTCTGTACGCCCGGCGTGCATCCTTATCAGCGTATTGGTTCCCAATCGGTCAAAACAAACTAAGAATACGCTCTTACGCTTGCGTTTTTACGTCCAGTATAGACCTGCCCCTAACTCTAACCCCATTCAACTCATGGACTGCCAAAGGGTGGTGTATGATGTCAGATGTTTAAGTACAGTGCCTGCGAAAAGAGGGAGAAATGTTCATAATAATCCAGTTTTTAAAGTTTTTTCGGGATTGTGCTGTAGGCTCTATTGACGAAGTTACATCTAACTGCTTTCTTTTATAATCTTTTATTGAGTTTTGTTCTTGAGCACTAAATTGAGAATTATCGGTGATCTTGTATTTCACGCTGGAATTTGTCGTTCCTTGTCGGTTGATACTGCTTTTGTTCAATACTGCTAACGTTAGACACAATTGTTATTAGGTCTTTAAAACGAGTCCGTTACAGTAACGCATGTTTTGGGTGACAAAGACGTCAAGAGAGTAACAATACCAACGGTTATCGAAACTATATTGTGTTGATTTAACGGACCCTGAAATAACAAGACAAGTTCTATTCTTAAAGAGTTTTTCTAATTCTTACTTCTTTTCTACGACTTTCGTTTGCGCTTTGACATCTGGCTGATGAACCCGTACCGTGAATGTATTATTAACACTTTGCCTAATCCTGGCCGCAGAATTGCAAATTAATGGTGTGTTATATTTGAGCAAACATCCATGGTTGATTGCTCTGGATTTCTATGTTAGCAGTTACTTGGACCTCTAAATCGCTCAAAACTTTCCAAACTCTCGAATTTCGTTTGTTTTTGCTCGTTAATTATCCACAACTGTGGAAATGCTAGTGATTGCAAAAGCTGTTTATTTGTTTTGGAGCAATCCAGTTTTTGACCTTAATTTGTGACTGGTTACCCAGCTTTGTTTAGGTCTTAAGTTTGATTGCATTTTATATCCAAACCAAACCAAAACGTATAGTTTGCCGTGGAAACAATGCCTCGCACGTGGTGATAAATTCGATCCCACTCAACAGCTCAACCACTGTAAATTGAACTCAGGTGGTGAAGGTAAAGCCTATTGGTTAATGCTTCACGACCCCTTTGAGAGTAGGTAGTGGAGAGAAGTTGAGTGGAAATCCTAGTTAAGAATGGAAGAAGAGAATCCAAAACGTATTTGTTTTGGTGAAAGGCTAGTGGGTCCCATTTTCAAAATAGGAAATAATTCTATCCTCGGGGAAAAACGCTACCTAGAGGTCCGAATATCTACGGTTTTATTATAACCGATTTTTCGAGTTATGTTGTTTGTAAAAAATAATTAGAGAGTAAGAGAGTTTTGGATTGCTATGCTTATGCAAAAATATGTTTGAAAGGACATTGGTCTGTCTGTTATTAAATCACACGATTTTACGATCGAATTTGTCGATTTTTAGCTTTCCATTAAATGACTTAGAAATCACAATCGTTGTTAACGAGCAGTTTTGATTTGAGTGGTGATTTGAAAATGAAGAAAAAAGAATTTGTCAGGGATCTTGCGTCTGCAAAATTTGTGTGGTTAGTCGTTCAGTGATAGTGTTGGATAAACATCTCGAATAAGTAGAATGAATGAATGGCTTTAGTGAGTCAACAAAGCGCTTATGATGAGAAGGTCGATGTTCTAAATATTGTTGATTTTAAGCGCGCTGAAGGGCAAAACCTGGCGAGATATGTGTAAAATGTGCATTGCGGTATCAGAACACTTTTTATTCAACAGCGAAGAAGTAATAACTCATGATGATTAAATAAATCAGGCAAAAAAGGTTTCTCCTCTAGAAGTACAGCTCATGTGATAGAAGGAAACTTTCTTGTTTTGCAAAGCATCAGTTTATACGAAGACCTCTGCCAGTTGTAGCCGCTACATTGTATTGTAGCGGAACCGAGTAATCAGTCCATGCCGGTCCGACAAGTATGGAATTATAATTCGTAGTTCCGTTGCCGTCTTTAATCCACATTTCTCCAAATTAGGACTGTGAAGCTGCTCACCCAGCGAGACTGAAAGTTTGGCTGGTGAGTCCAATCAACAGTGGCTTCCCGAGTACATGTGGCGCTGGGGTATTCGTCTGTTTTACACCTCGTCCCTTTTGTCCTTAGATAGACCGAGATGTGTTAGTCGCTTACCACGCATAGCTATGACTGTTGCAATGGAATACACTAGCGAATGTAACTCGGTATCTTGCACAGTTTCGCACCACGCTGTGGATTAGCCTGTGGTCTAAAGTCAAAATTCGCAAGATTTTGAATTCATGAGCTAATATCGCGTTTGCAGTTTTGAAAATGACAGTAATAAATTCTGAAATGCTCGAAAAATTATGTAAATTTGGACGTTTGACCAAAATTTCTGAGCGAAAATATATACCCAGGTATGTATGTAACCAAAAATGACCAACTTTGCGAAAATTCATTTTAAAGGATATCGCAAGAGTTACTACACAATTTTAGAAGTCTAAAAACTCTTTTAAGCCCATTTGTATCATTATTTTCTTTAACAATACTTGCGATGTGCTTAATCTGTTTAATCTCTGTTACAGTGTGCATGTCATAGGACTTAAATGTCAGTGAATATGATTTAGTTCGCCAAATCTGCTGGTCTATTTATGTCCTGTTGGCTGTTAAATGAATTCAAATGAATGAACAACAACTACAATTCGAAAGATGACGGATTCTGGTTTTTCGTCTGCGGCGTCCAATCGCACCGCCCCCGCAACCATAAGACCAAGTTTATTGAACCCAGCTGTTTCGACGCCTAACAGCACTACGGCTAATGAAGTGGGAAAGGAGAATGTAGTCTGCGGGTCTATTCCAAGCAATTTACCGAAGCCTTCTCCTTTATTTCATTTGTCTAAATCAGGACGCCAAAACCGGTGAGAGAGTAATTGCAATTACATCATTAATTACATCGTAATTGTAATTACATCGTTAATCTTTCTTCAGTGAGTTGCTGTTGCCAGGAGACAACGAAGGGGCCATTCAGTTTTCGAGTCAAGCTGCCACCTATCTATCTATTTCATACGATCGAGGCTTCTCAATTTCCCTTTTTTATTGCTGAACGTGAAGCAGGGAAGCTGTGAATATCAGCTTTGGTAACCTTTCGTTTGACCCGACTGGGAATCAAACTGGAGTTTAGCTTTTAGCACTAGGCGTCTATCGATTCGACCACTGAACGATCGATATGCATGCAGTTTACATCTTTAATCGCTAAGTTACCTTGGCCAGAAGACAATGAGGAGACTTTTGGTCTTCAAGTGAGGAGTAAATGTGTTGTATGCAGCGTGTCCAGAAACTTAGGAACTGCTTAGTGGGCTACTTGCACATGATTTTGCCTATTGAAATAGCTTAGCAAAACTTTTAGTAGTCTCTTTGTTTTCAGTTCTTAAAGACTTTGAAATTGACGCGCTCACCTCATCAATTACTTGACAAGCTATTGAAGCTTCTATTGAAAGCTGGCACTCCGCTTTCGAATAGTCAGTGCGTGCTAGCCTTTTAGTATGTGTTCTACCGTTCAATCGACCATCGTCAACTATAAAAGTTCATCTAAAAACTGATATTGGTGCTGTAGACGCCCTACAATACATAACATACCGTGCGATTTTAAGGCGAACTTCTTCGCTGCTTTACCTACGATACTTCAATGTTGAAGCTTAGTTCTTATTTTTTCGCTTCAGTAACCTCGTTTCTACGTTCCAATTTTGTTTAAGCGTTTTGGGTAAACGCAAATAGCTTATGTTTTGGCGTAGTTATGTCCTACCGTATATTCGAACTTGACGGTGACACTAATATTTTCTTGCAAAACAGCCATTATGATATTGTCGGTGATAAACTTTCGGTTTTCCTTTAGAATTATCTGACAGTGATTTGAACTTTTCAGCTTTTTTGGTCCAAAAGGAAATGGAAACTATTCACCTAGTCTTTGCTCTCCTAAAGAAATGTCACCAATGTCCTGTTTGGCTTACGACTTCAGAGATCTCAACACCAGGTAAGACCTATTTAGTTGTTAAATTTTGGTCAATAAACTGTTATGTAAGCAGATATAATGTTTTTGTCCAAGTCCCAAAGATTTTTGAGATGCTGCAAGCAGCAGAGTTGTAAGTCGGGCCGGGCTTTTCGGGTCGGGTTCGGGCCTAGAGTTGACAAAAATTTCTCTCTTAATTTAGGCTTGAGACATACTTTTTATCTTACAATGCTTGCATTGGGGTCGGCAAACCAGATAAAGTTGTGGTGGTCTGTAACTAGTTACTTTTTATCTTAGGTGCACAAAAATATAACCAAAATAACTTGGCAACATTGCTAAATTTTTCAGACCTAACTTAACTTTCGGCTTTTTTCGGGCACGATTTGGGCTTCAAATTAGTTTTCGGATTCGTGCTTATATTTTCGGGTTTGAGCCTGAACTAGTCGACCTGTTTACTAGTCTGGCAAGCAGAAGATACATTGTCTTGTTTTGTCGTATCCACTCTACGGGTTATGGCTACTATTCGTTTCAGTGGAAGACCGTGTCTCACCGTGAGGAAGATTAGACCGTCTTTCAGCGGTAAAATGTTAATATTCCAAGAATGATGGATGCAGTTTAGCATTACATTCAGAAACCAAGGCAATGCTATTTTTGTATGATTGGCCTATAAGACTTTTGCAATGAAATGACTTGATGATTTTAGTGAAGAGAAAATAATATCGCTTTTTGGTGGAAAACTCGAATGTAAAGTGGCTCAAGCTCCAATAGAAGCAGTCTCGTGTCTGCATTTAATCGTGTCAGTATTTGTTATGTTTTGATTTTCGCTTATCATTTTTGTGTTTTTAGCCAAGACACAGAAACACCTCGCAAACGTCTGTCCCTGTCCAGTGTTTCGAGTATGGAATCCTACCACATTCGAAGCCAACCATCATCTGCTATGAAACCCGATGCCTCCACCGTCAGTTCTCCATCCAACAACGAGGACGGTAAGTTAAGAGTCTTTTTTTTTTTGGTTGCTTGTCCGATGTGAGAAGCCTACCACAACATAGGCTTGTTAAGTTAGTTATGTTTTCTTTTCAGTTTTTGTTTGGTACCACCCAGCTGCTTTCAGTGGATTGGGGCATGGAAATGCACGATTGAGAGACTCAACTTATGTCATAAACCAAACTTTGCTCCCGTAGATATCATTTTGCAGAAAGAATGAAGAGCAAGAGTAAATGCTATGTTATTGTAATGGTAATAGATCTTTTTTTAAAGGAGCATTAAATATGCTTGTGCTAAAAGATGCAAATTTAAACCACTAAGATGAATTCCACCTTTAAAAACTCATCTAAGTACCGAAGCCACAGCAGAAAACCTGCCAAAGGCACATCGTCACTCCCAGACCTATAATTTGGCAAAGTTGGTTTTGAAATTGCTTATGCTAATTTGATGTAGTGTTGCCCCTGCAAAATTTTTTCCCTTATTTCAAAATCTTTTCCCTTGAAGCTATTGAACCTCAAACAATGGAAAAACGGGACAAAAACGTTGCTAATCAATTATTTTTTATAAATTTGACAAAAACGTTGCTAATCAATTATTTTTTATAAATTTGGTGTTAAAATTCAAAAATTAGACTTCAATTCCCCTTTAAAGAAAATTTTGAAAAGATATGTAATTCTGCACCACTAAAAGATGGTAGATTTTCAAACGGTTTACCAGATTAGATGATCCAAACAAGCACTTCAGTTGACTTTACTCAGGCAGCGATTTTATTCTTACTTGGAACGTATTTTACTGAGTTTTTTTTATGTAAGAATGAAACACTCAAATGGCCTAACTAGATGGAGAATTTTGTGCAGTAGCATTCATAGTTTAAAACGTAGTCAATGTATGTGGTCTGTGTAGCATTTAAGAAAAAACTCTTCAAGAAATTTAAAATGTTTTGTTCTTTTGATACAAAGCGTTGAAGAAAAGCATATGGCTAGCGTCACTGGGTTATTAGTCACAGAGAAAACACTTTAGAAATCGCGTTTGGTTTCAATACTTTCAAATTGCTGTGTACGAACACCGGTATGCGAAATGAATGCGTTATTAAGTTTCTTTTGTGGATTATCGTAGGCTTTTTGCCATATGTTAATATTTATTCTCCGCCTTCAGGCCAGCTTGAGAACAACTGACGTGGTATTTGCAACGAAATTTTTTGGTTGTTATAGCGGGGCATAAGTTTTCCTACGAGTCTTGGTGTTCTGGAATCTAGAACCATTTACGCGTTAACTTGTCAAATTCTTATTTGGCATTGGGCTTTTTGTGTGTTAAAGCTGGATTCAGACTTCAAGGAATAGCTGATGTGGTGGGCTATTTGATTTTCTGTGCCGGTAGCGTAATCACAGTTAGATGAACCAAGAAAGAGATTTTTGTAAACGAAATAGCGTTTTTGTTGAACTCAATCAGAGGCGCTTTCAGTTTTGCCATTGTTTACAAAAAAATTGTTCGTGAGGGCGCAACCATGTAAAATTTAAACCTTCTTTTGTCCCCTTGATTGTGATATTAATTATTTTATTATTTTGGCGTTCTTGATTAGTTAAATAAGAGCTTAAAATTCCCTAGTACTTCCAGCATCCAGAGTAACATTTGCGTGTGGAAATTGACAGGGTTTATTTGTTCAAAATACGGTTTCGCAGTTCTGTGTTCACAATGAACTTAACACTTCCTGCAGCTAAAGTTCAAAATTTATTCCAATCGTGTTGAAATCCTCCATTGTTAACACCCGTCGCATTCGGAAATCATTTGGAAAATATTTTACTAAACTTGATTTACATTGTCTGGACAGCTGAAATCTGTTAAAAAAATTGGTTATGGTTTTGTAGTGCCAGCAGTTCAAAACTGATAGATCATTGAACCAAAATAAACATAGTTGTATTTCTATGTAAAATGGATAATTCCTAACCCGATTTTAAATCACTGTTTAAATGGAGTTTCTCTTGGCGTGGACTTCTAAATACTGATTGGTATTTAGAAGTCCATGCACGAGGCAATTGGTCACATTCGTGCTTTCGCCCCTACATAATTACTGTATTTTTTCCATATATCATTAATTCATCATGTATATTGTACGGTAATTGTCGATTTAATGTGAGGATTTCGGCCCCGCAAAATCGTTGAATTACGTTGCTATTTGTCACCTACTATACTGTCTTCTGCGGATATGTCAATAAAATAGCACTGTGGAAATCCCGTTGCTTTCTGAAGCTATGGTGCTAACTAGTTGTGCCCATTTTGATATTAAATTACATAAAGCACTAAAAGCGCTATGCTTTACCAACTGTCAGTGCTTGATCAAAGGGCGAAATTGGTTAGAATGACTTTCATTTCTGAGTCTGTGTAATTAGAAAACAGGTTGTGATCAGCAGTGCGAATGAAATGTCATTCCATAGCACTCAGATCGGATTTACACTTCTAAAAGCCGCTTTTCTACCTTTTGCATCTAGCCCTTGTCGCCTGCTTAATTGTGTTAATTGCAAACTGGGCGAAATACGCTTTGATCTCTGATAAAAAAACATAGATTCCATCGTCATCCGTGGTTTTTAGAAGCGATTGAATTACTAGAAAACCATATATAGTCCTAAATTAGCATTACGGTACACTGCATAGGCATAGGTATGGAGTAATTTATTGCTGGTAATGAGGTAGGCGATATTGCAATTTGCTACTTTCAATATGCTAAAACAAAACAATGTATTATCATACTTGGCATTTGCAAAGCTGTAACACTGCTTATGAGGTATTCATGGTGAGTGAGGATTGTCTACTTGGTTCTAGAAATTTTATCGTTTTGTTGAAGTTTTCAACTCGGTTTTGTATTATATCTCAGCCTTGCGCGGGAAGGAAACGTAACGTTGGGAATAGAAATTCGTTACTTTTGTTTGTTCATTTATGAAGTTTGAACTGAGTTGATTAAGTAATCTACTTATTCCTGTTGTTCGCAAATTCCAAATCTTCTTTGAACATCTTGTCCTCCCTCCTCAAAATAAACAAGACAAACTAATTTTTATTCAGTCGTTTAGTTATCAAGATTTTATTGCTTTTTCGAGCCAAATACGATCACTGTATTAACTCCAAAATGTCTGAAACTCTTCGATATCATGCTAACATGGACTTGGATGTAACAATTAATCATAAATAAGAGGATTTATGTTTTTCAGCGTTAATTCTTTTTGCGTGTGAGGACCCGTTATGTTGCTTTAAATCTTCACCGAAGTGTGGGATAATATTTATCCACGCAGAAAAACGGTTTATTTCGAGAGATAAATTTCAAAAATCCACTTTATCGACAATTTATGATCTTTTATTGGAGATAATGTTTAATTTTCTTTTACGGCTATCATCAGTTGATGTTTTTGTAGCTGCTTTTCTTTAGAAATCGTTGCCGTTCAGGAAGAAACATTTTAAATCTTTGGCAACCATAGCAACACATATATCCTATTCGACGGTAATTTCGGACGTGTTGAGGCTTCAAATTTAAGCTGTTATTGTATTTGCTCAAAAACCAATTCACAGTTTTATTCTCAAGGCTTAAACTTACAAGATCAACAATATCGCATTTTCATAATATAGCGTATTTTAATCGGCCAATCACAGCAACTTTTGTAATTCGCGCGGTCTTACGTGTATGGCTTGCGCAGTCAAGCGTGACGACTACGTTGGCTTGCCGCTGAGTTGTTTAGCGTTGTTTGAATTTTAAACGCACCCATTCATAAGAATGTAAACAAACCACGCTACAGCCTATACAATGCAAAGAATGCGAATAAAATACAACCCCTGTGGTAAACTAGTGATAATGTCTAATTTAAAAAATAGTGAAACGCCGTTAATAAAAAAAGAGCGTATTTTGTAAATTACGAAAGCAGCGGGAATATCGGAGATTATATTGAATTACTGCCAATAATTACCATTTTGCTAATTAGCATATAATCGTAAAAAACAATTTATAAGGTTTTTAAAACGTTGTACTAAAACATCCAGATTAGAATGTAGATTTCATTAAATATTAATTATTAGCCGGTACCAAAATAAATGTAGAACCAATTTGATCGAACCAATTTAACAGTAAAACACAACAGTAGCTCTTCGCAGAATATGTTTAAATTAAAATAAAAGAAAGCAAAGATGAAGTTCCTCAACAGCATGCAACCTACGGCCTTTCAACTAACTGGCCATTTTAATTCTTTTCACGGCGACCTAAATTGAACAATTGAACAAAAAAGCCCTGACTTTATGGACTCGGGGGCAACGGAACCAAGCATCATCATCATCATCATCATCATTTTTCTCCAGGAATGTGGTTCTTTCTATTTCTGGAGCCCAGCAGAGGTTCCCCGCATGCAGGGGTCAGCTGGTTTTTGCAGCCTAGTCGCCATCTTTCACGATCTTGAGCATCCAACTTTTGCAAACCTCTGGCAGTCATGTCACATTCTGGTACTTCTTTCCACCTTTTTTTCGGTCTTCCTTTTTTTGTCCCATCAACTTCTGAGAGTAGTGCCTTTACTGGACCCCTTTCTTCATCCATTCTCTCCACATGTCCCAACCATCGCAACCTTTTCTCTCTCAGAAACTCTTCCAATCTCACTACACCCGTCATTTCACGAATCGTCTCATTGGTCATTTTATCTTTCAAGGTTTTCCCACATATCATTCTCAACATTCTCATTTCTGTGGTCTTCAGCCGCCTTTCATCTTCCATTTTCAGTGCCCAACATTCAGCACCATACGTTAGAGCATTTCTCACATAGCTTTTGTACAAGGTGCCTCGGAACCAAGCATATCAACAGAAACTAAAATGGAGAAAAAAGGATCCAACTTGGTGAATAAATTCAAAGGAAGGGCTTAACTGGGTGAATAAATTCAAAGGAAGGGTCCAAGTGGGTGAATAGAAGGAAGGGGCGATTTGGTGAATAGAAGAAAGGGCCTAACTAGATGAATTAAAGGAATGGCCTTACTGGGTGAATAAAAGCAAGAGTCCATTTGGGTAAATAGAAGAAAGATCCCGATTGGCTTAATTAAACGAAAAGCCCAATTGGGTAAATCAAAGAAAGGGTCCAACTGAATTTTTGATCTATAAACGTCATAATTTTGTTCTATCGTCTCAAATCGAATTGTTTACATTTGGATTTGTTGAATCTTGTTCTCCACAAACAATTGAAAGCGTGTGTGGCAACCAGCTGGTATGTTTGACCAATCGCATCCAACAGCGTACCAATGACGTCACTACACACATGTCACAGCTTGTAGCATCATGCTTCAACGGTTTAGCCGATTTCAAAATTTAGCCCACGCGCACTAACTTTCGCGGCTTTGTTGTTTCAAATTCTTCAAACACATGAAATCTTCCAGTCTTATACAGACTGCTTAAAAAAGTCTATTCGAACGTTTCAAATTAAAGCTTTTCACACGCGATATTCACATTGCAACTTTTTTGTGAAGTTTTTGCTCATCGATATTTGGGGTTGCTTTAACTTATTTTTCCCAAAATTATTGATTACTGATGTAGTTGTAATTGTACAATACATCATTGCAAGCGACTACTAGTATGTCGCAATCCTTTTAAATAAGACAAATTTCTGATAATTTGAAATTTGCTCAAATTTAAAAACTGTATTCAACGTTGCATTCAATACCAAGAATACACCAATTACTGCGTTTTCGTAAATCGGAGACCTTGATCTACGTCGTTTCAGTTTTTGTAAGAAATTTTCACAGTGAGTCGCCGTGAAATATTTTCGAACAGTGTAAGAACGAAAATCGTAGATAAGTACAAAAATGGGAAAAAGACCCCCACATGAGGCGGTTTGAGTGCATTCTATAAATTTCAAGACGATATTGTGTAGTTTAATGGTGTTTTCTTTTCCCTGGAGGCCATACTTGTCATGGTAACGCTAATCAGTAATCACGACAGTTGGCTAGTGAAATTCTCTTTGGTCTTAAGCGTCGCATCGTTGGTATTTTGAGCAAATTGACTGGGTATTGTCCAGCTGACATAAGGCGGGAATGAGTAATAAATACCGCACACTCTACGGCAGTTTACTTTTCCAATTCTCTCGGCATTCCAAAACCTGCTTTCTCATGACAAAAACGTTTTTTCTGCAGTCGCTCTAGTCAAAATTGATTACTGTTTTTCATTTACTGCTTAATTTTCAAAGCCAAACTTAATGTGCGGTTGGTGGACAGTCGTTATGCCGAATGTACTTGTTTGATGATTTGAAAGTATTTGACTCAGCGTTTTTTACCGTTCGTTTTTTGGTGTCTTTACTTACATGATTACCTTCATATTCAATCCTTTAAAAGGCCGTTTTTTTGTGGTAATGCGCTCTTAACCCGGTAATTCGCCTACGAGAGTTTTCAAAAATGTTCAGATTTTTGAAATTTACCAAAAGTAGAAACAAAGTCAAATGATTGTTACTGATTTAGCTACGCTTCAAATTCTGACCAGAAATTTCCAAAAATATCAATCTAGATAGATAATCTTCAATAGTTGAATAGTTTTATTTTTCTACAGTTTCATTTGCTCATTAATATATTGTTTGTCTGATGCTCTGCTGGAGGTTCCAACTTGAGATTTAGTCAAGCTTTCACCGTTCCAGATTAGCTTTTCATTTCTACATTCTAGTTCTAAACTAAATTTTATTCTTATTTTTTATGCTGTTTTGAAGTATTTCTTGCATTATTTTTCTCTTTTAACTCTGTTGTCTTTTCAGCAGTTAGTGCAGAACTTATTACGCCAATGGAAATCGATTTTTGTGAAGCAAAACGATTACAAGAAGACACCATAGTAGCTGGCGAGAAGATAAAGTTTATGAAGCCTACAATACAAACATTTGCCTTAAACAGAACTGATATCGCTTACAGCTCAGCTCTAAGACAATGTAGTGACAAGAGCTCTGGAGATATTGGCTCAGTTAGCGTTCCGGACAAGACAGTGAGAGGAGAAAGCTACTTTTTCAAGCCTATTTCGAGTAAAGTTTGTTAGTGAACTGCTAGTGTTGTACAGTCATGATGCTGTGCATTTTATGTAGAAGCATGATTAGGAGATGCTGAGTATCGAAGTGATCTCCAAATTTCGTATATTTTTTTAGCGCGTGATCGAATTCCTAGAAAAAGAAACGGAATTTGTAGCTAAATTAAAACAAACTTTAGCAAAATAATATTGCTTTTTTTTCGTTGATCAGACAAATCGAAAAGCTGTAAGGTGTAGCTCAAATTGCTCTCTACTACCACCTAGTAGCAATTATGTAAGTTTTGAAAATGTTGAAGAAATTTCTACGTTTATTTTTCAGAGGGTTGTTTCACTGATACTCCGAATCCTTTGGACTTGAGCGAAATGGAAGGAAAATTATCGCTGAGAGCTATGCAGGATAAAGACGCTAATATCCCAGCCAGTGGCTCTGGGGATTCGAAGCTAATCCGATTTCGTCGTTTTAGATCAGTACCGTCCACTTCCAAGGTAGGGGCGATGACGTCATTGATGATGTCATAAAATTTGTGCTTCTTCGTTGGTCTTTAATCTCGCAGTATTGATTTTTTTATGAAATTTTGATGTACTTGGATAATGGATTAATTTCACGTAGAGAAGATGTTTTTAACCCTTTGCGGTTCAAGTGTATCCCTGGGATGAAAAATAATGGTATGTAAAATGGTCCTTAATCATTCCTGGGATGATGTCAGTATTTTTCGGCTTTGCCATGTCCAAATTCATCGCAGGAATGATAAAATGGTGAAACATGCTTATTTGTGATTCTATTACCATAAATAAACAGTAGGATGATCTATATTCACTATATGACCGTAGCTTACTTCCAGTCAGGGTTGGATCCATTTATTTTTTTTTATTTTTAAATTCAAATTCATTGACTTTGCAAAAATCGAATTTAAATTCATCAATAACCCGTGAGCGGATTCAAAATCAATCCAACCCCACTTTTCACACCAAAGATTCAAAGAGGATTTTGTAGTTTGCACCTAGTAAGTCGCAGTCTCGCGGTCGCAGATGTGTATTAGCGCATCACAGTTGCGTTATAAACCAACAATGCAAGTCGCTTGAATCCAAAATTGGATACAGCGCCGCCGCCAGAGCAAACGAAGTAAGTCACCAGCCAAAAGTGTAGGGGGCACTAAAGTTTGCTTATGAGGACTGATCTTCAGATCTTGTACGACTACAATTATGCGTAATTTTAAAATAAGGCCGACAGCTTTTCTTAGCTCGTTTCGTCTGTGGCCAATAATCCCAATAATCGCTTGAAAAATCTATCTACAGCAGTGACTGCTACAAGACGTGCGACCAGGATTTTGCTAAGAGAGGTGAACCAAAAGTAAATTTCTTTTACACAAAAACGCCTAATTTAGCCCCAGTGCTGAACAAACTGATGCAACTCAAGCGTGTCATAGACGGACATAGACACTAAATATTAAGTGAATGTGGATGGGGCCTGAGGGCGGATTCCCCAGCCGCTGGGCGATTTTGAAGCAAAAAAATAGCAATTTTAACGCCATTTTAATCATACTTCGCACTTTTAGAAGCCATATAAATAACTAAATTGCTAGAATTTAAAAGTCATTTCAAAGAATTGAATTGATTTGCACCTTCAACCCCCCCCCCTTACTTTAGGTCAAGTCTAAAATACGGCTAAACGCTCGTATTTTGAGATTAAATTTTTGAAGTGACTTTGCAAATGGGGCTTAAGCCCTTTCACTCTAGTTACGCCACTGACTGTGACCTCAAAATCTTGAGTGTGCTCTAAAAATCAAAACAGCTGGTCTTTGAAAAAATAGTTTTCACACATTGTGTCATGTCATAATCACTAACGGAGTGGACCGGCAACGATTCTGCAGGCTTACATCTCTCTTTCGCGACACATCCGTAAAGGCGTGTCAATAAGACGAAATATTGCATCAGATTAATGTACAGCAGTTGGCTGCCAGCAATTTCGCATAGAATCCAAAAAACATCAGAAGAGAATTATGTTTAAACGTAATTATTTCTTTTTCCATCATTGTCTGTTGTCTTGTCATTGCGTGATGTTCCAAAAGCAGTATTTTTAGTCAACCAAAATGGGGGCACAAGCGGCCGTTAGAAGGGTACGGCCCCCCATCCCCCCTCCGTAGCGACGGCACTGGTTGGATCCATTCATTTTGTTTTTAATTTTTAAATTCAAATTCATTGACTTTGAAAAAACTATATTCAAATTCATTGATTTTGCATAAGTCGAATTCAAATTCAAAATTCATCAATAATTCGTGAGCGGATTCAAATTCAATCCAACCCTACTTCCAGTATAGCCTTCACTTTACCAGGCCCGGCGCCAGAGTAGCGTGACTGGGTAGGAAGGGGCACTAACATGGTTTTCTCTCGGGGACATGGTCTTCGTCAGTGGGAGGCACGATGGGATCCTGTGGTGCGAATTTCGGCTCTTGCCCACAGATTCAGGGGTAAGACCAAATAAAAGGGTCTTTATTTCAAAATCTAAGACCATGTCATGACGTTTACTCGTATTTTCGTCCTAGAACGCAAGTTTACTTACGCTTGGTGGGGCACAAGCAGTATTTTTGGGGGCACAGGCCCCGAAATGCACTCCAATGGCACTGGGCCAGTGGGCCTGTTACTTTATTTTGGGCCACAATCTTCGCTAGGTGGGGCACAATTTTCGCTTGGGGGGCGCAAGCAGTAATATGGGGGGCACTCCCCGAATGGTTCCCCGTGGGCCGGGCCTGCACTTTGCATCTCTGCAAACCCCATAGTGATGCAATTATCCAGAAGAGTGCTTCAAAAACATCACACTCTGAAAAAGTATAAGTGAAACGTGTGGTAGATTTTTACATTGTAGACTGCTTATCAGTATTTTAATTGCTTGTTAGGTGGAAAATTACCGGATTGTATTTGCATTGATAACAGTTTCTTTGTGAGACTAAAAAATTGCTGGCCGATTTTGTATTGTGGGTTGCTTTTGTTTGTATGCCGAAAAATCATCCTTGGGATGACTTAGGACTAAGGATTATTTAAGGCTTCACAAATATGTTTCTTGAAATATTTTGAGTGCAGTATGACAACTTGGTAATGTTTTGTTTGATGTTGCTTTTGTGCTGCTAATAAATTTTCTTTTTTGTTTTAAAAAAGAAATTTTTTGATCATTTGTGGGATGGCTTTTGACCCGCACGAAATAAAATTTTAAAAATTTCAAGGTGTTTTTGGAAACTTGCAACCAAAACTATTAAAATCAGATTTTGCACAAAAAAATCTACCTTAAACTGCAAAAAAAAAAATTGAACCTGGTGAGCAAGTTTGGGGAAAATTTATTGGATCGCAAAGGGTTAAAAAACCTGTATAAGTATTGGTGTTTTTCATCTGTATCGATTATTATGAAGCTAAACGATTACAAGAAGACGCTAAAGTAGCCAGCGAGAAGATAGGATTTATCAAGCGTACATATCTCGAATCATAGTTGTTACTTGATTGGTTGATTGAACCATATTATTTTATCCTCCACATATGAGGAAGGAGCGGTGGCTCTTTTATTTTGGACGAATACTTTTTCTCTATAGTACAGTTAACGGTTGTCATTAAATCAAGCTTATTTCAAACCTAAATTATTTATTTTTGTCGCAGCAGACTGGCTTTAGGCCACGTGCTTTGGCCAGCAAGAACAGTGGAAAGGAAAACAGCCCAGTGTTTCCATGTGGAAAACAAAGCTTTTCAAAATTTCACGGAACGATTGATTCTCCGAGTCCTCTACATCCCATGGTTACTGGGTCCAGTCCTGCTTTTTCTACACAACTCGCCAGACGGAATTCCTCCAGTTTTGTTTCCCCCAATTTAACGTCATCACCGCTTGTCACTAATTTCTCTTCCAGTTCCTCCTCGGCTTTCAGCTCCGTTTCGCCTCCCTCACATCACCACCCGACTCTGAGCAAATCTCAGTCCCAGAGGCAGGAGGAGCTGCGAAAGAGTGCTGAAGAAGTTCTAAGAGACGCAAAGAGTCCAACAAACGTGTCTTTGACTCCCGAGAAAAGCAAAGTACCGGGAAGTATATCATCGCTATCGGCTCGAACCACTAGACTCGCACGTCCGGCTTCGGCAGCTCCGTTTTATTGCGCAAAAACTCCTCCACACTCCGAAACTTTGTCCCCAATTTTGGTGCGTGGAAACAAGCGAACGTTGGACGTTTCAAATACCTCAATGTCAGCCGCCAGAAAGCGGCAGAAGCAAAACTCCACGTCAGAATTGGTTTTAAATCGAAGAAAAATTTTGTCCAAGGACCGAAAAGTGAAGTCGGCGGACGTGGCTTGGGACTCGCTGTCGCCGATTTCAACTTTGAAATCAGGGTTTCGTCCCATCTCTGCCCCTGCTCTTACTGTGAGTTGTACTGGTTTTGTATAACAATGTAAAATATCAAATCTTAATCTATAACTGATTGATAATTATTTTTGAAGAAGCCAATTTTATTGATTAAACAGACGCACAAAGTTTCTCAGTCGTTTGGACAAAGCAACGATCGTTTACGTCGTATCATTATCCCGCTGTTGATTTGACCAAAAGTTTCATACAAACTTAACAGATCTTCTTTGAGGTTTGAATTTTTGTCCTTCTTTCAGTGTTTATTATGTAGCTTTTGTTTTATAAACTTTAGCATAAACGTTGATGAAAAAGCAGCATTGTACATTTTGTAGAGCGCGTTTTGAACGCTTACCGTTTTACGTCTTAAAGCGATTTGGCTCTTAGCACCGCTCTTTTTTTTTTCAGCTTTCTGACGACGACGCTCCGCTATCTCATTCTCGCTTATGCAGTTCCAACGACAGCGATTCTGACGTCAGTGACGACACGAGCATGATGTTGGAACACAGCCAACAACTGGCTGACGAACAGTTTTTAGAGGCAATCTTGGCAGACAACACTGCTAGAGCTAAGACAGGCGACGATACGATGACTCTAGCGGATAATACGATCCAATCCGCGCCGGATGGCATTGATGGATTAATATCTGCTCCACTCCTTGCATCTGCTTCGGAAGCGCAGAGAGGCGCGAAAGTGGATTCGTCAATCGTAGAACGATTGGTAAGCTGCATTCACTGTCATGATTATACGTACAGCACCACTAGTGGAAGATGTTGAAACGCTTCGTTGCCGTTAGAGGTCGTACTGAGTTTGCTCTTGAAAATTCAAAAAAAATGCATTATGTTAAAAAGTCCGAAGTATCACATTTTCAAGCCGAAACTTTGCACCTCATTGTCAGGCATTTTGAGGTTAGGATTAAGTTTGTATTGGTTGATTTTTACTTGCAACATGCTTGTTTCCTAGTTACTAGGATGGCAATTAGCATTTTGAATTACGGATATCACCAAAATAAAAAGGATAAGCAAAACTTGAAGTACACTGTGCATTGTGCAAACTAGAAGTCAAGCTTGGAGTAAAGCGCAATTTCTCGTCGAGTTCAAGAAGTCTACCGGTCGAAATGACTCATTCTCAAGAAAAACTAATCAAATCGAAACCAAAACAAAAATGCACTACTGCTATGTGTTGGTTTATTTCGGAAACGCATATAGCCTGGTTCAATACTCATGAGGCTTGAAATCTTAGGTGGAATACGGTTTCTGTTTGAATTGTTTTTAAGTGCTTTCGATCCATGACTTAAAGTTTTATGAAACTGAATTTTTTAGCCTAAACCTCGAGAACTATTCCGCTCTCCTTCCGCTCCGCCTCTTGTTCCACGGCAGAGGTCTCTAATGTCAATCCGCAGATCCACACACCTCCACTTCGAGTCTGATACTCCGGAAGGGAGAAGGAGCTGCGTCTGCATCCCTGAAACTTCTCCTTTCAAACCTGATGAAGAGACGAACTCGTTCCTTAACAGGTTGGTTAACGAGCAACTATCAATGGGTCAATATGTAGTTATCCTGTTGTCTTGCGATTTTGTCGCGCGGCATGTTGGTCGAGCGATAACGCGTTCGTCTCTGGAGCGGGAGGTCTGCGGTTCAAATCTCAGGCCGGTCAAATCGAAAACAGTGTTGCCAACGGCTTGCCACTGCTTCGACATTTCAAAAAAAGCTGTGTTGCCCTGGCACAATGACGCGGAAATGGACCCCAAAAACTGGTGGTGGTGGAACTACCCGACCCCTTCCGAGGGATGGGGGCGCGGAGGAACTCCGCGGAGACCCAACAGTCGGGCCACACCCCAAGGTCTGGACCATAGATCGAGAATAGAGAGAGAGGAGCCAAAGATAGATTTGCGAAGGGGTTCAGAAGCGGGACAGTCGAGGAGGAGATGATTGAGGTCCTGTAGAGGGTGTCCACAGGCACTACAATCAGAATTCTCCTTCCGACTGATCCTGTGAAGATAAGAAGATAAAAGAAGACTGTGACCATGGCAGCGAAGACGAGAGAGCTCACTGCGTATGGAGCGAGAAAGAAGAAGTTCCTCCGAAGCGACTTCGGGGACTTGGAAATTCAGATGGGAGTGAGAGATGAGACGTCTCCAATTGCGGTATTGGGAATAACGGACTTTGGCAATAACTGGGAGGAGAGGGCTTGGGATCGCATCAGTGGGCAGAGAGGCACCAGTTTTGGCAAGTAAATCAGCTTTTTCATTTCCGGGGAGACCGGCGTGTCCGGGGACCCATTGGAAGCTCAAAGTGGTATTGTTGGAGAGGGAGGAGGCAAGGGACCAAACATTCCATAGGGACTCAGGCAGGAGATAAGTGGGGGCTGAAGAAAGGATAGAGAGAGCTGATTGAGAGTCGGTTAGGAAAAGAACTGACTGGAATTTGCAGGTCATCAAATGGCTAGTACACCAAGCAAGACCTTGCTTGAGGGCAAAGGTTTCAGCTGTGAAGCTGGAGGCAATTGGACCGGAGGAAAAGGATAAGGAATGGGATGTGTTGCATTTGGAGCACGTTGCATAGACTCCAGCGCCACCAGGACCGAAAAGGGAGGGGACAGATCCGTCAGTCCATACTTGGATATCAGAGGGGGGGAGGGAGGATAGTCTGCTTGAAGCAATTTGGAGTCGGGCTGTACTGCTGCCTGTGCAGTCGGGAATGAAGGGGGAAACAGTGAAGTGGGTTGTGGACCATGGTGGAAAAGGGGGGCAAGTGATCAGAGACTCGCGTGGGGATGGGAGTGGTTCTGTGGCTGAAGAACAGGATGATCTCCAGGAGGGTTTCTTCTTTAGTCGACAGGGAACGTTTTTAATTGCCAAGGCATAAAGGCTGGAGAAGTCGGGGGGAAGGCGCAGAGCACGTTCAAAGGAGTAGAGGGTCTGATGCTCTAGAGTCAGCTTTAGAGGAGGGAGTTGGGCCTCGAGAAGGAGTAGTGAGGAGGGGGTGGAAGAGAGGCAACCAGTAATGACCCTGCATGCAGCTCTGTGTAGAACTTCCAGGTGATTGGTTGCAGTGTTGCAGAGGAATGGGAACCATCCAGGAGAGGCATATGTGAGCACCGGTCGGACAAAGGCTTTGTAGAGTAGGGAGAGAGATTCTTTTGTGGGACCCCAAGAGGCAGTGGCAATTGAGCGAAGGGCTTTGTGGCGTGGATAGAATTTGGAACACAGGGATTGGACATGGGCCCCAAAAGATAGAGTCCGATCAAAGGTTACTCCAAGGAATTTAGGGGTGGGATTGAACAAAAGAGGGAAGCCCAAGAGGTTTAGTCGGGGTTGGAAAGTGGCTTGATGGGGATCTGTAGAGAAAAAGGAGGACTCACACTTCTTTGGATTGAGTGGAAGTTTCCATAAGTTGGACCATGTTTCAAGGACGGCGAGGGAGGATTGGACAACAGAGGAGGCTTTGAGCGGGTCTGGGGAAGAGGACCAGATGGCCAGATCGTCAGCATACAGGGAGGCATGGGCATCCCGAGGTAAATCCTTAGTGATGTCATCAACAAACAGAATGAAGAGGACTGGACCAAGAACCGAGCCCTGTGGGACCCCACGTCTGATGCGGAAAGAGCGGCTGTGGGAACCACCAACCTGGACCTTAGCTCTACGATCAGAAAGGAAGGAGCGCACCCAGAGAACGAAGCAAGGGGGGCGTTTGAGCGAGAGGAGTTTGTGAAAAAGAGCAGAGTGCCAGACCGAGTCGAAAGCCTTGGAGAAGTCAACAGAAGCCAAAATGGTTCGGTCTGGAGGTTTTTTCTTTTGGAAGCCATCCTAGATTGATTGAGACAAAGTTAGAATTTGGTCAAGGGATGACCTACCAGGACGAAAGCCGGCCTGGCAAGTGGAGAGGAGATGATTAGATTCAAGGTGAAAAGTTAGGCGAGAAAGAATCAAGCGCTCAAAAAGCTTGGAGATGCAGGAGGTTAGGGAAATGGGGCGGAAAGAGGACGGAGAGGAAGTGGGTTTTCCAGGT
This sequence comes from Trididemnum nubilum, assembly GCA_963965965.1. NCBI lineage: Eukaryota > Metazoa > Chordata > Ascidiacea > Aplousobranchia > Didemnidae > Trididemnum > Trididemnum nubilum. The sequence goes on along the minus strand of OZ014482.1, from coordinate 12,279,945 downwards.
TTGTGAATGGGAATGATAGTGGAAGGTTTCCAACAAGAGGGGAAGGTGTGAGAGTGCCAGGACCTGTTAAAAAGAGAAAGAAGGAGGAGCTGTGCAGGTTCGGCCAGGTGCTTTAGTAAAGGGTAGGCAATCTGGTCAGGGCCAGACGCAGTTGAAGCGGAGAGATTACTGATAGCAGTGGAGAGTTCATTAAGGAGAAGGGGGAGCAGAAAGAATTGTGGAGGGAAGAAGCATCCTCACAGCTAGCTTTCCGGAGTTCATTTATGAATTGTCTTTCAGCTCTGCGTGAGGAACGGGGTGTCGCTTGAGATAGATGTGAGCGAAGATAAGAGGCGTAGTGGTTGGCAGTATCAAGAGGGGAAGTGCAATCAGGAAAAGAAGGGTCATGGGATTTGTTCTTTTTGCCAGAGATGGAATTGAGAAGCCTGAAGACAGCACGAGGATCAGAACGGGGAGACAGGTTAGAACAGGTGTCTTGCCAGGTTGCAGATTTGGCTCTAGAAATGACTGAGGACGCCCTACAAGAAGCGTCTATGTATCTGAGGCGGTGCGACTCAGATCGGTGTGCTACGGAGCGGGCCCTCCGTCGTTCCCGCACTGCAGATTCCGCTTCCTGGGACCACCAGGCTTTGGGGGAACGACCAAGGCGGCCAAAGGGAATAGAGGCCTTGGCAGCTTCAACTAAGAAGAGGGAAAAGGAGTGGGCAGCCTGGTGGATGTTGAGTGGATCAAAATCAAGAGAGGGAAAGTGCTCAGCAATATAAGATTGGTAAATATCCCAACTGGCCTTTTTGTAGTTGAATTTGGGAGGACGAGTGTTTGGGTGACGAACTGGAGAGAGGGGAAGGACAATTTCGATGGGGAGATGGTCCGAGCCAAGGCCAGGGAGAGTGCGCCATTCACAGTGGGGAGCGAGAGACGCAGGAGCTAACGAGATATCAGGGGAAGAACGGCTCCCAGTGGAATGGTGAAGGAGCGTGGGAGAGGCGGGGTCGTTCAGAATTTCCAGACCGGAGGAAGTGATCCAGCGAAACAGGTCATTTCCGAGCGGGGGGAATGAGTCTGTCCCATGTTGGGTGGTGAGCATTGAAGTCTCCGAGGATAAAAGTGTCAGGGGAGTTAGGAAGGATGTCAGGACAGAAGGTCCTGGTGCGATAGTCAGAAGGAGTGTTTCTGATGGGAGGAGAGTAGAGGTTAAGAAATTGAAGAGGAGAGTGGTTGGAGAGAAGGACTTTAACACAGGTGTAGTCTGAGTAGGGGTCCTGGGAAGACAGAGAGGAGACAGAAACAGGAGAGAAAGCCAGGTCAGAGTGGATGAGAGTGAGGACACCACCACCAGTGTTATGAGTACCGGAGGAAACAGGGCCTTGTCTACCGAATGTCCGGTCCGTGCGGAGGGTTTAATAACCAGGGATTTGGAACTTTTTGGTTGAGGAAAGATGAGTTTCCTGGAGGAAAATGAGGTCATAGTGGTTGCCAGAGAGAAAAGCGATCAGTTCGGCACGGCGGGAGGAAGGAAGACCGCCGGCATTCCATTGAAGAATACGAAGAGTTTGTGAGAGGCGTGGATTTCCTTGAGAGTGGGGTGGCAAGATATGGACCGACTGTGAACCTGTGGGCGGTGGTGATGAGGCAGGAAGGGTGAAGGCGGAAGGAGGGTAGGTGTTAAGGAGGGGAGGATGTGAGGGGAGAGGCAGAGATGAATCCCTGAGAACTGAGCAAGCAAGTGGAGGGGGTGTGGGTGGGGGCGGAGCTGGAGAGAAGGGGCGGGGGGACGCTGGCCGGAGGGTGGGAGAGGCAAGGTCCCCATTAAGACAAGCAGGGCAATTCCAACCCATAGGGGAGCCAGCCGCGCAGATTTTGCGAAAGTCAGCCCGGGTCAGAGAGGAGCAGGAGAAGTGCACCCACTTGGAGCAGGTGGAGCACTTTAAAGAATCCTTACCAACCTCGAGAGAGCAAATGGAGCAAGGGTAACGTGGGGGGCCCCGAGGTGGACGTGATTGGTAAAAGCCAGGCGGTAGTGGGGGGAACCCTGGGGGAGGGGGTGGAGGGGACGCAGGCGGCGAAACAAGGAGACTGGTTTGAGTGGGGGAGCCAGTTGTGTTTTGGGGATGGCACGCTGGGCATCGCCAGCCTACTGTAGTGCCAGTTGCACAGATTGTGCAAAAGTCAGCACGGGTGAGGGAGGAGCAAAGAAAATGCACCCACTTAGGGCAAGCAGAGCATTGAAGAGAATCTCTGCCCACATCTAGGTGGCAGATGGAGCAGGGGTACCTGGGGTGAGGATGGTTGCTGATGGGGCCAGGGTTAGGGTGGACATTGCCACTAATAAGGAGCAATGCCAGGATAAGGAGACGCCGAAAGGGGGTCCGGTCAATAAGAAGTAGAGGAGCCGCCCAGTTGTGACCGGTCAACGGGCGGCCCAGCGAAAAAACAGTCCGAGACAATGGGGGCGACCTTTCGGTCGAGCCCCTCGGGAGATCTGTCCTGCCATTTCGACCCGTCCCCATTGGGGAGGGGACTGCACCACCACGTTGAGGTGGCAGGACATTGGTGCAGACCCCGAAAACTCGCTATGTAGCGAAGTTTTTTTTTTTTTTGAAGTATGTAGCGAGTTTTTTTTTTTACCCCGAAAACTCGCTACACACTTCGCCGTGATACAGAGAGTAGAACCAAAGATGTAATTTCATTTGACTGTTTTGTAAGCTTTTATAAGCTCACTGGTCTTATTACTCAGTGGAGTTCAGTACTTTTTACTCTCTACTGCCTCTTATTATTTCTAAATTGGTTTTTATGTAATCGGCAGATGTCGCATCAGTTTCACCTTTCAAAAACATGTTTGTTGGCTCTCGGTTTCTGGTAGTTCAGAGTGTAACAGAATCTGATCAGTAAAGTGATATTTCGATCTTTGCTGAAGTGCATGCGACGAACAAAAATAATATTAGGCTTATTTGGAATAATGTTATATTGATATACTACCCGGATACCAAATACCTAGCTAGTTGGTTGGTTAGTCAAAACTGCCTGGTTCTTTCCTGTAGAATGCGAATGTATGAATGGTGCAACGTAATGTCACCCCTTAAAACCCAGCTTTGTGCTGGAGAACTCAAGAGAGAAGTCCTTAGCGATTTTTTCATCACTCGGAAATTCGTCACCGCGCGGGAAATGGGTACCCAGTTCCACCTCTGGAGGCTCCAGTATTTTTTCTCGAAAAAGCACGGGCTCTTGCCTATAGCTCTCCAGCGCTGCTGCTGATGTTTTCCATATTTGTGTAATCAAGTTCTTGTTTCCTTGTTGCAGGTCTCGATCTGTCAACGAACTTGATATCATGAAGGCTGTCGATCTGGGTTGTAGCAACGAGAATTTGATCGGTGATTTTAGTCGTGTTTGCTCGCTAGAAACAATCGAAGGAAAGTGCCAGGATCTTAAATACATCAGCCCCGAGACAGTAAGTCGTCAAAATAATAATGCTTTTAAATATTAAAATTTTTCGTGCCTAGCAGAGCCGTACTATAGCTTTTCTCACACACGCGCACAATGCATGTTACAATAGCTTCTTGCAGCCCAGTGCATTTACTCTTCGCCTAGCGCTAAGGAATAGCTGGTTAATGAGTTTGTGGTGTTTACCCTTCGCTAACGAGAAGGTTAACGAGCTTTGTCTTGCCAGTCTTGCCTTGAAGACAAAAGTCTAAATTTGGTCATCAGCTTTCAGTGCTGTGCTTAAGTCTTTAAATCATACACAGTGCCAGTACATAAATCCGATCTGCAAGGTTGCATTTCGAACTGCTGATCAGGCAATCGCCTTTTTTCGTCGTGGGATTGAGAAGCCACATGCATAGCGGATCGTAAAAGCAGACAGTTTTGACCCCCAATACCCATCTACGTTCAACAGGAGCCACCTGTGGAGGGATGGGGCCACCACTCACTCCTTGAGTGGTGTGGAAATCACGTAGTGCTTCTCCCGGGGCTCTTCACCTCATTACAGAGATTCTATGGGGTGGCATTCGTTTCATCATACTTTCATCCACAGGAAAGAGCGGGGCTGCTCTATCTACCACTGCTTACTCGAATGTTTATCGTTTTCAGTTGATGGGGCTGATCGATGGCAAACTAGACGTTGGCTGTTTCGAAATAATCGATTGCCGATATCCGTACGAATACGAGGGAGGACACATTAAAGGTGCAACTTTGGTCTGGGAGGAAGAGGCTTTGTATAAAAAGTAAGCAAAAATTTCAATTAAATTGTATCAACATTTAAATTCTTATTCAAGCACACTCAAGTGGTAACATTTTCGATTTAAGAACAGCTGAGCGATTTTGGAAACATCGTTATATTTCATATACATGCGAAATTTATAATGGCAAGCAAGAGAATTGAATTCTCAACCTTTAATTCAATTTCTCACCAGCGCTTATTTTCATGTGCATTCCTAGAGAGATGCTTGCAAAGAGTTTTAACAAAGCATACTGATTACTGAACTTTCCATTAATAGAGCAAAATGACCATCGTTCCCGTAACTCTGCTATTTCGCCACAATGTTTGATCAAACCATTCTAAGTTCGTTCTATCGTAACTCATCAGCGCGCGATCAACAATTTAATTTATGGGCATTTAAACAGCATAAATTTTGCAGCAACGTTAAGAAACCGAACTAAATACAATGAATAGTGAATAAATTTTCCACACATCAACTTACAATTTATTCATACGTTCATGCCTCTAAATGAAGCACTCGATGTGTCTGAGAAACAGCAACCTGTTTGGGGTTTGTTTGCAAGTCTTTTGTCAGGCTGGGCTACCACAACGGGTGGACTGCTTGGCCCCTATAGAAAATAAGCTTTATCAGCCCAGGGATCGAACCGGAAATCCGCAACTTTTCGACCACCTATCCGAATTTATCATATTGTCTTTTTCAGCTGTTGTATTTGTTTTCAGATTTTTAAAAACTTCGCGACCAATGTGGGCCACGGAAAACAGCGGTAATTACAAGCCTCCTGTGCTTGTGTTTTATTGCGAATTTAGTTCCGAAAGGGGACCTAGGATGGCGAGAGCTCTGCGCAGTAAAGACCGCAGCGTTAACGTTTACCCTCACCTTCATTATCCCGAAATTTACGTTCTTAAAAACGGGTACAAAAACTTCTACCACACCGAATGCACAAAGGTGAGAAGATGTGATGCTTTGCAATGAAGTCTGCTGGTGTGATGTTTTCAACATCTCAACATCAGCCTAACTCAGATAAAATTGGAAAATTTTAATTGTGAAAGAACGTAGTTAGTTTTCTTGAGCGGGATTTAGCGGTTTATTGTATCATTAAACTAGGAGAAACTACCTTACTTTGTCGACTGAGACGCACCCCACTTCCTGTGCTTCAAGAATTACTTCCAAACTGATTCTAAGAGGTCACCGATACGTCCCCATCAATAGAGGCTAACTGTGTAATGTTGGTATGGCCACTTCTTTCGAGTTTTCCTGATCATTACTATGGTTCTACGGAGTGACATTTCGTTTACTGTTCATTGCATTGATATGTTTTTAATTTTTATACCTAAGTTATGTTTTGTTTCAGGAGTACCTGGAGCCACAGTCCTACCGACCAATGTGCCATCGAGACTTTGCCCACGAATTGCGTAAATGTAGGATCAAATGTAAGAGCTGGGGCGGAGAAAAGAGCGGAGTATTCAGCCGGTTAAAGAAGCGTTTGTGAAACGCGTCGTTTCAAACCATCGTTTGGCAGTGAAATCTACTTGATTGAAGGAGGATGACCCTTCAGTTACGATGGCTGAAAGGTCCAGTCGGATGTGTTGCGACTGAGCTTCGAAACTTGGAATTCACTGGCCAGTTTGGCTGAGAAACCAACGCACTGGATCTGGATAGCCCGAGGCTCTTAGCTCTTCGGGTCAAAAGCGGATCTTCAAATAAAAGAGAATGGCAAGGTTTTCTCTCCTCGGAAAGAAGATCCATCAAAGAATCGTAGGGTTCGGACTCGCTTTAGGTGAATCTTGCTTTTGGGACAACTAGGGTTTTACTTTAATGATTCTGTGTTACTTTTCATCCTATGTTTAATATCATTTTCTGCAGTTCATTTGCCCTTGCGTTTTTTCTATAGCGACTCGTGCTTAGCCAAAACTATGAAGCAAAAAGTGGGCTGGGATCGAACCCTGGAGCTTCGGTTGAAGGATTTAGATTCATCGTAAAGTAAAATATGAGGCGCTATATCCGCGTATTGAAACCACACGGTAGGTGCTATATCTTAGTGCTTAAGATTTTCCTTTCAACCTGATAACGTACTAGTAGGCTACGAGAACATGTTGGAGCAAAACATGCCAAAAGGAGCACTGGGATTTGGGTAAAGGTTCTGCTGCTGTATGTTTTAGTGTTATCCCAGACCAGTCACGCGACCATCATTCATAGTTGTGATAATTGCAAAAATGCTGCATCGTAACTTTAACGTTGCGAAATAGGTTTCCTGGTACTTTTGTAGTCAAAGGTTCTTGAGACTTGTCTAGATTATTACAATTTTGGAGAGCGTGGTCAGTTTGCATGCGCAATTGTTCAAGCACGTGCTGTCAACTACATAAGTACATAGCCCTGTGTAAACGCCCAGTTATGAAACTTGGTCTTTTGGTAAGCGGTTTAAAAAAAAACAAACTGGTAACCCCATGTAGAACGATTTTTATTGCAAAACGAAACGGATTTAGTGAAAAAGAACAAATTGCAAATAGTCCACTCTTATTCACTTCGTGATCCACTCCTATTCGCTCCGTCTCGGAGTCTATTGTTCCATAGGCTTATCACCATGTTGAATCCATTTTATTTTGCGATTACTCTATCTTTTCCTTCACTTGCTTTTTGGTCCGACAAGCTCGTGTAACAAACACCGTTGTTACCGTCCAAAGGCTTTTGCGTCACAATCACGTGTAAAACGCATCTATAGTAGCTAGAAAATTCAGTTGTTTGAACGCGCCTACTTTTTGCAGTTTGGTTTTGCGTAAATTGCCAAGTGTTGCGTTTTGGTGCTCTCTTTTATACGGTTGTCTTATCATGCTTTGCGTTTTTATAGAACACCGCGTTGATTCGGTTAATGTAAAAATGTAAAATTTAAGCCTTTGAAGTTTTCTCCTTCAAGTTTAATGAATATTGATGTGTTGCTTACGCCATAACAAAAAAAACGAAATAAGATTTTATCATCGTTACTTGTGGACTAGGGTATTCCCCAACTGATATCTTTCCAGTTTCCCCCCACAAAATTTTCATTTGAAATATTCCTTTCTATCGACGTTGGTTGTCCCGACACTCCAATCAAATCACTGTGTACTTTTCTTATACAGTAGTTTTGAAATTGCGCCATTTCTGCTCAAGTTTTACATTTTTACACTGGTAAATCAACAACTGTTTTAGTTCCATGAGTTTTTGTGTGTTTTATCGTATCCTGTACTGGCTATAACGTAACATCTCCAATAAACACTTGTTGTTGGGTGGGCTCTAAGATGATAGTCACTCTACTGTAAAGGAATTTCTGTCTAACATTGTAAATTGCCACGTTGTGGTGAAATACACTTAAGTCACTTGTAAACTCAGTTTTTTAAATTTTCTGTTGAAAACCTTGGTTGGTCAGTGAAGTAGAAAATCCCCACTTCTTTTATGTGGCTGATGAGATACAGCGCAACTGCATCGGTAAATTACGTCATTATCGCCGAAGAACTTTTTTCGTTAAACTCTGACCTTCGAGATAGTATCTTTTATGATACATCTGTATCATTATTGTAAGGATATATAATTTCCTTATTATGGATTGATTTGAATGTATAAAGCATAGTGTCAGTGTTCAGTATGCTAAATAAAAAAAAAAATCAACAACAATTTTACGGTAGATAGGTGGGGATCCGGGATAGTACAGATGGATTAGCGTCTTGTAGCAAATGCGCGTACGCCGTACAGTTTAATCGGTTTGATTTCAACACCAAACCTTTTTGCAATTGTATGCAACTGAAGTTAATAGACCTGAAACAAGATCGATAAAAAAACAGAATGGATAGATGGGATTTTTCGTTATATCGAAATGGGATTTCTTCTATTAAAACCAAATTGATTAAAAATGTGGATATTGTTACCCGAACAATGTTGAAAATATTTTCAGTTCTTTTTCAAACAAGATCTTTTGAACTTCGTTATCAAAGCTTCAAAGTTACTTCCCTGCTGCAATACTGTGCAAACTTGCAAACATTGGTTTGTTTGAAGAATCTTAATGAAGGCGATCGTTAACAAATATTGACATTAAGTTGTCTTAATTAGGGTTTTGAACTGATCTCTTTCGTTTAGCACAGTAAATCATCGTAAACGAAAAACGCGGAGCAATTCCTTTGCCTTGTAATAGTTGTTTAGACTGGTAACTTTTTAGGAGCTCTGCTCAAAGTATACGGTACTAACCATAGGCGTAGCCAGGATTTTTGATTGGGGGAGCCCAAACCCCAAATCACATGCAATGACGTCATCAGAAATTTTCGAAAAAGGAACTTTTTGTGGGGCAAAGATATCGTAGAATAGAAGATCTGAAGCCGTAGCCTGATGGCACTTAACCAGGATTTTAATATAGGGAGAGGGCGAAAACTAATAGTTAAAAAGTGTAAAAGTCTAACTTAGGAGACGTGTTAAGTAAGCTAGCGTACTCAAACGTATCACAGACGGGGATCTGGGTGCGGAGCCCCCAGCCGCTGGGCGATTTTTGTAAGTTTTTTGAAAAAAAAGCTAATTAAATCCCATTAGATCACATTTCGCACGAGTTCAGAGCCTTTCCAAAGAACTAGATTTTTAACATTTCAAAGCCAATCGAAAAAATTTAGTTGTTCAATCCTCCTTTTGCAATTAAATCCCAAAACACATTTAGAATCTTGCATTATGGTGTAAAATTTTAATTGTAAGTGATTTGGTCATAAGGGGAAGAAAAGCACATTGCCTCTTGCAATACTTTAGCAGTAAATAATAATCCTCTCGAAGATTTTTCTTAGAGATTTTTGTATAGTCAAGAAGTTTACCAGTTATAGGCATAGGTGGGCACAAGTCCGTTAATCTGTTAATAACGAAGCTAACTTTTGCATTAACTCGTTAATCCGTTAAAAAGTTTTTTCATGTTAACGGACTAAATTAACTTCCGTTAAGTGCTGTTAACGGACTAAAGTAACTTCCGTTAAGTTTTGTTAACTTCCGTTAAGGTTTTCATCGTTAATATCTTGCAGCTTCATTGTGCATTTGAACTTGTTTTTATCTTGAAATTAGGTTAGACTGTGAAATGTAACTTTCAAAACACAAAAAGACCACCATAGCAATAAATATTTCCTGACAATCTGCTCAACAACGTCAATACGTGTTCTAGAAGCGAGTGAATAAAAAGAAATGTAAATTATACGCAAAATGTTAACGGATTAACGGACTTTATTAACTTCCGTTAATTAAATCTGAAAATAACGGATTAACGTTAACGGAGGTGTGAAGTTTGGTAACGGACTAGTGGTTAACGAAGCTAACGTTTTGCATTAACTTGCCCACCTATGGTTATAGGAGTACATGTACGGCCAAATTGCCCAGATCCCTTCAATTGAAATTCAGTAGTTAGTTTAATGAGCATTTTCCCTAGCTATTTTTTTAAAGTATTTTGTGCGTAAAAACTGGTGAGGTGGAGGTGAATCGTTATTGAAAAATGGTACAATAGATGGTTACGCTTACTAAAGATGTTATTCCTGGGCCGGATTTACATTGCGCTGGGCCCCTGGCACTTGGGGGATTTTTGCAACATCTTCCTGCCAAATGTAAATGAAGACCAAAGAAGTCCTATCTGAGGGCAGGGCACTGAGCCATATGGCTAATACGGCGCTGATTATTGTATTAAGTTCATAAAAAGTTTAGATTAGGACCTGAGGTAGCAATTTTTAGGACAAAAACTTTTGATCTCGTCGTCAGCATTATTTATTGTTAATTACTGTTGTACGCGTGTACTAATGTACGCAAAGATGCTAAAGGAAACTGAAAATGAAGAAACAAGGCTTTCTTAACAAATTTTTGTCATTGGGTGGCATTTTGATTAAGGGGGCCCGGGTCCCCTTGGTCACCCCCCTGGGTACGCCAATGATTTTGAGACAAGATCGCTCCCCTAGTAAGTTCTTTCATAAAAAAAACTATGTCAATCAAAATTAAAATTACATTTTTTCCAAAACGAGGAGGACTCAAGTCAAGCCACTTAACAGTTTTTTGAAACGTCCAAGAATTGTATGACATTATTATGACGTGGACATGTGGTCCTTAGTAGTATTGCTTACTTTTGTACGCGTAAATCCTAAATTAAAAAAACTGCAATTCCGAACAGAAGCAACATACTGGCTATTCTTCCTTCATATTTATCATTGGTAGTATTTCAATTGGGGGGTTTGCATTATCGCCTGTGTTATAGCATTAAGTTTATGAAAACGTTAAACGAGGGCCTGGGGTGGCAACTTTTAGGTCAAAACTCTTAGATTTCTCACAGCTAGATTTTGCATATAAATTGTTTAAAATTTGAATTAAAGGGCTCCTGGCCCGGAAACCTTGGTCGTCAGTCAGGGGACCTGGGGCTTCCTGGTTGCCAGTTAGAGGCCGCGGAGCCCCTTGGTTGTCGGTTAGGAGCTCCGGGCCCCCTGGTCGTTAATTAGGGGCCCTGGAGCTCTCTTGTGAGTTACGGGCCCCAGGCCCCCCTGGTCGTCAGTTAAGGGATTCCAGGGACCCTGGTTGGTTAGGGGCCCCAGGGCCCCCTGGTCGTTAATTAAGGGCCCGGGGCTCCCTATTCGTTAGTTAGGGGACCCCCTGGTCGTCAATTAAGGGCCTCCTGGTTGTCAGTTAGGGGCCCTGGGGCCCCCTGGTTGTCGGTTAGGGGCCCTCTGGTTGTTAGTTAGGGGCTCCATGGTTGTGAGTTAAGGGCCCTGGGGCCCCCTGGTCGTCAGTTAGGGACTCTAGGGCCCCCTAGTTGTTGGTTAGGGGCCCCGGGGCCCCCTGGTGGTCGATTAGGGGCCCCCTGGTTGTTGGTTAGGAGCCCCGGGGCCCCCTGGTCGATTAGGGGCCCCCTGGTTGTTGGTTAGGGGCCCCGGGGACCCGGTTGTCAGTTAGGCACTACGGGGCCCCCTGGTTGTTGGTTAGGGGCCCCCGGGGCCTCCTCGTTGTCGGTTAGGAGCCCCAGAGCCCCTGGTTTTGAGTCAGTGCCCTGGGGCTTCTGGTTATCAGTTAATGGCCCCAAGGCCCTCTGTTTTTCAATTAGGGGCCCCCTGGTTTTTGGTTAGGGGCCCCCTGGTTGTCGGTTAGGGACCTCGGGCCCCCTAGTTGTCAGTTAAAGAGCCCCCTGGTTGTTGGTTAGAGGCCCCTTGGTTGTTAGTTGGGGGCTCCCTGGTTTTCAGTTAAGGTCCCGGGGCCCCCTGGTTGTCGGTTAAGGGCCCCTTAGTTGTTAGTAAGGACCCCCTGGTTGTTAGTTAGGGGCCCCAGGATTCCCTTGTTGTCATTAATATTATTGTTAATTACTGTTATGTGCGTAATTACTGAAAAAAAAACTGCAACTAATCATCGCTAGACTATGTTGTGATAATTTTTTGTCGTTAGTGGTATTTTGATTGGGGGGGCCCGGGCCCCCTGGCCTCCCCCCCTGGCTACGCCTATGGTACTAACAGGAGTGCGCGCTAAATGCTGTAAACTGTAAGGTAGCTGGCCCAGTGGTGAGGAGTTGAACACCGACTCGTAAGATCGCGCGGTTAGACTTTCACTGCGGTTGCTGATCTTGCAAACGCATATACTGTAGTTGGTTGAGCGGTAACGCGATCGTCTCTGAAGCGGGAGGCAGAGGCGTTGCTAAGGATGGTGGCACCCGGGGCGGCATTACGTAGTGTCACCCCTTTTCGGTCTGAAAATACTGAAGACCAAAAAAAAGTCTTCGCCGAAAAATTAGGGGGTTTTTGGTCCAAATGAGATTGGAGACCAAACAAGATGAAAAAACAAGGCCTTCACAAATCAGTGGAGTTATGGTTTCACATCATCATGGTGTTACCCCAAGTGGTGTCGCCCCCCTCTAGCGACGCCACTGGCGGGAGGTATGAGGGTCAAATCTTGGGTCGGGCACAGATTTGCCAACGGCACGCCACCGCTGCAATATTTCTTCGAAAAGAGCTGTGTTGCCCGGGCCAATGATGTGGAAACGGGCCCCTGTAACTCGTTACATGCTTCGGCGTAATACAGCGAGAACAATGAAAGATTTGATTTCATGTTACCTTGAGTTCGTACTGAGTGAAAAAATATCCGGCAGGTCAATTCGAAAGCGGTTGTGAGCTGCAGGTGTCCAACTACGTATTAACACCAGTTTGATGTCATCCAGTCATGTAGCTTACAGTCTCAAATTCTGGCTAAAAACTTCCGCTGTACTGATAGTACAGTAAATCAGGAAAGAGGTTTCTTGTTGTAACAGGCATCGCAACCGTTACAATGTCTAAGTTTTTGAAACAAACATCAGTTACGACGTTGTAACTCTTACGAAGCGATGTATGACCAGGGCCTCAGAGGGAAAATTTCCAGGGGGTAGGAAGATCGATACCGGGGCCCCAAATCTTATTGGGCCTCCCAAGCCTTATCGAGGCCCATGACGTTAAATTATTTTTTGTCCGATGGTTGTAGATCTTCATTTAAAAGTGAGGGTATAGCGATATTCGCATACAGTTAGGACCTTTGAAAAACACACAACTAGACATAAAATTGGTTAAAATCCAGCTAGGGGGTTTGAGGGATCGCTGTGAGCTACCCCAGCGAGGTCCGGGGCGTAGCCCCGGAAGCTTTAGCACTTTTTATGTTTCTCGAGGGTAAAATACAGCATTTGATCAACATCCCAGCGCAAAACTTGCTTAAATTGACGAGCAGAAAACGTGATATACATGAAAGAAAGTATGTGAAGGGGGGATGATGACATTGACACAATATTATACAATATAATGACTTTAATACTGTAAATCCAAATATTTTACTGATAAAAGTTTTAAGAAGTCATCTGCAATCATAGACTTCACAAACCCAAATATCTATTAAACTCATACAGATAGAGTGAGTTACTTAATGCTAGTAGTATAGTATGTCAACTTTGACTCAGCTCTCTGAGGTTGAAATTCTTTTGGATCTCTAGAAATGTGGGCCCTCGTACATTGTTATACGGCAGAATTAGGGCTCTCAAGTCAGAAAAATGTAACCAAACGTTAATTTCGATGCAAGTGTACCGGTATGATTTTTGATACATTTTCCTCTTTTTTTAATCAAATCGGCCACTATTGGATGCCCTAAAGGCTGTGTAGCAAAAATAGCGACCAATTACCAGAACCGAATAGGCTGACTAATATTTTTGCCATAGATGGGCAAGTTAATGCAAAACGTTAGCTTCGTTAACCACTGGTCCGTTACCAAACTTCACTCCTCCGTCAACGTTAATCCGTTATTTTCAGATTTAATTAACGGAAGTTAATGAAGTCCGTTAATCCGTTAACATTTTGCGTGTAATTTACATTTCGTTTTATTCACTCGCTTCTAGAACACGTATTGACGCTGTTGAGCAGATTGTCAGGAAATATTTATTGCTACGGCGGTCTTTTTGTGTTTTGAAAGTTACATTTTACAGTCTAATCTAATTTCAAGATAAAAACAAGTTCAAATGCACTACGAAGCTGCAAGATATTAACGATAAAAACTTTAACGGAAGTTAACAGAACTTAACGAAAGTTACTTTAGTCCGTTAACAGCATTTAACGGAAGTTATTTTAGTCCGTTAACATGAAAAAACTTTTTAACGGATTAACGAGTTAATGAAAAAGGTAGCTTCGTTATTAACGGATTAACGATTAATGAACAATTTTGAGGTGGTGCAGAATTTGAAAATGACTTTCAATAAAGTCGATTTCATTTTGCTTTCGCAATAAGCTTTTCGGACAGAACTCTTCAGTTGCGATCTCTGTCTGGTTTGGTATGTGGTGAGCAGGATCTTTTAAAGACCGAATGCAGTAAGGAGAAATGCACTCTGCAGTAAGGAGAAATGCATTCTGCAGTAAGGAGAAATGCACTCTGCAGTAAGGAGAAATGCGTTTCAAGGGGATTGCAAGATAGTAAGGAGAAACGCAATTTATCCAATGCCAACAGGCTTTGATCTTACCGAAACAGTTGTAGAGTGAATACGAACTGCTTTTGCCTGCACAAATCTGGTTTTATCCGTGAAATATAAACCGCTTCCAATAGACTCAAGTGAAACTGAGAGCGAGCTGTGGTTAGGATTTTAAACTGCGAATCAGAATAGTTGCGTGCGCACTGATTGGATTCCAACAAATGTTGGCCAATGGCTGAATCGCTTTCTGGTTCGAATTGAGTCTTACTTTTTGCTTTGCATTTTCTATTTGGCTGGGTTCTAGTTGGTTGAGATGTTTTTTGCCTTATTGCTTTTGGAACATGTTGCTTGATGCGTTCCTGAAGCCTTTGAGTAGTGCGACCTACGTACCGACTATCACAGTGGCACACATATTCATAAATAACCATACTTCTTTGATTGGCAGGTAGCACATCCTTTTTGGCAGCAGGTAGCATGCTTTGGCTTGAGAAAATCAAGCGTGGTGACACTGCTCCGTAGCAATTTTGTACAGCACTTTTGACTTGATGTTCTAATTGCTGAGAAGCTGAGCCTATCCACGGGGCTCTAAGGTACACTGGGCACTTTTCTGGTCCAAAGGGTTTGGCTGCAGAAAATTGTGCAATTTTCTTGGATATGTGCTTGAGTACTATATCTTCAGGGTACCCGTTGTCAAGCAAGATCTTTTTGATAAAATCAATCTCTTGCTTAAGCTTGTTTTTTGTACATATCATAAGTGCTCTGTGTACCAGCGTGGCGATTAGGTTCGTTTTCCGTTTGCGTGGGCTGAAGGATTCCCAGCGGATGTATTGACCAGAAAAAGTGGGTTTTCGATATACACTGGTCTCGAAACCAAGTTCAGTTCTTTCCACTAGAATGTCTAGTACTCAAGCACATATCCAAGAAAATTGCACAATTTTCTGCAGCCAAACCCTTTGGACCAGAAAAGTGCCCAGTGTACCTTAGAGCCCCGTGGATAGGCTCAGCTTCTCAGCAATTAGAACATCAAGTCAAAAGTGCTGTACAAAATTGCTACGGAGCAGTGTCACCACGCTTGATTTTCTCAAGCCAAAGCATGCTACCTGCTGCCAAAAAGGATGTGCTACCTGCCAATCAAAGAAGTATGGTTATTTATGAATATGTGTGCCACTGTGATAGTCGGTACGTAGGTCGCACTACTCAAAGGCTTCAGGAACGCATCAAGCAACATGTTCCAAAAGCAATAAGGCAAAAAACATCTCAACCAACTAGAACCCAGCCAAATAGAAAATGCAAAGCAAAAAGTAAGACTCAATTCGAACCAGAAAGCGATTCAGCCATTGGCCAACATTTGTTGGAATCCAATCAGTGCGCACGCAACTATTCTGATTCGCAGTTTAAAATCCTAACCACAGCTCGCTCTCAGTTTCACTTGAGTCTATTGGAAGCGGTTTATATTTCACGGATAAAACCAGATTTGTGCAGGCAAAAGCAGTTCGTATTCACTCTACAACTGTTTCGGTAAGATCAAAGCCTGTTGGCATTGGATAAATTGCGTTTCTCCTTACTATCTTGCAATCCCCTTGAAACGCATTTCTCCTTACTGCAGAGTGCATTTCTCCTTACTGCAGAATGCATTTCTCCTTACTGCAGAGTGCATTTCTCCTTACTGCATTCGGTCTTTAAAAGATCCTGCTCACCACATACCAAACCAGACAGAGATCGCAACTGAAGAGTTCTGTCCGAAAAGCTTATTGCGAAAGCAAAATGAAATCGACTTTATTGAAAGTCATTTTCAAATTCTGCACCACCTCAAAATTGTTCATTTATCTTCGACAGAGGTACGATAAGCAGCAAATTGCTGTTCTGAACAATGTGGTGAAAGCAAGAGGTCGTATGCGCACTTGCAAATTTTCAACAGCCTTTCTGAAGGCTTGCATACTCAAGAAAGTAATTCCCACTTTCATGGCGAACCGCATTCAAAAAGCAAATGTCAGCCACAGCCCTGACATTGAGCGGTTTTTTCTCAAAGATGAGATCATGAGAAACAACAAACGATTGAGAACACTTCGCACAGCCTACCGGGCATATTGGACAAAGGCTCGCGAATTTCTCTCTATGTTTGACACTATTCGACTGTGCAGATATCTAGCCGAGCTAGATGGACGAACTGAACGGAAAACGAAGTCTAAACATGATCGGTTGATCATGATACTCAGACGCAAACGTTTTGGTACAGCGCTGAGTGACGGGAAAAAGCACATTCAGAACCTCTCAGACTATGTGCTGTCGGACACGGAGGAGTTCGTACTTGGACATGGACTCAATTTTTGCCTACCACCCAAAACTGTGTGTAAAGAGCAATTGTTCGCTGAGTTCGAGTCACTATGGGCGCAATTACAACATCACAAAGCGTGCTCTGTTGATACGCGAAACGCTTTGAAAGCCCGACTCACTGATCTGGCACACAGCTACAGTGAAAGTCAAATCGAAAAACATGACTTTATGATGCAGAACGAATGCCACCAGGCCATCAAAAGCTTGCGTAGAAATGAAAAAATCCTTATCACTCGTCCCGATAAAGGATCAGGTGTAGTCATTTTGAACAAAAATGATTACGTAACTAAAATGGAAAACATCCTGAATGACGCATCAAAATTCGAATGTCTTGGCCCAGCCGCCACGGCTGACAGAACCTCTACCATAGAGACAAAACTTCAGAACCGATTACGAGAGTTACTGAACTCAGAGCAGCTACCTAAACAAGTCTATGATGAGGTACGCCCTACGGGTTCACAAAGACCGCGAATGTACGGATTGCCTAAAACACACAAGGAAGGCACGCCATTAAGGCCAATCCTGTCCATGGTCGGTTCTTCCCACCATGAACTTGCCAAATGGCTAGCAAGCATTTTACAGCCAGTGCTTGAGCAGTTTTCCACCAACTGCATAAAAGACTCATTTACATTCGCACAAACCATGCAAGACCTCAGGTTAGAAGGAAAAGATGTCTATTTGTGCTCATTTGACATCTCAAGCCTATTTACCAATGTACCTCTCAAGGAAACGATCGGCATATGTGCGGAAGCCCTGTACAAAGACCCTTCTTCCACACCTCCCATCCCCCAAGCGGTATTTATTGAACTTATGGAAAGTGCTACGTCATCCGTAGAGTTCAGCTTCAATGACACAATGTACAAGCAAACGGACGGAGTAGCAATGGGCTCACCATTGGGCCCAGCATTAGCGAATATCTTTGTCGGATACCACGAGTCCAAACTATTCTCCTGTGTTCAAAAACCGACAATTTATTTTCGATATGTTGACGACACCTTTGCCATCTTCAAACAAGAAGGTGACGTTGACGATTTCCTGGTCACGCTTAATTGTCTACATCCTGCTCTCAAGTTCACTTTTGAAAAAGAACAAGATGGCAAACTTCCATTTCTAGACATTCTAGTGGAAAGAACTGAACTTGGTTTCGAGACCAGTGTATATCGAAAACCCACTTTTTCTGGTCAATACATCCGCTGGGAATCCTTCAGCCCACGCAAACGGAAAACGAACCTAATCGCCACGCTGGTACACAGAGCACTTATGATATGTACAAAAAACAAGCTTAAGCAAGAGATTGATTTTATCAAAAAGATCTTGCTTGACAACGGGTACCCTGAAGATATAGTACTCAAGCACATATCCAAGAAAATTGCACAATTTTCTGCAGCCAAACCCTTTGGACCAGAAAAGTGCCCAGTGTACCTTAGAGCCCCGTGGATAGGCTCAGCTTCTCAGCAATTAGAACATCAAGTCAAAAGTGCTGTACAAAATTGCTACGGAGCAGTGTCACCACGCTTGATTTTCTCAAGCCAAAGCATGCTACCTGCTGCCAAAAAGGATGTGCTACCTGCCAATCAAAGAAGTATGGTTATTTATGAATATGTGTGCCACTGTGATAGTCGGTACGTAGGTCGCACTACTCAAAGGCTTCAGGAACGCATCAAGCAACATGTTCCAAAAGCAATAAGGCAAAAAACATCTCAACCAACTAGAACCCAGCCAAATAGAAAATGCAAAGCAAAAAGTAAGACTCAATTCGAACCAGAAAGCGATTCAGCCATTGGCCAACATTTGTTGGAATCCAATCAGTGCGCACGCAACTATTCTGATTCGCAGTTTAAAATCCTAACCACAGCTCGCTCTCAGTTTCACTTGAGTCTATTGGAAGCGGTTTATATTTCACGGATAAAACCAGATTTGTGCAGGCAAAAGCAGTTCGTATTCACTCTACAACTGTTTCGGTAAGATCAAAGCCTGTTGGCATTGGATAAATTGCGTTTCTCCTTACTATCTTGCAATCCCCTTGAAACGCATTTCTCCTTACTGCAGAGTGCATTTCTCCTTACTGCAGAATGCATTTCTCCTTACTGCAGAGTGCATTTCTCCTTACTGCATTCGGTCTTTAAAAGATGCTCACCACATACCAAACCAGACAGAGATCGCAACTGAAGAGTTCTGTCCGAAAAGCTTATTGCGAAAGCAAAATGAAATCGACTTTATTGAAAGTCATTTTCAAATTAACGATTAACGGACTTATGCCCACCTATGATTTTTGCTGTAGGCAAGTTTGATATCGGTGCTATGTGGTGCGATACCAAAACTTAACGCGGAAACCTGAACTCTTCCGAGCCCCTTAAGCCCGGGCCTCCCTAGGTCCGCGCCCGGGTACGATGTACCCCTGAACCCCCATCTCGCAGGCCCTGTGTATGACCCGTTCTTCTCAATGCGTTTAGTTGCAGCTCTTCATTGCTGGTTGGTTCACAAGCTTTACTCGAGTTGAACATAATAAAAAAGAGGGCTGTTTTTTTTTTGTTCCTTTCTCGAGCAGTTGTTGAAGCCGGTTCGCGAGTCGCGACCGTGTTTTTGTTTCCAATTCATGACAATAGTCCGATCGCTCGCCTTTCTTCTGTTGATAGGTGTAAAAAATAAAATTTTGTTGATTTTATAGCCCCAAGCTTACTGAAAATGAGTGGGAGGAAGTTTTGTTGACTTTTTTCTTGAACCAAGGTCACAAGTAAATATCAACGTCATAACATAAATCAATTGATTCTCTACATGGCAAGCAGAATTTTGCGCTATTTTCACCATACATTTTTAAGGCATATATTGTATAGCCTACTAAAAATTATATAGTAAACTTGCTGAACCAGCAATGACGGAAAGGACAGAAACCTAAAAGTCCTAGTCAGAGGCTTTTCCGCTAAAATCTTTTTACTATCAAATTGATCAACTACTTATCCAGATGTTCCACTTAGTACTAACCGGTAGAACGAGCGGTTAGTGCACTTGCATCTGAATTTAACAGTACGACTGGTTTTGCAAATTCACCACCAAATTCATCATCGGGTGAGCCGGTAAATGGTGTCGACGAAAAACGTTTTTTTGTGCATGCGTTTATGTCCTATTAGCGTATAAGGTGCACAGCACAACTTCTAGGCGCTAAGTTCAGCCCCGGCGGGCTCAAATCTAGCTACGCCCCTGCAAGGAAGTCTTAGTTTTGATCTCGGGCTGGTCAAATCAACACAGCGCTGCCAGCAGCTTGCCAATCGCTGCCGAATCTTTTTGCAAAAGCTGTGTTGCCTGGCCGAATTGATGCGGAGATAGACCCGCCTAACTCGTAACACGCTTCAAGCGCTAAACGACAAATAACAACATAGTAATTGAGGCTTTGCTTTGAGTTTTTTGTTTGCACTTCCATGGTTCAAAAATTGCGCATTATGGAAAATGTGTTGTAGGATACTATTCTACAAAAACTTGTGCAAAACGTACAATAAGAATGGACCAAAAATACTCATTTCTCATAAAACTCGATTTAGGCGGATCAGATCATGTGACAAGGTGTGGCCCTCAAGTCTTATTTTTCCTTTTTTGGTCCCCGATTTAAACTTGACGGGTTATCACCTAATGATATCCAATGACAGTTTTAGACAATTACGTAACAAAAAGGAACAGGTAAACATTGGTGAAATGCCACAGTCACGCCACGGGGTTGTTACTGTACATAAGCTTGACCTTGATGTATTTACTGAACCAGAAAATAAAGAACTAAATAGATAAATTTTACGTTTTTGACAATAAACCTGAGGGAAAGGTGATACCTTGATATATTGCGCCAACCTATTGTATACATTCTAGCTGAGGAAGATTAACTTACTGGGAACTTTTTTTCTACAAGATGAACATAAATTGATAACTAACACAAGACAATTTTTAAGCACAAATATTTACACACACTTGCGGAATTGGCAATGGCAGGGAATCGAACCCTTACCCTTGCGAGTTTGCGTCCGATTCCCTACCGCTGCGCCATTCACAAGCGCAGTTACTGAGAACTTGCAAATTTCTGTCCACTCTTTAAAGTGGTACGAAAATGACCTCTTCTTTCGAGTTCTCCAGGTCAGTACTATGGTTCTACGGAGTGACATTTCGTTGACTGTTCATTGCAGCCAGTGGCGGATCCAGAAAATTTTGGTGGGGGGGGATTTGAAGCCAAAACCTCAAAAATTCGGATGTCTTCACCAAAATTGAGAGTGATTTTTCGGCCGAAAACGGAAATTCAAACGTTTTTTTCGCCCAAAATCAGGTGGTCTCCAAAAAAAAAAAAAAAAGGTCTTCACCAAAATTGAGAGTGATTTTTCGGCCGGATTCGTTACGTTTAGGTCGGTGGCGGGGGATGCATCCCGAAATGGAGCCGAATTATTCAAAATAGAGGCTGATTTTTCGGCCAAAATCGTAACTTTTAGGCTGGTGGGGGAGATGCATCCCCCCCATCCCCCCCCCTAAACCCGCCACTGATTGCAGCGATATGTTTTTTCATTTTTATGCGTAAGTTATGTTTCGTTTCAGGAGTACCTGGAGCCACAGTCCTACCGACCAATGTGCCATCGAGACTTTGCCCACGAATTGCGTAAATGTAGGATCAAATGTAAGAGCTGGGGCGGAGAAAAGAGCGGAGTGTTCAGCCGGTTAAAGAAGCGGTTGTGAGACCCGTCATTTCAAATCATCGTTTGGCAGTGAAATCTACTTGATTGAAGGAGGATGGCCGCTGAGTTATGATGGCTGAATCCAGTCGGATAGGTTGGAATTGAGCTTCAAAACTTCGAGGGCACTTGCTAGTTTGGCTGAGAAATCAAAGTACTGGATCTAGATAGCACTAGGTCAGTGGTTTTCAACCTGTGGGCCATAGAAGTATTTTGCTGTGGGCCACAGAGCAGTTTGGTTTGAAAAAGTCGTATTTGCACGATGAGCTGTTTATTCCCGGCGATTGTCAGAAAGCTTGCAGCAAGTTGCCCTGAATGGCGAGCTGACTTGTTTAGAGATCACCGCTTTCGACCAGAAAAACCGTTCGAATTTTAGCGAAGACCTTTTTTTTCTTTTTTTGGAGATCATTTGTTTTCGGCCTGCAAAACCGTTTGAATTCTGATGAAGACCTTTTTTTTTGGAGATTAACGGTACCTGCGTTCGGCCGAAAAAATCCGTTTCAATCTAATTCAAGACTGATGAAAATTTGGGTCAAGTTCGTTTACTGATGTTTCAAGCTTCCAAAAATGCCCCCCCCCCCCTTTGCGAAATCCTGGTTACGCCACTGCTCAGGATAGTGGAAAATTGCAATTGAGCAACACTTTGAGAGTAGGGCCATGGAAAATTTTCAAAGTGAAAATGGGCCACGGTTAGAAGAAGGTTGGGGACCACTCAGTAGCGTACGCAGGATTTTGAAAAGGGGGGGGGCCAAAAATTTCAGAAAATTTGGGAAGAACAAAGATCTGAATCAGAAGTTGTTCCACTCAAATTTAGTCTCATTTTTCGGCCAAATTTAGGTGAAGAGCACAAAAAAAAAAGGTCTTCACTCAAATTTCGTCCCATTTTTCGGCCAAATTTAGGTGATGAGCAAAAAAAAAAAAAAAAGGTCTTTACTCAAGGTCCGTCCCGTTTTTCACCCGAACTCACTCAAATTTCTAGCCAAAAGCCTGAAAGCCTGATGCCCAACTTACAAAGGGGGGGCCATGCCTCAATTTTGCTCACTTTACTATGCAATTTTGCAATCCTAGCGACCCAAAGGGGGGGCCATGGCCCAATGGCCCCCCCCCCTAAATACGCCCCTGGGACCACTGCACTAAGTCCTTAGCACTTCGGGTCCAAAGCCGGTCTCCAAATAAAAGAGAATGGTAAGGTCTTGTCTCTTCGGAAAGAAGATCTTTCAAAGAATCTTAGGGTTCGGGCCTGCTTTGAGTAAATCCTGATCTAGGGACAACTACTATTACCGGTCCGATTATTCGGGTTTTGTGATTCTGTGTTACTTTTTATCTTGTGTTTAATGTCATTTTTTGCCGTTCATTTGCCCTTGCATTTTCCGGTAGTGACTCGAGCTTAGCCAAAACTATGAAGCAAAAGTGGGCTGGGATCGAACTCTGGACCTTCGTTGAAATGATTTAGATTCATCGCAAAGTAGAATACGGGGCGCTATATCCACCTGTTGACACAACGCGGTTGGTACTGTATCCTAGAGCTTAAGATTTTGCTTTCAACTTGATAGCGAACAGTAGTAGGCTACGAAAACATGTTGGAACGTAACATGCCAAAAGGAGCACTGGTGCTTGGGTTTGGGTTAAGGTTCTGCTTTTTGGTGTTGTCCCAGGGCAGTCACGCGACCATCATAGTTATAGTTACAAAAAATGCTTCATCGTAACTTTAACGCTGCTACATAGGTTCCCTGGTACATTTGTAGTCGAAGGTTCTTGATACTTGTCTAGATTATTGCAATTCTGGAGTGTAGTCAGTTTACATGCTCAATTGTTCAAGCATGTGCTGTCAACTACATAGCCCTGTTTAAACGCGTAGTTATGAAACTTGGTCTTGTGGTAAACCGTTAAAGAAAAACAAAAACATCAAGAACGATTTTTATTGCTAAAGAAAACGGATTAAGTGAAACAGACCAAAATGCAAATAGTCTACTCTAATTCACTTCGTGATCCACTCCTATTCGCTCCGTATCGGAGTCTATTGTTCCATAGCCTTATCACCATGTTGAATCCATTTTATTTTGCGATTACTCTATCTTTTCCTTCACTTGCGTTTTGGTCTTGACAAACTTGTGTAGCAGACATCGTTGTTACCGTCCAAAGGCTTTTGCGTCACAATCACGTGTAAAACGCATCTATAGTAGTTAGAAAATTCAGTTGTTTGAACGCGCCTACTTTTTGCAGTTTGGTTTTGCGTAAATTGCCAAGTGTTGCGTTTTGGTGCTCTCTTTTATACGGTTGTCTTATCATGCTTTGAGTTTTTATAGAACACCGCGTTGATTCGGTTAATGTAAAAATGCAAAATTTGAGCCTTTGTTTCGACTTTTTCTCCTTCAAGGTTGATCAATGTTGATGTGTTGCTTACGCCATAACAAAAAAAAAAGCGATATAAGATTTTATCATCGTTACTTGTGGACTTGGGTATTCTCCAACTGATATCTTTCCAGTTTCCCCCCACAAAATTTTCATTTGAAATATTCCTTTCTATCTCGAAGTTGGTTGTCCCGACGCTCCAATCAAATCACTGTGTACTTTTCTTATACAGTAGTTTTGAAATTGCGCCATTTCTGCTCAAGTTTTACATTTTTACACTGGTAAATCAACAACTATTTTAGTTCCATGTGTTTGTGTGTGTTTTATCGTATCCTGTACTGGCTATAACGCAACATCTCCAATAAACACTTATTGTTGGGTGGGCTCTCAGATGATAGTCACCCTACTGTAAAGGAATTTCTGTCTAACATTGTAAGTTGCCACGTTATGGTGAAATACACTAAGTCACTTGTAAACTCAGTTTTGCAAAAAATTCTGTTCAAAACCCTGGTCGGTTCTATGAAGTAGAAAATCCCCACTTTTCTGTAGCTGAGATGCAGCGTAACTGAATCGATAAATACGACATTATCGTCGAAATACTTGTTTTCGTTAAACTCTGACGTTTTGGATAGTATCTTTTAAGATACATCAGTATCATTATTATAAGAACATAGAATTTCCTTATTTTGGAATGATTTGAATGTATAAAGCAAAGTATTAGTGTCCAGTATGCTAAATAAAAATAAAAATCAACAACAATTTTACGGTAGATAGGTGGGGATAGTACAGATGGACAAGTGTCTTGTAGCAAATGCGCGTATGCCGTACAGTTTAGTCGGTTTCATTGCAACACTAAGCCTTTTAGAAATTGTATGAAACTGAAGTTAATAGACCTGAAACAAGGTAAAAACACAGAATGGATGGATGGGATTTTCCGTTATATCGAAATGGGATTTCTTGTATTGAAACCTAATTGATTAAAAATGTGGCTATTGTTACCCCAAAAATTAAAATGTTAAAAAATTTGCAGTTCTTTTTTTAAACAAGATCTTTTGAGCTTCGTTATCAAAGCTTCAAAGTTACTTCCCTGCTGCAATACTGTGCAAACTTGCAAACATTGGTTTGTTTGAAGAATCTTAATGAAGGCGATCGTTAACAAATATTGACATTAAGTTGTCTTAATTAGGGTTTTGAACTGATCTCTTTCGTTTAGCACAGTAAATCATCGTAAAAGAAAAAACGCGGAGCAATTCCTTTGCCTAGTAATAGTTGTTTAGACACGTAACTTTTCGGAGCTCTGCACAAAGTATACGGTACTAACAGGAGTGCACGCTCGATGCTGTAAACTGTATGGTAGCTGGCCCAGTGATGAGAAGTTGAACACTGACTCGTAAGATCGCGAGGTTACATTTTCACTGCGGTTGCTGATCTTGCAAACGCATATACTGTAGTTGGTTGAGCGGTAACGCAATCGTCTCTGGAGCGGGAGGCAGAGGCGTTGTTAAGGATGGTGTCACCCGGGGCGGGATTCCGTGGTGTCACCCCTTTTCGGTCCGAAAATTGTGAAGACCAAAAAAAAATGTCTTCGCCGAAAAATTAGAGGGTTTTTGGTCCAAATGAGGTTGGAGACCAAACAAGATGAAAAAACAAGGCCTTCACAAATCAGTGGAGTTAAGGTTTCACATCATTATGATGTTACCCCAAATGCTGTCACCCGGGGCGGGCCGCCCCCTCTAGCGACGCCACTGGCGGTAGGTCTGAGGGTCAAATCTTGGGTCGGCCTAATCGGGCACAGATTTGCCAACGGCACTCCACCGTTGCAATATTTCTTTGAAAAGAGCTGTGTTGCCCGGGCCAATGATGCGGAGACGGGCCCCTGTAACTCGTTACCTGCTTCGGCGTAATACAGCGAGTACAATGAAAGATTTGATTTCATGTTACCTTGAGTTCGTATTATGTGAAAACATATCCGGCAGGTCAATTCGAAAGCGGTTGTGAGCTGCAGATATCCAACTATCTATTAACACCAGTTTGATGTCATGTAGCTTACAGTCTCAAATTCTGGCTAAAAGCTTCCGCTGTACTGATAGTACAGTAGATCAGGAAAGAGGCTTCTTATTGTAACAGGTATCGCAACCGTTACAATGTCTAAGTTTTTGAAACAAACATCAGTTACGACGTTGTAACTCTTACGAAGCGATGCATGATCCGTTCTTCTCGATGCGTTTAGTTGCAGCTCTTCATTGCTTGTTGGTTCACAAGCTTTACTCGAGTTGAACATAATAAAAAAGAGGGCTGATTTTTTTGTTCCTTTCTCAAGCAGTTGTTGAAGCCGGTTCGCGACGGTGTTTTTGTTTCCAATTCATGATAATAGTCCGATCGCTCGCCTTTCTTCTGTTGATAGGTGTAAAAAATAAATTTTCGTTGATTTTATAGCCCTAAGCTTACTGAAAGTGAGTGGGTGGAAGTTTTGTTGACTTTTTTCTTGAACCAAGTGAATATCAACGTCATTACATAAATCAAGTGATCCTGGTTTATTAAGACATGTCAAGCAGAAATATTGCGCTATTTTCAGCATACATTTTTAAAGCATATACTGTATACTAAAAAATATACAGTAAACTTGCTGAACCAGCAGTGACGGAAAGAACAGAAACCTAAAAGCCCTAGTCAAAGATTTTTCTGTTAAAATCTTTTTACTATCAAATTGATCAACTAAACCAGATGTTCTGCTTAGTAACTGACCGTTAGAACGAGCGGTTAGTGCACTTGCATAGTTGCATCTAAATTAAACAGTACGACTGGTTTTGCAAAATCACCACCAAATTCATCATTGGGTGGGCCGGTAAATGGTGTAGACGAAAAGCTTTTTCTTGTGCAAGCGTTTATGCCCTATTAGCGTATTACGTGCACTGCACAACTTCTAGGCGCTGGCTTCAGCCTCGCAGGGCTCTTAGCTAGCTACGCCCCAGCAAGGAAGTCTTAGTTTTGACCTCGAGTAGGTCAAACCAACACAGCGTTGCCAGCAGCTTGCTAATCGCTGCCGAATCTTTTTGCAAAAGCTGTGTTGCCTGGCCGAATTGATGTGGAGATAGACCCGCCTTACTCGTTACATGCTTTGAGCGTTAAACGACGAACAACAACGCAGTAATTGAGGCTTTGTTTTGAGTTCTTTGTTTGCATTTCCATGGTTCAAAAATTGCGCATTACCGGTATGTGTCATAGGATATTATTATAGAAAAATCTGTGCAAAACGTACAATAAGAATGGACTAAGAATACTCATTTCACATAAAACTCGATTTAGGCAGATGAGATGATGTGACAAGGTGTGGCCCTCAAGTCTTATTTTTCCTTTTTTGGTCCCCGATTTAAACTTGACGGGTTTTCACCTAATGGTATCCAATGACAGTTTTAGACAATTACGTAACAAAAAGGAACAAGTACGTATTGGTGAAATGCTACAATCACGCCACGGAGTTGTTACTGTACATAAGCTTAATCTTGATGTACTGAACGAGAAAATAGAGAACTAAATAGATAAATTTTACGTTTTTGACAATAAACCTGCGGGAAAGGTGATATCTTGATATATTGCGCCAACCTATATTATGCGTTCTAGCTGAGGAAGATTAAGTTACTGGGAACTTTTTTTCAACAAGATGAACATCAATTCATAACTAACACAAAACAATTTTAAGCCCAAATATTTACACACATTTGCGGAATTCGCAGTGGCAGGGAATCGAATTCTTACCCTAGCTAGTTTGAGTCCAATTCCCTACCGCTGCGCCGTTAGCAAACGCAGTTCATGGAAACTTGCAAATTTCTCTGTCAAAGATCGAAGATAGCGCTGCGCGTGGCAACTTTATATTTTATTTTTTGGGTCTACTTAGAGGTATGCCTATCCCAATTTGGAGCCTGTGAAGAGGTTGACCATTATTTACGGAGCCCTACAATAAATTTCTAAAATAAAAACAAAAAAAAACGAAAAGCTTGTGCAGCCCCTAGGCTTCTCTAGCGGAGCTTCGGGGCTCCGTTCGAAGCACTTTGAGAACCTATGATTTAAAAACTTTCTGTCATTAAACAAATTTATGTTATTAAACAACACCCCCAACCGCCAAAAGCAAGGGGTCTGGGGCAGAACCCCCGCAAGCGCTCGGACATTTTGCAATTTTTTGCAAAAACAACTTAATTTCTGCCTGTTTTAGAAAAATTAATCCTTTTAAAACAGGGCATAGAAATTAGCAGTGCAAAAACATCATTAAACTAGTTGCGTAAATGGGCTACGTGGGCGGTATATCTAATGATAAAATTTTAGTCTTTTCATTACAAGCCGGTAAATCACGAAATAAAAAAAATCACAAGTTTTAAACTAATTCGTCAAGATCAAAAAAATAGATAATTTTGTGGATGCTCATTCCCTCCGCCCCACCCCATTTGAGTATTCTACTGTTAACTCTGGACAAGAAATGGATCTTGCTCCGGTTAGTGCAATGAATTTTATGCGTTACAAGTTTTTTCTTACATTTCTCTGGTTAGTGTACGGGATTTGGGCCCCCTGGATCACCTAGATCCGCCACTGGTTTGCTGTTACAAACTATAGACCTCCCAACTATCTCTTCATTGTTGTCGCTACGGGAATATGAAGGAAGTCGCGCCTCTATGGGCTGAATCTAAGGAATATATTCGGTTTGTCTTGCGTTAAGCCCAATTCACACTGGCGTCGCGATCGCATCAGATGACGCGTTTTCAACAATCCTGACACGTAAGCGCGACGACCAATTCACACTGAACGATTTTTCGCGATAGCGACGGGTTTGCCATGACGCGCTGACGCAAAAACTATAGCCGTTGCAGTAGTTGAAAGACGGAGAGGTAAAAAAATGATTACGTGGTTTGAAAAGTTAAAAAAAGAGGTTAAAATTTCTGTACAAAGAGACCAATTATTGCTAGTTCTGGATTATTGAATTAAAAATATTTATGTTGAAATGTGACTATAAGAAGAAATATTTGAAAAATATTAATTTGTTTGCTTATAAGTTATTACATATGTGGATGAAATTGTTTGCGTACATTTTTGAGACACCTTGTACTGTATTTGTTATAATAAGCATAGTACGAATTGAACTAAAAGTGTACTACTTTATCAGTAGCCATACGTAAGAGTTTTAATGTGAATTTGCTCTGTTGTAGCGTTCCTCACTTTGGCTTTTTGCCCCTTCCCTTCGCTTCCTCTAGAGACGGCAGTGTTTGTTTGTACAAATACAAAAGTATAGGGTATTTGGCCGAAAACTAAGTTCTATAATTTAATCATATAATTCAATGGATACTGTACTATGTACCACAAGAGTATCCAAGCAAAGCAGGATAAACAGACCCAGTAAAATATTTTATGGTGCTGTACAGTAAATAAAAAATTCGTATTTTATTTATGTACGGGTCATGATAATGTATGTTATCACGGTGGATAGAGGTGGTTAAGTGGTCGTGTGGTTAAGTGGATAAAGATGTGCAACTAAAACGGTGGACTAGGGTTCGATTCCCGGTCGGGTCAAACCAAAAACTACAAAAGTCGGTATTCACAGTTTTTCTGCTTGACATTCAGCAGTGCAAACATACAGTGTGAAGCCTCCAAGGCATAGGTGGGCAAGTTAACGCAAAACGTTAGCTTCGTTAACCACTAGCCCGTTAACAAACTTCACACCTCCGTTAACGTTAATCCGTTATTTTCAGCTTTAATTAACGAAAGTTAATAAAGTCCGTTAATTCGTTATTCTTTTGCGTGTAATTTACATTTCTTTTTATTGACTCGCTTCTAGAACACGTATTGACGCTGTTGAGCTGATTGTAAGAAAATATTTATTGCTATGGTGGTCTTTTTGTGTTTTGAAAGTTACATTTTACAGTCTAATCTAATTTCAAGATAAAAATAGGTTCAAATGCACTAACGAAGCTGCAATCAAAAAATGTTTGGAAGTTGCAAACGGCGATAATTAATGGATCTATGAGGCTGCAGCTCATTATTTGCCACAAAAAAGAGCTTCTTTCTTCGTTTTCTTCTATAAAACTCGTGCTAATACGCAAGAAGTGTTACCAGTGCAAATTGGTTTGTACCAGTACGATGAATGAATGGTGCAAGAAATAAACGATAAAAACCTTAACGGAAGTTAACAGAACTTAACGGAAGTTGATTTAGTCCGTTAACATGAAAAAATTTTTTAACGGATTAACGAGTTAATGAAAAAGTTAGCTTCGTTGTTAACGGATTAACGATTAACGGACTTGTGTCCACCTATGCTCCAACGTGTATGGTAGATAGACAGGCGGCAGCTTGACAGATAACCGATCAGTGGTCGAGTGGATAAAGCGTTTGCTACTGTAGCGTTAGACACTGGTTCGATTCCCGGTCGGGTCAAACCAAAAATTATAAAAATTGGTATCCACTGCTTGCTTACTTAACATGTAGCAATTAAAGGAAGAGTATGAAGCCTCCATCGTGTGTGGTAGACAGTGAGCAGGTGGCAGCTTGACTCAAAGACCAAAAGGTCCTTTGCTGTCTCCTAACCAAGGCAACTTAGTGAATAAAAGGTGATTACAATTACAATTGACAGGCGCGTAGCCAGGATTTGGAAAAGGGGGGGGGGGGGGCTTTTTTGAAAGAGTGAGGCAACTGTAAGCGACCTTGACCCGAATTTTCATTGCTTTCGAATCAGATTCAAACGGTTTATCCGAAATTAAGACGGATTTTTTGGCGGAAATCGGAAATTGAAACGATTTTTCCGCCCAAAAATAGGTGATCTCCAGAAAAAAAGGTCTTCACCGAAATTGAGCCCCCCCCTGGCTACGCTGCTGCAATTGACTCGGAAACCGATAGGGTCCTTTTGCTGTCTCCTGGACAAGGACTTGGTTAATGAAGATGTAATTACAGTAGAATTAGTTATAATTATAAGTCAATGATTTGCAGTAAGTTAGTTCATTTTATGTTGAAACTGTTGATGATTAATGGTGGTTTCAAACTGAACTTGACTTTATCTTTACTATGAAGTCAAGCAATTTTACTAAATTTAATGAAAAAATACCGCCAAAATACTGTATAGCATATTTATCGAAACGTTTCGGTTACTTTCTCTCAATCTAATTTAATTAAATTATTCAAGAAGTCCATTTACAATGCTCGTAAATGTTACAAAATGTTGTTTTTCTGTAGCTCTTGTTGTCGGATAACTGCAACGATAATGCGATCTTTTTTAACAAAAATTGATCAAGGTAGCCGAGTAACCCTGATTAGCTACGGCTTTGTGTGCCTGTGCTGAACCCAGTGCCGTCGCTACCGGGGTACCAGGGGGCTGTGCCCCCCCCCCCCTAACGGCTGCTTGTGCCCTCCATTTCAGTTTGCTCAAAATACTGCTTTTAGAACAATTTGTAACGACAAGACAGCCTACAGTCATGGAAAAAGGAATAACAACGTTCAAACACAATTCTAGTTTGATGTTTCTAGATTGTTTACGAAATTGGTGGGAATCAATAACTGCTGTACGTAAAGGTGACGCAGTAACCCGCCTTTTTAACACGTCTTTATGGATGTGCTGCGGACGGGGGTGCCGAAACCCGGGGGGGATGGGGGGATATATCCTCCCCAATAATTTGACTGTATCCCCCCCAATAATTTGAGTATGGTCTGCATATGCATCTCCTCCAATAATTTGACTCTGGTGTGCATCTGAGCGCAAGTCTCCACTTGATTTCGGGGAAAAAAGTGTTCCATTTTTGGCAAAGACCTTTTTTTTTTTGGTCTTTACCTGAATTCTGGAAAAAATGTTCCATTTATGGCGAAGACCTTGTTATTTTTTTTTGCTCTTCATTTAATTTGCTTACCTGAAAAAATTCGTGGTCGAGGTTCATTACCCCCAATGTTGAAAATAGGGCAAAATTGGGGTAAAATTGCAAATTATCCCCCCCAATGCTCAACAAAGATTTGCACCACTGGCCGCGGAAGAACGATATAAGCTTGCAGGATCGTTATCGATAGGCTACTTCGTTAGTGATTATGACATGAACTTGAACAATACGTGAAAACATTTTTTTTCAAAGACAAGCTGTTTTTGATTTTTTGAGCACACTCAAGATTTTTAGGGTCGCAGTCAGTGGAGCACCAGGGTGAAGGAGCTTAAGACCCTTTAGCCAAGTCACGTAGAAAATTTAATTTCAAAATACAAGCGTTTAAACGTATTTTAGACTTGACCTGAAGAGGCTAAGGCAATTTGATTTTTTAAGATGACGTCTGAATTTCGGCAATTTAGTTATTCATATGCTTCAAAAAGTGAATTAAATGTGATTAAAATGCCGTTAATGTGAAATGTGATTAAAATGTGAAATGTGATTAAAATGCCGTTAATGTCGCTACTTGTTTGCTGCAAAATCACAAAAATCGCCCAGCTTCGTATATGATACGCTTGATTTGCATCAGTTGGTTTAGCACGAGGCCTAAATTAGACAGTTTTTGTTCAAAAAAATTTTTACTTTTGGTTCACCCCTCTCAGCGAAATCCTGGTTGAGAGTCTGGTCGCATTTATCGCTGCAAATAGATTTTTCAAGCGATTGTGGACCGCGGACGAAACGAGCACAAAAACAAAATTTAACAATTAGCATTTCGTATAATATGGCAGCACAGATGTACTATAAAATACAAAATACTTATGCACTATTAGGAAACGAACATTATGACTTTGTCACTCACACATGCTTGGAGAAAACGTATTTCATAAGTATTTTTAGAATTGACTGTACTAAAATGTTGATAAATTTTATTATTTTATACCACCAAATATTATGTATAACCAAACAAGAAACACAGTCAGAGACAGGTTGCGGTAGAGAAAAATCAAGACCGCAAGGTATATGACAGAATTTTATAATAACTTATGGGCATGAATGCCCGCTTACTCAGAATGGTGCAAAGTAAGCTTTTTCAAGTAATTTCGAGCGTTACACGCATCCTGCACGAGCAGCACGCAGCCCTTGCTGCTTCATCTTCCATTTGCATTTTCATTGCAAGTTTTGACGACATAAGTTGCTTAATAGTAGTCACTGCATTTCGTTTTACCCTTGCATTGGCGTCATACATTTGCTTTTTAAAATGCCGAAGCTTGATTGTTTCCAATGCAAAAGCTGACAAACGGCGCAATTGAAGTGCTTGTGCGGCAGTTGACTTTTGCAAATTCAAAACCAGCAAGCCGCGTTTTGAAACTATCTCGCGCCGTGTAAGTGAACCAGTGCGATAGCGACTTTTCCGCCGACTGGATTTTAAGAGAATCACCAGCACGCACTCAGAGGTGGAGTCCTCGAGGACGTCCTTGGCCTTGAGGACGTCCTCGAGGACACATTTTGAAGTCTTGGGCCTTGGCTTCGAAGGTCAAGTCCTTGGCCTTAACCTCGAAGCCTCAAGTCCTTGAAAACTGCCCTGTCCTCGGCTCGAGGACAACACTACTTTTAAAAACGTTAAAATTTTGTAGACCGCTTGAAAAAAAATTTTGAAGACCATTTTTTCAGGAGTTTGCCTGAAAAATGTGGTTGAAGACCTTTTGTTTTTGGAGAACACTTGCCGCCTGTGTTCTCGGTCTTCGGCCTCAAGCATACCTGTCCTTGGCCTCGAAAGGTCTGTCCTCGGAAGGACTCTACTTGGCCTTGGCCTCGGATTTTTTTGTGTCCTTGGCCTCGAGCCTTGTGTCTTCGACTCCACCTTTGCATGCAGTCTCAACGTGTAAGTGACTTCTGCGAGTTGCAATCGTATGCGAGCATCGCGTAAAAATTTCTTCAGTGTGAGTGACAGCTGCGATTTGATTTTTCAGGGGGCGTGTCTGGCGATATCGAGCGGACGAAAATAATCTCACGTGAATCTTGCGCCATGAAAGTGACCTACGCGATTTGAGAAAGAAAAAAGGCAAAATGTCGATTCTAGCAGCTAAAAGTCGTCCGTGTAACTAAAGCTTTAAGAATAGATAACAATCAGCCACAAAATTGGGGATCACAAACATCAATTCCGACGAAAAGACTTGAGAAGCAATAATTTTACTCTGTCGCAAGTGTTAATGAGAGAAGTCATCTGATGATAGGCTAGAAACTCCAATAGAATTTACTGCAAACCGAAGATTACTATTAAGCCATCATATTTACAAGATTCCCATTAGGCTGGGAAAAATTGATTGATAACGGTACCAGCAAAGTCCAAAGCAAAAATATTTTTTTAAGTTATAGAGCTCAATCAATATCTTGACCGAACTACCACCAAGCAAAACAGTCGTGCTGGGAAAAAATAAATATGTTTATAAATACTGTATTTGTAGTAATTTTGAATTTTGAGATTAGAACAGTTTTGAACGATAATTTTGACTTCGGAGTTTGTAGTTGGCTTTGCCGACTTTTTGCTTTTTTGTTTCGGCCTTCTATTTTTTCGGCTCTGGCTGTTTCAACTGCCTGAAAGTCTATGGCGAGAATTTTTTTTGTTTTTTTCACGTATTTTGATTCATGCTAGCTTAGCTGACGAGGTTTGGTATTGACCAAAATAGCGGTAGATTATAATTTTTTTCCGGTGACGACTGTTTTGTTTTGGTAGTTCGGTCGAGAAATTGACTAAGCTCCATGACTTATCAAAAATAATAGTTATCGTTTTTTTAACTTTCAAACAAATTAAAAATGTTTTATTTTCCTTAACCTTGCTTGAACAAGGACTAAAGGCAAAATCAATGGGTATCGAAAGTTAGGCCAATCGCATTAGACTAGATTGGCGTTGACTTCATGCTTCTTGACCCAGCCGTTCCAGAGATATTCTACTTCAATCACGACGTCGGGGCCTACAAAGTAATAAATGTTAATAATTTTCGTTTGCAACTCTGACGTTGATAGTATAGTCTTAGCGTCGTTAGCGACGCAATCCCAGCTCTAACCCGAAGCAACGCCGCTATTAGGCTACTGTATTGAGTCGTTTGGCTACGCTCTACTCACTTTGATCTTGTCCTTTTGCTACGCACTACTCACTCTAATCTTGTCAGAACAGATCTGAGCTAGAAAAAAGAGTAAACTACGCTTTAGCCTAGATAACAAACGTCTAAGAACAAGCAAAAGTAAGGCAGGCCCGGCGTCAGTGTAGCGGGACTGAGAGGGCAAAAAAAAATGTTTGAGAGGGGACACAGATAAATTTATCCCTCAAATTCAGGAGTGAAGACGAAAAAAAGGTCTTCCGCGCGAAACCTTAGGCTTCGTCTTGGCTTTCATTCTACTCAAAAAGTAACGGTAGCACCGCTACTACAGTAGCGCTCTTCTGCCCACCTCTAATTTTAATGCGATAATTTTGGAAAGAAATGCGTGTGATGCGATTGCCATCCCTGCTTATGATTGCTCTGTAGCATGTATTTTTTGAGAATTTGTTGCATTTTAAATTTGGCGAATCACGAAGATGATTTTCCAAAAAAATTGACCGGACCGAGATTTGAACCACAGATCTCTCGCTTCAGTTACAAAAGCGTTACCGCTTGACGCTTGTCCAATTTTTCGGTGTTTGTTTAGATCTTTCATACTAACTAAATCATGTTGAAAAAAAAACATTAAAACTCAATTGCCTATTTTGTTGTTTTGCAGACTTGTGTTGTTACTGCTTTACTTTTTTCATTCTATTTTCTGAATAAGATTAATGAATACTTTCATTCCGTTTTCTTCATTGATGTATAGCTACTACAATTTTGAATTCATCAAATGCTATTATGGAGATAACGGCTGAACAAGTCATATTGGAATGCATCAAGCATAGCAATCCAGAGAGATACTTTCTGATGTATCTTACTGTCTTCCAAGAAGAGATAAAGAGAGTAAAAACGTCCTTAGAGCAGGACGAAAAGCGCCTCAAACTTGAGTTTCAAGCAAAGGAGGCTCAGGAAGAGCGTCGGCATGACAGCGAAATGAAGGTACTTAACCTGGAACAGAAACAGCAACGTGTTTCTCTACAGTTAGAAAAACAGACTTTGGAAACTAAACGTAGACAAACATCTGAAGATATGGATCGAGATGAGGCAATCATAAAGCTGAGAAAGAAACAAGAAAAGGAATGGAACAAAGAGGATGAAACGTGGCACAATAAATACGTAGCACCCGTTGTTAAAGACATGGAACTAGCTCGCAAGCGATATCGTGAATCGTTAAACAAAGGCTTGGACAAATCGTCACCAAAATGCTTCGATAAGAACAAAGAAAAGTCATTGGAAGAAAACTATCGCTCAGAGATGAAGAAGCTAAAAGAACGCAAACTAAAGGCGCAACAAAAATACTACAAAAAAATGGACAAATTAGA
The DNA here is from genome assembly GCA_963965965.1 of Trididemnum nubilum. Lineage (NCBI taxonomy): Eukaryota > Metazoa > Chordata > Ascidiacea > Aplousobranchia > Didemnidae > Trididemnum > Trididemnum nubilum. The sequence goes on along the minus strand of OZ014482.1, from coordinate 12,244,078 downwards.
ACAAACCCAACAGCAAAAAATGAAGAAATTAACATCACCTTATGAAGAAAAAATGCAGAACTTCAAAAACTTAATAGAAATAGAGAATAATAAATTAGAAACTAAGCTAAACGAATTTATTTATCTCAGAGAACAAAAAATGGAACAGTTTGACGGCGCCAAAACCACGCGACAGAATGATCTAAACAATGCGCTCGCAGCTTTGAAGGATGTGCCTCGCAAACTTGAAATGGAAACGAAAAAAATCGAAACAGCTTTGCAACAGCTTCAGGAACCTTTATATCGGCAAGACAAAGGCAAGAAAATAAATTCATAACAAGTTAATTTTCGTTATTTTTTTTGCAAACTATAATGTGACCGAAATCACAAAGACCGCTTTGTAGAATCTCCTTGCAGTCTAGAATTTATGCCTGCTGGCTGCAGCCAATGTCATACTCCAGAAATCAAAATTAAAGCACTTTTGATTTCAGGGGTTAAATTTTTGCAAAAATAATTAGTGCTTGTGATGTTGTACGTTGGTTATCACGTGACCCACCGGTGAGTCACGTGGCAATTTTAATTATGCACAGCCTTCTCAGATAGGTCTATTTTGTTCGAAAATTTAATTTATTTTTACTGAAAGAAAAGTATTGTTGAAAAGTGATAGTGTGTACTATCAGCTGTTTCACCCAGCAAATGCAAAAAAAATTAAAGTTATGCTGCAGTTATAACGCCCATGCATGTCCGTGATGTTTAGTAAAGCATTGCACGCAACAAGCTGATTATAAAATTTAGAGTAGCGCGACCCATCGATGGGTCACGCGGTAACTAAGCAATCGTTTATTTATCCGGTCCCTCGTGACCCACCTATGGTCAAACCTGTTAGAAGAATAAATAAAGTCACTTCATCTAGGGGCGTATTTAGGGGGGCATGGTGCCATGAACCCCCCTTTGGGTCGCCAGGATAGTACAATTAACATAAAATAGTATGCAAAATTGCGGCATGCCCCCCCCTCTTTGTAACTTGGGCAGAAGGTTTGAGCGCACAAACGGCTGGCAAAGACATTTTTTCTTGATCTTCACCTAATTTTGTGAAGACCTTTTTTTTTTTTTTTTTTTCTTGGTCTTCACCTAAGTTTGGGTAGGAAAGCGGACTAATTCTGGGTGGAAAAATTTTCATTTTGGTCTTCATTATTTTCAAATTTTCTGAACTTCCTTGCCCCATCCTTTCGAAAATCCGGCGTACGCTACTGGCTTCAACCTAAGAACAATCCAACAGACACACCTGTTGCAATATTTGTACAAAAAATTGCACTACAACTAATGGCACCTGAAAGGTGGTCACCAAAAAGCTAAAAATGCGCGACGGCAGGCAACGTGTTAAAGCACTTTTAATTTCAGGGCATAGGCGTAGCCAGGGAGCCCGAGCCCCCCATTTGAATTGCTGCCAATAATAAAAATGTCACAAAAACTACTATTGTTTCTTGAGTTTCAGTTTCTTTTAGCATCTTTGTTTACAACAGTACACGCGTAGTAATTAACAATAATATTGATCCAGGGGGCCCGGGCCCCTCAAGTTAATTTTTACCAACTAATTTAAATGGCCTCCGACAATAATATTTAAATGGGCCCTCAACAACATTATTGATTCAGAGGGCCCGGGCCCCCTCAATGTAATTTTTACCAACCAATTTAAATGGGCCCCCAACAATAATATTGATCCAGGGGGCCCGGACTCCCTTAATGTAATTTTTACCAACCAATTTAAATGGGCCCCTACAATACTTATTTGAATGAGCCCCCAACAATAATATTGATCCAGGGGGCCTGGGCCCCCTCAATGTAATTTTTACCAACCGATTTAAATGGGCCCCCTACAATACTTATTTGAATGGGCCCGCAACAATAATATTGATCCAGGGGGCCTGGGCCCCCTCAATGTAATTTTTACCAACCAATTTAAATGGGCCCCCTACAATACTTATTTGAATGGGCCCCCAACAACATTATTGATCCAGGGGGCCCGGGCCCCCTCAATGTAATTTTTACCAACCGATTTAAATGGGCTCCCAACAATAATATTGTTTTAGGGGGCTCGGGCCCCTTTAATTTAATGTTTGCCAATTAATTTAAACGTATAACTCGAGTGAAATTAAGGGTTTGTATCCTAAAAGTTGCTAACTCAGGCCCTCATCTAACCTTTTTGCGAACATAATTCAATAACCAGGGACGAATTTAACATATGGCACAGTCCCATGAGCTTCGCGCTCAGATAAGACTTTTTTTTTGGTCTTCACCTGTACTTGGCAGGAAAATGTTGCAAAAATCTCAAAGTGCCAGGGACCCAACTCAATGTAAATCCGGCCCGGACAATAACATGGTTTGTAGCCGTAACTATCTATTGTACATTTTTCAATAACATTTCACCTACACCTCGCCAGTTTTTATGCAACAAAATACTTTAAAAAAAAAACTTAGCTACAGTAAGGGGAATGCTTTTTGAACAAATTTTTGATTTGAGAGGGCCTGAGCTTCTGGCCGTATATGTACTCCTATAACTGGTTGTTTTCATGACTAAACAATAATCTCTAAGGAAAGTATTCGACTGGATTGTTGTTTACTGCTAAAATATTGCAGGAGGCAATGTACTTTATTCCCCCTACCTTGGCCAAATCACTCACAAAATTTAACCCCAAAATGCAAGATTTTAAACGTGTTTTGGACTTAAATTGCAAGTAAAAGTAGGACTGAGCAACTTAATTTTTTCAATTGGTTTTCAAATGTTAAAAATCTAGCAATTTCAAATGGCTCTGAATACGTGCGAAATGTGATCCATTGGTATTGAAATAGCTTTTTTTCCAAAAATTACGAGAAATCGCCCAGTGGGACTCCGCCCCCAGACCCGTCTGTGATACGTTTGAATTACAGTACACTTTTTTACTCAAACACGTCTCCCAATTTAAACATTTTCGCATTTTAGCTATTGGTTTAAGCCAGTGCCGTTGCTACGGGGGAGCCGTGCCCCCCCTAACGACTGCTTGTGCCCCCCCCATTTCGGTTTACTCAGAATACGTTTTCGAATTCGAAAACATTTACTCAGAATGTTTAAACATCACGAAACGAAAAGACAACAGGCAATAATGGAAAAAGGAATAATAACGTTCAAACATAATTCTCGTTTGAAGTTTTCTCCATTCTTTGGGAAATTTCTGGCCACGAACTGCTGTACATAAATGTGAAGCAATAATCTGTCTTATTAACAAGCCTTTAGGGATGTGCCGCGGAATAGGGATTTAAGCCTATAGTACCGTTACCGGTACTTCGTTAGTGATTATGTCCTGAAACAATACGTGAAAACATTCTTTAAAAGACTGTTGTTTGTGTTTTTTTTTGGAGCACACTCAAAATTTTTTTAGGTCGCAGTCAGTTGCGCAACCAGTGGAAAAAGACTAAGGAGGCTACAGTCCACTTTAGCCAAGTCGCTTAAAAAACTTAACCCCAAAAAATAAGCATTTAAACGTGTTTGGACTTCATCTTAAGTATAAGAGAGGCTGAAGGGGCTAGGCAATTTAATTCTTTTAATGAATTTTAAATTTTAGCAATTTATTGTAGTTATTCATTTGGCTTCAAAAACGTGCAAAAAGTGATTGAAATAGCGTGAAAATCGCTATTTTTTACTGCAAAATCACGAAAATCACCCAGTGATACGCTTGAGTGCATCAGTTTGTACAGCACGGGGTCTAAATTAAAAAGTTTTTGTGGAAAAAAGCTCCCTTCATCTAAGCAAAATCCTGGTTGCGCTTATGGCCGCATTCAATGCTACAGACGGATTTTTCAAGCAATTGTATGGGCCGCATACGAAACGAGCTACGAAACGCTGCCGGCCTTATGTGTCTCTTTTTTTCAGACATGAATACCAAATTTTTAAAATAGCGCATAATTTTTAGCCGTAAAATATCAGTTTTTATGTGCAAAAGTTCAGTCTATTTTGGTGCCCCCACTTTCGGCTAGTGCCCCCTCACTTAGTTTGCTCTGGCGAAGGCACTGGTTTAAGCCCTCTCCTTGAACGAGTTCCTAGTTACGTGTTAGCACCAGGCCACGGCTTCTGATTTTCCATTCTACGATACCTTTGCCCTCACAAAAATTCCTCTTTCGAAGTTTCTAACGACGTCATTGTATGTGATTTGTGATTTAGGCCCCCCCCCAATCAAAAATCCTGGCTACGCCTATATTTCAGGGGCTAGATTTTTGCAAAACTCTTTGGTGGTTTTAGTGTTATGCAGCATATGTGGGGCTCTGAAAAAAAATTTAGCCGAACATGATATTTAGTGCTTTGCTCCAGCGTGAATTGGGGTGCTAATTGCATAAAACTAATGTAAATGAATTTAGAACGCTGAAAATTTGGAAAAATTCAAGTTTTGTGGCATTACGCAATATCAACATAATGATTCTATAGAGCGTAGCCTTAAATACTAAGTGAAAGGGATCGGTTCTCAGTAAGGCTTTTTTATGATGAGTTCAAATCTGATTACTCCAGAGGTCAGTTGGTTGAGGACTATGTGTTGAATTGCTAGCTGTTTAGAGAACTAATTTTTGCCACCTATTTTTCTTTGTTAAAATACTTTGGTAATATAGCTTATTGTGCTTAATCCTTGAAATAGGCAGATCAACATAATTTGAGGTTTGGCGCCCTTAACTTACAATTTTTTTTTTTTTAGACGAGAATATGCAATTTGCAGGCAATTATCAGATCAACTACAAACCTCGAAACTATATTTCAAAACCCAAGCACGCAACGCTAGCCCCTGGAAACATTGCCAACACAACTAATACTGGTACTTTTTACTGCATCAAATGTATCCTTGTTTTTGGATAAAACTTAATAACGAAGCTTGCTTCGACGTGTACTAGTTCGACAATAAACAGTGTTGACTCGCTCATTTGTTAATGCAAAAGACAAAGAAAATGTATCAATTTTTGCTTTGTTTAACAACTATTTCAACCGTAAATTTGCTCTTGGTTATTATTTTCTCATTGTATAACATTCATACTTACCATTGTAATAATTACAACGGAGTATGCAATAAATACAAAGTATAGAAGATTTATTATCTATTTATTATCTTGCTCCTAAATCGAAAAATGTAGGAATTTTTCAGCCTTTGTCAGCATAAAGACTACAGTAAAGCCAGTACTCGCAATCATTTTTCAAACATTTCGGCATTTCCCTCATTATGTAGAAGTAATTTTTCAAGAATATGATGCTACAAACGCACTAGGCCAGGGGTTCCCAACACTTTTACAAACGTGGCCCATTTTCAGTTTTTAATTATTTTTCCATGGCCCACCTCTCAATTCTCTGCGATGTCCAAAAAAAAAAAAAGAAAACGAAAAGGTCATCGCGCCAGTAACCGCAATCTTCTGCGAGTTTTCAAGCAATCTCAAAAAAAAGGAAAAAAGGTTCCTCGCGCAAATACAACTTTTTTCAACCAAATATCCAATTTCCGAAAAAGCTCCGTGAGTCCACCGCAAAATTCTCTTGTGGCCCACCACCAGTGGCCCATGGCCCAAGGGTTAAAAGCCACTGCACTAGGCTATAAGAATGACTAGTTCAGAAGACTTACTACCTGTTATTCTAGCCTAGTAGCCTAGTGGAATTTGTAGCAACGTAGTTCGTCTTGAAGATTGGATAAGTAAATGCCAACCGTTCAAAAAATTATTTTTAGTGTGCTGGTTTTAATCTTTTTACCGAAGTTTAGAAGAAAAACCTGCCTGCTACCTCTGTGATCCTAGTATCATTTAATGTCCCTTATTTATTATTATGCCACTGTTTGTATATTGTGTAGCTACAAAGCAACGTATATTTGAAACGCCGCTAAATACAGCCCGACAAAGAATGGATTACACACCTTCGCCCAGTCCCTCGAGTTCTACAATAGATAGTGATAACTGCTATTCCTCAGATGAGGTAAGAATTTCGCAACAATGTTTTTGGTTTGATAATTTCACTCTTGTTATAACAGTTTTTTATTAATACGTCGCTTTAAAGGGAATGGAAAAGCGACAATTGTATTGGAGCTGTTTTGATTTACAGTATATGCATTACTTGTTACAACTATAGGAATTATATATAGGAACGTTAGTATTTTGAATTTCTATTGTTATATATTGTTGCTTCCATTTTATCGTTTTGCTCGTTGCTTGTATTCCAATACTAGCAATTAGGCAACGTTTGCTACTAATGCTACACTTACCTCGCATAATAAAGACAAGTTACACTCTTTTTTTTTATAACAACGCGGAGCTCATTTTTGCTCAAAATTTAAAAACAAATTAAGCACAATGTCAGCCTCTGCAGTAAAAAAAAAGTTAAGAACAAACGAAAAAGAATTAATTTCGAATCTGAAAAAAAAAACAACTAAATTTTGTACTGATTCAAAACGATTAAATTTAAGTGATTTTCTAGTGTTTGCAAGCAAAATTGCAGTGATTCCGAAATCCTCGAGTGCTGTTGTGCATTGCGCAGGCAATTGAGAAAAAATTTAGCTGGCTTCAAACTGAAAATAACTCGCTTTTTAGCTTTTGCGCTTTTATGACTCTGCTGTAGCAGCAAAAAAAAGCTTTTGCTCAAGCTGACAGAGCTTTCGAAAATGACCAGTTTTACAAACATAGTCGCTTAAATTGACATCGAAGCTCTCAAAATTTAAGAACAGATTAAGTACAAATGAGACTGAAAATTGGCAAAAAATTCTGAGCAGCCAACCTCAACTCAAAATTTACTGATTTTTATAAAAAGAGAGTGTATAGCGACAATCATGCTTTAAACGTAACAAAGAAATATCGTCAAAGTTTTACAGCAACAATGCTAAGTTTAACGGCTCAAGGTATATACATAAAAAGGTTGTCTGCACGTGGTTTGTCACTATGCTGATCTGGAATCAAAAAGCTATTTATATTCTCTTTAATGCCAGGGGGTAATCCCCGCTATGTAAAGCCTCTGCCGTTTGTGGTAGACAGATGGGTAGGTGGCTGCTTAACTCGAAGACCGAAAGGTCCCTTCGATGTCCCTTGGCCAAGGCAACTTGGTGAATAAAATGTAATTACAATTAAAATTGCAATGCAGAGATCGATATATATAGGTACCTGAGTGCTTTTTGTACTTGAATGGTAAAGCTGGGGAACATAGGCGTAGCCAGGGGGGGGCCTAGGGGGGCCCGGCCCCCCCAATCAAAATATCACTAACGACAAAAAATTATGACAACATAACCTAGCGATGTTTAGTTGCAGTTTTTTTTCAGTAATTACGCACATAACAGTAATTAACAATAATATTAATGACAACAAGGGAGTCCCGGGGCTCCTAACTAACAACCAGGCGGCCCTTACTAACAACTAAGGGGACCTGGGGCCCTTAACCGACAACCAGGGGATCCATAACTGAAAACCAGGGGGCCCAGGGCCCTTAACTAACAACCAAAGGGGCCCCTAACCAACAACCAGAGGGGCCTCTAACCGACAACCAGGGGGCCAGGGGCACCTAGCCAACAACCAGGGGGCTCCTAATTGACAAACAGAGGGCCTTGGGGCCATTAACTGATTACCAGGGGCCCCAGGGCCTTTGACTCACAACCAGGGGGCTCTGGGGCCCCTAACCGACAACAAGGGGTCTCCGGGGCCCCTAACCGACTACCAGGGGAGCCTGAGGCCTTTAACTGGCAACCAAAGAGCCCCAGATCCCCTGACTGACGACCAAGGTTCGCGGGCCAGGGGTCCTTTAATTCAAATTTTTGACAATTTATATGCAAAACCTAGCTGTGAGAAATCTAAGAGTTTTGACCTAAAAGTTGCAACCCCAGGCCCTCGTTTAACGTTATTATAAACTTGATGCTATAACACAGGCGGTAATGCAAATCCCCCAATTGAAATACTTCCAATGATAAATATAAAGAGAGCATAGCCAGTATGTTGTCCCTGTCCGGAATTGCAGTTTTTTAATTTAGGATTTACGCGTACAAAAGTAAGCTATAATAATAAAAACCACATGTCCACGTCATAATAATGTCATGCAATTCTTGGACGTTTCAAAAAACTGTCAAGTGATTTGACTCGAGTTCTCCTCGTTTTGGAAAAAAAGTTATTTTAATTTTGATTTAAATGTTTTATTTTTATGAAAGAATTTATTAGGGGAGCGATCTCGTATCAAAATCCTTGGCGTTGCCAGGGGGTGGCCGAGGGGACCCTGGCCCCCCTTTAATCAAAATGCCACCAATGACAAAAATTTGTCAAAAAGCCGTGTTTCTTCATTTTCAGTTTCTTTTAGCATCTTTGCGTACATCAGTACACGCGTAAAACAGTAATTAACAATAAATAATATTGACGACCAGGGGGACCAGCACACCCCCTTAACTCAATTTTTCCTACCAATTTAAACGTATATTCAGGGTGAAATCAAGAGTTTTTGTCCTAAAAGTTGCTACCTCAGGCCCTCATCAAAACGTTTTATAAGCTTAATACAATAACCAACGCCGTATTTGCCATATGGCTCAGTGCCAGGGCCCTGCCCTCAGATAGTAGGACTTTTTTTGGTCTTCATTTACATTTGGCAGGAAGATGTTGCAAAAATTTCCTAAGTGCCAAGGGCCCTGCGCAATGTAAGTCCGGCCTGGGAATAACATGTTCAGTAAGCGTAACCAACTATTGTATCATTTTTCAATAAAGATTCACCTGTACCTTGCCAGTTTTTACGCACAAAATACTTTTAAAAAAATAGCTAGGGAAAATGCTCATTGAACAAACTACTGACTTTCAATCGAAGGGATCTGGGCCCTTTGGCCGTACATGTACTCCAATAACTGGTTAACTTCATGGCTAAACAAAAAAAAAAATATTGAAGGAAAATCTTCGAATGGATTATTATTTACTGCTAAAGTATTGCAGGAGGCAATGTGCCTTACTTCTCCTTATGGACCAAATCACTCACGATTAAAATTTTACACCATAATGCAAGATTCTAAACGTGTTTTGGGAATTAATTGCTAAAGGAGGATTGAAGAGTTAAATGTTTTCGATTGGCTTAGAAATGTTGAAAATCTAGTTGTTTGAAATGGCTCTGAACTCGTTCGAAATGTGATCCAATGGGATTTAAATAGCTTTTTTTCCCAAAAACTTACAAAAATCGCCCAGCGGCTGAGGGCTTCGCCCTCAGACCCTCATAGCCACCGGCGGCTGGGGGCTACGCCCCCAGACCCCCGTCTGTGATACGTTTGAGTACACTAGCTTACTCAACACGTCTCCTAAGTTAGACATTTACACTTTTTAACTATTAGTTTTCGCCCTCTCCCTTTGTCAAAATCTTGGTTAAGTGCCATCAGGCTACGGCTTCAGATCTTCTATTCTACGATATCTTTGTCCCACAAAAAGTTCCTTTTTCGAAATTTTCTGATGACGTCATTGCATGTGATTTGTGGTTTGAGCCCCCCCAAATCAAAAATCTTGGCTACGCCTATGCTGGGGAATATACTCTCTTTTTTATAAGAATCAGTAATCTTTGAATTGAGGCTGGCTGCTCTTAATTCTTTGCCAATTTTCAGCTTGATTTGTTCCTAATTAATTGTTCTTAAATTTTGAGGGCCTTGGTGTCAATTTTAGCGACCAAGTTTGTGAAACTGGCCCATTCCAAATGCTTTGTCGGCTTAAATAGAACGCTTTTTTGCTGTTACAGCAGCATCGTAAAAGTGAAAAAGCGAGTTTTTTTTCAGTTTAAACTACATCCAAAATTTTTCTCAGTTGCCTACGCAATGCGCATCAGCACTCTAGATCTAGGAATCTCTGTAATGAATTTTCTTATCAAAACGCAAAAAAGCAATAATATCGGAATTGTTGCAAATTTGCTTACAAATAGAGGAAAATCACTCAAACTAAATCGCTTTGAATCAGTACAAAATTTAGTTTCTTTTTATGTTTGGAATTTATTATTTTTTGCTTCTTCTTAGTTTTTTACTGCTTAGACTGGCATTGTTTTCAGTTTGTTCTTAAATTTTTGGCGAAAATGAGTCTTATGTTCTCATAAAATTGATCTTATAAAAAATGAGTGTAGTTTATCTAATATCTTTTAAATAGAACTTGCCGCAATGTGCAGTCTCTCGATCTAAATTCATTTCTGGAGCTAAAAAAAGAGTGGAGTAGACATTTGAAAGCACAGTACAGTGCAATACCCCTGATAAATGTGAATGCTAGACTATTAACATTTGCGTTTACTTTGAATTGCAGTCTTCTGCTTCCACTTTTAGCGCCACAAAGAAGAGCAAAAAGCGGTGAGTTGAACGCATCTTGCTACTACCTGCGGATATGAATAAATGGCATTTGGGCCATAAAAAACGCTAAAATCAATGCTCTTAGATTAGAATGGAACACACACATAGAAAAGGCCTTCGCTACCTGGCGTTTTGGCATCACTTAAATCAGCTGGAGGGTAGGGTGGTGCAGATTTCAGATTTTTTTAGCCCATCATGCTAGTATTTTGATGCCTTAAAAAGTTTTGCAACGCAAGATCGCCACATCCTGTACTGCAACGAGTAAAACATAGCATTGTTTCAAAGCCAATAACGTTTTAAGCAGGAATGGAACTTACTGTGCCACAACATTTCGGGCCTAATACAAGCAAAAGTTGAAAAAGTTCGATATCGGTTAACACAAAACATTTCACTAGGCCTTCTGCGTTACCCAGTGGGTCATGACATATTCAAAGATCAGTGGGATCATGACATATTCAAAGATGGCTTGTCATGCAGTAGCATTTCAAGCAGCTAGCTGCTCGGAGTATTGCATTGCTGCTGATTGCTGGTTGGAAATAATCTGTCACCATTAGCTACGAGACTTTTATTTTCTTTCCTGGCTTTATTACGTACTGCATCACAAGAAAGGGTGGCTAAATAGCTTGTGACCTCCAGTTTTTATGCTTTTGTGTATGCTTTGCGCAGCCAAAGACACGTTGTTTTTTTTAAACCGAAATTTAATGAAAAATAGTTTTAAAATCGAGTTATTTCGTAAAATAAACATAAAAATCTTGCCTCCGGCGGCTTTGGGGCTTCGCCACTAGGTCCCTATTAGCCTCCGTCGGGTGAGCTTCCGCCTCCCGCAGACCCCCGACATGTGCTTCAACTTTTAGTTCATGCCCTTCCCTTAAAATTTCTGCCTAAGCCACTAAGGGCTCGTTTTAACATTTTGCAACGTGTAGTCAATAGGCTTAGACTTAAGTCAAACTTAACTTAAACTTAAAAAAGTCAGCCAACAACTTTTGAATTCAAACGCTTCCATTATTATTGATCTATATGGCAGTGGTTCCCAAAGTGTGGTCCGTGGACCTTTTAGGGTCCGGGAAGCACTTTCAGAAGGTACGCGAAAGAAATTTGGTATAGGCCTTACTTGGTTCATAGCTTAATAATTTTGCTTTCGATTCTTGTGCGTTTAGGAGGTATGCAATCTATGTTTGCGAGATTCATTTTTTGCTTCCTATGCGTTCGTTGTAATCGCACTACCCGACTACCCTATGGCATCACAAAGAGAAAAGTTCAGTTTATCGGCCGCTACTACTATAGTTAGCTACTCCTGTGGCGTAGCTGGAGCTCAGTCTTTTTATACCTGTGTTTTTAGCCTTGCAGAGAAACCGCCAAACATTTAAAAAAATTGTAAAGAGTCCATTGGAATTAAAAAAAAAGTTTGGGAACCACTGCTATAGGTTCATTTTTTGTTTGCTCTAATCATCTTGTAAGTTGGGAACTAGGAACCAAGTTATACTTACAATATTCAAAAATTTCTGCACAAATTTTCATTACATCATACAGTATGAATTTCTGCGGACTACAAAGTTACAAAATTCAATCTTTTGAATATGCGTTTTTAGTCCTGCTTTCAAAATTTCTGGAAACAAGGACCGTGAAAACGGTTTTGATCATGCTGGTTCACAAGTACGCACTGGAGGTATTAAGAAGCACAAAACTAGCAAGCTGAAGACGTTGTCTAGCTGTGTGAAAAAAGGAGTCCATGCAGTCAAAAATGTGGTGGTTTCGGAAGTGAGCAAAAGAATGGCGACTATTGAAATGGAAAGTTGAAAGTAAGTTAGCTCCGCAAACTTTGGCATGATGTTAACAAAAAGTAGTCTTCTACCTTTGATTTTATAATTGAAACGATCGACGCTCGCGTCGCGTGTTCCTTTGTTTTTGCTAGGCCATTTTCAAACTAACCAGTGCGAAGTTTAAGACTTTTGCTTATAACTCGAAAACGGTTTGATTTAGCTACATGGAATTTTGACTGCAGTTAGAGATGAATAAGTCGTATCAAATTTTGAGGCATTAGGTCTCGTGACTTTAGTTTTAGGATCCGAAAACCTCCCCAAAAGTTTGACTTAAACATAGGTCCTATTCAAAAACGGCTTAAATACGGCAAAAAATATTTCACATGGTTATAAGTCTTAAGATACCTTTTCATCCATTCCAACCCCCTTTCATCCATCCCCCCAAAATGGGGCCCCAAAAATCAATTTTTTGAACGGCTCAAGCTAAGACGATAATTTTTTTTTTATATCAGTAGATATTTGAGAGACAAGCATGTTAACATAGTTTGGTGGTACCACCCCTCCGGGGACTCCCCCCAAATGGACCCCAAAATCAACTTTTTAGACGGCTCAGGCTAGGGCGTTAATTTTTTTTTATCAGCAGATGTTTTAAGAGACAAATATTTTGGTATAATTTCGGGTACCACCCCCCGCGACCCCCCAAAATCAATTTTTTGAACAGCTCAAGCAAGGGCGTTAATTTTTTTGATACAAGTAGATATTTAACAGGCAATTATTTTGATATAGTTTGGGGGTAATACCTCTTCGGGAACCCCCATATCAACCCCCAAAATCAATTCTCATTATTTAATATGCGTTGGTCGTTCAAAGGGCTTGCTCCGTAGCAAGCACCCATCTAGCTAACAGAATAGAACCGCAAGTCTGAAATAGCCTAGTATTGCAATATCTAATTAATTCTAACCGTGTCGCCGTGATTCTAATCGAATAAGATAATAACTGAAGATAGAACGATTATATAATATCTGAAATAAAACATTTTAGTACTTTTGTCTGCGACTCGTGGTTTAGTCAACGTTTGAAGAATTTAAAAAATCATGTACCGTTTAGTATTTAGCACATTACAGCTAAGAAGCATCAAAAACCTTGTAGTTTGTTACAGCGTGTTTCAGGAAGATCTTCTTAGCGGGATCTTCGGTAGGTTAATTGCCACAGAAAAATAACAATAATAATAATTTAGAGTAAACTGAAATTAATGTTTTATCTGTGGTTTTATCTCCGACTATACATCTACAGTATAACCAAATTAATTTACTCCTTCTTTAGCCTAGAGCCATGTTTTGTTTGTTGCTTAAACTCCACCCCTTATATTTGGACAAACTGGCTACTGGTCCCATACTCAGCCAATTAAAGGCCTTTTTTCTCCGGTTTTCACCTTAAATTTGAACAAGATATAATCATTAAGCTCCACCTGAACAACGCGTCTGGCTGCGGCCCTGGACTATGGGTGATCCCATAAAACCAGTGCTGCCTTCCTAAACAAATAATAGGTAGGTAAGCTCTGGAAGCTTTTGAAACTTGTCTCAATTTTTAACCGAATTATGGATGGAAAGAAAAAAAGGTTTTCACCGAAACTTGGTCCGATTTTCGGCCAAATTTTTGGTATGGAACCAACGATAATTAGTGTCAAGTGAAGACAATTGCGTGTCTAAGCAGGCGAGAGCCTTTGTGGGCCTAGAGCGATTATATCCTAGAACAAGCCAAAATAAATAGGTATGCCAAGCGTAACCTCGACGGCTGCTCTGTTCAAAATTCGGAGCCGTTAAACACGTGTATGCTGACACTTTGTTCCTTTTTTACGTATATTCCATTACGTTGCAATTTGCTTTTGGCTACTACATTGATGGCAACAATTAAGCATGGCTTTTAGATCAAAAGAAATGGACTGTATTCCCTTATGAAGTTGTAATCCAGTGTATACATTTTCCCACCATACAGTATTACTGTACTCTGTTTTATCCAATTCCTGTTTTGCACCATCATGACGCTTTTTGATAAGGTAATTTTTATTTCTTTTATACTCTTTTTCGTTTTTACGGGAAACTAAACTATAAGGTGTAGGGTAATTTTATAATAAAGTTTTAATCGGTTTTAATTTTAATGGTTGAAAATTTCGAAAAAGTTTGGACAATACAAAAAAAACTTTTTTTATAAAGCGACCAAAACTTGACCAAGCCATAGTCATGCTCTAAATCGTAATATTACTTTTGAAGAGGTAAAGTTGATGATTGATGATTGATTGGTGCATCTTTATCCTCCTATCACGAGAAAGCGACGGTGCGCTATGCTTAGGACGAATCCGCACCAGCTTAGGAGTTGACCATTTTCCAAGCTTTCCTGCTGAAGTTTTGACTTCTTCCCACGTAAATTTGCTGCTTGTTCGAAGCCACCAAGCAGAGATAATTATCGTAAAGCGTCTTATCCAAGGACGCAACAACGTGACCAGGGTGCGGGTTGAACTCATGATCCTGCGATCAGAGTCGTCGTAAAAACGACGCCTCTACCCATTTGGCCACGCTGCCGACAATTTCAATTATCGAGATAAATAATTGACTCAAGAAGGTACTAGATTTTCATTCAAATAGTTTTCCAGCATGATTCAAATGTTTTCTAAGTGACTGCAATCATCTCGAATAAGACGACGTGTTAAAAGATTCTTTAATTTGCTTTCCAGTTCCTCGTGAAACATAACAAGCGCTTTTTCGCTCTGGTAAGATCGACACCTACAATTGCACCATCACTACCGTGGTGACTGGTCAATGGTCATTGGATCTTTTCAAACTGAAACAAAGCTCCAGACAGCAGGTGCGTAGTCAACTCGGTTCCTTTTCTTGCTCCGTTGCCATATCAACAAGACGTGTATTGTCAAGTGATTTTGTGTTCTGCACCGAATAAAAAAAATGCTTCCGAATGGAAATACAAGAAACGGTAACGCGAGAAAAAAAGTAAAACATAATACAAACTCGATGCACTCAACAATAGAAAATATCGTTCTATGTATATAGTAGCATCACGTGTATATTCGAGTCTTATCGAACGAGGTACTGACTTAACGAAAGTTTCTTTGTTTTAGTGAAATTTGAGAGAGTTATTCAAAGGGGCGCGTCTTACATCAAGAGTTATTGCTGTATTTTGTGTGTAACATCGAAGAGGTAGGCAACATTTTATCATGTAGGTGATATTGCAACACAAAGGAAAAACTTTATGTTTCTACAAACCCTATGAGTATAGGGTACATACTGTTAAATCGCAAAATTACTATTTCTTGTTACTATTAAGTTATATTTATCTAGACCTTAACAACGAAATTTACTCGTTATCGCCTTGTATTACATAGTTTTAAAAGTCTGCGAACTCGGAAATACACAATATTACTTATTATGTCTTTGTATTGGTTAATACTCTACTTCGGCAAAGCTTTTGAAGAAAGTGACAATTTGTCGTGGCCAACAAGAACTTTTAGCCGCGATAGCATGTTCATAAAGTTAAAGTTTTAAATAGAGCAATGTATTTTTGTCTATAATTTTACCAAATTTTTAAATTCTTAATTAAAAATTCTTAAAAACAAAAAAGGAGTTTTACATAGACTTTTATAAACCGTTTTTAAAACGATATTTTTTTGTTTAAACCAGAAATTAAACACATTGACGAGAAAAGAGGTGTTAGCAGCTGATTGCGCAATATCAAGATCTGATGATATATCAACATCTGGTAAGAAGACACAACGAGTAAAAGCTTCTCAAAAAATATTGTCCTTTTGGTGCAGATAACAGTTGCCAAAACTTTTCCGCTCGAAAGGTAGAGGTAGCATTTACAATGAATCTGGTCTATAGCGAGTCTTAATCGGTATCGTATTTTTGTTATCTTTTTGTTGTCAATAAGATTATGTTCTACGCCACGTTACTAATAGCGACAAAACATCGCATACGTTACGTCTATCTGTTCATTAACTTTGAATTTTCATGTCTTTTTGTTGTTGGTTTAACTGAAGGTACTCTGCGTTTTGAATGATGTTGATCGAATAACTTATTATTACAAATTTCTGCCCAAAAAGTAAAAAATGAAACAAAACAAGCAAAAAAAAATTATAAACGTATTTGTTAACACAAAACCGTGTTGTATGTTGTTGTTTGTGTATGCACAAACAGTTATCTGGGAGCAAAAAATTCGAACATGCAATAATAATGAAGCACCTTGTTGCAAAAGTTGATAAATGATATTTTTCAAAAAATGAGTTTTTCATAGATTTTAATTTATTTACTAAGACTAATTTCCCTGAGAAAAAAATTGTTTTAATTTTCAATTAATTTTCGGTAATAAATAGCTTAATCTGTCGCACTTGACAATAGGGCCAAATGGAAATTTAAAACTTTAAACGCGATTTACTCAAAACAGCGAACTGCGACTTAACAACTTTTGCCAAAACATGCTTCTTATTGACACATTTATTTATTACTTGACAAAAACTAGTAAGCATGCCGACATATTCTTTATTCGTGTTTTACTGCATGAATGCCTCATTCTATTCGTGCAACCCCTCATAAGCACGGCACAAGCCGTTGTTTCAAAGAATACGAAGGCATGTTTAGTATTTTGCGCCGAGTGAGTACACTTTGTCTTACCTGCTAACATGGATAAGGTCTCTTGTTGGGGTTTTACTGGAGTTTTTTTTTTTTCGCTATAAACACAGTTCTGTAATTAAGTACAAGCTTTATTAAACCAAATTTGGTTAAAAGTTGTTACACATATAGGTTTGTGTACACATTTTTCAGATTAAATTTATACGTTTTTTTTTGTATCTACGGTTAAGGTATTGGACAAAGGATTTGAACTATGCAGCAATAATCATATAGCCTCTTCATAGAGACCATATGCTAAAGCTGTTTGAACATTGCCACTACCGTAAGCGGAAGTGAAAGAGCACAGACCAGAAAAGGAATTGCCATTCACATTGGTTTTGGAAAATATCAGCTGTTTCGCAGTTAAAATCTCGCCACATAAATATTTGCAAAGACGCCATTTATGCTAATTAAAGTATTGAGTAACATAATTCATTTATACAATTAAAAAAAAATTAATGTTTTCACACCAAAAGCTCTAGTACTTTTTGGAGAGTAAATTCATGCATACTTATAATTACTAATGCCCAAGAAGCGATCTCTGAGAATCGACTTAGGGATAAACTTAGTACAGTGTATGCCATTTTTTTTCACTAGCACAGTTTGTGTAATGGTTTGTGAAGCAGCTCTAAACTCTGGACAAAATGACTGTGTAGCATCACCTACCATTCACTTCCAGATCCAGTCCGACCCTAGAGATTTTTTTTTTATTTCGACATTTTTCAGTTTTTTTTTTTCTAAACCAATTTTTCAAATTTAAAATTTAACCTTAAATTAAGGATTTGCAAAACTAGAAACATCCCTATTTACTATTTTTTGAAAGCTCATTAATCAATAATCTACTCGATGTTTTGTATGCGGTATGGGTAGTTTACACTAAATCAAAATTATTCAAAAAACCAGTGGTTTAGCGTCTGCTACCGAAGCGGTAAATTCGGGTTCTATCCCCGGTCGGGTCAATCCAAAGACTAAGTTGGCATTCACGGCTTCCCTTATTCTTGAAATTCAGCAATAAAAAAATACAATGCGAAACCTTCACCGCCTGTAATGATTGGAGTGGGCAAGTGGAAGCTTGCAAAGAGCTTTTTTCTGGCCGAGTAACTTTACAAAAATAAAAATATGATTAATTACAATGTTACAATGTAAGCCAAAAGCATTAGCATTTAATAATTTCGATATTCAAACCTTTTTTAACTGAAAACTTTGCATGCTGCCAATTTGATAAAAATAAAATGGGTAGGTTATTGGGTAATGAATTGTGTCCGTGGGAAAGTTTATTAGAGCCCACCTTCCTGGCTTGATGGTTACGTCTTTTTTTTTTGTTTGAGCTTTGTGGCCAAGTAGTCGACCCGTTTTAAAGTTTCGCGTTTATGTAGTATTCCTATCTTAACCAATATAGCGTAGATGATGACATTACACAAAACGGGTGAATTGCGTATTTGATAACTAGACCTACGCAGTGCTGTGCCTTGATCTTTCACAACGATGGAAGAAAATAGAAAACTGTTATGACGGTAACAAGTATATGTCACAAAATTTTCTTTGTTTTTTACCTTTTTTGCTTCTGAATACTCAAAAATCGGCTAGGTTTGACTATCTGATTGTATAGTCAGTTAAAACTATGCGCCAAAAATTTTGGTGTGCTGGTGATTAAGTTAGAATTTTCGCGCCAAAAAATTCAAATGCTGATGGCTTCGCGGTGTGTTTTACTTAGTCTAAATTTGGCATCAAAAAGTAGAACAATATCTTCAGATTTTCCTTCACCTTTGCTTAATTTGAGTGGAGTTGGTTGGTTGGTTGAGTTTGAGTTAGTGGTGGAACTGCTCAGTTTGGATTTTTCCTGGTGTTTGAGTGATTTTTTAGACAATTACAGAGCTGACTTTTGTCCTGATGGTACCCAAACTGGAAACAATTTTTAATTTTTAGTTCTTTGTTTTAAATTTTGGTCTACAGCTAAAATCTGATCATGATTCAGAAAAAGGGTGAAATAGTCAGCAGGAAGTTTTTTGTACCGTGAATTGTTCTATGTTATAATGACGTAGATGATTTACGTAAGCTTAAATAATGGAGATCAAACTGACATTGTGTAACAACCATTGAGTCAAATCTTCATGTCGTAAAATAGACTTTGTTTGCGTTTATTTGTCCTTGGAATGAGTATATTTATTTTGAGAATCGCACTGAAAAGCCATAGCAAACTATTCAATTGAACTTTCGATGTATGCTGACTTGTTGGCGTTTTATTTTACTCCTACATTTTTGGGTCCGAGGTTTGTTTTTGAATTTGCGGTGTTGCCTAGATACATATGGATTGCAAATTACATCACGGAAGCTTTAGCCCAAACTAAAATATTGGGAGAACTAATCTGCTTTAACTATAAGCAACAAACCTGGGTCAAACCGCTTAAACGCGTAAAGGTTACAATATCTTACTGGCTGCACACACTATACTACTCCCCTACATACCGAGTTCCTTGAATCAATTCGACGGTCGCGTGACCTGTTCGTCACTGTTGGGAGAGATGTACGGCACCCTTATGAATTGATAGCTAAAATATTCTTAATGTGATAACAGAGAAAAAAGCAAAAATCAACTATTTGGACATTTACATATGCTTGATTTTAATGTTAATTGCATGTAATTGAGACGAATGGGACTGCCGTTGATTGAATGGTGACCCGTTTATCTCTAAAACGGGAGGTCCGATTTCAATTCCTTGGCCGGTCAAATCAGGCACGGTGATGTGGACGGCTTGCGATCTTTGCGACATTTCTTTGAAAGGAGCTGTGTTAGCCGCTATCTCATGACACAGAAATGAGACCCGCCAACTCCTCTAACGCTTTGGATATAACTTAATTGTCGAGTATAATGAAAAGTAAATTTTGATTTTTTGTGTAGTTTGCCAGACATAGTGTTCTTTGATAAATTTGTCAAAATTTGTCGAAATGGACACTTTTTATTGAAAATTCTCATCTTACATAAATATGGCAATTAGCAGCTGCTTGTACCAGATAAATTCGCTCTTGGAAACAAATGGTGTCATTTTAAATTTGTATACTCTATTGGTAATTTGGCTTGAGTATTTTGTATTTTGTAGATGCATTACAGTGTATTATGTGATTGCAGCATAATGTTAACAGTAACAGATGAACGAACAAAACAAACTTTAATCAATAAAGTCAAGAAAATTTTCGAATTTTTTTCAAATAATATTGAGCTAATCGACGAGAAAGAAACTCGTAACTTTTTTGCTCTTAAAAATCAAGAATCTACAGTTTAAGTGGCATGCAGTATGGCCCGAAATCGCTTGTTACTTTCTGTTGTCAAGGTACACTACACTATATAATTTAATGCAACAACACGCATCAGTAAGTACATTCAGACAAGCATCTTGAATCAATCACACAAATTCAACCAAATCATGAATAACAATTTGGAAGTTTATTCGATCATTGCTAGTACAAAACAGAAAAAAAAAGACAGGTTTTGATGAACATTTTCATTTTTACAGCAATTCTCTTAAACAGTGCCTCAACGAACGCTAACAGTTTTTTATGGCTTTGGTGGCTGAAATTCATTGAATCAATTGACATACCGATAATCTTAATTCATTCAAATTTGAAAACTTTTTTGTGCTAAAAATCCACTCTCAGGTTAAGTTTTGTAACGAAGAAAAAAGTTGCCCATTCTGGTATACTAGGTAGCATTATCCTCATTACCATCATTTATGATAATATTTTTCTGCGAAATTGTAAGGATTTTTTTCCACTAAACCTGTGCTGAATGGTTTGCAAGGAAGAGTAAACTAACATAAATGTGTTGCAAGGAAGAATGAAAGCGGTGACGAGAAGAAGCAAACCACAAGATTGTATGAACTCGTACACACAAGAAACTGAACACAGAATTTGCATATAAAATTGAGCTGAGTAATTTGATTTGATCAATCTTGTTATAATTTTTAATGTCTTCACAAAGCCTGCTAGTCATATAACATCGGAAAATAATTTCACAATCACATGCTGTACATTTTGCTGCCAGCTTCTTTGTTGAAACCAGTCTAAAATTAATCGTATAAAAATATTGCCAATAAGTACATAAATTCACAGATATTCATAATAAATGTTTGAAACTTTTGCCTGTAGGATCGTGAAATCTAACTTATTTAAAATTAGGCCAAAATGATATGTGCTAAATGAAAAAAAAAGAAAAATGAGTTGCAAGAAATGTGCACAACTAAACAGAAACAGGAGGAAAAGCAAAAAAGAAAATAATGTGCAAAGAAAGAATAGATAAAAGAAAAACATTCAAAGAAAAATAAAGCGAAAGATTAAAAAGTATTTTGCAAAACGGCAGAAGTGAAGTAAAAAAAAAAGAACAAATTAAATAAAAAAAGAGAGTAGAAAACAAATATAATTGAAGATCAAACAAAAAAATAAAAATATGTTTGATTTCAAAAAATCAATTACAATAAAGAAAAAAAAAGACAGAATAAAGCAGAAAAAATTAAGAATAAAAATTAAAAAAATTAATCTTAATATAAAGCAAAGAGCCAAAACGTGAGCGAACATTTTTTTGCTGAACGTTTCAAGACATTACTAGTAAAAAAAATGTTCGCTCACGTTTTGGCTCTTTGCTTTATATTAAGATTACTTAAACGTTCCAATCATTATGCTCTAAAAAAATTTAAGAATAAAGTAAAAAACAGAAAAAAAGTTGTCAAAAAAAGAGAAAAGTTGAAAAAGAATAGAAGCATACTAGAAAAGCATAAAAAGCATGATAGTTAAACGGTATCATAATTAGTCAGAAAAACAATACATATTGAAAAATAAAAATCAAGACAGAATTAATAAAAAAATACAATAAACTGCCACATGCTTTGGAATGAAGAAATAAATCTGAAGAAAAGAAGTTATTGTTGAGAAAAAAATCTGATTATGACAAGAAAAGAAACAAATGAAGGATGTGGGTTTAAACAAAGAGAGAAAATTTGGCACAAAAAAAAGCAGAAGAAAAACAGTCAAAAAGAAAACATTTATAGAAGAGGAAAGATCAATAAAAAAACAACAAATGACAAAGATTTTAAAAAAGTAAAGGAAAAAAGACAAAGTAGAGAAATAAAAGTAGCAAAAAACGCTAAAATTGAACATTATTAGGATCAATGGAGAAACACATGAAAAAACACAAGAAAGTTTAAGAAGGAGAAAAAGCTACAAACAAACAAAACGAAACAAAAACAAAGAGAAATGTTGAGTAAGAATAGAAAAAATAGAAGAAAATGAGAAAAAGGTTAGAATGCGTTTTGGTGTTTATTCTAAAAATAATTAAAGAAAAAAAGAAAGAAAATAAAAAATATAAAAACAAAACAACAAGGGAGAAAAGAATGAAAAGTGTAAAGGGAAGAAAAAGCAAAATATATCAGAGAAAAACCGAAAAGAAAAAAGAAAAGCGAAAGTAGCAAAAGCAAAGACGAAAAACAAAGAAAAAAACAACCAATAAAACAGAAAGAAAAAAAGATAAAAAGAAAAAAAAATTGCACAAAGAGCAGAGAATAAAAACGAAAACTGGACAAAGAAAAATGTACAAAGAAAAAAAAAGATAAAAGAAAAAAAAAACTACAAAATCTACAGCTGAGGTTGCTTAGGCTTAAATACCGTACTACCTACTGTAATATAGCAGGTTTACTGATGTGTGCTTAGATAAGCCTTGATGCTATTAATCTATGCTGGACCGTTAGTATCTGTTACAATGGGTTGAGATAACTGGGTTGATTGGAATGCTATAATTATTGCATTGCTCTGTTTTTTTGTTTTTTTTGCAAACCAAACACTAACCTTACTTTCGCTGAGAATTAGCGATATATCGTAACAACTTAAACGTAACTCTAAAATAAAGTTAAAGAAAGTTCACTTTCATAGGCAAAAGTTTGCGAAACTTTTTTTTGCACAAAAACAAAAAAACAAAAAAAGATTTAATGTTGGCGTACTGTCTGGCCTAGTGGCTACCAGCGCGGAAGCTTATAAGGTCGACTGCTTAAAAGAACATTCAACTCGAATTTTGAAAAACTGAGAAAAAATCTTAAAAAATATGTTTACCAACATGACCCCATTGCGATTCTTGCAACTCATCAGGTTAAGAAAGTTTAAGAGAAAAAATTTCATGTTTTCCCCTTAGAATCCAAATTTCGGCCATCTTGTTTCAAGTAGATTGCGCAATAAATCAGTGTGTAACGTCTATTTCGAGTCTTGCTAAGTACCGGGCTTTTTGGAACTAAGTGAGTGCTGAAGGTAGAGGTAAATGAATTAGCGGAACAACAGCTGTTTGAATTCAGAGAGGGTAGATGCTTTCCTAGTGTACTTTGTCCGCCAAACGCTAGCAAAGTATTCGGAATCAAGACAAGGTTTTGGTGCTTTAGGCGTAGTAGCCAATAACCTTTTGTGACTATTGCTTGGTATAGATAGCCTATCCAAAGAAATGATTGCATGCTGAAGGCTAAAGCATCGTAGCTGACTAGATCTTGACTAAGATTCC
Source organism: Trididemnum nubilum (assembly GCA_963965965.1). Lineage (NCBI taxonomy): Eukaryota > Metazoa > Chordata > Ascidiacea > Aplousobranchia > Didemnidae > Trididemnum > Trididemnum nubilum. The sequence goes on along the minus strand of OZ014482.1, from coordinate 12,220,821 downwards.
AGTTTTTGGTGAGCCAATAAGTTTCATGCGATTATTGCGCAATTGGTATAGGCCAAAAGGTAAGAAGGCCAGTTAGTTTTTGACGTAAATATGCAATTGCAAGCTTCAATGCAAAGCATTTCAGTTAGCATTTTTCGTTTAGGTTTGCTACGGTTATCAGCAGGTACCTACGAAGCCACTTTTTCGACAGCTGCTAATCTAGTCAGTCATTTGGAACGATTTTGACCCACGTCAGTTCAGTTTGGTAATGTTCGGAAAGCGTTTCTCCTTACTCTAAGGGGAAAAATAATTGCGAATATCTTACGATTTCTTGGCCGAAGAAAATCAACATTGGTGCAAAAAAATTCTAAAAAATTGCCAAAGTTGTTTCACCATGGTTTCACGGTAAAATTTTTGAAACAAAAACGTCCTGAATGCCCTTTTAAAACATCAAAATCAAATTATTGTCAATCAACAAAGATGTATAAAAATGTCATTTTGTTTCGTAAAACTTTCCGGTTGATCGTTTTCTACCCCTGATTGGACTTTTTTAATTTTTGGACAAACAATTCTAAAAATGTTTTACCTTTGACTTTTCTCAAAAAAATATTCTAAAAATCTTTATGCGTGAAATCTTACCACTTTTTATGGCGCTTTTCAATATGTCTTTGGACTATAATTTATACTTTTCTTTCTGAATCAACAAAGCAGCTGGAAACCAGCTAGGGCTGAGGGTTGGAGTCAGCTGGAGTAGAGGAGTTGATGCTATTTCAGAAAATTGTAGTAAGGAACCAGAATTAACTAAGCTTTTACTGAGTTAAAGGGGGTTAATCATCCAGCCAATTCCGGTGGTTTACAATTGCTAAAATTGAACTATAATTTTTGATATTTTTTGTTTTGATTTTGGGACTGCGGTTGCAAAGTTGTTCAACAAATACAAAAAGATATCCCCCGACAAAAAGTTTTTGGAAACTCTGAGTTTTGTTCTTCCCGCCAAAACTACAGTTTTCTAACCTATTAGACCTACTGTAGTTTTGGCGGAAGGAACAAAACTCAGAGTTTCCAAAAACTTTTTGTCGGGGGATATCTTTTTGTATTTGTTGAACAACTTTGCAACCGCAGTCCCAAAATTAAAACAAAAAATATCAAAAATTATATTTCAATTTTAGCTATTGTAAACCACCGGAACTGGCTAGATGATTCACCGCCTTTAAGAACCGGAATTGAGAACTTTTTGCTATATCAAGAGTCAAAATCAGAATTTTCAGCCTCTTTAATTTTATTTTAAAAGATAATTTTAAAGTGAAAACAATAATACGAGCAACATAAGAGAAATGAGTTGGAAATTTCATAACTGGGTCAGGATTCTAGACAGTTTCGGTAGAACGTTATGCTTCAAAAATTTTAGCGGTATAAGAACAGTAAGTGCTAGAAAAATCTCAAATACAGATCTTCGACAAAAATTCTAAGTGATCAGTGTAGATCAGTTTCAGTCAAAGAATTATTATGAATGGATTTCGAAAGAAACTCGTTGAAAGCTGAATAAGTTTCAGATAAATTTCAGAACCGTTAAAACATAGTTCAGAAAAAATATCGGAGTAGGCGGTTTTGATTATTTTCAAAAGAATAAGACAGATACGAAAAAAACTCAAGAAAAGAAGATTTAGATTTAGAAATAATTCAGATAAATTCAAAAGAAAGAAATGGATGTAGAAAGAACTCTTAAGAATGCGTCAGATAAATTTCAGAATAGTCAAAAAATAAATTATAGCAAAAAGATTCGAAGTAGGATTCCAAAGTCAGATGATTTTCCGTCAATCGACAGCTCAGCCCTATACTGGTATATTGGTAATTGCTACAACAGTATGTAATAGCGACTGTATTTGCGGTGTTATATGATTGATAGTTAACTATTTGTGAATACATCAAATCTTAACATTGAGGAGGTTAATGAAATCGAGTTCACGCAGAGCATTTTTGTCTGCAATCTTGTTCACTTTCTTCTGGGCTCGTTTTCATCCATTCCTGCGGTTTGCTTTTTGTCTTCTCCGCTTTTGCTCTTTTTTGCTACACATTAGCTAGTTTGCTTTTTTTTGCATGAAGCATTCACCACAAGTTTCGCGGGAGAATATTCTTTCAATTTTGCTTAAATATCATAAAGATGTTAATGACGATAATCAAGATTTTCTATCAAAATGAGTAACTTTTTTCCGGTCGATGCAAATTCAGTCTGACTGTGGGTTTGCATCACAAAAAAATTCTCAGAATTTTCAATCTTGAATGAATTGAATTTTGGCAAAATGTTGCACTATTTATATCCGTATTAGATATTGATTCCATGACTGAAAATATCAGTTGAGCGGCAGGTTAATTTTTGATATTCGTACTGTATATCGTAAATATAGACTTATAATCATTCACTGAAACTTGCTATGAGTTGTTAGACGCATGGCATCAAAGACATTATATATTGCAATGTACAAACTGTAATAACCAGCAATATCGTGCCAAATGCCGCTCCTTGACTTTAGCTTTTCCATATACTGTGTATAAAATGTTTTTTGTCTGTGCTGTTTGAAAAGACTTCGAAAAATTTCTACATTTTGTTTTCCGGAAGCTTCGCTACAGTATATCTGTGCAATGTCTTCATCAATCAGCATAGTTACAAACTTTGAAAATGGGTCGCATCAAAATGCAAAATAACTAACATTCATGATGCGTCTGTATAGTTATCAGTTATCACTTTCCCAGATTGTTGAAGGTCTAAAATTTAGATGGCAAGGAAGAGCTTAATCAACTTATTCAACCTACTGTTCATTGAAGCTCAGAGTTTGCGATAACGGCAAAGACTTTTCAAACTTCTTTTCAATGTACTTGTATTTAAAAGGAAACCCTCCATTTTAATCGCAAACCGTAAACAAATCCTATTCGATCTTTCTTCAAACTATTACTGCAGTAACGATATACAGCAAGACATTTCAAGCTGCAGGAAGCCTTTTTCTTGCAAAACCTATTATAGTGGTATTTACAAAAAAACCTGTTTTAATCTTAAATCGTAAAACTTTTAGAGTGTACACTTATCGTTATCGAATATACGGTGAAACCCCGATTTCTAGCCACGCAGATACTGGTACATTTAATACAATTTAAAAAATCATTCTGCTTGATGTAGGCCTAGAGCACCGAGACGTGTAAACGAGTCATCGCAGTTGGGCTACATAGCTTCTTTTGAAGAAATATGACAGCGGTGAAAAGCTATTGGCAAAGTTGTTTACAATCTGAAGGCCCGAGATTTTCACCTAAGACCTCTCGTAGCAGAGACGAACGCGTTACCTCTTAAGCCACTCGTAATTTTTCCGATTATCAGAATAAATCATTAGGATGTCGTGCTCTTTCCCTAACAATGTAAACAGCATTCCCTCGATACTTTTTGAACATGACGATAGCTTCGGCCTCCAACTCGAAAGAAGTACGTAAACAAGTAAAATAACATATCATCAACAGTACTAAGAAAAAAATCTTTCAAAATGCTCATATCAGAAGGTATTTTCAAAGTTACACTGCCTAAGTTTCGGTTTTCATTTGTTAAAACTTACACGAAAGATAGAAGATCGCTGCAATTTTAATTCATTAGATTAAAGCTTTTTCCTTCTAGCATAAGACTGACATGGTTATTCTCAGCAGAACCTCACATTAAAAAATAATCCAATTGTTTACAACGCACTAACCTGCTCACTGAATTTTGACAAAAAAACAAAACAAAAAAAACCAGTCTGCCGTTTGCAAACCCGGTTAGACAAAAAAATCCTGTTTGTTGTTTCAATTGCAAAGGAGGAGTGCGAAATTGGAAAAGAAAGAACAACCCAAGCAAATGTGGAGCATAGCAAATGGTTTCCTATGTGCAGTGATATTCTATTAAAATATTGCTTTCACCAATCAAAATGAGAAAGAGTTCCTAAACTTAACCAAAACCGTAGCATATCGGGATAATAGACAGCTTATAGAGTCTTTTTCGTTCACTCTTTTCCAGCAAAAAACGTGGTTTTTCTTGTTTTGCTAACCAGAGAGAGAATTATAAAAAAATAATCAAAAAAATTATCCAAGCAATGGATTTTGATAAAAATGTTGCCTTGCCAAGTCTGTAGGTGCTGAGGATAAATAAGTTTAATGAGTGCTTGTCTTCTTTCGTTTGAGGAATGGTTTTGAGATCTTAGTGTTCTGACCATCTCAGATGTCTGGGCAATCTTAAAATATAGTCGTACAGTATTTGTTGGCGTTTTAATTTTCTCCAAAAAATTTAAAGTGTACTGTTAGTTAGCTATCAGGAATTTTTTTAGCAATCTGGATAAATAAGTTCTCTAAAAGAGAGAAAATCTGAAACGAAAAAATCTTGGACTGTAACAATTGCAATAAAATTTGTTGAGTAGTAGGCCAGGAATGATGTGTAAGGTGTGTCAATTTGAAGATATTTAAGTGTTGTTCATACCGTGTGGCCATTTGATTCGTTGTAACGGATGTTCGACAGTTCAGTGGATTAAAAGATATTTTCGCTCATACGACATTTTACAAAAATGAACATTTTAAATTCTCTGCTCATCTTAATCCCTTACGCAAAGTTTTTTAGCATTTTTTTTGCTGCGGCAACTAAAATTTGTATTTGTCTGGGACAGTGGGAGTTATGGATTTTGCTGTTATTGTCAAAGTACAAGAACAGCCTAGTATTACCTTTATCACAAACTGAACAAAAATTCGCTTTTAAGTTTTTAATTTTTACTTAAGTGACAAAGTTTATTGGTTTTGATAAATAAATGAAAACGAGAATTTCAAAAGCAATATCAGTACGAGGATATAATCTGATAGCAGAAGATTTTTTAAACATTACACTTTCGCTTCCATGAAAAACAGTCAGTTCTGCACCCCTGTGAGCAAATGTTTGAACTAAGATGGTACGAAATTCGACTAGCAATGCATAGTGAAATTGACTTTAAACCATAGCTTTGTTTAAAATAACTATCAATGTATAATAAATAGTAAATCAGATACTACCAAATCTGTATACTGTATTTTATGCTGTGCTCAATTTTTTCTCTTTAATTAAGAAAATTTTTGCGGGGCAAATGCGACCCTTCGGCAGCACATACGTGCTTCCTTGGCAGACGTTTTGATAATCTTATCGCTATTAATGATTGACTAGAACTGGAACAATTTTCCATATTTATGAAAAACTATGACGTTAGTAGGTATGGGTTTGTAAAAAGCTTTAGAAGGTACAGCTTAATTCCTAAACAGAAAAACGAAATGCAAACACAAAGCATGATAAGAACTTGATGATAAACTCGAAATTAATTCTTGAAAATTTTAGAGAAGTTTTTAATAACCATGTAATAAAAAGTAAAACTTGTCATGTTCATCTTGTTTTGGTAGTTGAAATAAAGAGACAATCATCCTGTTTAAGAATCATTAATTCGGTTTCTAGAGTTTGGTTCTCGCAAAACCATTACAACAATTTAAAAAAGTTAATGAAAATCGAAAAATGATTGTCAAAAACGATAGTTTTTGTATCTAGAAAAGGCACGATAAACTTATAGATTGATTTGATATCACTTTGCCAATTGTAACTACATTTTATTCGCCAAGTTGTCTTGGCCAGGAGACAGCAAAGCGACCTTGTGGTCTTCAAGTCAAGCTGCCACCTGCCAACCTGTCTACCACACACGGTGGATGTTTCACACAGTCCATATCAAAGCTGAATGTCAATCAGATAAGTTGTGAATACCAATTTTTCTAGTCTTTGGTTTGACCCGAGCGGGGATTGAACCCGAGTCTGCCATTTCAGTAGCAGACGCTCTATCCATTCGACTACTGAACGGTATTGAGCCTTTCTCATTTTGTACTGCTGGATTTCATTACGCTATTTTGAAATGAAATTAATATACATTATACGGTATGCAACAGATAATTTGGTAACAAAAAAAGCATAAGAAACTAACTCTTTTTTAATCATTGCTCAAAAAAATTGAAATGGTAGTAATCTATGCATTACACAGAATAAAACAAAAATTTTGATATACAATGATATGAACTTCTGAAGACTATAGATAAAGCTCTCATAATTTCAGTGTTTTAATTCATTTATGAGCATGTACATCTGTGTAATTACACCAACACGAAGCCCAATTTTAAAGGAGTCTGTTTGCAAATTTTTCGGAAACCCGCTGGTTCATCAAGTGGGTCATTTGTTTAGCCCCAGTGAGAAATAATGGTCGTTAGGTATCTTTTCAAAGCCGCAGCAACGACACGTTACCATTTTGAGATTCAGCAACCTTTTTAACCACTTTTGCCCGTTATTTTACCTTTAAGTTATGCCATCACTGATTTGCAGAACAATAATTTAATAATTAAATCTCAAAATTAATTTTTTGGGAGTTGAGACGTTTTCAGTTTGAGATTCTAGTAGATCATAGATAGATTTTACAAGAGCACAAAAATGGCTTAGTTTTTGAAATTTTTGGTTACACAAACCAGCACTAAAATGGCTTGAGATGATCGAAATTGAATTTTTTTTTATTCAATTGCTACGATTATTTTTCCAGTTGCTTGGCCAGAAAACAGTTAAATGAATTGATTTGGTGGTCTTTTCATATTTTGTTTTCTAATCCTTGCAGTTGCGTTTTAACGACATTTTTATTCATTAACCTTTACCTTGGGAGGCAGACAGCAAAAAATCGTTGAATGTGTTTGTTTCAGTCATGCTGCCATTTACTTTTTTCTCTATTACACGCAATGAAGCCTTCACGCACCATTCTTGTTATAGTAGGAAAGCTGTAAGTATCAATTTTTATACTCTTTGGTTTGACCTGTCCGGGATTCGGGTCCAAGTCTATTGTTTCAGCATAAGTGCGCTCTATTCACTTGATCAGTGGTAAGTCAAGTGCTTAATGCTTTGCTATTAGTAAAAGTTTCGAGCTGTTCTTTTTTAAAGCTGAATTTTTGGAGATTCTTTTATACTAGCAAAGCAATTTTAGTTTTGCTGGTCGAACTTAATTTTTTTAAAAAACGTAGAGTATTATTTTGTTCCGCAAGGTAGCGCCATGCATCACAAAACATTACTTTGGCTCAGCAATATTGAGCATGCATGATAGTTCTAATTTTAAAATAAACATAGGGAAAGCCGAAAAAAGTTTTTAATTGCAAAAATTGCTAAAAACTGCTTCACAAATCAAAACTCAAATTAGAAAAACGTGATATTGCATGTAAATTGCAATTAAACCTTTGTAAAAACTAGTCAAATTTAGCCACTAAAGTGACCATCAAGTTGTAAGGGACTCTCTGTACAGTATACAATTCTGCTGGTCTGTGCTCTTTCACTTTTAGTATTTGGGTCTGACACTAACATTAAACCACATTACAAGTTAGGGGTTTTAGGGATACTTTGTTCTTAAGCATTCAAAATTTAGCTCAGTTTTGAGAAAATTTGTAATTTTTTGGCAAAAACGTAAATTTAAGCCCTAAGTTAGAAGTGCTGCGTATTACAATGGTACTGTGCTCTGTCTTGAACGAAAAGTAACGTTGTATATCAAAACTGTAGATATTCAAGGTCGAACTTGGTTCTTTCAAGTTCGACTTGAATCTATTGAAATGAGGAAAAATCATGAGCACGTTTAGTTTCACGCAAATCAGAGTCGGCTCGAATAAGCTCTAGATACGGGTCATAAAATTATCAACTTTGACTGATGCCATAGGTAAGACAAAAACACTGCAAGCCGAACGGCTTGATTTCAGTTTTCAAACATCGTTTTAATATGTATCGATATCTTGTCTCTGTTAACTTCACCAATTGGAACCATTTTGCAAGTATGCGATTTTAACGCTTGGATATCCGAGCTAAAATTTCTCTGCAATGTGATTTCACAAAAAGGCACATTTATACTAGAAACAAAGCAATGCTAATGTATCTATTTTGTTTTTGCTCGCCTCTACTACTACTAATGGGCAGATTTTTTTCAAATGTTTTGTTGAAACGTGATCAACGCAACTGCTTTGTTTCCAGTGTAAATATGCCTAAGCCATTTTCTTGTTTTTGAATTTTTTAAATTTTATGATGTTTGAGAAACTTTAGAAGCGATTAAAAATTTTCGTATACCGTATCGATACTGTTTGGTATGATTCAGCTTTATATTCTTGCTTAAATAATTTATACTGTCAAACGTGGACCTCGTTTGTTTTTAACTGAAATCAGAAAAACTTCTGAAAAATTTTAACTTTGTAACGTTGAAAATGTCTCATAATTGTGGGTGGAATATTGATGCAAACTCTGGACTTTATTGTACGTTTTAGAGTGCTTTAAAAACATGCTACAATACAAAAGGCTAAATTAAGAAAAATGATACTTGGACATACCAACGTAGATTAACTTTGATCCGTGGATCTTCAATTTTCTATCTTCTGCAACGATGAACTTATTGGAGTAAAATAAACCAAATTCGCCCATTCAAAGAACTTATCCTTAAATAACAAAATCATTTTAGCAATTAACCCGGTTATATATCCAAACTTTTCCCCAAAAGTTTTGTTAATACCTGGATCAATGTTTATCCACGTTGGTGGATACGACCCGTACTGCTGTGAACAAACTCTTGGATCATTTTTCAAATAGGTTGTTACGTTTAATCTTTTTGCGAGGCCATTTTTTTGGCATATTTTGTGGTACTTTTCAAAAAAGAACCGAAAAATAACAAAGAATCTTCGAGAAAAAAGAGTAAAAAATTCGTTATAAAAATTTGCATGCAAAAAGACTGGCTAAGAATCTGCTGTGAAGTGCCAGGTAGTTTGGCAAAAGCCTAATTCTGCTGTACTTCCGGTTCTAAATTAACAGTTATTGTTATTTTGCCTTAATGTATTTTTCTTCTGTTTTTGTATGTAATCCTTTAAATAATTCAAAAATCCGTTGAAAAAACTTATCTATTTTTGCGTGCATGTTTTTGGATTAGTGTAATCAAACACGCTTTTCTGACAAGCTTACCAATACTGCGTTTAACAATAATATTTTAAGAATTTTTTAAAATTAAGAATGAAATTGTCATCTGCTTTTGAGCGAATTATTTGAATTTGTGTCGTAATAAATTTGTTGCCAAAAAAGTATCAAGTCGAATCGAATGTGATGTTCTGAAGATATCAGTCAGTAAAACTTTAGCTCTACTTTGCGGAAAATGCGTAATGAAATTCTCAAACCCAGAACCACGAAACAAGGAATTTGGTGGTAACATACAAGCTTTTGTTCATGTACTAATAACAACTTTTGCATGATGTTTTGTTAGAGCACTTAACGTTTTTCTTTTCTTTGAATCAAAATATAATAACCAAAATACCAGTAAGAGATTACGAAGGGCAAGAAAAATCAGATCAATCAGAGTAAACGATGGCAAATTAAATCAAATTAAAGCTTTCATTGCAGTCGCTGTATTACGCCAAAGCGTGTAGCGAGTTTGCGGGGCCCATCTCGGCGTCATTGCGTCCGAACAACACAGCTCCTTTCGAAGAGATGTTGCAGCGGTGGCGAGTCGTTGGCAACACTGCGCCGATTTGACTGGCCCAAGATTTAAACCTCAGACCTCCGGCTCCAGAGGCGAACGCGTTACCGCTCGACCATGATCAATTAAAGACATTGTATGTTGTGATGTGAAATGTTTAAAATAGAAAACCAAGAAGCTGTAACTTAGAGCATAGAAAGGAGAAATTGTTCGTTGAGCCAGAAGGGATATTATAAATATCTAAAAGTCTTCATGTTTTACGTTTCAGCGAAAATTTTTACTCATCAAATGTTTGAAGAATATTTTTTTTATAAGTTATAAAAGTACATAAAACTTTATATCGAACTTCATATTTGCATGAAACGACGAAACTACTGTTGTGTAGTTGACTATTTATTACTTCTGAGTATCTACTCCGTCTTAACTAAAGCCTTTTACGGTACTTCTGCAGCATTTGCGTGCAGTTGATGCTATCCAGTGCAATTTATGTAAATGAGAATATTTGGCGGGATTGCTTGTTTATGTAAATGAGAATATTTGGCGGGATTGCTTGTTTGGCATAAATGCTGTAATTACTTTGAATCATCACAATAATTTATTATTATTTCAACCTATTTGCTTTTTTTGTTACAGCGCCATAAAAATTAACTGACTGAGTTGTAAAAATTGGCAATGGTTTCAACAGTCATCACTATGGAATGTTTTTGCTGACGTTCACGAGCAAATTCTTTTCATTTGTAGTGACAACCTTTTAAACCCTATTAGCGTTCTTGTCACACTACAAAGAAAATGTATTACTTTAACAAAAGAAGGTTCCTCTTTTTCAACATCATGTTTGATTTACCTGTGGGAATTTTTGAAAAGGAGTTGGATACTCGAAATATTGGCTATTCTGGGAGACCTTTCTATCGTTTTTTTTTTTAAATATTTTAAAATGTTTAATTTACGATATATACTGTACGTTTAGACATTTCATTAGAGCCCAAATAGACCATTATTCAACTGTTTTTAAAATTATAACTCAATCCAACAGAAGAAAATATTTTCTTAAACTTTCAAATTTGTGCTTCAGCAAATCTATGCACTTGGTGAAATTGTGGATCGAACCATTGAGGCTCAGACCCCAAGCGCTCGCGAATTTTTACATTCCTTTTACCTCGATTAGATTGCATGAAAGATTTTACATTTTCCGAGAAACAAACAAACAAAAAAATGAAAACTTCAAACTAGCTCTAAAAAAGCTGTACCTCTATGTTGCCGATTTTAAATGGCAGTTCGGAATCGTTAGTTATTTGGTATCGAGCAGGCATAGCGGTCGGAATGGAAATTTTTAGTAATTGCAGCGACTTTATAGCACAAAGACTTTGCTTTATATTTCTTCAGTTGTATTTTTCTTATTGTCCATTAATTTACTGTATTTTTGATTGCATTTTACAAGAGCAAGTGAGCAACTACTAGATTTTCAAAAAAAAAAGATCTGTAACAGAATGGAACCAACCCAACCAAGCTTGCTAGCGTTTAACGCATCTTGGACATATGATCAAAGACACGTAAAATTTGCTATGACTTGCATAAAAAATTGGTGCTGATTTATGATATTTGGAACCAACACAATCGCATTGCTCAAATAACTGCTAGCGCAAAATAAAAGTTTTGTGGTTGCCGTTTTGCAAAATGGTCCGGAATAAATCTTTCAGTTTTCGCATCCACGTTAGTGAAGTAGATTAGTAAAGAAGTCATTACACAAACAACATTAAGTGCAGCAGTTTACGACTTCACAACAAATTGAGCCTTTAAAAGTTCAGTAAATACTAGAAGTCAATGTAGTAACCCACAAACCCACAATTTACTGTACTGTAATAGTAGCATCTTTGCTCAGACGCAGTGTGGTTAATCTATCCTCATAAATTTAGCAGGTCTTATGCCTGATGAGCTGGCAAGTTGTTAATGTAAAGTATTTGATGAAAGATATATCTCGCAGCGCAGCACAGAAAAGCATAATTTATGTAATACTGGAATTTCATTACTTGATTGAATAAGGATAGCGTAAAATTACTGTTTTACCAATATCAAATTACAGTCAGCTCCAGTCAGTAGCGTACGCAGGATTTTGAAAGGGGGGGCCAGGAACTTCAAAAAATTTGAGGAAAGAAAAGAACAAAGTAAGAAATTGTTCTTCCCGAAATCAGTACTATTTTGTGCCCAAAATTAGGTGAAGAGCAAAAAAAAGGTCTTCATTCAGATTTAGTCCGATTTTCTGAAGATCACACGTCTGCAACATCGCCTTTATGTGCTCAAACCTTCTCTCCAACTTACAACGGGAGGGGGGGTCATGCCGCAATTTTGAGCCATGCCGCAAAATTGCCATAGGGCCATGGCCAAACGGCCCCCCTAAATACGCCCCTGACTCCAGTTAATCGGACGCGATCAGTTCCAGTGAATAATGTCCGATTAGCTAGGTCGTCAGATTAACGAGTTAGCCCATAGTTTGTGGTTGGTAATGTCGGGACGTCAATCACGCAGCGCCGATCTGCACTTACGTGGCTCTGGTGAGCATATAGGTAACTCATTATAGACAACGCAACCGCAAAATAAGTCACAAAAGATATTTTATCTAATGAAACTTTATTTACAGCATAAATAACAAAAAGGTAAATTCCACGGCGGGTTATTGCTTTTTTTAAAAACCCGTCATTTCCTATTGTTTGGTAATGCACTCTTGGGCAAACGCTGCGGTCTAATTGTTATGTCCGATTAACGGGAATTTTTTTTAATGCATTTTGCACTTTTGGTCCAAGAATTTCGCTGTCATAGTCGGATAGCGAGGTTGTCCGATTATAGAGGTAAAACACAGTACGCTACAATGCAGGAATTCCATTCTTTGACACTTTGTGTCCGATGGCGAGGGTGCCTGATTAAAGGGGGTCCGATTAAGGGGAGTTGACTGTAATATACAAATTCCGGCGCGCATCCAGGATTTTGCTCAAAGCTATAGGCTTGAACCAAAAGCTAACATTTTTGTTTGAAAATGAAAAATGTCTCCACTTGGCAGCGTGCTGAAAACACTAATTAATGCAAACTCAAGCGTATCACGGCTGTTAGGCAATTTTGTCATTTGTAGGAAAAATTGTTTTTTGAACGCTATTCGCATCAAACTTTGCACGTTTTTAGAGACATGTGAAAAAACATGGCCAAGATTTGAAAGCCAGTCGAAGAACTAATTTGCCCGGCCCTTTTAACTTCTTTTACTTAAAGTTCAAGTCCAAAACACGTTTAATCGCTAGCTTTTTTGGTTAAATTTGCTAAGTGACTTGGCTAAAAGAAGGGGCTGAAACCCCCTTAGCGCCCTCTAATTGCACCACTGTTGTAGTTAATAAAGTGATTATTTCGATCATTCCGGCCTTAGTTTATTTCAATCACTCAAAAATAAAAAATGAAATAGCATCTAAGTCTCAGCAAAATCTTTAAGTTGAAAACCTTTCAATTCTGAAAAAGTTTTTGGAGTACAGTAATTGGACGCTAAGACCGAATCCTCAAAAAGGTTTTTCATCAATGGTTTCCTATTCTGTCGAAAGAGGAACTACAATTGTCAATCAGGTTACCCTCGTATTGAAACGGAATGACTGGACGATACTGACGAATTGTTTAAGGACGTAGCACCACTCACAATTAATTCCCCATCGGGTCAAACCAAAGATTATAAAAATTCATATTCACAACCCTGCTTGATGATGTTCAACAATAAAAGAGACAGTGTGAAGCCTCCGCCGTATGTGGTAGAAAGGTTGGCAGGTGGCAGCTTGACCAAAGACCGTGAGGTTCCATGGTGAGTACTGGCCGAGGCAACTTAGTGAGTGAAGACGTTATTACTACCAACAATCACGTGGAGCCGCAAACAGTAATGGATAAATTATTATTTCGTGGTGTAACGTATGCCAGAATTATGATTTTGTCAAAGGTTGTGTGATTATACTGTACAATGGAACATTGGTACAGAAGCTATTGAGTTCCAAAGACTCAAAATTACAAAAGAGCTACTGGAGAGAGGGAGTAAATTTTGATACTAATACGATACTTAAAACCGAAATGCTTCCTTAAAATATTTTCTCAGTTTAACCCAGGCGTGGTTCAGGCAGCCCTGGCTTAACCCATACTTTTGTTTAGTATTATTCTAGTTTTGAAGGTGTTAAATGGTCTGTAAGGCAATTCATTAACATCTAAATGAGCTTGCCTAATGAAATTTGTGCGGTCAAAAATGCGAGGTTTTACTGCTATACCTTGAGCTATAGTTGCTAAGTGTATTAACAATGTTGTGCTGTGACGGTAATAGCTTGCGGGTAGCATTTACAGTAAATACTAATACAATATACAATTGGCAAGCCATAGATTTTTTAAATACTGTAGGACCTAACAACTCTGAACCGCTGTTGCAAAGTTTTGCATTGTTAAAACTTTAGGATCATTGATTTTTTTACGATAATGACACGCCAGTATGAACTAAGCTGGTGTAGTATCGAGCATAACTGCAGCAGTAAAAGCGGTTTGTTATTGCCATACTTTTTATGCACCTCAATGCATTATGGTTGCATTAATAAAACATTGTCCAATGTCCAGCCGCAATAACGCATTCAGTGACACACAGCTTTGAAATGTTGTTACTCTTCTCATAAAAACCACTTTGTTATACCGTTGCTTTCTTTTTTTTTGCAGAAAAAATTTGGGGTAGTGTAAATTGTAAAAAAAATTAGGCCAAAATGGTAATCGCGTATTTGTTAAACAGTCTTTCACTAGAGAGTGTAGCAACTTTTTATCGTGATTCATTGCATTGAAATTCTCAAAATATGAACCAACAAGTATTTCAAATTCTGATTTGGGGTCTTACATAGAAATATACGAAAGTTATTCTAATGGCATATTGCAGCCAAAGCAAAACCTTTTCGATCAATGCCGCTCAATTTTGCTTGTTCGTGAAAAATCACTCTTCCTGGAATCAAAAAAGAAATAAAAATATTATCCAATCATCAGAGTCAATAATGAGAAGAAACTCCAAGATGCAAAGACACCCATTTATTTTTTCTCTTCTTTTCTCTTTTACTTCCTAAAGGCGTTGTCTTAAAATCGCGTGATGAAGCTCCTCGCAGTTCATGCGCAAAGGAAGTGTTCAATTTCACTAAGCAAGCCGTTTCAATGTGGAGGTTAACGTTGGTTCATGAATTTCCAAATCAACAAAGAGTCGAAGAGATTCGCTGTACGGTTGTAGTGTAAGCTTTGTGAGTAATAGTAGATTACAATTTGAATATGTGGAACAACGGGACAGATAAAGTAGTTTATCTCGATTATTATCTTACTAATTTTTTGAAAATGGAGTTCCAGATTAGTTCCGTAGTCATGCATCAATTAATCAACTTTGTGAAGCCATTTTCGGCGGCATTTTGGACAGTTTAGCAAAGAAAGTAGGTACAGATTGTAGGTACTGGCTGGCTTGCATTTTTGTCAATTTTCAATTTGGTAAATTCTCACGACATGCAACATGATTAAAAGTTACTGCAGCGAAAATTGACGTTGGGTGCAGTTATACTGAGAATACTTAAAGACAGTTGTAGATCGGTAGCTATGTAATGCTAGTTTGGTCGGAAACCGGAAATATTTTTCCATAAAGTGCGTAAATGTTGATAATTCTTTTCTCTACCACAATTTGAGTGCTAGCATCTATTCCTTTTATACCTGCTACCGATTTAGGAATGCTGCTTTTGTGTATTGTTAGGAAAGTTTACAAAATACTGTATTGCTTAATAAGACAGCGTTTGAATATTTTTTTTTTTCTTTTACTGCTACTAAGCGACTCGAATTTGCTACTTAAAGCTCATTGACGTAAGAAGGCATACCCACGTATGCCAAATTTGTGGCACGATGTATGGAAAAAAAGTAATGAATTCTTTTTGATGGATGCATGTTTGCCAATAATTTTTTATAGCTGCATGCCAACAACTTTGGTCACTTGTATTGTTACTCAATGTTACAAGTATGATATGTTGTTAAAATTTGTTTCCAATATTAATTAAAACTATTATTGATGTATTTTTATATCTAATAATCGCTATATATTAATGAAATTTCGTTGACGCACTTCAATTTAGCTTAAGTTTATGACTTTCAACTTTCAAATGGCGCGGTAATAAAGAATCGCACTCAAACTCCCTAGGGCGAAGGTTCGGTTCCCTACCGCTGCAAATTCCGCAAGGGCGTGTAAATACCTGTGTTGAAGAAAAAATTGTCTTGTGTGTTTTCTGAATTTCTGTTGGTTCTGTTTAAAAAAGCGTTTTTAATCGCTCCCAAAATTTGCTAAAAAATCTGTTTGCTTTTGTTTGGTGAAACTTAGCCAATTTGTTAACAAAAATTTTCATATAGATTGATGCCCAACTTCATTCCGACTTCGTTTGCTGAAAACGGGTTTCCAGCTCTTTTGGATTGAAACAATGGGGCTAAAAATCTTTTTTATGATTTTTTTTTATTGAGGAAAATCACCAAACGAACAAATAATTTCTGGTAAACGAAAAACGGTAAACGTGTTGTCCATTCATTTAAATAAAAATATTTTAAAGGCAATATTTTACACTAAATAATAGTCAAAGCGTTTAGCTAAATAATTTTGCATACTAACGGTGGTCTGAACTTGTGAAACTGTGCGAAGTGAAAGTGCTCTACTTGCCTTTTTAGGGGGTAAAGAAGGAGCTGATTAACTTGTGCACTGTCTTCCCAGTTTCTAAAGTGCTCAATGGACATGGGCCATAGCCAGCCAGTTAATCTTTAATCTTCATTTCAGTTTCCCTTTATGAGCTTGGAAAAAAATATTGAAAAACATTATTTCACTTCAGTTTTCCTTTACGTTTGAAAAAACTTTTTTTAATTATATGCAAACGGTCACGATTTTATCAGTGTCATTGCTGGCAAACTGACAACACTTTCTTCTGTTTGCCAAGTAAACGTTTATTCCCTGTGACTTTCCTTACTCTTTGAGCAGATTTTCAAAGTACACAAAAGATAATACAAATTAATACGGCGCCTGATAGGTGTGGCAGCGTAAATTAGCAAGTGATTGCAGCAAAAAGAAAAACCTGCTTGCTTTGCGAAATCTTACGACAATCGAAAGTTGAACAAAAGCTCAATATTACAAAATCGAAGATGAAAAAGGTGGCTGAAATGTAGCTCCTTAACAACATGCAACAAAACTCAACCAGCAGGGCCCTCAACCATCCGAACATGAAACCAAGCAATTTTGAACCTTAGAAGCAATTTTCCCAAATCACAGCATTTTGTGCCCTTGCAAAATTTGCTTTCGAAATATCTTAATCCATTTTTGTTTTAATTAGCCTCAAACTGTAATATGACGAATTCATTGACAAATGATGGAACTTAGATAGGGCGGCTACATGATAGATGCTTCAAACTCATTGCCAAGATTTTGAGACTGTCGTTAGGAAACTTTGTTTTGCAAACTAGGTGCTGCATCGATGTTTTAACCAATCAAAGTTGCGCGTAGTTACAAAGCAAACAAAGACCCTTGGGCTGGGCAAATCTTCGCCGATCATCCATTCAGTTCCTCTTTTAAGCCACTATGTTAACTGTCATGTCGGTGGATTACTTATTATGCGAACAAATATAAAATCTAACGAAATGGCTGCAAATATTCAAGCACGATCGGTGCTACGCACAATCTTACCTTGATATCAATTTCAACCCTACTTTCACCATCAATTTTATTGTGGTTCAGTTGCTGTTTTTTGTTTTTTTATTTTCAAAAATGCGAAAACCAAAGTTTTTTCAAGTTTCGACCATAGCAATTTACACAGACCAAGCCCAATGCCACGTGCCTCCGTCGAAGTATAGAGAGTGCAGACTCCAGATCCGCATCTTTGAGATGTTTTTCTTTTCTTTTTTACAAAAAAAAAAGACAGTTAGTTATGGATTTATAGTAAAACATAAAATTTATTTTTTCACAAGAATCATTAAATTATTCTGTATATTTTGCTGCTATTTGTTGTTATCTAAGCTTATTGTTCTTAATTTTTACATTTTTTCAACCTTAATTGTTTTTGATATTTGTTTGAAAACATGGATCTAAATTTATGTTACCATGTTTGAATATTGCTTCGGGTTTTTTGCGCTTGGCCTGCGTTATTAAACGATTATTGTTTATTTCGTAAATTAATGTAAAAAAAAGACACACTTTTTTAACTTCGACGACTGTCGTAAAATTTCTCGACTGCCTGAACGAAAGTACTGGATACTGTATAGTCTCTAGTGTTTTACACTTGCAGTTTGGCGTAAATACAGGGAGTCCTCGACTTACGACGGTGATCCGTTCTTGGGACGTGGTGTAACCCGAATTTAGTGTAAGTCGGAACATTATACATAAATTACTCTATACATATCGTACTGTACTGTAAAGTATGGTACTGTAATAAAATGTACAAATAATGCAATTAAAATGTACAAATAAAATGCAATAAAATGTACAAATATACAATAATGTACAATAAAATGTACAATAAAATGCAATAAAATGTACAAATAATGCAAGTAATAAAATGTACAAACAAATGAGCCCAAAGCACTGCATTTAAAGTGCGTTCGTAACCTTAAAACATCGTAAGTAGAGACCGTCGTAAACCGAGGACTTACTGTATTCAGATCAATTGCTGACTTTGGCGGGAAAAAATTTTTTTGCATTTGGGCGGGAATTTTCGTAAAAACTGATTATTTTTGCAAATAAAGTATATTTTCATCTTCAAATTGCGTGTGATCCTTATCCGAGCAGCTTGACTTGCCCCTTAAAAGTGATGTTGTATCCTATACCCTGCAGTATTATGCAGTGCTGGTATATTGAAAATATTTTTGTAGATTTTGTGGACTTTAAGTCGGTGTATAGCATTAAGGTGACTTTCACCAATTATATTTTAATCTGCATTTGCAATATTGTTATTAACCTCGTTACTTTTGACATGTCATCATGGTTTTTGACTACTTACGATCGTGCACTCGGCAGTTCTTTTCAAGCGCTAAAAATGACATCAACTACGAAAGTAAAGTGGAAGATTTGCGAGACAAAAAGTTGAATGTTGGCATCACTAAGGAGGAAGTAACAGAGTTCCGAACGGAAACGGCAAAACTAATCGATAAGAAATTTGACCGCCAACGTCAGACAATCGAGGAATTCAAATCTCCAGAATTGAAAGAGCTTGAAAACAAAAACTCGGAACTGGAGCGGGACATGAAAGTGTCCAAGTGCCTCAAAGATTTTACCACCAACGAATCCAAAAGGAAACTTGAGAAAATAAAACGTACACATGCCAAGAATTCGGAAGAGAAACTTGCCAAATGGACTCGTAAACGTGATGAAGAACTTAAAGCTATCGCAGATAAAAAAGCTGTTTTGAAGACGCAATACCACAAAGACACCAATAGAGTCTTGCACCAAATAAATTCGTCAACCGGGAGAGACAAAACTAGAGCCGAAAGAAAATTGAGTACAATCGAAGCAGAATATCGCCGTAAATTGGAGAAAAGGGAAACAGAAGAACAGAACGCACGTCATGAATTCGAAAACAAAATTGAAAAGTTAAAGAACGATCAACAAAAAGAAATACGGCGCTTCGAAAAAAATACCACGAATGATCTGCTTCAATATGATAGCGATATGGAGCTGCTCTGCAAAAATCATCGCGTTACCCAGAAAGACTTGCGTTCTAACGAGGAAAACCAACATGTCCGAAGTGAACTTTTTGAGCTTAAGAAAAAGCAGAACTCAGAAATTAGTGCGCTTGAAGAAGAATGTCACGCAATGATGTGGGATAACAAGCACCAAGAAAAGCACTTGGAATACAATATAAGAATCCGAGAATCTCGTCCCCAAAACAGATGTAAGTTGGCTGGTGGTAAAATGTTACGATATGTAAAATTGACTGGGCAAAAACGAATCTATGGTACAAAGTTACTGCTTTTCTCCTACTGATTACTGACGTCATTTAAATTCTGAAGACGTCATTTAAGTTAAATATTGCACTCGTATGCTCCAAAATTTGACATGAACTCAAGTTTTAGGTTGAAATTGAAATGAAAAGCTTTTTTCCAAGAGATTTATCCCCCTCCCCCCCCAAAAAAAAACGAGATCAGACGATTTTGGAGCCCTCATCGGAACAAGGATTATATAGGTCCATACATCTCTAAAAATTTGGTGCTATCCATTCTAGTTACAATAACTTTGCGAAAATGATCGAATTTTCTTTCATTTTTCTCCAGTGCTATAAATTACTTCAAAACGCTTCGCTAGCCTCGATTCAAAGACGATAAATTTGGAATAATCTTTTAGGACGAGCTAGGTTTAGTCAACATAAACATTTTAAAATTTTCAAAGACTAAAGTGAGCAAAAAATACAACCAACAAAATCATGCGTATTAGTGGACGATTATCGTGTAGTATTGAAATCGCATCACTTACAGTAACTTTCGAATAAAACGTAAATGAGGTCAATTGTATTAAATGAAATTGCTTTTATTCAGCCCACGAGGAGATAAATTCACCGACCGGAGATGTAAGCTCCAGCCCAAGGTCCAACCAAAGTTCTCCTAGAACACCTAGAAGGTCCACAACACCACCACAGGGCGGTCAGATCCAGTACAGCAACCAGCCTAATATGAATTGTTTTGGCCCCACAACAATAAATATTGCCAGTGGTTCGTCGCTCAACGCCACTTCTCACAGTGCAGGTATACTGTATATTATTTTTACACGTAGAATGCAGTTCAATAACCAGCACAATATAGATTTGTGATGTCATCATTGTTTTGATTGCATTTTACGCTTTACAACACTGTCTTGTTGTAAAAATAAAATGTACTATAGAAAACAAAAATTTAATGAAGCTTGGATTTTTTATGGAAATTAAAACATTCAAGAATTATTACAGAAAATAAAATTATTGACCTCAATTGATGATGACAGACATGCTAAGTATAATCAAAATGGATTAGTTTTAGTGCAAATTAAGCCTATACGTGCGGATATAAGAGAGCAATGATTAATCTAAAATGCCTTCCAGACATTTACACTAAACTTATGCAAGCTTTGCCTCAATTGTGATTGACTTGCCTGCTACAAAACTCGCTAAGAAATTTGCGGTAATATGCGACTTTGCTTATTATTATTATTTTTTAAATTTAGTTATTACCGTCGCATGAATAAAATAATACTCACACTACTATTTTTATAAGAACCAGTAAATATTGAGTTGAGCTGGCTGTTCTTGATTTTTTGTCAATTTCCAGCCTTGTTTGTTCTTAAAGTTTAAGAGCATCGATGTCAGTTTCAGCAACAATGTTTCATGTTTACGAAGGTATTTAATTCCGAATGCTCTGTCAACTTGAGTGAAAGAAGCTTATTTTTGCTGCTGTAGCAGCATCATAAAAGTGCAAAAGCGAAAAAGCGATTTTTTTTCAGTTTGAACGACAACCAAAATTTTTCTCAGTTGCCTACGCAATGCGTATTACCACCCTATGATATCGAAATCTTTGTAATAAATTCTCTTATCAAAACGTAAAAGAGTAATAATCTCGGAATCAGCACAGAGCTGGACAGCGCTGTTTCGAGCTTTTAGCTCTCATCGGCAGCCCTCAGCTATCTTTTCAAAGGTATTCCCAGCTTTTTTTTTTTTTTTGGTGGATTTTTGGAAATGTGTGGAGTTTGTGGGATGGTAGTGGGAGTAGTTTTGAGAGCTGCAGACACTTTTTCAAGCATCCACAACCGCTCTGAGTGAAGGTATTCTCCAGCTGGACAAGACTCTTGGCCGAACTGGACAAACCGAACAAACATCTTGGCCTAACTGGCAAACCTTATTGGCTTGCAGAGAGGCAGATGCTTTAGTAGGGAATAAACAATTTTTTCACTTGTGGTACTTTAGAAACAAGTGAAAAAATCGCTGGATCCTTGAAGTAAGGACAGCCATAGACTATCCCTATTACAAGGATTCCCCTCTGCGTGACCACGGAAATCAAAACTACACTGGAAGTAGACAAGGCTTCCCAGGAGTCGACCATGAAGGACATCAAGATTGTGTAATCTCGGAATCGTTGCAATTTTGTTAGCAAATACTGGAAAATCACTGAAATTTACGAGCCAAGTCAACTGACCGCGACAAACTGACCGCGAACAAACTGACCGCAAAACAACAGTTTCGTAACAGTGATTACGTCACTGATTTCGGCGCGGGGAGTTCGTCACAGAGTGAGGGTTTAGCAAGATAGCTCTGGGGATAGTAAAAATATAATTAGGATGGATCGCCCTTCTCAGCCAATCGGCGTAGTTCGCGGTCAGTATGTTTGCGGTCAGTTTGTTCGCGGTCAGTTGTCGTGGACCCGAAATTTAATCGTATTGAATCAGTACAAAATTTAATTTCGTTTTCAGATTTTAAATTGATTATTTTTTTGTTTGTTCTAAATTTTTTTATTGCGGAGGCGGGCGTTGTTCTTCATTTGTTCTTCAGTTTTGAGCAAAAATGAGTTTCGTGTTCTTATAACATGTTCTTATAAAAAAAGTACACTGTGGCTTAGCCAAGGATCATTAAAAAAACTTTCCTAAACTGTTGTGGCCAAAATAGTCCCAAAAATTTTTAAACCAACCAGATTATAATCAAGGACATCAAGCTTGTACCGATTATAATCGTTCTTTCGTTCGCTTGAACCAAGCACTCTGCGTCAGTCCAACCATGCCAACGCAAAGCCCCCTTTTTTGTTTTTTTTTGCAAGTCTCTCGTCAGGTTGGGTAACCACAAGGAGTCTATTGCTTGGCCCGAATGAAAAATAAGAGTAAAGTCTTTCCCAAGATCACTACGACGCATTACCAGTCCTAGAATCGACTTTTCGATCTCCAGCCCGACTCTCTACCACTGAGCTATCGCCGCCGCACCAGATTAATGATTTTGCGTTTGTATTTTACACACGTATCGACATTTTATTCAAAAGTTGTTCTTTGAAGGGAAAACTTACAATGCTCCAGTGAACACTTTCGGCGATCACGCCCAAACTGGAGGTTCCAGAGACAATTACCAGTCTGAAGCTATGGACCTCAGTGTGAACAAAAGTGCCTTCAGAGATCATGCACGTATCGGTGGAACTCATACTAACGGTAGGTTTCGACTATACAGAAATATGTATCTGATTTCTGCATAATACGAACTGGAATTATGAAGGCAGCGGTGTCCAAATTTTTTTCGATCGAGTGCCAAATGCGACGCAGCGAGGGTGCGCGTAGGTCTACCATCCAGATAAAGCATAATTAATGAAAGATTTTTATTGTGAAAAGGTCCAAAAAAACAAAGAATTGCTCTCCAATCACACTTTGGTCAAAAATTACGGTGAGCACCGAAATAATAATAATTATTACAATACGAGATCTTCAACCGCAGTTTGATCAGAAACTCTGCTTACTAGCCAGGCTTGGTCTTATTCAAATCGTTTGTTGCTATTGCTGCGAGAGTTTTGGGAGCGGACCAAAATTATAAAACGGGGCGCAGACTGGATGAAGTTTCTTCGCGAGGCGGGCTTTTAACACGCCTGTGATGGGGATTCCAAAGCCTTTGTCAAACCTTTTAAAATAACGTACAGTAGTTCAGTCACGTTCATACAACAAAGCTGTATTGCTTAATAGTTATTCCTGTAGTTGGTATGTTTAATTTTTTACAGAAGAAATGCATTGCTATCCCGCTGCATCAAATTCCGCTCCTGAAATGTCTTCTAGTTACTCAAATTGTCACATGGACATAGACTCTGACAGCTCAGCATCATCTGAGCAGGTATGAGCATGTTCATTGTTTTTTGTTGTTGTTTTTTAAAGAGTGTTTTAATCAACTGAATCCTCCTTAACTTAAGAACATTTTTTTTTGCTTTGCTTCTGACCAGTTAGTAGATCAGTTTACTTTGATTGCTTAAAACTACGCTAAGGATAAATTCAATTGCCGCAAATATTGTAAGATATAGCATAACCATATCACCAAACCATCAACAGTCATAGGCAAAAATTGTTGTAGAATAGTCGTCTCCAGTAATCTGTTTGTAATTACAAATAAACTTTGCTCTACTGCAAAAACTAAAACCGTACTCCGATGAGATACACGCCCCGCTCATATAGGGATAACCGTCACTGAAGCAATGCAGCATTGCAGCCGCTATACGAGGGGTGAATGAAAAGTTTTAAGTATCAAAAAAACTAAACTACCAGGATATCATACTGATTGAATACCTCCAGAAGGGCCACACAGTGACTGGACACCATTATTCTGGACAACTGAAGCGTCTAAGGGAAGCAATCAAAGAAAAAGGCCAAGGAAGCTCACAAGAGGAATCCTCTTCCACCAAGACAATGCACCAGCTCACACCTCCGTGGTTTTCCATGGCAACAAATCGCGATTGCGGATTTGAACTTGCCCCCATCCACCTTATTTGCTAGACCTGGCCGCCTCCGACTTTCATCTTTTCCCACAAATGAAAAAAGCCTTGGCTGGTTGCCATTTTGCCAGCGATGACGTCATAATTGCAGTCGAGGAGTTTTTTGAGTCTCAAGCAAAAGAGTTGTTCTACACGGGGATAAAAGCGCTTCAGCATCGTGGGAGCAAGTGTTCAGCCCTTGAAGGGGACTATGTTGAAAAATGAATGATTATAAATCTCAAATTCCTGTCAGTTTTTTTGATGCTTAAAACTTTTCATACACCCCTCGTATTGTAACGGGGAACTGGAAAAATGGGAACAGCATGACTTTTGATTAAGAACAATGTACCAAGAAGTCAATGTTTATAAACTGTGTTTATTTATATTTATGTTTTTATTCCGACTATAACTTCGTGGTGAGTTTAAGTAGGTGAAACATGTCTAATGGTTTTGAGATGCTTTTTGGTTTTAGTCAAACATATTTTCTGTTTTTCTTTGAAGCTACCTTCTTCATCCAGCCCTGGCTCAATAAGAAGACTCAAAAGTTATCGGTAAGTTTTTAATGGATGTTTTACATGGGTTTTATGAAATATGGCTGCTTAAGTATTGAATTATATCCTATGATGCACATGTATAGTCAAAAGTTGGCATGGTTTAAGTTTGATAAAGCAAAGGAAATGATTTCAACTGCACTAAAACTACAGTATTTACTGTATATCAGGTCGAGATTCGAAGTTCAATAAAATCCAATCCTCTTTACGGTAATACTACAAATGCAGCTGTCTTATATATTGTTTATAGGATGATAATCATAGTCAAAATTTTATCCTCGAAATCATTATGCTGCATAAATCAAATGTGCGTAACAAAAACTTTGGTTTTAGACCTGTTTTTAAAAAGATCATTTTAGCCTTAAACAAAAAACTAACTTCAATCTTTTCTATGGTTGTGAGTGAGTAAATAAATTTTCAATTTAAGGATCAAGGTAAGTTGTGGAAGTTATCGCATTAACTGGAAAGTTTCGGTTTGCTTCGGATTGAATAGTCATAAGATCTAAATAATCTCAAGTGAAATACAGAGACAACGCCGTGTACTTAAAAAAATGCGACGGTTAAATTTCTATTATGGTCCTGTACTCAACAACTGTTTTTAATAATCGAAACAGGTATAACCGACCGCCATCGCCGTATCTTCGAAGGAAGTCCGTAGGCGGAGATCAGGATTTTAAAGCATCTGATTTCATTACAATGCCAGCGACTTCCAGAGATGAAGGCTGCTTCGCTGCTCGTACGGAAGCAAGAAAGCGGTAGTTCTACCGCTGAGCTTATTCCGTGCACTACTATATGTGATGTAAGTAATCATGTAAGATTATGATACGAGACAAGACTTATAGAACAGTAGATAATGGTAAAACGTATTAATTTTGGAAGCTACTTTTTTTCATGTCCAACTTTTGATATGCTGGTACTTGGCTTTATTGTTAAAAAAATGAGTAACGTACTTCGATATATAATCATATACTGAGTATTAATAAAACATCACAATTAAACTAAAGATATTTAAAGAAAATGAGCAGCATTAACCGTATATATATTCTTGGCGTAACTTAACTTTCCAGCTTTTTCGGACCTGTTTTATGTTTCAAATCATTTTTTGAGTTTAGGCCCGAACCCTGCTCGTACCTTGTCTGCCCGTTTATAACTCTGATTTATAATTCTGTTAATGCTTTTAACTTTTTTTGCAGAGGTAGTTGCAGTCGAGGTTGGCCTCCTGCGAAGAGAGGAGACAAACGGCTTGCGGTATACCGCAAAATACAGCAATGGCGTCGTTCTGATTCAAATAAACATGGAAACGGTTACGGTTAAGATCAATATTTGGTTTATACGGTACCTAAGTAAAGTTTATTGGAAGTAGTAACCATAAAGTTGTTTCTGACGCAAGATTTTGATCATCATGGTCAATAACACGGCCTTTTCTTTAGAAGGCCATGCAGCTGGTGAGTCAGTGCTGTAACTCCGGTTCTGCACTATACGTCCTCAATACTCAGAGTGGAGTGAATTGACACAAAGAAAACTGCAGTAACGTCAGCATATGAAAAATACAAATTTAAAACGCTACAGACCTAAAAATTTGAAACGAAGAAAATTGCGATAGATAGGAGGAAATAACTCTCATTGAAATCACGGATGCAGCAGTCTTTTTTGCAACATGTAAATTTAGCTTGACTTCCTCACGAATTACGACGTTGAGCACAAATTTTTCAAATTGTGCTACAATGTACGTGTTAATCGGACGTAATGCAGTTGCTTTAACTATGAATAACAATATTTTTGGCATAACTTAGCAACAAGCAGGTCCCGGAACCAAGAATTGACTTGAAAAGTGGACATGTAAAAACGCTGTATCTGCTTTTTGTTTAAAACAACAATGAGTATATTTGTGTTGGTTCATTCCACTATGACTCCACGCTCTACCTTATACCTATTCCAGTCGATAAACTTTAGACATGTTTAAATAATGAAGAATGATGTTACTGTAACATTATTGGGCCGTATTACAAGGGCATTCTTGCTTGAATCGGGTTTGAATATTGGCATGTAGGTTTCTAATAACATTTATAAACACAAGCAATCTTTACTTGACGGTAATGTAGTGTTAATATGAATAATATCGCATGTCAAAAACTACACAATAATTTGATTAATGATATTGCAGTAATTCTGTTAAACATATTGAATCAAATTAGATTTATTTACAAATAAACCACAGCGGCGTAACATCGTTTTGAACATTTTATGCAAATACTCGTTCTGAAATTCGCGATAGATGCGCGCAAATTTATTGCAATTTTATAGCATCTTAATTAATTTTCTACCATTCTTTCTCCACTAAAGTTGCAACGTATTTGTTTAAGATACGCGATTCTTTAGCCTTTGGACAGAGGCTCCTTGCGATTCTATTACGACTTGCTTGAGTCGCAATCGGATTTGCTTACCAAAGTGTGAGAAGTAACAAAAAGTAATGTCAGAGTAATTGCGTTATTTTAAATCTCTGTTACCTCACTTAAATCGATCCGAGTGCTAAGTTAGTTTGCTCTAAAACATACGCCCAGTATTGCTACTTTAACCCGAAAAATCGGTGCCAACTAGAACCGCTGCATAAAACTTAATTTCGTTTTTTGACTTGACGAGAAATTTAATGAGTTAAAAATCAAAAAACTGAAACATTCATAAGTTCATAACGCTTTTTTTATTAATGTCATTGGAGTCATTTGTTCAGTTTCATTTGCTCATTGAATTTTTCGCTCAAGTTCACTGAAATCGATACGATCTTATACAATACCGCTGTGAAGTTCATTTGCTGTAGTTATTTTACGTTTTGTAACTTTTACTCAATTTTTGTTGCAGTGGCTTGAATATGCCGGTACTGCAATAACAAAACCTTATTTTTATCTCTAGTCAGTCTCAAATATATCATTAAGTTCATTGTTTTTTGTCTTAAGGTTCATTTTTCGAGAGGTTTCTCATGATCGATGTGAATAAACATTCAGCCAAGTTTCAAATTTAATTAATTTTAGTTTTCATGAGTGAACTCTGGCTGAACGATGGTCAATTGATCAGGTAATAAAAAATTATCATGTCAACTGACTTCGGATAGTTGTTCACTCCTTTGACTTTCAAACTTCAATGAAAAGAAGTCTTTCATCCTAGTTTTGTTTGTTTAGCCTTTTCCTATCCAAAGAAGCCTACAGATATCAAATATGTTTTAAACATCCCAAAATGTATCCCAAGGCAACCTTGTTTTTCCCGCAAATAAATTCAAAATTAACAACGTTCGTTTCTTTTTTTTTTTTGCAGTATTTTCCTCATTCGTGTACTGCTTAACAGCGACTACTAAATTGAAACACGCCTGTTTAAAGTTGAAAGACAAAAGGGACTAAAATAAATTTTAAAATGACGGAAAAATTATGTACGAATTTGGACGTTAGATCGAAAGTTTTGAGCGAAAAAATAAACCCAAGAGGATAGGGCTAGGCTTAGTGTTAGGGTTATTTTTGGGGTTAGGATTAGGGTTGGTTTAGGATTAGAGTTGAGGTTAGGATTAGGGTTAAGGGTTTGGGGCAGGGTTAGGGTCAGCTATTTTAACCGAGTTGCAGTTTGGTAGTCGCTGTTTTAACAGTTGACATTCGGCACATTTGCCTCCCCAATCCCCATCTTTACCAGACAACCCAATTAACTTGCAGTTGGTACATTTAGTGGTTCCGTTGCACCACATCTCATAGTATTTTTAGCTGAAGAAAAATTCGAAGTCGTTTGCTAATCAGTTATTCCAAAATTAGCTCGTATTTTTAGGACTTTGAAAGGCATCAACACAAATATTTTAGGGGTACTGAGGCAAGGAATGGTGAAATTTTTACAAAAACAGAACTCATAGCTTTGGATAAGAAGGAAAGGTTTAAACAAATGAAACTTTGACGAAAGCTAATTTTTTTTTTGCAATGTGGCTGAATGTCCCCAAGCTGGACAATGCAGAATGATTTTGATTTCCGCTTATTTTTAGCTTTAACTAACGCAGTTATGAAAAAAATCTTACAGTGCTTAACATGGTGGTACATTGTATTCACCAAAACCCAGCAGAATTTTCAAGGCGTCAAAACAAAACTTTTCAAGTGAATAATTAATCACTTCATTTCAACAAAATTTCAGCAAATATAATATGGTTAATTAATCATAATAAAGACAGTTAGTAGTTTTTTGAAAGTTTTAAATTGTTTAAAATCTTATTTAAACAAAAATCAACTAATATCAAAACCAGGGTGTCGAACCGTTTCAAATAACGGTTCGGGTTCAGGTTTAGTTCCGGCTCAAAATATTTTAGCGGTTCAGGTTTGGTTCGGGTTCACTTGAGCACCATTTTCGAGGTTCAGGTTTGGTTCAGGTTCACTCAAGTAAAATATTACTGGTTCAGGTTCGGTTCGGGTTCATTGACTTAAAATTTAACTGTCGTTACTCGTTTCGTCCAGAAAAAAAAGGAGAAATTGTTGATCCTGTTGAAGTTCACCACTGCTCTTATTGTGCGTGTACCAGCGTCAGCGGCATTCGGATATGAAAAAATATATTCTTACTTTTGTTAGGGGTTCAGGTTCGGTTCGGGTTCACTTGAGCACAATTTTGAGGGTTCAGGTTTGGTTCAGGTTCACTGAAGTAAAATTTTGCTGGTTCAGGTTCGGTTCGGGTTCACCAAAATGAAACGGTTCATTCGGGTTTACGGTTCGGGTTCAGGTTCGGTTCGACACCCTGATCAAAACAATATATTTTCTGCTATCTTTTCATTTTTTATTTAAAACCGGACAAACATAAATTCTGAAAGAACACCAAGACAGAATTTGCAACGACCGGAAATCGAGTTTGAGTCCGATTTTTTACCCGGCAACTCTACATTATGCTAAATCATTTCTGAAAATTTGGAAATAAGGCTGTAATCTTGACTATTGGAATTTAACAACAATTATTAAAAACACAGCACAATGATTAATTGCGAATGTTTTACCCCTCGACTGTTACCATCGTCAACATTACGAACACACTGCGGTAGGCTGATTATAAGTAATCCCATAGCGGCATTGAAATATGAAAGGCGAAAAAGTACGGTGCAGGTAACAAATACTACAGTAATATTGTTGCCCATACCGTTTTCTTTCTGTTATTTAGAGATGGACTGCTATGGCTAAACTTTTAACTTGCTGTGACGTGTTGCTAGCGTTGGTAATGGCAGCAGTCGAGAGCCGAAACGTTCGATTTATTGTATGTTGTTTTAAGTGGCTTTTTGTGAGTTGGTGACTATCAAGAGTTAAAATATTCGGTACTTCATTTTTTCGTTGCAACTAGTTTGTTTTTAATTCGGGTTTTGGTTCTGGCATCAAATCATACTTAAGTGAGACCTGTAATTGTACTCTCAAGTTCTAGGTATTTTTAGCATTACACTATCATTATATTATTACTTTTTTTGATTTAAGATTTGTCACGATTTTGAATTCACTAAAAATTTGCTGAAAAATTGGAAATCGTTGGAAATTAGTCGTTAGAAGCATTTAGTTAAGCAGCAATGTTTGTCATTTTTTCTTAATTATAAACAAATTCTTTTAGGAAAAAAATCGGCTTCAAGTTTGTCAGATACAGATAATATAAAATCACATTTTCCATATCAATAATATAGTGAATACAACTCGAATAAATAAAATTACCAACCAGGGATCATTGCTAGTTTTTAATTTGAGTATGCTTTCTCTTTGGAAGTGCAATTAAAACAAATTTTATCATTGGCAAACTAAACACTGCTTTCAAGTTATCATTACTTCTGATGTCTTTGAGCCATTTGCCCTTGAAACTCACCTTGGAGACAAAAACTCGTGAAATTTGACACAAAAGATCTCGTTATTCCTAAACCTAACTCAAATGAATCCCAAATAAATTTCCCCTCGGACTGGCTCTGGTTATTTTCCGGGAATTTTTTTCTGGGTAAAAACCGCTTGAAATTTTTTCGTTTTCTTGCTATCTTTATTCTATACAGTTTTTAACACTTGTAACGTTAAACATACAATGACAGGTCTCATTTCAAAATTTAAGCACTGTATATTTTGTGAGGGCTGCAAATGTGTTAAACAATTTATTGAAATTTTGAAGTTAATCACAGCTAAAAATAAAGGAAAGAATTGAAACCAATTTCACGGATCTTAACTTGGATCGGCAGCGCATTGCGACAAGTTGATGTTCGCAAAAATTGCGCTATCCAAATGGTCAGTGGAAGTGGAACACGTGACCAACAAATTTTGTATTTGAAGTTCATGTTTTGTACTTCAGAATACTTTTTACTCATACTGTATCTTGTTTCAAAAGGTATTTATTAGTTTTGAAGTAAATGACTTGAAAATATGAAATGCGTTATTTTTTGCTACAGAGAAGCGGATTGGAGTAAGTTCAATAAAATCACGGCAATAATTTTTTTAAAGGTTTACTACCATTTTGTTTTTGATTTCGAAATTAAATGATAATTCAAATTCGATTGATGAAATCCAACATTTTTTTATCACTTTTATAACATTTTTTGTTCAGTTTTTAGATTGAATTTCCGATTTGGAAACACCGTTAGTTGTCAAGAATTGATTTAATAAGTTTCAGGATGCATGATTTGCAGTGAAACTTATTCGTGGATATAAATTGCACCAAACTCTTTGGATTTTTGTTACGGATTCAGTAAAATCAATGCGTTTTTTTTCCTGGTTAAAATTCTTCTACAGTTTATTTATTTTTAAATGGCTGATCCAACGATTTGTT
Source organism: Trididemnum nubilum (assembly GCA_963965965.1). Classification (NCBI taxonomy): domain Eukaryota; kingdom Metazoa; phylum Chordata; class Ascidiacea; order Aplousobranchia; family Didemnidae; genus Trididemnum; species Trididemnum nubilum. The sequence goes on along the minus strand of OZ014482.1, from coordinate 12,189,500 downwards.
GCACTTTATCTCCACCTTGCGGAATCGCGAATAGCTATGCAATTATTTTAAATTCCAAAACAATGTTAGTATTTCTATTTGTTTCACAATATTCTGTGCAATATGAGAGCCTGTGCAAAATTATTTCACATATATTTTTTTGTACTATTAGATAAATAAGTAAATATAAATTCATGTATAGTTTTTTAATTGTTTTTGTTTATTTGCATTAACTCAGGGAAATTTTTAAGTATTTTAAATAATGTTTTGTATCAATTGTATTGTTGACAAAGTTAACAGCAATGCCTAATGAAATCACTAACAGGAAAAAATAGGTACATGCACGAACATTTTCGAGATGATATTTGAGAACCTGGGGATACAAAAGCAGTGAGATGATAAGGAATATAACTTGGAAAATTTTAATGCCGTTGAAAAAATATAATAGAGTGGCGAACTGGCGATGCCTTCCTTGTTCCGTTGTTCCATGTTGCATGTTGTGTGTGATTACGTGTCTGTTTTGTTTGCTTTTAATTTCTCAGCGTGGTCAATATGCAGCAATAGACCGACCTACACTCGTGAAAAATCGTGAGCGTAAGAAAGTATCCTTTGTTTTCATCGAACGAAACCTTCACTACGCTCAACGCATAAGGTACAGTTGGTTAAAACAAACAAAGCATAAATTCGTACACTCTCGATTTTACACGAGTGTTAGTTAGGCCTGATTACTTGAAAAGTTGTTTCGATTTGATCAATACACTTTCTCCGACTTAGTTTTTTCCTCAGTTTTTTTCTTTTGGTTAGCTTTCTTTATGTTTTCATCACTTGTATCAGAATAGCTTTTCCGCCCATTTCCTTCTTCGCATTATATCTTGTAACTTGAGTGTACCATAGCAAAATTTTTTGTTCAAGTAATTGCTAATTGCTGTGTATAAATTACGCTATCGTTTTTGTTGGTGTCATTGTACATAGTTGTGTTTGAATGAATGAATTTATGTTTGTATGATTGTATTAGATGTTGTGAGTGTGGTTATATTGTTGTTGAATAAATGAATGCCTGTACTACATTCACACATATTGCACAACACCCATAGACACACATGCACGTACTGCATACCTACATTACACAATCATGCACACACGCACACAAACAACTAGCTTTATTTGTTTATGGTATAGTGTGCCTATGGCGTGTGTTTGGTGTATTGGTGTTGTCCTGCGCCTTTTTGTTACACGTTTGTAATTGTACTAAAACGTTGGTGGGTGGGAGTCAAGGGGGGTGGGGGTTGGGGTAGGGACTAAATTGATATACCGGATCGCGCTGGACTTAAAAAACCTTATATTAAGGTTTGTACAAGCGTTGGGAGAAAAGCACAAAGTGTTGTTTTTGATGTTAGTTGTTGTTACAGTTTCATGGTGCTGACTCAGTTGCGACTGTTTAACCTGCGACAACTTTGGACAAAATTAAAATCTGTTCTGTAGGCAAAAGCTAATCAGCTCGATAAAGTAATCATGTTTAGGACTTGGTTGACAATTTTTATATTGCGCTGGTGTTTCATTAAAGATGTTTTGGATGCTGCAAAAGCTTCAAATTTTAACGAGCCTTGTCGCTGGTTAAATTGTAGCAGTGGAGATAACAACATGAGTTTGTGTGCGATGCGAAAAGCTAATATGATCAAAGTCATAAATTCTTTATTGTAAAATAGTCCCAAAATTGTTTGGAAAGTGATAGACTTTTTTGATTTTTTGTTTTTTCTCTTTTTTTTTACAGCATACTTTTCAAGTTTCACCCAAATTGGAGCGAAGATGTTTCAACAATTTTTTGTACAAAATAACGAATCCATTACAATAAAAATATTGAAAAATTATTTCTAGCTTTTTGCTTACTGTTTCTCATTTTTTTGTAGATTTATTCGCTAACAGAAATTAGTAGTAGTTTTACTGTAGTATCTTATCGTTCATTGTTAATCAGTAATAACGGATCTACAAAGTGTTTCTTTTTTTTCCTACAGACTAAACTATTTCTAAAATTAATAATAAAAAGGTTAACAAACATTTTTTCTGAGACATAAATCAGCTGTGCAAATTGCATAAGTATATTTTTTCAGCTATATGCAGTACAGTACGCTATGCGGTTTCCATAAATATCTTATGGCGTAAGAACAGCTTTAATGCTTGAAAGATCTTCACTTCCACGTTTAAAGTAAAGTCTGTGAATAGATTTCGGAAAATTCTTTTGCTTGGAGATTCGATAACAAGCAAACACTTTTTATGAAAAGCTATAAGTTTTCAAAAAACAAAAAAAAAATCAGAAATAACAAAAATTAACTACGAGTCTTTTATAGCATAGAGAGTTTATGACGTCGATCGTATTTTCGTTTTGTGTATTTTGTTGCGTGTTGTTTGTGTTTATTGGGTGGGGGGATGTGGAAGGGTGGAGGCGAAGGTTGATACTACTATAATGGCAAAAATATAGTACGCAATGACATAGAGAATAATAACTATAGCAAAACTATTGGGGGTTGGGGGGTCACAAAAGATTGGAAATAGAACTATGTTAAACGTGGACTACACTCAAAATCAATGGGGATATTTAAAATTGGGCCAATCGTATACGACTAGATTGGCGTCAACTCCATCTTTCTTCATCTAGCTGGTCTAGAGATATTCCAATTCAAACACGACGTCAGGGCCTGCAATGTTATGCTATAATGTTATACTATATGCCAATAAAAGTTTTAATAATTTTTATTGGCAAACCTGACGTTGATAGCCTTAGCGTCGTTAGCGACGCCTTTCCAGTTCTAACCTAAAGCAACGCCGCTATTAGACTACTGCATTGAATCGTTTCGCTGTGCTCTAATCAGTTTGACCTTGTCAGCAAAACAGATCCGAGCTGGAAAGACGAGTAGACTGTTTGGTTGCATAGCGATCTGACTAAAAATCAAGCTATCAGATACATTTCAGTCCAAAGCATAGCCTAGCCTAGCGATAAGATTTTTACTACTAAACTGCAAAGTACAAACTCGTATCTGATAATAAGACTACCAGTACCTGAGTAGGCCTAATGTATTTGCTTACAGTATTTTGTGACGCTAGAATAAGCTTTTCCATCTAAGTTGCAAACAATGGCCTTACTTTTGCTTATTCTTAAACGTTTGTTACCTATGCCATCGTAGAGTCTAGTCTTTTTTCCAGCTCGATCTGTGCTGCTGACAAGATCAAGCTGATTAATCCGCAGCGAAACGACTCAATGCTGTAGCCTAATAGCGGCGTTGCTTAAGGTTAAAACTGGAAAGACGTCGCTAACGACGCTAAGGCTATCAATGTCAGGGTTGCCAATAAAAATTATTAAAATTGATAACATTAGAGGCCTCGACGTTGTGTTTGAAGTCGAATATCTCTTGAACAGCTGGGTCAAGAAAGATGGAGTCAACGCCAATTTAGTCTTATACGATTCGCCTAACTTTAATTCCCTCATTGTTTTTGAATTAGTCCTCGTTTAAGTTCTATGAATGCGGATAATAGTAGAGGAGCTGAGTCAAAAATCGCTTGCTTCCGGAATAGAGTGTGGAAATTGGCACAAACCTTTCACAGGGTGAGTATAACGATTTTCGAAGGGGAGCCAAAAATCGGGCTTGGGCAACTCCTACAAACGGTCCCTAGAATTATGCTCCAGCTCTACCTAGTGGTTCAAGAAAGTTTCGTTGTTGTAAACAAGCTTACAGGACCAACTGATAATAATTTTATAATTTTATTTTATTGTTTTTGCAATGTAGAACATTTTAGCATGCCATGATGTCACATATTACGTAGATATGACGTCAATTTTGCCAAAAATGTATGATTTCAAGCAAAATATTGCTTAGATTGGCGGAGTCTGTCATTGATATCAAACTCTGTTACTTGTTTCTATTATTAGATAAACATCTTGCGTAGCTTAATTTACATCACTTTGTGACGTAATTATGATGTCATGTTAGCCAAAAATTCCAACAAAACAATAACAATAAATTGCTAACTAAAAATATTAGTTTAATAACGGCATTTTGCCATCAGCTTATTACTTAAGATACAATAGCTATTTGTAGTAGATGACGTCATTTTATTACGTATTATGACGTCATGTTTGCCAAAGATTGCAACAAAACAACAGCAACCGAATTATTTGTTAAAAGCATTAGTTTAATGACTACACTTTGTAATCAGTGTATAAATTCAAGATACAGTACAATAGCTGCTTGTAGCAGATGATGTCATTTGGTGACGTCATTATTTGTGGTGATGTCATATTGCAGTGTTTTTAATTCTTCGCTGCAAAGGTGACAAAAATAGAAGATGTGCTTTGTCTAGGAACAATGCGAGGACGCGGACATAATAAATTATTGAATGGAAACCAAGCGAAACTTGTCAAAGCATTGACCTGTTATCTATGCCGCAAGGTGCATCCAGGGATAGTCGGCCGCTTGCGCCATAGCAAGGGTGGTTTCGAGACAATGGTTTCGGGTTGAAATTATAAAGCCAAAAGTTGAAAAACGGTGTCATTACCAAATCTGACGTCAAAAATAATAGCCATTTTGTTCGTTGTGCGACGTGCGTCATTCTTTTGACTGTTTTTTGATGCAGATAGCGAGACTCCCTTAACAAAATTCTGGTTGCTCCCCTGGATAATAGGTAAACAATGTCTCAGAATGTAATGTTGTGTATTATCGATGCTGACGGGCAAGGACGCCGAGAGTGGGGGCAGGGGGTACAATGACCCCGGGGCCCATGGGCTTCAGGAAGGCCGTTATCTTCAGCGGGCCCATCGAAATGACACTGAGAAATCAGCATGTGAAACCTGAAGACCTTTTTTTTTCTTTTTTTTTGAGATCACATCATTTTTCGGTCCAAACTACAGCATTTTCCCTGTCTATTTTGGACTTCACAAAACCGGAAATCTGTCATATTTGAGCTTGCTCCGGCCCACTTTTGGTCCCCGGCGGCACTGCTGACGGGGTAATGATTGTAAAGTAAGCACATTTTGCTTCAATATACTTCGATCATGACTACGTTTTTATTCTTTTTGCTAGCATTTATTGTCCATCAGTACAGTTTCCCAAGCACGCACATACTTCTGTGCATACAATTTCGTTCGTTGCACACTTCCATTGTTTTTTTCAACCGCATTTAAGTAGGACACGACAAATTTTTGAAGCTTTTGGCAAGTTAGTCTAAACAGGAAAATATCCCGACTCTGTTGCTTGCCAACCCCATGCCCAAACTTGAACATGGATTTTTAATCAAATACTGACTCTATTAAAGTGCTTGAAAAGCCGATCATTTAATGTGCTGTTTCAAAGCATCCAACGTTGGTGGTATATTTCCTACGGTTCTTCCTCCTTTAGCAAACAGAATTCTTCTTGCAACATTGACTTCGCATGCGTCAATAGTAGAACTGCACAGGTACACAACAAACTGTACCAGTGCCTGAAAATCAACTCAGATATTTGTAAAGGAGAGTTGTTGAAGGAAAATGTATTGCAGAATTGCTATTTATCATAACATGAAATTAGATGAATTAAAAGCATGTACCCATGAAGAAGCCGATCAAAGATTATTTCTTCACGCTAAACATGCTTCCGAAAGTTGCAATTTACATCTTGTTAAAACGATAAACACAGATCTGGTTGTCATTGCAGTGTTAGCTTTTCAACAACTTCCAAGACTAAATGATTTTTGGATTGAATTTAGAACTGGAAAAACAATGGAATTTATTCCCGTCCACAAAATCAGCATACTTTCAGACGACCTGTATGCAATGAATAATTACTCTCTCATGCTTTTACCGGTTGCAATACCTCCTTTTTATCTTCTAGAAAAGGTAAAAAGTCCTTTTTTGAAAAATGGAAAAATTCTTCAGAGATAACGTCTACTTATGCAATACATTTTATTTCAACAACTCTCCTTCGCAAGTATCTGAGTTGATTTTCAGGCACTGGTACAGTTTGTTGTGTACTTGTGCAGTTCTACTATTAACGCATGCGAAGTCAATGTTGCAAGAAGAATTCTGTTTGCTAAAGGAGGAAGAACCGTAGGAAATATACCACCAACGTTGGATGCTTTGAAACAGCACATTAAATGATCGGCTTTTCAAGCACTTTAATAGAGTCAGTATTTGATTAAAAATCCATGTTCAAGTTTGGGCATGGGGTTGGCAAGCAACAGAGTCGGGATATTTTCCTGTTTAGACTAACTTGCCAAAAGCTTCAAAAATTTGTCGTGTCCTACTTAAATGCGGTTGAAAGAAACGATGGAAGTGTGCAACGAACGAAATTGTATGCACAGAAGTATGTGCGTGCTTGGGAAACTGTATCAATGGACAATAAATGCTAGCAAAAACAACAAAAAAGGCAGCCTTGTTCGACGTATATTGAAACAAACTGTGTTTACTTTACATCATAGTGATCGATTTTTTGTTGATTAAGCAAATATCCCGAGGGGGCGAAATGGTTTTGGGAAGTTTGGTTAAACTAAATAATTCTATTTCAGTCCGGAATTTTGCCCCCGAATTCAGATGCAGACCAAAAGAAAAACAAATACGTCTTCGCCGCATTCCGGTTCAATCTCAGTCCGTAATTTTAGATTTCTTATTGCCAAGTGGGTATTACTTGCCAAAAAACGAGGGGGCCAGACATATTTCGCCCCCTTCAGTGTCAGACCCGAAGAGACGCCACCCCCTCGCCTAACCGAAATCGACGCCAGTGTTTTACATTCTGTTAATTGATTGTTTTCAATTGCACCTGCTCCTCAATCAATAACACGCTTAACAAGATTCAAATTTTAATTCCAACTTCGATGTATGATGAAAACGAAACGATCAAACAAACGATAATAGACGAAGCGGTAAAAACGGAGTGTTGATAAACGGTTTCAATGGGTATTCAGATACAGACGCAATAATTTTGTTAATTGGACCAATATTGTTAGCTCGAACTTGGAACGGCAAATCACACTGTCTGAATCACCAAAAAAATGGGGGGAGGAGGAGTCAGCTAAGCAAGGAGGGTGCCAACAAGCACCAAAAAAGTGGACAATTGCTCCAAACTACACTGTGCTCAAAGCTCTAAAAATATGGACAATTTTGCAGATCCAAAAAGGTTTCTAGAATACGTACAGTTTTCCGTCCTACTTCACTATAACTTGAAATACTTTGCTATCTGACTCGTTTCTTCACAAAGGTGCCTCTGCCCTCCACAGAAATTCTTGCAGACTGATTTTACCGTTGCAAGTTCTATAGCGCAGAGAATTGCAAAATTTGCACCACGGTAAATTTAAAATGCAAATTAGTAGCAAGCACGTCATAAAAAAACTAAACAGAGAACCGGATCAAATCAAAAGAGTGCGCGCTTTCATGACGCAATGGCTAGACACCGAATTGGCATTACTAACAATCGGAGTTCTAGACTCGACAAGGACACAACAGTGGCAAAAAAAAACAAACTTAAATGGACTAACACATTCATTACCCCGTAAGCACCGGTAATACACAACATTACATTCTAAGACATTGTTTTCCCTATTATCCAGGGGAGCAACCAGAATTTTGTTAAGGGAGTCTCACTATCTGCATCAAAAAACAGTCAAAAGAATGACGCACGTCGCACAACGAACAAAATGGCTATTATTTTTGACGTCAGATTTGGTAATGACACCGTTTTTCAACTTTTGGCTTTATAATTTCAACCCGAAACCATTGTCTCGAAACCACCCTTGCTATGGCGCAAGCGGCCTACTATCCCTGGATGCACCTTGCGGCATAGATAACAGGTCAATGCTTTGACAAGTTTCGCTTGGTTTCCATTCAATAATTTATTATGTCCGCGTCCTCGCATTGTTCCTAGACAAAGCACATCTTCTATTTTTGTCACCTTTGCAGCGAAGAATTAAAAACACTGCAATATGACATCACCACAAATAATGACGTCACCAAATGACATCATCTGCTACAAGCAGCTATTGTACTGTATCTTGAATTTATACACTGATTACAAAGTGTAGTCATTAAACTAATGCTTTTAACAAATAATTCGGTTGCTGTTGTTTTGTTGCAATCTTTGGCAAACATGACGTCATAATACGTAATAAAATGACGTCATCTACTACAAATAGCTATTGTATCTTAAGTAATAAGCTGATGGCAAAATGCCGTTATTAAACTAATATTTTTAGTTAGCAATTTATTGTTATTGTTTTGTTGGAATTTTTGGCTAACATGACATCATAATTACGTCACAAAGTGATGTAAATTAAGCTACGCAAGATGTTTATCTAATAATAGAAACAAGTAACAGAGTTTGATATCAATGACAGACTCCGCCAATCTAAGCAATATTTTGCTTGAAATCATACATTTTTGGCAAAATTGACGTCATATCTACGTAATATGTGACATCATGGCATGCTAAAATGTTCTACATTGCAAAAACAATAAAATAAAATTATAAAATTATTATCAGTTGGTCCTGTAAGCTTGTTTACAACAACGAAACTTTCTTGAACCACTAGGTAGAGCTGGAGCATAATTCTAGGGACCGTTTGTAGGAGTTGCCCAAGCCCGATTTTTGGCTCCCCTTCGAAAATCGTTATACTCACCCTGTGAAAGGTTTGTGCCAATTTCCACACTCTATTCCGAAAGTGAACGATTTTACCCAAATCCTGGCTTTAGCTCCTCTAGTATAACAAGAATTTCATTTCCATCCAAATTTTAAAATGTCGCTGCAAGTTTTTGTTTTGTTTTCTGCTTGTTTTGGCTATATTTAAGCATAACCGTCGTAAATGCGCAAAATGTTGCATTCACACATTAATGATAGTTTTTTATTTATTTTTTTAGAAATCGTTTCAGGTTTTGCACCATTGAATAATTTAGGTTTAGTACTGCAGCTATAATGGCATTAGTTTAGTACTGCAGCTATAATGGCAGCTATAATTCATTAATTTTAGAAAAAAGAAGTGTATAGCAAAGTTTAAACAGTATATTTGATGTTAAGATGAGAGCATTCCTTTGGATGAAAAAGCAATTTTTGAGAAAGAATTTTAAAAAAACTGTCAAGAGAAATATGCTTTTGGGAAGGCATTGCAGAAAACAAGATTTTGTTAAAAGGTCATTTTTAGAGATTTTAAAGTTTTATAGAAAAACAATTAAGAATATCTGGAAGGGTTGAAAAAGCTTTCATAAATATCAGTTGGAGATATATGAACAATTAGGTAAAAGTTTTAAACCTGGTTAAGAAAGAGAAAAATCGTTTTGAAAAACAATTTAAGTTGTACAAAAATTTTGAAGGCGAGGATATTGTGAAGGAAAAGTTTTTATAAAAAAACGGGTTTTGGTATGTTTTGGAGGCAGAAAAGTCAAAAAATTAAGTCTTAAACTCAACACTATCATGCTTTAGAAAATCTCCACAGAAAAGGTCCTGTAGTTTTAGAGGAAAACTTTGTTCGAAAAACGATGAGAAAAAAAATTACAGAAGTTTAACGTCTCATACAAAACTGATTATGTTTAGGCGAGAAAAGATGAAAAAACTTACCAAAAAAACAAAGAAACAGCAGGCAAAATGAAGCTTGGAAGAAAAAAATGTTATGATTATGATAGATAAATCTTTAACTGCAGACTAAAACTTCAAAAAAAGTTTCAGAAAGTGGTTTATTAGTTTAAAAGTAACATGCAGAAATAGAAAATTTTATGAAGCTATCGAGCAAAAACGAAGAAAGACAACTTAGCTGAGAAATAGTGTAGATACAAAGCAAAACTACTGTAAATGCCAAGCGAAACGGAGATAACTAAAGCCAAAAAAATGCATTGTAAGAAAGTTTAGGGATGAATACCTCTAGTTTTAATGAAGGCGAAAGAAGCAAATAAAAAAGTTGTTTTCAAAGAAAAAAAAAAATTGAAAGAAGGTTTAGTAAATGAAGAAGAAAGAGACGCAAAAGATTTAATTGATACATAGCAGAACCTAAACTGATCAAAAACTGAGAGAATTTGATGATAGTTGTAACTTAATAATACAGAAAAACAGAATCTTAAGATTATCTTATAATGACTTTAGCACAAGCAAGCATTTTGAATTTGTTCAATCAATTAGGTATTACAAAGATCAGTAAATAATAATCCCTGGCATTTTAGCATAGCAAAGAAGTTTCAGCATAGCAGAGTTTCTCCAAAACCATTTACCGTCTATGATACATACAGCAAGTCAACAGATACAAATTGCTTGGTGTCCTCAGTGTTCTTGAAAAGTGCCCAATAGCAGCTGTAGGCAGAGCAGTATCAAATCAAATTATTAGCACACGACAGATAAAAGCCTTAAAAACCCTGCAGTCAGTTTCACTCTTAACGGAATCGTCAGGGATTAACTTACTCAAATAGATTAACAAGGGAGACGTAGATAAAGTTCTGAATTTAGAAGTGCTTAATTTTAGTAATGATCGAATTGAAAAGAATTTTCGCGTTAAAGCATATGTATTAATAGTCAGTGTTGAGTATTGATTGTACAGTACAGTGTATTCAGTTTTAACAAAAACCAACTTTTGCAACCAGAAAGGTGGTCAATGATCACCTTGACGTAATGACTTTGACATCGGCTACAGCCCATTCAAAGTAACCTATGCTACAGCAAAAAAATTGTTTTTTCTTTTGCTGTGCACCTTTATGAAAGTGTTTGGTTCTCAATCCATTTAAGGCGGACAGCAGGCAAATTCAATGTAATTTTTAAAATTGATACAATGCTATTAGATTATTATTTCCGCTAACTCTCTCTTTCTTCACCGGATAAATCTAGAGATAATTATTTTACTTTAAACACATTATCGTGTTTCTGAGTTCAGCGAATTCAGGTTTTAGTTGGCAGTAATAACGTTATTACTGTCTTTGCCACCGTAACGCATCGCTGGTTACTGCCTTGAGTCGTTTAGCAGCATACTGATCAGTTTGAGCGGAAACAGATTCGAATTAACAACGTACTAGACCGGCAGCCCAGAAGGTTTATTTACCCCAAAGACGGCGGAAGGTTTGATGCGCCTAAAATACTCGTCTTTACTCACCTTTTAAGAAAATGTTTTACTGGCAAGTCAAAAGTTCGGCTAAGACCCCCCAAATCCACAATTTATGGGGGGTCAAAATGGCCTTTATTTACCCCAAAGACGGCATGGATAAAAATTGCTTAAAATCGTTCTCTGGGGTCCACTGAACAATGAAATGGCGAAGACAGTAACTTTAGGTTCGGCTAACCCCCCGACAGTAACGAATTTAGGGGGGGCAAAAATGGCCTTTATTTACCCCAAAGACGGCATGGATAAAAATTGCTCAAAAACGTCCGTTGGAGTCCACTGAACACAAAAATGGCAAAGACAGTAACTTTAGGTTTGGCTAACCCCTTGACAGTAACGAATTTAGGGAGGAGGCTCAAAAATTGCCTTTATTTACCTGGAAGACGGCATGGATAAAAATTGCTCAAAAAACGTCCGTTGGGGTCCACTGAACGCAAAAATGACGAAGACAGCAACTTTAGGTTCGGCTAACCCCTTGACAGTAACGAATTTAGGGGGGGAGGCACAAAAACTGACCTTTTCACCTGGAATAGGGCAACGGTAAAAATTGTTAAAAAACATTCTTGCAGTTAGTACGCTGAACACATAAATGGTTAAAACAGTTACTTTCGGTTCGGCTATCTCCCTGACGTAACTAATTTAGAGGGAAGCTCAAAAAAATTGCTCTTATTTATTTGAAAACGGCAGGGGTAAAAACTGCCCAAAAATGTTTCTCGGGAGCCCACTGAAAACAAAAACAATGGCAATAAACTTTGGTATCCTCAAACTAATTTCTTACTCTTACTGCAAAAGTCATTGCACCACTAAATACGGCTTTACAGTACTGCTTTTGAAAAAAATCATTTTAAGTTGATGGCGTCATCAATCATTAAGTAACGTAATGGTCGATCAGAGCAAAAATGCCGTCGTTTTCAATGACGTTACGTTTCAGCAGTTATCTCGTTTTCACAAAAATTGTACAAGTTCAAAGATTGCTCACGAAAGTGTTTTGCAGTAAAGATTACGTCCTTGAACCGATCAGTGTTTGAGTGGATAGAGCGTCTGTTACTGAAACGGTGAACTTGGGTTCAATTCCCGGTCAGGTCAAACCAAAGACTTTAAAAATTGGAACTCACTGCTTCTTTGCTTGATTTTCAGTATTGAAAGGGTAGAGTGAAGCTTTCATCGTGTGTGGTAGACTGGCGGGCAAGTGACAGCTTGACTCGAAGACCAAAAGGTCCCTTTGCTGTCTCCTGGCCAAGGCAATTTGGTGAATAAAATGTAATTGCAATTGCAGTAATTTCAAGACGCACCGGTCCCGCACATTTAATTGTGCTACGGCAAATTTAAAAAAATAAAATTAAGTAAATTTTCTATGTCTTATATCACATCACCAAAACTGCGTTAAATTTGCATCACAGTCTCGAAGCAACTAATACGAGTATAGTATCTCAAAAAAATCTAGAATCTCAAAAAAATGTGATAAATTTACACATTACCAGCATTCAAAATACTCGCTGGCTAGTTTACGATTTCGATTAAACATTGCACAAATCGCTCAGCGCGGAGAATTTTAATGATGACAAATCTTAGATTTATCAGCTCAAACAAATTTGAAGATCGTAAATTTGCAGTTCTTTTGGAAGAAGCAGAGATATTTGAAAACATTTAATTAGTCTATCATTATTAGCACAAACAGCAAGATGTTTGCTTGAGTAGTCAACTCGTAAGTCCAACATGCGTATTCCCAAAATATTAATTAACATAATGGATTACATTACTAATGCAACAGAACCCAGTTCTAATCCAAAAACTGAGACCTACTAATAGAAGAGATAGATTGGCACAAAACGGCGGAAAAGTGTCAAATAGTACTGTATCACAGCTTGCAACTATCATGCATATCTATTTGACAAATTCAAGTGTTAGTATATACGTCCTTGAGGAATTTGCTTTCTGGTCGCGAATCTCTATTCTGAGTATTATTTTACAATGATCTGCGACCTGGAACATGTAAAAGTTGTAAAAAAAGGATCAAGTTTTGTTTAAAAGATACAAACGAACATTGAGGTGTGAACACAAAAGAAAAGCTTTTTTAGAGAAAATCCTGTTTCACTTTTTCAAGTCAAGAAGGATGATCGTAATTCTGTAAATCCAGTGGGGCTACTCAAGTTTTGCTGGAACTATATCTGTAACCGGTTCTTTAAATGGAGCTACAAATTCCTGTGAATTGACTAAATGGCACCATATCGTATCTTACAGACCTCTGCTATAAAACATTTCTATCACATCGGGGTTATGGTGTGAGACAAGACAAGACAAACGTTATACAGTAAGCAGGGCTGTAGGTCTCGAGACCAGTCTCGAGACCAATTTTTTGTGGTCTCGGTCTTGGTCTTGGTCTCGGCTGTTTTGTACCGGTCTTGGTCTTGGTCTCGAACTGTTGTGGTCTTGGTCTCGTAGCTCAAAAATTGGTCTCGAGACCGGGTAATTTTTGTAAGTAAAAAAAATAGCTAATTTTGTAATTTTGGTAGAAAAAATAAAATAGCGAGATTGTGTAAATTTTGTAAGTAAAATGTAGTTTTGTAAGAAGCTAACGAAGCGGTTACATTATCGGTTGGACAAAGAGATTTTGCACTTGGAGATTAAGATTGTCGCGTTTTTACATGAGAAAAGACGTCATTCACTCATAGCGGTTTTGATGACGAGGAACGAAACTAGAGTCCAAGCAAAACTACAGAGTTCTTGCCCAATTCGAGCCCTGCAGATGTTTTTGCGACTTTTTTAATCCCCGTGTAATAGAAGTGTTTGTGTCAAAGGATGTACACAATGCTACTTTTGAGATTATAGAGTGCTGCACAAATAACAGAGAAATTTTTTGGCAGTCGTTTAAGTAGTTGTTGAAAAAAGTTCGCCTTTTCGCTTTTGCAATTTTATGACGCTGCTAAAGAAGCAAAAACCTCAACTCGAAGTAGACAAAGCTATAGGAATTAAACTGTTTTACAAGCATAGTCGCTTAAATTGACGTCGATGCTATCAAAATTTAAGAACAAATCAAAAAACAAATGAGGCTGAAAATCGGCAAAAATTTAAAAACAGCCAGTCACGATTCAAAATTTACTGATTCTTATCAAAAAAGAGTGAATATATTGTGTACACATTACTTTATTGTTGATTGCAGTCGCGTAGCCAGGATTTTGCAAGGGGGGAGGAGGGGCTTTTTTGGAAGTTTGATACAACCGAAAAGGAACTTGACCCAAATTTTTATTAGTCTTAAATTAGATTGAGGTGGTTTTTCTGTCAAAATTAGGTGATCTCCAAAAAAAAAAAAAGAAAAAAAAGGTCTTCACCGAAATTCAAAAGTTTTTTCCGGCCGAAATAAGAAATTCAAGGTTTTTTCCCGGCCGAATATAGATGATCTCCAAAACAAAAAGGTCTTCACCGAAATTCAAAGGGTTTTTCCGGCCGAAATCAGAAACTCAAGGTTTTTTTTCGGCCGAATCCAGGTGATCTCCAATAAAAAAAGGTCTTCACCGAAATTTAAAGGGTTTTTCCGGCCGCAATTAGAATTCAAAGGGTTTTCCGGCCGAAATTAGGTGATATCAAAAAAAAAAAGGTCTTCACCGAGTTTGAGTGAGCTCCAGAACCAAAAAAATCCACTATTCTGGTCCAAACAACGGCAAGTTCTTCACAACTTCGGCTCCCAAATCCCTTTGGGGGGGGGCTGTTTTTATTTTTGGAGCAAAAATCGGCCTCAAAAGCACTAAAAACGTGCTGTTTTGCATATTTTTCAGGCCAATGGGGAAGTTCGAGCTCCCCCCACCCCCCCACTGGCTACGCTACTGGTCGATTGTCGGCAACAGTGATATACTAACCTACAGTATACATTTTGTCTCTTTGTCAACAGCGAACAAACCCTTAAAATTTGGCAAATTTTGTTTGTTCATGATGTATAGGCCAAAGCTAAATGTAAATGAAAAATGACGCAAACAGGAGGGCAAAGTAGGCTGCAGCTCTCCTCTTTTTAGTCATATCACTAACAAAATTTGATTCATGAATGCAAGCATTTAAACGTGTCATGGATTTGACCTGTACAGGTAAAGAAGAGGGGCTAAAGTGGTTGAGCAATTTAATTCTTTCAAACGACTTCCGAATCTAAGCAATTAAATTCTTAGTGATTTTAGCAATTAAGTAGTTCTAAAAACGTGCGAAATATGATTCAAATGGTTATTTTTACGAAAAATGACAAAAATTGTTTAGCGACTGAGACAAACCTCTGGATGAGATACGATTAAGTAACAAAAGTTTGCTCAGCGCGACGACAAGACAGTGCTGCGGACTCGAACTTGAACTCAAAAAAACTTGGTATTTTTGCCGAACTCGCTCTCGAAAAATGAATAATTTTGCTGACCTCAAACTTGAACTCGAATAAAACTGGCCGAGTTCGTAGAATGAAATTTAAAGATTAAAAAATCCTTTGAAATATTTTTGTTGATCAAGCTTTGAAAATTGAGATTGTGATTTTCCCAACAGTGCATGTTTTTCACTTTTTATGCTTAGGCGACCTAGAAAAACAGCTAGGAGTATAAAAAAAGAAACGATTAAGGTGGAAAAGCGACGCAACGTTTTATCTTGAGTAAATTAAGTGATAAGAAATTTGTCTCTTATATAGCGAAACCTTTACTATCATTGCGTTAACAGTTATCTACTCCCATGATTCTCAAACTATGGATCGCCTAAAAATTTTAAAAAATCGCCAATTTTTTTTGTAAACATCTTTAAAGAGTGAAATTTGCAGAAAGCAATACAGTAATAAAATAAACGCATATAGTAGTCAACCTTAGTTGCATTTTGTAACAAAAAACTCCAGCAGTGAAATTTTGAGTTTCTCAAGATCGCAAAGGTGTAAAACGCTTAGAAGTGGTAAACGATATATTTTCAAATTAAATCTTTCATTATGCTCGCTGTAATACGCCGAAGCGTGTAACAAGTTTACTGGGCCTATCTCCGCGTTATTGCGCCCTGGCAACACAGCTCTTTTCGGAGAAATATTGCAGCGGTGGCGAGCCGTAGGCAACACTGTGTCCGATTTGATCGGCCCGAGATTTGAATCTCAGACCTCCCGCTCCAGAGACGAACGCGTTACCGCTCGACCAACTAGCATAGAATTCACGCAGTGAAGAAGCTTTGAGCTCGGGGAGACTAGCAATCAAAGGTCATATATGTCAGACTAAGTAAGGACGTTATTGGTAAGGATATTGAAAGCTAAATAGCAAATATTCATAAACATTTCAGTGAAAACTTCTTTGTACGATTTTTAACACAGTTCTGTCATCATGAAAAGTTTTTTTTTTTCTACATAGCTTTTAATTTAAACTATGTATCAGAATATACATGGGCCACAAAATTTTTCACCACTGATTTTTTCAATAAACTTAAGTCGCTTTGAAAAAAGATTGAGAACCAATGGTCTACTCTACAGTTTGTAAAAAAAGTACGAAACTTGGATAGTATTTGCAGCTCAGTGGAATAAATCTGCGAGTTTAATTTTTGAGAAAAAATGAGCAATTATACGAAATGAGTTTGAGATTGAAAAGATTCACGATATATGAAATAAGTCGCGGCGGTTAATTATTGCAATAAAATTAATTTTGGTTACACAATTTTCGAATTGAAAGCTTCATACAAAATTTTATATTAAATAGGCTAGCACAACGCAAAAGTGTGAAGTCTTTGTGAAAATAGCTTTTAAGCAAATTAGTGCGGTCTATTCGTGACAGAAAAGTACGTTGTTTATCGTATTTGATGAATTCAAAAATCTATATTTTACTTTTAACAGAATATTTAACAACATATGATAGTCCTTGAATTATCATTTATTGTTTCATTAATTTTGTAGTGGCAAATATTCATAGCATAGAGCCATTGATATTTTTATCGAACTTAAACTAGAAAAAATTTAAATTTCAAAATAGACCGAACTTAAACTTGAACTCAAATAAACATCGATCGAGTTTGCAACCCTGCAACAAAATATTTTTCGGGTAAAAATTGTATTGTTTTGTTTAAGCCTTCTCTTAGCATAATCGTAGTTACACGCTTAGAAATCCCCCCCACCTCCTAATTGAAACTCCTGGCTGCGTTATTGCAGCTATACCTTTAATACGGTACTTCAAATATACACATAGCTTTTTACAATTTTTTTGTGATTTTATTTCATTAAGTTTGCATTCAGTTTTATTGACCCGTAATTTCTGACAAAAACAAAAGTGACCAGGCTTCGAACTTTGAATAAGAGGCATTAAGTTTAGTTAAAGGATCTCTTTTTTTGGTGAAAATCCGCATAAAATGATCTGTTTAGGTGTTTTGATGAAGTAATCGTCACTTGGACTAAAGCACTTTGTCATCTGAATCAATTTATATAATCATAAAACCAACTTATGAGCAAATATGAGCTTCAAAAACTTTTTTTCAAAAAATCGAAAAGCTATTGATGACGTCATTTTTTTGGTCTCGGTCTCGATCTTGGTCTCGAACTTTGCCGGTCTCGGTCTCGAAGCCAAAATTGAGATCAAGACCGGTCTTGGTCTCGGAAAAATTTTGTGGTCTCGGTCTCGGTCTTGGTCTCGGACAAGTCGGTCTCGACTACAGCCCTGACAGTAAGTTTGAACGAGCTTATGTAATAGATTATGCGGGGTCTTTGAAAATGTGACAAAACCATTATAGAGATAGAAATGAGTTCAGAATTTGGAGCTAAAGTTGGCAAAGTCGTCAATTGGGCCTAGTTTTGTGGACACTGGCAAAGTGAGCAAAAGACAATCTAGTAGACTTAATTTCCAAAGAGCAACTACCGGACGTAGTATTCGTTGCCAAAAAGCAATGATTGAATAATGGAATGTGGGTAAGGAAAGGGAGAGAACAAAATTTCAAACCATTTCCAAATGAATGCTCTATTCTACAAAAAAAAAAAAAAAAAGCAAGATGCAGTGAGGTTGTTTTAGTTCAACAGAAGGTGCATCGCTGCAGTAGCAAGACCAAAAATACTGATCCATCAGCCCAAATATAAAAATCAATCAAACGAAGATGTTAGAAGAGTAAGGCACCAAAACAATTTTTGGAAGATTCTTGTCTTAAAATACCAGAAAAGCCAAATGTGACCTATGTCCTATATGCCCTTTTATCAAGCATTTGTCAATGCAAAAACATAAGCTTTATCTTCAAATGTAGGATTATACAGTAGCCAATAATTATGGTATATTCCAAACCTGTTCGTACTTATGGAAAAACGCCTTATATTGCCTTCCAAGAACCTGATGAACTGTTGGTCCCGGTCTACGCTGGGTGTAAAATTGTGAGCAAATAAGCGCATTTTAGTTTATTTCATGCAGACAACAGTCGGTTAAAATTAAATAAGAACACACTCTGACGCACACGATTTTACGCCTAATGTACTAGAATGGGCCAAAATTGCACGACTAATTTTTACATAGAGGCCTACCATATATTGAAAATTAAGTTGCTGTCGTTATTAACGTCATCATTTAATGTGGTAATTTCGTTGATCTGTTTGATCGAGACCACCTCATTGTCTTTGGTGTCTTCATAACACCAAAACTAAACGCTATTAATCCTTAATAGTGTCTATTGAGAAGTTCAAACTAAAAATTATCAAGAATTTTTAAAATATTGCCAGTGTAGAACGTGGTTTTAAACGAAATCCGTGTTATCAATGCTAGAATAATGTGATCTTGCTGCAACTTGAATTCAACAAGCGTTAGTTTTTTGTGCAGTACATCATATGAATAATCGTCTCAAAGTTTTAGAATAATTTCAATGTGCGTGATTACAGAAATCCCGTCAATCTTGTTCATTAGCTACGTTTTTGCATCTGCCTCCAGTTCAGATGCTATCATGCGCCTTTTTATGATGAAAGAGGACTGCAAGCAAAATCAATGGGGTATCTAAAGTTAAGACTTTATTAGATTAGATTTGGCGTAATTGAATCCATCCTTCTTGAGCCAGCCGTTCCAGAGATATTTTACTTCAAACCCTACGTAGGAACCTTCCTAATTAAAATTTCATTGGTAACCCTGACGTTTCAATGCAGTAGCCTAGCCCATAGAGGCCTATATTAACCTCTATATAGGTTAAAAGGCTTTTGTGGTTTAGTCTAACTGTGGCGTTGCCTTAGGATAGAACTAAAATGGCGTCGGGGAGGTTATCATTGTCAGCTAGGACTGCCAATAAAAATAATGACCAGAGATGCCCTAGGTCATGTTTAAAGTAAAATATCTTTGTCTCGGCTGGGTGAAGGAGGATAGAGTCAACACCCATCTAATCAAATACGTTTGCTCTAAGTTTATCTAGCCCCAGTGAATTTACTTCAGTTCTCTTTTGAAAATGCTATGGGTTTTATAATGTGACTTTTCGGAATAATGCTTTCATTCCAAGTAAGCTTTATGCGTTTACCTGTTCCGAAATTATTTGCAAGCAGAAAAAATTTTATTAAAATTTTTGCAACGGTGCACTCATTACGTTAAACTCTAAAATTAATGAAGTTGATAAAAGTCGCAGAATTCGCATTAGTAAAAGACTCATAGAACGTAGGACTCAAAGCAATTAACGAAAGACTTAATAACGGAAAGAGCATTTTAAATATTGGTAATACGCAGACTTATTAATTTATCACAGTGTTGAAGAATTTAGATCTTTTTTGAAATGCTCTGGATTGTTTTGAGTCTGTGCTATAATTCAAAGCAGTTTTTGTGGTGTAATATGGCCCATAAAAATTTACTGAATAATTTTCTATTTATTACTTTCAATAACGAAGCCTATATACTTCGTTATTTAAAGTAATACATAGAAAATTATTTTGTAATTTTTTTAGTAAACTTTTACTGTGATTTAATAGTTGTATTTTGCTCTAATTTTACTTGGTACATCATCGAGCACTGTTTCAGAAGATTGACTATCAACAATTTTCTATCAAATGACTCACATTGTAAAGACAAGCTGATACGCAAAATCTAGATCGCTTGTAAACACAACGTCACTGCAACATGACGTCATTTTTGCTCTGATCGACCATTACGTTACTTAATGATTGATGACGCCATCAACTTAAAATGATTTTTTTCAAAAGCAGTACTGTAAAGCCGTATTTGGTGGTGCAATGACTTTTGCAGTAAGAGTAAGAAATTAGTTTGAGGATACCAAAGTTTATTGCCATTGTTTTTGTTTTCAGTGGGCTCCCGAGAAACATTTTTGGGCAGTTTTTACCCCTGCCGTTT
The DNA here is from genome assembly GCA_963965965.1 of Trididemnum nubilum. Lineage (NCBI taxonomy): Eukaryota > Metazoa > Chordata > Ascidiacea > Aplousobranchia > Didemnidae > Trididemnum > Trididemnum nubilum. The sequence goes on along the minus strand of OZ014482.1, from coordinate 12,169,167 downwards.
TCAAATAAATAAGAGCAATTTTTTTGAGCTTCCCTCTAAATTAGTTACGTCAGGGAGATAGCCGAACCGAAAGTAACTGTTTTAACCATTTATGTGTTCAGCGTACTAACTGCAAGAATGTTTTTTAACAATTTTTACCGTTGCCCTATTCCAGGTGAAAAGGTCAGTTTTTGTGCCTCCCCCCCTAAATTCGTTACTGTCAAGGGGTTAGCCGAACCTAAAGTTGCTGTCTTCGTCATTTTTGCGTTCAGTGGACCCCAACGGACGTTTTTTGAGCAATTTTTATCCATGCCGTCTTCCAGGTAAATAAAGGCAATTTTTGAGCCTCCCCCCTAAATTCGTTACTGTCAAGGGGTTAGCCGAACCTAAAGTTACTGTCTTTGCCATTTTTGTGTTCAGTGGACTCCAACGGACGTTTTTGAGCAATTTTTATCCATGCCGTCTTTGGGGTAAATAAAGGCCATTTTTGCCCCCCCTAAATTCGTTACTGTCGGGGGGTTAGCCGAACCTAAAGTTACTGTCTTCGCCATTTCATTGTTCAGTGGACCCCAGAGAACGATTTTAAGCAATTTTTATCCATGCCGTCTTTGGGGTAAATAAAGGCCATTTTGACCCCCCATAAATTGTGGATTTGGGGGGTCTTAGCCGAACTTTTGACTTGCCAGTAAAACATTTTCTTAAAAGGTGAGTAAAAACGAGTATTTTAGGCGCATCAAACCTTCCGCCGTCTTTGGGGTAAATAAACCTTCTGGGCTGCCGGTCTATACGTAGAGTAGTGATCTCAGTAATAAAAATCGGAGACACAGCAATGTGCTTGAGGTAGAATATTTCTAGTGGTAGAATAATTGGGCCACGAAGAATGGATTACTGGAGAAGTACACAAATATAATTTATTGTAATAATATTGCACTAGTTTTAGAAATCCCATAAATTTTGCCTGCTATCCTCCTTTACAAAAATTGCAGTGACATTTAAAACATTTTTTGGAAATGAAATTAATATTATGTTCATTCACAATCAGCTCTATTTCCATTTATCCAATGAATAACTGTAGTTTTGGAGGGACTTAGATTGGTTTTACAAAACCCCATGTCTTTGGAAACGGTTATATGATTTTCCTCGTTTTTTCTGAACCTTATCGTTCTATTGTTTATTTTGTGACCACCAAAATAATCTCAAATTCATTTCCTCAATTGTTCGTGCTTTGGGAGCAGAACATACTGTACCGTAGATCAATTAAAAAACCTACAATTTAGGAATCAAATAAAGAACTAGTATATATCACATGGAACCCACTCTAAATTAGCAAAACTTCCATCACAATTTATTAATATTGCCTTAAATGCAACGTCATGATACTGCATTACAGAATATGTACGAATTACAGATCGTGTTAGGAAAACTCAATAGTAATTTCTACAATTACTCTTGATATCCTGATTAATATTCTACATTTTTGTATTTTTTTTATATTTGGTTATACGCAAATAGCATTTGCATAATGTCAACTTGCCATTGGTAAAAAGGTGTACAGTTTGAATCTCCAAAAATAACAGTGTCTCCTACCAGCCAACTTGGTATCCGTGTAATAGTAACTCCCATTACGAATCTACTAGAAATCTCGAGAAATTGGGCACTAGATTGCTAGTTGTAACCAATTTAAAAGGCCATAAGACAAAAAGCCCTACATTTTAACATCTTTTCGTAAAAATTCTGCTAGAGAACTCGAGAAACTGACGATATTTTGCCAGTTGGAAACGAGTCCATTAACCCAAATACATTTACATTTTTAACACTTTAATATGTGAACGGATACCCTTATCTTAGTGGAACTCGAAGATGCACTGCCAATTTTAATGCTGTAAATATTCACTCAAAATTTATTCATTCTACTTTGCTGTAACTTTTAAGCTGCGTTTATGTGGTTGCGGATTTCCAAACGCGGGTAAAATTCCATCCTCATTTAATTAATTTACTTTATATCATTTTTTTAAACATTTTGTTTCCAAATTTCGATGATTCGTTAAATAATGTTACAGGTTTACCTTTTTTTTGTTGGCAAGAAGAGGTCTTAAAGGGTTTTCAGGTTTGTATCTGCTGGTTTTAAAATCTTAATTGTAAACGCAGCTGAAAGAAAAAGGGCCCTTAAGACCGACATAAACTTGTGTCTTTGATGGGTGAGAATACCTATAAAATTTGGGCCTAACCCTCCAAACATTTTTCCAAGCGAAAAACTGCAATTCTCTTTACTTTTTTCTCATTGCTAGCAGTTCCCTATGTGTGCCAATGCAATGCAGTGATCGACATGAGGAATTATAAGCTCCAGCTTGAAGTTCCGTAGCCGACTAGGCATCAAAATGTATTGAGTGCGCTTGGGATATTTATATGTACTGTACAAAAGTTTCCCGAACTAAATAGCATAAATTGCATAAAATAGCTCCATTTGTGGGTCGTGCAAATCCATCGTGAGTGTTTTTTGAATAAACTGCATAAGGTACAAAAAGACTGTTTTGCCCTGGTATGTTTCTGTTGGAAAAAGGTAAAAAGTTTCAAGATATTTTGCTCTTAGTCTGGTGCCGAGCGATTAGATGACAACATTCAAAACGCACTGTTGTAGTTTCTGAAGCCAATACCTCAATAGTGCTAACCTTTTAGAATTTTCGCTGCCTTATACCATCAAGTTATTTTTGACATCATATACTGTATTGTTCCTGTATGCTTTTGCTGTTTGAGTTGTTCTCGTGTTTTGTTTTTTTTTCGCTTTTAAAGGTGGCAGTTCTTGTCGTTTTACGTTCTTGCCAAAATTGCTTAGTTGAAGCAAAAGGTGCTACATAAGAAGCTTATATTCCAAATATTACCTCAACGTTTTGGCGCTTATAAAATACTGTGACTTCGATAATTGCACGTGCTGTGTTTTTATACCTGGTTCCCGCTTATCCAGGCAAAAGATGTTATATTTGCGTCAAAAAATAATCGCGTTTTTGTAAGGTCTTGCACTTCGCCTATGTATTGTATGATGAATAATTTTGCGCATTTAGTTATGTTCAAATCCGCTATGTTCTGCATTTTTTGTTTGTATTGTAAATAAGTGATTACTTCTTGCGGTAACTTAGCCCTGTGGACTGTGATATCACTGTAGCGTTCAAATACTCTCTCGCATCATACTGTGATATTCTGATGCTTTTGTGACCTTTTTGTTCCTTCGATGTAGCTGCTAACTGCCAAACGCCTAATAAATGGCTGTTTTTAATATTTATTTTGAAGTAGAAATGCCAAAGCAGTCTTGTAGTCTTGTTGCTCAGTTCAATCATTATATGCACTATGTTTGTCATTCTAAACGGCATCAGAAAAAGAACAAAAACTTGAAAAAATGTTCAACCCACAAATGGAGCTAAAAATGATCTGATAGATTCCTTTGCCACTTCCAAAGCAGCTCGGAAAAATGTTTGGACTTATCGTGTTTGTTTTTTGTACATTTTGTTCAGTAACAAAGAAGCAATTTTGCTGCTTAAATAAATGCTTTGCTACAATCCTTGAAACTAGGTTTGGGTGATAAGCGCAAGTGTTCCGCCGTCCGCTAGAGGTTTTTTGTTTTAACCATCTGCAATGTTCTGCACAAGCTGCAACAGTAGCGTGCAGCTTGTGCTGTAATAATGGAGCATAAGTTTGGGATTGGTTACAACAAACATAGCCAGAACACTTGTGATTTACCCCCAAATATATCGGAGAGTTTATCCAGGTTTAGCATATAGCAGTTAAAAAAAGATTACCTTTGCTTGGCAGATTCAACTTGCTATCTCCTTACCGAGAGTCAAATTCTCACAAAATAGAACCCACAAAAACTCTGAATGCTTTCATCTTCGGATGACAGATGATTGCAGATAGTCTCTGTCTTAGAGAACTCTGCCTGCTTCAATGCAGGATTGCAAGCACCATATGGTTATAGTTCCTATCAGAGATTATATTCAGAGATGGCACCTATTCATTGCACTTTTATTTGTGCTCTTGTAAATATCAACAAACAGCAATGGGTTCAGTTTTTGTTTTTATTAAAATCCCGATTGGAATTTCGATTAACAGGAACTGACCAATGTTCAACACTATACTGATTGCGACCATCAAGATCAACTATGATCAAACGGTGATAAAATATTGCCAATAGTTGTTTATGTATATAGTAGTTCACTTTTCAGATATTTTATCGATTTTGGGACTTGCCAGTTTTCGATAATCGTTATTATAGCGTTTTCCGCCCACTAAACTATTTAAGTCAAGAGAGTAAATTAAACCATCACTTAAGACTAATTTTAAACTTTTTTATTCAATGTGTTTTTAAGTTTATTTCAGTAATAAAGCAAGAAATAATTCCATAGGAAAACATTGGAAAATGTGGATTCACCTGAAAATGCATGAAACAGGTTTGGATGATGGTTATTGCAAAATTAAGAGATCGTGTTTCAAAAGAATGCACAAAAGTTTCGACATAGAAATGGATTATAGGTTGGGGGTGGGGGTTTGTTAATTGTTGTGTTTGTGTAGTTGTAGTTTGTGTCATAGGATTAGTTTGGCTGAATAAATTGTCAATCCAATGACATTTATTGATCATGTGATCAAATTGTTTGTGATGAAAACTCGCTTTCCTTATTCAAAGAGGGCTTGGAACTTGGTTTTCAACATATTAGGGAGTTGGGAATTCTATTTAATCCCCCAAACCATCATTTGGACAAAAAAAGTGGGGTTTCCATCAGAAGCGATTTGATCTCGTGTGAAATGTAGCTTAAACTGACCATATTATTCAGCCATTAAAAGGGCATTCAGGTCGAAAATTTCTTTGCTCGGCTTTAACTCAAAATTCTTTGACTAAAATAAACAGTAACTTAACCAAGTTTGAGCTTTCTACGACCTTCCGTTTCCAAGATATGACAATTTAAATTTTCCTTTAGAAAGACTTTTTCCACTTAGAAACTTCACCAGGATTGCCAACAACAAACAAAATTTCAAAAAGTTAGTGCATGTTTGTAACTCTCAATGTGTTTTCGGCAATGTTGCTGTCAAAACAAAGTAAAGGGTCAGAAATATAAATTAGCTGCTGTTCGATTGAACTTCATACCAACTTTCGAAAAGTTTATCGTCTGTCACAATACTGGCAAAATAGCAACACTGAAGTGAGAGGAAAATTGTTAACTTTGAACTGTAATATCTTGAAAACAGGAAGTCGTAGAAAGTTCAAATTTGGTGAAAATGCATTTTGGACTTTTAACTACATTATGGTCAACCAGATGTGGGCACAAATAACATTATATCGAAAGCGCAGCGATCTTTTCAGAGAGTAAAAGCGCAGCGCAAAATGCGCAATTTAATTTCTTTAATTTCTGAAGCGCAGCGCAACTTCCGCAATGAGCTTCATAATTCAGTTGAAGCGCAACGCAATTCCGCAATTGCGGAACGGCATTTTCGTACCAAGTTAAAGCGCAACCGAACTTCCGCAATCGAAATTTCACAGCACAATGCAAATACCGCATTTTTTCGAGTATAGACTAAAAAAGAGTAAATCATTTGCTAAAGAAGGCCGATTTTTATCAATGTTACGATCTAAATGGGGCAAAATTAAATTCAATGTTTAGAATTGCGCTTTTAACCGAAAAAAAATTTTAAAGCGCAACAAATTTCAAAGACTTTGGTCCGCAACGCAACTTCCGCAATGCTTGAAAATAAAAAATTAAAGCGCATCGCAACTTTTGCAATTGCGGAGGTTGCGGAAGTTGCGCTTTGCGCTTCTAATTGCGCTTTGCCCACCTCTGTGGTCAACAGTAAAGAAATTGACTGGAATGCCCTTTTGAGCTAAACCTTTGTTTATGTTATTGGATTGTTTTTTGTTTTTTTTTGTTTTTGTGTGTGTGTGTATAACAAGTGTGTGTTTCGTGCAATATGTTAGCCTGGGCTGGTGAGTCTTGAGTGGTTGGTTTTCTTAGAAGTCAGAGTTCCTTTTTACAGAGATCAAAGCTTTAGTTTAGATTATTTGTGAATTCCAAAGCACCATTCAGGGCGATAATCTGACGCAATTTGATTAATTCGAACATAAAGTTAAACTACTGTACGAAGGTATATACGAGTTTACAGTAGGCTAATTATCAAACTCAAAGTCAGTCTTTTGGAGTTAGAAATTGCATCTTATGTATTTGGCTTTTCTTTATATTTATACTATCCGTTTAAAATTTCCTTTTTTTGGTTTTGTTCTTTTCTAGCTGTACTTATACGGATAATACAACGTAGATTGAACTGATTTGCTGTTGACGTGTGTTTAGAATTCCACCCCGCGCTAGACTACAAAAGAAAAGACATTTAAAACGATTTAATTCTGACTTTCACTTTAAAACATAAGACAAATCGATTTTTTTAAATTATGAGTTATGGTTTTGCTTGAATTGGCTACTGAATTCGAAATTGATTTACGTCCAGGTTGCGTATGTGCCAGGAAATTACTATTACTATTGCAAATTGCTATATGGTTGAATAATATAATTTACAATTGTCTAATGTACTGTATTTCAGTAAAATTAGGACAAGCATCTTAAATGAAAACCTGGTAACATGAGTATAGTACAAGTTAGGTTTGGGATTAGTTGAGAGATAAGAGTTATTTTTGATTTTGTGCAAATTTTATGCTTGTCTTTTGCTAAAAATGTAGCATGAATGCTTGCTTGCTGAATGTGAAAATGCTCTAGCTGTTTGAAGGTGATGTATTTGCGAAGGGTGTCTTTGTTTATTTTCTGTTTCGTGAAGAGTATTGTGTTTTTTTGTGTTTGTATTTGTTCTGCTATGTGAGTATAAAGAAGGTGGCTGGGTTTAAACAAAAAAAAAGGTGGAAACGACTAAAAAAAGGCTGGGTAGGAGAGGAATTGAAATAAGGCATTAGTCTGGAAGTTGAAAACAGGGTTGGAGTGTCGTCGGGTTCATACAAAGTCGGAAATGGATTGATCGGCGTTTTAGATAATTGGGATCGGGAGTTGGAGTTATTTTTGCTGAGTCGGAATCTTTGTAGTTACAATAAAGTTACTGCTGAGTCGAAGTCCGGAGTCGGAACTTGAGCTACGTTCTTGCAATATGCGAATTCAAACCGATAATTTCTGTCTAGGGTAGTGTAGAATAACGTAGATAGTGTGAGGGTAAAGGTTTCTGTTTGGATTGGGAGTCGTTAAAATGTATAGGGTAGAAGTCGGTAAAGTATTTTTCACTGTTTTAAATTTGCGGAGTTGGGAGTCGGGGTCGATAAATTTTTTTTCAAATAATCGGAGTCAGAGAAACTTTTCGGAGTCAAGAGTCCAATGCGTATGATCATGAACCGACTGCTCAGCCTTGGGTTTGAAAGCAACAGAGAAAATGGAATTGAGAGCAAAATAAAAAAGAAATTTCTCTTCTGTTTAAGCTAACAAGATGTTGCTATCTTTTTTTCACACTTACGATCTTCAAAACTCTTTATATTGCTATACCCATAACGATCTCTCTATCTTAATGCTCTCATCTTCTTATTACAAGCTGTTTCAATATTTTTAACTTTAGCAACAACTTTGATATGCAGTAGTTGACCGACCACGGACGATGTTGCGTTTTAAAGTTGATCAAAATTAAGAGTTTATGAAAAATTAATTGGTTTAAATTCCGAGCGATTTCAATTTTAATAATTTTGGATTGGATTCCAACCTTTTTGTTTAAATCATTATTTTTGCAACTTTTTATATAATTTCCTTTTTTGTAATTATGTTTGAACCGATGTTTGCTTGAGCCATTCTTAGTGCAATTCTATTTATTGCAAGCAAATCGCAAACGACATTTAAAACTTCTGTCGTAGAAACAAATTTGCCTTGTAAAGGTAAGCAAAGTAAAATTGAAACAATTAATGTTCTTCTACTGGACTATTGCCTAGCTTCAAGTTTTGTCGTACTTTCAGTTCTTTAGTCTCAATTCATTTCTTTTTTTTCCAAATGTCAACCAACATCTTATCACTAGGGCAAGTTTTAATGACCCAAAATTCAAAAATTTGACTTACTAATTCGAAAAAATTGGCTTTATTGACCTAACAAAATTTCGACTGAATAAAGGATATTTCTTGAGACTTTTTCAAGGTTTTATATTGAAACAAACATGTAATAGCCAAAAACACACAAATTTTTAAGGAAATTTGCAAAACAAGTCTATATTGTGCTATTGCGAAATACGTCTTTAAGTTTTGCGGTATACAGTAGCACTGCAAACCTATCAATAGGTGGACAAAGTAAAGTGTAAAATCATGATGGTATAATGTTGCACTTTGATTTTGAGAATCTGACTAGCTGAACCAGTCGTTTGAACTAACTTTTGCTTGTTTTACCAAAACACTAGCCCCTTCAAAACATTCACAATCGCTTTCACTTCAGGTTAATTCTTTTTTGCGTACCGTATTTTCCGGGGTTAAGTCGAATTTTTGACCCCTAAAACTTTTGTCTAAATATTAGGGTCGACTTATATGCCGAGCAGACTTTCAGGGTACATTGAAAAATTATTCTTATTGAGAAATATTTTTACATATACACTACATACTTACACTACAATTAAAATCTATCGAATTCATCTTCCTCATTGTCCGATTTAAACAATTCTAACGTTTCCGCATCTGTAAGTCCCATCAGCACATCATTGTATGGCAAATACAGCAAATATTGTTAGTCCAGAAGAAATCTAACATCAAATAGTGTTAGTCTAGAAGAAAGGGGGTCGACTTATACGGCGAGTATAGCTTGAAATTCTAGTTTTTAGGCCCAAAAATTTAGGTCGACTTATCTCTCGGATAGACTTATACCCTGGAAAATACGGTAAAAAGTAGCATTTAGCCAGCTTCCAGGATCCCCATCTTGGAAAAACAGGCATAGGAGGGTAACTTATAGTAGCGAATTCGGCTATAGTGGTTTTATTTTTAATTTTTGCAAATTTGACCTCTGAAATTTAGCTGATTAACATCTTCAAAGTGAGAGCTGACTATCATAGCACAATTGAGCAATAAATGTGCTACGCATGTCACGTGAAACAGCTAGGGTAAAGAGATTTCAGTACTGCACCTGCAGCACCAAATATTTTGCAGCATCAGACAATAAACGACAGATAGTTTTTTGCAAGCTCCAAGAGTTCTATCTGGCTGCAGCCCCCCATTCGCCTCTCCATTAAATGCGCAAAGAAAAAAATATCACATTTTGTTCACTTTTGAAATGGTCTTTTGAAGTGATATGGACTTTAAAGTGGTTTAAAGCCACTTTTAAAATATTTGTTTAGGGGGAGGGGATAATATTTGTCAAAAATAAAGCCCACAACTTTGAAAATGTTTAGAAATAAATCATCAGATTCGATCGCTTGATGCAAAATGCTTAACGTAGGCTCCATCAAACAAAATATGGGATGGGAGGCTATTCAGCAGTAGACTGGGCCAAAAACGGCACTTTTAAATTTTTTTTTGAATTTTGCTTCAATAAATTACCAAAAGTTGCCAATTGGTTAGCAATCAACTCTGATATAATTTTTTTTTTAATATTTTTTGTCTAGAGGGTCCCCCAAAGCCAATATGTTTTACAGCTAGCAGCGCATGCTGGAAACGACCAGCATAACAGTAAAATAGCCTGCCTCGCCGAAAGTAGTACCGCAATAACAAACTCTTGCTTTATGACATCATAGAAATCCATTGTAGAGAAAACGTTTGTCTTCTGTATTGAGAAATTAGAGCATAATGAATGTTTCTTGGTCAATAAAGTTTTAAACCGCCAAACCGGTGCTTGTGCTGCGCTGTAGCCTACTGTATGTATGTGGAAAAGAAAGCATGGGTGTTATTCGGTGATTTCTATGATTTAGTAAGACAGTCACAGTAGCCTACTTTGTCTTTTTCAGATATACCGTAGTAGTTTTGCGCCGTACAAAATTTCAGATAAGACTATATTATCAGAAAGACAGCTACTGTTACCAGCGATTAGGTTATGTCCCGCTCAACTACAAAATTGTGGCTAATTGATGAATCACCTCCGCTAAATCTTAATACTGGAACCGATAGATTTGGGTTTACTGGAAAGTATCCACCATCAGGAAAAGAAGTCTTACTTCAATTTTACGGATACCATACAGTTAAGCAAAAAGAATCTAAAGGCACTTCATCTAAGCGAGAATCAATACTTCTAGTGGTCGAAGATATAGCACAATGGTGGAAGAAATCAGGAATTGGTCTTAAAACCCCAGATGCTATTATTTACATGATCAAACAGTTGAACGATCGATATGAAAGCTTAAAAAAACGTAAAGGCAGACAAGGAAAAGAACTCGAAAATAGAGAGAAATTTTTAGACGATCTGCAAGAAACACTATGGGTTGTTAACAAAAAAGTAGAAAAAGATTTGAAGACTTCTAGCAATCCTAAAAAGCTGGAAGATTGGAACTATCTTGAAGCAATCCGGGGTAAGAACAGAAAGGCTACTTTGGGTTCTCTAGATATGCAGGAGCGCAAGAAAATGAAAAGAAACAAATTGAGACGAGACCAAAGCATAAAGAGAAGGCATGCCTTGAATACACCAGTTGATCAAGCATTGCTGCTGTCCAGTTCTTCTTCGGAAGAAAGTGAAGAAGATACAGATGAAACCTACGTTGGAGAATTGCCGGCAAAAAGAAAAAGGACAGAAACAACTAAGAAGAAACAAATTCTCACTCCGGAAGTTTGTAGCCTGGCAGCCAAATATTCTATGTCAAACAGACAAGTGTTTGAAATGGTTGGTGCTGCCAGTGCAGAAAACAGTCTTAATAATAAAATTCTCTCTGTAAACTCCGTTCGCCGCAAGCGGATGACTTTTTCAGCTGAAGCAGAAAAGAATATATTAGCCAATGAACTTGCTACAGCTAATGGTTTTTTCACACTTCACTGGGATGGAAAAATATTCAAAGCTTTCACTCACTGCGCTAACAAGAAAGAGCGAGTGGCCGTGTTACTAACCACGTCTGAGGGATATGAAATATTACTTGGGATCATACCTGTTAAAAATGGCACTGCTTCTGAAGAACACTCAAAAATTTTTAATCTGCTAAAAGAAAAGAATATTGAACTTCACAAAATAATTGCATGTGTATTTGACACTACAGCAGTTAATACTGGCGAAAAGAATCGTATTGTAAAACGCTTAGAAGTATCCTTATCTCATGCATTGTTGGAATTAGCCTGCCGCCATCACATTTATGAACTGGTTTGCAGTGCTGTTAGTGAAGTTGTCCTTGGAAGGTCTTCTCTGACTAAAAGTGATAAGAAGACCACTGCACCCTACGAACCACTTTTCAAGAAACTAAGTTCTGTATGGAATGATATCAATACGAACACACAAAACCTTGAGATATTGGAAACGAGAAATTTATCACGTAGTTTACTCCGCCACATTGAAGAGGCCAAACAATTTTGAAAACTTGGTTGGAAAATGAAACAGTCATGAGACATGATTATTTAGAAGTAGCCGAACTTTGCTATGTTTATCTTGGTGGCACTCTTCCAGATAAATATATGCCATTCAAGTTGCAAGCACCTTCTGCTTATAGCCATGCCAGATGGATGTCCAAAGTTCTCTACATCATGAAGCTGGCTATGCTAAAGCCATATTTTGTCAATGACATAGACTCTATTCGAAGTTTGGCAGTATTCTACAGTGTTTATTATGCCAAAGCTTGGCTTACAAGTGCATTTGCTCCCCAAGCTCCTTCATATGACTTGGCTTTCATCAAATCACTAGAGGAAGTCTGCAGTGCAAAAGGAAACTTACCACATGACTTTTCAAAGATTGTCAAGTATGCTTTGGATAAGATTCAAGATCACACTTGGTACTTGAGTGAACGACTGGTTGGTCTTGCTCTTTTTGATAATTCTTTAGATCACTCAGCAAAAGAAGCAATGCGTTCAGCGTTGTTTAAATACAAACAAAAACCTTATGGAAAAAGTCAGCAGATGCCTCAATGCGCTTCATTTTTGCATAAGCATTTGAAAGATTTCGTTGGACCTGACACCTACAGACTTTTTAATCTTCTGCATTTCAATGAAGAGTTGTTAAAAGTGCCAGTGTCCAATTGGCCGGCATCACCAGATTATCAACATGCTGTAACCATTGTCAAGAACCTGTCAGTGGTGAATGACTGTGCTGAAAGAGCACTTGGCATGGCAACAGCTCTTCATGGTCCCACAAGGCCAAAGAATGAAAAACAACTGCACGCAACATATAAAGTGGTTGATGCAGTCAGAAAGTTCCAACTGTCTACTGCTACTTCTTCGGAACGAGTAACCAAAAAGACTCTGGCTGGTTTTTTGTCGTCTAATATTGGGCATTAGTTTTAATCTATTACATGCCTGCATTATTGCCAATCTTATTTGCGAATTTGTAATTTTAAATTCTTCGGAATCAAAAATAAAATACTGCATAATGGGCCAAAACATAAAACTAAGAGAGATACGGTATGCTTCAAAAATTTGAAATGCGATATTATGTGTGCAAAATTCGTGCATGTGTTTCCCAACTGTCTTAAATTTTTGTATAGACTACCATACAGTATTAATAACTCCTGACCGTTTTTCTTCTGATAAATGGAAAATAGCTCTGCAAGCACTGCCATAAACTGCCAATGTACGGATGTAAACGCGAGTGTAAAATTCTCTGCTGCATATTGTTTTTTGATTGTGTGGTATTCTGCTCCCTTTCCTGTTGTTTTGTGATAACTTCGGTTAATATCATTTAAACATGGTAAAATTGCGTGGAGAATATCCAAAAAATGGGCATAGATTGCGCATTTTAGTTGTAGTACAAGGTAACCTACATCTAATGCGACACAGCATTGTACAATAACTACGCTCTGCAATATGCTGACTTGATCCAGCATTGATTGATGCGAAATTAATAAATTGCCATAGCAAAACAAAGCAATTAATACGGAATTTTGCATGTGACAAACATTGCGTTTGGGGGACCCTCTAAACTAATGGAAATTGAAAATTTTTTCCATATATGGTCTTTATACACTAATTGGCAACTTTTACCATTTTATTGGAGTGTTCTGAGGAACTCGATTTTTTTGGCCCAGTCTATTCAGCAGTCCATTTAAGTTAGTTAATTTCTAATTATTTCTCTCAAATCTTGTTCCGTTAGGCTGTTAGGCCCTCGCCCTAAATTATCTTTTTTTATAAAATGCAAACGAATTAGGTTGATACTGGTGAGTTTTTTCGAATTCTAGGATTTAATGATATATAATTGTTGTAATAAAAAGACTGAAATTTTACAATCAAGTTAGCCCAGCCCTCATAGCCTATTTACGCAGCCAGCTTAATCATGTTTTTGAAGGCAGTGCTGATTTTTATATCACGTTTTAAAAGCATTAACTTTATCAAAACAAGCTTAAAATTAAGTTATCTTTACAAAAAAATGCAAAAGCTACAAACGCTGCGGGCTCCGCCCCCAGACTCCCCAAACAGCCCCTATCCCATTGCTGATTTCTGGCTACCCACCTGGCTGTTGCTATTTATGGGTGATAAACTAAAAAATGAGTGATGATAACAAACAAATATTTTTATTGCCCTTTAAAAAGAATATTGACCTAACGGTAAAAAAATGACTTTTTATTGACCAATCAAATTAAGAATGTGAAACTCACTCTTTCTATCCAGAATACTTGCAAAAAATCACATTATTCCAACTTACTTCTAAAATTGATTTTTTGAAAAAACTTGCCCTACTTATCAGTTCAGACGGATTTGAATTGTCTTTTGCTTATTTTGTTTCTTAAACCGAATTTCTCCGCTTGACCACTAAGCTTCCAGCAGGTATTGGTGTTCTTAATGCGGCGGAATTTAGAGGAGGGGGTTTTGTCAATGTTTCCACCTTTTAATATAAAGCATTCTTGAATGGCCGATGCTCTTATATTTTCCAGAAACCTCTTTCAATATGTGTTTCAATTAGCATTTCATTGCATCCACATTTTACTATGTCTTTATAATTCTGCTCCCCCTTTAATGCTACTTAAACAATAGACATTCCTAAAAAAGGTCTGCGTTAACTTTGTCAACTAAACGAGCATAACAATTTCGCTCTAACCAAGTATCAGCTTAACTTTGTTCTAGTACGTGTTGTATCTATATATGTAGCCTAATGCACTTTTGCGTAAAATGTTTTATTGAAATGTACAAAGCACTTTTAGCATACAGTAAAGTAAAATTCTCCAATCAAAACTACCTAATGTTTAGGCATAGATGTCTTATTTCCACCATATACAGTAACAAATGAGATTATACATCGTCAATGCCCTGTTCCCATGGACCCTCCTATGTCTTAGGCAAATTATGTAATTGATCAACTTGCCTGAGAATTGTACTCGTAAAGATTACTTGTACTTATACATTAGGCACATTGGTCATTTACGTAAGGGATTGTCCTAGGCAGTAGCGTTTCCATGGAGACAGAGCTTATTTTAATTTATGCTCTTTTCACATGATGCAATGGGCAATGCCAAATACGTGCATCTTAATTTTTTTCCAAATGTTTCTGATATATCTTTAATCATCTATCTTAGTTGAAGATGTAGCTGTCAATCACAAGACAATGTGCACGATTCAGTCGTAAAAGATGACCACTATAGGTACCCAGCTGAATTGGCTCTCATTGAGAAAAGTAGAAAAAGTCGAAATGTCACTACCACATCTCGCGTCCTTAAATGATTAGGGATTCTCACCTACTTTGTTAAGAATGAGACAGGAATACAACAAATCTTCTTACGACTATTGTTTTTTCGACTAAAATATGTTACCAAGTCGTCCTATCAGTTTTATATTTGCCGTTTGTCTTTATGTATTGTATGTCTTTGTCTGTTTTCTGTTTGTCTGTCTGTTGCATCATGTGAAAAGAACTTCGCGCAACGAACGGTGTTTTCATATTGAAAAATCAATCTGGTGGTGGTAATGAAGTTGCTTTTTGATTCGACCGGCTGTGGCTGTATCAGCAATTAACGATGCCTGCTGTATTGTCTTGCTGACTTTGACAGCTGCAGTTCTCTCTAATAAGTCTATGTCTTTAAATTTGTAATTTTTTTTGAAATTTTAATCCAAATTTATTACTTTCAAAATTTGTTACTTCGTTATCACTACCGATATCAATGTTAAATTAAATTTAATTGGAGCAAAGCTGAAGAAAAGTAAACATAAACAGGTTTAGATCAACAAGCAATTATCGAGTGCAGATAAATTTTTATCAAAAAATTTTTTTTAATTTTGTTTTTCTAAACTAAAAACGCTTCTCTGTTTGTATAATTTTTTTAAAAAGTTTATTATCTTTATCCCAACTGTGGTAGAAAATTGATTTAATCATCAATTTGGCCCATCTACTACAATTTATACTTTGTCATGTTTCGAAGGAAAAATACCTTATGAAATTTAAAATGTTTAACAAGTTCAAGTAAAACTGCATTGTCTGGTCTGTTGGGTCATAGAACAAAAGTCGTTATGTTGATTATGTGTAGACCAATTTTTGATAAAATTAGATTGGTCCAAGCAATGCAAAGAGATTATTAATTTGCTTTGCAATACTTTTAAACGAAAACCATTCGTATACTCGAAGCTATATCGTAGTCTTCAGAGGGTAGTTGGTTTGTTTTATTTTTTTCATGACAGGGTTTTAATGGGATTATTTATTAGTTTATGGCCATTTTTACAGTTGCTGCTTTTGTATTTTTGCTCTTTTTCCCCCATTTTTGAAAACCAAAGAAAAGCCACTGCAACAAAATTTTCAAAAAAATCTAAAAAAAAGATACGTTTTGCCATTTTTATATGCGTTCAATATTTGTTTTGTTAAGGATTTATTTTTTCGCTTTTGATTTTTGCATTGTTTTGTTTTTGAGCTGTTTTGTACCTTTAGTATGTTTTTTGCTGCCAAACGATATTTTTTGTTGATTTAGTGTTTTCTATGACGCAAATTTTTGAGCGTGTTTTTGTATCAGGATTAATTTTTTGACATTTTTTTGTGCTTTTGTTACGATATTCGTGTCTATGAAAACATTTTTGTCTTAGATGGCAATTTTTGTCTCGTTTCCAATTCATTTCGTTACATCAATGCATTATTTTGTATAATCTTACCTGATTCTTAAATCGTTGTGGAACAAAGCAAATATGATTGGAGGGCCAAAAATCGTATTTGTCTATTGTTTTTGATCCCCATTACTAAACTCTTTTTATATATAGCCTACTAAAATATACTTGAAGAAAAAATAATTTATCCGAGAAAAAACGCAAAAAAAAGAAAATTAAAAATTGCCATCGCAATGTTTGTATATTTGTACGTACTGTATATTACCCGCTGTAAATACTGCATTACCAAAAAAAAATCTAAAAAAAATATTCGCGTAAAAATTTACGATTAAAAACCTATAGCCTATTTCACTGGAAAATTTTGATCCTTGCTTATGTCTTTTTCACAGTTTTAATTTCAATTTTAAATTTTATATCTGTTACTCTCATCCAATTGCAAGCGAATATGGACAATTATTCTTTGTCTCTTTTTAATTCAAAACTCTTCGGTGAAATAGTTGGTTGCTAAAAAATAAAAAAAAAACTAAAATCAAAAAAGCAACAAAAAATATTTTTATAATCTGTTATCATGTTTATATGATTATTTGATCAATTGATTCGCCGTAGCTATACAACATTAAAGGTGAATTTACACAGTATCCGTTTTTCGATCGTTTTTCTCCGTTTTTTTATGTTTTTGCTTCTCCATGAAAAAGCATGCGCTTTTTCGTCCGCAGTTTCATGAGTCCATATCCGCACTATAATTAGACTGCTACATATTGATAAAAATCTTGTGTATGAACGATGAGAGCGACTTTTCAAAATAGAGTTGCACCCCTTCTCAAAAATATTTTTTCGGAAAGCTTTTGTCCAGTCTGGTTAGTGCGGAAATGGATACATAATAATGCGGACGAAAAAGAACATACTTTTTCATGGAGAAGAAAAAACGAACCTAAGCGAACCAAAAACGGATACTGAGTAAATTCACCTAAAGGAAAAGTTGTTTCTACGAAGGCTTGTTATGGTCAGCTGTAGTTGGAGATAGAAGTTCGTATAGCTAGAACGAATTTGATGTTGGTCTGGTTGCCAATAATCGCAAAAGTACAACGTTGTTGAGCATAGATTTTGCGTTTATTCTATTGGCAGGATGGTAAAATAGCGGAATCGCATTAAGCGACAATCAAAGTCTTCTTGCTTTCGTGCACCATGGCTCACAACAACTGCAATTAAGTTGCAGTGCCTACGCTACAACAACTAAAATTATGTTGCTGTAGGCCATGGTACAGATAAATGTTGCTGTTTTACTTATCTCACAGCAGAGATTTTCTTTACATGAGTGTAAATAAAACCTTCCCCAATGGATTGAGACAGTTAAAAGCTTCTTAAATGATCATTCGGGAGAAGGCGGCATATGGCTGCTTTGATATATAAATCTGTACAAATTTGTGTAAATAGAACTTTAATTGTTTGAAATCGTAATTTGGTGTTGTGAAAATTTGCATACTGGATCCAAACGTTGTCAGTTCAAAAGCTTTGCAAACTGACAATAAAAAAACATTGGAACACCAACGTTTTGGTTGCTCAACGTTCTATCTTCGGTCAACTATGGCCTAAATTTTACAAGTATAGACCAAAGTATAAGCTGTATAATATTTGCAATGTTTGTGTTTCAATATTTTTGAGTCAGTTCGCAAATTTTTTTGCGGTAAATATTTTTTTGGTATAGTTGTAATATTTTTGATGATACTGATAGCGGTATGAAATCAGACTATTAACTCCCGAGGTTCAGGGTTTGATTACCTACTAACAAGTTGGAAATTCTGTAAATACTTGTAAATACTCCGCATACAAAAACATTATAAAAAAAACATGTGGCTGTTGAAATATGCTAATACGAGTAATGGATGTGTAAGCTTTTGCGTATTGCGCAAATTTTAGGTTTGCTTCTTGTGTGTATGCTTTAATCTTGTAAATAGTGTAGTTTATTGGTGTGAATTTCGGTAGCTGTGGAATGCTTAAAAGTGATATTGAAAAACCTATTTCAACAAAGCTTCATCAACTCAACCTTCAAACGCTGGTCTATATCATTTAAATGTATTTTGAAAATTTCGTTTAGACGGCTAATCAAATGCGGCTATTTTTTGTTTATTTAGTTGGTTTTTGAATATGACTTAACAAAAGAAATGACAGTAGCTTTCAATTTCATTGTTTCCGCAATCTTCTTCGGCTAAACTTACCCAGAGGCTTTAGTGTGGTTGTTTTTCTACCAGTTGCGTGAATAGATCAGCTCAGCAGTTCTGGACGTTGCTAATGAGTTCTGGGAGTTGCTGATGAGGTCTCACGGTTCGAAATAGCACTGTCCAACCTTGAAAAACAACCGCTCGAATAGAGAATGTCTGATTGTTAAAAAGCGTAAACTTTAGCTTTGGAAACAAAGGAACTTCACAAATTTGTTTCTGGCTATTATAGCAGTTCGCAAACTTGTCACTTTATAGAGATTGCTCAGTTTTCTTGATATTATGAACAGAATTTATTGTGGAAATCTGTTAAATTGTTAATCTGAAAGATCGGGTAATTGTGTGACCAAAAAATAAACACTTTGTTGAATAATGAGTAGAGAAAGAGCCGTAAAGGTTTATGAGCTACTAATTGCAAAATGCTTTTTCTAGGCCAAAAACGTTCAAAAGTTGCAAAATTTATCTTGCTGCTGTATTAATTTAGGTTTCAAACGGCAATCAAAACTTTATTTTACTCGTTTATTCGTTTGGTCCAGTAAAACTGACGCGCTTTGCGGTTTTGCCGCTTCTCAGAGAAACCCAAAGTTTATACTCGTTATTTGTTTGGTGCAGGAAAACTGATGGTAGCAAAAAGTAAACGTAAATCAATGGTGCAAAAAGTTTTAAAAAGCTGCACTTTTATGCTGTTGGTCAGCGTTTTGTGCCAGTTAAGCGAAATTGATCTCAATGTAACAATTATCTGCTCGGTCTACACTTGGCGTAAATTGTATAATTTTGTACAAGCATCGCGCGTAATCTTTGTCAATTTTTACTAAAAATTTGGTGGTTTTGCCTGCAGACTTACCGGCGTAGAGACGTGAGTTCGTTAAACCAACTACAAATACGTTTGCACGCTCAAGATTTTACACCAAGTGTAGACCGTTCGTACTGCTAGTTCAGCTAAAAGTATGATAACAGAGTTGAAAGCAAAAACGGATTTTGACGGAACCAAGCCCAAGTATAGTGGTTACTATAGTTAGTTTCTACAAGAATAAAGATACCACTTGGTAATATGATGAGGAGGAAAAGGCGGCTAGAAGCAATCTCGATGAACGACCGACACACATAGGTGTGCACAAGTCCGTTAATCCGTTAAAAAGTTTTTTCATGTTAACGGACTAAATTAACTTCCGTTAAGTTCTGTTAACTTCCGTTAAGGATTTTATCGTTAATTTCTTGCACCATTTATTCATCGCACCGGTACAAACCAGTTTGCAATGGTAACACTTGCTGCTTATTAGCACGAGTTTTATAGAAGAAAAAGCAAAGAAAGTAGCTTTTTTGTGGCAAATAATAAGCTGTAGCCTCATAGGTCTATTAATTATCGCTCTTCGCAATTTCCAAAGATTTTCCGACCCCTGCTTCGTTAGTGCATTTGAACTTATTTTTATCTTGAAATTAGATTAGATTGTAAAATGTAACTTCCAAAACACAAAAAGACCACCATAGCAATAAATATTTTCTTACAATCAGCTCAACTACGTCAATACCTGTTCTAGAAGTGAATGAATAAAAAGAAATGTAAATTACATGCAGAATATTAACGAATTAACGGACTTAATAGCTTCCGTTAATTAAAGCTAAAAATAACGGATTAACGTTAACGGAGGTTTGAAGTTTGTTAACGGACTAGTGGTTAACAAAGCTAACGTTTTGCATTAACTTGCGCACCTATGCCGACACATGTTGAACAATGAGACTCTTAAAAAATAAAACTTTCGCTTTTCCGTTAAGAAATTAATTAGAAATATTTTCTGGGAGTCCATTTGGGGGGGTTATACCCCCAAACTATGTCAAAATATTTGTTAAATATCTACTAATGTCAAAAAAAAACTGGAGGCTTAGCTAAAACCGTTCAAAAAATTATTTTTGGGTGGGTTCCCGGGGGAGTCGTCCCCAAAAATTTTGGGAGACAAAATAGCATTTGCAGCACAAAAGCTTTACGCAAAAATTAGATTTCGATATTTTGTGGTTTAGAAGAAGAGCGTACAAGGTTTTGGAAGAAAAAAACAAAGAAAAAAATCTCATTGCGGCCAAAAGCGGGTTGGTAGGGATGAAAGGGTACCGTTATCTTAAGACGTACAACCGTGTGAAATATTTTTTGCCGTACTTAAGCCATTTTTGATTGAGACGGCTTTTTGCGCCAAACTTTCGGGGCGGTTTTCGTGTCCTAAAACCAAAGTCACGTGATTAATTGCCTCAAAATTTGGTACAAACATGCAAATCCATTAATCTCAAACTGTTGTCAAAATTTCATGTAGCTAGCCCAAACCGTTCTCGAGTTATAAGCAAAAGTCAAAAACTTCGCTCTCATTAGTTTGAAAATGGCGGAGTAAAAAACAAAAAAACACGGACGCGAGCGTCGGTCGTTTCAACAAACGACTTCGAAAGTTAAACTGGTCAGTGAGTAAGATATTTTTGGCGGCTATATAAGCGAGGCATACGCTATTTTATCGATTTGAAGTTCATCTTGCAGTAATTACTATTTTGTTGGCATTCCAAACAATGCTTCGAAGGGCAGAAACAGTCTCCAAAGACAGTTGTACAGTAGATATTTTAACCAAAAACTGGAAATTTACACTGCTGAAAAAGAAACGTCATCAAATGCAACTGATAAAGCAATTTCTTGTACAATGATAACAGTGAGTCCCTTTGTTAAGCAAGAAAACTCTGGCTACTAGGTGCTTCGCTAAGTGGTATGAATTTAAGCTAACGATTCCGCGCATGTACGTTAATTTGTAGTTTGTACGCAGACATGGGCACGATTTGATCTTCACGATCAGAATGTGATCTTGAAGATCAAATCGTGATTTGATTTTGATCTTTATGATCACATTATTTTAATGATCTGATCTTGATCTTGAAGATCACTATTATTTTTAATGTCGCGTAGGGTAAGTATCGCCGAGGCCTGGTTATGTGATATTTGAAGCTATTTCGTGGCTCCTACACGGAATGGAGTCTAAACTGGAGAAAGTAATCCGCATTTGCCGTGGTGCAGACAGGACAGGTGCGAACCAATACGACAGTACCTAACCTGCTAACTGGAGGAGAAAATTAATCACGATTCAGCTTCTTTAACAATGGAATATTTGCAGGCTTTGGGCATCCAATCAACAGTCAGTCAGTCAGTGTCAGTTTATTCATGCACCAGTACACGCAAAGAAAAATCCACATTTGGAATATACAGTTGCATATAAATAGAGTACGGTACATTGGGAGACCACGAAAGAGCGAAGCGCTCACCGAGTCATGGCCACCCTATTTCACACATTTTTGCTTTTATGAAGTAATGCACATCGTTTCGTTGTAAGTTCTCAAGGAAGATGACATAGTATCGATGCAGTAGTGGTCTTAGGAATGTGCAAAGTGTGCAAATGCACAGGGGCCCCCCCACTTCTGGGGGGCCCCCCCATTTGACCTATCGCGTGCAGAAAAATTTGATTATGAAAAACTATAGCAAATTATGATAAAAAGTTTATGCATTTGTTTTAAGTGTCATTACATATGTACCCCCTCCCTCAAGATGCACTTGTTCCAAGTGTTATTACACATATCCCCCTTTCCAAGACAATATTACTTTTAACTTTTAAGTCAGATTTAGTAAACTGATAATAAAAATTTACTGGTAAAGTCAACTTACTACTCTTTTTTTTTGGTTGCTACTGTTAGGCTATTGAGGTCATATGCGTAACCAGGGGGGGCCTAGGGGCCCCCCCAATTGAAATGCTACCCATGATAAAAATGTCACAAAAAAGACTGTTGTTTCTTCAGCTTCAGTTTCTTTTAGCATCTTTGCATATAACAGTACACCCGTACAGCAGTAATTAACAATTGTATTGAGCCAGGGGGCCCTGGCCCTCTCAATTTAATTTTTACCAACCAATTTAAATGGGCCCCCTACAATAATAATTAAAAGGGCCCCCAACAACAATATTGATCCAGGGGCCAGCGCCCCTTAATTTAATTTTTGCCAACCAATTTTAAGGGGCCTCCTACAAGAATATTTATATGGCCCTCTAATTTATATGGGCCCCCAACAATAATACTGTTTAAGGGGGCCATGGCTCTTTCAATTTAATGTTGCCAACCAACTTAAACGTATAACCCGAGTGAAATTAAGCGTTTCTCTCCTAAAAGTTGCTAACTGAGGTTCTCATCTAACCTTTTTATGAATGTAAAGCCGCATTTACACGGGCGAGTTTGAGCTGCGAGAATCGACATTTTGCCTTTTTTCTTTCTCAAATCGCCTAGGTCACTTACACGGCGCAAGATTCACGTGAGATTTTGTCTGCGTGATATCGCCAGACACGCTCCCCAAAAAATCAAATCGCGGCAGTCACTCACACGGGAAAGATTTTACCGCGACGCTCGCATATGGTTGCAACTCGCAGAAGTCACTTACACGTTGAGACTGCGTGCCAGTGATTCTCACAAAATCGAGTCGGCGGAAGAGTCGCTATCGTACTGGTTTACTTACACGGTGCGAGATTTTTCAAAGCGCTGCTTGCTGGTTTTGAATTTACAAAAGCCAACTGCCGCGAAAGCACTTCAAATGCGCCGCTTGTCAGCTTTTGCGTTTGAAACAATCACGCTTCGGAATTTTGAAAAGAAAATGCGTGAAGCCAACCCGGGCGTAAAACGAAATACTTGGAATACAATTAAGCAGCTAATTTCGTTAAAACTTGCGATGAAAATGCAAGGTGAAAGATGAAGCACTAAACGCTTGAAACTACTCAAAAAAGCTTATTTTCTCTGTATCATTCTGAGTTAGCTTGGATGGAGCAAAGTCTAGCGGGCATTACTGCTCATAATCTATTATAAAATTCCGTCACTTACACTTTAGGTCTTGGTTTTTCACCACTGCAACCTGCAACCCATCTCTGACTGTGTTTCTTGTTTGGTTATACTATACATACTACTTTGGTAAAATAAAACAATAAAATTTATCAACATTTCTGTGCAATTAATTCCAAAAACACTTTTGAAATTACCTTTTCTCCAAGCATGTGTGACTGACAAATTCATATTGTTTGTTTCCTTAATAGTGCACAAGTATTTCGTAATTTATAGCAGATCTGTGCTGTTATATTATACGAAATACCAATTGTAAAAATTTTATTTTTAAATTTACTTTTTGAGTTCTTCTGAAGTGATACCAGGCGCCTTTTGTTGCTACTGAAGCACTGGCTCTTTTTTAATTTAAACCAACATTCAAAAAATCCATTTAGCATTTGTATAATACGTGTTTTCATGTGATTTTGTTATGGAGCTACTAAACCACAGCTGTTACAAAGCATCAATATCCACAATAGTAAAATAAGCCGCGCATGCATTTGCTAAACGCAAGGCAATTACAGTAAGTGTAGTGCGGAGGATGAATTATTATGAAGAGTGCAAAAATACGTTAGTGACTTCAGGTCAAAACTCATTCCTGGCGTAATTCAAGTGAAAAAGGGCCATAAAACCATTCGGAATTGAGAACATGATTTACTTAGAAATAGCATTTTCACGAAATTAATCTTCAATTACAATATGCGGTGCAGCAGATGTTACGTTTCTCCCTTTAAATGTGGTTATTTTAACCACAAGAGATGCCGGTAGGCTTCAGGCAATCTCGGGTCAGAAAAGAAAGCAAACGCTAACACTTTTTTAGCCGACAAAAACCAGTGGATGGTACTTGTCTACAAGATGCTAGACCCAACGAGTGAGCATAGGGTGTGAGCCTACTCTGCTAGCACTGTCACAGCACCGACTGACCTTTTTTCGTGTTGCCCCGTTTTAGTTTCGGAATTCGGCCGCTTCTTATTTTCAGTTTGCGCACGCCACCTTATTTCCTGCAGCCATTGGCTGCAAACGTTTAAAAAATACACGCTTTTTGGCCGAGTTACCTCTGTTCTGGCATTCCGTTTCATTCGAGCAATTGGCAAGCGGAAGTGTTTTATTTTGAAGACCGCTCCTACAGCACTCTTTTAGTTCATTATTTTCAGGTTAAATTTCAGTTGGTTTTTGCCATGCCGTGCTGTTCCATATTTGTTTTGTCTGAACAATACAGTTTAAGTTGGAGAATTTCAATTGTCGTTTGCCAAGACGTGCAGGGTGAAGGCTCCAGAGTTTCGCTGGAGCACCTGCAGTCAACAGTATTACGGAGGGCTTCTGTAACAAGTACCTCCATTTCCAAAATATATTGTCCAAACGCCATTATTGAGAATTCATTGTCTTAGCTATTGTAGGGTTTTCAGATTTTTAACTTACTCGTATGTTTTTGCTAAGTCGGAATATTAGCAATGACAAAATTGGTTACATTTTTTTATACACAAAACATTTTGTAAAAACACGAGGCCCATTTTTGCTCAAAATATAATAACAAATTAGGAAGAACAACCGAAAAAGAATAAATTCCAAATCAAAAAACAAACTAAATTCTGTTCTGATTAAAAACAATAAAGCTTGAGTGTTTTTTTGGTATTCGCGAGCAAAATTGCTACAAAGTTGAGACTATAGAGTGCTGTTGCCCACAGCGCAGGTAACAAAAACACTGTTTGGCTCTCGTTCAAACAGAAATTAGTGCTTGCTTTTTCGCTTTCCGCAATTTTACGATGCTGCAAAAGCAGCCAAAAAGGCGTTTACAAGCATACATAGCACTAGGAATAAACAAACATGGTCGCCATAATTGACATCAATGATCTCAAACTTTAAGAACCAATTACGAGCAACTGATGCTTTACATTGGCAAAAAGATAAAAACAGCCAGCCTTAACTCAAAGTTAACTGATTCATATAAAAAAGCGTGCTTAAGGTATTATAAAAGCAGAATACAATTAAGGTACTGTTACCTGTGGTTAATTTATTACACATTTTACAAAGGGTTAAAGTTTTGCTTGATTGGCTTCACAGTTACTAGCAATTAGCTCATGACTGCCGTATCTGCAGTAGACCAGTGCCAGCATGCACAAGAAAATTATTGGTTCTGCGGTTCTAATATGAAGTAAATTTAGTATCGAAATCACAATTAATTACGGTAAAAGCACTACAGATTATTTTATACTATGAACACAATACTTTGTGAAGCAAATTTAGGGTAATCGCAGCCAGCGACTCGCAAAGCATTTGTGCATTGCGCTATGCCTGGGCGACTCGTAAATTGCATACGATTTGCTGTTTACACGTGCGCGACTTTGCCCTGAGACTCTCGAGACGTTGAAATCGACCTCGTGTAAGTGATCACAAGCGAGAACGATTCCTGCATCGAGTCGCGCGAAATATAATCGGCATTGCAAATCGCAGGGGTTACTTACAAGGCGGCGATTCTTCCCAAACGCGATCTCGGTAAGCGAGTCTCGCCTCGTGTGAGTAACCACTCTGCGAGAGAGATTTTCACGCATTAAAAATCTTCAAATCGCGTTGCAAAAAAGTCGCCCGTGTAAATGCGGCTTAAAGCAATAACCAGGGACAGATTTAACACATGGCACAGTGCCAGGGGCCCCGCACTCAGATAAGACTTTTTTGGTCTTCACCTGTATTTGGCCCGAAAATATTGCAAAAATCTCAAAGTGCCAGGGGCCCAACTCAATGTAAATCCGACTCGGGCAATAACATGGTTTGTAGGCATAACTATCTATTGTACATTTTTCAGTTACAATTCACCTCCACCTCGCCAGTTTTTATGCAACAAAATACTTTTGAAAAAAATTAGCTTCAGTAAGGGGAATGCTCATTGAACAAATTTTTGAATTGAGAGAGCCTGGGCCCCTGGCCGTATATGTACTCCTATAACTGGTTGTTTTCTAGACAAAACAATAATCTATAAAGAAAATAATCGACTGAATTGGTATTTACTGCTAAAATATTGCACGAGGGAATGTACTTTACTTCCCCCTACCTGGGCCAAATCACTAATAAAATTTAACCACAAAATGCAAGATTTTAAACGTGTTTTGGACTTAAATTGCAAGCAAAAGGAGGACTAAACAACTTAATTTTTTCAATTGGCTTTCAAATTTTAAAAATCTCGTACTTTCAAATGGCTCTGAAAATGTGCAAAATGTGATCCAATGGTATTAAAACTACTTTTTTTCCAAAAAATTACGAAAAATCGTCCAGCGGTTGGGGGCTTCGCCCCCAGACCCCCATAACCTCGGGCGGCTGGAGGCTCCGCCCCCAGAACCCCGTCTGTGATACATTTGAATTACAGTACACTTCTTTACTTAAGCACGTCTCCCAATTTACACATTTTCGCATTTTAACTAGGCTATTGGTTTAAGCTCTCTCCTTGAACGAGTTCCTAGTTACATGCTTACACAAGGCCACGACTTCTGATCTTCCATTCTACGATATCTTTGCCCCAACAAAAAATTCCTCTTTCGAAGTTTCTGATGACGTTATTGCATGTGATTTGTGGTTTTGCCCCCCCCCCCCCCGCAATCAAAAATCCTGGCTACGCCTATGACTCAGGTAGTCGTTTATCCTCTTGTTTTTTTCAACTGCTTTCAGCAACTGATGGCAGTAATAGGTTTTTGACTAACGTATGTACAGTATATCATATGCTAAGCAGTATAAAGCATTCAAACATTATTGCTAAGTACTCAAACATTCTGTAATAACACAAGCATACTGAAAGCAATTGCTGAAAGTTCACGTTAATTTACTGCAATTAATTGAGTTGATAATCTAGATGAGAGGAACTTATGAACAAACATTTGATTTAATTAGGGCTGCAATTGCATTGGTCTTCTGGTCTTGTTATTTATGAAATGCATTGTTGCGCTTAATTGCAAGTGCAGATAAAACATGTTTAAGTAGTGTGTAAAGAAAAGGGCCCCCCCATTTAATTTGCACAGAGGCCCCCCCTTTCCTAAGGCCACCACTGTATCGATGCCCTATTCCTTCACAGTTCTTTTAACATTCATTGGAGTAAAACACTAGGACAATCTCATTCTCTTGCTATAGCCAATACAGTATGAATAGATTTGGGCTTCAAACAAATATTTAAAGTATAATATTCACTTTACACGCCATGCACTACTTCACAACAATCCTTACAATTATGACTGTATTTTTTTTGAAAGAACAAATTTTGCAAAAAAACAAGCATCGCTTCTGCTAACCCACCCCTCCCCCCGAATCTTATGCAATATTACAATGTGCTGTTGTGCATGATTTGGATTTTCACGCAATCGCAAACAAAGGGATTAGTTATCGCAATGTATCAAAAATTAAAAAAAAATCATGCCTAATTCTACTTGTACTTTAAGATTAGATCGGCTTTAACTGCTTCTTTAAATTTAGGAAAAGAAAGATCGTCCCAATTCGGTTGCAAACTATTCCAAATTTGGGCACCACTAAATTGCAGTGCTTTTTTGGCAGCATTGGAGTTTATAGCATGTAAATAAAAGTTGTTGTAACTAGTGCGTCTTGTGTTGTACTTATGTATTGTTTTAGTGGATGTAAAATATTGATTGAATAGATTTGGAAGTTTATTGTGGTGGAAGAGATACATAAATTTTGCCATTTCTAAATGATATATATCCTTGACTTTTAATAGCTTTAATTCATGATACAAGGTGTTGTTTTTTACATGTTCATAGCACTTTTTTGCACACCATTAACAGATTACCGGTAGAAAGGAAAATCTCCAGGAACTAATACTGAAAAAACAAGTGCTGGTAGTGGTAGCAGTGCCAGTACCGGCAGTAGCCTAGGCCTCTTTTTGTTAATGACCAGGCAGTAGAGAGCCAAAAAGCTAAGGTTATTGACAGCAACAGATGTCAGTAACGATAAGTGTTACAAGATGCTTGGTTAGGCTATTGTAGCCAGACATGGGCACGATCTTGGTCTTCAACGTCAGATCGTGATCTTGAAGATCAAGATGGTAATCTGATCTTGATCTTCAAGATCACACTGTTTGGATGATCTGATCTTGATCTTCAAGATCACCAAAAGGTGGTGATCTTGCCCATCTCTGTTTGTACGCTCGTATAAAATTACTGTCCACTAGTATCACAAAAAGGGCCGCTGAGAGAAAAAAGGTCTTTAACGGAATTGGAACTATCTTTCTTCCAAATCGAAAAAAAAATTCATTAACCAATTTTGTCTTTGAGTTTTACCGGTGCCCCGGCGCTTCACTTCTAGATTCTTACCTACGATCAACGTTCAAACCGCCGTTCACACCCCTAAAATTGGGGCAGGACCCCTAAAAATCCCAGGCTTGGGTACGCCATTGTCCACACTATTTTGCCGCACCCTCTCAACGGTCCAGTCAGAAAGCCATAACTCTTGGGACGAACTCTGTGGTTCTTCCGAAACTACTGAGATTTAGCAAAGAAAATAGCTGTTTAGCGCCTTCGAGCTAAAGATGTGAACATTCTGTTTCATCCAAAGAAAAATGCCAACAATTTTTTGTTTCTCTGAAAGGGGCAATGAGGTATAATTTTAACTCATTGAATGCCACACAAAGCAAAATTGTACCGTACTTTTTTTTAATTTTTGAAACTAACTTCAGAATTTTTCAACTTTTATGTCGAAAGATATTTGCTTTTCTTTTTTCCGCTGTTTGTATCAATCCTACCAATTTTAAAAAATATTTTTCGAATCAACCATTAGATATCGCTCGTGTTGATGCAGAGATAACGTTAGGAAAGCAAAATTGCAACTGATGATCTGTATATTTATGAATTCATAGATTCCAGATATTTCCTTACCTGTGGTACTTTTTTTGATCGATTGTAGCGGACGACACTACAAATCAAATCAAGTTTATTGTTCGCTAAATACACCGAGAAAAAGAGAAAACACAAACACAATTATCAATTAAAAAAGTTAATCCTAATATGCAGTATTGGCTAGGAAACACCGAAAAACTGGAAAGTTTACGAGTCGAGGTGCTTACTAGGTGGTTCACACTTGGAAAACGTAATAAAATTGACTCAATGAATTAATTGAATGATAGACTGTGCATTGTGCAATGTAAACCAGTAATCTTTAACATGCGAGAAAAGCAAAACAACAACATTAGTTCAAAAAGTAAACTACACGTATCAAGCGTTAAATAAATTCAAGAATTAAATAATTTTGTAGCAAGGTCGGTGTAGTATTTGCTGATTAGAATTTTTTTATAGTGTTTTTTGAAGGTAGTGGTACTAAATTCTTTGTTTTTGTAAACCTCGTCATTGTTTGTCCAAAGTTTTGACCCTCAAAAGGCCAATAGATTTTGAGTAATACATTTTTTCACTCTTGGTCTAAACTAGATATTCCTTGATCCATGTCTGGTGTTGTGACCATGCACAGTGTTAATTTTGCAGAACAGATTTTGAAGAAATTACCACCCTACTTCGTCAAATAGACAAGATATACCGATGTATTCAAATATTTGACAGATAACCCAAATCATAAAATTGACTTCGACAAAACAGAAATAATGGCCCAAACCAATCACTGGCGAAAATTATTGATCACCGAAACATTACTAATTCAAAAACACAATCCCAATTTAAATGTTAACAGAACATCCATACCACTATATTTGTTAAACTCGTGAGTAATTTGACTAACTTTTTTCTCCCTACTACTTCTTCTCTTTGGTGCTTTAAATGCTTGTACTTCGCGCTTTTTTGCCCTTTATTTTTTTTGACTGTGGGAGAAGTAGTTTCACGAAACGTCAAGCTATGTTTCCGTCTGTTTAGGCTTTGTGTTTTGTTTTAAAAAAACTTCGATGTTCCGAACATCATGCTCCGAAGATCTTGAAAGAGTTTTGGTATTTTATTGTTTTGAAGTTGGTGCATGAATTTGTCTAGTTCTTATTCGTAAATTTCTGTCTGTTTAAAAAAGTTTAATTTTTTGAAAAGAGGAGATAGCGGAGAATATAGAGAGCTACTTATTATAGCTAGGACGACTTTTTTCAAGTTTACTTGGATCTCGTTCAAATCACAGTTGTAAGTCGGGCCGGGCTTTTCGGGTCGGGATCGGGCCAAAAGTTGACAAAAATTTCGGGCTTAACTCGGACCTGAGACGTACTTTTTGTCTTGGGTGCACAAAAATATGATCAAAATAACTTTGCTAAAGTTTTCAGACCTAATTTAACTTTTAGGTTTTTTCGGGCATAATTTGGGCTTCAAATTAGTTTTCGGGTTCGGGGTTATATTTTCGGTTTCGGGCCTGAACTAGTCGGCCCATTTACAACTCTGGTTCAAATATTTCACAGCAGCTGTACCCCAGACTAATATTCCATATTAATGTAGTTTGCTATGTACAAGCGCATAATACAGCATGCTTCAAACACGTTTTGTTACATAATGTCGTATTCTACAGAAAAGTGGAACATATCTCGCAAGCTATCCCGAAACATGTTTTAGGTGCTAACTCCACGTTAAGTTTTCATCGATAATAATTCCCAAATATTTTACTGTATTAATTCTAAAAGTTTGATCATTCATTATCAACTTAAAATTTTCTGAAACAGACTTTCGTGGCTCTTTATGAACCAGACTGTAACTGGTTTTTTCGTAATTTAATGCGAGCTTGTTCTTTAACCAGCTGCTGCAGTTTATTTTTTCTAATTATACGTTAACTCGATTTTGAAGAACCAGAAAATTTTGGTCACATATTTGCAAATATGAGTCATCTGCGAATAGAGTTGTGTCAAAGTTGGTAATAGTGGAAAGATCATTAACATATAATGAGGCTAAAAGTGGGCCTAGTGAGAATCCTTCCAGAATTACACAAGTTACATTGGCAAACTCAGATATTTCTCCCCCAAAGTTTAAATACTGTTGTCGTTTACTTAAAAAGTTTTTAAGTAATTTCATTGGGATTCCACGAATGCCAAATTGGGTTTTTAACTTTTGTAGCAAAATTCTATGATTTCCTATGTCGAAAGCGTTTGATAAATCCAAAAAAATACGGCAACTGTATCTCCGTTTGTCTACATTTTTTAATAAGGAGTCATACATGTGGCTGATCGCATGTATGGTAGAGTGATTTTGACGAAAACCAAATTGTTTTCTCTTAAGGGGTTGTACTTTTGCACATAAGAATAAATTTTGCTGTTTAATAATTTCTCAAATAAATTATCAATTGCGATAGCATAGAAATAGGCCTTTAATTGGTATTGTTTTCCAGATCCTTTCCAAATTGTTTCTAGCAGCGACAATTTGGTCATTGTAGTATAATTGCTTAGCTTGAGATATTGCTCGATTTATCAAATTACGATATTTTTTGCATTGTACATGAATATTCTTTATTTTTGTTTTATTTTCTTTACCTTAAAGTTTTTGGTAAAAAGGCTTATCACTATTTTCTGCCAATCTGCAATAGGCCTGCAACAAAGCCTAGCTCATAAATCTAGTAGCCTACCATTAGTTAAATCATAGACTCTTCATTAGTAGACGGGAAACGGACAGTTTTGTCTTTTTTTTTTCTTTGCGGTTTATTTTTCTAGAATATGCCAATTCGTCCAATCAGCGTGACTTTTTTCTTCTCGGTTCACTCGCGCTACGAATATGTCCAATCAAATCAGTCGAATACGCGTAACTGCAAAAAAAAAAAAAACTTCGCAACAAGAACAAACTTTTTTTCTTCAATGCCTTTCTCTTTTTCTCCTTGCGTCTGTTTCTAGTCTACTAAATAAAGAGTCTATGGTGGAATATAGCCTACCAGGAGATTTTTAAAAGCTGTAAAATCTATCAAACTAGGCCACAGCGTTTTCATACCAGGCTTAATTTACTCTAAAATTACAAAAAACAATTTGGTAGGCTTATATGACACAAGCTAAAATTTCGATCAGCTATGGGCAAGGCCTATTTTTTAAGTCTCTTTCTCAGCGCCCCAAACCGATTAT
Source organism: Trididemnum nubilum (assembly GCA_963965965.1). NCBI lineage: Eukaryota > Metazoa > Chordata > Ascidiacea > Aplousobranchia > Didemnidae > Trididemnum > Trididemnum nubilum. The sequence continues at coordinate 12,136,976 of OZ014482.1, read as the reverse complement.
CTTTGTGTTAAAGGAAGAAAATTCAAACCGTTAAGCTTAATTTCACTTTGAAAACGCACTTTTTTTCGCCAAGCCCGGCAAAAACACAACCTAATCCCGGAACCTACCAGATGACAAGTCGGTTTTAAACCACGTATGCAAATTTGATGCTGCCATGTTGCCAGTTTGCCACAGCCAAATTATTCCTTCCTTCAAATCAAATTTTTTCCTTTAAAGCTATTTAATACAAACAATGAAAAAACGGAACAAAAACGTTGATATTCAATTATTTTTTGTAACTTATACTGTATTTAATGTTAAAATTCAAAAATTAGGGCGCTGTGCCTCTTTATTGTCAGAAAAAAAAACATAGAAGACCTACTACCTTGGATGGCATGGCTGGAAAAGGAACTTTACTCCTTAACCCCAGTTTGTTGATCGTGTGTCTTACTAGGCAGAACGCAGCACAATATGCTTGAACTCAATTTAGAGAGGTAATATTGAGAAAAATATCTGTCTTTTTTCAATAAATGAGTTTCCACTACTGATAGCTTTAGTTCTACATTATTTGCATGGATTTTACGCAGACTGTTTGTCTAACGCAGTTAACGCAGAACACGTTGGTAGACAGGGGGAAGGCAAACTGTAGGAGCGCCTTTGAGTTGGTAATTGTCCCTGTAGTTTTTTTGTCTAGAAAAGTTAGTTTCACTTAATACTTAATTCTGATGACGTCATAAATTGTGTTTTAAAAAAAGTAACTAATTTTTGTGTTCATCATGATTTGCAAAGCAAACGGGAAAAGACTAGTTGGACGACTTAGAACTAATGGACCAATTACATTGAGAATCTTTGATGGAATCGCTCGGAACTTCGCCCGAGCGACTGATGGAGATGATGAATGACCTTGAAGTGTGGCGGCTTATTCTCAAGATCTTGTTAAACGTTTGGGGGTTCCAGTAACAGAGACCATGCTGGAACTGCAAACATGCAGAGGTAGGCAGTAACTAGTTACTGTAACTAGTCACTTTTTTAGTAACCGTAACCTAGTTACTTTTTCAAAAAAGTAGCGAAAGTGGGAACTAGTTACTATTTGGAGACATTAAAAAGTTACTAGTTACAGTTACTTTTAAGTTTGGTCGCTTTGAAAAAGATTCTTTAATCGTTAGATTTTGGTTAAACGAAACACTTCTATGTAATTCCTGTTGGCGCTACAGATTACGGATTTTTTATTGTGCACGAACGTGCTAACAGGTGCAATTGTGCACTTACGGGGCTAAGAGCCATAGCGGTGAAAACGACAATGGTGTTGAGTCCGTTAATAATGATGAATTTTTTGGTTGTTTGTTCAACCAATCTGAACCAAAAAAAGATAATGCTGCAAAACGGGTAAAAGTGTTTCTATCAGCAGTACCAGCGAAAAAGATAGATGATATAATTCCTTTACTGATGCAGCGCTAAAGAAACTATTCGTCTAGTACAATACTTCTTTGCCCTAGAGCGCTGCAGTTGAAAGACTTTTCAGCATGGACGAAGACATTTTGAAACCCAAACGTTCTGGTCTCAGCGATGAACATTTTGACATGCTTGATTTCTTGAAAGGCAATTAAATAAAGTGCATCAATGTGTTACGCAGTGCCGTCGCTACGGGGGGGGCATGGGGGCTATGCCCCCACTAACCACTGCTTGTGCCCCCCCATCTTGATTTACTCAAAATACTGTTTTTTGAACATCACGTAACGGCAAGACAACAGACAATGATTGAAAAAAGAATAATTACGTTCAAACATAACTCTCACTTGACGTTTTCTCGATTCTTGGCAAAATTGCTGGCTACCAATTGCTGTTGGCATGTGACGCAATAATTCGTCTAATTTACATGCCTTTACGGATGAGTCGCGGAAGAGAGACGTAAGCCAGCAGAATCGTTACCGGTAGTTCGTTAGCGATTATGACATGAAACAATACGTGAAAACATTTTTTTCAAAGACCATCTGTTTTAATTTTTAGAGCATACTCCAGATTTTAGGTTACACTTAGTGGCACAACCTGAGTGAAGGGGCTTGAGCCCTTTTAGCAGAAAATTCAACCTCAACAGACTAGCGTTTAAACGAAGTAAAAGGGGTGGGGGGCTAAAGGGGCTAAGCAATTTAATTGTTTGAAATGATTTTCGAATTTTAACAATTTGGTTATTTATATGGCTTCAAAAAGAGCGAAATGTGAGTAAAATGGCGGTAAAATTGCTATTTTTTTTCTGCAAAATCACAAAAATTGCCCAGCGGCTGGTGGCTCTGCCCCCAGACCCCCGTCCACAGTCACTACATTTCTACATAATTAGTGACGATGCCAGGTCTGTGACACGCTTGAGTTGCATCAGTTTCTATAGCACGGGGCCTAAATCAGACAAGTTTTGGGCAAAAAAAATTACTTTTGGTTCACCCTCTCAGCAAAATCCTGGTCGCGTGTTTAGTTGCATTCACTGCTGAAGATAGGTTTTTCAGGCGATTATGGGCCGCAGAGGAAACAAGCTACATAAAAACGCTGCCGGCCTTATAGTTTTTCTAGACATGAATGCAGAATTTTTAAAATTGCGCATACTTGATGCCGTGTAAGATCTAAAAATCAGCTTTTATATGCAAAAGTTCAGTTTGTTTCAGTGCTCCTCCAGTTTCGGCCAGTGCCCCCTCACTTCATTCGCTCTGGCGATGGCACTGGTGTTACGTTGTGTATTTTTGTTATAACAACAGCAACAATAGCCATAAGCAGCTTGTGCAGAGGCACCACATGAAAATTAGAAAACGAATAGAGCAAAAAGATCAGTTGATACTGGTGCAAAGTACAAAATCAGCATTTTCGATACCTAATTCACACCGGTAATTAGGCTTATTAAAAGTAACTGTAATTCTAACTAGTTACTTTTTCAAAATGGTAACTGTAACTTAGTTACTTTTTTGCCATGTAACTGCAACTGTAACTCAGTTACTTTTACAAAGTAACTTGCCCACCACTGCAAACATGTAATGCTGCCTCCATGGTAAATCCAAGAATGAACACCTTAGCCATTCGAGGAATTGGAGAAGAACCAGCGTTTGTGGTTGAGGATGTTTTAGTCATGAATAAGATTGTGTATGTTTGTGACAGCATTCTTACTGAAAGTGTTGCGAAGTTCGCTTCAAATTAACCGCTATGCGCATTAATGGTTTTAGTAGTGCGATAGAGAGCACAAAAATCAAATTGTTGTTTTTGCTGTGTAAAGCCAAGGTTTCTGACCGTTGCTTTTGGGGATGGGTGTGTACAAAACAATAATTTAATTTTTGTGCTCTCTAGCGCACCACTAAAACCATTGATGCTCGTAGCTGTGAATTTGAAACGAAGTTTGAGGAGTTGGCTGGCTGTGCAGCAGCAAGTTTATCTATAAAATGTATTAGACTGGGTACCTGTTCCTTTTTTCTAATAAGATAATAATGTATACAAGTGAAACTACACGTTACGTAAACGAGTTTGCTGTGTGGTGAAGGTTTTCTTGCGGTATAGTGAAGTTGGCTAACCTCTGTACTGGTGTTGTAAGTTGGATGATTTGTGATTTTACAGTTTTATTACTAATGCTGGGCAACGCAAGTTTTTTTTTAAGTCCGCAGTCCGCAACTTCGCAAACGAATTTCAATTTTCTTAATCCGCAACCGCAAGTCCGCAATTGCACGTTTACGAGCTTAATCCGCAATCGCAAGTCCGCAACGACGTTTCAGGATTCTTAAATCCGCAACCGCAAGTCCGAACTTCGTAATTCTTGAAGTCCGCAACCGCAAGTCCGCACCTTTTTATGAATTCCGTAGAAGAGTTTTGCAATCAACTATGATTCTAAGTGATCTGCTCAGAGTTGATTAGCAAACATAAGTCAAAAGTTGTGACTTGTGGGAAGTATATAGCAAGCGTATGGTGGATACATTCCACGCAATAAAAGGAATTACACGCAATCGCTGATTTTAGTAAATGTACCACAGCATGACTTGTTGTTGAGCTGCTTTTTCAGGATCGCAAACTTAAGAATTGCCAGCCCTCTTGTTTTCAGGTCTAATTTAAAACAGATTTAAACCCTTGTATTTTTGGTTAAAGTTTTTAAGTGACTTGGCTAAGGGGGGTTATAGCCCCCAGCCCTCCTGGTTACGCTACTGCTTATACAGTAGGTGCCTAAACTGCATGGAAACATAATGCACAACCCACTGACGAATCCCTAAGAACGCTACAATGAAGCTAGGGATTCGAAAATTAAAAGCCATTGGATTACAGTGAGATGCCATCAAATAGCAAAGCACAATCAGTATTTTCGCTTAAAACAAGATATTCTAAAAAAAACAATTTTTTTCAAGGCAGGAAACGGCAAAGGGAGTAGAAGGCAAAAAAAAACATTCATACCACTAATCGTATTACTAAATTTTTAGTCCCTGGTCTCTATAAATACTGTAGGAACGAGATAACCACACGCTACCAGCAGTGCCGCCGCCAGAGCAAACGAAGTGAGGAGCCCTAGCCGAAAATGGGGGGGGCACTAAAATAGACTGAACTTTTGCACTTAAAAACTGATATTTTAAAGCTACAATTTTGTATTCATCTTTAAAAAAAGAGACGTATAAGCCCAGCAGTGTTTATTAGCTCGTTTCGTATGCGGCCCCGTATTATCATTTGAAAAATTTGTCTGCAGGAGTGAATGCCACCAGAAACGCAACCAGGGTTATAAAAAGAGAGAGGGGGCTTGAACCAAAAGTAAATGTTTTTTGCACAAAAATTGTCTAACTTAGGTCTTGTGCTGAACAAACTCTTGCAACTCAAACGTGTAACAGAGGGGGCAGGGGACAGAGCTCCCTGCCGCTGGGTGATTTTTGCGATTTTGCGGCAAAAATAGCATTTTAATCACATTTTGCATGTTTTCAAACCATGTGAATAATTACAGTAAATTGCTAAAATTCAGAAGTCATTAAAAGATTTAAATTGTCTAGCCTCTTGAGCCCCCATATACTTCAGGTCAAGTCCAAAACAAGTTTAAACGTTTATTATTTTTTGGTTATTATTTCTAAATGACTTGGCTAAATGGGGCTGATGCCCCCTGAGCCCCTTCCCCCTGGTTGCGCGACTGACTGCGACCTAAAATAAATCATGATTGTACTATAAAAAAAAAACAGCTGGTCTTTTAAAAAATGTTTTCACGTATTGTTTTAGGTCATAATCCCTAACGAAATCCCGGTAGCGCTTCTTTGGCGTACATCCTTTTCCGCGACATATCCGACTAGGTGTGTTAATAAAACGAATTAGTTATTGGGTCACATTTATGTACAGCAGTTGGTGGTCAGCAGTTTTCCAAAGAATCGAGAAAACTTCAAACGAGAATTATCTTTAAACATTATTATTCCTTTTTCAATCATTGCTTGTTGTATTGTCGTTACGTGATGCTCTAAAAAAGCATTCTGAGTAAACCGAAATGGGGGGAGCACAAGCAGTCGTTAGGGGGTACGGCGCCCCTGGCTCCACCGTAGCGATGGCACTGGCTACCAGTACAAAAATGATACGCCAGTAGCTAATTTTGTGAACTCACGGAAAAAACAACAAAACCATACTTTGAACCCGGGCTTCAAATTCGAAATTAAACTCGAAAAAAGTTGGTTGTTTTACCGAACTCGAGAAAACAGCGTGTCAACAAAAAGAAAGCGATTAAGTCGAAAAGCAGACTTAGTATTTTTGTCAGCCTGAACTCGAAAAACGTGATATTTTTACCGAACTTGAACTCGAAAAAATTTAATTGAATTGTCATGTTTAAGTGGGTAAAAACATAAATATTTTACGAAACTAGAAACGAATTTCAGTATTTGTATAAAACTTGCGGAATTGCGGACTAAAATTTAAAAGAGTCTGCAACGGCGTGTTCGCAATTTAAACTGCCTAAATCCACAAATCCGCATGTCCGCGACTTTTTTTGTTAGTCCGCAATTGCCGACATGCGCACAAACTTGCGGACTTGCCCAGCTCTGTTTACTACCCTAAGTAGTGACAGTCTGATTTTACTGCATAAGTGCATAACCTGCTTGCCGTAGTTGTAGGAGCTGCTGTTGGTGTTTTTATCCTTTGTGTGAGTCTTGTCCTGTACTGTGTTATTTTAGGCCTAAAGTATGGTGACTAGTGAATTACAGTTTTTTACCCATGCTACTGATTGTTTGGTGTTTTGAGCTGGAGGTTTCGTTAGTGGCCTGAACTCGTTTGGTGACTGCTGTCTTGTGTACACCTCTATCTTGCGCTCCGTTAATTTTGGATCCTTGGTGAGCGGTTCTGCAGCTGCTGTTTGTCCAATAGCCCTGAGCTCTGTGGTTTGTTTGCTGGTCAGTGTTCTAGCCTACTGGTTCAGGGAAAAGTCTTTGGTCATTGTGGCTGCAGTACTGTTTAGGTGCAGCTCTGCATTGGGACCTCCTTTGCTAAATCAGAGTAGATTCAGGGACAATTTGGCGACACAAGAGTGAGGCGATTTGGCGACACAAGGTTTGGCGACACAAGAGTGAGGCAGTAGACTTGTTGTATCTTATGTAGGTATAGGTTCTTTACGTTGTTGGTAGTTTGCACACCGCTGGGTGCGCAAAAGAGCTGTTCTGTATGTACCCATGGTTCCTGCGCATCTTCTGGGCCACAGCAATTTGCTGAATTACTATTATTATGAGGTTGTGCAGTTGTAATTTTTAAATGAAGGTTGCCGCAATTTGCATAACTTGTTTTCATTTTTAAAGTCAATATATTTCTAGGTGAAAAGAGCGAAAAAAAGATTCAGAACCAAAATTCCAAAAATAAATAGAAAATAGCCAATAAGAATCTTTGCCTATTAGAAGAAGATTATCTCAAGATAAAACCACTCTCCATTTGTATCTCTTCCCTTTCTCTAGACTTATTGCTGACGACACCTGTTTAATTGTGAAAGGCACCTGAACAATTTCAAATCAAAAAAATTAATTCGCAATTACAAAATCTCCATCAATGGTGTTGCGTAAATAAACTTTCGATCAACCGTACCAAATGCTACATCATAATTATTTCCCCTAAACAAATGAAAGCAGCAATTCCTCATCTTCACTTGACAAGAAATGGATACTCCGTAAATATTGTTGATAGCGCAAAATATTTACGAGTTTTGGTCGATGACAAACTCAATTTTGAACAGCACATTAAAATGATGCAAGTGAAGGTCGATCGCTCAGTTGGAAATTATCCAAACTAAAGCACTTCTTTCCTCAAAACATTATGCTACAACTTTATTATGCTTTAGTCCATCCGTTTTTAACCTGCAGTATTATAATCTGGGGAGCCAATTATCCCAACTTATAAATTAAAAGATCAAGATCCTTACAAAATCGAGCTATAAGAGCTGTCGCTAGATGTCATTATCGAAATCAAAAAAACCCATCTTACTTTCAATTTAGGATTTTGCAAATTGATGATCTATTACGCATAAAATTGCTAAATTTGCTTATAGTTACATAACCAACAAAACTCCTAATTTGTTTTGCAATTATTTTCGTAAAGCTGTTGAAATATCGAGCCGAGTTTCTAGACAATTAAGCGATAACTCGAATATTCTACTCTACCGAACAAATAAACTGCAAAAGCGCATTAAATATCAGGGAGTCCAGGTCTGGAATTCCATTCCTCAAGAAATTAGGGTGTTATCTTATAAAAGATTTAAAATTTAGTTTAACAATTTTCTGCTAAATCAGTATACTAGCAATAGGTTTGCTTGCGCGTCTAGCAATAATTATTTGAATCTTCCGATTCTTGGTGAGGCTTGAACGGTTTGGCCGATGACGTGCTCGTAACTAAATAAAATCTAACAATGGTGCATTTCACTAATAGAAAAAAACAAAAAATGTGTATTCAAATCTCAATATTACTGGCCAAATCAATAAGTTCTCTTGACATTTATTAAGGTTGCTGGACTTGATGATTGCAAGGTCCCTTTGCAATTTTTTTGTCGCAATTCTAATCAATTTTAATAACTGCCATTATGCTGTTACTGAGTGACTAAATAAAAGTTGTCTTGTCTCTTTTTTTCCCACCAATTCGATAGCTCATTTTCTTTCTTCTTCGTGTAAAATTTTCTTTCGCCATTATTTGAGCGGCTTTGCGGTTGAAGCTGCAGCCCGTAGCGCTGCCAGGGGAGGCTATAGCCCCCCCCCCAATTGGCCTGCCACCGAAATGCAGAATAAGAAAAATACAACGTTTTTAGCGCTTCTGAGACTGTATTTTGCACTGGAATAGATTTGAAAAATGATTTGAAGCATATTTTGAAACGTTTATGTAGGGGGGGGGGCTATTTTGCCGAAAATAAACTTTATAAATCAGAAAAAAACTTAAAAAAGGCCAGTTATTGGTAATCAAATTTGATCGCTTATTGAAAAATGCTTAACAGAGGCTTCATCAAAAGATCTACAAGCTCAGAAATAGGGGGGGGGGGGCTATTTAGTATTAGCTAATTATCTATCACTTCTCTCAAACTTCTTTCCATTAGCCCTCCTAATTTATATCTTCCTCCAAAAAAATATAGACGAAATAGATTACTCTTTCAGAGTTGTATTGAACTACCGGAATAGAATTTTATGATTTACCGGCTTGTAAATAAGAGAACTGAAATACTAGCAATAGCTATCTTCCACATAGTTCATCTTTGCAATGAGTATAATCATCAGGTCGAAACGCTTCGCGATAGCTCAGCGCATTTTACATTAAATAATTGTTTTCAGTGTATTGCTTATGCTTTTGAATATAACGCCGTAAAGGTGACTTAAGACTGCGTCGAAACACGTAAGTATCTCTAGTTTGAGATCCCAAACATCGAAGCAAACCTTTTTAATAGAGTATAATCAGGTTTTTGCACTGCTAATTTCTTTGTCACGTTTTGATATCATTAAGTTTTACCAAAATAGGCCTAAAATTAAGTAATTTTTGCCAAAAAAACAAAAACTTTCGAGCGCTGGGGGCTTCAACCCAGCCCCCGAAACAGCCCCCTTCCCCATTGCAGTTTTCTGGCTGCAGCTGTAAAACAAAAAGTTGCTTTCACGAATGCAATTAACCCTATCAGTGTGGATTACTAATGGACTTGGCGAAAATTCATAAAGAAGGCATGGCAAAGCCATTGTATCTTGAAAATGCAGAAGTACATCAAAAAATACGTTCTTTAAAAAACACACAGCAGCGGGCTGGTTGTGGGTATACACAGTACGTATAGATGTGGATTTTGAGAAAGCGTGTATAATTTGGGAAACTGTGTCAAAAATAATTATAAAGTTTGGTAAAAGTTAGATACTGTCGCGAAGTTCTTAGATATCGCTTGCGATGTCATCTTCTGCTAATGTTATATGATGTCATGTGAAAAGATTGCACGTTAAGCGACAGCACTGTCAAAAAATTAAAAGTTGCTGCAATTTTAAAGTTTACTCTGTTAGGTGGAAATTGCTCTTTAACAGCGAAGACTGAACATACTTGTAAAACTTTGTTTGATAATTAATTATAGATCATTTTTCTACACATTTTACCCTATTTTACTCGCGGAGGGGAAGCTTTTTTGCCCCCTCTGGTTTTTTGTGATAAACATCTTCAGAAAAATGTTGTTGTTTTTTTTCAAATCAATTTGAATTTGGGTGAAATTTTATCACAAATAACTCTTGAAAATTTGAAGTTGCTAAAGTAACGGGAAGGTTCCCAATTTTTGAGGTTCTCCAAACTTACTTTCTGAAATCTGAGCATTTTTGACCGATGTTTAGCTCAAATGACGTCATAAGGCGTTCTTGTGGCGTACTAAGTGTTGGAGTAATTCCATAAGTTTGACTTTTCTACTTTTCTGTGATACCAATTCATTGTGAGAAATCATGTTATAGTTTTGAAGGTCCATTTGGGGACCGATCAGTCATCGAGTAGATAGAATAGGGTTTGATTCCCGGTTGGGTAAAACCAAGACTATAAAAAGTGATGCTTTTTTGACCCTGGATGCTTAAGGAGTATATTTTGATGATCTTGTGAAAGTTTTATACGTTTTTTCTTTTTTCCAAGAAAACAAAATTTTGTTTGTGAAAAGGGTGTGTCTGCACTCTACACATAAACAATTTTAAGATGTCACTTCTCGTTCAATACAAGTAAATTTTGTAAAGAGGATTGGTGAGCCAAATCAGAAAGAAATTTACTTTTACCACGCTACAACTTGCAAACATAAGCCTTGCATTTGAAGAATCTCGAAAAACGATTGTTAAGAGCTTTGCAAATATTGACAATACGTTACGTTTGGTTAGATTGGGTTGATTTGTTTTGGTTGTTCCGAAGCAAACGGAAATGCAACTAACTTTGACTTTCGAATTCGGCCAGGCTATGATTTCCAAGAATTCTGCACAAAATTTTCGTTGGTAAAAATAGACCTTGTGACTGCATGTGAAAATATGCACGTTACAAGTCCCAGTGTTGTAAACGGGCCGACTAGTTCAAGCCCGAACTCGAAAACATAAACCCGAACTCGAAAACATAAGCCCGAACCCGGCCCGAACCCGAAAATTAATTTGAATCCCAAATCTTGCCCGAAAAAACCCGAAAGTTAAGTTAGGTCTGAAAAGTTTAGCAAAGTTATTTTGATTAGATGTTTGTGCACCTAAGACAAAAAGTAGGTCTCAGGCCCGAATTAAGCCCGAAATTTTTGTCAACTTTCAGCCCGAACTTGGTCCGAACCCGCACCCGACCCGAAAAGCCCGGCCCAACTTACAACTTTGACAAATCTTGATACTTGTGGCTCGCGGTAAAGAACCGGGATTTCTTCTTTCTTCATTGCCCGCTTTTCCGTGAGGGTTGCGGGGCAGCAGCTCTAGGTTAAGCCGCTACACTTCACGGTCTTTCAATACCTCTATTACTTTGCATGGGTAAAGTTCCAAGCGATTCCATCCAAGATTCTCAATGTAATTAGTCCATCTAGTTCTAAGTCGCCCAACTGTTTTTTTTCCATTTGCTTTGGCAAGTAAAGCTTGAAGAACCGCTGTTTGACTCATAAAACAGGTCCTGATTAGCGTTTTTACATGTCCACTTTTCAGACCCAGTTTTTAGTTCCGGTGCCTGCTCAATCCTATGCCATGCCAAAAAAGTGCCAAATTGCTGAAGAACCGCGAGAATCATACAGTTTATCTGCTCGCGGTGTTCTCTAGCTGAAAACTAATTTCGTTGATTGTCACAGTTCTTTTGTAAATGGGCACTTTTTTTTGCATGACTCAACTTTAAACGTACACATCTAAAAATATACGAGTAAAAACGGAAAACGCTGTATGTCTTGTCGGTTTTTTTACAAACTGTTTAGAAGTTAGTAGATGCTAACCGGACAACTAACATAATGTAATGTTTAAACGGAAAAATTTGGTGGGATTTCTTGCTCAGTAATTTCGTCAAACCATTATTCGTTCTTTTATGGAAATACTGCTTGAAGTCGGTTTTATTGAAGAAATGAGAACTGCTTGAGGGAATAAAGAGGTGCCACAAACCTTCTTCGACGATTCTCTTTAATTGCGAAAGTACATTTTAATTAGTTTGACTCCGTACCATTGGCAATCCTGCATTTCACCATTATGTGACATCACAAAAGGCCTACTTATAGATCAGTACTGGTAGCATAGATATACAGATTCCACTAGTAGTAGCCAATTTTTCAGAATTGTTTAGCTACTCACTGCTAACAGGTAGTATCGCGTTTCTTAGTCTATGAGAATTTTTGCAAAATTATGCCTTTTTTGAATGTCATAAAATTGGAAAATGCAGGGTTTCCAATGGTACGGAGTTAAACAGATTAAATCGTATTTTCGCAAGTAAAGGGAATAGGGGAAAAAGATTTGGGACACCTCTTTTTTTACATTAAGTAGTTCTCATTTCTTCAATAAAACCGATTTTGAGCAGTATCTCTTCAAATTGCTTGCAAGGTCTACGAGAGGGGGTTCAGAGGTACATCGTACCCGGACCTAGGGTTACTATAGGCTCGGGGGCCAGGAGCCCGTAAGATCCTAATAGTTCACGTGTTATGTGTTCTGTATAACTTCTAAATAAGGTCGTGATATTTTTTTTGGTCTACTGACCAAAAACTAGTACAAATTCCGGCGAATTTACCGATTTTTGGTATTTACCGAAATTCCAGTGGTACACAGACAGTCGTAACTTAAGCCCGGATCAAGACTGCTTCGTACTCAGCAGTCTTCAAAACCTCTGAAAAAATTTTTTTCTAAGGCCCTGTCTGCTTGTTTTTACCGCGCCATCAAAGACCAATTGGTTGAGCTTCCAAAAATATTCATGTGTCATCATCACTATGAAATATGTTCTGACGCTAGTACCAGCAAAGCTTTTCTTTCGTTTCCAATGGTAAACTTTTGTAACCTCATCACATCAGTGTTGTCACCTTTTGTTGTCAAAGGCCAAACTAAATGTATCTCTTTAACAAAATAACATGTTCCTGGGTTAAAAAGGTTCCTCTTTTTCATGACGTTGTCTGATTTACCTGAGGGAATTTTTGAGCAGGGTATTGAAGTATGTCAGCATTAGGCAAGCCGGCTATTTTTCTGATCGGGTTTTTATAACAAGTTTAAAAAATTTTAATACCCATATATTCATAGTTTATGGACATTAAAGGGCACTACAGTCGCTACTTCTGCAACCGATTTTACCCTGCGGAAGGAGGAGACTATAATACTCCCGGATTAAACTCCTAAAATCAGTGGTTAGACGAGTAAAAAATGGGCTTGTGGTGGCTTTTCATCTTATTGTCGAACAATTGATTTTGAGATGATTACGCCATCATACTGACGTCATAACGACCGAATGTTGGTAAGTGAACAAGCGGTCCAAATCCAAAAACCCAAAAGGTAATTTAGCCAAAAAATTTATGAGGTCAAATTGGGGACAAAAAATGAGGTTTTGACTTTTGATGAACTTAAAAGTTGAAGCTGATCTGATTGAAATTTTCAAGGATTTTAGTTCGAAGTAAAAAGTGATATTGCTGCCACAATAAAAAATACAAGAGCACTTTTACTCCTGAGCCTCGGGTAAAATGGATTAAGCAAAATACTATTTTTAGTTAATAAAGTTAAAAACTAATACAATATCTGATACGCTAAAGACAGATAACAGTGAAGCCAAGAAAAAGGTATAATACACCAAACAAATCAAGCTCTAATCCTTGTGAGTCCCAGCAATTTATCGCTATACACCACTTTCAAATGGAAACGGCATCGCATACACGCAAGGTAGGGTGCATTCTCTCGAACGGAAAATCGTTTTCAGTTCTTTTTTCCCCGCAATCGAAACGCAAATATAAACACATAATATTTAAGTGGTCAACAAAACTGTTGACCCTCATCACTATGGAATGTTTTTCTCTCACCCCATGCTTTATTCAATTTTGCAAAGTCATGGTGAAAATATAGAAACAATAGAAGTGGTTGTGATAAAATAAAAAAACGGTCGGGCAGTTGAATTCAAAAAATCGCCTAAAACCGACAATGAGCAATTTTTTCACCATGTGGATGAGATTGATTTAGATTTTACAAATAATGTTTTTTGTTCTGAAGGAAAAATTGTGTCCGTATCCAAATAGGTTGTACGCACCAACGTGGATTAACTTTGATCCGAGGATTAACGTAACTTTAAAGGAAAAATGCAAAATAGTTAATCTAATAAGTCCAACGGTGTGGTGCAGCGGTTCTCAAACTTTTAGTGTCATGGAGCCCGTGAAGAGGTTGACCATTATTTACGGAACCCCACAATTAATTTCTTAAATAAAAGCAAAAGAAAAACAAGTAGCTTGGGGAGCCCCTAGGTTTATCTAGCGGGGCCCTGGGGCTCCGTATGGAGCACTTTGAGAACCTATGGTGTAGAAGATAGAAAATGGTTAATCCGAGGATCAAAGTTAACCCTCGCTGGAGCACACGACCCTATTACCAGTACTTAAATTGCAGGGTGGACGCGTCCCCCCATCGAGATTTAGCGTCCCCCTATCGAGATTTAGACGTCCACCCATCGAGATTTGAGCGCTGCATGATAAAACGATCAAAAGCCAGCCAGCACGAATAAAACCTACAAATTCCGGCCGAATATAGTCCCAAATTGCGGTGAAGACCTTTTTTTTATTTTTTGGTCTTTACTTGATTTCAGAAAAAAAACACTTCAATTTTCGGCAAAGACCATTTTTTTTTGTTCTTCACCTGGTTTGGTGGAAAAACACTTCAATTGTGGGGACGGAATAACAATTTCTACTGAAGTTTGGTCCAGGCTGCAAAAGCGTTCCCCCATTCAAAATTTTACAATTTCAATACTGCCTATTACAGCTACGTTTTATAAATTTTGCAGATCATAAAGGCATTAATTAATTTTGCAGACCATAAAGGCTTTTGTTAGCTGTTGAATCGTCAAAAAATAGTTAATCTACCTGGCGAGATTTGATGGGGCTCGAAACGAATTTGTTTATGCAGGTAACAGTAGTCAATTTTTTCAAGGTGTTTGGTTTAAGTTGGTTGTCATCTACATTCTCGGTTACCGTGATAGTATTTTTCTTGAGCAAAATTTAGGGTTGAGCGATCAAATAAATAGTCCTTTTGATATACCAATCGGGGTCAATTGACACGCCCCTGAAGGTAAACCATAAAACTCGAACTGTGTAGCAATTTGTAGTATAAACAAAACAACAATAAAGAATGGAGTATTCGTAGTTTCTGATTGCGCAAGTTGTTGATCTTGCAGGATAGATACAGTAGTGGAGAGTACTCAACATTGTACACAAGTACAGCGCGCAAGTCCGTTGGTTTCCGACCCTTAGAGGAACTATAGCTCGTATGGAGACTAAAGAGATCAGCTTACCTTTCGTTACTGTTTACAGAGCAAGTGCTTGAGTATTGACCGATACATTATCAAATAAACTTTAAAATTGACTGTTTCACCAAAAATTTTTAAGGTAAAGAGAATAAAAGGAGTAAAAAAAATTCATCGCGCATTTTTCGTTTATTTTATACCTGTTAAGATTAGGGTTTGAGTTAGGGTTTGACTTGGGGTTGATTTTAGAGTAAGCATTTGAGCTTGGGCTAGATTTGAGTCAGAATTACAAAAAATAAAAAAAAACTACAAAAAATTTTCAGTGAAATGTTTTCCATAAACTTACTCAGAATGTTACGAGGTTTGGGGCAACGTACTATTGGAGTATTTTAGATTTAGAATAATTGAGCTAATAAAATCAGAAGTATTTTTGTTTTAGAAAGAGGAAATATCTGACTTTCGAATTAATGCCTTGCGTTTTACAATTCATGCCACTCTATAATCGCAATATTTAATTTATATTTTTATGACTTTAGTTTTTGGTTGACAGGAGCATTGCACATTGCATTCAGTTCCTTATGCATTTGTATCAAAAATGTCAGGTTAATTGGACCAACGATAGCAAAACGAAATTTGTTGCGAGATCTCAGTTTTATTTTACATAAAAAAGTTTGTTTTTTGGTAATTAAATAAAGCGCAGTGGTGAAATGGTGAAGTTTTCATTACTACAGTTGCAAGGTTGTTGGTTTGGTTTTGGTTACCGTTGATGATTTTGTAAGTACATGTGCTCACATGTTGTTAAGTTGTTTCTGTTAATTTCAAATTTCAAGTTCGATCAGTATTCGAATATATACAAATGATTAAAAATATGTACAATATTATTAATATTAAAAATAAACATCTACGCATGTATAGATTGATGCGAACCCCAAGTAATTAGGGTGAGTTAGCAATCCAGTGACACAAATAAACAAATTTTAAAATGCCGCTCCAAAAGTGCCCAGAGAAATTTTTAGATGAACTGTCTTTTTGTATACTGTAAAAAAATGCGAAATTTAGCTAGTGATAGCCTGGGGGATAATATAATCCACGAAGTTATGAACCACACGTCCATATTGTGCTACGTAAAATTTCATAGACTCTGCAAGTACAAAACTAAGTCACCGGTATCTCATTTGCATGAATACGTGCATAATATTTTTATATTTTTTAATTTTCGAAACAACAGTTATTTTACGAGATTGAAGACTGCGGCAGTTTGCATAACGTATTTTCTTTTTCGAAAGCCAAGTTATCAATTTCTTCCACTTGGAAATGGCGCGATTCACTGAGCAACCGATAAAGTTTCTAAAAATATTTGCCTGGTCTATTACGAGAAGAAAAGGTCAAGATAAAAACACGCCCCTTTAACTATACTCTTCCATTCTCTTTTTTTCCAGCATAAAACTCATTCTGCTTCGGGTAATCGCTGGGCACCTGAAGTCGTAATTCTATCGTTTTAGCAAGAAAGGAATGCTTCACAACGACGAGTAATGTCGTTAGCGTGGATTGACAAATAGATTTAGCGTAGATTCTTAAGACGACGAAAGAAAGCTGTAGCTAACTACATGCACAGTTGCATAATAGAAAAGTGAAAACATTGTTGTTTCCAACAATTCAGATAATAATTATCATAAGATTTGGTTTGGCTCTGTTAATGTCGTTTGAGAAATATTTTTTGCATATTTCTGGTATCATCTTCGAGAGCATTTGCACTTTGCAGCGCGTCTTGTAGTCTTGTACTGTATGTATAAGATCAGTGATTGGCAAACATCTGGCCTGGTGCCGGTCCGCGACGAACGTGCTAATGGGAAGCAGAGTTTCACCTTAATACCTTGAAATTTTTTGCAACCACTTTGTGTTATTGCTCTGTATCATTGGAGCTCTGACTTTGAGATGCGCTATGTTTGCATAAAATACTTAACTTGCAGAATTAGAGATGATTTGCGCATAAAAGTAATAATTTCTGAGTTTAAGAACCAATCTACACTGTGCGTAAAATTTTAGGTGTACAAGCGTATCCTTAGTTTATTTTAACCAGCTGAAAGTTTGCACGCCGGTAAGGTGGTACCCCGGGCGTACAAAATTTTTGTTTAAAATAAACTGAGAATACGCTCGAACGCTCACGATTTTACGCCTAGTGTAGACGGGTCCTAAGTGTGACTCTAAACTTTTGTAGCTGCGCTTGTGATAAAATGATAAACTGATTTGTAATGACATCAAACTTGATTAAAATAAATCTGTGATAAATACTGCATATCTTTGGATTATTGCGGTTGTTATTTCATTGAACTTGCAATTTCTTTATTAATGGATAACAATTATTTGATCTCTTTTGAAAATTATCACTACGGCATGCATACGATGTGGAATATACTACAAATATGTTTCACTTTTGCAATCTGGTAATGTGTGATTAGCTAATTTATTGATAATTTTCACCCTAGTGATAAGTTTTTAGCTTTGAGAAGAATTGAATTTACTGTGTAAATGAGCACACAGCCAAGTTGTTTTAGTCATTCAAAACTCAAAACTAAACAAAACTGACCGGTTCGCAAAATAAGTCTTGATTTAAACCGGTTCGTATTGCAAAAAAGTTTGCAAAACCCTGCTGTGATGACTCCAGGTTCGAGTTTAATTTATTTTGACGCAAAGTAAAATCCTGTAATACTCAAATATAGTCAACAGTAGTTTAAATAAAAATTCACGACCGGAGAGTATGGAAGGGATCAACGGGGGTCGGGGAGGTTTAAGTCAAAGCGAAACAATTACCAATTAAAGATTAAATCGAAAAAATGAGCAAAAAGATGAGAATAGATAAAAGTTCAAAATAAAGAACTGGATATATTGCAAGCAAATGTATACAAAAGGACAAATGACCAAAAATGATTTAAACTTAAGACATGACAATGATTAATTTATGGTGGTGACTGGTGAGTATACAGTAAAATTCCAGAATTTTACGCTTTGATAGAGGAAAGGTTTTTGTAATTTGAAAGTTAGAGAGCTATGCAAAGAGACACAAGTTGAGGAAGAAAGTATATCAAATCTTTTCAAAATATCATACATCAGCAACTTTTCAAAAACCATACATCAACAACTTTTCAAAATATCAAATTAGAGGCGGAGGATGTTGCAGTCGAGAAGAATTCTTTGCGAGGAGAACTTGATGCAATCATTGCCAAAGCCTTGTTATTTCGTTGGGATACGACTCTGTTTCATGAGAATAGATTTTTTGTTTTTTAAAATTGTTGTTCTTAATCTTAATTATTTTTTCATGCCGAGGCTGTCATTGTTTTTAATTTTTCTCAAATTTTGTACAAAACTAAGCCTTACAAAATTTTTCAAAATGCAGTCAGTTTATTGACGCGATGTGCTTGCTATTAATATTGAATATTTGTAACTCCAAGAAATTTTACACAGTAAGCTTTTCAGCTTCTGCAAGTATAATGTTGCAATGGTATGAAATTAGATACAAATTTGTTTAATAATGAATTGGGGCTTGTAAACTTTTGGCTGCTTTTAACTTTTTGTAACTTGAATTGAAGCTGGCATAATTAAGGCACATTTAAATTATACGGCATAGTCAACAGATCAGTGGTTTATTCTACTGCAAATTAGTTTTAACAGTGCTTTAGTATTTATTCGTTTTGCGTGCTCTGGCCTAAAGGCTACCAGCGAGGAAGCCTAGGGAAGAGCCACCAGAACGGCGACTACACAAGCTGCAATGCTAAAAAGTTGTCTTCCCACAGAATTCGAACCTGCAGCCTTCGGATTACCGGTTCACTGCTCTACCACTTGAGCTAGAGAAGACGTCTCCTAGCATGCTTAATTTTGGCTATTTAAGCCCAGCAACTTTGCTCGTACTATGATTTTAATAATAAGTCAATTATGATGTTTTTGACGTTTGCAGGCCAGCGTTTCAATATTTAATCGTTTTGCATGCTTCTGGCCTAAAGGCTACCAGCGCGGAAGCCTAGGGAAGAGCCACCAGAACGGTGACTACTTAAAACAAGCAATGCGAAAAAGTTGTCTTCCCACAGGATTCAAACGGTAATCCAAAGGCTGCAGGTTCGAATCCTGTGGGAAGACAACTTTTTCGCATTGCTTGTTTTAAGTAGTGGCTCATCCCTAAGCTTCCGCGCTGGTACCCTTTGGGCCAGAAGCACGCAAAACGATTAAATATTGAAACTCTGGCCTGCAAACGTCAAAAACATCATAATTGACTTATCATTAAAAAGTACTTTAGTAGTTATCAATCCCTCACAAGGCAATTTTGTTTTATACAGGATTGATGGTGACCAAAATAAAAATCGATTCCTTTTTAACTTGGTTTGTTTATTTTTTATTTTTATTTTTTATTTTTTGTTGACAGTTTGTTTAAGATTTAATCATCACATCAAGGAAAAGCGTTTAGACTGCAAAACGTGATGCTACTAACCCTAATGAACAGCAGAGCGGGTCGGTGCCGTAAATTTGTTCCGAGCTTGACATAATTTATGTCCAATTTTGCTCTTTTTTGGCTTAAAAATTGTCAAATGCGGGATGTCTCTAACTTCGTTTACTGGATCTTATCACAAAAGAATTGCCGATGCGGCAATCCACCGCGAGACATTTTTGCATCTAATTGCCAATGGATTTGGTCTTCGCGAAAATTGATTGGCAAGTAGACTAGGCCTTCGTGCATCTTTTAATAAAAAGCTTTGACAAGCTCTAGTTTGTGGCTGACAAGCTATAATGTTTAATGTCTAATGTTTGCTAATTAAATATTTAGTTCTTGGTTCTACTCCTCAAACGAATCGATAACAAACTGATACCGACAATGACCCAACAAACGATGCAGTGTCGTGGTAGTGCAGGTTCAATTTTGCTGCAATAACGCATGTAAGATGCGGAAATGAAAAAATTAAAATTTTTTTGTCTATGACAATAGCGATTCTGCGAAAACTAAAATTTCCACCAGGGCTTGGGTTGGTGTAGTTAAACAGACGAAGTTCAATCGCATGTGTTATGTTTTTGAGTAGAAACATAAAGATTTTACAAGTTAGCTAGTAACTTAGGTGAACTCAAGGCTTGAAAATGACACTCGCTTATATAGGAAAATACACGGCAAAACTACAGCAGGGCAAACGGAAAAGCAGTTGAAGCAAAAAGCAATAATTATTTTTGCAAACAGCGCACTAGTACAGGAAACACAGGTTTAAAGTTTACGCAAAAGTTCACGAGGTCACAATAGCAAGAAATGAAACACACGCAAAACTCAGGTTCGAATCCCTAGTGCACAATATAAAACGAAATAACACAACACCTCCCCGAACAAGTAAAACGAACACGAAGGGAGTTTTTTTAATAATTAGTTAAAGCACAACCATAGAAAGTTCTTTGCTTTCTGGTCCTCGTCGATCGTCGTGGATTAGAAGGGCCATAAACCGATGAATGCGGTAAAGTGTTCGTAGATTCTTGAGCTGAAGATTCTGGTTCATCTTGAGTGGAAGATTCTGATGCGTTATTGATTTGTTCAGCATTTGGGGTGTTGTCAGAGTCAAAGGTGTAGTCCTCGCCTGGTTCATCATCTTCGGTTGAAGGATATCGTGGTCGAAGTTGATCAATGTGACGTCGCCAGATACTATTTTGGGGAACTGTCCGAACTTGAATAGTACGAGTGCCAGTTCGTTTGACGACCACGGCTGGAACCCATCTCGGATCTTTGGTTTGTTTAGGACCAAAGTAGAGTGCGTAGCAAGGATCACCTACTCTGAAGTTGTAGATTGAATGACGCGAATCGTCATTGGAAGAAATTGCCCTTGTCTGCTTGCCTTGCATAATGTGAGCAGGTGAGGGTAATATTGCATCCAATTTTGTGCGTATTTGTCTACCATTAAGTAGCTGGCTAGGAGAGAATCCACTATCTGTCGGTGTGCGCCAGTATTGACGCAGAAAATCCAGCAAGGCTTTCTTTGGAAGTTGCGCACATTTCCGTAGAGCTTGTTTGAAAGTCTGCACTAAACGCTCAGCAGCTCCATTGGTTGATGGATGGTATGGAGCTCCTATCAAGTGGATGATCCCTCTCTCTTTGCAGAACTCCTTGAATTCTTCGGACGTGAAGCACGGAGCATTGTCAGTAACGATGGTATGTGGAAACCCGAAATGTGAAAAGTCTTGCTCCAGTAAGTCAATGGTACTCTTCGCAGAAATGGACTGGGTAGGATGGATACAAGGGTATTTGGAGTAAGCATCCACCAGTACCAACCAATTAGAACCCATGAAATTAACAGCATGGTCCAAATGTAAACGACTCCATGGATTTTCTGGTACCATCCATGGATGAATTGGAGGTTTGGAAGGTCGATTCTGATGTTCAGCGCGAGATGTGCAGGACCTGCAAAGATCAACAATATCATTATCAATACTTGGCCAATAAACAGCGGTTCTAGCAAGCTGTTTCATTCGTTGAATACCAAAGTGTCCTTCATGAAGTAGTTTGAGCACTAGAGGGCGAAGCGTGTTTGGAATCACAACTCTGGTACCATACAGCAAACAACCATGTAGTGTGCTCAGGGAATCTGCAAGTTTCCGATATTTCTCAATATCTACGTTGTTGTTCTTTTGCGGCCATCCTTCTCTTGTGAAACGCATGACTTGAGGAATGACAGCATCTCTTCTGTTTCCTTCTGCAGGGACGCTGGATCCAATGTTCCCATCTGAAAAGTAAGAGTTGAAATTGCGCAAACAACGTCAACATCACCTGCACTCTCCCCCTCGTCAAAAAAGTTCATCTTCTCCAAGTGGGAGACGGCTCAAAGCATCTGCATTTTGATGGTTAGCAGTCTTTCGATACTCAATCTGAAAATCAAATTGGTTTAAGTACAATGCCCAACAGGCCAAATGGTTTGCCACCATACCTGAAGACTTCTTATTGCCATAGATGGCGAGTAAAGGCTTGTGGTCAGTAACCAGGATGAACTTTTGACCAAACAAATACTGGAAAAACTTCTTGACAGCAAACACAATCGCCAAAGCCTCTTTCTGGATCTGACTGTAATTCCGCTGGGACTTGGACAAAATCTTGGAAACATTGGCGATCGGTCTCTCAGAGCCATCAGGATAGCGATGAAAGAGTGTTCCTCCTATTCCAAGACTCAATGCGTCACAGGCGATCCCAATTGGAAAAGCAGGGTTGTAGTGGGTGAGGACCGCGTCGCTGGACAAAAAGACTCTTGAGCCTCTCAAAAGAAGATTGCTCGTGCGACCCCCAGTTCCATTCAACATCCTTCTTTGTAAGTCGATAAAGAGGTTCACCTTCGGTTGCATAACTTGGAGGTAGAATCTTGGCGTAGAACTGAACTGAACCTAAAAAAGATTTTAAGGAAGTTACATCTGATGGTGCAGGCATTTCGAGTACAGCATCCACTTTGTGACCTTTGTGGATGCCATCCATCTGAAGCATATGCCCCAAGTATTCAACTTGAGGTTGTGCAAAGCTGCACTTCTCCCTCTTGCATCGCAAACCTTTGGCATGTAAGCGATCCAGCAGTCGTTGGAGATTGTGGTAATGGTCCTTGGCATCTTTTCCGCTGACTAAGATGTCATCTAAATAAACCGCAACACCAGGAAGATCAGAAGTGAGGTCATCCATGATTTTCTGGAAGTAACCTGGAGCTGATGAAATTCCAAATGGAAGAACATTTTGTAACAGAACACCTCTGTGCGTACTGAGAGCCAAACGCTTGCGGCTCTCTGGACCAAGTCGGACTTGATTGTAAGCGTCGGCCAAATCGATTTTCGTAAAGCCGTAACCTCCTCCAAGCTTTCTCTTCAGTTCCTCTGGCAGTGGTAACGGGTGACGGTGTACAGCCAACTGTGGGTTTACCGTCACAGAATAATCTCCGCAAACTCTTAACCTTGACTTGTCATCTCCTGGGAGTGGAGGTTTTCGAATAGGAACTACGGGCGTGCCCCAATCGTTGAACTGAGTAGGAGTCCATACTCCTCTGGCAATACCGGCGTCGTATGCTCGGGCTAAGTCATCTTGTATGGCAAACGGAACAGGGCGGGATTTCATGAAGATTGGTTTGGATTCGGATTTGAACTCGATTTCCAACTCCATGTCTCGTAAACAACCCAACTCCGGTTTGAACAGATCCGCATAGTCGTCACACAGTTTCGAACAAGCGCTCTGAAGATCCCGATCAATCTCTGCTGATGAAATAGCGTTAGCAGTGGAAAAGAAAAAAATCGTCAACGGTCATGCCTAACGCTGTATTAGCATCTCTTCCCAGTAGATTCAAACCCGGAACCTCTGTAACCATAAAGATAAGTCTAGTTGTACAATTACGGTAGCTAGTAATAGCTTCAAAACTTCCGCGCACTGGCAGTTCGTGTTTACTCGCGGATTGAAATTTGCATAGAGTTTTGCAGAGCTGCGGTTTTCCTAAACGTTGCCATTCCTGTAAAGAAAGAAAGTTAGCTGCTGTGGCTGTATCAAGTTCTACGGTCACTTTTGTGTCATTTACCGCGATGACAACCTCGAATTTTGGAACCGAAGTAACTCCGTTGGCAATAGAGTTGACTTCCTGTACATCGATCGCCTTCACCGGGCTTGTAGTAGATTGCTGCGTCTTCTTGCGACAGACCTTTTCTAAGTGACCTGTAATTTTGCAAAAATTACAAACAGCGTCTTGAACTTTTACCTTAAACAGTGCTTTTAAAACTGCTTCGCGCACTGGCAGTTCGTGCAAATGAAGCGAATGTTGATCGAGCAAATGAAGCGAGTACGCAGGGCTTCGTCCAAGGGATCCTTAATAGCTGTAAAATTGCAAGTAGCGGCAGCTTGCCGAATACGTGCTGCTAATTCCAGAACAGACTCACCCGGTTTGCGTTGCATCTCACTCCAAAACTTAAAACGTTCCCGTACAACAAACCGCTTGGGATCGAACTGGTGCTTCATGTAGGTCTCAATTTCGGTCATAGTAAGTTCGTTGATGCTTTTCGGGGGTGTCTCCTGAGAAGCTAAATTTGACAACAGTTTATACGTAGTTGAAGACTGATTAGTTAGGAAAATCTGAGCCTTTCGATCGTTGGAAACAGAGTGAGCGCTGACAAACGTACAGAATCTCGCCCAGTAATCTGTCCAAAGCTCCGATGACGGGTTGAACTGCACAAAGCTCGGAGTAGCGCCCTGCAAAGAAGTAGAAGCAACAGTGTTAGTTTTATCTACCGCACTCAAGAGAGCTTCCATTTGAGCCTTGTGAAGGGATTCCTGGCGCTCAAGTTGTTTCAGGAAACGCCGTTCTTGATTCTCCATCTGCTCCTTTTGATTCTCCATCTGTTTCTTCTGATTCTCCATCTGCTCCTTTTGATTCTCATCTGCTCCTTTTGACCCGTAATCTGTTGTTGCATTAGCTCGATCAGTTTCTCGATGTTCGAACCGTCGCCCATTGCACGTACACTCGTCGATCACTCGTTCCTCGTAGAAAATCGTCGCTCGTACTCGCAGCAGAACTTCGTCGAACGTAGCTACACCTCCGTCATGCAGCATCCCATCCTCGTCGCCAATAAATCTGTTATGTTTTTGAGTAGAAACATAAAGATTTTACAAGTTAGCTAGTAACTTAGGTGAACTCAAGGCTTGAAAATGACACTCGCTTATATAGGAAAATACACGGCAAAACTACTGCAGGGCAAACGGAAAAGCAGTTGAAGCAAAAAGCAATAATTATTTTTGCAAACAGCGCACTAGTACAGGAAACACAGGTTTAAAGTTTACGCAAAAGTTCACGAGGTCACAATAGCAAGAAATGAAACACACGCAAAACTCAGGTTCGAATCCCTAGTGCGCAATATAAAACAAAATAACACAACAGCATGAATCAAAAGTTTTTTTTTCCTATAGTTCTGAGCTGTTTTTTTGCTTTAAATTTTTTTGAACTTCGTAGGTTTTCAAAATTTGCTATTTTGTAATTGCAGTTGTGGCTTGTCTTGATGATAGTTGACAATAGGTTTTCGTCTCTGAAAACTGCTTATTGTGTCCCAACGCTCAATACATTTCGGAGCTGAAAAAACTGGACGACGTGACAAGCTTTGACGTAAAAAAACAGAGTCAAGCAAGATAAAATGGAACATTCTATTTACGAGACGTTTCGATTAAAACTAAAGTCAGTATTTTGACTTAAACTAAATTCCTGCTTCTGGACTGTAAGTGAGTTGCCACTTTGACCCGTAGATTTTACATTTTAGCGCCAAATTTGTTGACAGTGTAGTACAGATTTAAGGAGAGAGATAGTTAATAACCAAGTTTTTACGTGGAATTTTAGTACCCAAGGTAATTTTTGTAATTTTTTGACCATCGTGGGTAGAGGGCTTTAGTTTTGCCAAATTCATTAAATTTGGGCTATCTGCGGCAATTCATTATTGTTTTGTTTTTTTTCCTTTTACTTTAGTTCAGTTTTAGTATTATTATCTATTAGATTTTACGCTTGACCCGGTTATTAGCTACTACCTCCGGTTTAACGTTTTCGTTTATATTGCTGGTCTTTTAACAGTTCTAACGTCATGTTTGTTTGTAGATTGATATTGACTTAGTTTAAGTCGAAACGTCTCGTAAATAGAATACTTCATTTTATCTTGGCTCTGTTTTGTTTTTTCAAAGCTCTATGCATATTTTGTTCAGTGAAAATCGCAACATTTAGTTCATTTAATTTCAGCAATTTGTGAAAGAAACGAATTCAAGCGGGGGCTGCACTTCATCTATCAAACAAATCAGTTTCACTTTCTTGCGGCCAAGTTTATTGCCAAGTTTTTCTTGCGGCGATTCGTTATTTCAACCAATTTCCTGTGCCGTTGTTGGCTATTGAACGCTACCAGTGTTTCCAGAGTTGATGTAATTACATCAGGTCTGATGTTTTTGACTTACGATCTGATGTCTAATGTTTTTTCATGAAAATCAGATGTAAATTGTTTTTGGAACAAATCTAATGTTTTAATAAAAATCTGATGTAATTACGCAAACATAGGGCCAAGTCTAACAAAAAGAGGCTTGAAAAGGTTTTCCCCAAAATAAGGTCTACTAAGACAACAAATACCTTTTGGAAAAACAATTAGAAAAGAGTGAACTCCAAAAGAAAAAAAGATCTTCGTGCAATTCCAGATTCTACTCGGAAAAACGGTGGAAGTTGTGCTCCAAAAAAGCTTTCTAGCATATTTTAACACCTGTTTTGGATATTTTTGTTGATAATTTGCCTAAAAAGCCCCGTTTTGATGTTTTCTGTTTTTTTTTTTAATCTGATATTTTCGAGGCACTCTTGCTGGGAACATTGCGCTATACGCTAACATACTTTTTCCGAATGGCCACTTTGGAAAAATATGGAAAATACATGTTACCGTTGGAAAGAAACAGACAAGCAAAACCTTCGTAAATGCTACTTTTGATTTTACGAGTTTCCAAAGCAAAACTGCCTAGGCGACATGAGATTACCAATGTTGGTTTGTTTTTGAATACGTTATATAGTTAGTATACTAATGAATAATGATCATTGTGCATATTTTTTTACAGATCTAGGCATTTTGCTTACAAGTATAGAGATACTACAAGTGTCTTTTTACACTATCCTTTTGCATACTTGTTCCAAAGATTTTCTAGATATAAATCTTTTGTACTTCTTGTCATGCTGCAATGGATGTTTTTAAGAAACTCCTTCCGAGAAGTAAAACCAAGTTGAAAGAAGAGACCACAGCTAACTTGGAATTCGAGGAGAAGCAAAAGCTTTTAGCTAAGCAAGCAGAAACGTGCCGATCTCGCTTCTCGAAGCAATATGACAAAGAAGCAGACCGTGAGCGCGAAGTGATTAAAGAGCAGTTTACATCTTCAAAAGTGAAAAAACTTTAGAAAGGTGTTTTGGCTCTGACAAATCGCGAGGAAAATTTGAAATGCTTAAAGGAATTTGCTCTTGCCGAATCAAAGTTGAAACTCGCCGCTCTTGAGCAAGATCACGCCCGTAAATATGACAAAAAGTATG
Organism: Trididemnum nubilum; assembly: GCA_963965965.1. Classification (NCBI taxonomy): domain Eukaryota; kingdom Metazoa; phylum Chordata; class Ascidiacea; order Aplousobranchia; family Didemnidae; genus Trididemnum; species Trididemnum nubilum. The sequence continues at coordinate 12,110,106 of OZ014482.1, read as the reverse complement.
CAGAATGGAAGAGTGAATGTGAAAGAAATCTCAACAATATAGCTGCTTTGCGAAACGCCAACATATCAAAGTACCACAAAAATATCAATGAGGTCTTGTATCAGATACGAAAACTCTCGCTCAAACCTAAATAAAAAGTCAAGGCAGAAAAGGTACAGGAAAGCATCGAAACTCAGCATCAGTTAGATTTGTCTCAGTTTAAGAAAGATAAAAGCGTTGTTCTTAACGATCTAAGGAATAAAACTCGAAACCTAAAAAGCGATCATGCTAAACAAATTCAAGAGTTTAAAGACCAAGTTTCAAAGAATCTGGAACAGTATGAAAAGGAAATCGAAACTATTTCCGAAGATCGCGATAACCTGAAGAAGTTAGAGGCTAACGAACAATACCGAGAAATGCAGGCAAAACACTTATAACTCGAAACAAAGCTGAATCAAAAGAAAAGCTCACTGGAACGAGCCTGTCTGAAAGAAGAATTGAAACATCAGTTTAAAGAAAAAATACAACTTGTTCTTGAAGACCGTGGATCTCGTGCGCAGACGTGCAAACGTAACCGCAATAAGGTTGCCAGGTTTATGTTTTTTTGGGTTCGGAGGGTGAATTTTCGCTTTACTCTTTACCAGTTTGGGCATTAGGCCCGTTTCACACTGGCGACAGCTGGTCGTACGATCAGCTGGGTTCAGGGTAGCCACAGAAACTGCAAAATCAAATTCCAGGACTTTTCAGGACTTTTTTAGATGATTTTCCAGGACTTTTCCAGGACTGTGCAAGATTTTTTTACAGGACTTAAAATTTAATTTTCACTATTACTCTTTTATGCACCCACTTTTTGTACTTGTCATTAAAGAAAATTTTAATGCCACGCATTTGGATTTCTAGCACTGACTACTAGCCAGGTTTATAGCCAGAAATCTGCAATGGGAGGGCTTGGCTTGGGGTATGGGAACGGAGTTGCCAGCTGCCGGAGGCCATTGGGAGTCTGAGCCCCCAGCACAAAAGACTACCGTACATAGTTTTTGCAATAATAACTTAATCTTGGGCCCAGTTTGGTAAAAATTAATGCCTTTTAAATGAAACGCAGAAATTAGCACTGCGAAAGCATGATTGAACTGGTTTTATAAATGGGCTAAAGTATGTGGGTGATGGTAATGGTAAAACTTTTGTCCTAGCTTTATTTTAAGCAGGTAAACCATAAAATCTCTTCATTTGAAAAAAGCTGAGCTTATTTGCACCAGCGCGCAAATATAAAATTGCTCTTCTAGCCCTAACCCCAACCCTAAACATAACATATCTAACTGTAATCCTACCTATAACCTTAATGTTAATTCTAACCCAAACTCAAAATCCAAACCCAAACCCTAACCATAATAATTTTTTAAAAAAGCGTAATTTGGGCACTCACCCTAACTATAACAATTTTTGAAAAAGCATAAATGACCACCACTCTTGCCTTCTTTTTCTCTATAAGCAAAGCACCCTAAAGTGCAAATGGGCGCTTCCTTTGAAAAAACTCTCAAGTATTAATTTAAGTCGTCTGCATTTTATAACGCTAGATAATTTAGGAGAAGGGGCTAATGAAACAAGATTTGAAAAACATGACTGATAATTAACTAAATGAAATACTGAATAGACACTTTACAATTTTTTTAGAAAGCCTAATTTAAGTATTTTGCATTATGCGATCAAATTGATTGTTTATTTTTAGCCATTTTTGTCAGTTGTTGCTGATTTTATTTTTGATCATCATTAGCCCCCCCCCCCCCACTAAATGCTGTTTCAAAAGTGGCTTTAAATTACTTTGGAGACCATATTACTGCAAAAAACTGCCTCAAAAGTATACTCGGAAGTAGAAAAATGTTACATTTTTTATTGTGTTTAGCCAACAAGCCAATGGAGGGCCTACAGCCCACTACACTTCTGCTGCTAGCAGTAATACTGCTACTAGAGAATCGCATTGCGATAAATTACTGTTCATAAATTCACTCTTCCTATTAATATTTAATAATTTATACATACTGCACCGCAAAGAGCAAATTTTGGCATTTCAACAAGAAAGTGCTTATTTATACACTGGCGAATAAGCAAGAACTGCTTAAAGAAAATAAGAGAGCAAAGAGCAGAAGAATAGGCACTCATTTACTCTCTTCTATTTTTTTAAATTATCGTTTGGGTAGAGGTGCCATATTTTCATCGACCAAAAAGAGGACAGTTTCGAAAATCGAAGCCCAAACGACCAAACACGCTGAAGGTATATACCGGCCAACTGGACTGACTGAAGACTTTTTTCTTTTGGAGAACACAATTTTTCAAGAGAAAATTCAAAAACTGAAGACCGTTTTTTTCTTTGTAGACCACTTGTTTTTGCACCAATTCTTCCCTATGAAAATGGTGATCTGAAAAAAAAAAGATCTGCTGTCAGTAGGGTTATATTAAGGTCGGCGGGAGGTGAACGCGAGTGTGGATGGAAGTATATCGATTTTGGTTGGTTTGGTCTTGGAATCTCGCCTTTCAGTGCTGAGCATTAAAAACAGAAAACATTCGGCTACTTTTTTGGTGTCCTACAGAAAAAGACGACAAATTCTCTTAAAAGAAAACGTATGGTAGCCCTACGTTAGGGTTATACAGGTTTAAGATTAATGTTAGGATTGGAGCTTGCGATAAAGTTAGGGTTAGATATAGGGTTGGGTTATGGCTAGGATAGCGACTTTTTTATGTGTGCGCCAGCATAAAAATAAGCTCTGTCTTTTAACAAAATAAACGTTTAAATTTACCCTTTTATTTCCCAATGCAATTTATTTCAACAATACTACAGACCTTCATAATGCAAATTATTTCAACAATACCTTTGTGCAACTACAAGGTACCAGTTATCACAACAACAAAAAAAACTTCACATTCTGTCCTGGTAAATCACGGGAAAACTTTCCAAACTTTTCCAGGACTTTCCAGGACTTATAAACAAAATTCAAGGACTTTCCAGGACAGAAAAAAAATTCAGGACTTTCCAGAACTTTTCCAGGATGTCGCAACCCTGTGGGTTAAGATTCAATGTGATACGGCCAAAATTTGTGTCGTAAGACCAAAAATGTTTGACCACGACTAAGGGTGAAAGGCGCCATTCAAATCAATGCAATCATCTAATCTGACTTTTACTGTCGTATCATCTTGGTCGCCAGTGTGAAACGGGCCTTATGGTTAGGCTTTTTTGGTATGCGAGTTAAAAATTACGGTTTGAGTTGCGAGGACGTTGCCACATAAGAAACTGTACTTGTGACGAGAAAATAGTTTTTTGATTGTATTTTGTCTAAATAAAATTGAACCTGAAAAAATAATAGCCTAAATTAAAGCATTGAAAGGTCTTCAACAAAAAAAAAAAAAAATGTTGCACGTCAGGTTGAAACAAAATGGTGAGCTTCTCTTTAAAACACAAACTACTTCTGCAAAACGGTTTTTACGGCGCGGAAATTATTCTCTACAGTTTGAAAATTTTGAAACCACCGCAGGTAATCTTTGGAAAAAACGTTTTTTGGTATTCCCTAAAACATCCCCTGGAACATTTTCAATGGAAAACTTGAACGTGGTAGACCTATCGAGGAACGGTAAAAGTAATCATTGTTACATTTCTAATCTACTATGACAAAGCAAAAGTCGCTAAATAAGCTGTAGCTTGGTGTAAGTGTGTTTTGAATAAGTCATATTAATAGTTTAGGAATATATACACAGTAGCAACAATGTTTTGTTAATGATGCTGAATAATGAAAACACCAATGCTTTAGGTTTCTCGAATAAAAGCTAAACATTTACGGCCGAGTTAATGTTTTATCTCGTTTACGGACAAAATCCCGAATTGAACAAATCCCGAATAGACAAAATCCAGAGTGGAAAAAATCCAGAATCTAACCAACGTTAAAAATAGAGAAAGTCAGAATTAATAGTGCATTCACTGCTGGCGATTAAACACTAATAACTTTAATAATTAATTTGCGGGCCAACTTCCTCTACATCTCTTAACTACTTACTTTTTTGTCAAGAACAAACCTCACTACCGGTAATTTATTTCAAATACTGCCTAGTTTCTTTTCCTGCAAATTGAAAGAATTGACGTCAAACGTGAAAAGTGCGAGGCTTTCGCTAAAGGACAAACTGCTTCGCACCTAATTAACTCGACAAAACCGCAAAGTTTTTGACTTGATCACTTTATTTTTGTGTATGCCCTGTTTTTCCAGGTCGCCACGACAAAAGCGAATGAAAGACATGCAGTTTTGTCCGCAAATTAATTATTTATATTTATTAGTGCTTATAAAGGCCCATTCACACTGGCATCGTGATTGCGTCACATGACGTCATCGCTCAGCGCTTCGCGATTTTGAAATGTCAGCATGACGCGACGAGACGAGCTTTTTGCTTGCGATGCACACCAAGCGCGATATGTCGGTTGCTATTAGAAACGCCAAACATTGTTTAGGGAAGGTGCAAGACTGAAATGATGGCTTGTTCTTTTTTGACATTCTTGGTGTTACTGTTAAATGGTCTAACGTTAAACACCAAGGATGCAAAAGTCTAAATTCGCTGTGGTTGAAATTGTAAATTATATTCCGATTAAAAGTTTCAAAACGTTTGGAAATCTCTTCTTAGTTAAGACTGCTTGTTTTGACTAGGGTGTCTGGTTCGGGTATGCTTTTCTAAACCTGGGTTTGGGGTTTTTATTCTGAAAATCTTAGTTTTCGGGATTTATCTGCTTTCAAAAGTTGAACTGAACAAAACTGAAATTTATTTTGTTAACTGTTATAGATAAACAGCACAAAGTAATGCAAAATGAAAATAAATTAATCACATTCAGCATAAATCAATGCAAGGTAAAAATGATAGTAAAACAGGCACAAGGAGACTGCGAAGGGACTGGTTTTGTCTTCGTGTCTGCAGCCCCTTATTGTTATTAAAGCTTTACTTTTTGTTCAGTGATATGTAATCTTTTTTTTTTTGTTTTTGAGAACGCGCGCTAACAAACAAACAATAGCAGCAAAGAGAAGAAGGGAAGAAAGAGGGAGAAGGGGAGAAACAGGTAGCAGGAACCTCATAATGTTAAAAGATAAATAAATGAAAACTATAGTGGTTATATTTAGCAATAATAAAAATACATAAGTTTATGTTTCTTGATTATATTTTTCAAGAGTAAGTTTTTTAGTTTTGCTTTGAAAGACAGGTGCTTTTGTTACGTGAATATCGAAAAAAAATTTTTAAGTGTATACTTTTACTTTTCGTAGCGTATTATGAAAAACTAAAACAAAACAAAAAAGCCAAAAAAAAAATACGCGACGAGAAAGTCGGTCGTCTTATTATACAACAATCGAATATTTGTGGCTAAGGAGAAAATTATAACCTGACTGCATGAAATTTTTTTCTTGTTAAAAAAATGACAGAAAACACCATATTCAAAATGTGCATCTTGCGGTTGGTTACTGCCAGCATTTTCCTTGACATGTCATTGAATATGGCACGTAACTGTTTCTTGGGTACTCTTGCCTACGTTTTAATATCAATTTTTTGTTAACTTTTCACCTTTTTCGCCAAAATGTTTTCAGCTAAATTTTTGAGCATTATAAGAGTTTTTGTGCAATAGAGCAATAAACTGAATTAATCTGTACGATTCGTTCAACAAAAAAAAGTTCTGATATCCATTTTGCAGAAACAACGCTCTCACGACGAACGACAAAGTAGAACTCATTTCTACTTCGTCGTGCGGTCGTTCAACAGCGAGTTTTTGCGTCAGCGCGTCATGGCAAACACGTGGTTAAAGCGACAAATCGCTCAGTGTGAATTGGTCGTTGCGCTTACGCGTCAGGATCGTTGAAAACGCGTCATCTGACGCGATCGCGACGCCAGTGTGAATTGGGCTTAAGCCAGCAGTGAATGCACTATTAATCCTGATTTCTCTGTCTTCGAAATTGGTTAAATTCTGGATTTTGCCCGTTCAGGATTTTGTCCATTCGGGATTTTGTCCGATCGGGATTTTGTCCAATTCGGGATTTTGTACAGGATCCATTTTATCTACTGCATTCCACTTCAATTGTGGCGTAGTTAACTGTGATAAAAAGATTAAATGATTGCCTAACATTGCTTCCTGACAAATCACTCTCATCAAACGATATTATTGAACAAACAAACAAACAAACATGATTTTATAAGTTTTACTTTTTTTACGTATTAAGCAATTTTTAAAGACCAATACAAAACAAAGTATATATTCTTTGCATATTTCGCATCAAGCTGGATATCAACTTTATTGAATGATATTATAATACTTTAGTTTTTAATAGCTGTTCAAGAGGGGATGAACAACGATGCACCTACGGGAAATTTTAGCTCTAGCCCAATGCGCTCACGTGCAAGCTCGCCTAGACCTGAAAGATGTTCCACACCAAATCAAACCAATGGGAACAACTGCACTTCTGCCATTAATATTTGTAACAACGTGATGAATTGTTACCATGGCGCACTACGCACAACAGCAAATGGTGTAATTAACAATATAATAACATCATGAAGGAAATGCTAGATTAAGGTATGCCATGGGCAGTAGCGTAGCGAGGGATGGCGGGAGGGGGCTATAGCCCCCACTTCATGGCATGTCAACCAAAATGCAGAATAAGAAAAATACCTCGTGTTTAGCACTTTTGAGACTGTTTTTTGCAATGGAATGGACTAAATAGTGATTCAATACATCTTTTGAAACATGTATTCAGGGGGTAGGGGCTATTTTGTCAAAAATAAAACTTACAAATACATGAAAACTTTGAAAAATGGCAAAAATAAGCAATCAAATTTGATCGCTAGAGTAAAAATGCTAAACATAGGTGTCATCAACATATATATACATATACTTTAAACTTTGAGTAGGGGAAGGGGGCCTTTCAGTATTCGTTAATTACCAATCATTTCTCTCAAATCTCTTTTCCTTAGCTTCCCCCCCCCAATTATTTTTCTCCATAAACTGTAGACGAAATAGATTACTCCGTGTGAGTTTTATTGAACTGTACAATTTTATAATTTACCAGCCTCTAAATAAGAGAACTAAAATTTTACTCTTAACCACCTCCCACATAGCCCATTTTTGCAACCAGTTTAATCATGTTTACACTGCCAATTTCTAAACCACGTTTTAAAAGCATTATTTTATTATCAAAATAGCCCTAAAATTGAGTTATTTTTGCAAAAAAATGCAAAATTTTTGAGCGCTGGGGGCTCCGCCTCCAGACCCCTTGCCTCCGGCGGCTGGGGGCTTTGCCCCAGACCCCAAAGCAACCATCCATTGCGAATTTCTGGCTACGTGCTTGGCCGTGGGTATGCGTATTGTAAAGTTGGAAAATATGTATAAAGGTTGATAAAATATGGAAATATGTACTTTAATGTTTTGTTTTTGTTCAAAAGGTACGAACAATGCGCATTCAGTATTCGGCAACAATGCGCAAACAGCGGTAACGAGAGACGTAAACTACGGAAGAGTGAACCGCAGTCGTAATGAAACAAAGTACGGAGATGAAGCTCATGTTGGCGACAATTTTAATAACGGCTCTGGTAGGTGAAATTTTAGCTGCATTTAGCTCAAACCCGCAGGACTATTAATGGAAGTCTGTTGGGTATTAACTCGATGCAAAGCTGCAGCTCATTGAGGTAGTTTTACAAAGTCAAGAACTTTTTTTACCCTTTGGTTGAGGCCAAGTGTTGGTACTGTATTAAAGTTTCATTCGTTTCAACGCATCTTTGTTTTGTTGTTTAGACTATTCTTGGTTGCAGGGCCGCAACCAAGTGTATTGGGTCAAAGGAGCAAAGCTCACATCAAATAAAAACTTGACAAAACCTAAAAATTTTTAGCCATGTTTGTTTCTAACCATCACGAATCGTCGCGACCCGCTTGCCAGCAAACCCAAACGCTAGGTCATGAAAGCGATGAGAGTCCGAGTCATTCACAAAGGAATTCTCAATTGGGGAAAGTTCCCGCTGATTCAGCAATAGATTTATCTTCAATTTTAGATGATGGTGATTATGGCGATGATGTAAGCATTTTCGTATTCGTAAGAGTTTATTTTGTTTACGAAAGTCCGTATCGTACACGGAGTTCCTGCATTTTTTCATCTCATAGTAGCTACTCGGCTTGGAAGAACAAAGGAATTGGTCACATCGCAGCTTCCTACGCTTGAGATTGTGGTTTCGTCTCTGTATTTGTGTTGATTGTACTTATATAAGCTTTCAAAACCTGCGCTAATTTACGTTTAGTTTTGATATGAAGATGCTGGAATTAAATCTCGGTTAAAATAATTGCTTACTGGTATTAAAAAAAAAAGTTGGTAAAAGCTAAGTTTACTTATAGCCATAATTCTTTATTATGTTTGCAATGACCTGTTTATCTGATTTTAATCAGAAAAATTGCTGCCCAAACTACGCGCAATATGTTCAAATTAGAAAAACGTGTTGACTCAATACATTTTTGGTATATTCTTAAACCATTTCATTTTTCATTCAAAGTTTTAAAAAGTTTTTAAAAGTAACAGTTTTTCATTGCAAAAAAAGTATTTCAAATGCAAAAAACTTTTAAAAAGTATTTCATTACACTATTTTGTTTTGGTTTAAAAATAATTCGAATTTTTCTACAAACATGCTTCGTGGATTTTTCACTTTAATCTTTTTTTCCAAACTACATTTCAACCTTAGTCTTTACATACATTTTCTCTTTTGATTTGTGTATACTATTTTTAATTGTTTACAAAATATTTACAGTATTTCAATGCAATATTTTGCTTTGATTTAGCCCAAAATTAATTTATTGTAAGATCTACTGTGTAAAAAGATACGTTTGAATGTGAAATAAATTTATCTAAAGGTCTAGTTATAATCTTGATAATCATTTTCCACGACTAACGAAATATTCGATCGCAGAGAATGTTGACTAGCGGCAAGATTCAGTTAGTTTTACCTATTGTATTCTTGCATGCTGTGGAATGGGACATATTTTGATCACCATTTGGCACTTTTTGGTGGGGATTATAGTACAAATTTGTTCTACAGTAGTCGGACAAATGGGAATTTGTGTAAAGCGCTGGACTTTAACTGTTACCCTAAATTACAGTTGTTCCAACGCGGAAGTTAGTTCATATCCGGGGGGGACCACACGGGTACTTGTTGCGTTGTCTGACTCCAGCTTGCTGTTCCAGTGTAGACTTTGTAGAGGTGGCTGCACTTAGTAATTCAAATATTTATTGAAGACTGCATTTTTATCAGATTTTATTAAAATTGAGGCAACAAATACTAGTGTGGTTCCCCTGGGATATGAATTAACTTCGAAGTTAGAACAATTGTACTTAATTACCATGTTATGATAGTGATTCTTAAGATACTTGTTAGAGCCATGCCAAAAAAAAAACATTAAAAAAAATGTTATTGCAGTTGTGCAATTTAATCAAGAGGCTGCAAACTCACTATTACTTACTATTGTCACAGTATAGAAATAACATGGTACTTCTATATTTTGCTATTGTCTCTATGGCGACAAAAACACTGAGAGAAAGAACGTCATTTCTATTACACTTTCTTGCGCAATTTAAGGGTAGATATCACGCCATGGTAGAAATACATTGTGTGCCTGAGTGTACTGCGCATTTACATTTGTCACATGCCCAGTTTCAGTCCTCGTTTTTCGGTTTGTTCTTGATAAAGATTAGAATAAACAAAAAAAGAAAATGGAATAAATTAAAACCAATTGAAGATCACAACAAGGAACAAGGCTGTAAAGCTGATACTGTAATTATGTAAATCTTGTATGTAATCGTCAGCAATAAATTCAAATCTAAGGCTTATTCTTGATTTTTGCAACAAGAGCTTTATGCTCTCAAGCACATGCTATATGTAGGCTACAAGAAACTGCTAATATTAAAATTTAATAAAAACTTCTATACAACAATACAAATTACAAAAAAAAGTTAAAAGAACAACAGCCTGTTTTGTCCTAAGGACTCATCAGAGGACGAAGCAGATTTCTGCTCTTCTAGCCTTTTACTGTGATATTTGTCGTATTTGGCTCTGATTTTACTTCTGTATATCATTGAGCACTGTTTCAGAAGATTGTTTATCAACAATTTTCTGAAAACTTTTAAAAAATAATTCACCAACAGGCTGTTTCGCTGTAAGGCTCTTCAGGGGATGACAGTAACTCTTATTCAAATAGAATTGGCAAGCACGGCTGATATAATGGACGGCTTTAATTAAATGAAACAAAAGTAGTCGTAACTTGAATAATAATAGTAATGAAAATCAATTTCGCTCAATGTACGGTATATAAGTCTAGGTAGAATTCTTTAGTCAAATAAATATGCACTTTTACTGGTTCAATTTGTTTCTGTTGTTTGTGATTTTCGACTCATTCATTATATCATATTATACTGTAGCCTTATACATTCATCAAAAGCCCCGATATTTAGACCTTATTGAAGTTGCTATTTGCAGTAAATATTTGCTTTCGATAAGACATAAAAAACTCAGTTTGTTTAATTCGAAGCTATATTTATATACATTTACAGAAACTAATCATTAAGTTATGCAGAGGTTTGGTAACTTTGATGGGGTATTTGGGAGATAAGTAACCCGGTCCTTCTTACTGAGATACCTGAACTGACTAATGGTGATAAATGTTTAACTTCCAGAGTACCACAGATCATTTTGCTTTTTTATAGCCGAAGTCCTACACTTAGTCGAAAAAATTCCTTGCCTTCTTCCCCTTCTTCGAGTCGAAGAAATTCTTTTTCCAGCAGCGACAGTGGGGTTTTATGTCATGGCGGAGATGGGAGGAAAAAGTTTGGCGCCGCCCAAACACGAAAAAATGATATGATGAAGAAGAAGTGGGGTCGTTAGGCTCCTGAAGTTATATGGGATTCTCCAGATAATGGAATGACACTATGTCATTTGATACGACAAAGAGAAGCCTTTCTTGCCAAGGAAAGGATTGCTGGAGGTATGTGTGGAGTAATTTAGATTACGACGTACGTGTGCGCCTATACAAATATGCAGTTATATATTTCTTTTCATTTGCTGCATTTTTTAAGCGTTTTCCATTGCCGACAGAATCAATGCAGTTGCTAATTGGTATCTGCCTCAGGCAAAGCTGTCTGTGTACAGTTTTATTAATCTGTTATGTAATTCCATTTAGTCGGAAGTAAATTTTGTACTGTGTTATTTTTTTTCTTGCGCATTATTCAAAACAAACAAAAATGAAAAAAACTCAGTAAATTAAAGCCTTCAGATAAAGGACAATTAATTGCACGTTCGTTAATGTGCATTGACTTGAATGTATACTTTGATGCTTAATAGTGTCTACTTACAGCATGCCCATAGCCAGAGGGAGATAAAAAAAAGACCAACCTAACAAACCATCTATTTTGATTTTTAAATTCTATCCCGTGTTTTAGCACAGTTAGTTCCTTGCAATAAATTTTATGCCGACATAGTACAATAGCAGCAACAAAGTAGATCAAATTATTCGACCAATAAAAATATTTAAATTATATTTTAGAGCTTTTGAACCAACCCTAATTAACAGTGAAATATACACCTCATATGTTATGACCAGGCTTAAATTTTTAGATGAAAAATAAGTTTACGTTTCAATTTTAGGCGCTAAAATGCCCAAAAATTTTGATGGAGCTTGGGTTTTGCACCGTCCATCGTGTCTTAGTCGTCATGTAGCTGCACTCCAATTAGATGCTCTAGTTTGCATTTTTTGATGCAGCAGCTTCTTTATGAACATTTTATCGTCTTCTTTATGTTCAAGATTTTAAGAGCGTCCAGCCCCATAACCAGTTCTGGTTATGGGCCTGCTGTAAAATGACGAGAGTGAAAGTAACTAAACTAAATTATTTTGTTGCGAGTTGTTTAATGCTTAGTCTACTTGGTTAAAAGTACGATCTTGCATTTAAACGGTAAGCATGGTTAATGAGTAATTCCAGTTTTACCGTATACTCAATTTCTTCTTAGTGGGACTTAATGGACTGAGTTGACACCAAAATGCAGAAGATAGAAAGGCGGATGCGCCTTTTGATTCTCAGGTGCTATAGTTCTTTCTGTAGTCAGTTTCAACCTGACTTCTCACAAGTTGACAATGTCAAATCTGATTTTGAAACTATAAGTGTAATGGATCTACCCGTTGTGCCAATCATATTGTTGCCTTGAACTAAGATAACAAACTTACTCTATGATACTTAAACTATACCTAATTCAACGACGAATGTATTTGGGTCAGTTCATTCCACTATGCTCCTCATTCAAATTAATTTCAGTTTTCGATCGATAGAATATAAAATATTAAGTTGATAGAAAGTATGTTAAATTGGCTGAGTTGCAAGAGCAAACTTGGTTTATTTGGGCTTGGTTTAGACATAAGTTAGTAAGCTTGTAACTTTCAGCATTTTGATCGAAGTATCTTAGCATGATGGCTAGTAACTTGTTTCAAAAACTTTGAGGTAACCTTGAGTAATACTATTGCAATAATCTCTTTTCTAAGCTACTAAATCTTTAAGTTTGTATTAGTCGACTATATCCGGTCTTTTAAAAACATAAGAACAACTTTTTGTTGACCTATTCTATACAACAACTTCCGCAAATTCGATGCAACTTCACGGCAACTCAATTTGCGATAGATCCGACCTAGAGTCTTCGCGTAGTCGCAGAACAATGGCGAATCGTCTGCGATATTTTGCTACTCGATAGCGAATTGATTTGAAACAATTGATCCGCCACGCAGTCGCGAACTACTTGATTAGAATTTTCTCCATTGTTGTACAACTCGGTAAAGAAATTCCGTGGCGAATCCCATGCTGCTAACTGAATCGCAAAGTGGTCGCAATTGAACTCGAATAAGCGCAGAGTACAGCCTCATTCTTTCCGTAGCTCACCAATTATGTGCTCAATCCGGGTTTCAACCACGGCAAGCATTGCTCTATGGTTCATAATTGTTATTTTAGGTTAAAATGCATCAACACAAACAACGCTGTAGTAGCAAAACTTGAGTTTCGTTCTTTTAATTTGTCGCAAAAATTGATGCGCTTCAAATTTATGAACTAAAATCTTTAGAAAACAAACATTAGTTTATTGCAGTGTTTCAAATGTCACTGGAGTTACTTATTCAGTTTTACTTGCTCATTAAAATTTACCCAGGTTCAAGTAAATCCAAATATGGTCTTACATTACGGTTGAAGTTCAGTTATTTTTATTTTGTGTAACTTTTTACTCAATTTTTGTTTCAGTGGCTTAGGAAATTTCATATAATATAAAAAACTTCTTTTATTGTTTATCATGAAGTTGATTGTTATTTGTCTTACAGTTCACTTTTCGAAAGGTTTCTTATGATTGATGTGAACAAACATTCAGCCAAGTGTCAAAAATTAATTTTAGTTTTCACGAATGAACGATGATCAGTAGATCAGATAATAATAAATTATAATGTCAGCATACGATGGATAGTTGATCACTCTGTCGACTTTCAAACTTCAACTGAACAAAGTCTTTCATCTGAGTTTTGTTTGCTTAGCCTTCTATCCAAAGACGCGTACAAATATCAAACATGTTTTGAACATCCCAAAATATTTCCAATGGTAACCTTGTATTTCTCGCAAATAAAGTTAAAATTGGAACGCTCGTTTTTGTTTGTTTTTTTGCAGTATTTTCCCCATCAGAGTACGCCCTAACAGCGCTTATCAAATTGAAACACCGCCTTCTATAGTTAAAAAACTTCATAGGGCTAGTGCCAGTTATGCTTTTTTTTCATTTGTTGGTTATTGACATAAAGCCAAGGAGATAAGGCTATGATTAGGGCTGGGGTTATAGGATTAGGGTTAAGGGCTTGGGGCAAGGTAAGAGTTGGGTATTTCAAATGAGCGGCAGTTTAGAAGTCGATTTACAGTTGTCTTTTGACACATTAGTCTCCCTAATGCCATCTATGCCATGTAGATTGGGGAAGCTAATGTACCGAATGGCAACTATTAAGCTTGATGTTGGTAAATTTATCATTTAGTCGTTCCATTGCACCACATCTCAGGATATTTTTGGCTTAAGAAAAATTAAAAATCGTTTACTAATCAGTAATTTTTAAATTGCTAGCTCGTATTTTTGAACTTTGAAAGGCATTTTTGACACAAATATCTCGGGGTTGCTATTCGCTGAGGAAGAGTGAAATTTTTTCAAAAAGGAAAAGGTTCAAACAAATGAAACTCTGACGGAAGCTGACTTTTTTGTAATTTGGCTGAAACCCACCGGGCTGGACAATGCAGAATATTTTTGCTTTTCGTTTAGTTTTAGATTTAACAAACGCAGTTATAAACAAACTTACACTGCTTAACATGGTAGCACTTAATATTCATCAAAATACCCAGCAGATATTTCAAGGTGCCAAAACAGAATTTTTCAAATAAATAATAACTATAACCATTTTACCAAAAACAATATCGCTAATTAACCATAACAAAAACAGTATAATAGTCCTGTTAGTAGTTTTCGAAAATTTTGAATTGTCTAAAATCTTATTTAAACAAAAATCAACAAAGATCAAAACAATATCTTTTTTTACTTTTTATTTTTATATTTTAATTTTTTATTTAAAACACGAAAAACATAAATTATGAAACAACACAAAGACAATTTTTTTAACACAGGTATGTAGACGCACTTGCAGAAATTGCAACGGCAGGGATCCGAGCTTGAATGGTTCGAGTCAGATTTTTTCCCGGTTTCAAAACAAGATCTTACTAATAAACTACTCGCATTCTTCAAAATCATTTCAAGCGTGTTATTGTGAATTAATTTCTGGAGAAAAGTTAGAAAATATGGAAATCATGAAAAATTAGAACTTAACAATTATTAAAATGCAGTAAATTAGTTATTGTAATTGCGAACGTTTCGCTCTTGGACTGTTTTCATTGTCAACATTGAAAACACACTACAGCTGATAGTAAGTAATGTCATATAGCGGCATTGAACTAAATCGCAAAAAGTTACAGTACGGATAAGAATACTAATATTGTTATCCATACCGTTTTTTTTTCTGTTATTCAGAGATGGGCTGTTATGGTTAAACTTTTAATTTGCTGTGACGTGTTTCTGGCGTTGCCAATGACAGCAGTAGAGAGCCGAAACGTTCGATTTACAGCATGTTGTTTTAAAAGGCTTTTAGTGAGTTTGTCACTATCAAGAGTTAAAATACTTCATTTTTGGTTGCAACCAGCTTGTTTTAAGTTCGAATTTTTTCCGGCATTTAATCATACTTTATTGGGACCTGTAACTGTATTTCAAACTGTTAGCATTTTTAGCATTATTCTACTACATTTTATCTTTGATTTAATGTTTGTAACAATTTTGAACTCACTAAAAATTTGCTAAAAAGCTGGAAATTGCTGAAAATTAGCTGTTAGAAGCATTTAGGTAAGTCATTTTTATTGAATTATACACTAATTCTTGTCGAAAAAATTCGACTTCGAATTAGTCAGATACAGATAATACAAAACAAATTTTTAACAAATATGACTAATATTGTGAAGAATACTCGAAGAGATAAGTCTACAAACCAGGGTTTCCATTGCTACTTTTTGATTTAAGTATATTTTCTCTTTCGAAGTGCAATTAAAACGCATTTTATCATTGGCAAACTAAACACGGTTTTCAAGTCATCATTACTTTGGATGTTTTTGAGCTATTTGTCCTTGAAAGTCACCTTAAAGACAAAAGCTGGTGAAATTTCACACATAGAGCAACCCGCATAATTTCCCCTTCATGCTATTTCTGGTTGATTTAGGGAATTTTTTTTGGTTAAAAACCGTTTTACACTTTTTCCTTTTTTTTTCTATCTTCCGCTACATGTTCTGAGATTGGTAACGTTAAACATACAATGACAGGTCTTATTTCAAGATTCAATCTCTGCAAGTTTTTGTAAGTTGCGAATGTTTTGGACAATTTATAGGAATTTCGATGTCAATCACAGCTAGCAATAAACGGAAAAAATTTAAACCAATTCCGAGATCTTAAATTGGATTGGTGATGTATTCCTCGAGGTAGAAGTTTGCGACATCCAAACGGTCTGCGAAAGTGAAACAGGCAACCAACAAATGAACACATTTTAAATTTTAGATTCCTGTTTGCTTTTCAGAATACTTTTTATTCATACTGTATGTTGGTTCAAAAGGTATTAATTTTATAGTGAATGACTAAAAAAGCTAAATGCATTTTTTGGAACAGAGATGCGTCTTCGGGTAAGTCCAATGAATCCACGGCAATAAATTTTTTTATAGGTTTACCATCGTTTTGTTTTTGATTAAAAACAAAATGATATTCCAATTTGATTGAAACCTAACATTTTTTGATATCAACATTAAAAATTAATCAATTTAATAACATTTTTTATTCGGTTTTCAATTTTCTATTTGGAAACACACTTTGTTGTCAATAGTTGATTTCTTAATAAGTTTCATGTTGTATGGTTTACCATGAAATTTAATTGTGGATATATATTGCCGCAAAACATTGGATTTTTGTAACGGACATACTAAAATCAATGCGTTTTTGTTTTTCTAATTTAAATTGTACACTAAACTTTTTTAATTGGCGCCGCTGATCCAACGGTTTGTAGCACTTTATCTCCACCTCGTGGAATCGCAATTATATCTATACAACTATTTTAACATGCGAAAAAATATTAATATTTTTATTTAATTCACAATATTCTGCGCAATATCAGAACCTGTACAAGATTCTTGCGCATATGTTTTTCACTAAAGGTAAATAAATAAATGTAAATTTATGTATTGCTCTTTATTTCTTTTTTGTTTATTTACAATAATTTAGGGAGATTTTTGTGTATTTTTAATAATGTTTTGTATCAATTGTATTGTTGACAAAGTTAACAGCAATGCTTTATAAGATCCATCATAGATAGGAAAAAATAGGTACATGCACGAGCATTTTTGAGATGATATTTGAGAATCTGTGGATACAAAAGCAATAAGATGATGAGGAATATAACTTGGAAAATTCTAATACCGTTGCATAAATATTATAGAATGGCGATGCGTTTTGTGGTGTGCAGTGAATATCTCACCTTGTTCACTAGTTAATCATAAAGCCTAATTGGTGAGGTGGCAGCTGACCTTGATGACCTTCTGGTCTCTTCGCTGTCTCCTTGCCAAGTGACTGTATATTGTACTGCATAATCTGCACGGTAGTTTAGAGTGCAGGCTGTGGGATGCGCTGGTATTTTCTGCCTAAAGAAACAGTATGTAACTAATCTGCATCCAGAATAATGATATCATAACCACCAATTCGCGTGGGGCGCTGCTAAGCCCACTTTTCTGCATGTATGAACTATATGGTGTACAACCTAAATTCCTGCTGCTTACACTTGTGAAATTCGGAAACATGTATGTTTGTTGTGAAATACTAAAGTATGGTTTTCTGAGTGCCAGTTTTTTTGTTTTTTTTTTGCTTTACGCGTCACTTGGCAAATAAACTAGTGTCTCTCTCTGTCTCTCTCAGCATGGTCAATATGCAGCAATAGCCCCGTCTACACTTGCGAAAAATTGTGAGCGTACAAAAGTACCCTTTGTTTGTTTTCATCAAACGAAACCTTCACTAGTGTACAAGGTACAGTTGGTTAAAACAAACAAAGAATATAATCGTACACTAATGATTTTACACAAGTGTAGGTTAGGCCTGATTACTTGAAGAGTTGTTTCATTTGATCAATACACTTTCTCCAACCTAGTTTTTTCCTCAGTTTTTTTGTTTGCTTAGCTTTCAATATGCCTTCATAACTTGTTTCAGAATAGCTTTTCGGCCCATTTCCTTCTTTATATTATATCTTGTAACTTGAGTAAACCATTGCAAAATTTTCCTTCATGTAATTGATAATTGCTGGGTATGGATTATACTTATCTTTTGTGCTGGGGTTTTGTACATAGTTGAGGTTGAATGAATGAATTTGTGTTTGCATGATTGATTTAGATGCAGTGAGTGTGGGTATACAGTAATGCTGTTGAATAATAAATGCCTGTATTGCATTCATACATATCGCACAACACGTATAGATACTCATGCACGTACTGCATATACATTGATTAAACTGGCTTACTAAAAACTGAAGTCTTAGTCTAAGATTAGTAGCTACGATGCTTCAACATGCAATTATTTCTTCGGATAGGTTATTTATTGCTTAGTAAGCAATAGCCACAATAGGCTGTTGGTTACTTCGCCTAAAGCACTAAAACATCATTGTGATTCCGAATTATTTGCTAGCTATTGGCGGCCCAAACGCTCCAGGAAAACATTTAATCTCTGAGTTCAAAATGCAGTTGTTTCACTAGTTCATTTACTTACATTTTTGGCACTCACCTAGCTCCAAGAAGCACGGTCATTAGCAAGACTCGAAATAGGAGAAATTTACAAAACTGATTTATTGCGCAATCTACTTAAAACAAGATGGCCGAAAATTGGATTCTTTGAAAAAAACATGAAATTTTTTCCATTAGACTTTCTTAACCTGATGAGTTGCAAGACTTGCAATAGGTCATGTGGTTGAACTTATTTTTTAAGATTTTTTCTCCGTTTTTCAAATATAGAGGTGAATGCTTTTTTAATCTTACAAGGGACATGATTTTCGGAAAAAAAGTTTTTTTTCTTCAACTTCTCAACTTGACAGTATTAAACTTGATAAAAGATTGTTGTAAAAAACCAATTCCGTTCAAATTGAACATAACTTTGAACTTAAAGCACGAGCTAATAGTTATTGAGCCATAACTAAATGACCAAACAAAAATTAGGTGGCTGCACTTGAAGCAGTGGCGTAGCTAAAGAAGGGCGGAGGGGGCGCGTTCCGGGTGACACCATTTTAGGGTGACACCATATTATGATGTGAACCATAACTCCACTGATTTGTGGTGAAGACTCTTTTTTCATTTTGTGTGGTATCCAACCCCATTTGCACCGAAAACCCAGTAATTTTACGCCGAAAACCTTTTTTTTTGGTTTTCACCTATTTCAGGACCGAAAAAGGGCGCCACCACAAAATCCCGCCCGGGGTGCCACCATCCTTAGCAACGCCACTGACTCGGAAGACAGGCAGTTCACTTCGCAGCCCTCCTAGTTTTTACCCAGTAATTTAATTACCGAACTTCTCGTGTATTATTTGTTCTTATTTTTGTGACAAAATAAATTTGATTGATTGAGAGCGAATAATCACCAAGCTGTTAAAATGAACTAAAAAGAGCGGAATGTGCAAGTAGATAATTTTTGTAAATATTTGTTTGACTTTAAACATTGGTACACCTAGGGTTCTGGAAAGCATAGAGTTGAGTAAATTTATTATATAAGTTTTCAATGTGAAGTCATCGTAAACTTAGACTCTTTACAATATCATTTATAAGAATTTGATTTTTTGTTTCTAAATTTTGCTTCTGTACGTATCTTTTTCCATGCTAAAACAAATCAGTAGAACTGTTCATACATGTACTTATATAAAATCTTCTTCAAAAAAATCCCGCTTTGGGCTAGTTAAAGTGTAGATTTGGTATTTAGGATAGTGTGTCAAACTTCTGGTCAAGATAATGTACGGTACAAAATCCGAAAATCATTCTGGCATTTTCAGAACAAAAAGTTTTATTCCTATTATTGCGGAATGTAGTTTTTGCTGTAATAATCGTAGCAAAAGATTAGTGTCGAAATATTTGTTTTAATGCGGGTATTGTTTGAAACCGCAATTTTTATCAATTGCGCTGCGCTGCTAAGCAAAAATTCAACAAACTCCTTAAAAGTTAAAACGAGACCTAAGCAGAGTTGTGCAATTTTGATTGACGTTTTATAATACTCGCTAAAACCATGAGGTTATTATTGCACGTTCATCTGAAGCTCTGAGAGCTTGGTAAGGTATTATAAAATATTATCGTCGCTTTCTCGTGATAGGAGGATAAAGATGCACCAATCAATCAATCAATCAAGGTCCTATTCGCTCGCTAAGTTGCTTGGATCGATTGCGGGATATAACTCGAGTAAAACAACGCCCCATTTCTCGGCCTACTTAACGAGGATTTTGAAGCACTGTTTGCGTGCGAGAAATCTTTTTTGTTTCGGAAAATTAATGGCGAAATGTTGAAAACTTTTGACTTAAACGAATTTTACTGAAAATTAATTAAAATTTTCGCCATGCTTGCTATAAAACTACTAAGAAGAGAACGAATTGCATTGAGAACCACTTGCTGTTTCGACTCATAAAGAAAATAATATTGAATATCGCTAGTTGACAAAAATAGCAATACACTCTTTTTATAAGAACAGTTTTCTAAAAACACAAGGTTCATTTTTGCTCAAAATTTAAGAACTAATTAAAAACAGTGCCAAAGACGACAGAAAATAAGCCAAAAACAAACGAAAAAAAATCAAATCAACAAAAGAAACTAAATTTTGAGCTGATTCAAAACGATAAAATTTTAGTGATTTTCTTGTGTTTGCAAGCGAAATTGCAACTATTCCAAGATTGTAGATCGCTGTTGCTCTGCGCAAGCAATAAAAAAATTTTTTCGCAGTTGTTCATGTTGAAAAAAGCTTGCTTTTTCTCTTTCTGCAAATGCACAAAAAAAGTCTTCTCGTAGCAAACAGAACAGTAGGAATTAAACAGTGTTACAAACATGGCCGCTAAAAATGACATCGCTGCACTCAAAATTATTAAAAAATCAAGAACAAATGAGGCTGAAAATCGGCAAAAAAATTAAAACAGCCGGTCTCAAGTCTCAACTCAAGATTTACCCGTTCTAAAAAATAAGAGTGTACTTCGACTTGTTCTCTTTTGAAAAATTTTGAAACCTAAAGTTACTGTTAACATATAAGTGTACTTACCAACAACCTCACGGGCGCTTTATGTCATTTAAAAAAATTGTAGTATAGAGAAAATATGTTCTTTTTTGACATTGATCCAAAAATATGATTTAGTTCTGTCGTTCATTAACTGATTATTATCAGTCGAGGATTTTCAAGCTTAGAATAATAACGCATGGCTCATAATATTTTTTCCGTAACAATGCAGTACGTACAGTACGCTTGAACGCATTATTTTGAAGTAGAAATGCATCTGATGTCACAATGTTCTGTTTATTACGTGCCGTACTACCAGAGGTTACGAACATCTCGCAACGAAAATCGAGCTACCAAGTTTTAACGCATGTTAAGTTTGTCTGCGAAGTTTTTTGTTTGTTAGCGTCTTTTAGCGAGCGAGAACGGCCTTTACGAGCTCGCTAACACGTTTTGTCATGTGGGCCCACCGGTCAAGTTAATGGAACATTATGAAATTCAAAAGCGATATATTTTAGATCTGACTATCAAATCAAATCTTTAACTAGAATGTGACATCGCAAGCGATATCTGGGGACTTCGCGAAAGTGCCTAACTTCATTGAACAATAGACCTTAAGTGCACTTTGAAACAACAACCCAATTGCATTAAAAGAGATACTGCTCTAGATTGGTTTTATTGAAGAAATGAGAACTACTACAAAGGTAATAAAGAGGTGCCCCAAACCTTGTTTTACTACTTTCCTTTCTTGCGAAAATCGATTTAGTGCGTTTGGCTCCGTACCATTGGGCAACCCTGCGTTTGAAATTTTGTGACATCAGAAAAGGTTTCATTAAAATTTCTTGCAAAACTAGGACCGCGATAATCGAACATCGCAATGCTTATTTTGCGATATTTTTTGAAACAATAAAGAAAGCGATGTTCGATATCACTTAAGTGGAACATGCAAAAATTCGAAAACCATGAACTGAATATCTGATTCATCAACAGCCAAGCCCGTCCAAACAGATAGGCCTACAGCTCGAAATCGGTTTTATTGAAGAAATAAGACCTACTTAATTAAAGGTAGGCTATATAAAGAGGTGCCCAAACCTTATTTTACAGAGGTGGAGTCGAGGACGCAACCTTCGAGGCCAAGGCTAAGGACAGACTTCTCGAGGCCAAGAACACAAGGCGCAAGCGTTCTCCCCCCCAAAAAAAAGTTCCTCAAAATTTTTTTCAGGCGACCTCCAGAAAAAAAAAATTCTTTCCAAATTTTCCGCGAGGTTTTTGCCGATTTCCCCACGTAAAGTAAAAAAAGGTCATGTCCATGGCTCATTTTTAACGAAACAAAAAAAGTGCTGTCCTCTAGCCGAGGATAGGACATTTTCGAGGACTTGTGGGCTTCAAGGCCAAAGACTTCAAAACGTGTTTTTAAGGCTAAGGACGCCCTCGAGGACTCCATTTCTGCCTCTAACAGAAGTGAAAACGTAAACAAACGACGCTATGAACTGCACCACATGTCTGTCAAGATAGCCCGCTCACAAAGTGTAGCAGCTTTGTACAGCTACTGTTTATCTCTCGTCAGCTAAATTAGGCTTCCCAACTCTTAAATGACCGCTGTGCTGCATTGAACATCTTGCAACAATATTCGTAGTCCATGAAGCTCATTTAAGAACCGAAAATGAAAAAGATGGCACATTTTTAACTTAAATTTAACATTAACAGGTATGTTGTTGATAGCTTTTAAAATTAGAAGTGAAAAAGAATTTATGTTCTACTGTACAGTTAACGTTACTTTTCTACATCTTACGGCCATTGGTACTCAAAACTACCATCCTTTAGTGGGCGCGCAAACTATCCGTTACTGCTAAAATATAACACGGGGCAGTGTGCTTTACTTCCTCCCACCTGGGCCAAATCACTTACAAAATTTAATCCTTAAATGCAAGATTTTAAAGGAGAATTAAACAATTTCATTTTTTCAATTGGCTTTCAAATATTAAAACTCTAGTTCTTCAAATGGCTCGAAAAACGTGCAAAACGTGATTTAACGGCATTAAAATAGCTATTTTTTACAAAAAACCACGCAGCGGCTGGGGCGGAGTCCCCAAACCCTAGTCTGCGATACGTTTCACTAACTTTAGTTTACTCAACGCGTCTCCCAGTTCAGACATTTTAACTTTTGGTTCAAGCCCTCTCCTGTGAGCAAAATCCTGGTTACATAAAGAACCAGGCCACGGCTTCTGATCTTTCATTTTACATCTTTCTCCCATAAAAAGTTTCTCTTTCGAAAATTTATGATAACGTCATTACAAGTGATTTGCGGTTTGTGCCCCCCCCCAATGAAAAATCCTGGCTACGTCTAATGGTACATACAACCTACTTGTGACAGAAAAGCACAGTTGTTAATTGCAGTTGATAAATTCATGCGTATGCTTTACTTTTACCAAAATATTAAACATAACAGTTTCCGAAAATCGTACTAGTATTAGTCAGAAGGTACAGTAATATGGAAAAGGTAATTTAAACATCTTGAATTTTTTGCGACAAATGCATCATTCCTTTCCAAACAAACACCAAACATTGCCATTACACGTAAAATTTCGGCGTTAGGCAACAGCTGAAATACTATACAGTTGTAAACCTACTGAATAAGCGAAATAGTTATATCTTTTTGTTTGCAATGAGCACCAGCACGAAGTCGAACTAAATATTTTTGCCAAACTTGAACTCGAACTTTGTCGACCAAAGAAAGCAGAGTCTTAAAGGCACACCACTGTCATCTTTTTGCTAAAATAGGCTAAACACCTAGCCCTGGTAGGATGTTTTTTTCAGATGGGCAAAATCGCCTTTTCATGCAGGAGCGTCGGATTTCCCAATCAACTCAGAAAGTGGACATCTTAAACGATAACACAGTGTAGGCTACTGCAGTGAAACACTACGTCATTTACAAAAACTGCACTTTACATTATCACTGAAAAGACTTTGTAATGCTATCCGTTAACCAACCGTCAAGAAAAAAATACTTTTTTTTACTAAGAAGCCCGACATAGATGCACAATCTATAACTTATACAATGTCAAGGTCTAAAATGAAAAGCATGCGACAAATGCTTTTTACGTGCTTGTTTCGGAGCAGAAAAGGAGAGCCGCCCTCACAGAGGATTATAAAACACGACTAGTGAATAGTTGGGTATCAAATCAGCTATGGTCGTTTGTGCAGTTATAGAGTACCAACTCCTAAAATTACTTGAAAATAGCCTTTTTTTTCCGGGTTCTAAATTAGTTTGCTGAGATTCCGTAGAGCAACATTCTATTCTACAAACGCTCTTAACTACAGGAAAAGGAGAGGCAGTTTCAACAAACGAAATAAAAATGATATCAGAGTAGTAATACTACTCCTAAACCATAATGTAAATCGTAAACAATACACCGTTTCATTGTACTATTGTCACTTCACTGCAGTAAGTTTCCAGAGCCCACCGCCAAAAATCGACTGCTTTCACCTTATGGACAGTATAGACTTAAATCGTTTTTAACAAGCAATAATAAACGATACGGTATTAGTTCCACATAACCACTTTAGCAAAGTCAGTTTAAGATGTTGTATCTTCTAGTTTCACATAACTTTAAAGAATATTCTTGTTATGAAGCTGCACTAAATTGATGTCTTTGCTTGAAAATGCATTTGATTCTTTGCTGGTAGAAGCTGCATTTGCTTTTCCACGTGATGACTCGGCGTTTCTGATTCAATTGTCAGCTTTGAAAGTTTCTGTAATGTATAAACAAAATCAGGCTCTTGACAAGGATCAGCAATTCAACTAGAAAGCGTTTTATTTCGTTGCTTATTTATTGCAATATTGTTAATGAAGAAAGCTGTACATTGAGCAATGCCAGTTTACAGTTCAGTAATCATGATCTCTTTCGCAATGAACTGCCTCCAAGTGTTAGCCCACCATTTGCCAATAATCAAAACATTACAAAATAAGTAATTTTTACTAGCACTAATTTTTTTTGAAATTAGGAACCACATCACTATCAGCAATGTGGAAGTGCCAGTTCGTGAATTGCTTCCACCTTCTTCGCTTCCACTTCCACAACCACATGATGACGTTACTTTTGCTTATAATATTTTGTCTTCAATATTTTTTGACTGAGCAGATATGTCAAAATTAACGAGCCAAGTCAAGTGACCGCGACAAACAGACAGCGAACAAACTGACCAGGAACTAATGGTTTTGTCACAGTAATATTGTCACAAAGTGAAGGTTTGGGCATAACGGCTTTGGGGATAATGAAATATTTTTATGATCGCCTTCTCAGCCAATTAGTGTTATTTGGTTCGCGATCAGTTGTCGCGGACCCAAAAATTACACTGTTTACATTACCATTATCTTGAAAACATAATATGAAACCAAAATATGTTTCAGTAATTGGTTTTGTCATCACAAGGATCTCAGCATAGACATAGACAGGAATTCAAATTGGAAGCGGACCAAAAGTGAAACGTCCAATCACATGCTCATATCTTTTAGCTGATACTAATTTTTCTAACCGTTTAATGCAAACTAAAAATAAGCGACAATTACGTAATGGGGTCTAGAGACGGATTTCCCAGGCTACGGCCAATGCTTATCTAGCAGTTTGGTAACCAGGAAACATATAAAAGTCTAAAGTCTTTATCACCACGAACATTAACTCAAACCCCAACTCTAAGATTAAACCTAACCTTCAATCAAACACAAATCCTAAATTCAAATCCAACATTGACTTTGAAGACATTTTTTTAAAAATGCCACCATTCCTCATCTTCATTTTATTATGCTCAAACAATAAATAATCCCTTTATTTTGTGGCATAGAAATACTGTTAAAATAGCAACATTAAACTAATTGGAAAACAACAAATTTCAAAGTGTAAGATCTTGAAAACGGAAAGGCGTAGAAACTTGAAATTTGGTGAGAATGAATTATAGACATACAACATTTTGGTTAAGAATGAAAAACTTGACTTGAATGCCCTTTTACCTTTGAAGTTTCAAACGACCACATCTCCCCATCAATAAACGCTTTAAAAACACCACATGCATTAGCCAGAGAAAGCAACTCAGCAGCAATGTTAAAAAGCATAAAAAAGAACTCTGTTCTATGTAACTATTAGGCCGATTATAATCAGTAATTCAGCATTTTTATTGGTCGCACGTCGACTCAGTATTGAAATTTTTCATTGTTTAGAGGAAAATCGCCGATTTTTTGGACACACGCCGACTTACCAAAACCTAAAAGGAAACATTGATTCTGCTTACACTTTCCTTAACCGAACAAACCCTGTTAATTACCTAACAGCAAAAGTCAACATCCCTAACAAATAGCCCTCCACATGCACCTCAAAAACCAAAATTTATTCAAACTACGGCCTACTACCATTCACCTAACCTTCAAGATCCAGCAAAGCAAGTAAGTAACGTAACTAAATTACAAACTTTTGACACACTCATCCAGCAACTATATCAGTGTTCTCTCTGCATTTTGGTGGGTCTGCAATCTGCATGCATCCCATAACAAACAATTTTCTTCCAGCAAACAAAAAACAATTCAAAAATGAGTCAGAGAGTGTCCAATAAAAATACTAATCCACTGATCAAAATTGCTTTAATGGGAGCATATACCTCCATCCAATTGCAAAAAGCCACAACCCACATTATGTTCACTGGTGAATACCGCCTTAACGACAACATATACCTCCATGCAATTGTGCAAGACCGCAACTCAATCATTTAAACTTTTTTCCTTCATCTTTAACAACTCTCCACTGAAGCCTAAAACAAAAACTCCATAAAACAATAACCTACAAGAAATATACAAACCATGACGCAAAGTTGTGTTATAGACCAAATTTTGATTCCAAAAGTACAGTAATTCCACTTTGGGAAAAGTTCTAAGGTCATTTTTGGTGATTACATCATTGCTATCTTATTTCTTTCAAGAAACAGGAGCAGAAGACCAAGCAGGCAGGTCTAAACAAAAACGCTCTCCCACAAAATACAGCAACAGATGGAATCTACCAGAAATCTACAACATTTCAACATCTAAAAAAAGCTATATCCAGCACCTTTTACCAACTTATTCATCATATAGTATAAAAATTTAAAGTAACTTTACACAATATCAGCATGCCTTCCATACAACTAAAATTATTTACAGTTTTTTTTTGTTTTTTTTAAGAGGTACAGTAATTTTTGGGTGAACTAAAAGCCCTTCAAGAACAAGGTTTAGCATTCAACAATGCCTGCTACTGCCAGGCGCGTAGCTAGAAATTTGCAATGGGGGGTTATTTGGGGGTAAAGCCCCCACTGCCAGAGGCACGGAGATCTGTGGCAGCGCCCCCAGCATTTGAAAATTTTGCATTTTTTTGCTAATAACTTAATTTTTGGGCTATTGTAATAGAAATATATGCTTTAAAAGCGTAACATAGAAATTAGAAGTGCATACATGATTAAACTGGTTGTATAAATGGGTTATGTGGGAGGTGGCTAATGTTAAAACTTAATTCTCTAGTTTACATCATAAAATCCTATAGTTCAATAAAACTCTCACGGAGTAAACTATTTCGTCTATAATTTATAAAGAAGAATAATTAGGGAAGGGGGAATGATGGAAAAATATTTGAGAGATAAGATTGGTAATTAACTAATATTGAATAGCCCTCCAACCTCAGTTGATGAAACTAAAATAGATTTTTTTTACCATAAATAGATAAAATTAACTAATATTCCTCAGTGTATAATACAGGGTGTCCGTAAAGTTACTATACAGTCTTACAAGATACTATGCAGTTTCATTGTATAATACTGTCTTACAAGTTACAATCAAGGCAAACAATTTCTATGACAAATATTCAAATTGGAGGCCTTCAGCTCCAATACATTCTCGACAACGTGATACCACACTCTGACAAACTTTGGTGCACAAGTCATGATCAAGGTTGGAATGTATGGTCTCATTTGGAGTTTTGTGAGTATTTTACGTAGAGAGATTCGTTTGATACCAATTTCAGCACTAGCATGCCGAAGTGATTTGTTTGGGCTTCTGCCATATGCCTCAGCAACTGTAGCCAAATTTTGTTCAGTGCACACACTTGGCCGACCAGAACGCGGAGCATCGGCAACTGAGCCAGTATCATGAAATTTGTCTCGAAGTTTATAAATAGCCAAACGTGTTGGAGGATTTGTATTAAAATAATGATTCCAATCATGAATTACATCCTGTGCATTTTCTGTTTTCCAATATCGCTTCAAAATAAATTTGCGCTCTTCCAAAGTTAGCTTGCGTGGCATGCTTGATTGAATAAACTTGTAAAAAAAACAAATATTAACTATGTAGTAACAAAAACTATTACATATAACACTGTATAGTAACTTTACAGACACCCTGTATATTTGTTGATGAAACCTATTTTCAGCATTTTTACACTAGCGATCAAATTTGATTGCTTATTTTGGCCATTTTCCTAACTTTTTATTAATTTGTTAGTTTTATTTTTGACAAATCATATCCCTCCTCTTGAATATATGTTTCAAAATATGCTTTAAACCTCTTTATCTCTTTTTAGTCCATTTCAGTGCAAAAAAGAAACAGTCTTAGAAGTGCTAAAAACGTGGTATTTTTTTTATTCAGCATTTTTATCGACAGGCTAATGGGAAAGGCTTAACCTTCCCCTGGCTGTGCTACCGGCTGCTGCACTGGCAAAATTAACCATGAAAAGACAATTTTTATGCCTAGAAAAACAACAAAGCACCATATCAAATTGCAGCTTCACCAATAGATCTGAGATAGGGTAAGTTTTTGCAATTCTTTAAAGCTTTTGAAACACGGAGACTTTATGTTTCAGTAGCACAATGTTTTAAGCTGTCTCCATTAATTTTTATTCTGCAACTTTTTCTGATTTTACAAGCAACTTTTATCAATTCTTGCATAAAACATAAAAACTTGATTCCAAAAATATGCTTTGAAACTACAGTATTTCAGTTCAATTGCAGTATTCTCTAGGTATTGGACAACAACAAGCTTTGTGACACATTGGCTGTGACTTAGTGTTCTCTATGATGGAATAATTCATTAATATTGCAGAAGTTCAGTTACAACCCCAGAACTGTGCTAATACCACAGTGTCAGAACCAGGGTTGCAGAGTCATTGTAGGAAAGGTCGGGATCCAACTCCTACCCTATTGCTTTGAAGCATCCAACCATGTTTACACTCTTTGTCCATAGGCCTAAATTTAACTTCTTACTTAAACTTTTGTTAAAAGTAAATGCAGCTTTTGTAAAAAATAAAGGAAACTTTTTCAGGATTTAGGGCAGCAAAAAATTGCCTTACAAATAATTATCATATACTAGTTCATAAAACCAACAAACGTATCTGGTAAATTGAAAAAAAGCGACAACAATATTATGATAAACCTACTAACCTGAATAAATTTGAAAGCAACTTAATTCTCATGATGATTGCAGTTTCACCTCAGGCAGTTGGGCATCTTCAAATTGATATATATTCCAACACAATTTCCAGAATCCGAAACAATAGAACTACTGCGATTAAATTATTTAATGCTTTGCGAATTATCTTGCACAACAATCCTGATAAAATTGCAATGTTATAATTTTTTCTGCCAGCAAATAGCAGATGTTGGAAGTAAACATTAAACAACTTTTGCATCTTAACGGCAAAAATCACTTGGCATGAATGAATTAATGATAATGGGAGTTACATTCTCAATTAATAATGGAAAATCAATACAAAACTAAAAATTAAATAAAAAGTTCACTAGCAGCCAGTAAAACCAAAATCTTAATGAAAACAAACAACCCTTCAAGGTTCTAAATTAAATTTTCAGTTCTCAAACTGTAGCAACTTCCAGTAACTGTAATTGAAACTCAATTCAAACCATGCATTTACCAGTTCACAGCTGACTCGAACCAAAGCAATGCCTAGCCAACCAAGTTTGGAATTTAACTACTCTACACTTCACCTGAAAAGTTCATTGTTAAAAAACGACTTATTTCAGCAGCTCCAAAACTAGAATATTTTATCACAATTTTTGCATGATTTAGTGGAATTAGAGCCTATGGTAGAATTTCAGCCTGATTTAGAAGAGGCAGAGAGGTGGAGTTCTTGACAACACATTTTGAAGAACTTGGTCTTGGCCATGAAGCCTATAAGTATAAGTCCTCAAAATGTCCTGTCCTCAGCTGGAGGGCAACATCATTTTTTGATTGATTAAAATTGAAAATAACCAAACAAAATACAACATAAACTTTAATCGACTATCAATTTGTTTCTTTTCCTTATTTGAAAAAATAATAGAATGTAATAGCCAACCAAGCCAGGTGATACTGAAACTTATTTTAAATGGCATTGCTTGAAAGCTCTAATCAGATAACGAGGGGGCAAAAAGCCTTCAGAAAATTATAGTTTTTATTTCTGCTAATAGTTTTAGTGCAGGCAGTAGAAACTGCAAAGCACTAAAGCTACCCAGAGACATAGCAACGAACCCATGGGTTCGGAAACAAATTTGATTTGCTAATGCAAAAACATGACCAGTGCATATTTTGTGTGAGAATTTAGAAGAAAGTATGTGCATGATATTGAAATGTAATACAGCGCCACTACTATCAGGGATGGCATACTAATATTATACTACAGTAAATATGTTAAGACTGGTAAATGTTGATACAACTAACAAAACATATCTTGAAAATGACAACTTGTTCTGAAAATATCTGACCACTAACAATTTGCTTTAAGAAAAAACAAGCTACTCTAATCACTGGCAAGTAATGTAGGGGCAAAGCCACATGCTCTAAACAATTTGTGCGTTAAAAATTGTCGCTAGGAATCCTAAATAACAAAGTATTAGATCACTGAAAATGCTGCATACAGAATTATAAAGAAATTAGGTGTGAAGTTAAATACAACTACGATATAACAATTGTTCAAATGCCTGGAGAGATGTGCGATTGTGCGTTGAACCTAATAAAATTTTTACACCACGTCATTATGAGTTGAATAGGCAAAGCTCCCAAGAAAAAATTGGTACAAAAAAAAATTAATTGCTTATTATTTTTTCGTTTTGACGATTGTGGAGTGTGGACCCTTTGAAGGTGGGGCCGGAACTAATGTCTCCAACATCTTCCTTCTAAATAGAACCTTGCTGGGATCCTCAGAATATTTTTTGAAATTAAATAGGCCTACCTCATGTTAAATTTAACAAAGTGTCTTTTGGCAGCCTAAACATTTGCCATCATTTATTGAAAGGCATTAGATATGAGACAGGCCGTCCAGTCATTGAATTGAAATAAAAAATGACTGCTGAACATAAAATAATGACAAATAATGACAACTTTCAAGTATAAATAATGAAAATTTTCAAGTATAAATCCAAAAGACTGAACTGAAAAGCAGTCAAAAAAGCTCTTCGTGTAGTATTTGAGAAATTTCTAAGGTGAACAAAAAAAAAGATCTTCATGTAGGTTATGTGAGATTTTTTTGGATGATCTCCAAGAAAAAAAAAAGGTCTTCATTTCAATGGCTCACGATTTATTGCAATTTATCCGGTAAACTCAAAAAATATCAGCAGATTATTTAAAAAATAATTAAACAATGACAACGGGTCCAAAATAATGAAAACTAATGAAATTGAAAAAATAATGAAACAATGACACACTTGACAGCCTGTATGAAAAGACATTACGAAATACTATCAACAACACAATGCTACCTTCTCTCCATCATTCCAGTCAGCAGCGTGGCCCAAAGGGTAAAGCCATGTTTTTTATGAAGATCCTGCTTGCAAGATCTGGGGTTGCAAAATACAACTTAGTACCGGTAATATTTTGACACTAATATTTTGGCACTGGGAAAATGGACACTTCGAACAAAATCAAGTCATTGCACAAACACTACCAATACGAAACAGCATTTTCACCAGGCATATTAGTCAACATCATGCAATCATATTCTTGGTTCTACAATCAATAACATTAACATTACACCTAGGCTATCCTAGTACAGTAGGCCTACCGTATGTGACAATACACCTACTACAGATGGTACCGTATATTTTACCAGTGTGCTTTGCAGCTTAGCCTATAGGCTAGCCTAATAGCCAACTAAAAAGAGTCATTTATTAATACTCTACAAGGCCACAAACCTTTCTAAGTCTGAAATACTCAAATAGGTTCTCCCATCCTAAAAACCAACTTTACAGCGAATATTGCAGTAGGCCTATTATTACTAATACCGGTACTAGGATAGCCTCTCAGTGAGGTGCTCAAAACTTGAAAAGTTTTCTAGAACAGCCTTAAAATGAAAAGCCCTAATTTCTCCAACTGAGAGCTTGCGTAAAAACTTTTACAATATAATCAAACTACCGTACATAAAGTTATGAAACAACCTTCATAGACAAAGTTTGCAATGGTGTTAATGAAAAAATTCAACACCATTTCGTCATAAGTACGGTAAGTATTGACTTTTGCATAACTGAATCTTCTATCAGGAATATTACTACTATATAAACTTCATAACAAAACTTTTTATAATATCCTTACATGACCAAATGATGTTCATTTTTTTTATGAACACCACATGTAAAATCCTTGCGAGTACCACAACAAACAATGTGAGCTAGCATAGACTGAGCTAGTGATCAAGAGGAGTACGGAGTAGCCAGAAAAAATAGAAGAACTTTTTTATTTCACAATTCCATTCCTACGTTGTAGAAACCCTAAGGTTTCAAACTAAAAAAAGGAAATTTTGGGGAAATTGGTGCAATGCAACCCCCACAAAAATTATTATCTTTTGCTTTTGTCTATATCTAACTGTCCTGAAACTGATGTTGGCATGCCTTGATCAATAATGATGATTACAAAAATTTGGATTTTGAAAAACCCATTGAAGAAATATTAGCCAATTGTGATACCCAAAATTTTACCAACAATTTACTTTTTGTTTCATTAATCTATTCCCAAAATTTGATCTACTTAAGTTGAGTGAAAAATTTTTTTTGAATTTTGTATGACTCATTTCAACCATTTTCCCCCCATCGCAGCTCCCCCAATTTTTAATATGTTTTAGTCACCACCAATATCCACCAAATCTGATAATTTGGCCTTTCTCTGTTGAACAATTCAAAAGTTCAAAATTTTTCAGCTCCCCTTTTAGGGGGAATCCCCGGACGTGACACCCCCATTTTCAGGCACACACCAGTTTGTTTCGAACTCTATACCACTCCATGATATCATCCATCTGCGCTTTGTGGTTTAAAAGGAGATAGTGATAGAAGAAAAACAAAGAAAAAAAAAAAGAAAAAAGACAAAAATAAGGAAAAATTTTATCCAAGACGGAATAAATGAACATAACCAATACAAAGGTACTGATTAGTGTTTTCAAAAACCACAGACTTTTTTCAAAGAATATCACTATTTACCGAGATATACCACTTTAAAATTTACCACTTTTTGTCCATTTTCCGCCTCAGAAATTTCGGTCACGTGACTGGGAGCCCTCAAACTTGGTACGCAAACACTTTCTACCTCTACCCATGTTGTGTCGAAATTGCAACTTTCCACGTTGAGCATTTTTTTTGTTATAAGCGAAATAAAAAAATTTCGGCTCAAAAATAGCCGTTTTTTGTCGGTTTTAGGGTCCCCAAATCATTATCACGTAATCTTCGACCCCCAAAATTGGCATGCATAATGCTTTGTAAACTTGTAATGTTGTGTTCAAATTTCAGCTTTCCACATTTTGCCGTTTTTGACTTATCATAAAATTAAAAAAATTTTAATGCTCATCTACAAAAATGGCCGAGTAAAAACATAGGAACTACGCGCGCGCGCGAAGTCCCAATTATACTCGCCGTAATACGCCGAAGCGTGCAACGAGTTGGCGCGGCCCATCTCTGCGCCATTGCGTCTGGACAACACAGCTTCTTTTCGAGAAATTTTGCAGCGGCGGCGAGCCGTTGGCAACCCTATGTTCGATTGGGCCGACCGGTGTTTTGAACCTCAGACCTCTCGCTCCAGAGACGAATGCGTTACTGCCAGAGGTGGAGTCGAGGACTCAAGACCAAGGCCAAGGGCACAAAAAAAATCCGAGGCCAAGGACAGCCCTTCCGAGGACAAGCCCTCTCGAGGGCAAGAACAGGAATGCTCGAGGCCAAGGACCAAGGACAAAAGCGCCTCTCCAAAAAATTAATAAATAAATAAAGATCTTCAAAAAAATTTTTTAGGCGATCTAAAAAAAAAAGAAAGGTCTTCACAGAAATTTTTCAGGCGATCTCCAGAAAAGAACGTCTTCCAAAAAATTTTTCAGGCTCACCACAAAATTTTAACAATTCCAAAAATAGTGCTGTCCTCGAGCCGAGGACAGGCCAATTTTCGAGGACTTGAGGCTTCGAGGCCAAGGCCAAGGACATGACCTTCGAGGCCAAGGACTTCAAAATGTGTTCTCGAGGCCAAGGACGTCCTCGAGGACTCCACCTCTGGTTGCTGCTCGACCAACTGATTGTTAGGTCGGACTAATAACAACCATAAACACTCCTAAAGCAATCGGTAGGCTATTTTTGAGTAGAGTGAAGTTATTTTGTTTAGTAAAGTTAAATGCTTTCGTGAATTCCCCGGATATCGCTTGCTATGTCACATTTTAGTTTAACTTCGCATTTTTCTATTATTTTTTTAAACATGCGTTAAAAATCCAAGAGATAGGTAGTGATAATTTTGTTTAAAAATTTAAAAATAAAGAGATTAAAACAAAAATAAGAAATATTAACCCGTGCTTTTTTATTTACGTTTTAAGCCAAGGGTTAAAATTAGGGTTTGAGAAAGAGTTTAGCAAAGGGTTAGGTTTTGAATTAGCTTCAGTGCAAAGATTTGAGTTTAGATTAGATTTGGGTTCGAATTAATCAAAAAGTAGATAAAAATTTTCAGTGAAGTAGTCTCTTTCTAAAGTTAATGTAATTTAAAGTTGTCTCTTTCTGTAATTTTAGTTGGTGTACTCTGCAGTACCGGTACTATACTAATTATCGTTTTTACCAGATTTGTTTGCATTTTGATGAATTACTATAAAAAGTAACTATTTCATTCGACTGTTTTTTATATCTGCAGGCGGCTTATACTTACTGTAATAAATATTATTGTATTATCATACATACATTAGTCACGCTTTTGTCATGTTGTCATGGATTACATTGGGCAAATTTTTTCGAAGAAGAAGAGCAAGCTTAAGAATAAAAGTAAAAAAGACTTGGAAGATAAAGCACAGAAGCATAACCTTAAAGCATCGCAAATCGAAATATATCACACCAAGAAAACTGAACTTATTAAAGCTAAATACGACCGTCAGCGAAAGACTCTCAAGGAACACAAGTCTCCGCAATTGAAAGAAGAAGAAAAAGCTGAATCGGAACTTAAAGCTCAGTTGGAAACTCTCAAACTCCAAAAGGAATCCATCAACACCAAATCAAACAACGAACTTAAAAAGTTGAAACAGACTCATGACAGCGAATTGAAGAAAAATCAAGCGGTTTGGAAAGACGAGTGTAAAACAGAACGCAAGAAAATAGATTCTAAAAAGAAAGCATATGTTAAAAGCCCAAAGTTCGGAGACGAAACGAATGCTATTCTATTCAAAATACGGATGAGTCCCGAAAACTCAGAGGAACGAAAAAAATTAAAAGAAATGCAAGCAGAAATTGAGAAACGCCGTCAGTTAACGATAGAGGAGTTTAAATTACAGGATGAAAAGTCTGTTGGAAGATATCACGCAAAAATTAATCAGTTGAAAAGCAAGCAAAAACAGGAGGCTAAAAAACTCGAAGACAAAACTTCACAAGATGTATTGAAATGTGATAACATTATCAAAAAGGTTTCGAAAGATCTTAAAGACCTGCAGAAGAGATTACATAACAACAAAGAGTATCAAGAAGCAAATCAAAAACTTCGCGAAATTCAAGAAACTCAGGATCGGGAAATAGCCGAACTTGATGAATGCTGTCTCCAGCACACTTTTGAACATCAATTCAGAGAGCAAGAAATAAAGCAGGCTATTAGCAATTACGACTCTAAACAGCTTAGCACATGTAAGTGAAATGTCTTTTTGTTTTTTTGTACGTTGGGTGCAATATAAAACCCTAGAACAAATATAGAGAACTTTTCAACTCAGTTGCAAAAAAATGAGCTACAGGTATTTCAGAATTATATTGTCTACCGGTCAATGCACAAAATTACTGAAAGTTTTATCTGCATTGTTAACTTCGATACAATGTGATATTAGACTTTTTGAAATTTTAGCTTGCTTTTTTTTAATGTTTTTTCCTAATGAGTCAGGCGTACGTTGTTTCAATTTGTTCTAAATTTCGAATCAACGTGGGAATGGTGTTTTGAATATTTTTTGTACAAAGTTCTTACTTCTTGTATAAGTTGAGTAAAGTTGGAAAAGGAAGGACAAGGGCCTGCCGATATATATCATTACTACTAAAACCAGAAGTACTTAACAACATATTTTGGGGATTAACCCACATTTTTTTTTCTTAAAATCCGTAGAGAATTTTCAAAAGTAACTGTCATACGGCAATAACGTCAAATGCATAGTATTACTGCTGATGAAATTGCTTCTATTCATTCAGCTCATGACGAAATGAATCGTGCACCGACTGAAGATGTTAGCTCCGGTTCGCGGTCCAACGTAAGTTCTCCTAGAACACCTAGAAGGTCCGCAACACCACAACAGAGCGGTCAGATTCAAAATAGCAACCAGCCAAATATGCATTTTTGGGCTCCCACCACGATATTAAATATTGGCAGTGGTTCGTTCAACGCCACTTCACATGCAGGTATGTTGTTTTCACCACGCACTGTTTCAATTGTAGACATGACCAACACCATATATTGCTATCTGACGTTCTATTCCTTTGAATGGGCATTACCCTTTTTTTTGTTACCAAATAAAACTATTTTGTTACAAAAATAAAATCTACAAGTTGAAGTATAAAAACAAAAATTGATAATGATATCAATTTTGCATGGATGCCAAAACACTGATGACTGATAAGCATCGTAGAAATAAAATTGTTATTGACTTAATAAGCGATGATGGCGATCTAGCAGACATGCCAAATATGATGTAGCTAAACACATAGTTTTTATGCAAGCAAACCATTCATAACCGGCAAGTTTGACGTCCTTCGTGGCCGACTCCTGGGAAATCATAACGACTTCCACTCATAGTTAGTTAGTTAGCAAAGTTAGTAATCCATTCATAGTTAGCAAAGCTTTCTAAGGCAGCACATTGCTTTTACAAATCAAAGTGTTGCTCAGCCAAAGCTAACAAAAACTATGCAATATTGTTGGAAATGGTATTTTTCTTAGTAAAATACTTTTAAAAAATTTAAAACCAACCAAATTAATGATTTTGCTTTTGCATTTAAATAATTAGTGAAAGTTGATTTAAAAATTGTACTGTCTTTTATAACTATTATTTCGATATAGCTGCAACATTCACGTCGTTTTGTGCTTTTTTGAAGGAGAAAATTACGAGTACAATGCACCTACGTACACCTTTGGCGATCACGCCCAGACTGGAGGTTCCAGAGACAATTACCAGTCAGAAGCTATGGACCCTAGTGCGAACAAAACTGCCTTCAGAGATCATGCACGTGTCGGTGGAACTCCTATTAATGGTAGTTTCAAAGATTCGAAATGTTATTGTGATTAAGTCTGATTTTTGGGAATAAAGAGAACTAGAATACTGTTAAGAATTCCAAAGCCTCAAAAACTGGGCCAGTTGCTCGATAGGTAACTCATTCATCTCTGGAGCGGAGAGTCTAAGGTTCAATTCTATGGTCGGTCAAGAGTTGCCAACGACCCGCTATCTCTGCAATATTTTTTCAAAAAGAGCTTTGTTGCTCGCAGGTGCAATGACGGGGAGATGGACAGCGCCAACTCGTTACACGTTTCGGCGTAATACAGAGAGTATAATAAAAGATTTGATCAAATTTACGGGGTTTTGCGCATTTTGAAGAATCGCGCTTTGGGTTATTTCAGCAAGCAATCTGAGAACTGAACCAAAAAAGTTTTTCACAATTTGATAGCTTAGATTTAAATTCAAGAATTCTATAGATTTAAGTTCAAGAAAAAATCAAGGCTTCATAATAAGTTAAAGACGTTTTGTAGTTTATGACACGCCAAGTCGATACCAATCATCTCTGACAAGACAGAGTGCTGGCTACTCAAGCTTGAGTGATT
Source organism: Trididemnum nubilum (assembly GCA_963965965.1). Classification (NCBI taxonomy): domain Eukaryota; kingdom Metazoa; phylum Chordata; class Ascidiacea; order Aplousobranchia; family Didemnidae; genus Trididemnum; species Trididemnum nubilum. The sequence goes on along the minus strand of OZ014482.1, from coordinate 12,071,963 downwards.
CCCAGCAGTCAGTTTCCCCTGAAATAGAGAGAGCTTGCTCCAGTTCAACTTATACGGAGTCAAATCCACTTGAAGAAGACGTAAGCAATTTGTTAAAATTTATTGCTAGCGCACAAGACTTCAATTACTATTATTTCGATATTGTTGCAACATTCAGGTCAAAAGGATGCGTCTGTCGACCTAAATGGAAAAAGTCTCAATGCAGTAGACTCGTTCGATAGAACAACCTACGAGTAACGTTTCATTTCCGGCTGTTTGATATTGGAAGCGAGTCACTACTTTTATCCCTTGCTTTTACGTTGGCCCATGCAACTCAAATCGCTGACGACAATTTCACGCTTTATCTTTAAATCAAGGAAATTGTTCGTCTATGACGCTGAGGTTCTGTTGTTTTCGTCATTGTAACATTTCCTCCAAAAAGACTCGTTCCAATGCTTTCTATTGGTTCGGTGGAACAATCTACGAGCAAATTTCTGAACTCTTTATAAACTTGTGTTTTTTAATTTACGTTTTGTCAGTTGGTTGAGCGGTATAACACGTTTGTCTCTGGAGCGTTAGGTCTGACGTTCAAATCTCGGCTCGGTCAAATTGGACACAGTGTTGCCAATGGCTCGTCACCGCTGCGACATTTCTTCGAAAGGGTCTGTGTTGTCCGGAAGATGCGGAGATGGGCTCTGCAAGCTCGTTAAACGCTTCGGCGTAATACAGCGAGTTTAATTAATAAAGATCTGATTTGTTTGTGATTTACTGCTCATGTGACGCTGCAGTATTTTTATATTTCACTGTCTTATATAAACGAAAGGTTTTACTTTTTACCGTCTTACTGTAAGGGAAATATATCTGACTCCAAAGCTAATGCATTAATAAATTATTTCTAAAAGTCCCAAATTAGAAAAAACAAAAGTAATAGAGAGATATTTTGGGTCAAAGTCGGCTATAACGCTGTATTCACTACTTTCGGATTAGTTGTTTGATTAAGTGACAAGAGGGCCAATTAACGTTTGAAATTAACAATGTACGAGCAAAAGCTACTTTAACTTTCATCTTTTCAAAAATTTTTTCATAATTCAAACACTGTGATTGATTTGACATTAAAAGTGCATATTATGGTTTGATCTGAATGCTATATTGCTCATATTTTAATGTCTTTGCCCGAGAAATTAAACTTATAATTATGACGTGTTGTTTTTTTACAGGTTTTCGTCAACCGTCGAGACATGCTGACCAGGGGCAGAAATCAGTAAGTTTTAGGCTATTCTATTCTTTCTAACGATCCTGCGCAAGAAAAGAGCAATGTTGCTGCAAAAATAGAGTGCAACGTTGTCGTTCTTGATCAACAATAATTTTGCCGTAAAGTCTCTTAAATTAGATACTGATAGGCACTGTTCTACGATGGTTCAGAAATTTAAAAAAAATATACTATGTTGAAAAAAACTTCTTATACATTTTGATCAAAGTGCGTATTGCCAGTCTTTGCAAAATGATTTTTTTTGCGGGGTAAAGTCAATAAAATTGTAAAGTAAACTACTAGAAATTAAGAGAATGATGAATAGATCAAAATCTAAATTTGCTTCAATATTTGATATTGTACCACGACTGTTTTAAAGCATTTGGAGTCTAGAGGCAGAAAACTGTTAGCGGGCCCCAGCCAAATCTTACTTAATTGTGAAGAAAAAACATAGCATATACCATGTGGACTATTGCGTGTCGATTTTATAGCCTATCAGTTAATTTTCTCCTGGGAGTTCCTCACGAGCGCCATCTTTTTGAAACCAAACATAAGGGCGCAGACAAAAGGTCGCACGACATAATGGCGCAGACATAAGAGCACAAGGACAAAGGGCACTGTGAAATAAATCTGCAATCTGCTGCAACATTTTCGTGCATCGGAAAATAATCACATGAAGAAAAAAACGAACTTGATTAATGAGTATTTTATTTAATTTTTGCAAGATAGATTTTTGAATTCGCTTCGTGCCTTCAGTTCTCATTTATCGCACAAAGCACTACCCTTAAACTGTTTTTTAATGATTTTATTTGCTTTACGTAACCGACGAACGTCAGCGGTTGTTTTCAAATGCAAATAGTGGTGCCATAGGCTCGCCACCGCTGCAGAAAGGAGCTGTGTTGCCTGGGCTCCGCAAACTCCTTGTACGCCTTCGGCGTAATAGAGCGAGAAAAAGAAAGATTTGATTTGATTTTGCTTCGCAGCTGCTACAACCGTTAAATGATTGCGTTTGAAAACAGTTAAATGATTGCGTTTGAAAACAACCGCTGACGTGGTTATGTAAAGCAAATAAACTCACTAAAAATGAACATTTTATGGGGCGTCAGGTATATGCTTACATTTGCGGTACTTTTTTCCTGTTTATGAATAAATAGTGACTCTTTATTAAATAGTCACTTTTTTTAAATAAATAATCACTATTTATTGAATAGTCACCATTTAATAAATAGTGACGAAAAAAGTAACGCAAATGTAGGTATACACTTGGCGCAGCAGCTGTTGTATATTTGTTGTGGAACGTGACGAAGCGCTTTCGGCTGCTCTTTGATGCGCTCCATGTTTCCATCTGCTGAAGCATCCTTAGCTATGAATTGTTAAAGCACCCGTCGCTTTGAACTTTCAACATGTTGCGCGGTGTGAGACACACATTATGGCAAATTGACGGTGAAATATGACGGAATATTTTGTAGTAAATACGTACTGAATTATCTCTGTCCTTGCCATGATTTTAGAACCCCTACTAGTCATTTTCGTTGAACTTCGTATCTATTTGCTCGCTTGCGTTTTTACTACGTCGTGCTCAATTTGTCATTTATGCTTCAGTGACGCGCTTAGCGAAAGACTCTGCCAATCGCGCTGTTCACCTGCAATTTGTCATAACGCGTATTTCGCAGCGCTCAATGAGTTGAAAGTTCAAGGCGACGGGTGCTTTAACAGTTGATAGCTAAGGATGCTTTAGCAGTTGGAAACATGGAGCGCATCAAAGAGCAGCCGAGAGCGCTCTGTCACGCTCCACTAACAAACATACAAAATCTGCTGCGCCAAGTGTATACCTACACTAAAGGTACTTTTTTTGTCACTGTTTATTAAATAGTGACCATTTAATAAATAGCGACTACTTACTAATAAAGAGTGATTATTTAATAAAGAGAGACTATTTATTAAATAGTGACTATTTAATAAAGAGTGACTATTTAATAAAAAGTAACTACTGAATAAATAGTCATTATTTACTCATAAACGTGCAAGAAAAAGTACCGCTAATGTAGATATCCACTTGGCGCCCCATAACATTTCTTTTTCATTGTTTGTTCAAGATTTAGTGCACGGCAACCTAAAACCAGTTTAAGGTAGTGCTTTGTGCGATAATTGAAAACTAAAGGCAGGAAACAATTTCAAAAAACTTTCTTTCAAAACTTGACTTTGAAAAATTAAATAAAAAACTCAGCAATTTACTTCGTTTCTTTGATTACATAATTATTACATAATTATATTTACAGCGCGCCTCGCTTTATCAGAACTTAATTTGTATCTACCAAGGTATAGAACACAAAAATTGCAAAAAAGTTTTAAGAATCAAGAAGCCAAAATTTGGAACTCGGTACCATATGAATTAAAAAAATTACCAATCGATCAATTTAAATTAAAATACAAAAAATATTTATTGTTAAATAATTACAAATGATTCACAATTCTTAGTTAATTAAAATTGATAAAAGCTCAAGTTTGATCTATACGCAACATATTCAAATTAACATAAAAAACTGACTCGCCCAGCAACTTGACATGACTAATTTTTGGGTGGCTGCTTGTCTCGATGACTAGAGGTCCTTCGCAGCTTCCTGTTCTATTTAAATGTATTTGTGTGTGTGCAAGAGACTTTTTTATTGTTTTGAATGGAACAAAATAAAACAAATATGAAATATTTCCGAAGCACGAAAATGTTAGCGCAGATTGCAGGTTTACGCAGTGATGGTCACAGCGGCGCTACTAGCGCCGCTACTTTTTCAGTAGCGGTAGCGGCAGCGCAGCTGCTTTTTTTTTGTCACCAGCGACAAGCGGCAGCGCCGCTGTTTTTTGAAAGTTTTTTTTTGTTGTTGTTTTTTTCAAACCGCTGGTTTGACCAACCAGCGTTTTGAAATGCTTGTTTTTTGAAAGGAGCATGCCAACAACCAATTGAATTGTGATTTGCTTACTTATTTACCATTTAAGCCGCTTGCTAATGCCAATTGTAACCTGTATCAATACTTTAAAAGCTTGAATTGTAACTTTCGCAAATACAGTTGAAATTTTATTATTGGGTACCGTATTTGAATGCCATCATTCTCTTTGCTAGATATTTTTCTAACGTAGCGGCAGCGACAAGCGGCAGCGGCCGCTGTTTTGTATGCAAGTAGCGGCAACGGCGCTACTTTTTTTATTTAAGTAGCGACACGCAGCAGCGCCGCTGCTTTTTTTGCCAAATAGCGGCAGCGGCAGTCAAGTAGCGGGTGCCCAGCTCTAGGTTTACGTCTCTGCGCTCTGCATGGTGTCCCTGCGCTGTTACGTCCTTAGTTCGTCATTTCCTTGCGCTCTTATGTCCTGCGTACTTTTGTCTGTGCCCTTATGTCGTAGATCGCCATCTTTTTTATTTGCCGTTGTTAAGTGGGTTTCCATGACTCGAATGATTCTTGCAAACTGCTCAATATATGGCACAGCGGTCATTTGAGGGTTGATAAGCCTACCTAACTAGCCTAGCTTACCAGAGGTGATGTTTCATGGAACAGCCTCTGTACTAGGCTGCTATATTTTGTGAGTAGGCTATCATGATAGACATGTAGTATAACTTATGGGATGGTTCATTTATTTTTTTGACTTCTTATACAAACCATAGTATTTACATGCGGAAATTTTTTTGTATGAAACACGCATTTTTCTTTTAAATGCGTGTTTTTGAATAAATATGGTACATGAGAAAGTGTATCTACCATGGTCACAATCTCCAGCAGATGTTACAAAGGGCGCTTGCCGACTTCACACGCGGGGCTAAATGGCACAACCTACAAGGTAGTCTAAAAGCAAAGCTCCCAGCCGCCGAGCAATTTTGTAATTTTTGCCAAACTTATAATTAATACACTTATTTAAAGCGCTTTGGCAAAATATTATTGGTTTATTTAATTATCGGTATAAAATCAACTATAATGGTTTCAAAATTAGCTCTATACACACCACTAACAAAACATTGAAAACAAGTTAGTAAATTGAGAAAGAAATACACTAAACATTATATCGTATTAACTATTAGTTCCAACAATCAAAGGCCTTGTAGCATTTTTGAGAAAAAATAGTGTTTTTTAATGACCATTCACTGTTTTTACGATTAGGAGCTCTTTGGCTTGCTTTGTATTAACTATGGTACGTTTTTTGTAGTCGGTCTCCAACGCCCACCCGAAGAAATTCTCTATCTTCTCCTCCTTCTTCTAGCCGAAGAAGTTCTTACTCCAGCAGCGACAGTGGGGTTTCATCCCATAGTGGTGATGGGAGGAGAAGATCAAGCTTCGGCCAGTCTCTCAGAGAAAGTTTTGAAAACTCAAGATGGGGACGCACCAAAGCATCCTGAATATTCAAAGCATAGATCTACGGAGAAAAGCCACATCATACAAAGGTGTGGTGCAAAACATGTCACAACAACGACAAAAAGGGAAGCCTTTCTTGCCACGAAGAAGATTACTCAAGGTATGTTTGAAGCAACTTCGCTTTCGACGTGTGCTGAATAGGAAGCTGTGTGGTGAGGCACAGCACAAACACGCACACGTGTTGCAGCTCTAATTATGATGCAGCCCGAATTGTTTATATTTGCTGCATGCGTAAAAACTTATCCATTGCAGTCTGACTCCGTGTAAAACTGCTGCAGATGCTATTAAGTGTTTGCCTCGGGCAATGTTGTCTTCATGCAGTTTGGGCTGATCTTCAATTAGCCATTCAGGAAGAAAAAGTTTTGGTGTATTTAATGACTTACTGTAGAATAAATTTAATTACTAAATTAAAAATTAGTTTTAGTAAAGTAATGTAATTCTGCGGTAAAAAGTATACCATTCGTTCAGTTAATTTTTCTGAACTTTTTATTTGTAAATTGACTTTTGAAAGCAGTGTCTACCGCCAGTATGCCCATGGCCAGACAGAGGTGGTAATGTAAATTAAATATTAATAGGCTAATATGTTTAATTTTACTTCCCCCCATCATTTTTGAACTACATCCTCATTTTGTTTTTTACCAAATTCTGTACTTTTCCTATCATGTTTTTATACCCACTAAAAGATAGCAAAAAGTGTAAAAGATTCATCACATTAAAAGTTTTAAATAGTAAAATTCTAAACTGAAGTTTGTTTTTTTTTGTTAAAGTCTTGTCTTTTGACCCCAATTTGCGGTGCAACAATATTTTACTTTTATGCGGTGAAAAACACAATATTATGCTTAAATTTCATACAAAACTATATGTAATACACTTCAATTTTCGAACTAAAATGTACAAAACTTTTGTAAGACTTTAGGGTGGGTCCTTGGTAGCCCACATGTTTTAGTCGTTTTGGACCCCCCGCCCAGTAAGATAATCTGGCTTTGCAAGTGAGCATATGTCGCGATATACAGGCGAAAATGAAAAATTCATCCCTTTAGTTTGTTCTGGCTATGGGCCTGCTGTAAAACCACAAAAGTGAAAATAGCTGGAGTTGTGTTTGTTGTAAGTTGTTAAATGCTTTTTCTTTTTTTTGGTAACACCATCCCTCTGATTAAGTCTTCATGACACCAGCATGGTTAATAAGTAACTCAAGTTCTTGTTGATGGAACATGGTGGAGTGAATACACAATCATGAACAATGCTTCAGACAGGAAGCCGTATTCGCCTTTAGATTATCAGATTACAGTACACCTTCTGCCGTTGGTTGATAACGTTGATTTCTCAGCCTAGTGCAAGTTTACACGAAATTGTACTTGTGTGTTACTGTGGAAATTGCTTTGTTTGTTTTTTTATAGTGAAGCGGAGGGAAGTGAATGAAGCTCGCAGTAAAAATTGACGTTAATATAAAGCAATCTAAGACGCTCGCTCAGCTATAAGCCTGATTCACACCGGCGTCGTTATCGTATCAAATGAGCCTTCTGACGCGATAACGACGTGTATAAACGACAGGGCATTAACACTGAGCGATTGCGTCCGATAACGATACGTTTCATATGATTGCCCGACAAAAGATTTTTCTTGATACTACCAAACGACGAAGTAGGATTGGGTTCTACTTTGTCGTTGTCGTTAGCTAGTCGTATCGCCAGTTAAAGTCGGTGCAAAAGTTGAAACTAGGCTTTTTACCTTATGCAAGGTTGATTTGCTTGCTAGTAAGCTGTTTTCTGAAATACGCCTACGGAAAAGAGTTGGAATTACGTACAAAGGTAGACCTAGTTTCAACTTTTCCTCTATTCCACCGACTTCAACTGGTGAAACGACGAGCTTACGACAACGACAAAGTAGAACCCAATCCTACTTCGTCGTTTGGTCGTATCAAGCAAAATCTTTCGTCGGGCAATCGTATGAAACGTATCGTTATTGGACGCAATTGCTCGGTGTGAATGCCCTGTCGTTTATACGCGTCGTTATCGCGTCAGAAGGCTCATTTGATACGATGACGCCGGTGTGAATCAGGCTGTACGCTTCAGTGCAGTTTCGTGTAACCTCGCCTTAATCGTTTATTTTATATCACATTCAAGCTCGTGCTAATCTGGCAAATAGGTAAGATAGTTTCCTTTAAGCTCCCCCCCTAGTTGACTTTGAACTATGACAAAAATTTGCTATAAGCTCAACAATGATATTTGTTTTAGTTGGTTCATTCCACTATGTCACCATCCTAACCCAATTTCAGTCGAAAATTCGAAGATGTTAAGATGCTAAAGCACTAACTTTAATGGGCCGTATTACACGAGCAAACTTGTTTCAATCGGGCTTGGTTGTAGTCACTGTACAAACTGATTTACAATGATTCAACAAAAATTCATCTTTGCATGATAATTATGTTTTCCCGGTCTTAAGCACAATATCGTTTTCCAAAGCAGGCTTATTGGATCGCAACCCCTAAGGTGCTCAATTCGCACAGTCCTGCAGTCTTTGTAGAGTCAAAGAAACAATAATGGCGATACCTATGCAAATCGATTGTAACTTCATGGAGGAATGCTTTCAGACGATTCATTTGCTACGTAATCGCAACCGATTTGCATAGAATTGCCATTGCACTGCGACCGGGCAGTGACTCGCTTTTCTGCGAAAAATGTGAGAAGAATGTTGGGCGGAGTAATGTCTCGTTTCAAATCTTTGGTTGATGATCAATTTTAACTAAATTTGCTTTTACGGCCCAATAAAAATTTAACATTAAAGTAGTGAATTTCCTGAAGTTTAGTTGTTCATAACACTATAATCTCTTGAATGTCAGTTACTACTTGAGCATTTAATTTACTCACGTCTGTATTAAGCCCATACAATATTATTATACGACTCTTTTTTGGTTGTGTAACTTTTCACTTGATTTTTGTTTTAGTGGCTTAGGTTTTATATGATATTAAAATTTTCGTTTCATATCGTTAGCCTTTCTTAATTTATCTCAAAGTTCATTATTTTTTGTCAAAGTTTACTTTTGGAGAGGTTTCCCATGATCGATGTGAATAAACATTCAGCCATGTTTCAAATTTAATTAATTTTAGTTTTCATGAGTGAACTCTGACTGAACGATGATCAATTGATCAGGTAATAAAAAAATTATCATGTCAACCGACTTTAGAAGGTTGTTCACTCCTTCGATTTTCAAACTTCAATGAAAAGAAATCTTTCATCTTTTTTGTTTGTTTAGCCTTTTCCTATTCAAAGAAGCTTACAGATATCAAACATGTTTTGAACATCCCAAAATGTTTTCCACGGCAAACTTGTTTTCTCGCATATAAATTTAAAATTAACAGCATTCATTTTTTTTTTTAGCAGTATTTTCCTCATTCGTGTACGCCTTAACAGCGACTATTAAATTGAAACTCGCATGTTTTAAGTTAAAACACTTCTTTGGGTTAAAGTGTCAGTTTTTTTTTTTTTTTTTTTTTTTATCATTCTGTTTGGGATTGACTTAACCTTTTGGTGAATGCCCGAAAACAAATTAGTGAATGAACTGAGTTTGAAAAACTTAAATTTGAAAAATTTCGCATTCAAGAGAAATTATTCTTGGAAAGACAAAAAGGACTAAAATAAATTTTGAAATGACGGAAAAATTACAAACGAATTTGGACAATAGATCGAAAGTTTTGAGCGAAAATATAAACCCAAGAAGATAGGGCTAGGCTTAGAGTTAGAATTAATGTTGGGGTTAGGATTAGCGTTGGGTTAGGATTAGGGCTGTGGTTAGGATTAGGGTTAAGGTTTGGGGCTGGGTTAGGGTTAGCTATTTTAGCCGAGTTGCAGTTTAGTAGTCGCTGTTTTAACAGTTGCCATTCGGCACATTTGCCTCCCAAATCTCCATCTTTTCCAGACAACCCAATTAACTTGCAGTTGGTACATTTAGTCGTTCCATTGCACCACATCTCATAATATTTTTAGCTCAAGAAAAATTTACAAATCAGTTATTCCAAAATTATTAGCTCGTATTTTTAAAACTTTGAAAGGCATTAACACAAATATTTTGGGGGTACTAAGGTAAGGAAGATTGAAATTTTTACTAAAACAGAACTTAGAGCTTTGAATAAGAAGGAAAGGTTTAAACAAATGAAACTTTGACGAAAGCTGATTTTTTTTTGCAATTTGGCTGAAAGTTACCAGGCTGGATGCAGAATGATTTTGATTTCCGTTTATTTTCAGCTTTAACAAACGCAGTTATAAAAAAACCTACAGTGCTTAACGTGGTAATACTTGTATTGTATTCACCAAAACCCAGAAGGTTTTTCAAGGCGTCAAAACAAATTTTTTCAAGTGAATAATAACTAACTACTTCAACAAAAATAATGTGCTTAATTAACCATAATAAAGACAGTATAATAGTTCTGTTAGTAGTTTTTGAAAATTTTAACTTGTCTAAAATCTTATTTAAACAAAAACCAACAAAGATCAAAACAATATGTTTTCTTTTGTATTTTTATTTTTTATTTAAAATCGGACTAACATAAATTCTGGAAGAAAACAAAGACAGAATTTGCAACGGTAAGATACCGAGTTTGAGTCCGTTTTTTACCCGACAACTCTACATTATGCGAAATCATTTCTGAAAATTTGGAATTGTTACTATAATCTTGACTATTGGAATTTAACAACAATTATTAAAAACACAGCACAATGACTAATTGCGAATGTTTTACCCCTCGACTGTTACCATCGTCAACATTACGAACACATTACAGTAGGCTGATTATAAGTAATGCCATGGAGGCATTGAAATATAAATGGCAAAAAGTTACGGTACAAGTAACAAATACTACAGTAATATTGTTGCCCATACCGATTTCTTTTTGTTATTTATCGATGGGCTGCTATTAATTAGCTGTGACGAGTTGCTAGCGTTGACATTGGCAGCAGTCGAGAGTCGAAACGTTCGATTTACTGTCTGTTGTTTTAAGTGGCTTTTTGTGAGTTGATGACTATCAAGAGTTAAAATATTCGGTACTTCGTTTTTTCGTTGCAACTAGCTTGTTTTTAATTCGGGTTTTAATTCTGCTGGCATCGAATTGTACTAAAGTGAGACCTGTAATTGTACTCTCAAGCGCTAGGTATTTTTGAGCATTACACTATCACATTATTATTATTTTTTTTGATTGAAGATTTGTCACGATACTGAAAATTTGCTGAAAAATTGGAAATCGTTGGAAATTAGTCGTTAGAAGCGTTTAGTTAAGCAACAATGTTTGTCATTTTTTCTTAATTATAAACAAATTCTTTTAGAAAAAAATTCGGCTTCAAGTTTGTCAGATACAGATAATATAAAATCACATTTTCAAATATCAATAATATTGCGAATACAACTCGAATAAATAAAATTATCAACCAGGGTTTATTGCTAGTTTTTAATTTGAGTATGCTTTCTCTTTGGATGCGCAATTAAAACAAATTTTATATCATTGGCAAACTAAACACTGCTTTCAAGTTATCATTACTTCGTATGTCGTTGAGCCATTTGCCCTTGAAACTCACCTTGGAGATAAAAACTCGTGAAATTTGACGCAAAAGATCTCGTTATTCCTAAACCTTACTCAAACAAATCCCGAATAAATTTCCCCTCGTACTGGCTCTGGTTATTTTTCGGAAATTTTTTTCAGGTTAAAAACCGCTTGAATTTTTTTCGTTTTCTTGCTATCTTCATTCTATACAGTTTTTAACACTGGTAACGTTAAACATACAATGACAGGTCTCATTTCAAAATTTAAGCACTGTATGTTTTGTGAGTGCTGCAAATGTGTTAAACAATTTATTGAAATTTCAAAGTTAATCACAGCTAAAAATAAAGCAAAGAATTGAAACCAATTTCACGGATCTTAACTTGGATCGGCAGCGCATTGCGACAAAATGATGTTCGCTAACATTGCGCCATCCAAACGGTCAGTGGAAATGAAACGCGTAACCAACAAATTTTATATTTGAAGTTCATGTTTTGCATTTCAGAATACTATTTACTCATACTGTATCTTGTTTCAAAAGGTATTTATTAGTTTTGAAGTAAATGACTTGAAAATTCGAAATGCGTTTTTTTTTGCTACAGAGAAGCGTTTTGGAGCAAGTCCAATAAAATCACGGCAATAATTTTTGTTTGAAGGTTTACTACCATTTTGTTTTTGATTTCGAAGTTAAATGATATTCAAATTCGATTGATGAAATCCAACATTTTTTTATCACTTTTATAACATTTTTTGTTCAGTTTTTAGATAGAATTTCCGATTTGGAAACACCGTTAGTTGTCAAAAATTGATTTAATAAGTTTCAGGATGCGTGATTTGCAGTGAAACTTATTCGTGGATATAAATTGCATCAAACTCTTTGGATTTTTGTTACGGATTCAGTAAAATCAATGCGCTTTTTTTCCTGGTTAAAACTCTGCAGTTTATTTATTTTTAAGTGGCTGATCCAACGATTTGTTGCACTTTATCTCCACCTTGCGGAATCGCGAATAGCTATGCAATTGTTTTAAATTCCAAAACAATGTTAGTATTTCTATTTGTTTCACAATATTCTGTGCAATATGAGAGCCTGTGCAAAATTATTTCACATATATTTTTTGTACTATTGGATAAATAAGTAAATATAAATTCATGTATAGTTTTTTAATTGTTTTTGTTTATTAGCATTAACTCAGGGAAATTTTTAAGTATTTTTAATAATGTTTAGTATCAATTGTATTGTTGACAAAGTTAACAGCAATGCCTAATGAAATCACTAACAGGAAAAAATAGGTACATGCATGAACATTTTGGAGATGATATTTGAGAACCTGGGGATACAAAAGCAGTGAGATGATAAGGAATATAACTTGGAAAATTTTAATACCGTTGAAGAAATATTATAGAGTGGCGAACTGGCGATGCCTTCCTTGTTCCGTTGTTCCATGTTGCATGTTGTGTGTAATTACGTGTCTGTTTTGTTTGCTTTTAATTTCTCAGCGTGGTCAATATGCAGCAATAGACCGACCTACACTCGTGAAAAATCTTGAGCGTAAGAAAGTATCCTTTGTTTTCATCGAACGAAACCTTCACTACGCTCAACGCATAAGGTACAGTTGGTTAAAACAAACAAAGCATAAATTCGTACGCTCTCAATTTTACACGAGTGTAAGTTAGGCCTGATTACTTGAAAAGTTGTTTCGATTTGATCAATACACTTTCTCCGACTTAGTTTTTTCCTCAGTTTTTTTTCTTTTGGTTAGCTTTCGTTATGTTTTTATCACTTGTATCAGAATAGCTTTTCCGTCCATTTCCTTCTTCGTATTATATCTTGTAACTTGAGTAAACCATGGCAAAATTTTCGTTCAAGTAATTGCTAATTGCTGTGTATGAATTACGCTATCGTTTTTGTTGGTGTCATTGTACATAGTTGTGTTTGAGTGAATGAATTTATGTTTGTATGATTGCATAAGATGTAGTGAGTGTGGTAATAATGTTGTTGAATAAATGAATGCCTGTACTACATTCACACATATTGCACAACACCCATAGACACACATGCACGTACTGCATATACATTACACAATCATGCACACACGCACACAAACAACTAGCTTTTTTTGTTTATAGTATGGTGTGCCTATGGCGTGTGTTTGGTGTTGTCCTGCGCCTTTTTGTTACATGTTTGTAATTGTACTTAAACGTTGGTGGGTGGGGGTCAAGGGGGTGGGGGTTGGGGTAGGGACTAAATTGATATACCGGATCGCGCTGGATATAAAAAAAAACTTATGTTAAGGTTTGTAAAAGCGTTGGGAGAAAAGCACAAAGTGTTGTTTTTGATGTTAGTTGTTGTTACAGTTTCATGGTGCTGTCTCAGTTGCGACTATTTAACCTGCGACAACTTTGGACAAAATTAAAATCTGTTCTGTAGGCAAAAGCTAATGAGCTCGATAAAGCAATCAAGTTTAGGACTTGTTTGACAATTTTTATATTGCGCTGGTGTTTCATTAGTGATGTTTTGACTGCTGCAAAAGCTTCAAATTTTAACGAGCCTTGTCGCCGGTTAAATTGTAGCAGTGGAGATAACAACATGAGTTTGTGTGCGATGCGAAAAGCTAGTATGATTAAAGTCATAAATTCTTTATTGTAAAATAGTTCCAAAATTGTTCGGAAAGTGATACTCTTTTTTGATTTTCTGTTTTTTCTCTTTTTTTTTTACAGCATACTTTTCAAGTTTCACCCAAATTGGAACAAAGATGTTTCAACGATTTTTTGCACAAAATAACGAATCCATTACAATAAAAATATTGAAAATTATTTCTAGCTTTTTGCTTACTGTTTCTCATTTTTTTGTAGATTTATTCGCTAACAGAAATTAGTATATAGTTTTACTGTAGTATCTTATCGTTCATTGTTAATCAGTAATAACGGATCTACAAAGTGTTTCTTTTTTTTCCTATAGGCTAAACTATTTCTAAAATTAATAATAAAAAGGTTGACAAACGTTTTTGCTAAGACATAAATCAGCTGTGCAAATTGCATAAGTATAGTTTTTCAGCTATATACAGTACGCTATGCGGTTTCCATAAATATCTTATGGCATGTAAGAACAGCTTTGATGCTTGAAAGATCGTCACTGCCACGTTTAAAGTAAAGTCTGAATAGATTTCGGAAAATTCTTTTGCTTGTAGATTCGATAACAAGCAAACCCTTTTTATGAAAAGCTATAAGTTTTCAAAAAAAAATCAGAAGTAACAAAAATTAACTACGAGTCTTTTATAACATAGAGAGTTTATGACGTTGATCGTATTTTCTTGTTGTGTATTTTGTTGCGTGTTGTTTGTGTTTATTGGGTGGGGGGATGTGGAAGGGTGGAGGCGAAGGGTGATACTACTACAATGGCAAAAATATAGTACGCAATGACATGGGGAATAATAATTATAGCAAAACGATTGGGGATTGGGGGGTCACAAAAGATTGGAAATAGAACTATGTTAAACGCGGACTACAGTCAAATTCAATGGGGATATTTAAAGTTGGGCCAATCGTATACGACTAGATTGGCGTTAACTCCATCTTTCTTGATCTAGCTAGTCTAGAGATATTCCACTTCAAACAAGACGTTGGGGCCTGCAATGTTATTCTATAATGCATAGGTGGGCACAAGTCCGTTAATCCGTTACTAACGAAACTAACTTTTTCATTAACTCGTCAATCCGTTGAAAAGTTTTTTCATGTTAACGGACTAAATTAACTTCCGTTAAGTTCTGTTAACTTCCGTTAAAGTCTTTTTCGTTAATATCTTGCACCGTTCATTCATCATACCGGTACAAACCAGTTTGCACTGGTAACACTTGGTGGGTATTTGCACGAGTTTTATAGAAGCGAAGAAAGTTGCGCTTTTTTGACGCAAATAATAGGCTGCAGCCTCATAAGTCTATTAATTATTGCTGTTGACAATTTGCAAAAATTTTCCGATTGCAGCTTCGTTAGTGCATTTGACCTTATTTTTATCTTGAAAATAGATTAGATTGTAAAATGTAACTTCCAAAACACAAAAAGACCACCATACTAATAAATATTTCCTTACAATTAGCTCAACAGCGTCAATACGTGTTCTAGAAACAAGTGAATATAAAGAAATGTAAATTACAAGCAAAAATAAAACGAATTAACGAACTTCATTCACTTCCGTTAATTAAAGCGGAAAATAACGGATAAACGTTAACGTAGGTGTAAAGTTTGTTAACGGACTAGTGGTTAACGAAGCTAACGTTTCGCATTAACTTGCCCACTTATGCTATAATGTCATACTGTATGCCAATAAAAATTTTAATAATTTTATTGGAAAACCTGATGTTGATAGCCTTAGCGTCGTTAGCGACGCCTTTCCAGTTCTAACCTAAAGCAACGCTGCTATTAGACTACTGCATTGAGTCGTTTCGCTGTGCTCTAATCAGTTTGACCTTGTCAGCAAAACAAATCCGAGCTGGAAAGACGAGTAGACTGTTTGGTTGCATAGCGATCTGACTGAAAATCAAGCTGTCAGACACATTTCAGTCCAAAACATAGCCTAGCCTAGCGATAAGATTTTTATTACTAAACTGCAAAATACAAACTCGTATCTGATAATAAGACTACCAGTACCTGAGTAGGCCTATTGTATTTGCTTACACTATTTTGTGACGCTAGAATAAGCTTTTCCACCAAAGTTGCAAACAATGGCCTTACTTTCGCTTATTCTTAAACGTTTGTTGCCTATGCCATCGTAGAGTCTACTCTTCTTTCCAGCTCGATCTGTGCTGCTGACAAGATCAAGCTGATTAATCCACAGCGAAACGACTCAATGCAGTAGTCTAATAGCGGCGTTGCTTAAGGTTAAAACTGGAAAGACGTCGCTGACGACGCTAAGGCTATCAATGTCAGGGTTGCCAATAAAAATTATTAAAATTGATAACATTAGAGGCCTCGACGTTGTGTTCGAAGTAGATTATCTCTTGAACAGCTGAGCAAGAAAGATGGAGTCAACGCCAATTTAGTCGTATACGATTCGCCTAACTTTAATTCCCTCATTGTTTTTGCATTAGTCCTTGTTTAAGTTTTATGAATGCGGATAATACCAGAGGAGCTGAGTCAAAAGTCGCTTGCTTCCGGAATAGAGTGTGGAAATTGGCACAAACTTTTCACAGGGTGAGTATAACGATTTCCGAAGGGGAGCCAAAAATCGGGCTTGGGCAACTCCTACAAACAGCCTCTAGAATTATGCTCCAGCTCTACCTAGTGATTCAAGAAAGTTTCGTTGTTGTAAACAAGCTTACAGGACTAACTGATAATTTTATAATTTAATTTTATTGTTTTTGCAATGTAGAACATTTTAGCATGCAATAATGTCACAGATTACGTAAAAATGACGTCGATTTTGCCAAAAATGTATGATTTCAAGCAAAATATTGCTCAGATTGGCGGAGTCTGTCATTGATATCAAACTCTGCTACTTGTTTCTATTATTAGATAAACATCTTGTGTAGCTTAATTTACATCATTTTGTGACGTAATTATGATGTCATGTTTGCCAAAAATTCCTACAAAACAATAACAATAAATTGCTAACTAAAAATATTAGTTTAATGACGGCATTTTGCAATCAGCTTATTACTAAGATACAATAGCTATTTGTAGTGGATGACGTCATTTTATCACGGTATTATGACGTCATGTTTGCCAAAGATTGCAACAAAACAACAGCAATGAATTATTTGTTAAAAGCATTTGTTTAATGACTACACTTTGTAATCAGCGTATAAATTCAAGATACAGTACAATAGCTGCTTGTAGCTGATGATGTCATTTGGTGACGTCATTATTTGTGGTGATGTCATATTGCAGTGGTTTTAATTCTTGGCTGCAAAGTTGACAAAAATAGAAGATGTGCTTTGTCTAGGAACAATGCGAGGACGCGGACATAGTAAATTACTGAATGGAAACCAAGCGAAACTTGTCAAAGCATTGACCTGTTATCTATGCCGCAAGGTGCATCCAGGGATGGTAGGCCGCTTGCGCCATATCAAGGGTGGTTTCGAGACAATGATTTCGGGTTGAAATTATAAAGCCAAAAGTTGAAAAACGGTGTCATTACCAAATCTGACGTCAAAAATAATAGCCATTTTGTTCGTTGTGCGACGTGCGTCATTCTTTTGACTGTTCTTTGATGCAGATAGTGAGACTCCCTTAACAAAATTCTGGTTGCTTCCCTGGATAATCGGGTAAACAATGTCTCAGAATGTAATGTTGTGTATTACCGATGCTTACGGGGCAATGAATGTGTTAGTCCATTTTAGTTTTTTTTTTGCGACTGTTGTGTCCTTGTCGAGTCTAGAACTCCGATTGTTAGTGATGCCAATTCGGTGGCTAGCCACTGCGTCATGAAAGCGCGCACTCTTTTGATTTGATCCGGTTCTCTGTTTAGTTTTTTTATGACGTGCTACTAATTTGCATTTTAGATTTACCGCGGTGCAAATTTTGCAATTCTCTACGCTAGAACTCGCAACGGTAAAATCAGTCTGCAAGAATTTCTGTAGGGCAGAGGCACCTTTGTGAAGAAACGAGTCAGCAAGCAAAGTATTTCAAGTTATAGTTAAGTAGGACGGAAAACTGTCCGTATTCTAGAAACCTTTTTGGATCTGCAAAATTGTCCATATTTTTAGAGCTTTGAGCACAGTGTAGTTTGGAGCAATTGCCCATTTTTTTGGTGCTTGTTGGCACCCCCCTTGCTTAGCTGACTCCTCCTCCCCCCTTTCTTTTTTTTTGTTTATTCAGACAGTGTGATTTGCCGTTCCAAATTCGAGCTAACAATATTGGTCCAATTAACAAAATTATTGCGTCTGTATCTGAATACCCATTGAAACCGTTTATCAGCACTCCGTTTTCACCGCTTCGTCTATCATCGTTTGTTTGATCGTTCCGTTTTCATCATACATCAAAAATGGAATTAAAATTTAAATCTTGTTAAGCGTGTTATTGATTGAGGAGCAGGTGCAATTGAAAACAATCAATTAACAGAATGTAAAACACTGGCGTCGATTTCGGTTAGGCGAGGGGGTGGCGTCTCTTCGGGTCTGACACTGAAGGGGGCGAAATATGTCTGGCCCCCTCGTTTTTGGCAAGTAATACCCACTTGGCAATAAGAAATCTAAAATTACAGACTGAGATTGAACCGGAATGCGGCGAAGACGTATTTGTTTTTCTTTTAGTCTGCATCTAAATTCGGGGGCAAAATTCCGGACTGAAATAGAATTATTTAGTTTAATCAAACTTCCCAAAACCATTTCGCCCCCTCGGGATATTTGCTTAATCAATAAAAAATCGACCACTATGATGTAAAGTAAACACAGTTTGTTTCAACATACTTCGATCATGACTACGTGTTTATTCTTTTTGCTTGCAGTTATTGTCCATCAGTACAGTTTCCCAAGCATGCACATACTTCTGTGCATACAATTTCGTTCGTTGCACACTTCCATTGGTTCTTTCAACCGCTTTTAAGTAGAACACGACAAATTTTTGAAGCTTTTGGCAAGTTAGTCTAAACAGGAAAATATCCCGACTCTGTTGCTTGCCAACCCCATGCCCAAACTTGAATATGGATTTTTAATCAAATACTGACTCTATTAAAGTGCTTGAAAAGCGGATCATTTAATGTGCTGTTTCAAAGCATCCAACGTTGGTGGTATATTTTCTACGGTTCTTCCTCCTTTAGCAAACAGAATTCTTCTTGCAACATTGACTTCATATGCGTTAATAGTAGAACTGCACAGGTAACAAACTGTACCAGTGCCTGAAAATCAACTCAGATACTTGTGAAGAAGAGTTGTTGAAGGAAAATGTATTGCATAAGTAGACGTTATCTCTGAAGAATTTTTCCAGGATTCAAAAAACGACTTTATACCTTTTCTAGAAGATAAAAAGGAGGTATTGCAACCGGTAAAAGCATGAAAAAATAACCATCCATCACATACAGATGGTCTGACAGTTTTGCTTGTTTTGTGCACGGGAATAAATTCCATTGTTTTCCCAGTTCTAAATTCAATCCAAAAATCATTTAGTCTTGGGAGTTGTTGAAAAGCTAACACTGCAATGACAACCAGATCTATGTTTATCGTTTTAACAAGATGTAATTGCAACTTTCGGAAGCATGTTTAGCGTGAAGAAATAATCTTTGATCGGCTTCTTTATGGGTACATGCTTTTAATTCATCTAATTTTATGTTATGATAAATAGCACATCTTCATTGCAGGTTGCAACCAAAATACGGTTACTCTGAATATTTGCAATCGTTGAACCTGCGAGCAGAGGAGGCGACTTTTTTATTTTCATCGCAGCGCAAAAATCATTTTTAATCTTTAGGAACACGACCACGAGATAAGAAATTTATTCCCGTACACGAAATAAGCAAAACTGTCAGATCATCTGTATATGATGGATGGTTATTTTTTCATGCTTTTACCGGTTGCAATACCTCCTTTTTATCTTCTAGAAAAGGTATAAAGTCGTTTTTTGAATCCTGGAAAAATTCTTCAGAGATAACGTCTACTTATGCAATACATTTTCCTTCAACAACTCTCCTTCACAAGTATCTGAGTTGATTTTCAGGCACTGGTACAGTTTGTTACCTGTGCAGTTCTACTATTAACGCATATGAAGTCAATGTTGCAAGAAGAATTCTGTTTGCTAAAGGAGGAAGAACCGTAGAAAATATACCACCAACGTTGGATGCTTTGAAACAGCACATTAAATGATCCGCTTTTCAAGCACTTTAATAGAGTCAGTATTTGATTAAAAATCCATATTCAAGTTTGGGCATGGGGTTGGCAAGCAACAGAGTCGGGATATTTTCCTGTTTAGACTAACTTGCCAAAAGCTTCAAAAATTTGTCGTGTTCTACTTAAAAGCGGTTGAAAGAACCAATGGAAGTGTGCAACGAACGAAATTGTATGCACAGAAGTATGTGCATGCTTGGGAAACTGTACTGATGGACAATAACTGCAAGCAAAAAGAATAAAAACGTAGTCATGATCGAAGTATATTGAAACAAACTGTGCTTATACTTTACAATCATTACCCCGTCATCAATGCCGCCGGGGACCAAAAGTGGGCCGGGGCAAGCTCTAATATGACAGATTCCCGGTTTTGTGAAGTCCAAAATAGACGGGGAAAATGCTGTATTTTGGACCGAAAAATGATGTGATCTCCAAAAAAAAAGAAAAAAAAAAGGTCTTCAGGCTTCACATGCTGATTTCTCAGTGTCATTTCGATGGATCTGCTGAAGCCAACGGCCTTCCTCAAGCCCATGGGTCCATTAAAGCCCATGGGCCCCGGGGTCATTGTACCCCCCTGCCCCCACTCTTGGCGGCCCTGCCTGTCAGCATCGATAATACACAACATTACATTCTGAGACATTGTTTACCCGATTATCCAGGGAAGCAACCAGAATTTTGTTAAGGGAGTCTCACTATCTGCATCAAAGAACAGTCAAAAGAATGACGCACGTCGCACAACGAACAAAATGGCTATTATTTTTGACGTCAGATTTGGTAATGACACCGTTTTTCAACTTTTGGCTTTATAATTTCAACCCGAAATCATTGTCTCGAAACCACCCTTGATATGGCGCAAGCGGCCTACCATCCCTGAATGCACCTTGCGGCATAGATAACAGGTCAATGCTTTGACAAGTTTCGCTTGGTTTCCATTCAGTAATTTACTATGTCCGCGTCCTCGCATTGTTCCTAGACAAAGCACATCTTCTATTTTTGTCAACTTTGCAGCCAAGAATTAAAACCACTGCAATATGACATCACCACAAATAATGACGTCACCAAATGACATCATCAGCTACAAGCAGCTATTGTACTGTATCTTGAATTTATACGCTGATTACAAAGTGTAGTCATTAAACAAATGCTTTTAACAAATAATTCATTGCTGTTGTTTTGTTGCAATCTTTGGCAAACATGACGTCATAATACCGTGATAAAATGACGTCATCCACTACAAATAGCTATTGTATCTTAGTAATAAGCTGATTGCAAAATGCCGTCATTAAACTAATATTTTTAGTTAGCAATTTATTGTTATTGTTTTGTAGGAATTTTTGGCAAACATGACATCATAATTACGTCACAAAATGATGTAAATTAAGCTACACAAGATGTTTATCTAATAATAGAAACAAGTAGCAGAGTTTGATATCAATGACAGACTCCGCCAATCTGAGCAATATTTTGCTTGAAATCATACATTTTTGGCAAAATCGACGTCATTTTTACGTAATCTGTGACATTATGGCATGCTAAAATGTTCTACATTGCAAAAACAATAAAATTAAATTATAAAATTATCAGTTAGTCCTGTAAGCTTGTTTACAACAACGAAACTTTCTTGAATCACTAGGTAGAGCTGGAGCATAATTCTAGAGGCTGTTTGTAGGAGTTGCCCAAGCCCGATTTTTGGCTCCCCTTCGGAAATCGTTATACTCACCCTGTGAAAGGTTTGTGCCAATTTCCAAACCCTATTCCGAAAGTAAACGATTTTATCCAAATCCTGGCTTTAGCTCTTTTACTATAACAAGAATTTCATTTCTATCCAAACTTTAAAATGTCGCTGCAAGTTTTTATTTTGCTTGTTGCTTGTTTTGGCTATATTGAAGCATAACCGTCGTAAATGCGCAAAAGGTTGCATTCACACATTAATGATAGTTTGTTTTTTTAAATCATTTCAGGTTTTGCACCATTGAATAATTTAGTTTTAGTACTGCAGCTATAATGGCATTAGTTTAGTACTGCAGCTATAATGGCAGCTATAATTCATTAGTTTTAGAAACAAGAAATATATAGCAACGTTTAAACAGTATATTGGATATAGATTGTGATAAGATGAGAGCATTCCTTTGCATTAAAAAGCAATTTTTGAGAAAGCATTTTAAAAAAACTGTCAAGAGAAATATGCTTTTGGGAAGGCATTGCAGAAAATAAGATTTTGTTAAAAGATCATTTTTAGAGGTTTCAAAGTTTTATAGAAAAACAATTAAGAATATCTGGAAGGGTTGAAAAAGCTTTCATAAATATCAGTTGGAGATATTTGAACAATTAGGTAAAAGTTTTAAACCAGGTTAAGAAAGAGAAAAATCGTTTTGAAAAACAATTTAAGTTATACAAAAATTTTGAAGGCGAGGATATTGTGAAGGAAAAAGTTTCTATAAAAAAACGGGTTTTGGTAAGTTTTGGAGGCAGAAAAGTCAAAAAATAAAGTTTTAAACTCAACATAATCATGCTTTAGAAAATCTCCTCAGAAAAGGTCTTGTAGTTTTAGAGGAAAACTTAGTTCGAAAAACGATGAGAAAAAAAATTACAAAAGTTTAACGTCTCATACAAAACTGATTATGTTTAGGCGAGAAAAGATGAAAAAACTGACCAAAAAAACAACAAAGAAACAGCAGGTAAAATGAAGTTTGAAAGAAAAAAATGTTATGATTATGATAGATAAATCTTTAACTGCAGACTAAAACTTCAAAAAAAGTTTCAGAAAGTGGTGTATTAGTTTAAAAGTAGCATGCAGAAATCGAAAATTTTGTGAAGCTAGCGAGCAAAAACGAAGAAAGACAATTTAGCTGAGAAATAGCGTAGATACAAAGCAAAACTACTGTAAATGCCAAGCGAAACGGAGATAACTAAAGCCAAAAAAAATGCATAGTAAGAAAGTTTAGGGATGAATACCTCTAGTTTTAATGAAGGCGAAATAAACAAATAAAAAAAGTTGTTTTCAAAGAAAAAAAAAATTGAAAGGTTTAGTAAATGAAGAAGAAAGAGATGCAAAAGCTTTAATTGATACATAGCAGAACCTAAACTGATCAAAAACTGAGAGAATTTGATGATAGTTAAAACTTAATAATACAGAAAAACAGAATCTGTCGATTATCTTATAATGACTTTAGCACAAGCAAGCATTTTGAATTTGTTCAATAAATTAGGTATTCCAAAGATCAGTATATAATAATCCCTGGCATTTTAGCATAGCAAAGAAGTTTCAGCATAGTAGAGTTTCTCCAAAACCATTTACCGTCTATGATACATACAGCAAGTCAACAGATGCAAATTGCTTAGTGCCCTCAGTGTTCTTGAAAAGCGCCCAATAACAGTTGTAGGCAGAGCAGTATCAAATCAGATTATTAGCACACGACAGATAAAAGCCTTAAAAACCCTGCAGTCAGTTTCACTCTTAACGGAATCTTCAGGGATAAACTTATTCAAGTAGATTAACAAGTGAGATGTAGATAAAGTTCTAAATTTAGAAGTGCTTAATTTTAGTAATGATCGAATTGAAAAGAATTTTCGCGTTAAAGCACATGTATTACTAGTCAGTGTTGCGTATTGATTGTACAGTACAGTGTATTCAGTTTTGACAATGACCAACTTTCGCAACCAGAAAGGTGATTAATGATCACATTGAAGTATAATGACTTCGACATTGGCTACAGCCCATTCAAAGTAACTTATGCTACAGCAAAAAAATTGTTTTTTCTTTTGCTTTGCACCTTTATGAAAGTGTTTAGTTCTCAATCCATTTAAGGCGTACAGCAGGCAAAATCAATGTAATTTTTAAAATTGATACAATGCTGTTAGATTATTATTTCCGCTAACTCTTTCTTTCTTCACCCGATGAATCTAGAGATAATTATTTTACTTTAAACACATTATCGTGTTTCCGAGTTTAGCGAATATTAAAGGTTTTAAATGGCTGTAATAACGTTATTACTGTCTTTGCCACCGTAATGCATCGCTGGTTACTACCTTGAGTTGTTTAGCAGCATACTGATGAGTTTGAGCCAAAACAGATTCGAATTAACAACGTACGTGGAGTAGTGATCTCGGTAATAAAAATTGGAGACACAGCAATGTGCTTGAGGTAGAATATTTCTAGTGGTAGAATAGCTTGGCCAAGAAGATTGGAGTACTGGAGTAGTACGCAAATATAATTTATTGTAATGATATTGCACTAGTTTTAGAAGTCCCATGAATTTTGCCTGCTATCCTCCTTCACAAAAATTGCAGTGACATTTAAAACAATTTTTTTAGAAATGAAATTAATGTTATGTTCATTTACAATTTAGCTCTATTTCCATTTATCCAATGAATAACTGTAGTTTTGGTGGGATTTGGATTGGTTTTACAAAACCCCATGTCTTTGGAAACGGTTATATGATTTTCCTTGTTGTTTTCTGAACCTTATCGTTCTACTGTTTATTTTGTGACCACCAAAATAATCTCAAACTCATTTTCTTAGTTGTTCGTGCTTTGGGAGCAGAACATACTGTACCGTAGATCAATTCAAAAACCTATAATTTAGGAATCAAATAAAAAACTAGTATATATCACATGGAACCCACTCTAAATTAGCAAAACTTCGATCACAATTTATTAATATTGCCTTAAATGCATCGTAATGATACTGGATTACAGAATATGTAGGAATTACAGATCAAATATGGTAAACTCAATAGTAGTTTCCACAATTACTCTTGATATCCTGATTAATATTCTACATATTTGTATTTTTTTTTATATTTGGTTATACGCAAATAGCATTTGCATAATGTCGACTTGCCATTGGTAAAAAGGTGTACAGTTTAAATCTCCAAAAATAGCAATGTCTCCTACCAGCCAACTTGGTATCCGTGTAACAGTAACTTCCATTACGAATCTTCTAGAAATCTCGAGAAATTGGGAACTAAATTGCTAGTTGGAACCAATTTATAAGGCCATAAGACAAAAAGCCCAACATTTTAACATCCTTTCGTAGAAATTCTGCCAGAGAACTCAAGAAATTGACGATATTTTGCCAGTTGGAAACGAGTCCTTTAACCCAAATACATTTAGATTTTTAACACTTTGTATATGTGAACGGATACCCTTATCTTTGTGGAACTCGAAGATGCATTGCCAATTTTAATACTGTAAATATTCACTCAAAGTTTATTCATTCTACTTTGTCGTAACTTTTAAGCTTAGTTTACGTGGTTGCGGATTTCCAAACACGGGTAAAATTCCATGCTCATTCAATTAATTTACTTTATATCATTTTTTAAACATTTTGTTTCCAAATTTGGATGATTCGTTAAATAATGTTAAAGGTTTACCTTTTTTTTATTGGGGGGAGGAGATCTTAAAGGGTTTTCAGGTTTGTACCTGCTGGTTTTGAAATCTTAATTGTAAACGCAGCTAAAAGAAAAAGGGCCCTTATGACCGACATAAATTTGAGTCTTTGATGGGTGAGAATACCCATGAAATTCGGGCCTGACCCTCCAAACATTTTTCCCAGCGGAAAACTGCAATTCTCTTTACCTTTTTCACATTGCTAGCAGTTCCCGATGTGTGCTAATGCAATGCAGTGGTCGATATAAGGAATTGTAAGCTCAAGCTTGAAGTTCCGTAGCCGACTAGGCATCAAAATGTATTGAGTGCGCTTGGGAGATTTATCTGCATCGTACAAAAGTTTTCCGAACTTAATAGCATAAATTGCATAAAATAGCTCCATTTGTGGGTTGTGCAAATCCATCGTGAGTATTTTTTAAATTAACTGCATGTGGTACAAAAAGACTGTTTTGCCCTGGTATTTTTCTGTTGGAAAAAGGTAAAAAGTTTCAAGATATTTTGCTCTTAGGCTGGTGCCGAGCCATTAGATGACAATATTTAAAACGCACTGTTGTAGTTTCTGAAGCCAATACCTCAATAGTGCTAACCTTTTAGAATTTTCGCTGCCTTAAACCATCAAGTTATTTTTGACATCATATACTGTATTGTTCCTGTATGCTTTCGCTATTTGAGTTGTTCTCGTGTTGTTTTTTTTTTTTTTTGCGCTAGGTGGCAGTTCTTGTCGTTTTACGTTCTTGCCAAAATCGCCGAGTAGAAGTAAAAGGTGCTGCACAAGAAGCTTATGTTCCAAATATTACCTCAACGCTTTAGCGTTAATAAAATACTGTGACTTCGATAATTGCACGTGCTGTGTTTTTATACCTGGTGCCAGCTTATCCAGGCAAAAGATGTCATATTTGCTTCAAAAAATAATTGCGTTTTTGTGAGGTTTAGCACTTCATCTATGTATTGTATGATAAATAATTTTGCGCATTTAGTTATGTTCAAATTCGCTATGTTCCGCATTTTTTGTTTGTATTGTAAATAAGTGATTACTTCTTGCGGTAGCTTAGCCCTTTCGACTGTGATATCACTAGCGTTCAAATACTCTCTCGCATCATACTGTGATATTCTGATGCTTTTGTGGCCTTATTTTGTTCCTTTGACGTAGCTGCTAACTGCCAAATGCCTAGGAAATAGCAGTTTTTATTTGTTTTGAAGTAGAAACGCCAAAGCAGTCTCGTTGCTTTGTTTAATCATTATATGCACTAGGTTTGTCATTATGAAAACGGCACCAGAAAAAGAACAAAAACTTGAAAAAAGGTACAGCCCACAAATGGAGATAAAAATGATCTGATAGATTCCTTGGCCACTTCCAAAGCTTGGAAAAATGTTTGGAGTTATCATGTTGTTTTTTGTACATTTTGTTCAGTTACAAACAAGCAATTTTACTGCCTAGATAAACGCTTTGCAACAAGCCTTGAAACTTGGTTTGGGTGTTATGCGCAAGTGTCCCGTCATCCGCAAGACGTTTTTTGTTCTAACCATCTACGACGTTCTCCACCAGCTGCAACTGTAGCGTGCAGCTTGTGCTGTAATGATGGAGCATAAGTTTGGGATTGGTTACAACAAACATAGCCGGAACACTTGTGTTTTAACCCTAAATATATCGGAGAGTTTATCCAGGTTTAGCTTATAGCAGTTGAAAAAAGGATTACCTTTGCTAGGCCGATTCAACTTGCAATCACCTTACCGAGTGTCAAATTCTCACAAAATAGAACCTACAAGAACTCTGAATGCTTTCATCTTCGGATGACAGATGATTGCAGATATTCTCTGTTTTAGAGAATTATGCCGGCTTTAATGCAGGATTACAGGCACCATATGGTTAGTTGCTACCAGAGATTATATTCAGAGATGGCATCTATTTATTGCACTTTTATTTGTGCTCTTGTAAATATCAACAAACAAGCAATGGTTCAGTTTTTGTTTTTATTTAAAATCCCTACTGAAATCTCAATTAACAGGAACTTACCAACGTCCAACACTATACGGACTGCGAACATCATGATCAACTATGATCAAACACTATTAAAATATTGCCAATTGTTGTTTTCGTACGTAGTAGTTCACTTTTCAGATATTTTATCGATTTTGAGTCTTGCCAGTTTTCAACAATTATTATTGTAGCTTTTTCCGCCCACTATAGTATTAGTCAACCTAGTAAATTAAACCATTGCTTAAGACTAATTTTAAATTTTGTTATTTAATATGTTCTTCAGTTTGTTTCAGTACAAAGCAAGAAATATTTCAATAGGAAAACATTGAAAAATGTGGATTCACCTGAAAATGCATGAAACAGATTTGGATGATGGTAATTGCAAAATTAAGAGACCGTGTTTCAAAAGAATGCATAAAAATTTTGAGATAAAGATGGATTATAGGTGGGGGGTGGGTGGGTTTGTTAACTGTTGTGTTTGTGTAGTTGTAGTTTGTGTCATAGGATTAGTTCGGCTGAATAAATTGTCAATCCAGTGACATTTATTGATCACGTGATCAAATTGTTTGTGATGAAAACTCGCTTTCCTTGTTCAAAGAGGGCTTGGAACTTGGTTTTCAACATATTAGGGAGTTGGGAATTCTATTTAATCCCCCCAACCATCATTTGGACAAGAAAAGTGGGATTTTCATCAAAAGCGATTCGATCACGTGTAAAATGTAACTTAAACTGGCAATATCATTCAGCCATTAAAAGGACATTCAGGTCAAAATTTTCTTTGCTCGACTTTCTCCCGAAAATTTTTGACAAATTTGAAGCCTAATTTCACCAAATTTAAGCTTTCTACGACCTTCGGTTCCCAAGATATGGCTACAAAAATGCTTTTTTCCTTTAGAAATTTTACCTGGGTTGCCAACAACAAACGAAATTTCAAAAAGTCAGTGCATGTTTGTAACTCTCACTTAGTGTTTTCGGCAATGTTGTTTTCAAAACAAATTAAGGGTCAAAATTGTAAATCAGCTGCTTTTCAAGTAAAATTCAAGCTAACTTTTCAAAAGTTTATCGTCTGTCACAATTCTGGCAAAATGGCAACACTGAAGGAAGAGGAAAATTGTTAACTTTGAACAGTAAAATCTTGTAAACGGGAAGACGTAGAAAGTTCAAATTTGGTGAGAAGGCATTTTGGACTTTTCCCAACATTTTGGTCAACAGTGAAAAATTTGGCTTGAATGTCCTTTTAAGCTAAACCTTCGTTTATCTTGTTGGATTGTTTTTTTTTTTTTTTCGGGTTTGTGTGTGACTGTGTGCGCGTGTATGACATGTGTGTGCTTCGTGCGATACGTGCGCCTGGGCTGGTGAGTCTTGAGTCTTTGGTTTCCTGAGAAGTCAGAGTTGATTTTTACAAAGATCAAAGCTTTAGTTAGTTTATTTGTGGGTTGGAAAGCACGAGTCAGGGCGACAATCCAACACATCTCGATTAAGTTAAGTATAAAGTTAAACATAAAGTTAGATTAAGCTTAAAGTTAAACTAAGCATAAAGTTAAACGAAGTATAAGCATAAAATTAAACTAAGTAGGTACTAAGTTAAACTAAGTAGGTATATACGAGTGTACAGTAGGCTAAACATTTATCTCAAAGTCAGTCTTGTGAATTTGGAAATTACATCTTATGTATTTAGCTTTTTTAAAGATTTAATTGGATCTAATTTAAACCCTTTGTTTAAAATTTCCTTTTTTTGTTCTTTCCTAGCTGTACTTAATAATTATACGAATAATACAATGTACTCGTAGATTGAACGGGTATGCTGATGACGTGTGTTTGGAATTCCACCCAGCACTAGACTACAAAAGAAAGGAAATTTGAAATGATTCAATTCTGACTTTTCTCTTTAAAACATAAAACAAACCAACTTTTTTAAATCATGAATTATGGTTTTGTTTGAATTGGCTACTGAATTCGAAATTGATTTACGTCAAGGTTAAGGACATGCAAATTGCTTTTAGTATAGTTATTGCAAATTTTGTATAATTAGTATGATTATTGCAAATTGCTAATGGTCGAATGATATAATTTACAATTGTCTAATGTACTGTATTTCACTAAAATTAGGACAAGCATCTTAAATGAGAACCTGATAAGATGAGTATAGTACAAGTTTGGTTTGGGATTAGTTAAGAGATAAGAGTTATTTTTGATTTTGTGCAAATTTTATGCTTGTCTTTTGCTAAAAATGTAGCATGAATGCTTGCGTGCTGAATGTGAAAATGCTTTAGCTGTTTGAAGGTGATGTATTTGCGAAGTGTGTCTTTGTTTGTTTATTTTCTGTTTTGTGAAGAGTATTGTGTTTTTTGTGTTTGTATTTGTTCTGTTATGTGAGTATAAGGAAGGTGGCTGGGTTTAACAAAAAAAAAAGGTGGAAACGACTAAAAAAAGGCTGGGTAGGAGAGGAATTGAAATAGGGCATTTGTCTGGAAGTTGAAAACAGGGTTGGAGTGTCGTCGGGTTCATACAAAGTAGGAGATGAATGGGTCGGCGTTTTAGATAATTGGGATCGGGAGTCGGAGTTATTTTTGCTGAGTCGGAATCTTTGTAGTCGCAATAAAGTTACTGCTGAGTCGAAGTCCGGAGTCGGAACTTGAGCTACGTACTTGCAATATGCGAATTCAAACCGATAATTTCTGTCTAGGGTAGTGTAGAATAACGTAGATAGTGTGAGGGTAAGGTTTCTGTTTAGATTGGGAGTCGTTAAAATGTATAGGGTAGGAGTCGGTAAAGTATTTTTTACTATTTTAAATTTGCGGAGATGGGAGTCGGAGTCAATAAATTTTTTTTTCAAATAATCGGAGTCAAGAGTCCAATGCAGATGATCATGAACCGACTGCTCAGCCTTGGGTTTGAAAGCAACAGAGAAAATGGAATTGAGAGCGAAATAAAAAAGAAATTAATTCTTTTCTGTTTAAGCTAACAAGATATTGCTATCTTTTTTTCACACTTACGATCTTCAAAGCTTTTTGTATTGCAATACCCATAACGATCTCTCTATCTTAATGCTCTCATCTTCTTATTACAAGCTGTTTCAATTTTTAACTTTAGCAACAACTTTGATATGCTGAATAGCTGACCGACCACTGACGATGTTGCGTTTTAAAGTTGATCAAAATTAAGAGTTTATGAAAAATTTATTGGTTTAAATTCCGAGCAGTTTCAATTTTAGAAATTTTGGATTGGATTCCAACCAGTAGCGTACGCAGGATTTTGAAAAGGGGGGGGAGGGGGGCAGAAACTTCAGAGAATTTGAGAAGAAAGATCAGAATCAGAAATTAGTCCCGATTTCTTGCCCAAAATTAGGTGAAGAGCAAAAAAAAAAGGTCTTCATTCAAATTAGGTCCAATTTTTTACCCAAAATTTGATGAAGAGCAAAAAAAAGGTCTTCACTCAAAATTGGTCCGATTTTTTGCCCAAACTCGGGTGCAGGCCTAAAACAAACGCACAAAACATACCCTTTGTGTAGTAGTCAAACCTTCTGCCCAACTTGCAACGGGGGGGAGGGGGGGCATGCTGCAATTTTGCATGCTATTTTATGCTAAATATACTATCCTGGCGACCCAAAGGGGGGGGCCATGGCCCGGTGGCCCCCCCTAAATACGCCCCTGATTCCAACCTTTTTGTTTAAATCATTATTTTTGCAACTTTTTATATAATTTCCTTATGTGTAAGTACTTTTAAACCGATGTTTGCTTGAGCCATCGTTAGTGCAATTCTGTTTACTGCAAGCACAACGCAAACGACATTTAAAACTTCTGTCGTAGAAACAAATTTGCCTCGTAAAGGTAAGCAAAGTAAAATCGAAACAATTAATGTTCTTCTACTGGACTATTACCTACCTTCAAGTTTTGTCGTACTTTCAGTCCTTTAGTCTCCTCAATTTGTTTCTTTGTTTTTCAAATGTCAACCAGCATCTTATCAGTAGGGCAAGTTTTTATTGACCAAAATTCAAAAATTTGACTTAAAAATTCGAAAAAATTGACTTTATTGACCTAACAAAATTTTGACTGAATAAAAGATATTTCTTGAGAATTTTTCAAGGTTTTATATTGAAAGGAACATTTAATAACCAAAAACACACAAATTTTTAAGGAAATTTACAAAACGAGTCTATATGTGCTATTGCGAAATAAGTCTTTAAGTATTGCGATATACAGTAAAGTGTAAAATCATGATGGTATAATGCTGTACTTTGATTTTGAGAATCTGACTTGCTGAACTAGTCGTTTGAACTAACTTTTGCTTGTTTTACCAAAACACTAGCCCCTTCAAAACATTCACAATCGCTTTCACTTCAGGTTAATTCTTTTTTGCGTCCATATTTTCCCGGGTTAAGTCAAGTCTTTCACCCCTAAAATTTTTGTCTAAATATCAGGGTCGACTTATATGCCGAGTAGACTTCCAGGGTACATTGAAAAATTATTCTTATAGAGAAATATTTATGCATATACACTACATATTTACACTACAATTACAATCTATCGAATTCATCTTCACCATCGTCCGATTTAAACAATTCTAACGTTTCCGCAACTGTAAGTCCCATCAGCACATCATCGTATGGCAAATACAGCAAATATTGTTAGTCTGGAAGAAATCGAACAGCAAATAGTGTTAGTCTAGAAGAAAGGGGGTCGACTTATACGGCGAGGGTATAGCTTGAAATTCTAGTTTTTAGACCCAGAAATTTAGGTCGACTTATCTCCCGGATAGACTTGTGCCCCGGAAAATACGGTAAAAAGTAGCATTTAGCCAGCTTCCAGGATCCCTATCTTGAAAAAACAGGCTTAGAAGGATAACTTATAGTAGCGAATTTGGCTATAGTGGTTTTATTTTTAATTTTTGCTAATTTGACCTCTGAAATTTAACTGATTAACTTCTTCAAAGTGAGATCAGACTATCATAGCACAATTGAGCAATAAATGTGCTGCGCATGTCACGTGAAACAGCTAGGGTAAAGAGATTTCAGTGCTGCACCGGCTGCACCAAATATTTTGCAGCATCAGACAATAAACGACAAATAGTTTTTTGCAAGCTCCAAAAGTTCTCTCTGGCTATAGCCCCCCATTCGCCTCTTCATTAAATGCGCAATGAAAAAAATATCACATTTTGTGCACTTTTGAAACGGTCTTTTGAAGAGATATAGACTTTAAAGTGATTTAAAGCCACTTTTAAAATATTTATTTAAGGGGAGGAGATAATATTTGTCAAAAATAAAGCCCACAACTTTGAAAATGTTTAAAAATAAATCATCAGATTCGATCGCTTGATGCAAAATGCTTAACGTAGGCTCATTGAACAAAATATGGAATGGGAGGCTATTCAGCAGTCCATTTAATTTAGTTAACTTCCAAATATTTCTCTCAAATCTCGTTACATTAGGCTGTTAGGCCCTCGCCCTAAATTATCTTTCTTTATAAAATGCAAACGAATTAGGTTAATACTTGCGAGTTTTTTTGAATTCTAGGATTCAGAGTTGTAAGTCGGGCCGGGCTTTTCGGATCGGATTCGGGCTGGGATCGGGCCCAAAGTTGACAAAAACTTCGGGCTTAATTCGGGCCTGAGACGTACTTTTTGTCTTAGGTGCACAAAAATAAAATCAAAATAACTTTGCAACATTGCTGAATTTTTCAGACCTAACTTAACTTTCTGTTTTTTTCGGGCATGATTCGGGCTTCAAATTAGTTTTCGGGTTCGGGCTTATATTTTCGTGTTCGGGCCTGAACTAGTCGGCCCGTTTACTACTCTGCTAGGATTTAATGATCTATAATTGCTTGCAATAAAAAGACTGAAATTTTACAATCAAGTTAGCCCAGCCCTCATAGCCTATTTACGCAGCCAGCTTAATTATGTTTTTGCAGGCAGTGCTGGTTTTTATTCCACGTTTTAAAAGCATTAATTTTATCAAAACAGGCTTAAAATTAAATTATCTTTACAAAAAATGCAAAATCTACAAACGCTGAGGGCACCGCCCCCAGACCCCCAAACAGCCCCCCTCCCATTGCTGATTTCTGGCTACGCACCTGGCTGTTGCTATTTATGGGTGATAAACTAAAAAATGAGTGATGATTACAAATATATATTTTTGTTGCCCTTTAAAAAGAATATTGACCTAACGGTAAAAAAAATGACTTTTTATTGACCAATCAAATTAAAAATATGAAACTGACTCTTTCTTTCCAGGATACTTGCAAAAAATCACATCATTCCAACTTACTACTAAAATTGATTTGATTGAAAAAACTTGCCCTACTTATCAGTTCAGACGGAATTGAATTGTCTTTTTCTTATTTCATTTCTTAAACCGAATTTCTCTGTTTGACCACTAAGCTTCCAGTAGGGATTGGTGTTCTTAATGCGGCGGAGTTTAGGCGAGGGAGTTTTGTCAGTGTTTCCACCTTTTAATGTAAAGCATTCTTGAATGGCCGATGCTCTTAATTTTCCAGAAACCTCTTTCAATATGTGTTTCAATTAGCATTTCATTGCATCCACATTTTACTATGTTTTTATAATTCTGCTCCCCTTTTAATGCTACTTAAACTATAGACATACCTAAAAAAGGTCTGCGTTAACTTTGTCAACTAAACGAGCATAACAATTTCGCTCTAACCAAGTATCAGCATAACTTTGTACTAGTACGTGTTGTATCTATATATGTAGCCTAATGCACTTTTGCGTAAAATGTTTTATTGGAATGTACAAAGCACTTTTAGCATACAGTAAAGCAAAATTCTCCAATCAAAATTACCTAATTTTTAGGCCTATATGTCTTATTACCACCATATACAGCTACAAATGAGATTATACATCGTCAATGCCCTGTTCCCATGGACCCTCTTATGTCTTAGGCAAATTATGTAACTGATCAACTTGTCTGAGAATTGTACTCGTAAAGATTACTTGTACTTATACATTAGGCACATTGGTCATTTACATAAGTGATTGTCCTAGGCAGTAGCGTTTCCATGGAGACAGAACTTATTTTAATTAATGCTCTTTTCACATGATGCAATGGGCAAAGCCAAATACGTGCATGTTTATTTTTTTCCAAATGTTTCTGATATAACTTTAATCAACTATGTTAGGTGAAGATGTAGCTGTCAATCACAAGACAATGTGCACGATTCAGTCGTAAAAGATGGCCACTATAGGTGCCCATCTGAATTGGCTCTCATTGCGAAAAGTAGAAAAAGTCGAAATTAACTACCTCATCTCGCGTTCTTAAATGATTCGGGATTCTTACCTACTTTGTTATGAATGAGACTGGAATACAACAAATCTTCTTACGACTATTGTTTTTTCGACTAAAATATGTTACCAAGTCGTCCTATCTGTTTTATAGTTGCCGTTTGTCTTTATGTATTGTATGTCTTTGTCTGTTTTCTGTTTGTCTGTCTGTTGCATCGTGTGAAAAGGACTTCGCGCAACGAACGGTGTTTCCATATTGGAAAATCAATCTGGTGGTGGTAATGAAGTTGCATTTTGATTCGACCTGCTGTGGCTGTATCAGCAATTAACGATGCCTGCTGTGTTGTCTTGCTGACTTTGACAGCTGCAGTTCTCTCTAATAAGTCTATGTCTTTAAATTTGTAATTTTTTTGGAATTTTAATCCAAATTTATTAGTTTCAAAATTTGTTTCTTCGTTATTACTACCGATATCAATGTTAAATTAAATTTAATTGGAATAAAACTGAAGAAAAGTAAACATAAACAGGATTAGATCAACAAGCAATGATCGAGTGTATATACATTTTTGTCAAAAAACTTTGTATTTTTTTTTCTTTTGTTTTTCTAAACTAAAAACGCTTCTCTGTTTGTACAATTTTTAAAAAAGTTTATTATCTTCTTAATATGGGAAGTTGGAACATCCCAACTGTGGTAGGAAATTGATTTAATCATCAATTTGGCCCATCTACTACAGTTTATACTTTGTCATGTTTCGAAGGAAAAATACCTTTTGAATTTAAAATGTTTAGCAATTTCAACTAAAACTGCATTGTCTGGTCTGTTGGGTCATCGAACAAAAGTCGTTATGCTGATCATGTGTAGACCAATTTTGATAAGATTAGATTGGTCCAAGCAATATAGAGAGAATATTAATTTGCTTTGCAATACTTTTACACCAAAGCCATTCGTATACTCGAAGGTACATGGTAGTCTTCAGAGGGTAGTTGGTTTGTTTTATTTTTTCATGACAGGGTTTTAATGGGGTTACTTATAAGTTTATGGCCATTTTTACAGTTACTGCTTTTGTATTTTTGCACTTTTTCCCCCATTATTGAAAACTATAGAGAAGCCCCTGCAACAAAATTTTCAAAAAAAAATCTAAAAAAGAAGATGCGTTGAGCCATTTTTTTGCGTTCAATATTTGTTTTGTTAATGACCTATTTTTTCGCTTTTGATTTTTGCATTGTTTTGTTTTTGAGCTATTTTGTACCTTTTGTATGTTTTTTGCTGCCAAACGAGTTTTTTTGTTGATTTAGTGTTTTTTGTGACGCAAATTTTTGAGCATGTTTTTGTATCACGATTAATTTTTTGACATTTTTTGTGCTTTTGTTACGATATTCGTGTCTATGAAAACATTTTTTGTCTGAGATGGCAATTTTTGTCTCGTTTCTAATTCATTTGGTTACATCAATGTATTATTTTGCATTATCTTAACCTGATTCTTAAATTGTTGTCGAACAAAGCAAATATGATTTGAGGGCCAAAAATCGTATTTGTTTATTGATTTTGATCCCAATTACTAAACTCTTTTTTAAATATAGCTTACTAAAATATACTTGAGGAAAAAATAATTTATCCGAGAAAAAAAGCAAAAAACTAAAAATTAAAAATTGTCATCGCAATCTTTGTATATTTGTACATACTGTATATTACCCTCTGTAAATACTGCTTTACCAAAAAAAATCTAAAAAAAATATTCGCATAAAAATTTACGATTGAAAACCTATATTTCACTGGAAAATTTTGATCCTTGCCTATGTTTTTTTTTCACAGTTTTAATTTCAATTTTAAATCTTATATCTGTTACTCTCATCCAATTGCAAGCGAATATGGACAATTATTCTTTGTCTCTTTTTAATTCAAAACTCTTTGGTGAAATAGTTGGTAGCTAAAAAATAAAAAAAAACTAAAATCGAAAAAACATTAAAAATATTTTTATGATCTGTTATCATATTTATATGATTATTTGGTCAATTGATTCGCCGTAGCTATACAACATTAAAGGTGAATTTACACAGTATCCGTTTTTCGTTCGTTTTCTCCGTTTTTTTATGTTTTTGCTTCTCCATGAAAAAGTATGCGCCTTTTCGTCCGCATTTTCATGAGTCCATATCCGCACTATTCGTAGACTGCTACATACGAGCACATATAGACTGCTCATATTGATAAAAGTATTGTGTATGAACAATGAGAGCGACTTTTCAAAATAGCGTTGCACCTCTTCTCATAAATTTTTTTTCGGAAAGCTTTTGTCCAGTCTAGTTAGTGCGGAAATGGATATATAATAATGCGGACGAAAAAGAACATACTTTTTCATGGAGAAGAAAAAACGAACCAAAAACGGATTCTGAGTAAATTCACCTAAAGGAAAAGTTGTTTCTACGAACGCTTGTTATGATCAGCTGTAGTTGGAGATAAAAGTTCGAATAGCTAGAACGAATTTGATGTTGGTCTGGTTGCCAATAATCGCATTAGTACAACGTTGTTGAGCATAGGTTTTGCGTTTATCCTATTGGCAGGAAGGTAAAATAGCCGAATCGCTTTAAGCCACAATCAAAGTCTTCTTGCTTTCGTGCACCATGGCTCACAACAACTACAATTAAGTTGCAGTGCCTACCCTACAACAACTAAAATTATGTTGCAGTAGGCCATGGTGCAGATAAATGTTGCTGTTTTACTTATCTCACAGCAGAGATTTTCTTTTTAAAATTCTTTGAAATACAAATCTGTACAAATTTGTGTAAATAGAACTTTAATTGTTTCAAATCGTAATTTGATGTTGTGAAAATTTGATACTGGAACCAAACGTTATCATTTCAAAAGCTTTGCAAACTGACAATAAAAAACATTGGAGCACCTACGTTTCGGTTGCTCAACGTTCTACCTTCGGTCAACTATGGCCTAAATTTTACAAGTATAGATCAAAGTATAAGCTATATAATATCTGCAATGTTTGTGTTTCAATATTTTTTAGTCAGTTCGCTAATTTTTTGCGATAAGTATTTTCTTGGTATAGTTGTAATATTTTTGATGATACTGATAGCGGTAAGAAATCAGACTATTAACTCCCGAGGTTCAGAGTTTGATTCCCTAGTAACAAGTTGGAAATTCTGTAAATAATTGTAAATACTCCGCATGCTAAAAAATTATAAAAAAAACACATGTGACTGTTAAAATAAGCTAATACAAGTAATGGATGTGTATATGCTTTATATTTTGTAAATAGCGTAGTTTATTTGTGTGAATTTTAGTAGCTATGGAATGCTTAAAAGTGATATTCAAAAACCTATTTCAACATACTTCATCAACTCAACCTTCAAAGGCTGCTCTATCATTTAAATGTATTTTGAAAATTTCGTTTAGACGACTGATCAAATGCGGCTATTTTTTATTTATTTAGTTGGTTTTTGAATATGACTGAACAAAAAAAATCACAGTAGCTTTCAATTTCATTGTTTCCGCAATCTTCTTCGACTAAACTTACCCAAAGGCTTTAGTGTGGTTGTTTTTCTACCAGTTGTTTGAATAGATCAGCTCAGCAGTTCTGGAAGTTGCTGATGAGGTCTTACGGTGCGAAACAGCGCTGTCCAAACTTTGAGACAACCGCTCGAATAGAGAATGTTTGATTGTTAAAAAGCTTAGACTTTAGCTTAGGAAACAAAGGAACTTCACAAATTTGTTTCTGGCGATTATAGCAGTTCGCAAAATTGTCACTTTGAAGAGATTGCTCATTTTTCTTGATACGATGCATAGAATTTATTGTGGAAATCTGTTGAATTGCTAATCTGAAAGATCGGGTAATTGTGTGAACAAAAAATAAATACTTTGTTTCATTCGCGTTCGTGATACTTGAATAATAAGTAGAGAGAGTGCCGTACAGCTTTATGAGCTACTAATTGCAAAATGTTTTTTCAAGGCCAAAAACGTTCAAACGTTGAGAAATTTATCTTGTTGCTGTATTAATTTAGGTTTCAAACGGCAATCGAAACCAAACTTTATTATCAGAGGTGGAGTCAAGGACACAACGCTCGAGGCCAAGGCCAAGGACACAAAAAAAATCCAAGGCCAAGGACAGCCTTTCCGAGGACAGACACTCTCGAGGCCAAGGACAGGAATGCTCGAGGCCAAGGACCAAGGACACAAGCGCAAGTGCTCTCCAAAAAAAAAAGGTCTTCACAAAAAATTTTCAGGCGATCTCCAACAAAAAGAAAAAAAAAGGTCTTTACAAAAATTTTTCAAGCGATCTCCACAAAAATACGTTTTCTAAAAAATTTTTCAAGCGCTCCACAAAATTTTAACAATTTAAAACATAGTGCTGTCCTCGAGCTGAGGACAGGCCAATTTTCGAGGACTTGAGGCCTCGAGGCCATTGCCAAAGACTTGACCTTCGAACTTCGAAGCCAAGGACTTCAAAATCTGTTCTCGAGGACTCCACCTCTGTTTAT
The DNA here is from genome assembly GCA_963965965.1 of Trididemnum nubilum. Taxonomy (NCBI): domain Eukaryota; kingdom Metazoa; phylum Chordata; class Ascidiacea; order Aplousobranchia; family Didemnidae; genus Trididemnum; species Trididemnum nubilum. The sequence goes on along the minus strand of OZ014482.1, from coordinate 12,032,913 downwards.
TATACTCGTTTGTTTGGTCCAGGAAAACTGATGGTGGTAGCAAAAAGTAAACGTAAATCAGTGGTCCAAAAAGTTGCTCTTTTATGCTGTTGGTCAGCGTTTTGTGCCAGTTTAGCAAAATTGATCTCAATGTAACAATTATCTGCGCGGTCTACACTTGGTGTAGATTGTAATTGCACATTAATTTTGTACATGCATCGTGCGTAATCTTTGTCAATTTTTTCCACAAAATTTGTAGGTTTTGCCTGCCGACTTACCGGCGTACAGACACGAGTTGGTTAAATCAACCAAGAATACGTTTGCCCGCTCAAGATATTACGCCAAGTTCAGACCGTTCCTGTTGCTAGTTAGCTGAAAGTATGAAAAAATGGGTGCATGTGGAAAAGCATAAAAACATTGTTTAAAGCAAAAACGGATTTTCACGAACCAGCTCAAGTATTATAGTGGTTACTATAGTAAGGTACTACAAGAATAAAGCTACTGCTTGGTGATATGATGAGGAAGAAAAAAGCGGCTACAATAATAATAAACGACTTTGAAATTTAAACTGGTCAATGCACAAAATATTTTTGGCGGCTATGTAAGCGAGGCATACACTATTTTATCGGTTTGAAGTATATCTTACAGTAATTATTATTAAGCTTAATTGTTGGCATTCAAAACATTGGCAAAAATACTTCAAAGGGCAGAAACAGTCTCTAAAGAGAGTTGTTTAGAAGATGTTTTAACCAAAAACTGGAAATTTAAATTGCTTAAGAAGCAACGTCATTAAACGCTTCTGATAAAAAATAAAGTAATAAGATAAAGTAAGATAAAGTAAAGATAAAGTAATTAATAAGATAAAATAATAAGATAAAATAAGATAAAGTAATTTCTTGTACAATGATAACGTTAGGTCCCTTTGTTGAGCAAGAAAATTCTGGCTAACTTGGAGCTTCACTAAGTGGTATGAATTTAAGCTAATGATTTCGCACTATCACGTTTATAGTTGGTACGCTGCTATAAAAATTACTGTCCACTGTAGAGATGGTGCGGTCCACAAAATTTTTGTTCGCAAACTACACCGCACCGCTTAATTCTGTCCGCATACCGCACTGCACCGCAAAAAATTTGTAAACTGTTACACGGCACCGCAAATACTAACGCAAGTCAAAATATAATGGTTAACAATATTGCTTAACAACTCTAGCTTACTGCATGCAAAATTATAAATCAAACAGGTTGGCACCCATGGTTCACCTGATGCTAGTCAAACAATAGCTTTAAATAATCTTGATCTAAATTGTTGCTTAAATAAACAAGCCCTTTGATCCAGACATCAAGCTTGGTCAATACAAAAGTATCCCAATCATGAATCTAACCATGAAAATTATGTTTGGAAAATATCACCACTTCCACTATAACTGCCGAAGTTCGTTGGCTGCATTAATGCATTCATGCAAACAGTAGCATTAAAAGCACACTCACATCATTACTAGGCTTGCCAGAAGTAAATCATGCTCAAGCTTGATAAGCTACAGTGTATACAAATCTGTCCTTTTATTGTAATTTTATACAACACAAGGAGGCTATAAATACATTTTAAGTTTCATATCAATTTAGCTCTAAAATTCCATAACTTGTCTTGCATGATAAACAACTTTAGCTCAAAGTTTCTTAAACTTAAAGTGAAGAATCGTTATGCAAAAGCTGTTTCAATCATTACCGGTACATCTTCGTTTTTGTTACTGGTATCATGTATGACATTGGAATACTAATAATAATAAATGAAAAAGATGGTTTAAGCACTTAGTGCTTTTGCACCTTGTATTGACATGTTGAATTTGAAACAATGTTAGAAGCAATTATTACTAACAATGCTATCTTATATTAATTAGGAATAGAAAGAAATATATTTACAATGTCACAAAAGAAGTGTGTGATTAAGAGCATGCACAGATAAAAGCCGAGATGCAACACATAAAAATCAACCATAGAGAATATTATAGCATTACTTTGTTTCTATTTTACTGCTTTAAGATAATACTTGAAAACAAACAGCATCAACTCTTTGCAGTGGACATAATGTTCTAAGTCAGTTAACACCATCAACAGATACAACATAAAAATTAACCATAGAAAATGTAATACCATCACTAAATTTACTTTGTTTCTATCTTAATGTTTTAAGATATTACTTTAAAACAAACAGCATCAACCTTTGCAGTGTAACTAATGTTCAAAGTCAGTTAACACCAAGAAACACAAATTGAAGCAAGCAAATAATACCAAAGCAGAACAGAAATCTCAGCAAGCAAATAACATTTGACAAAACCAGGCAAGCAAAAAGCGTAGCATTGCAAGCATGTGGTACCACACAAATAAGGTTAAGAGAAAAAAATACACTGACATCAAAATGTGGGTCTTCTTAAAACAGTAGAACTCTGAGGCTACTTTACACTGTACAGGAATAGGTTGGCATGTGGGGTTGGGTCAGTCAGTCAGTCAGTCAGTAGTTTATACTTTCAGCATGCACAAAAAGAGGCACACAATGACATCTGTAAAAGCTGAACAATGCAAAACCACAGTCTATGCATACTGTGGATGAAGCGAAGGAGCAGTTCTCATCAAGTCAGCTTCACCCACACTCCCACTTCAGACTTCAATTCTTAGGCAAATGGTGATAAGAAAAGCGCAAGCAAAAACAAGCCAAAACAAAAACAAAAAAAAACAACAACTACAAGGCACCGTGTAATAAACATAGTAGTCAACTGTTGCAAAAAAAAAACACCATATACAAGTTCAAAAAAGACAATGAAAACATTGTTATATGCAGTAAGTCATAACTATGTAACAGTCAGCCTACTGATAATTCAACAGTAATCATACTCTCTTTTTATGGCAATAAACTTAAAATATAAATTCAAGTCGTACAGAGTATTAAATTTAATTCAGGGAGCACACCCTCAAACTTTAAAAGGAACAGACTTAATTTAATGATAAGCTTCCATCCCAAATTTCTCACTAACAAAAAAATAATAATAATAATAATTAAACAAAAAAAATCTCCTCATGCGCTACCAGAGCATTCGACCCACTACGTAATAACTTATACAGTCCCCGACATTCGACCACTCAATCTCAACAATGCATTAAAGGTCAAGAAGTCAAAACCGAGAACAACATCCCACCAAAAATTTAAAATCCCTTAACAAGACTCTTCAAAAGCAAACACAAGAAATATCTTTCACCAAATTATAGTTGAAAATTTACATTTCATATTATGATTGCACTATCCTGTTTTTGATTTAATGAATAAGAGGTAACCTTAATAAATTAAGTTTTTCTCTGGATGAACATGGGGGCTGCAGAATCAGATACCTAAAGATCAATTCATTGCCTCCCTCTTGTCAAGAATTATTGTAGTAAATGTCTCAATAGAATTGTCATCTTGTTGTTATTGACAGTGTAAATAAATTAATGATTAAATAAATTTTTTAAAAAGAAAAAAAGTAATTAAGGTAGCACACCCACACAAATCCTTTTTTGAACCTAAAGTAAATGGAATTAAGAAATGCAAGCAAGAATTACAAGGCACCATGTAATAAAATAAAAGTAGCAGCCAAATGTTGCAAAAAAGTAGCTCTATAAACAAGTTTGCTGAGCAATATATACAAGTTCAAAACGACAATGCAATACACTTTCATGTACAAAGTCATAGCTGTGAAATAGCTAGCCTTCTGATAATTCAGCAGTTTCAACTTTCCTTTTATAGCAACAAACTCAAATTTAATCTAGATAGCACGAAGCAATTGGTTTAATTTTTTTATTTACTTATACTGCTTACACAATAACTTCTTGTATTCTTTTTTGAAGCGAAAAAACGAAAATGATTTTAATTTTGAAGGTATATTATTCCAAAGTTGGACCCCTTTAAATTTAAGTGAATTTTTTCCAGAATTAGTTCTCACAAAGTCTAGAAAATAATTTTTGTTAGATTTACTTCTAGTGTTGTAATTGTGAGCTAGATCAAGGGATAAAAAGTAGTTTTCAAAAATCTGAGGCAATGCTTTTATATCATTGAGATACATAAACTTTCCTGCACACAGAACAGCTCTTCTGCGCACCTAGCGGTGTGTAGTCTAAATAACTTAAGGACCTATACTTTACTAATAAGATAGCTAGTCGTGTATCCTCCTGAATCTGGTAGTGTAGAGACCGAAATCCTTGGATCTGAAAGCGACGGGAGCGCAAGATAGGACTGTACACCAGACAGCAGCCACCTAAATGAATCCAGGCCACTAACGAAACCTCCAGCTCAAACTCCAAACAGCCAGAAATACCGGTAAAACTATAATTCACAATCACAATGCTACAGTACAGGACAGGACTCACACGAAACAATAAAAACAGCAACAGCAGTTCTTAACTACGGCAAGAAGGTAAAAGCAAAAACCGACTGGCACTACGGTACTTAATAAAACTGTAAAATCAGCAAACTTACTACACCAGTACAGGGGTTAGCCAACCTTCACTACACTGCAAGTAAACCTATATCGTACAGTAAACTTAATCGTAACCTGTTGCTTTACTCGTTTACAATATCTTATTATCTTATTTATAAAAAAGGAACAGATCCCCAGTCTAAAACACACCAGTTAATCCACACAAAATCTAGCTGCAGCTCAGCCAGCCAACTCCTCAAAGTTTCGTTTCAAATCAACAACTATGCGCATCAGTGATTTTAGTGGTGCGCTAGAGAGAATAAAAAATTAAATTATTGTTTTGTACATTTCCTACTTCGTAGTTATAAATATCATCAATTTTCAAAAATTTATATTTGTAAAACAAAGTGTTGTTTATTATTTTGTCTTTCCACGAAGTTTTGTTGATAATTCTTAATACTTTGTTCTGAAGGATTTGAATGGGTCTTTTCCTAGTTTGAGATGCACAACCCCAGCCAAGAATACCATACAGTATTTGTGAATAAAAGAAGACATAATACAAATTAATCAGATTTTTCTGGTTAAGGTAATGGCGCATTTTTGCAATAATACCAACTGCTTGAGACAATTTTTTCCCTAAAAATTGAATATGAGGCTCCCAATTCATGTTTTCATCTAATATTATTCCTAGATATTTGGCTGACTGGCATTTTTCTAGTTCAATGCCTTTTATTGTAACAGCAAATTTGCACAGTTGAGAAGTTTTAGTCTTGGGCTTTATTAGTAGATACTTTGTTTTTGAATAGTTCAAGGATAACTTGTTGGCATTTAACCATGCTTCTATGTTAAGTAGTTCATAATTTACATTTTTGTTAAGGGTTTTTAAATCATCATTAGATAGGAACAGCACTGTATCATCAGCATACAGTCGCGTTTGAAATTTTGAAGCATTTGATAGATCATTAATATATACTGAAAACAATAATGGTCCCAAGGTAGAACCTTGTGGAACTCCACATACTATGCTTTGCTGGTCTGAATAGGTGTTATTAACATGAACGACTTGTTTTCTGTTTGTTAGATAGTCATTAATTAATTTTAAAGAGTTTCCTCTCACTCCATATTTTTCAAGTTTGCTTAGCAAGATTTTATGGTTCACGGTATCAAATGCTTTCGATAAATCTAACAAGATAAGACAAGTAAATTTTTTGTTATCACAAGAGTTGTGTAATTTGTTTATAACATCACAAATTACATGACTAGTTGAATGTTTAACTCTGAAACCAAATTGCTCATTTGTTAAAATATTGTGGTTACTAAAATAGCTGTTCAGTCTATTGTAAATAATTTTTTCAAATATTTTGGAGAAGGGTGATAAAACTGAGATGGGACGATAGTTTGAGGCTGTGTATCTGCACCCGTTCTTAAAAATTGGGGTTACTTTTGCAATTTTTAATTTTGAGGGAAATACACCCTCTTGCATACATTTATTATACCTGTCAGCTAAAACAGATGAAGTATATTCAGCTGACATTTTGATAAATTTGATGGGAATATTTTCGATTCCTACTGATTTTTTTCCATTTAAATGCATCATTTCTCGAAAGACTTCACCTTCTGTGCAAGGCTCACAGAAAAAGGAATTTGGTGAAGATGAAATAGTGTTTGGTGTTTCAGTTTCAGGTATTTTGGATGCCATTTTTGGGCCAATGTTTATGAAATATGAGTTTAAATTATTACTAATTTCTACATTACTGGTTAAACTTTCATTTTTTTCATTTATTAGTTTAGTTATTGATGCCTTGTGTTTGTTCTTTCTTTCTAAAATTTGGTTTATTAATCGCCATTGTTTCGAAAGATCATTTTTATTTAACTGTATCATGTGAGCATAGTAGTTTTGTTTAGCTATTCTTTTGATGGAGGTTAATTTGTTGGAGTATTTTTCATAGTTTTCTATCAAAACTGGATCATTTTTTTTATAACATTTTTTAAATAATGCATTTTTTGTTTGAATAGATTTTAGTATTCCGTTACTGAGCCAAGGCTTTGCATTTAGTTTAATTTCTTTTTTTGTTAGAGGTCGAAGAGGTGCATGCTGATTTACTATTTTTGAAAATCCTTCTAAAAATTGAGTCATGGCCTTATTTGAACAGGCCTTATTTGGGTTATAGTGATAGTAACTACTATCACATAAGAGAGATTTCAAATTATGAATCTGAAATTCTTAATTCACTGTTCAGATTACAATACTCTGGTACTGTAGACTTAAGTAGTCAGTAAAATCTTGTCATGCTCTCATGCAGTGGTGTAAAAAGTACTCAAAAATTGTACTCAAGTAAAAGTTTCGTTACTGACAAAAAACTACCAGAAGTAAAGTACAAAGTACTGATCAAAAAAAGTACTTGAGTAAAAGTAAAAAAGTAATCATTTTAAAACTACTCAAGTAGAAGTATTTCTGAAAGTATTCACGCAAAATAAACAAACTATTCAATCGACAAACTATTCAATTCAATTGCAGGCTAACTGTTTGGTAAAGCTTTGGTTCCCAGTCTTGATTAAGAAGTCGATGTAAGCACTAAGCAAGCACAAATCTTATCCTACTATTTTATTGCTCGCGTCACGTCCAACAGCTTACCTGATTAAAAAAAATGCAATCGTTTTCAAAAGCATATGAGCGCAGTCAAGCGTGGAATTTAAAGAAAGAAGCAAGAGAGAATAGCCTGACCGTCTATGGCCTGACTGCGCGCTTACGAATGATTAAATGCAGATGCCCGCAGTCAAAGTGCAGTCAACACTGCAGCTCAAATTTTGAAACTACTTTGTACTTTTATCAAATAATAAGTACTTAAGTAGAGTTACTTCAGACTAAAAGTACTTAAGTAAAATTAAAAGTCATTAAAAAAAACTACTCAAAAAAGTACTCGTTACCGAAAAAAACTACTCAAGTAATCTTCTCAGGTAAAAGTACTTCGTTACTTCACACCACTGGTAGTGTGCACCAACGTGGATTAACTTCAAATTTTTATTGTAATAGATCATTCAGTTCTTAGAAATACTAATACTGTAATAGCCACTAGCCTGCTAGAATACTGATCAGTGATACGCAACAAACTCAACAAAAGCTTTGACCATAGGTGAGCACAAGTCCGTTAATCGTTAATAATAAAGCTAACTTTTTCATTAACTCGTTAATCCGTTAAAAAGCTTTTTCATGTTAACAGACTAAATTAACTTCCGTTAAGCTCTGTCAACTTTGGTTAACGTTTTTATCGTTAATATCTTGCACCATTCATTCATCGTACCGATACAAACCAGTTTACACTGGTAACACTTGTTGCGTAGTATTAGCACGAGTTTTACAGAAAAAAGCGAAAGAACTCTTTTTTGCTGGAAATATTACGCTGCAGCCTAATAGGTCTATTAATTATCGTTGTTCGCAACTTCCCAAAATTTTCTGATCAGAGCTTTGTCAGTACATTTGAACTTGTTTTTATCTTGAAATTAGATTAGACTGTAAAATGTAACTTCCAAAACACATAAAGATCACCCCAGCAATACCGGTAAATATTTCCTTACAATCAGCTCAACAACGTCAATGCGTGTTCTAGAAGCGAGCGAATGAAAAGAAATGTAAATTACACGCAAAACATTAACGAACTAACGGACTTTATTAACTTCCGTTAACTACAGCTGAAAATAACGAATTAACGTTAACGGAGGTACCGGTATGAAGTTTGTTAACCGACTAGTGGTTAACGAAGCTAACGTTTTACATTAATTTGACCACTGCGGGCCTTGACCATTAACTACACACAAAAAGCTAAAGTAGGCCTACCATACTCAGCAGCAGACAATAGGCCTATCATTACTGGTATCACCTACTGGTATCAGCCTACAGTATTTGTTGTAACTCAACTTACAAGTACAGAGTACCTGCCAACAGTTTGACTGATATCACCTTATGTGTTGTGTCTGGTGTTAGGCTTATGTTGTAGGCTATGCAATAGCCCAGGGTAACTATTACCACAAGTACAGAATTACCGACTACCACGCAGTACAAGTGGTATCCATCCAGTCCAGCACACCAGTACCTTTAGATAGCCTATGCTCGGTAGGCCAACGATTTGAAAGATAAACCTACCCTACTGGTAAACCACGATACCTGGCAGACCTAGACTATTTATATTGGAGACTGAATTAAACAGTGCTGGGCATCGCAAGTTTTTTTTTAAGTCCGCAAATCCGCAACCAAATTTCAATTTTCTTAATCCGCAACCGCAAGTCCGCAATTGAACGTTTAAAAGCTTAGTCCGCAACCGCAAGTCCGCGACTTCCAAATTCTTGAAGTCCGCAACCGCAAGTACGCAACTTCGAAATTCTTAAAGTCCGCAACCGCAAGTCCGCAACTTCGTAATATTTCAAGTCCGCACCGCAAGTCCGCAACTTTTTATGAACCGAGTAGAAAAATTTTGCAATCAACCACATCCCGAAGTGATCTGCTCAGAGTTGATTAGCAAAAATAAGTCAAAAGTTGTGACTTGTGGGAAGTATAGCAGGCGTATGGTGGATACGTTCCACGCAATAGAAGGAATTATTACAATCGTTGATTGTAGTAAATATACCGCAGCATGACTTGTTATTGATCTGCTTTTTCGGATGGTAAACTTAAGAATTGCCCAGCCCCTCTTACTTTCAAGTCCAACTCAAAACAGATTTAAACGCTTGTAATTTTGGTTAAAGTTTTTAAGTGACTTGGCTAAGGGTTTGTAGTCCCCAGCCCTCCTAATTGCGCTTCTGCTTGTACAGTAGGTGCTTAAACTGCATGGAAGCAAAGTGCACAACCCATCAACGAACCCTTAAAAATGCTGCAATGAAGCAAGGTATTTGGAGATTAAAAGCCATTGGATTACAGTAAGAAGTCATCAAACAGCAAAGCACAATCCGCATTTCCGCTTGCTACAATATATTCTAAGAAAACGATTTTTTTCGAGGCAGGAAAGGCAAAGGTAGTAGAAGGCGAAAAAACAATCATATCACTAATCGTATTACTAAATTTTTAGTCCGGAGTTTCAATAAATACTCTAGGAACGAGATAACCACACGCTACCTGCAGTGCCGTCGCTAGACCAAACCAAGTGAGAGGGCCTAAGCCGAAATTGGAGGGCACTATAAAATAGACTGAATTTTTGCACATAAAAACTGTTATTTTAAAGCTACAATTTTCAATTCATCTTTGAAAAAAGATGCATATAAGCCCAGCAGCGTTTATTAGCTCGTTTCGCATGCGGCCGGTATCATCGCTCGAAAAATATGTCTGCAGGAGTGAATGCGACCAGAAGCGCTACCAGGGTTTTGCCAAGAGAGAGAGAGAGCTTGAACCAAAAGTAACTGTTTTTTGCACAAAAATTGTCTAGTTTAGGTCCCGTGCTGAACAAACCGTTGCTACTCAAACGTGTTACAGAGGGGGCAGAGGCCCCAGGTACTGGGTGATTTTTGCAATTTTGCTGCAAAAATAGCAATTTTAACGCCATTCAAATCATATTTCGCTCGTTTTAAAACCATATCAATAATTACAGTAAATTGCTAAAATTCAAAGTCATTGAAAGATTTAAATTGTCTAGCCTCTTGAGCCCCTATATACTTCAGGTCAAGTCCAAAACACGTTTAAACGCTTATTCTTTTTTTGGCTTTATGACTTGGCTAAAGGGAGCTGATGACCTCTTAGCCCCTTACCCCTGGTTGCGCCACTGACTGCCAACTAAAATAATTCTTGAGTGTGCTCTAAAAAAAAAAACAGCTGGTCGTTCAAAGAAATGCTTTCACGTATTGTTTCAGGTCATTTTAGCGCTAACGATAACGCTTCTGTTGGCATACATCCCTATTCCGCGACACATCCGTAAAGGAGTGTTAATAATACAGATTATTGGGTCACATTTATGTACAGCAGTTGGTGGATAGCAATTTTGCAAACAATCGAGAAAACTCCAAACGAGAATCGTGTTTGAAAATTATTATTCCTTTTTCCATTATTGCCTGTTGTATTGTTGTTACGTGATGCTCCAAAAAAGCATTCTGAATGAACCGAAATGGGGGGACACAAGCAGTCGTTAGGGGAGAACGGCGCCCCTGGCCCCACTGCAGCGACGGCACCCCTGGACCCACCCCAGCGACGGCACTGGTTACCAGTACAAAAAATGATACCCCAGTTGCTAATTTTGCGAACTCACGGTAAAAACAACAAAGCCATACTTTGAACCAGGGCTGCAAATTCGAACTTAAACTCAAAAAAAGTCGGTTGTTTTGCCGAACTCGAAAAAACAGTGTTGACTTCAATTTGAATCAGGTTAGACCCGCTTCTAACAGCCTGTCTCACCGCGCGACATATCCTTCATATTTCTGCAGTCATACCACTATTTGGATATAAATATAATAATGCTATTCCTCACAGAACACTAAAAATTTGATTCATTCAAAGGAGCACGGCAAAACAAGAAGTCAATTATCAGCTAGCCAAATCAATATCAATTAACTAAAATTTACTAGACCAAAATTTACGCTATTGATTATACTAACACTATGCTAGACTTTACTAGACTATACTATTAAAAAACTGCTTCGAAATCACACCATAGGAATGGAAACATCAGCCCGTAAACATTTTACATTTCCATCTTACTAACCAGCTAACTTGATACACTAAAGTACGAAAATTTGAGACACCATATCACTCGTGCTGTCGAAGACTATCTGATTGGAGCACTAGTTGGAGACTTAAAGATTATGAAATTAAAGGTCTAAAGACAATACAGTTAAAATTACCGCAAAGACAGTTCTAGAAGATTCTTAAATCAAGCACAAAAGGGGGTTCTAAAATGTTCTAAAAAATTAACCAACTATTTGTATAAAAGATGAGAACGCGGCATGTATTCGTTTCTCACGTTACCAAACAGCATGTCAACAAAAAGAAAGCAATTAAGTCGAAAAAGAGACTTAGTATTTATGTCAGCCTGAACTCGAAAAACTTGATATTTTTGCCGAACTTGAACTCGAAAAAATTTTATGGATTTCTTGTGTTTGACTGGGCAAAAACATGACTATTTTACGAAAATAGAAAGGAATTTTAATATTTGTATGAAACTTGCGAAATTGTGGACTAAAATAAAAAATTGTCCGCAACCGCAAATCCGCAATTTAAACTGCTTAAGTCCGCATGTCCGCAACTTTTTTCGTTTGTCCGCAAATGCGAATTTGCGGACTAACTAGCGGACTTGCCCAGCTCTGGAATTAAACAACTGAGGTACCGGTAACCTACTAAATAGTTGCTGATTTCTAACCTTAATCCTAATGCAAAGAAGTGGTATCATCCTCCTTCACACTGCGCGGCACTGCTCTGCGAAACTGCAGGAATTTACCACGCTGCGTGGCGCGGTGGGTCTAACCGCGTACGCTGCGCGGCTACTATCACTAGTCCACTCGTATCCCAAGCAGGGCCGCTGAGAGAAAAAAGGTCTTCGACGGAATTGGAACTGTTTTTCTCCCGAATCTGAGGTGGCAAACAAACGTAGGATCTTTGCCGGAATCGGGACTATTTTTCTCCCAAATTAAAAAAAAGTTCATCACCCAATTTTGACTTTGAGTTTTACTGGTGCCCCGAAGCTTTACTTCTAGATTCTTGCCTAAACTTAATTTCACCATATAGAATTTATGCAAACAAACTAAACAAAATTACAGTAAATATATCGCGAAAAAAGCATACTTCAATAAGATGGTTGATAAACACAAATCCAATCCACGAAAGACGTGGCAAATGATTAAATCTCTTCTTCCAAATGCTAAAGATTCGTCACCCACCATTAATAAAATTGTAGTAAACAAAACTAAAATTAATGACGCCGCCTATATTGCGAACCAGTTTAACACATATTTTTCTAGTGTTGGTAAGAATCTCGCGATGAAATTTTCTGAACAAAATGACACAGATCATTATAAGTTTCTTGGTAAAATGATATCAAACTCAATTTATCTTGAACCAACATCTCCACAAGAGGTTTTTAAAGAGATCAATTCACTGAATCTCAACAAATCATCTGGGCTAGATGGCATAACTGCTTATTTTATAAAACTAGCCAGCGACATTATTGCAGTTCCATTGTCTATTTTGTGTAATTTGTCATTTTCCGAAGGTGTTTTCCCAAATTGCATGAAAAATGCTAAAGTTATCCTTCTGTTTAAAACTGGCAGTAAAACTGAACTATCAAACTACAGACCAATATCACTGCTATGTCTGTCCAAAGTAGTGGAAAAACTAATTTACTCTAGACTTATGAATTATCTCAACAAAAATTCGATATTACATCATAACCAATACGGTTTTCGCAGTGGCCTTTCAACAAGTCATGCTTTATTAGATGTGGTAACAACTACTTACGATAACATCATCAAAATGTTATACACTCTATTGATTTTCATTGATTACAAAAAAGCGTTTAATACTGTTTGTCATAAAATTCTCTTTTCAAAACTAGAGCATAATGGAATATGTGGCCCAGGTCTCAATTTAATTTCATCTCACCTAAATCACAAAATTCAATGTGTAAGCATTAATGATCGTCTTTCTACTCTTAGTCATATAAGCTATGGAGTACCACAAGGGTCAATACTGGGTCCCCTTCTATTTTTACTATATATCAATGACATCAACAATATTGATACTTATTCTAACGATAGCATAAAACAGTATGCTGATGAAACTTGTCTCGTAATTAATGAAATTAATCTTGACAAACTGAAAGCTAAAGCGAATAAGTTGCTGCTTAGTACTGAACAATGGTCATCGGCTAATAAACTAACGATTAATTTTTCAAAATGCAAAGCCATGATTATTGCTCCTAAATTTAGATCACCTTCATGTACTATTCCAATTTTAATTAATAGCATTCCTATACCAATAGTCGACTCCTTCTGATACCTTGGCGTAATGCTGGATAATAAACTAACTTTTTCTGACCATATATCAAATGTAGCGAAAAAAGTATCTCGGTCAGTTGGCATCATTTCTACATTAAGACATTATGCTCCGATCTAAATTTTACTTAAACTATACTATGCTATACTTCATCCTCACCTGTTGTATGTTATTATAGTATGGGGATCAACCTATAAATCATACTTGCAAAAACTTGTATCCCTACAAAATAAAGGTTTAAGATTAATTACTAATAATTAATACTAATAATTTCACACTTGTTGCTATAAAATACGGCGGAATTAAGTTCTGGAACTCAATTTCGTCTGAAACTAGAAGTAGTTCATTTAAAGTTTTCAAGAAAAAGTACAAACAATGTTTACTTGCGCTTTATTAAAGATTACTTTCATGCAATAAGATTTCCAAATTCACTCAATTTGTGTACTTTTTCTTGGTACTACCATTCTTACACTTAAGTCAATATAGCCTGCATTAGAATTTGTAACATGGTTTTTGCCTATAACTCTGGTACTATATTTTTGCCAATTTTTGTTTTCTTTTTTTTTTAACTGGGTTTTCAACTGGAGTACCGGTAGTTTTTTTTTGCTCTTTTGCAGTTTTTTTTTTAGATGCTTACTGCTTTGCTTAGTAGTGCTCTGTAATTTGTATTTTATTGTATTGTGGAAACCTTCTCTTTTAGGGTGACTGCTTGACTTGAAGACTCTAAACCGGTCACTTCGCAGCATCCTTGTTGTCTTTTTGAATAGTTTACGTGATGTGTTTTAATGATTATTGATGTGAGCTACAAAAACAAAATAAATCGTTCGTTCGTTCTAAGATCAACATTAAAAACGCCATTTGCTCCCCTAAATAAGAGCGGGACCCCCAAAATCCCGAGTTTTGGTACTCCATTGTCCATATCTCTCAACGGCCTTGTCAAAAAGCCATGACTATGGGGACAAACTTTATGGTTCTTGAGAAACTACTTAGTAAGGAGAATAGGTGTTTAGCGCCTTCAAGCTAAAGATCGAAATATTCTGTTTCATCCACAGAAAAATGCGAACGACTTTTTGTTTCTCTTAAAGGGCATTGAGGTCTAATTTTAACTCATTTAATGCCACACTAAGCAAAATTGTACTTTTTAAAAATTTTTGAGACTATTTTCAGAATTCTTGAACTTCTGCATCGAAAGATATTTGCATTTATTTTTTCCGCTGTTTGGCAATCCTGCCAGTTTTTTAATTGATTTTTGAGTCAACCATGAGGTGTCGTTCGTGTTAGATAAATTTTTCTTGGTATATCCATAGACGGTATTATAATATCTGATTTGATTGGAAATTTAAAACACACACAGAAATTGCAAATAAAGACAATTTAATCATTGACTGCACAGATTGACGTTTAGATGTGTTTTTTGGGGGGTAGGGGTTGTACTTTTATAGGTATTGGTTTAGGTCATCAAAGTTATTTTAAATGTGCTGTTTATGCGGGGCGAAAAGTCGGTAGAATAGCTGCTCTTGCGATTTGCGATGAACCAGTCAACGCACGATGTGAGTCAACTTGATCTTGATCTGTATTGAGATAGAGTGAAAGGTGCTGTAGTTCAGAAGAGGATAAGGAGCAAATATAGAACCTTCAAACTTCGCTGACCCCAGTCCATTCGGAAATGTCAGAGGTGATAATACTTCAATGAGTGATAGAAATTGACTGAAAAGTAGTAAATTTTAAAAGACAATCGGTACTTTGAGTAGATACAGTGTAGCGCATTGGAAAAGCTCGACCGCTGCTGAACTCTACTGTTTCAAGTCATATGCAAACGATTCGGTGCTGCAAGGATCCAGTTGCAGATTGCAGGAGTTAGAATTTGTTCTCCTGTTAATGAAAACAGAAAAATATTTTCGGGGCTTCTTTTGCTGTTTTTTCATGCTGTTGAACAGGAATTTGCATTTGGCGTTTGATTCGTTGCTTAAGGCTTTCAAACCACTTCTCAGACAGTTTGCAAAATTTTGACTAAATTTTTGACAAAAAAAAAAAACACAAGAAAAAACTGTTCAACAAAATTTAACGTCTCGTCACGTCACTTTAAGTACCGTAGAGTAAAAAGAGAAAATTTAGTACCTACTTTGCTTCGTTTAAGTTTATATGTCAAAATTTTGAACAGTCTTATCATTAAACTACAAGAGAGAAAAATATCAAAACCAAAGGAGAAAGCTATGACGCTATGATCTTGACAATTTTACGCTATGATCCAGACTATTTTAATGCAAGCAAACATCAGCATAATATGCAAAATTGACATGAAATACGGGCGTGGGTAAAAGAGCGGTAGGTGCCTCTTTGTGAAATATAGCTTCAGGAAAAATTAGAGAAGTAGAGTCCTAGGGTGATAAGGCTTTGAAATACTGTAAAAATACAGAAAAAAAAGGAGGGATTGGCCTATTAGCGTGTCACAAGAGTAAGAAAAATCACAAATTGGAAACTCGCCAATTTTTCTTCGATAGTTACTAAATAATCATTCAAATAATTGGCGATAGAAATTGGGTTGGTAATTTCATTATCATCATTAAATATTAATTTATATGGAAGGGAAGGTTTTCTTTTTTTGATGTGTACATATATCATGTATTATTTTCCAGATCCGTTCCGAATTGTTTCTAGCAGCGACAATTTGATCATTGTAATATGATTGCTTAGCTTTCGATATTGCTCGGTTTATCAAATTATGATATTTTTTGCATTGTATATGAATTTTTTTTAGTTTTGTTTTGTTTTCTTTAACTTCAAGTTTTTGATAAAACTGGCTTATCACTTTTCACTTCCAATCTGCAATAAGCCTGCCACAAAGCCTAGCTCTTAAACTTACTATAGCCTACCATTAGTTAAAGCATAGACTTATTAGTAGACTTGAAATGGACAGTTTTGTCTTTTTTTTTCTTCACAGTTTATTTTTCTAGAATAAACTGATTCATCCAATCAGCGTGATTTTTTTCTTCTTGATTCACTCGAGCTAAGAATATGTCCAATCAAATCAGTCGAATACGCGTAACCGCAAAAAATCTTTGCAACAAGAGCAAACTTTTTTTCTTCAATGCTTTTCTCTTTTTCTCTTTGCGTCTGTTTCTAGTATACTACATAAAGAGTCCAAGGTTAAACAGCCTACTATAAAACTAGCCCACAGCGTTTTCATACCGGCCTTAATTTACTCTAATAATTACAAAAAACAATGAGGTAGGCGCACATGACACAAGCTAAAATTTCGATTGGCGTTGAGCTAGACCTATTTTTCAAGTTTCTTTCTAAGCGCACCAAACTAAATATTTTTGTGTCAAAGAAGAAAGTTCGAACCGTTAAGCCTAATTTCACTTTGAAAACGCACTTTTTTGCCAAAGTCACAGCAGAAGCCCGGCAAAAACACATCCCAACCTCGGACCGATTAGAAAACTAAGTCAGTTTGAAACCACGCATGCAAATTTGATGCTGCCATGTAGCCGCAGCTAAATTTTTTTTTCCTTTCAGTAATTTGTTTTTTCCTTTAAAGCTATTTAACGTCAATGAAATAACGGGACAAGAACGTTAGTGTTCAATTATTTTTTATATATTTGATGCAAAATTCAAACATTAGGGCGCAGTGCCTTAATGTCAGAAAAATAAGCACAAAAGACCTACAACCTTGAATAGCATGGCTGGGGAAGGAGTTGTACTTTTTAACCCCAGTTTGCTGATCGCGTGTCTGACCACGCAGAACGCAGCACAATATGCTTGAACTGAATTCAGAAAGATAACATTGAGAAAAATACACGTCTTTTTCCAATAAATGATTTTCCACTATTAATTGCGTTAGTTCTACATTATCTGCATGAATTTTACGCAGGCTGTTTGTCCAATGCCGTTAACGCAGAACACGTTGGTAGACAGGGGGGGAGGGCGAATTGCAGATGCGCCAAGTTTGATATACCGTATGAGTTGGTTGTCCCTGTAATTTTTCTTTCTAGAAAAGTTAGTTTCACTTGATACTTGATTCTGATGGCGTCATAAATTGTGTTCTAAAAAAGTAACTAATTTTTGTGTTCATCATGATTTACAAAGCAAACGGGAAAAGACCGGTTGGACGGCCTTATAGAACTAGATGGACCGATTACATTGAGAATCTCTCATGGAATCGCTTCGCCTAAGCGAAATGATAGAGATGATGAAAGACCGTGAAGTGTGGCGGCTTATTTTCGAGATCTTGTTAAACGTTTGGGAGTTCCAGCGACAGAGACCATGGTGGAACTACAAACATGTAATGCTGCCTCCATGGTAAATGAAAGAATTAACACCTTAGCCATTCAAGGTATTGAAGAAGAACTAGCGTTTGTGGTTAAGGATGTTTTAGTCATGGATAAGATTGTGGATGTTAGTGACAGCATTCTCACTGAATCTGCTGCAAAGTTCGTTTCAAATTAACAGCTATGCACATTAATGGTTTTAGTAGTGCGAGCACAAAAATTAAATTGTTGTTTTTGCTGTGTGAAGCCAACGTTTCTGACTGTTGCCTTTGGGGCTGGGTGTGTACAAAACACTAATTTAATTTTTGTGCTCTCTAACGCACCACTAAAACCATTGATGAGCTTAGCTGTGAATTTGAAACGAACTTTGAGCGGGGACTTGTTTCTTTTTTTAATGAGATAATAAGATGTACAAGTGAAGTAACAGCATAGGTGAGCAATTTAATGCAAAGCTTTAGTTTCGTTAACTAGTCAAGTTTATTTACCATACGTTAAAAAGTACGCAGGCAGGAAGCAGCGAAAGATCATGCGGTCTCTATGTCAACTGCACCAAATAGCAATACTTAAACAATATCAGACGTGAACTTAAGCTTGGCGAAAAATTAACACAATTCTACAAAGCATAGTAAAAAGCACTCATCCGTTAACAAACTTCACACCTCCGTCAACGTTCATCCGTTATTTTCAGCTTTAATTAGCGGAAGTTAATAAAGTCCGTTAATTTGTATACATTTTGCGTGTAATATACATTTCTTTTTATTCACTCGCTTCTAGAACACGTATTGACGCTGTTGAGCTAATTGTAAGAAAATATTCTATGCTGTAGTGGTCTTTTTGTGTTTTGTTTGTTACATTTTACAGTCTAAACTAATTTCAAGATAAAAATAAGTTCAAATGCACTAACGAAGCTGCGATGGGAAAAACTTTGGAAATTCTGAACAACGATATAATTAATAGACCAATAAGGCTGCAGCTTATTACTTGCCGCAGAAAAGAGCTTCTTCGCTTTATTCTATAAAACTCGTGCTAATACGCAACAAGTGTTACCAGTGCAAACTGGTTTGTGCCGGTACGATGAATAAATGGTGCAAAATTTAACGATGAAAACCTTAACGGAAGTTAGCAGAACTTAACAGGTTAATTTGGTCCGTTAACATGAAAAAACTTGTTAATGGATTAACGAGTTAATGAAAAAGTTAGCTTCGTTATTAACGGATTAACGATTAAAGGACTTGTGCCCACCTATGAGTAACAGGTTACGTAAACGAGTTTGCTGTACGGTACAGGTAAACCGATCAGTGGTCGAGTGGATAGAGCGTCTGCTACTGAATCGCTGGACTCGAGTTCGATTCCCAGTCGGGTCAAACCAAAGAGTTTAAAAATTGGTATTCACGGTTTCCCTGCTTGAGGTTCAACATTTAAAGGGACTGTGTGAAGCCTGCGCCTTGTGTGGTAAACAGGTGGACAGGTGGCAGCTTGACTCGAAGACCGAAAGATCCAAAAAAGCAGGATCCAAAAAAGAAGTTACAAATTACCGACCAATTTCATTACTTACCTGTTTTTCCAAAATTTTAGAGAAGCTAATCCAAAACCGACTACTAAAATTTTGCCATAAGAACAATATATTTTACAATCGACAGTTTGGCTTTAGAAAAAATCACTCAACCATTCAAGCTATAAATGACATTGTTTCCCAATGCTATGATAATCTCAACTGCAAAAAAGACACTTGCCTAATTCTATTAGACATTCGTAAAGCTTTCGATACCGTAAATCATAACATTTTACTAAGCAAATTGAATCATTACGGTATTCGTGGGGTGGCTAATGACCTACTTCATAGCTACCTTTCAAATCGCACCCAATTTGTTGATATTTCTGATTCTATTTCTTCTACTAGGTTAGTTGCTAACGGAGTCCCCCAAGGATCGATCCTAGGGCCAATACTTTTCTTGATTTTTATTAATGATCTGGCTAATGCTCTAAAAACGTCCCCCCAATTATTCGCAGATGATACTTGTCTTTTGATAAGTGATACTACTCTAGATGGATTGGAACGACTCTGTAACAGTGAATTACTACTTGTATGCGAGTGGATGACTTCAAATCGTTTGGCTCTTAATCCTTACAAAACTCAAGCTTTGCTAATTTCCCACCGTAAAATTAATTCTAAGACTTTCAGCTTGGCTATAAACAATATCCCGATTAATATCACCCCAACAGCCAAGTATTTGGGCATAGAAATCGATTCAAGTTTGTCATTTACAAATCAAATTAACAAAATTGAGGCCAAAATATCAACAGCATTGGGTATTCTGTTTCGGCTTCAACATTTTGCCCCTAAACAAATATTGATCTCGGTTTACTACTCTTTAGTCTACCCTCATTTATGCTATGGAATAATTGTTTGGGGTTCTACATCTAACTATCTTCTAAACAGACTTCAAGTACTGCAAAACAAATGTCTTCGAGTTATTGAAGGTTGGCAATTCAAACAAAAAATTAAACCATTGTATGAAAAGTATGATTTTCTCAATATTAACCAAATTCATTTCTTCGAAGTAGCCAAATTTATGTATTACAGTGTGCATCGCCTACAGCCTGCGATATTTGATGATTACTTCAAATTTGTGAGTAGTGTTAGTAGACATCGCTTGAGAAGCGTGAATGACGACAAACTCTATCTACCCTTTTTCAAAAACAAATCTGGTCAAAATTCAATAAAATTTAAAGGGGTTAAAATCTGGAATTCTCTACCAAAAAACATTAGAACTCTTCCCTTAGTTAAATTCAAAAAGAGCTGCCATCAATACGCGAAAAACTACATCGAATAAGTAATGCTTGCAAAACTTTGCATAACTTGTAATCTAATCGGGTGTAAAACAGTGACTTCGCAAACCACAACTCTTAATTTAGCCAATTGCATATGCCAACAGGAGTTTGTTGACCCGAAGACTGAAAAGTCCCTTCCAGACTCCTGGTCGCTAAGTGTTTATTTTATTTTCATTTGTTGATTATGTAAATTTATTATTTGGAATTGCACTTTTGTGGCAAAATAAATATCTCTGTCTGTCTGTCTGATCCCTTCGCTCTCTCCTGGCCACGGCAACTTGGTAAGTAAAATGTAATTACAATTTGCTTGCATTGTAGTAAAGGTTGGCTAACCCCCGTATTGGTGTTGTAAGTTGGCTGAGTTGTGATTTTACTGTTTTATTACCCTACGTATAGTGCCAGTGTGATTTTACTGCATAAGTGCATAACCTGCTTGCAGTAGTTAGGAGGTGTTGTTGGTGTTTTTATTCTTTGTGTGAGTCTTATCCTGTACTGTGTTGTTTTAGGCCTGAAGTATTGTGCCTCGTAAATTATAGTTTTCAACCTATACTACTGAGTGTTTGGTGTTTTGAGCTGGAGGTTTCGTAAGTGGCCTAAACTCGTTTGGTGACTGCTGTCTTGTGTACAACCCTATCTTGCACTCCGTTGCTTTTGGATCCTTGGTGAGCGGTTCTGCAGCTGCTGTTTGTCCAACAGCCCTTAGCCCTGTGGTTCGTAATCGTTTGCTATTCAGTGTTCTAGCCTACTGGTTCTGGGACAAGTCTTTCATCATTGTGGCTGCTGTACTGTTTAGGTGCAGTCCTGCAGTGGGACCTCCTCTACTGAATCAGGGTGGATTTAGGGAGCACACACGATTAGGAGACAAAAGAGTGAGGCAGCTAGACTTTTGGTAGTAAAGTATAGGTTCCTTTGGTTATTGTAGATTACACTCCGCTAGATGCATAAAAGAGCTGTTCTGTGTACACCCATGGTCCCTTCGCAGTTTCCGGGCCACGACAATTTGTTAAATTACAATTATGAGGTTGTGCAGTCGTTAATTGAATGAAGGCTGCATCAATTTGCATAATTTCTTTTCATTTTTAAAGTCAATATATTTCCACACGAAAAAAGCGTCATCGAATTAAAGCTATTACAACCCAAAAGTTCCAAATAAATGGAAAAATAAAAATAAAAAAGAATCTTTGTCTATTGGAAGAAGATAATCTAAAGATAAAAACACACCCCATTGTAACTCTTCGCTTTCTCTTTTTTTCCCACCTATTCGATTGCTCGTTTTCTTTTTTCCTCGTGTAAAATTTTCTTACGCCATTATTTGAGCGGCTGTGCGGTTGAACCCACAGCTCTAAAAAAAGTGTTGCTTTCACGAATGCAATTAAGCTTATCAGTAGGCACATTAGTTCAACTGTAAAATTTTGCCTGAGGGGACGCTTTTGCAGCCTTGACCAAACGCATTCGTCATGCGAAAGTGTTTTAGTGGAAAATATGTAATTCCATCCCAGAAATCGAGTGAAGATAAAAAGAAAGGTCTTCACCGAAAATTGAAGGTTTTTGTCCCCGAAATCAAGTGCAGACCAAAAAAAAAAGTCTTCACCGCAATTTGGGGCTATAATCAGCCGGAATTGGTGGGATTTATTCGTGCTGACGGGCCCTTTTTTGTCTCATCATCCAGCGCTCCAATCTTGATGGGGAGACGCTAAATCTCGATGAGGGGAAGCTAACTCTCAATAGGAGAACGCGTCCATCCAGTGGCGCACCCAGGGAAGGTTTTGGGGGTCGAACCCCACCCCCCTTTCTGGAACTCAAAAAAAGACATAGTTTTGTTGATATAACGCAGTTTGTGCCGCGTTAACTCAAATAACACAAGATGACTGTTTACTACAGCGTGGTTCTATTAGAATGACGAGAAGAGAGCAGCGATCAGATACATTGCGCAATAAATCACATGACGTCATTACGCATGAGCGGTTACGCAAAACTACCACACCTAATACTACATCCCCTCTTGAAGTTATGAAGGAGGTCGAGAAACAATAACAGAGTTGCATCAAAACTTATCATATTGCAAACGGTCAGGTGGTTTTGAAATTCTGCCTAAACGAGTGACATAGCGATTAGAAATACCATTGTCATTATCAGTCATTTCACGAACATTACAATTGTCAGGCTTAAGATTTTCTGTTGATTGTTCACCTTCATTTTCAATACACGGTTTCAAAAATTTACGATTACGCACAACAGGACTGCGGCCAGAAATATCAACAACATAGGATCGTGGTTGTTCAGAAGGCCCAACTATGCGACCTCGTAAATCCTCATAATAACCATCATCAATATAAACACACGAGTCATTTTTCAAAGACGGCAAATTACGAACATTATGGCGCTTATCAAAATTCAACTTTTCTCGTGATTTAATCTGTTTCTCCTTTTTTCGAAAGTCATGCAGAAATGACCATTTAGGTTCAAGTGTAGCAGGCAAATTAGGCACAGTACTACGCAACGATCTACCCATAAGCAATTCAGCAGAACTATAACCAGATTTAAGTGGAGAAGTACGATACGCTAGCAAAGCAAGATAAGGATCGTCAGACATTTTTAACAAACTTTTGACGGTCTGAACAGCTCGTTCGGCTTCACCATTGCTTTGAGGATATCTAGGACTGCTAAACGTGTGGCGAAAACCATAGCACTTAGCAAAATTACGAAAAGTAAATGAAGAAAACTGAGGACCACCCTCTGATACAAATTCTTCAGGAATACCAAATTTAGCAAACATAGATTTTAAATGCGGTATTACAGCATCAGAGGTTGTTCTTCGATCAAGCAATGCTAATTCAACCCAACGTGAAAAATAATCAATAACCAGTAAATACACACAATTTTTAAAATGAAACAAATCGCACGCAACTTTTTGCCAAGGTCGATCTGGTAAAACAGTTTGCAATAACGGTTCAGTAGGATTAGCACGATATTTAGCACACAAACTACACGACTTCACAAAAGATTCAATATCACGACTAAAATACGGCCACCAGATACAGTAGTTCGAGCTCTGGCACGACATTTACTTATGCCCTGATGTCCATCATGAATGTTATTCAAGACATTTCTTTGCAAAGCAATAGGAATAACAATACGGTCACTTTTTAACAAAAGACCCCGTTGATATGAAAGATCATTTCGCACTTGGTAAAAAGGCTGCAAATCATGACCTATACAGGATTGCGAAGGCCATTCATTTTCACAATATTTAATCACAAGCGAACAAATTGGGTCTGATAAGAGCTCATTACGAATTTTTGCAAGCATATTGTTTGAAGCAGGTAAATAAGCTACAACATTGTCAACATGATTTTCAACTTCAAAACACAAATCACTGTTAAAAATATCAACACAGCAAACAGGTGATCTGGAAAGAGCATCTGCAGTGGAAAGCAACTTTCCTGGAACATACGCAACTTTATAACTAAACCACATTAATCTCATTCGAAACCTTTGAATTCGCGGAGAAAGTTCATCTAAGTTTTTATTACCAAACAATGTAATTAGGGGTTTATGGTCGGTTTGAACAACAAAAGACAGTCCAATCAAATAATTGCGAAATCGCTCACATGCCCAAGTGATACCTAAGGCTTCTTTTTCAATCTGAGCATATCTTTGCTCGGTCGCTGTGAGTGATCTCGACGCATAACAAATCGGTTTCAATTTTCCATCAATCATTTGCATCAATACAGTTCCTAACCCATAAGACGAAGAATCGCTAGCTACAACAGTTTTATAATTAGGATTGTAATGTGATAACATAGGTAAAGTAGTCAGACAGTCTTGGATTTTAACAAACGCTTGTTGGTGCACTTCACTCCAACAAAATGAGTTTTTCTTAACTAACAGTTCTCGGAGTGAGCTAGTCATATCAGCTAGATTTGGAAGGAATTTTGCAAGTTGATTAACCATGCCTAAAAGTCTCCTAACACCACTCACATCTGTAGGAGCACTCATGTTCTTAATGGCAGAAATTTTGTCTGGGTCAGCTTTTATCCCTTCCGAAGAAACCATGTGTCCCAAATATTTTAAACTCGATTTTGAAAATTCACATTTCTTGTTAAGTGTAACACCTGCCTGAGCAAGTTTGCGCAAGACTTCAACTAAACGTTCGTCATGTTGTTTTTGAGTTTCTCCAAACACAATTACATCATCCATATTACACAAAACACCAGAAAGATTTTCAAGAATATTTGACATGCGACGTTGAAAATGTTCGGGCGCTGAACAAATCCCGAACGGTAGTCGATTAAAGCAAAACCTGCCTACTGGTGTAAAAAAAGTTGTTAAATGTTTCGACTCCTCTGCCAAAGGAATTTGCCAGAAACCAGAGTTGGCGTCCAGTTTCGAAAACACCTTCGCTCCTGACAATTTCGACAAAGTTTCGTCTACAGTGGGTAGCATATGTAATTCACGACACACATTTTCATTGAGTTTCGTAAAGTCTACACAAATTCTTACTTTTCCATTGGATTTCGGCACCACCACCATGCCACTACACCAATCAGTTGGCTCATTTACTTTAGAAATAACGCCTTGTTCTTCCATACTTTTGAGTTCTAGCTTGACAGTTTTTTCGAGTGGTAAGGGAATTCTCCGCGGCGTTTCCAAACAAAAAGACTTTGTTTTTGGTTTTAGTTTAATAGTGTAGGGTTCACCTAATTTTCCCAAACCCGAAAACACCTCTGGAAATAAGGATTTCACAGATTCTGCACTTTCAAAAATCGGATTTATATTAGCAAAAACATGTAATGCACAGATTGCTGGCCAACCTAACAAAGATTGGGTGAGTTCTTTCACAACATAAATGTCTTGATCAGCACAGTAATCTTCCGTTTTTAATTTGGCGTTGAATTTTCCGGAAACATTTAAACAGTTACTCTCCGGGCCAGTCAAAATTTGTGGCGATGGCAAAAGTTTTACATTTGTAAACAACTTGAAGACGTCATTTGATATTACCGTGACGTCTGCCCCGGTGTCGACTCTGAATTTAACGTTGACCCCATTGACTAAAACATCAATCATCGGCTTGGTGCTATTAAAATTGCTTGATACAGTGCCTAAAAAATAGCCACTCTGTTGAGAGAAACTGGGAACATAGTCACTGTAATCAAGTTCAACGGCTTTTACTCCGCGACTACGGCAAACTTTTTTGAAATGGCCTAATTTACCGCATTTATGGCACTTACTCTTGTTAGCTGGGCATTTGCTTCTAACATGGGCAGTAGTGCTACCACACCAAGAGCAACCTTGTTGACTTTCTTTTTTGTGATGGCGGATCTTCCTTTTTTCTCCGACGGCTTCGATGTGAATGTTCTTATCAGCGTTTCTTATTGTAACTTGCTGCTTTTTTACGAGCTCTGAGTTTCTCGCTTTTTCAACTGCTCTTTGCAGCGTTAAATCTGGGTCCATTTGCAAGCGCTCCGATAAGGCCACGTCTGCTAATCCAACCACTAAGCGATCTCGTATCATCTCTTCTTTTAGAGCTCCGAAATTGCAGTGTTCAACTAGGCAGTGTAATGCCAAAGTGAAATCTTCTACGGGCTCATTAGCAAGTTGAACTCTTTTGTTAAATACTGCTCGCTCATAGATGACGTTTTTTCGAATCGCAAAATAGCCATCAAACTTAGTCTTAACTGTATTGTAGTTCGCAGCTTGCTCGACAGATAGTTAAAACGACGACAAAATATCGTCCGCTTTGTCGCCAAGCAGGTACATAAGCGTGTTTACTTGATTTTTCTCATCCTCCTCAGAAAGTTTAGAAGCGAGACGATAACGCTCAAATCTTCTAATCCAGTTCGGCCATTGTTCTGGACAGTTAAAATTAAACGGATCTGGCGCTTGAATAGAAAACGACATAGCTATCTTCTACAGTAGGTATACAGTAAATACGCTCACACTGATCTTCATGCTTCTTAACATTCAAAACACTTCTGACACCATGTCGCGTTAACTCAAACAACACAAGATGACTGTATACTACAGCGTGGTTCTATTAGAATGACGAGAAGAGAGCAGCGATCAGATACATTGCGCAATAAATCACATGACGTCATTACGCATGAGCGGTTACGCAAAACTACCACACCTAATACTACAGTTTGTACCACTTGGCAATATTTACTTTTCATTAAATAATCACTTAAGTTGTTGTTAATCACTTAGGATGTTGTTTTAGAGCTGTAATTTGATCCTGGAAGATAAGATGTTGTTTTAGGGCTGTAATTTGATCATCCAAAATATTTGCCCGGCAATTGAGATTTTTGCATTTGTTTCAACTACAATATTGCGTCTACAGTGTTTCAACTACAAGACGAATATATTGTGTAACTATATGTGTATTTGTTATATCCATCAAATAATGGATAATATTATACCCAATCATAAACTTCTGAGCAGAACAGAGCTTGACACCAAAACGAGGCAGACTCCATTTAGTGAAAAAAAGTCGTCCTTGTGTAAAAAAAACTATTAAGCCAAATGCACTTTTGCAAAACAAAAAAAGCAAACAAATCCGCTGTTTGAAAACGAAACGTAACAAAATTACATTCAAACGTCGAGATTTTTATTCCACAAACGTATTCACGAATTTAAAAGCAGCTTTTAATAGCGTCGGAGCTATGATTTCCAAATAATGTTTTTATATTTTTGCATTAACCTTATAGTATTTTAGGCGATTTTGGAGCATCATACGTCATAACAACAACCCACAGTCTATTTCAGTGTAATCAACCTTTATATATACCATCACAGTTTAGTTTTTCTTCATCTCAGCGTAGATTCATGAAAAGAGCTGGATGAAAGCGTTCAATTTAAAACAGCCTTTTTCAAGACTAATCATTACTCAAAGAGTGGAAATTATAGCTTCGACGCAAATGAAAGCTATTTTAAAATTCTGTGCCACTAACAAGCTTTTTGAATTTAAAAACGTATTGATTTAAAAAATTTAAGCTAAATTTGCGATCTTTCAGCATTTGAACATTTTGGACTTGATCAGTAAGTGTGTGGGGGCTGATTGGACTGAGCAAAATGAATTCTTTAAACTTTTCCAAATCTTAGTAATTTAGCTTCTTCTTATGGCTCTAAAACTCTCAAAACGTCATCCAAATGGCGTTAAAATGGTCTTTTTTTTCCGAAAAATTGCAAGAATTGCCCAGAGGCTGGGGGCTCGTCCCCAGGCTCCCATTTTAGTAATTTAGCATTTTCTAATAGCTCCAAAAACTTGCAAAAGTCATCCAAATGACTATTTTTTCTGAAAAATTGCAAGAATTGCTTAACGGCTGGGGAATTCGCCCCCAGGCCACCATCTTAGTAATCTAGCTTTTTCTAATTGCTCTAAAAACGAGCAAAACGTCATCCAAATGGCGTTAAAATGGCTACTTTTTTTTGAAAAATTGCAAGAATTGCCCAGCAGTCGGGGGCTTTGCCCCCCAGGCCCCCCCCAAAGGGATAAATTGTTATCTTGCACACGATCTTCACAACCTACAACTTTCAAAATCATTGTTACAAGGTTTTTGAATAAACAAATGTTGTAACGATGCAACTATTACCGCGAAGCTCTCTTTGACTATAACTAAATTAACTACAATTGGGTAATTGTTGCTTTTTGAAAAATTCAAACCCCCCCTTTCAAAATTTCTGGGTTCGCCGCTGCGTCCATCCTACAATTTAAGTACTGAGTATGGATTACAAACAGTCTTAGCGAAGATTCATGCAGGAGGCATGGCAAAGCCGTTGTGTGATAAAAATGGAGTTGCTGGATGACAAAAATACGCTCTTTACCATTATAGTGCAGCGGGCTATTATGGGTATATGCGTATAGGTGTGGATTTTGAGAAATTGTATCAAATTTGAAAAAGTGTGTCAAAAATAATAATAAAATTCAGTAGAAGTTAAATACTGTCGCGAAGTCCTTGGATATCGCTAGCGATATCATTTTCTGGTAATGTTATGATGGCATTTGAAAAGATTACACGTTACGCGACAGCCCTGTCGAAAATATTGAAAGTTGCTGCGATTTTAAAGATCACGCTATACTGTAAAGTGAAAATTGCTCTTTAAAAGTAAGAATTGAACATTTTGGCAAAATTTTGATAGACAATTGTTGATACTTTTCTAGACATTTTAACCTATTTTGACGGGGAGGGGGAGCGTTTTTGCCCCTCTGTTTTTTTTTTTTTTGTGATAAATATCTTCAGAAAATCTTTTTATTCAAATCAATTCGACTTTGGGTCAAATTTTATTACAAATAACTCCTGAAAATTTAAAGTCGCTAAAGTAACGGGAAATTTTCCAACGCTGAGGCTCTCCAAAGTAACTTTCCGAAATCTGAGCATTTTTGGCCGATATTTAACTGAATGATGACATAAGGCGTTTTTGTGGCGTAACTAAGTGTTGATTATGTGATACATTGCGAGAAATCGTCTTTTCGTTTGAAGGTCCGTTTGGAGACCGATCAGCAATTGAGTGGATTGAACGTCTGCTACTTAAACGGTAAAATCGGGTTTGATTTCCGGTTGGGTCGAACCCAAGACTATAAAAAGTGATGTTTTCTAACTCTGCTGGATGCTTATGGTTTTGATGGTCTTGTGAAAGTTTTATACGTTTTTTACTTTTTCCCTAGTGAACAAAATTTTGTTTGTGAAAAGGGTGTGTCTGCACTTTTATCACGCTGCACAACTAGCAAACATACTGTAGGCCTAGCGTTTGAAGCGATTGTTAAGAGCATTGCAAATATTGACAATACGATACATTTGCTCAGACTTGATTGTTTAGATTTTGGTTGTCCACAGCGAACGAAATTGCAAGCAACTTTGACTTTTGAATTAGGCTAGGCTCAGTGCCGTCGCTACGGGAGGGCTAGGGTGGCCGAGCCCTCCCAAACGACTGCTTGTGCCCCCCCATTTCGGTTTACTCGGAATACTTTTTTGAAGCATCACGTAACAACTACACAACGGATAATAATGGAACAAAGAATAATAACGCACAAAGATAATTCTTGTTTGAAGTTTTGTCGATTCTTTGTAAAATTGCTGGCCACCAACTGCTGTACATAAATGTGACGCAATAATCCGTCTTATTAACACGCCTTTACGGATGCGCCGCGGAATAGGGATGTAAGCCTATAGAATCGTTACCGGTTCTCAGAGCCGCCGAGTGGGGGGGCAGGGGGACAATGAATCCAAGGCCCATGGACTTTAGGGAGCCCATCAGATATTATCATAACCTTGGAGCAACGATCTAACTTATGGGGCGCCGTTTGGAAAAAAATTATTTGTTTTGTGAACCATGTTTTTTGAGCTTATTTAGACCATTATTTGTCCGATATATATATCGGAAATATCCGACTTATATATCGGACAAATTGTGCCCTAAGTCGGACCAAAAAACACGCGCAAAATAAGTCGGATATTTCCGACTTATATATCGGACAAATTGTGCCCTAAGTTATGGGGCGCCGTTTGGAAAAAAATTATTTGTTTTGTGAACCATGTTTTTTGAGCTTATTTAGACCATTATTTGTCCGATATATATATCGGAAATATCCGACTTATATATCGGACAAATTGTGCCCTAAGTCGGACCAAAAAACACGCGCAAAATAAGTCGGATATTTCCGACTTATATATCGGACAAATTGTGCCCTAAGTCGGACCAAAAAACACGCGCAAAATAAGTCGGATATTTCCGACTTATATATCGGACAAATTGTGCCCTAAGTCGGACCAAAAAACACGCGCAAAATAAGTCGGATATTTCCGACTTATATATCGGACAAATTGTGCTCTAAGTCGGACCAAAAAACACGCGCAAAATAAGTCGGATATTTCCGACTTATATATCGGACAAATTGTGCCCTAAGTCGGACCAAAAAACACGCGCAAAATAAGTCGGATATTTCCGACTTATATATCGGACAAATTGTGCCCTAAGTCGGACCAAAAAACACGCGCAAAATAAGTCGGATATTTCCGACTTATATATCGGACAAATTGTGCCCCAAGTCGGACCAAAAAACACGCGCAAAATAAGTCGGATATTTCCGACTTATATATCGGACAAATTGTGCCCTAAGTCGGACCAAAAAACACGCGCAAAATAAGTCGGATATTTCCGACTTATATATCGGACAAATTGTGCCCTAAGTCGGACCAAAAAACACGCGCAAAATAAGTCGGACAAAACTTTTTGTCTGACTTATTTTGTCCGATATGGTTCATATGAGCTATCTCAGACAAAATCTAGAAGTATCACGTGAGTTTCGTGATGTGCCGCGTAAAAAGCAAAAATCACAAATCTTGAAGTCAGTTTGAATGGGCTTTCTAGGAGTTCGGTGATTAAAGCACTTAATTTAAAAGTTGTATTCGTATGACACACTATAAGAGTTGCGTTATTAGTCTATTGCTGGGACTCGATAGATATCTATCGTCTATTGGTAGATTTCGGATTACGGGTAGCACATACATGAATAAGATTGTGTATTGAGTAATAGGGAAGAAAAAGCCAGGATTTGCAGGTGATGGACGGGCTTAGGCAGGTAAGTTAGTGAAGGATGAAGCTAGGTTCTTGCTAAAAGTAAGGGTTGAGGTTGCCAAGTTGTTTGAAAAAGCATGCCAGGTTCGTTAAGCTAGTAAAACATAACTTTTGGTGACTAGCTGCTAACTTTTTGCTACAGTTACAGATGGAAAAAGCTTATAAGCTACTACTTAGCAACTTAACCCAAGTGCTCCAGTCTTTTTTAATTTTTGAAGGATTGGGGGAAGTAAATTTTAACATCTGCTCTTAATCCTAATTCTGTTAATGTTATAGGATTACGCGAAACTCGAGTCCAGAGCAGTACGTGAGGGAAAAAAATTGGGTCTGCCTTTTTAGCAGCTGAAGTTAAGAGATGAAGGCGTTAGCCTATACTGATAGCTTGGTTATTCAAATTTACCGGTTGAGTTAGCCTAATTCAGGGATCAAAATTCTTTGCATTATGTCGACTCCTCTTCACACTGATGATGAAGTCAGTTGACTTCGAAACACGGGAATGATCCCGCGATAGGGGGCTCCGCCTCACCTACGTCACTAGGGGTTGAAATGATTACCCATTTCGACGCGGAGACAGCATTAAGGTGTTGTCAAATGAAGTAGGATTGTAAGACGTGATGTCTCTGTGAACTATCAAATTAGTTCTGCCTATTTCACTTCAGGAATAATTTAATCATTTGACTTCATCGTTTTGGAACTTACTGATCAAATCGTAAGCGCTATAGTCATTGCAATATCTTAAGATATCTTTTTTTTTTTGGAAAATCAAGAGCGCTGTATTTATAACATTAATTTATAATAATGATAACAATATTCATTCTAATCCAAGCCAAAACGCTTTAAGAGGAAAAGTAAAGCTAGAACAACTTTCTTCATTGTGACTGGACGTTTCGACAACATAGATTCAGCCATCACCATCAGCATTGTATGCTAGGCAACACAAAACTGTTAGAGATAATGTCAGCTGAATCTACTGTTCATGATAACAGCTGCATCCATGTTGTCAAAACATCCAGTTACTATGAAGAAAATTACTCTGACTTTTCTTTTCCTCCTTAAGCTCTTATCATCCCATATTTATTGTGTTCAAAACACTTTACTTGTGACATTGATTTTATCAAGCACCTCAAAAGAACATGTGAAGCGTTCGCAGGCCACACTCTATTTAAAAACCGCAACCCTTCGTGGGTCGCAGAACAATTTCTGGACTCGGGCCGCAGTTTACACACCCTTGCTTTACAGTGTGACGTCTTAATTGTTGTAAAACAAAGGCTTACGGGCAGTGATGGGATTCAAATTTTTTTTAGCCGGTTTTATAACAAAACTCATATTTTTCAATCAGTTCTGCTACAAGTAATCATCGACTTATGGCCGGTTCGCTCATATCATAAAATTTTGTTAGACAGTTCTATAGAACTGATGCAAACCGACTGAATCCCACAACTGCCTAAAGGTGGGTTTACACGAACAAAAAAATGTCGAGCGGAGCTTTGTTTATTCTTTATAATGTCATGCAGCTTGCTTCAGCTGCATGACACTATAAAAAATGAATAAAGCTCAGCTCCGCTCCGCTCGACATTTTTTTGTTCGCGTAAACCCACCTTTACGGGTATTTAATTTGTGATTAATCAGACCAACGACCACACTTTACCAGTGTCAATTTTTAACTTTTTATAATCTTGATGTCTGCAGCATTCGTATAAAATTTTTCTGCTACTTACATGCTTTTGAATTCATCTTCAATGACGTCTAATAGTTTATTGCGAAGTGCAATTGAAGGGGCATTTGCTCAGGCAGCATCAGCAGTCTACGATGCAGTCTCTTCCAGAGAATGTAACGCAGCCTCAGACAAACCATTGACTTCAGCCGATCCACTACCGGTAAGTAGCACTTTCACCTTTTAGGGCCGCCGTTGCGCACCCTTGATGTAGATCAACGTTCTCCAAACTGGTAGGCTTAAACTAGTCTAAGGGAAGGCGAGAATATATTGGTACAAGAAAGAAAAACAAAGCCAAAATTAAATAATTCTCGTTGCTGGACGATTCGACGGCATAAATGCAGTTGTCATCATAATCAGTTTGTGCTATATGCACTAAATAGGCAGTCAGTTTCGTACTGTTTAACATGCACTGCTGATGATGACCGCTGAATGCATGTTGTCGAAATCTCCAGTTACGAGAATACTTGACTTTATTTTACTTTTTAAGCTATGTCTGTCCCATTATTTTTAGTATTATGTTCCACTTAAACAAACTTGAACAATCTTATGATACTTCATTAGAACAGAAATTCCAAAACGAATTCTATGTCTTCTACTTTTTTGGCCAAACTTTGATACAAAATAGCAAACAAAATGTCAATCAAAGGTTTAAGAGTACTGCCGTTTTCACCTTTATGTTTTTGCGAAACATGATTGGGTTTTGCATGAGATGTAATGACTTAAAAAAACTGTTTATTTAGTATCTTTCTTAGTTTCTAGAGTTAGCTTACTACTCTGGAGTCGGTGTGCACGCTTACCTTTTGAATTGTGCATC
This sequence comes from Trididemnum nubilum, assembly GCA_963965965.1. Taxonomy (NCBI): domain Eukaryota; kingdom Metazoa; phylum Chordata; class Ascidiacea; order Aplousobranchia; family Didemnidae; genus Trididemnum; species Trididemnum nubilum. The sequence continues at coordinate 11,999,318 of OZ014482.1, read as the reverse complement.
CGCCCGATAAAAATTGTGCACAAAGCAGTAGCGTAGCCAGGGGGGGCGGGGGGGGGGCGATAGCCCCCCCATTGGCTTGTGAAGTATGCAAAATCGCACGTTTTTGGTGCTTTTGAGGCAGATTTTTGGTGAAAAATTGAAAATAGCCCCCCCATCGGAAAACAGCCCCCTCTCAAACGTTCGATTTTCGATTTTGGCCGAAAAACCGGTCTCAAAATCGGTGAAGACCTTTTTTTTTTTTTTATTTGGAGACCACCTGATTTTGGGCGAAAAAAAGCTTTCAATTTCCGAGGTTTGCGAGAAATTTCGTCTCAAGTTTCGTGCAAACCGTGTGAAACTGATTCAAGAGCAACGAAAATTCGGGTCAAGATCGTTTGCACACTTCTCACTCTTTCAAAATAGCCCCCCCCCCCCCTTTTCCAAATCCTGGCTACGCGCCTGGCACAAAGCATGCTTTCTCATACATTTGCCCGCTGGGGCGATAAAAAATTGACAAAGGATTTGGTGTTGAGTTGGTCTTAAGGGACTACATTTATGTGGTGTTTCGTGCTTGTCTGAAGAAAGCCGCCCTCCGAAACGTATGTCGTGAGAATGCGCTGATTATATGTTTAAGGTTCAAACTGGTTGTCATGTTTAAGTTAGTCATTTTCATTTCAAATCAATAGTAATAAGCAAGACACGAGTTGTTTATTTTATTAACTGTTATTATTAATCACAGCCACAACTTGTTGCTCAAGCTGCTGCAGATTCACCGCCAGCTGCTCAGGCTGCAGCATATCTGCAGTCTATGATTGAACAACAAGATGATGATATGGAAGATTTTCAACCTGTAAGCACAAAAATTTTGATTCGTGTTTACTTTGTTGTAGTAAATAGCAAAAATAATTTAAAATACCAGAACATTTATATACCATCGGTTATTGCCAACGACCCACTCTCTCAAATGGCACGCGCTGCTTTTGGGGATAGGAAAACTGAATGAAACCAATATAAGCAAACCATAATCTTAAATTTTGTTTATTTAAGTACAGCATATAGAACTGATTAAAACTTCAAATACAATAAGGAAAAATATGAAATGAGATATTTGCTAGAATGATTGAACGAAAAGCCGCAATAACATTGAAAAATGTATTCACAAATGTAGAAAGTTGGGAAAAGTAGTTTTTGCAAAAGGTCATTAAAGTGATTTACTGTAATAGCGAAGTAGTTAGAAATGGGTGATAAGTGATAATAGTTTTTAAGGGTTACCTGTGAGGCCTGTTGTGTCTAGCTAATCTATGGCATCGTTGCATTCAGCAATCGCAATGGCTACCACAAATGGCTTGCCTGAAATGAACAGTGCTGTTGATACATCATTGATTGCTAGCGAGTTGCGTTTAGGTCATGCGTATAAAGCATCTTTTCCCAAAGTGGACAGTACCGCTCCCCTAGTGTTTTGATATCGGGGGACGGTAGCTCAAAAAAGGGGCGGTTGGGGGGCGGTAACGCAAAAATATCCAGTTGGGGGGCGGTAACCAAAAAACAGTGCAGTCAGTAGCGTAGCCAGGGGGGGCTGGGGGGGCTCGAGCTCCCCCATTGGCTTGTGAAGTATGCAAAATCGCATGTTTTTTGTGAATGTCTCCTCATAACAAGCACTGAGCATAACTAGCAAGTTTTTGTTTGAACAGGTTTTTTAAAAGAATAAAGACTAGCAATGTAATAAGAAGAAAAGCAGTCATTACCAGTAAGCGACATCATTGCCCTTAAACTAGGTTGACGTTATTTTATTCCTAATAATAGTGGTCCATCAAGCAATATTCGTGCTACAACCTACTTTTAGAGCACACGGAAGATTTTTTTTGGTCGCAGTCAGTCGCGAAACCAGGGAAAGGGCCTAAGGGAGCTACGGAGGCATCAGCACCCTTTAGCCAAGTCATTTAGAAAATATAAATTAAAGAAACAAGCGTTTAAACGTGTTTTGGACTTGATCTTAAGTATAAGGGGGTTTTAAGAGGCTAGGCAATCTAATTCTTTCCGTGACTTCTGAATTTTAGCAATTTGCTGTAATTATTCATAAGGCTACAACATTTGCGAAATGCCATTTAAATGGTGTTAAAATTGCTATTTTTTTGCCGCAAAATCGTAAAAATCACCCAGAGGCTGGAGGCTATGCCCCCAGCCTCTCTGTGATACGCTTGAGTTGCATCGGTTTGTTTGTCACGGAGCCTAAATTAAGACTATTTTGGTGCAAAAAATTTACTTTTTGTTCAAGTCTCCTCTCTCTAAGAAAATCCTGGTTTCAGCTTCTGGTCGCATTCACTCCTGCAGACAGATTTTTCAAGCGATTATACGAGCAGCATACAAAACGAGCTAATAAACGCTGCCGCGCTTATACGTCTCTTTTTCCAAACATTACTAAAAATTTTTTTAAATGGTGCATGATGTGTAGGCGTAAAATAACAGTTTTTATGTGCAAAATTTCAGTCTATTTTAGTGCCCCCCCGTTTTCGGCTAGAGCCCCCTCACTTCGTTTGCTCCGGCGACGGCACTGGCTTGGCTTTGATTTCCAAAAATGCTGCTCAAAATTTTCGGTAGTGAAAATAGACTACTTGACTGCATGCCAAAATATGAACATTACCAGTCCTGCTATCGATCGCTCGCGGTAAAGAACCCGGTGTTCTTTCTTCATTGCCCGCTTTTCCGTAAGGGTTGCTGGATAAGCAACTCAAGATTAAGCCGCCACACTTTACCGTCTTGCAAAACATCCATCATTTCGCTTGGGTGAAGTCCCAAGCGATTCTATCATAGATCCTTAATGTAATTGGTCCATGTAGTTCTAGGTTGCCAAACTGAACTTTTCCCATTTGCTTTGGCAAGTAAAGCTTGAAGAACCGGATTTGACTCATAAAACAGGCCTTGATTTGCGTTTTTACATGTTCACTTTTCATACCCGGTGTTTAGTTCCGGTGCTTGCTCAATCCCATGCCCAGTGGCGTAGCAGCCACTTGGCGGTTCTGGCTCTGCGCGAGGGCGGCAGGCTGCAAGGGGGCGGCAAGATGAGGCTTCGCAGTGCACAAAGCCAACAAAAGTTAAAAAACGTAAAACAAAAAATGATTTACAAAGAGGCAGCTAGCACACATTAAACAACTTAAAAATTTGAGTTGGTTTTTGTTTGGTGTTGAATAGCAGTGTTGTACCTCCATCTGTTGTTCAATTCATAGTAACATTCATTACGTCATAAATCTGTTGTTGCAACCAACGACTCATTTTCTCTGTCTCCGCAGTCCCGCAGTAGTTTCTGTAGTCAGATCTTGGATGCAGTAAATTGAGATAGTGATGTAGTTTATTGTTTTATCGATGGGGAAAGGAGTGAGTTAGCTGTGGAAATTGACAGATTTAAGAGGCTGGTGCGAACCAGTGAAACCACGTTTGATCGTAATGCAACAGAGTTTGATGTTTTACAGTGGTTAGCAAAATCATGCTTAGTATTGCTTACTTGATTCGACACCATATTTATGCTTGAGTCAGAAACTTTATTTTACCATTGGTGTTTCAGTTGCGAGCTGTTAGAGAAGTTTCTGAAAGCTCAAAATGATAAAGTCGTATTTACGTTCGACCATGAATGATGATCGGCTGTCGGCTCTATCGATTCTTTTTATAGAAAGAGACTACGTTCAAAAACTTGATTTTGAAGATATCACTAATTTTACTTTGGTGAAAGCACGAAAAGTTCAATTTTGAGGCGGCTATTAATCTTTAATTTACCTAACAATTTGTTAACCACTTTGTTTTTTTATTTTTGGCTTTTTCTTAAGCTATATATAGAACTTATGAGACCCGGCACATTATTTGTAATTATTTTATTGAAAAGATCACTTGAACGTGAAACTATTTCAAAATTTACTACAGTTTATTTAGGGCCTGTACTTAAACTGTAAAATTTTGCATGGGTAGACGCTTTCGCAGCCTTGACCAAACGCATGCGAAATGCGGCTAAAATTTAGCAAATTTTTTGCTTCAAGTTCAGATGTTGCCCCAGAATTCCATTGAATATCAAATAAAACAAAGAAAAGGTCTTCACTAAAATTTGAATGGGTTTGGTTCCAAAATTCGACTGAAGACCTCCGAAAAAAGGTCTTCATCGCAATTTGGTGCTATATTCGACCGGAGTTTGGGATTTAATGGTGCTGACAGCAATTTTTTTGTCTAATCGTCCCGACGCTTTCTCTTAATGGAGAGCGCTAAAATCTCATAAGGGGGGGACGCTGAAATCTCGATTGGGAAATGCGTACCCCCTACGATTTAAGTAATGCTTAGGGCGGCATTTTCAACGAAAGCCAGGGGCGGCAACGCATGCTTCTACGCCACTGCCTATGCCATGCCAAAAAAGTGCCAAATTGCTAAAGAACCTTGAGAATCAAAGAGTTGATGTGCTAACGGTGTTCTCTTGCTGAGAATTAACCTCATTGATTGCCGTAGTTCCTTTGTAATTTTTTTATGCATGGCTCAACTTTAAACATACTCCGTAACCAAGAACTGGAGCTAAAAAGTGTACGAAGTAAAAACAAAAACGCTGTTTGTCTTAACGGTTTTTTAAAAATCTTCGTAGGAATTAGCAGATGCTAACCGGACAACAAACATACCGTAATGTCAAAATGGAAAGATTTGGCGGGATTTTCTTCTTAGTAATTTCCAGAGATGGAGTCCTCGAGGACGTCCTTGGTCTCGAGGGCGTCCTCAAGGACTCATTTTGAAGTCCTTGGCCTCGAGGCCTCAAGTCCTCGAAAATTGGCCTGTCCTCGGCTCGAGATAGGACAGCACTTTTTTTGAATTGTTGAAATTTTGTAGATCGCCTGAAAAAAATTTTTAGAAGGCATTTTTTACTGCAGAACGCCTGAAAAAAATTTTTGAAGACTTTTTTGAGATCGGCTGAAAAAAATTTTTGAAGACCTTTTTTTTAGAACACTTGCGCTTGTGTCCTTGGTCCTTGGCCTCGAGCATTCCTGTTCTTGGCTTCGAGAGGGTCTGTCCTCGGAAGGGCTGTCCTTGGCCTTGGCCTCGGATTTTTTTGTTTCCTTGGCCTTGGCCTCGAGCCTTGTGTCCTCGACTCCACCTCTGGTAATTCCATCAAATCATATTAGTTTTTTTGAATTTTCTTGCTAGGTCTAGGAGAAGTGGGTTCAGAGGCACATCGTGCCCGTACCTAAGAGCCCCGGGCTCAAAGGGCTGGAGGCACGAAAGATACTAATAGTTCACGTGTAGTGTTTTCTGTATAACTTCTCAGTAAGGAGGTGATATTTTTTTGGTCTACAGGCCAAAAACTAGTACAAATTCGGACGGAGTTCTTTTTTTGGTATTTACCGAAATTTTAGTGGTACACAGACAGTCGTAACTTAAGCCTGGATCAAAACTGCTTCGTACTCAGGCTTCGTAATCCCTGAAAACAATTATTTCTGAGGCCCAGTCTGTTTGTTTTTACAGCGCAATCAAAGATCAACTGTTTGAGCTTTCAAAAATATTAATGTTTTATTACTATCAGGCTGTCAAGGGTGTCATTATTTCATTTTTTTTTCAATTTCATTATTTTGGACGCGTTGTCATTATTTCATTATTTTTAAAATAATCTGCTGCTATATTTTGAGTTGACAGGATAAATTGCACTAAATCGTGAGTCATAGAAATAAAAATCTTTTTTTTTGGAGATCACCTAAAAAAATCTCACAAAACCTACACAAAGACCCTTTTTTTATGGAGTTCACCTGAAAAATCTTGCAAATATTACACGAAGAGCTTTTTTGACTGGTTTTCAGTTCAGTCCTTTGGATTTATACTTGAAAATTGTCATTATTTTATGTTCAGCAGTCATTTTTTATTCATTTTTGTTTTAATTCAACGACTTGGCAGCCTGTCACTATGGAATATGTTGTGACGTTGACACGAGCTAAGCTTTTTTTTATCGTTTGCAATGGCAGGCAAGGATGGCAGTATGGTACGTTCAGAAACAGAATTTGAGTACTACGTACCTCGCACCGTTAACCGTACCGTACCAGCATACCGTACTTCAGTTCAATTTTTGAAGCGTACCGTACCTTGGTAAGGTACGTTTTTTAGCATACCGTACCTTTAATCAATCTGGTTAAACAGCGATCCATTAATGACATACGACCTATGTTAACGTATTTTTTGTTTATGTTTGATTCGTATTATACCGAAGGATTAGCTTAAGGCTGCGTTTCTTAAAGGGGTCAATGGTTCAACCCAGGGTGAATTAAATTTTTGTGAGGGTGAACCAGTATATAGAGATGAACCAACAAAAAATAGGAACTGGTAAGCTAATGTGAGTAACAGTGGTAACACGCTTTTTTCTAAAAGATAATGTCTCGAGGCAGCAATTTGTACAAAATTAGTCTAAAAATTGAGCTATCTTTATTTGAAATTTATTCAAAATTTCCCAGCCTTGATAGCTCGTCCTCATACACCCAGCTTTTTGAAACTATTTGGAATAATCAATAAACGTATTTTCATCAGGGGAGGACGAAATGAGGAACTTTTTAATAAGGGTGAACGAAACCGAAGAAGTTGATTAATAAGCATTGACTTAAGCGGGACTTGAACTTAATAACATGTTGAACTTAAAAACTGCTGAGCTTATGCCAATACTTTAATCAAGGCCATCAAAATCTGATTGCACAAAAAATAATGCCATATCTAGAGGTGATTTTTATGCTTCAGGAATAGGTTAGTAATAAAAAAATGACAATATGTGTGCAAAAACTAAGTTTTATTAAAAACAAAGACATCCAATAGGCTACTACCAAAATGATATTTGTATTTTCTTGCATTTTTGTTCAGCAAAGATATCTGCATTTGCTTAGTTGGTCAAATTGATTTTAATGTGTTGGAAACCTGTTTACGTGTCGCCATTCACTAGGCGTTATCGCAATGCAATTTATTAGTACTTTTCACTTCAAAATTATTCGAGAGGTGGCGGAAAGGGTACCGATGAATTATAACAGTGCTGCGACTTGACACTGCCAAGTTGACGGTTTTTAGAAAAGGGTTCACTGCACAACTACCAATACCGCTAAACAAATTAATAATTAGAAAAATTATAGTACATGTTATCTATTGTTTTTCTTCAAGATCCCGATATTTTTTCAAGATCTCGAAAAAATCATGAATGATGATACGATTGTAAATATGTACCTATTTCAGCATTCAACACATGCAAAACTGCCCCATCATTTTTAGATATTAATGAATGTCATCAGACTGTTGCTGGCTACCCATTTGTCGTCACTTACAACTCGTTGGAAGAGGCTTTAGTGTTTCGTCCCGGCCACCGATGAAAATAAGTTTAGTAGCATTATATGTTCATCTGAGTACGCGTACTATTTTGTCATTTATCGCAAAAATTAGCAACTTTAATAGTGTGTAAACGGTCGCACGAATCTTGATTGAAGGCCGCAGGTTGTACATATGACGTACAGTACCAATAGGTACGGTGCGTTTGGTTTGTTTAGTACGCAAATTCAAACAGCGTAATAACATACCATACCAGTACCGTTACAAAAAACTCGTACCGTACTCCTTAGAAAAAATTGATGCGTACCGTACTGTACTTACGAACCGTATACCATTTATACTACCATCCTTGATGGCAAACTTTTGTAACCTCGCCACTTCAGTGTCATCATTTTTTGTTGTTAAAGGCTGAAATAAATGTAGCTCTTTAACCAAAAAACGTATTCCTAGACAAAGGCGTAGCCAGGGGGCTCGTGCCCCTCCTCCCCCCAATTGAAATGCTATCATTGATAAAAAATGTCTCAAAAAAGACTATTGTTTCTTCAGTTTGTTTTAGCATCTTCGCGTACAAAAGTACCCGCGTGCAACAGTAATTAACAATGATATTGATCCAGGGGGCCCGGGCCCCTCAATTTAATTTTTGCCAAACAATTTAAATTGGCCCCCTACATTATTATTTAAATAGTCCTTAATTTAAATGAGACCCCAGCAACAAAACTGATCCAGGGGGTCCAGGGCCCCTTCAATTTAATTTTTGCCCAACAATTTAAATTGGCCCACTACAATATTATTTAAATGGTCCCCAATTTAAATGAGCCCACACAATAATATTGATCCAGAGGGCCCGGGACCCCTCAACTTAATTTTTGCCAACCAATTTAAATGGGCCCCCTACAATATTATTTGAACGGGCCCCCAACAATAATATTGATCCAGGGGGCCCGGGATCCCTCAATTTAATGTTTGTCAACCAATTTACACGTATTACCCGAGTGAACTTAAGGGTTTTTTTCGTAAAAGTTGCCAACTCAGGCCCTCGTGTAACCTTTTTATGAACGTAATGCAATAATCAGGGACGGATTTAACATATGGCACAGTGACAGGGGCCCCGCGCTCAGAAAAGGCTTTTTTTTGGTCTTCATCTGTATTTGGCTGGAAAATATTGCAAAAATCCCCGAGTGTCATGGGCTCAACTGAATACAAATCAAGCTCGAACAATAACATTGTTAGTTGGCGTAACCATCTTTAGTAGGCCTACATTTTTCAATACCAATTTATCTCCACCTAGCCAGTTTTTATGCAACAAAATACTTTCGAAAAAAAAGCTACAGTAAGGGGAATGCTCATTGAACAAATTTTTGAATTGAGAAGGCCTGGACCCCTGGCCGTTAATGTACTACTATTACTGGTTGGTTTCATGACAAAACGATAATCTCTAACAAAAATCGTCGAATAAATTGTTATTTACTGCTAAAATATTGCAGTAGGCAATGTACTTTACTTCCCCCTACCTGCACCAAGTCACAAAATTTAACCCCAAACTGCAAGATTTTAAACGTGTTTTGGACTTAAATTGCAAGCAAAAGAAGGACTGAACAACTTCATTTTTTTTCAATTGGCTTTCAAATTTTAAAAAGCTAGTACTTTCAAATAGTTCTGAATACGAGCGAAATGTGATCTAATGGTGTGAAAACAGCTTTTTCTTTTTCAAAAAATTACGAAAAATTGCCCAGCGGCTTCGACCCCAGACCCCCATAGCCTCTGGCAGCGGGCCCCCGTCTGTAATACGTTTTAATTACAGTACACTTCTTTACTCAACACATCTCCCAATTTAGACATTTTTGCATTTTGAACTATTGATTTTAAGCTCTCTCCCTTGAACGAGTTCCTAGTTACGTGCCAATATCAGGCCACTGCTTCTGATCTTCCATTCTACGATATGTTTACCCTCACAAAAAATTATTTTGTTGAAGTTTCTAACGACCTCATTACATGTGATTTGTCGTTTGAGCTCCCCCCAATCAAAAATCCTGGCTACGCCTATGTTTCTGGATTAAAAAGGTTTCTCATTTTCATTACCTCGTTTGATTTACCTATGGGAATTTTTGAGAAGGCTATTGAAGTAAGTCAGCATTAGGCAAGTCAGCTACTTTTCTGGTTTGAGTTTTTAAAGCAAGTTAAAAAAATTTTAGTACCCATTTATCCATAGTTTACGGACGTTAAAGGGCACTACACGGGCTACTTCTGCAACTGATTTTACACAGGGGGAGGAGGAGACAAAAATATTCCCGAATTAAACTTCTAAAATCAGCGGTTAGGCGAGTACAAAAATTGGCTTGTGGTGGATTTTCATCTTATTGTTGAACAATTGATTTTGAGATGATTGAGCCTTCATACTGACGTCACAACGACCGAATGTTTGTTAGTGAACAAGCGGTCCAAATCCAAAAACCCAAAAGCTAATTTAACCAAAAAATTTATGAGGTCAAATTGGGGACAAAAAATGGGGTTTTAACTTTTGATGAACTAAAACCAAATGGCTTATCTGATTGAAATTTTCAATGATTTAAGTTTGAAGTAAAAACAAATATTGCTGTAATAATCATAAAAAAATTACCAGAAGAGCACTTTTACTCCTGCGCCTCGTGTAAAAAGGATTTAGCTTAATACTATTTTTTAGTTAACAAAGTTAAAAACTTATACAATATCTGATTCTGATACGCTGAACACAATGAACAGTGAAGCCAAGAAAAAAATACAAAACCGCCAAAGAAATCAAAATCTAATCTTTGTGGGTCCAGCAATTTATCGCGATACACCATTTCCAAATTGAAGCGACATAGCATATATGCAAGGTGTGGTACATTTTTTCGAACTCAAAATCGTATTTAGTCTTTTTTTGCACGCAATCGAAACGCAAATATAAACACGTAATATTTATGTACGGTAGTCAATAAAACTGTTAACCCTCATCACCCTATCCCTATGGAATGTTTTTCTCTCACACCATGCTTTGTTCAATTTTGCGAAGTCGTGGTGAAAATAAGAACAATAGAAGTCTTTGTGATAAAATAGAAAAAAAAAGGGTCTGGAACTTGAATTCAAAAATTGCTAAAAACCGACTTATCTGACACCCAACAAAATTGTTAATGAGCAATTTTTCGATCAGTTGGTTGAATAAAGTTGAATGAGATCGATTTAGATTCTACTGATAATATTTTTTGTTTTAAATCAAAAATTGTGTCCGTATCCATATGGGTCGTTTGCACTAATACGGATTAACTTCGATTCGACAATTAACGAAACTTCAGAGGAAAATTGTGCAGTCGTTAACCTAATAAGTCCAACGGTGTAAAAGATAGAAAATCGATAATCCGCTGATCAAAATTAATCCACGTTGGTGTACACTACTCTAATACACTATCAAATCAAATCTTTCATTATACTCGCTGTAATACGCCGAAGCGTGTAACGAGTTTGCGGGGCCCATCTCCGCGTCATTGCACCCGGGCAACACAGCTCCATTCGAAGAAACGTCGCAGCGGTGGCGAGCCGTTGGCAACACTGTGTCCGATTTGACCGGCCCGAGATTTGAACCTCGGACCTCCCGCTCCAGAGACGAACGCGTTACCGCTCGACCATGTTTTGTAAATGTTGTACACCATATAAAGGCATTGGTCAACTGTTGAATAGGTAAAAAAGCAGTTGAATAGTCAATTACCTACCTTCTAGCTAATCTACCTGGCGAAATTTGATGGGGCTTGAAACGAATTTGTTCATGCAGGTAACAATATTCAAATTTTTTTAATAGGTTTGGTTAAGGTGGTGGTCATTTACATTCTTGGTTACCGTGTTAGTATTTTTCTTGGGCAAAAATGAGCGCTAAACGACTAAATAAATAGTCCTTTTCATACGCCAATCGGGGTCAATTAAATGTCCCTGAATGTAAACCATAAAACTCTCAACTGCGAAGCGATCGATTATAGCTTGTAGTCTAAATAAAACAACGATAAAAACTGGAGTGTTCGTAGATCCTTCTTGCAAAAGTTGGTTCTGCAGAATAGATGGAATAGTCGAGAGTATTTAATACTTTACATTGTATACACTTGTACAGCACGCCAGTTCATTGGTTTCCAACCGTTATAGGAACTATTTTGTGTGGAGACTAAGAAATAAGTTTACCTTTCGTTACTGCTTACAGAGCAATTTCTTGTGTATTGACACATTATCAAATAAACTTTGAAAGTAACTATTTCACCAAAAATTTTTAGGTTAAAGAGAATAAAGTGATTGAAAATACTTATTTGCGCATTTTTCGTTTACACGTTTAAGAGTTAAAATTAGCTTTGGTTTGGGTTTTATTTTAGAGTAAACATTTGTGCTGGATTTAGGTCAGAATTAACAAAGAAAAGTAGACAAAAATTTTCGGTGAAAGTCTCTTCCATAAATAAGTTGTTATGAGGTTTGGGACAAAATCATTGAAGTATTTTAGACTTAAACTAATGTTGAGATTGAGATAATGAAAGTGCTATTGTTTTATACAGAGGAAATATTGAGATAGAGGAACTCAATTGCGCAATGGATCTGAGGCAAATTATTAACATAATTTTAGAACTGAAATGTTTGACATCCTTCGTGGTCGACTCCTGGGAAATCATAACAACTTCCACTGGCAGTTAGGTGGCCAGATCAACCACCAACCCTGCAGCTGCCAAGCAGCTTGAGTCATAATATGCACAGCGCTGTCCAGCTCTGTGTATAATTTTAGAGTTTAGAATAAAAGCCTTGGCTTTTATAGTTCATGTCACACTATAATTGTATTGTTTAATTTATTAATATGGCTTCAGGTCTTGAGTGACAGGAGCGTTGCAACTTGTATTCAGTTCTTAATTCATTCCTATCAGAAATTTCAGCTTAATTGGCCTAACGTTAGCAAAACGAAATTCGCTGCCATATCTCAGTTTAATTAGCATAAGAAAAAGTTTGCTTTTATAATTAAGTAGAGCGCAGTTTAAAATAAATACATTTAAAAAAATAGCGTTCTTAGTGCCCTGCCAAATTTTTAAATAAACTGTCTTTTTGTTTATTGTCAAAAAATGCGAAATTTAGCCAGTAATAGCCTGGAGGATATCACAATCCACTAAGATATTATAATACGTATACACTAGCGAAGTAAAATTTTGTCGACTCTAATTAAAATTTCAGTGTTCTACCACCAATCAACTTTTCATAGACTTTGGAAGTACAAAACTAGCTCATTGTAGAACTATTCTACATCATTTGCATCAATAAATCCATAATATTTCATTTTTTTTTTTACTTTCTACAACGGTTATATTTTATGAGATTGAAGACAGCGCAATTTGCATAACGTGTTTTAGTTTTTCCAAGCCAATCTATTAATTTCTTTCACGTGAAAATGGCGTGATCTACTAAGTAACCCGATCCAAAAAAGTTTCTTAAAATATTAGCCAATTAGGATCCTTGTCTATTGTAGGAGAAGAAAATCTGAAGATAAACACACGCCCCTTAAACTGCTCTTCTTTTCTCTTTTTTTTTCCAGCATGAAAATCATTTTGCGTCATAACAGTATTTCAGACATTCTGTCTTTACATCTGAAGTCGTAACTATATGATAGTTTTTAAAAAAATATGATCGCTTTTGCAAAGCGATTAGCGACATTAACGTAGATTGACAAATAGACTTAGTGTAAATTCCAGGAAAGACTGGCTGAGAGCAGAATGTAGTATAAAACGATTTTAAAAAAATGTGAACATTTATTTTCGGAATTTCGGAATCAAACTTAGTGATACAACTTGTATTTACTTTGACTGTGATGTAAGCAATGATTGTTATTATAAGTTAGTGTATATCATTAATTTTGTTTCCTAAATTGATGAATAGATTTAGCGTAAATTCGTAGAAAGACATAGTAAAGCTGTTGGTCACTAGTGTAGCATAAAAAAAAAAAAATTAAAAATAAGCTCGTTTATTTCCAGCTCTTTAGGGACCAAAATTGACGATATATCGCAATTTTGGATCCAACGTTTATTGCCTATTCAAGTTGCATCGTCAATTTTGCTCTCCCAAGTTATACATCATATCGCCAGCTTTGGCAACATTTAAGCAGTGATTGCTCTAAGTTATCCTGAAGTGTTTGAAAACACACACGAATGAACATAGAACAATCTGTAACCTAATCTGCAACGACATTAATTCTTTGATTAAAACAAACCTGCAATAAGTGCTATAAATACTGCACAATGCACACCTTCGGATTATTCTAGTTATTATTTCATTAAACCTGAAATTTGTTTATTAATGGATAATAACAACTATTAAATCTCTTTCAAAACTCACCACTGCTGCACACATACAATGTGAATACTACAAACATGTTTGGCTTTTCCGACCTGGTAATGTATGGTTTGCATTTTTTGGTTTGTATTTTTTCTTTATTGCGTAATCTTCGGCTGATTTCAATTATAAACGCTTTGCTGCTTTTATTGAATCTGTTTTTTTATGCATTGTTGTATGCTGGTTTTTCTCGTATTTTCAACTTACTGTGTTTTGCAATTATTGGTATTGATCTTGTATTTGTAGCATATAACTGATTTAAAAATACACTAGCACATTTTTAAATCGTTTGGGCCCCCCATGCCGCATAGCAAAAGTATTAACAGTTCCAGGAACAGATTATAACAGAATAATTATGGTTTAGGTCTATTAGTTCCGCTTCGCCAATAGTAACTGATGCAAAACGTTAAGGAAGAGACTATTTCACCGCAAATCTGCTTTTTTAAATTCTGACACAAACCTAACCCAAACTCAAATTCTTACTTTAAAACTAACACCAAACTTATTCCGAACCCTAACTCAAATCTTAATCTTAGCCCTGAAAAATATGAATAAAAAATGAGCGGATGAATATTTTTCATTTTCGTTTAATTCTCTACCTTAAAGATTTTCGATAAAATTGTCACTTGTTCGGAAAAACACAAACTCCTTGCAACTTTTTGCAAAAGGTCATACGAAGTTGTTGGTTGTATAGCTTTCGCGATGATAAGACAGTTATCAATTTGGCTTAGTTTTGGCTGAAGAAATATTTAGCCCTTGATTTTTTTAACGAAAAAATTCAAAGCAAACAATAGATAACGAAAACGAACCGATACGTGGCAATGACCTAACAAACAAAGAAAGGGCGAGGTAGTACAAGTTCGAGTTTGCTGCAATAGCGCTTGCAAAACGTGGATAAGAGTAACTACAACGTTAGGAAGAAAGTTAAAAAATCAATTGAACTAACCCATGAGTTACATCATGTCCACAAATACAGCAAATGCTTATTAATACTGCAGAAATGAGGTGCAACCACTATTGCTGTTCAGATTTTGCAATAACTTGATTTGTGGCAGGTTCTCTAAACTTAGCTTCCGGTTCGCGCGAATCGGATAAAAAGCATCATTCGGTGCAAATCACAGAACGGATTATTTATTTTATCGTTTTTTTTTTCTAGAACGAACTTCGATGTAATATGCGTAATGCCCTTATCCAATGGCATATAGTTTTAGTGTCAATTTTTAGCTGGTTGGCAATTCCGATACTTCAGGCTTGCGAATTAAACCTTTCAAACAATGATTTGCATAAGGCTATGTGTAGTTAAACAGACGCAAAAAATTTTTTTTCTTTAAATTGAATATGTGGTTCACAAAATTTGTGTCCGGGCGTAAACAAGACGTATTTTTCGCTTCGCTAAATTTTTTGCTTTGTATGTTTTTTTTTCACTTTGTCCGTTTTGAAATTTGCGATTGGCTACGGTCTTGATAGTCAAAAACTACAATTTGTTATTAGAACAATTTTGACTGAGCACAGGCTTATTTTTGCCGGGGTGTTTAAGCTGGAGCCATTTTTTTGTCGAAGCTGGAAGCGGAGCTGGAGCCATGCTATTTTAGAATTGCTCCAGATTCAGATTTGCTCCAAATTAAAAACTGAATCTTTGCTCACTGAGGTTTCTCGCTGGAATGTTTAGACTGTTTTAGTACTGTCATTGCATTGTTTGTTTGTTTGTTTGTTTCGCTGAGTGTGCATAAGCAAGCGCAATGCGTGTGTAAGACATTGTGTTTAGTGTAATCTTTCGACTTTATTTAAAAAAAATTAAACAGCAAGTTTAAGCGAGGATGTAATTATTCAATATAACAAAGTTAAAATTCAATCCAGATACAAAAACGCCTGATCCAGAGCAGGAGCCGGAGCAGTCTTAGGTAGCTCTGGAGCTGGAGCTACGTCTTAATAGAAAAGAGCTCAGGAGCCGGAGGCATTTTAGTAAAGTGTACCCATATATTTACCATCAATTGTTTTTTTTCATTAACTCGAGATAAATACGGCACTTTGACGGTTCGACATCGTCGCATTTGCGGTACGTGCAGTGGTTAGGGCGCGCGTTTGCCAAGTCTCGCGCTTGGTTTTGATTCGCGCTTCGTTCTTTCATTCTTTGTCTTCAGAACCTTGCATTAGAGTTAGGGTTCGGGCAGCGATGCCAGCCTGAGAGAAAGCAAATCGAAGAACAAAAAAAGAGGGTGCATTTTGCAATTATGCGAGCCGGAGTATCTTCGAAGTTTGTTCAGCTCCAACACTCTAAATTTTTGCTCAAAATTTAACAACAAATTAAAAACAATAACAGCCACGGCATGGTATGGAATGGAAGACGATTTTTTCTATACTCCATTCTGGCAATTTTCTTCCATTCCATACTAAATTTTTCATCCATATTCCATTCCATACTTCCACACCAAGGTAAGTTCAGACCGGAAGCTACGCGTAATTTGTATTGTACTTTTGCAACGTTAAGCATACCTTTGCAAGTAGTCGCTCGCGAAGGTAAGCAGCATGGTACTCATCCCATATTTGAAGCACTATCGCAATGAGCTACCAAAAACATTCACACAGCATAAAAATATTAACCACTTAAGCAGCAGGCAATAGGTTGTGCAAGTTTGTAATCACACCAACTATGAAATTTGGCATAGCCAAACTGCCAAAAACATTTTACAAAAAAACCGAAAAAAAGTTTAAACGCAAAAAAACAACAACAAAGAATTAAGCTCAATGGAGGATAGAAACGTAAATACAAATTTTTATTACAGTGAAAGAAAAAGTTTTGTCACTTGGCAAGTTTAATGCCATTGCTACGGGGGGCCAGTGGGCCTTACCCTCCCTCTTGGTTTACTAAAACGCGTTTTTTTTTGGAACATCATAAAAGGTGTAGAAAACCGACAATGATGAAAAAAGTAATAATAACATTCAATCCTTTCTACTTGATTAAAGTTACCTACATTAGTAGTATATTATAGTTTTTAAATTTTTAAATACCGAAAGTTTAGTGGTTCAAGTTTCAAACACCAAATTTAACATCCAAAATTTACACCTTTGAACCTAATCAGTAATAGGTCATCAAGTACCAATTACGCTAGTCATATCAATTTCAAAACCAAAAACGTTTGCATCGTATTTAATTCAAAATATTCTAAGCCCAAAGCCAGTGTTTCTCAAACTATAAGTTGGGATGCACAACTAAGCGTTTACGGATTTAGTGGAGGAACTACGAGGGCACAGGGGCTTCAGCCCCCCCCCAGCCAAGTCACTCAAAAAATGTAACCCTAAAATGAACGCGTTTAAACGTGTTTCTGAATTGACTTGTGGGTAAAGTATGGGCTGAATGGACAAAGCAATTTAACTTTTCTACTGGCTTCTAAAAACGTGCAAAGTATGATTCGAATTGCGTTGATATAGATTTTTTTCTCAAAAAATCAAAAAATCGCCCAGCGGCAGGAGCTTCACCCCCAGGCCTCCGTTTGCAGGAGATAATTGAGTTGCAGTACTTTGCTCAGTGCACCACCCAATCGAGGCATTTTTCAAACAAAGAACTCTAACTTCTAAGTCCCATTCTTAAGCAAAATCTTGGTTGCACGCCTGTTTATGAGTGTGTAGTAGGGTAATGACTAAAAAAAAATTTTTTTTGCTGCTATGGCATTGAATGAGCTTTTTTATGAGAATAACAAATCTGAAAAAAATTTTTGAAAATTTTGAAAAAAGGTCCCGCACCAACGCGATTTTCTGACCCCACTTGCCCCCAATTTCGACTTTTTTTCTTTATGGTGCCATACTCTCACAAAAAACTTTCCTTTTAATACTTTAGAAGGAATGTCCTCACAATTACACACTTTTTAAAAAAAAATTGGTTGAATTTGGCCAAAGGGGTCAAGAGTTATAAGCAATATTGCCCAGGATTAGAGGCAAAAAAGCTAAGGTGCTCAACTGCTCCATCTAGCGGCTAAAGCGTGAAATTGGATTATTTTATTGATTTTTTGTGCAATTGTGCTATAGTTTGAGTCAAATTGCTTACTTTGGGAAATAGGATGCCAGGAAGACTAGAGTATGGTGTTAATGTCTTGCTTCTTGACACCAGGTGGCAGCCTCAATTATTTCATTTGCATTGCGTTTTTATCAATTTAAATTCACCTGATGTCTCAACCGACAATCATCTCTTCATTGATTTTGTTTGATTTACCAGTTTTGGTCTATTTTTATGTGCCAATTTTTTATATTTCATGATTTTATTATTTAGGTGGTTGTAGTAGGTTTGAGATTACGTAGTTGTAGAAAACAATGTCTTTCTTTAAAGCTGATTCATCCGTAACAAAAAACAAACAGGCATGGACCGCCAATTTTCCTACTTCAAGTATAACTAATCGACGTGCGCTTTCAAGAGTGGAGAGTTTTAATGACTATGTGAGACTGCCACTAAAAAGTCAAGTTTTAGGGAGGTATCATGTCTTGCTTGAAAAATCTAAAAAGAAAAAAACTCGGATTCAATTGATATATGATGAACTTTTTCAGTTATGGAAAAAATTTAATTTTCCAACCTTAAGTAGACAAGCAATTACAGCACGGCTAGATAAACTGATTTCCAATTATCGAAAATATCAACGCAAGCCAAGCAAAACCTTTGAAAAAGATATGCAAAAAGTGTTTGACATCACTAACGCTGGTGGAGAATGGCTTTGCCAAGAAGACAAAGATTTGTATTACAGGCAAATCCAATCTGACGGAAGAGTTGGTTACACAACGCAAAAACTTGCACAGCATCAACAATCCATCCATCGAAGAAAAGAAAGATACCAAAACCAAACGATTTTCCTTCAACATCCATCCAGGGAGCAAACAACTTCAGCTCAGAATCAGAAACTGAGAGCACATCCAGTATAAGTGAGAGCACTGCTTCAGAAGATACCAGTGACACCGAACCAGCATCCAAACGTAGTTCAACTTCAGGAGCCACAAAAATGGTAATCCGCCACTCTATGTCTACTTATAAAGCTGCAGCAGTGTGTTCTACTCTCGCTGAAGAAGGCGTTGCTCTCTCTACACTGTCTCAGTCAGGCGTCTGGCGTAGCGTCTTGAGGAAGGGGGAAAGAGAGAAAGAGAAAATCAAAGTCATTCTGCAGCAAGAAAAAAATTATTGCCTACACTTCGATGGAAAAAAGTTGTCTAATTCCGAATACCAAGTCGTTTGCTTGCAGAGTCAAAGTAGGGAAATAAAGCTGGGAATACTGAAATGTAGCAGTGGATCGGCTCAACATATTTACAACCAACTGGAGCAAATTCTGGATGAGTATATAGCTTGGTCTTGCATTAAAATGATCATCTGCGATACCACCGCAGTTACTACTGGTCGAGTAAATGGAGTAGTGGTGAAACTGCAAAAGAAAATGGCTGAAATGGGTTTGGAGCGACCACAGTACATAGGCTGTCAGCACCACATTCTGGATAGAATTTTAAAGCATGTTCTAGATTTTTACATCAGCAAGCACTCTACAAAACCAAATTTAAGTTACGAATTTGTGGAAGAAATCACTAAAAACTATGAAAGTTTGCAAGAATTGTATCAGGGTGATTCCAATGCAGAAATTACTCAAAACCCAGGCTGGAGAGATGATTTCAAATTTTTGTATGAATTATGCAAAGCGTTCCAATTTCATAAAGTAAGTGAAAAATTGATACCGCAAAATCGTCTGGTAGGTTTTGTAATCAAAAGGATTTTTTATTTACAGGAACATGGCATTTTTCTTATCATCAAATGGAGAAAGTTGCCTTCTTTGCACAATGCTCGTTGGAATTCCAGAGCCATTTACTTGCTGATGTCGTACTTTTTGCTTCCCAACTGGAGAGATTCTTTGGCTATACCTGCTCAATTTGTTGCTTACGGATGGCAAAAAGCCTGGTTTTCTGACCAAAAGTACACAGAATCTGCACATGGAGATTTGCTGAAAGCAGTTACTGAAATTAATGTAAGTATTAAAATAGACTGAAGTTGTGATGGCAAACTAAAATCATTTTTGTTTTATAGTGCAACAGTGCGTTGAAGTGCTTTAACACCCATTGGAATAAAGAGCCATCTGTGCTGGCAATACCTCGATCCAATATGATTGCTGAAAGAGCTGTCAAATTGATGGAAGAACTGCAAAAATCATGCAGAAATGAAAAACACCTAACTGTGAAGTTTGTGGCTTGCAACAATTTATAACCTATTCACTTTTGAAACATCTGTGTTGAAATTTTCAAGTATTAAAAAGAACTTTTCACTGATTTGTTGTTGTTGTTTTTAGCAATAAAATTAGCTTAGATGGATATCACTCTCTGAGAATTTAACAATAGAGTGTATTAGAATTTTTTAAGAAAATGCTGATAAATCATAATTTTTTTGAAACTGCAGAAGGAATAAAAATGCTGCCACCTGGTGGCAAGAAGCAAGACATTTAAAACAATACTCTAGTCTTCCTGGCATCCTATTTCCCAAAGTAAGCAATTTGACTCAAACTACACCACAATTGCTCAAAAAATCAATAAAATAATCCAATTTCACGCTTTAGCTGCTAGATGGAGCAGTTGAGCATCTTAGCTTTTTTGCCTCTAATCCTGGGCAATATTGCTTATAACTCTTGACCCCTTTGGCCAAATTCAACCAATTTTTTTTTAAAAAGTGTGTAATTGTGAGGACATTCCTTCTAAAGTATTAAAAGGAAAGTTTTTTGTGAGAGTATGGCACCATAAAGAAAAAAAGTCGAAATTGGGGGCAAGTGGGGTCAGAAAATCGCGTTGGTGCGGGACCTTTTTTCAAAATTTTCAAAAATTTTTTTCAGATTTGTTATTCTCATAAAAAAGCTCATTCAATGCCATAGCAGCGATTTTGAATTTCGCAAAAAAAAATTTTAGTCATTACCCTAGTGTGTAGCGTAGAGTAGAAATGTAGACCAACAAAATCGCTTCTTTCGTTTTTTAAAAGACCAGCAGTTTTTGTCTTTTTAGGGCACACTCAAAGTTGTTTGGGTCGCAGTCACGGCTGCAGATAAACTTTTCAAGTGATTATGGGCCGGAAACGAAAGGAACTAAGAAACGCTATCGTACTTACATGTCTCTTTTTTAGACATGATTACAGAATTTCGAAATTGCGCATAATTTGCAGGGGTACGAGATCAGTTTTAATATACAAAAGTTCAGTCTTTTTTCGTGCCACTCACTTAGCTTGCTCTGGCAACGGCAAAAGACAAATTGTCATTCTCAAAACAAAAATTAAGTCAGTCAACATCAATGCAGATCTGATGATGCAATGCCTACACTGTTTGCGCAATGTTCATGACCGAATTACTCTATTAATTTGTCGACTGATGATTAGCTCCTAAACGCTTCTTAATATTTTTAGTTATCACTATCCGTATAATATTTTTCTGCAAATGCCATGAGCGAAATCTAGTATGGAATTGGTATTGAAGTATGGAAGATTGTCTTCCATTCCTTTCTTGAAATCTTCCATTCCATTTCGTTCTGGCATCTTCCATATTCCATACCGAAATTTCCGTTCCATTCCATTTTCCATTCCATACCATGCCCTGACCTTCACATGTAAATAAAAATCGATTCAAAAAAATTCACATAATTTTTAATAATTAATCCAAAAAAATTTTATCGCAAAATATACTGAATTAGCTATAGTGCGTAAATATTGCCCCACTCTGTAGATACAGTAGATTATTTACCGATAAAACACGTCCACATTGTTTTTACTTTGTGGCATATAAGTGTTTGTGCAAAGATGTTATGAAATGATTCCATGTTAATTTAGAGCGGCACGATTTTCAAATCTCGAAGTTTTGCTGTTGTTGTTCTTTTTGACTGATTATCTGGAATATAATAACAAAAAACTTGGAACAATTAATAATTCATGACTTCTTCAAAGAATGAGGGGCAAGAAGACCAGCGCTTGTGGTAGAGATGTGAAGGTAGTCGACCAGTTGTCATAATGTCGATTGAATAATTTTCTCATTTTGCTTGAATATTTTCAGAAATGCTAGCTTGTACGTGAGTACTTTTCAAATGATTATTTTTGTACTTTTACTCAAGTTCTTTTTTTGATCAGTACTTTGTACTTTACTTTAAGTAGTTTTTTGTCAGCAACGAAACTTTTACTTGATTACAATTTTCGGGTACTTTCTACATCACTGATCACATCACACCCATGATCTCTCGCAAAGACGGTGTGCTTATGGCTCTTTATTAATTACGATAATTTAAGGCAGTGCAAACGTAAAAAGTTATGGCAGTGATTAAAGTGGAAACTTTTCACACATTGTTATGTACTGAGAAATAATATTATTATAGTTACATTTTACTCCATCGGTTGCAGTCAGTTTGAAAATCAGTAAGCGCCTGATTTTGAGAAAAATGCTTCCCCTTTCAGCTCTTTTACAACACTTCCGCTTCCGAGTTCGCTTCCTCTTCCAACCTCTTTCATCAAAGCGCTTCCGCTTCCTCAAAAAATTAACCGCTTCCGCTTCCACATCCCTGCGTTAAAATAGCTTGTTTTTTACAAAAAATCGCCCAACAACTGGGGGCTTCGCCCTCATACCCCTAAAGCCTCCAGCGGCCTGTCTGGGATACGCTTGAGTTATACACTAGTTTACTTATACACGCCTTCCATTTTAGACATTTTCCTTTTTAACTTTGATAAACAAGAAGCATAAAGATAAACAAGAAGCATTTTCCATGTCTAGCATAAAGTTGCTCTTTAAATAAATTTTAATGACGTCATTGCATGTAATTTGTGGTGTTCCCCCTCTCCAATCAATGATCCTGAATACGCCTATGACTGGGTTGCTACCGTTGCAATATCTTTTTTGTTAACTATTTCGCAAATTTTTTTTTGTAAAATAGCAAATTACAAATAGTCCACTTGGAAGCATTTGCTAGTGATAGATAATTTGCAGTGGTGATTGTAATCCGATGAAATGATTCGGGTTATTGCATAGGCTCTCCTTAATCTCCCTAATTTCGGAAAATAGTTCATTTTTAGTAGTTGATACTGACTCTATTCTTCTTGCCCCAAATCTGAAAAAATTTTTGCCGACGTCCTTGTAGGAAGCCACAGCGTAAAAATGCAGAATTGCGTTATATTGTTATCTTTATAATAGACTAAAGTATTAGTCAACAAAACTTTGAAAAACGCTGTTTGTGATTTTTTTCGTTTCATATTAGAAAATGTCCAACTTAAATTGGCATTGAATTCAGTTAAGGAGATTCAGGACAAGAGCACTTGGGATATTGTTTCACAAAAAAAGGAGTTATGATTAAATGACAATAAATGGATTCCAATTTCAATTTTCTTTGGCTAATAAAACCAAATTGGCCTTTGTCGCCCGATGAATCCCTTGAGCAAACACGAAACGTGTTGCGACGGCCCAAATTCATTATTCTCATAAACCATTATTCATTTGGTTAAACAATGTCCCAAGTACTCTTGTCCTGAACCCCCTTAAATGAATTTGATTTACGTTCACCAAATTAATGGTTTAGGCACTCTTGGTTTAGTAATCTCTTGACTATGACCCTTGTCTTAGCCTCTCTCAAAATTTAAAATTAGTGTTAGGTTTGTGAAAAAGCCTTCAAACACTTTTCGCCTTCCGGCTGTTTTTCAGACTTATAAAGGTTTCAATTCAAGAACCATCTACAGTAGTTTCTATATATTGTAGAAGCTTTTTTGTGCCATTTTTATCCACGAATAAGAATATTTACAGATTTTTTAAACAGAAAGTCAGAACAAAAACTACGTGTTTTTGCTAACAGAACATCAACTGGTGTTTAGCAGCGTCTACTTTTGTGCTATAGAAAGTTTCCAGTGTTTATTCAGCCCAGTGCTATTTTTAACAAATTCGTGGTTTAGGGTGTCAATGTTGAATACGTAATATTGCTACATTAGCAAACTACCATTCAATTCTAAATCATCATTTACTTTTTGTTTTGCAGGACTAGGCATATTATTTGCAAGTAGAGATACTGTAAGTATCTTACCGATTATCTTTTGGCATTTTTACTGCGGTTATTTTACTGATACAATTCTTTTTCACTTTTTGTCATGTTACAATGGCCCTCTTCGGACACATT
The DNA here is from genome assembly GCA_963965965.1 of Trididemnum nubilum. Taxonomy (NCBI): domain Eukaryota; kingdom Metazoa; phylum Chordata; class Ascidiacea; order Aplousobranchia; family Didemnidae; genus Trididemnum; species Trididemnum nubilum. The sequence continues at coordinate 11,975,540 of OZ014482.1, read as the reverse complement.
TTCTCATCAAGTAGCACTACCAATTTAAAAGATGAGAGCACGTCAAACTTGGAACTCCAAGCCAAACTACAAAATCTCAGAGCAGAGCAAGTGCAAACTTTCCAATCCTGTTTTACGGAGCAATATGAAAAGGACGCGGAGCGCGAGCGCCAAGCAATCAAACAGCACTTCACATCTCCGAAGGTGAAGAAAATTCAAAAAGCTATTTTAGCTTTAACAAAACGTCAGAAAAATTTGAAATCCTCGAAGAAAGCCGCTCGGATTGAATCAGAAGAACAGCTCAAGGGGCTGGAACGCGTCCTCGCTGACAAGTATCACAAAAATTGTGCCAAATGGGACCGTGCTAGCGTAAAAGATATCAAAAGCATAGCAGGCCAAAAAAATGCCTGCAATTCAAAGTATCAAAAGAATCTGAATCGCATCGAACACCAGATACGAAAGAAGACATCTACACCAGAAGAAAAAGAAAAGGCTAAATTGATGGAGAAAAAGATAGAAGAACAGCGTAACTTAGAGTTGCAAAAATTTGAAGAAAGTACAGCTAAGGTTCTTCACGAATTAGACATCAAAAGGAAAAAGCTAAGGGACAAACATGGAAAAAAAGTTCAAGACTTCAAGGATCAAAATTTGAAAGACTTGCGACAGTATGACAATGAAATTAAAACCGTTTCTGAAGATATTTCCGACTTAACAAAGAAATTAATGGCTGACGAACAATACCAAGAGATGCAGGACAAACTATCTCAACTTGAAACAGAACTGAATCGAAAAAAAAGTGCACTTGATGAAGCCTGTCTCATGAAGAAATTGAAGCATCAGTTCGAAGAACAAGAGATACAACAACTTCTTGAACACCGTAAATCTTATCCGCAAACGCCCAAACGTAAGTATAATAAAGCAGCCAGGCTTTTCCCAACATGAATTTTTGTTGCAAGCACAATTTCGTGTTTTTAACATCATCTGGAAAACTTTTTGCCGCACTCCACACCGGATTTGGTCTTAGGCTTGAAAGGCTTCATAGACTACTGTTGAATAGGGGTTGAAGTGAAGGTTTGAGTTAACAACGACCTTAATTGAGCAGCTCGACTCGATGACCGAAAGGGTTTATGACAGTTTTCAATCTTTTTTTTAGGACGCAAATCAGCAAAATCCAATTTTTTCCAACAAAAATTGTTCTGCTATGATATTTATAATGTAATTGTTTTTGTTTTATTGAGACAAGAAGAAAAACGTAAATTTAAACTTGCAACATAAAAAAAATTAGTTTCGAGAAAAGGACTGATTGTGTCCAATCTAAATAAATAGCATTGAAACATCTTTCAGGTAAGATGTTGCGCATGAAGTGAAAACAAAATGGCGGCGTCTTTTCTAAAACAAGCAAGACTTTTCATCAAAACGCTTTTTACGGCACGGAAATTGTTTTCTTTGTAATGATACTTGGAGATCACGTTTATTATTCTGTTAAGTTTTGAAAAATTTACAAACCTAACAGATAAACTTCGCAAAAAAAGGCTCTTGGGTATTCCCCAAACATTCCCTTTTGAACCTTTTAATTTGAAAAACTCAACATTGTAGATCTTTCGAGCAACCATGAAATTAATCGTTGTTCCTTTTCAAATTCTAACTAAACCCAATATGACAAAACAAAAGTCACAAACAAAACTGTGACTTGTGTGTTGAATTGTAAACTTGGCTACAGAATGCACGTTGTACAGACACACAGCAGTAAAATGTTTTTAAAGATGGCAAATGATGAAAGCGCAAATAAATGATTCTTCAATCAAAATTAAACGTTGTATGTATCGAGTTACCGCTTTATTTATTGCATTCCACTTTAATTGCGGGGTAGTTATAAGAGCGATCACTGTTCATTTTTAGTCACTTTTTACTGTACTGAATATCGAGCGCTTCCTAATTGACGCGTAACACCAAGTTCGGTGTTCTTACACTTCTATGGGGTTGTACGGTATTTGTGTGAACTGAACTAATAATACTAATTTTTTAATATTCGCATTTTAAAAGTATATCTTTATCTCATTATAGCGCGACCAGGGCCTACGAGAGGGGGAGCAGGGGGGGACAATGACCCCGGGACCCATGAGCTCGAGAGGGGGCCCATCCAAATTACACTGAGAAGTGAAACGCCCATCGAAATCGTTTTTTGGGGGGGATCACCTGATTTCGGCCGGAAAAACAGTCGAAATTTCGGTGAAGACCTTTCTTTTTTTGGAGATCACTTAATTTCGGCCGGAAAAACAGTCGCAATTTCGGTAAAGACCTTTTTTTTTTTTTTTGGCCATCACATCATTTTTCGGACCAAACAGCAGCATTTTCTCCGTCTATTTTGGACTTCACAAAACCAGAATATTATCATATTTGAGCTGGCCCCGGGCCCACGTTCGGCTTTCGGCGCCCCTGAGCGCGACAATAACATGATGACAAAGTTAAAATATTTGAAAGAGGCTAACTCTATTGCCAAATGCAGCTTCATGACAAATCCCTTTCATCAAAAGATATCATAGAATTGTTTTTATTTAGTGTAAGTGTTGTAATATGCCAAAGTTTTTAAAGACCAGTACAAAACAAAGTTTACCTTCTTTGCATATTTCGTATCAAGCTCACAAATGACTTTATTGAATAATGTTATACTGTAAATACGTTTATGTTTTAATAGCTGCTCAAGAGGGGATGAACAACGATGCACCTACGGGAAATTTTAGCTCTAGCCCAGTGCGCTCAGGTGCAAGCTCGCCTAGACCTGAAAGATGTTCCACACCAAATCAAACCAATGGAAACAACTGCACTTCTGCCATTATTATTTATCCCAACGTGATGAATTGTTACGATGGCGCACTACGCACAACAGCAAATGGTATGATTAACAATATAATAACGCCATAGAAAATGCTAGATTAAGGTCTATGTTCAATCCTCAACAAAGGTTACTGACATTTTAGGAATGGCAACTGAATTCAATTCATGTATGAAGTGTTTTTGGTGCGGTCGATTAAAGGCTATAGAATTACCTAAGATTACCAGAAATCCACTTTTTCAAAAATTGTATTCATTCTCACAATTTCGTTAATTGTCAAGTTGGATAAAATATATAAAAGTTGGTAAAATATGCAAAAATGTAGTTTTCACTGTTTTGTTTTTGTTCAAAAGGTACGAACAATGCGCATTCAGTATTCGGCAACAATGGGCAATCAGCGGGAACGAGAGACGTGAATTACGGAAAAGTAAATCGCAGTCGTAATGAAATAATGTACGGAGACTACGCTCACGACGGCAACAATTTTAACAACGGCTTCGGTAGGTGAAATTTTAGCTACTTTGAGCCCAAACCCGCAAGACTATAAGAACTGGCCGTTGAGTGTTGACTCAATGCAACGCTGCAGCTCATCGAAGTAGTTTCACGAAGTTAAGAGCTTTTTTTACCTAATATGTGGTTGAGGCCAAGTGTTGAAATTAAAGTTTCATTAGTTTAAACCCATTTTTGTTTTGTTGCTAAGACCATTTTTGGTTGCAAGGCCGCAACCAAGTGAAGGGTGGGTCTGAAGATGGAAGCCGACTTCAAATAAAGATTTTACGAAACCTAAGATTTTGCAGCTATGGATGTTTCAAGCCACCAGGAATCGTCGCGGTCCGCTCGACAGCAAATCCGGACGCGAGATTACGAAAGTGATGAGAGTTCGAGCAATTCACGAAAGATTTCTCAATTGGGGAAAGATCACGCTGATTCAGTTATAGATTTAACGTTAGATGATGATGATAATGTAAGCATTTTAGTTTTTCTTAGAGTTTATTTTGTTTACTAAACTCCGTATCGTACACGAGGTTCCTACATTTTTTCATCTCATAGTAGCTTCTGGTATTGAATACCAAATAAATTGGTCATATCGCAGCTTCCTACACTTGAAACTTTGGTTTCGTCTCTGTAGTTGCGTTGATTGTACTTATATAAACTATCAAAACCTGCGCTAATTACGTTTGGTTTTGATACGAAGATGCTGGAATTAAATTTCGGTTTAAAATAATCGCTTACCCGAAATAAAAAAAAACATGTGCAGAGGTTTTAGCTTGAAGCTAAGTCTGCTGATATCCAAAATTCCATATTATGTTTATAATGATGTGTTTGTCTCATTTTAATCAGAAAAATTGTAGCTAAAAATACGTGAAATATGTTTGAATTAGAAAGAAGTGTTGACTCAATGCAATGCGGTTTAATCTTACACCATATCATTTTTCATTCAAAGTTTTAAAAAGTTTGTAAAATACATTTTATTGGAAAAAAGTATTTCAAATGCAAAAAAGGTTCAAAAAGTATTTCATTGCAATATTTTGTTTTAGTTTAAAAATAATTCGAAAGTTTTCTACAAGCATACTCGTACTTGGTGGGTTTTTCACTTCAATTTTTTTTTTTACCAAACTACAGGTACATTTAAACCTTAGTCGTGAGCATACATTTTCTTTTCTGGTTTGTGCGTACTATTTTTAATCGTTTGCAAGATATTTACGGTATTAGATTGCAATATTTTGTTTTGATTTAGCCCTATATTAGTTTGTCATAAGACATACTTCATAGATACGTGGGTATGTGAAACAAATTTATCTAAAAGTCTAATTATAATCGTTATAATCATTTTCCAAGACTAACAAAATATTTTTCAGACATCACTTGATCGCAAAGAAATGTTGACAAGCGGCAAGACTCAGTAAGTTTTACGTGTTGTATTCTTGTATGCTGTGGAATGGGACATATTTTGATCTCCATTTCGAACTTTTTGATGGGGATTATAGTACAAAATTGTTCTACAGTAGTAGAACAAAAAATGGGAATTTGTGTAAAGCGCTTGACTTTAAAGGTTACCTTGAATTACCGTCGTTCCAACTCGGAAGTTAGTTCATATCCGGGGGGGAGCCGCACTGGTATTCGTTGCGCAGTTTGACTCCGGCTTAATGGTCTAGCGTAGACTTTGCAGACGTGGTTGCACTCAGTAATTCAAATTTCAGTGAAGACTGCATTTTATAAATTTATCAGATTTTGTTAAAATTGGGACTAAACAGGCAACGAATACCCGAGTGGTTCCCACAGGATATGAACCAACTTCCGACATGGAACGACAGCACTGAACTACCATGTTATGATTGTGATTCTTACTTGTTAGGGTGATGCCGAAAAAAGAAACATTATAAAATAGTTATTTCACTGGTGTAATTTAATCTAGAGGCTGCGAACTCACTATTACTAAATATTGTCCCAGTATAAAAATAACATGTTATTTCTGTACTTAGCTAGTGTCTTCATGACGACAAAAAACAATGAGAGAAATGTCGTCAACTATTCATATTATTGACTCTAATTCTTAAGCTTTAATTAACTAAAAATGCATCTACATCTAAATTCAAATAGAATCACATGTAAGTAGTTAAACTCAGCAGCGCTATATGAACAATCCGTTAAAGTACATTCCTCAACTGTCCAAGGTTTACCACGCTATTGTAAATGCTTAACTAAAACGCACGGCTGAAAGAGCACACAGAACTAATTGCGAAACGAAACAAAACCGCTTAGCCCGAAAACTAATGATGCAGATAAACTACAGTAATTATAGGGGGACTACAAAAGTAATACTATACATTATTCACAAGAAATAACATCATTTCTATTACACTTTCTTGTACAATTTAAGGGGAGAAATAATTGTTTTTGTGGCTGAGAATACTGTGCATTTACTACTGTCACATGCCCAGTTTCAGTTCTCGTTATTCGGTTTGCTCTTGAAAAAGGTTAGAATAAACAAAGACAAAAAACCAAAACGGAATAAATTAAAACCAATTGAAGACCATAACAAAGAACAAGGCCGTAAAGCTGATAACTATGAAAAGCTTGTGTGTAATCGTCAGCATTAATTCAAATCTAAGACTTATACTTGATTTTAGCAACAAGAGCTTCATGCTGTCAAGCACATGCTATATGTCGGCTACAATGAACAGCTGAAATTAAAATGTAATAAAAACACGTATACAACAATAAAAATCACAGTAAAAGGTCAAAAGTACAACAGTCTGTTTCGTCCTAAGAACTCATAAGAGGACAAAACAGACTGTTGTGCTTTTCACCTTTTAGTGTGATATTTATTGTATTTTGCTCTGATTTTACGTCTGTGTATCACCGAGCACTGTTTCAGAAGATTAACTGTCGACAATTTTCTAAAAACTTCAATAAAATAATTCACCAACAAGCTGTTTCGCTGTAAGGCTCTTTAGGGGGATGACAGTAACTCTTATTGAAGTAGAATTGGCTAGCATGGTTGATATAAAGGAATGCTTTACTTAAATAAACCAAAAAGGAGTCGTTACTTGAATAATAATAATGAAAATCAATTTCGCTCGAAATACAAGCAGTATATCAATCTCGGTAGAATTCCTTAATCAAATGAATATGCACGTTCACAGATTCAATTTGTTTCTGTTGTTTGTGATTTTCGACTCACTCAATACATTATAGTATACTATAGCTATATCCATTTGTCAAAACGCCCCGAATTTCGGAAATGAAGCTGCTATTTGCAGTATAATTACTTTCATTAAGACTTGAAAAACTCTGTTTGTTTAATTTGAAGCTATAGCTAGATACATAATTACTCACAGATACTAACTACTAAGTTATACTGAGGTGTGGTAACTTTGGTGGGGTATTTGGGACATAAGTAACCCAGTTTCTTCTTACTGAGATACCTGAAAATGGTGATAAATGTTTAACTTCCAGAGTACTACAGATCATTTTGCTTTTTTATAGCCGAAGTCCAACACTTGGTCGAAAAAATTCTTTGTCTTCTTCTTCGAGTCGAAGAAATTCTTACTCCAGCAGCGACAGTGATGTTTCATCCCATGGCGGAGATGGGAGGAAAAAGTTTGGCGCCGCCCACGTGCGAAAAAAAGATATGATGATGAAGAGGTGGGGTCGTTAAGCTCCTGAAGTTATATTGGATTCTCCAGATAATGGTATGATATTATGTCCTTTGATACGACAAAGAGAAGCATTTCTTGCCAAGGAAAGGATTACTGGAGGTATGTTTGGAGTAATTTGGATTACGACGAGCGTGTGCTTGAAAAGAAGCGCGGTGATGACATAGTAGAAAAATGCATACGTGCGCCTATTCAAATATGCAGTTATATATTTCTTTTCATTAGCTGCATTTTTAAGCGTTATCCATTGCCGACCGAAGCAGTGCAGTTGCTAATTTTTTCTGCCTCTGGCGAAGCTGCCTGCGTGCCGTTTTATTAATCTTTTATGTAATTCCATTTGATAGGAAGTAAATTTTCTACTGTGCTGCTTTTTTTTCTCGCGCACTATTCAAAACAAAACAAAGAAAAATAAAAAAAAATTCCAGTAAATTAAAGTCTTTGGATAAAAGACAAAATATTGCACATTCGTTAATGTGCATTGACTTGAATGTATACTTCGATGCTTAACAGGGTCTACTTACACAGCATGCCCATAGCCAGAGGGAAATAAAAAGAAAGGCCAAGCCATCTATTTTGCCTTATATTCTATCCAGGTTTTAGCACATTTAGTTCCTCGCGATAAATTTTATGCCGACACAGTAAAATAGCAGCAACAAAGTAGATCAAATTAGCCGACCAACAAAAATTTTTTAATTACGTTTTAGAACTTCTGAACCAACTCAAATAGACAGTAAAATATACACCGCATATGTTATGATCAGGCTTAAATTTTAGATAAAAAATAAGTTTACGTTTCAATTTTAGGCACCTAAATGCCCAAAAATTTTGATGGAGCTTGCGTTTTGCACCGTCCATCGTGTCTCAGTCGTCATGTAGCTCCGCTCCAATTAGAAGTCTTAGTTTGCATTTTTCGATGCAGCAACTTTTTCACGAATATTTTTTTGTCGTCTTCCTTATGTTCTAGATTTAAGAGCGTCCAACCCAATAATTAGTTCTGGCTATGGGTCTGCTGTAAAATGACGAGAGCGAAAGTAACTAAATTAAATTGTTGTTTTGCGAGATGTTTAATGCTTAATCTCCTTGGTTAAAAGTACGACCTTCTATTTAAAAGTTTAAAAGTACGTCACTGGAGTTACTTATTCAGTTTTACTTGCTCGTTAAAATTTACCCAGGTTCAAGCCAACCCAAATATGATCTTACATTACGGTTGAAGTTCAGTTATTTTTTGTTGTGCAACTTTTTACTCAATTTTTGTTTCAGTGGCTTAGGGAATTTCATATATTATTAAAACCATCTTTTATTGTTTACCATTCTCGACTTTATCATGAAGTTCATTATTTTTTGTCTTGCAGTTCACTTTTGGAAAGGTTTCTTATGATCGGTGTAAATAAACATTCAGCCAAGTTTCAAAAATTAATTTTAGTAACTTCAATGAAAGAAGTCTTTCATCTGAGTTTTGTTTGTTTAGCCTTCTCCTATCCAACAAAGGGTACAAATATCAAACATGTTTTGAACATCCTAAAATGTTTCTAATGGTAGCCTTGTATTTCTCGCATATAAAGTTAAAATTAGGAACGTTCGTTTCTTTCTTTTTTTTTTTTGCAGTTTTTTTTTGCAGTTTTTTCCACATCTGCGTACGCCCTATAAGCGACTATCAAATTGAAACACCGCCTGTCTAAAGGTAAAACACTTCATAGGGTTAGTGCCAGTTATGTTTTTTTTTTGTCATTTGTTGGTTATTGACTTAAACCCTAGAAGATTGGGCTATATTAGGATTGGGGTTAGAATTAGGGTTAAGAGTTGCAGTTTCGAAGTCTCTTAACAGTTGCCATTTGGAACAATAGCCTCCTCAGCGCTCATCTATACCATGGAGATTGAGGGGGCGAATGTGCCAAATGGCAATTATTAAGCTTAATGTTGGTAAATATATCGTTTAGTCGTTCCATTGCACCGCATCTAAGGATATTTTTGGCTTAAGAAAAATTAGAAATCGTTTACAAATCAGTAATATCAAAATTACCAGCTTGTATTTTTGAACTCTTAAAAGCATTGTAAACACAAATATCTTGGGTTGCTACTCTCTGTGGTAGGGTGAATCTTTTTTCAAAAAAGAAAAGGTTCAAACAAATGAAGCTCTGACGAAAGCTGAGTTTTTGTAATTTGGCTGAAACCCACCAGGCTGGACAATGTAGAATGTTTTTGCTTTCAGTTTATTTTTAACTTTTACAAACCCAGTTCTAAAAAAACATACAGTGCTTAACATAGTAGTATGTAGTATTCACCAAAACCCAGGAGATGTTTTAATGCGCCAAAACAAAATTTTTCAAGTAAATAATAACTATTATAATAATCATTTTACCAAAAACAATATGGTTAATTAATCATTATAAAAACAGTATGATACTTCTGCTAGTAGTTTTTGAAAATTTTGATTTGTCTAAAATCTTATTTAAACGAAAATCACCAAAGATCAATACAATATCTTTTTTTCTATACTTTTTATTTTTTAATCTTTTATTTGAAACAGGACGAGGACAAACATAAATTATGAAAGAGCACAAAGACAATTTTTTCAACTCAGGTATATAGACGCACTTGCAGAATTTGCAAGGCAGGAGTCCAAGTTTGAGTGATTCGAGTGAGATTTTTTCCCGATTTCAAAACAAAATCTTACTAATAAACTACTCTGCATTCTTCAAAATCATTTCAAGCGTATAATGAAAAATTAGAACTTCACAATTATTAGAATATAGTAAATTAATTATTGTAATTGCGAACGTTTTGCTCTTGGACTGTTATCATTGTCAACATTGGGAACGCACTACAGCTGATAGTAAGTAATGCCATTAGCGGCATTGAACTAAATGGCAAAAAGTTACGGTACGGATAAGAATACTAGTATTGTTATCATACCGTTTTCTTTTTGTTATTCAGAAATGGGCTGCTATGGTTAAACTTTTGGTTTGCTGTGACGTGTTCCTGGCGTTGACAATGACAGAAGTAGAGAGCCGAAACGTTCGATTTACATCATGTAGTTTTAAATGGGTTTTAGTAAATTTGTCACTATCAAGAGTTAAAATACTTCGTTTTTGGTTGCAACCGGCTTGTTTTAAAGTTCGAATTTTTTCCGGCATTTAATCATACTTTATTGGGACCTGTAACTGTACCCTCAAACTGTAAGCATTTTTAGCATGATACTTCCACATTTCATCTTTGATTTAATGTTAGTAACAATTTTGAATTCACTGAAAATTTTCTGAAAAACTGGAAATCGATAAAAATCAGCCGTTAGAAGCATTTAGTTAAGTCGTATTGCTGAATTATACGCTAATTCTCGTCGAAAAAAATTTGACTTTGAATTTGTCAGATATGGATAATATGAGCTCAAATTTTTAACAAATATCAATAATATTGTGAATACAACGCGAATAGATAATATATAACTAAACACTATTTTCTAGTCATCATTACTTTGGATGTTTTTGAGCCATTTGTCCTTGAAAGTCACCTTGGAGACAAAAACTCGTGAAATTTGACACTAACAGAACTCTTATTCGCTGAACTAAGTCAACAAATCCCGCATAAATTTCCCCTGCGGGCTACCTGTGGTTGATTTAGGGAATTTTTTTGGTTAAAAACCGTTTTAAACTTTTTGCTTTTTTTTTTATCTCCAGCTATTGCATCTGAGATTGGTAACGTAAAAGATACAATGACAGGTCTCATTTAAAGGTTTAAACTGTATTTTTCCGATTTTTTATTTGGAAACACCGTTTGTTTTCAAGAGTTTGGATTTAAATTGCTACAAAATCATTGGATTTTTGAAATGGATTCGGGAAAGTCAATGAGTTTTTTTTAATTAAAATTCTTCTGCAGTAAAGTTTTTTTTAGTGACTGATCCAACGATTTGTAGCACTTTTTCTCCACCTTGCGGAATCGCGATTACCTATGCAACTGTTTTAACATCCGAAAAAATATTAATATTTTTATTTCATTCACAATATTTTGTGCAATATCAGAACCTGTACAAGATTCTTGCGCACATATTTTGCACTATAGGCAAATAAATTAATGTAATTTTATGTATTGCAATTAATTTCTTTTTTGTTTATTTACATTAACTCAGGGAGATGTTTGTATATTTATACTAATGTCTATCAACAATCATCTTGTTGACAAAGTTAACAGCAATGCTTTATAAAATCCATCATATATAAAAAAAACTAGGTGTATGCACGAACATTTTGAAGATGATATTTGAGAACCTGGGGATACAAAAACAGTAAGATGATAAGGAATATAACTTGGAAAATTCTAATACCATTGAAGAAATATAATAGGGTGGCGATGCCTTCCTTGTTCCGTTGTTCAATGTTGCATGTTGTGTGTGATTACGTGTCTGTTTTGTTTGCTTTTAATTTCTCAGCATGGTCAATATGCAGCAATAGCCCCCGCCTACACTCGTGAAAAATTGCGAGCGTACAAAAGTACCCTTTGTTTGTTTTCATCAAACGAAACCTTTACTAGTGTACAAGGTAGAGTTGGTTAAAACAAACAAAGTATGTATTCGTACGCTCTCGATTTTACACGAGTGTTAGTTAGGCCTGATTACTTGAAAAGTTGTTTTAATTTGATCAGTACACTTTCACCGACTTAGTTTTTTCCTCAATTTTTTTTCTTTTGCTTAGCTTTCAGCATGCCTTAATAACTTGTTTCAGAATAGCCTTTTGGCCCATTTTCTTCTTCATATGGTATGTTGTAACTGTAGTTAACCATTTTAAAATTTTCCTTCAAGTAATTGTTAATTGCTGGGTATGGATTATGTCATCTTTTGTGTTGATATCATTGCACATTGTTGTCGTTAAATGAATGAATTTGTGTTTGTATGATTAATTTACATGTTGTGAGTGTGGTTATAATGCCGTTGAATAAATGAATGCATGTATTACATTCACACATATTGCACAACACGTATAGACACACATGCACGTTTGCATATCCATTACACAATCATACACACACGCACACAAACGACTAGCTTTCTTTGTTTATGGTATGGTGTGCCTATGGCGTGTATATGGTGTATTCGTGTTGTCCTGCGCCTTAAACGTGGGTCGGTGGGGGTCGAAGAGGAGGTCGGTGGGGGTCGAAAAGGACTACATTGATATACCGTATCGCGCTGGTTTTGAAAACCTTATATTGAGGTTTATACAAGCGTTGGGAAACCACAAAGTGTTGCTTTGATTTTTGTCGTTGTTGCTGTTACAGATCCATGATGCTGTTTCACTTGCAACTATTTAACCTGCGACAACTTTGGTCAAAATTAAAATCTATTCTGTAGGCAAAAGGTAATCCGCTCAATAAAGCCATCATACTGAGACTTTTGTTAGCAGTTTTTACTTAGATTATGCTGGTGTTTCATTAGTGAGGTTTTGGCTGCTGCAAAACTTTACATTTAACGAGCCTTGTCGCAGGTTAAATTGTAGCAGTTGAGATAACACAAAGAGTTTGTGCGTGCGATGCGAAAAACTAATACCGGTACGATTGAAGTCATAAATTCTTTATTGTAAAATAGTCCCAAATTATTTGAAAACTGATAGGCATTTTTTGGTATTCTTTCTCTTTTTTTCGTTACAGCATACTTTCAAATTTCACCAAAATTGCAGTGAAGATCTTTCAACGGTTTTTGCAAAAAATAACGAATTGATCACAATAAAAATCATTGAAAAATTATTTCTAGCTGTTTGCTTACTGTTTATTTTTTGTAGATTTAATTGCTTACCGAAATTTTTATTAGATTCACTGTAGTATCTTATCTTTCATTGTTTATTAGTAATAGCGGATCTACCAAGTGTTTCTTTTTTTCTTATAAACTATTTCTATAATTAATAATAAAAATGTTGACAAAGGTTTTATCCAAGTCATACATCAGCTGTGCAAATTGCATAAGTACATTTTTTTCAGCTATATGCAGTGCAGTACTACTATGCGGTATCCATGAATATCTCATGGCTTTAGTATAATTGTAACGGTTGAAAAATCTTCACTGCCTCGTTCAAAGTAAATTCTGTAAATAGATTTTAGAAAATTCTTGCGCTTGTATATTCATTAAAAAGCAAACCTTTTTTATGAAAAGGTATAGGTTTTCAAAATAAAAAATAAAAAAGTCAGAAACAACAAAAATTAACTACGACTTTTTGTGACAGAGAGAATTTATGACATCGGTCGTATTTTCTTTTTGTATATTTTGTTGTGTGTTGTTTTTGTTTATTGGGTGGGGGATGTGGGAGGGTGATGGCGAAGGGTGATACTAGTATAATGGCAAAAATATAGCACGCAATGACGTTGGGAACAATAATTATAGCAAAACTACTGAGGGTTGGGGGGTCACAAAGGTAGGAAATAGAACTATGTTAAACGAAGACTAAAGGCAAAATCAATGGGGGTATTTAAAGTTAGGCAAATCATAATAGGATTAGATTGGCGGTGACTCCATCCTTCTTGACCCAGCCGTTCCAGAGATATTTTACTTCAAACACGGCGTCGGGGCCTTTAATGTTTTAATAATTTTTATTGGCAACCCTGAGGTTGATAGCCTAGGCGTCGTTAGCGACGCTTTTCCAGTTCTAACCTAAAGCAACGCCGCTATTAGGCTACTGCATTGAGTCATTTTGCTGCGCACTGATCAGTTCGATCTTGTCATCACAACAGATCCGAGCTGGCAAAAAGAGTAGATCGTTTGGTAGCCAAGCGATCTCAGTAAAAATCAAGCGGTTAGATGCATTTCAGTCTAAAGCATAGCCTAGCCTAGCTATAAAGCTTTTATTACTAGGCTACAAAGTACAAACACATACGTGGTAATAAGACTACCAGTACCTGAGTAGGCCTATTGTATTTGCTGCAGTATTTTGTGACCCTAAAATAAACTTTTCCATCTAAGTTGCAAAATAATGGTCTACTACTCTAATAACTCTATTAGCCTTACTTTCGCTTGTTGTTAAACGTTTGTTACCGAGGCTACCGTACAGTCTAGTCTTTTTTCCAGTTCGGATCTATTCTGCTGACAAACTAATTAGTGCGCAGCGAAACAACTACGAGCAGTAGCTTAATATAGCACCTTTGCTTTAGGTTAGAACTGGAATGGCTATAAACGTCAAGACTGCCAATAAAAATCATTAAAATTTATAACATTAGAGGCCCTGACGTCGTGTTTGAAGTAGAATATCTTTGGAATGGCTGGGTCAAACAGAAAGGTGTCAACTCCAATCTAGTTTTACACGATTCGCCTAACTCTAAATTCCCATTGATTTTGCTTTTAGTCCTCGTTTAAGTTTTTTGAATGTGGATAACAGCAGTTTCATTACCATCCAAATTTTAAAATGTAGCTGCAAGTTTTTGTTTTGGTTTTTACTTGTTTTGGCTGTATTTGAGCATAGCCGTCATAAATGTGCAAAATATTTCATTCACATACTAACGATAGTTTTTTTTTACATACATTTATTTTTCTTAAAATCGTTTCAACTTTTGCACCATTGAATAATTGAGGTTTAGTAATGCAGCTATAATGACATTAGTAACAATTTCACAAAAAAGAAATAACAAAGTTTTGACAGTATATTTGATACATATTGTTAAAAAATGAGAGTAATCTTTTGCGTGAAAAAGTAGTTTATGAGATAGTATTTAAAAAAACTTTCAAGAGAAATATGGTTTTAGTAATGCATTGGAGAAAATAAAAGTTTGCTAAAAGAGCATTTTTAGAGATTTTAAAGTTTCACAAAAAAACAATTAGGAATATCTTGAAGGGTTGAGAAAGCTTTCATAAATACCAGTTGAAAATGTTTGAAGAATTACTGTAGTTCAAAGTTTTAACCAGGTTAAGAAAGAGAAGAATTGTCTTAAAAAACAATTGAAGTTATACAAAAATTTTGAAAGTAAAAATATTGTAAGGAAAAAGATTTTATAAAAGGGAGGTTTTTGGTTAGTTTTGCAGACAAAAAGTTTAAAAAACAAAGCTTAAACTCAACACAATATGTTTTAAAAAATGGCAACAGAAAAGGTCCTGTAGTTTTGGAAGGAAAATTAGTTTGAAAAAAGATGAGAAAAAAATTAGAAATTTAACGTCTCGTACAAAACTGATTACGCGTTAGTGAGAAAAGGTGGAAATGCTTATCAAAAAACAGAAAAAAACAAAAAAACAACAAAGCAGCAAGCTAGATGAAGTTTGGAAGAAAAAAGGTTATAATTATGATAGATAAATCTATAACTACAGAATAAATTTTCGTAAAAAAAAGTTTCCGAGCGAGGTGTATTAGTTCAAAAGTAACTTGCAGAAATAGAAAATTTTCGTGGAGCTTTCGAACAAAAAAGGAAGACAATTTAGCTACGTAATAGTGTTGAAGCTGAGCTAAATGTCAAACAAAACGGAGATGACTAAAGTCATAAAAAATCAAGAGTAAGAAAGTCCAGAGATGAATACCTCAAGTTTTAATGAATGCAAAAGAAGCAATTGGGAAGAGTTGTTTTCAAAGAAACAAATAAAAAAAATTGAAAAAGGGTAAGTGAATGAAGAAGATTAAGAGACGTAAAAGAAGATGTAATTGATATACAGCAAAACCTAAACTGATCAAAAACTGAAGAAGATTTACAATAGCTCTAACTTGTTCGTGCAGAAAAACAGAATCTTTTTATTATCTTGACTTTAGTGCAAGTGAACATCTAGAATTTGGTCGATCACTTATTTATACAGTATATTACTGTAGCGTCAGACTCCATCGTAGCCACAAGATAAAATTTAATCGGAATAATTGTTATTAAGTCAACTCGGAGAGTGGCTCTATAGGTTGTTCAACCGAGCCAGTCGACCGCATTGAGACGCGTCCTTTGGACACGGATGTTACATTACAAAGATAGTTAATTGTGGTACCTGGTTTTTTTAGCATAGCCAAGAATTTTCAACATTGCAGAGTTTTTCCAAAAATGTTTACTGTGTATGATACATGCTGCAATTTTGCAGAGTAGTGTTCTTGACAAGTGCTCAACAGCAGTTGTAGGCAGAGCAGTATCAAATATATAGCACACGACAGACAAAAACAAAACACTAAAATCCCTACAGTCAGGTTCACTGTAACGGACTCTTCAGGGAATAGCTTATTCAAATAGGTTAGCAAGTGAGATGCAGATAAAGGTCTATATATTTTACAGAAAGCAAAACTTTTGCAACAAACGTACATATTTAAAAGTGCTTAGTTTTGGCGATGATCGAATTGAAAAGATTTTTTGCAGTAAAGCTAACGTATTTGTAGTCAGTGTTGAGTATTAATTGTACAGTACAGTATATTTATTCAGTTTTTACGAAGGTAAAGTTTCACGACTAGAAAGGTAATCAATGATATTTTATGGACCTAATGACTTTAATATCGGCTACTGCCCATTCAAAGTAATCTATGCTACAGTCAAAAAAAAGTTTTTTATTTTCTTTGGCACGTTTATGAAAGTGTTCAGTTCTCAATTCATGAAAGGAGGACAGCAGGCAAAATCAATGTAGTTTTTAAAATTAATATAATGCTATTGGATTATTATTAGCACTAACTGTCTCTTTCTTTACCCAGCAATTCTAGAGATATTTATTTTACTTTTAACACATTGTCGCGTTTCTGAGTTTAACGAATATTAAAGGTTTTAGTACACAGCACTAACGTTAGTATTGCGTATGCCACGGCACGCACCGCTGATTACTGCCTTGAGTCGTTTAAGCAGCATACTGATCAGTTTGAGCCAAAACATATTCGAGTTAAGAATGTCCGTACAGAGTAGTGATCTCAGTCATAAAAATCGGAGACTCAGCATAGCAATATACTTGAGCATTTCTAGTTGTAGAATAGTTGGGTCAAGAAGAATGTAGTTGTTCGCAAATATAATTTATTGCAATAATACTGCACTAGTTTTAGAAATCGTATAAATTTTGCCTGCTTTCCTCTTTTTCACAATTTGCAGTGACATTTGAAACAATTTTTTGGAAATGAAATTTATGTTATTTTCATTCACAATCAGTTCAATTTCCATTTATCCAATAAATAACTGTAGTTTTGGTGGGATTTAAATTGGTTTTACAAAACCTCATGTCTCTGGAAACGGTTATATGATTTTCCTTGTTTGTTTTTTTGAGCCTTATCTTTCTACTGTTTATTTTATGACCACCAAAATATTCTCAAATTCATTTCCTTAAATTGTTCGTGCATTGGGAGCAGAACACACTGTACCGTAGATCAATTAAAAAGAAAACATAACACAGGATTCAAATGAAGAACTAGTATATTTTATAGGGAACCCCCTGTTTCATTCCAAAACTTCTATCATAATTAATTAATATTGCATTAAATGCTTCGTCATGTTACTACCTGACGGAATGTGTAGAAATTACAGATCAAGTATGGAGTACTCAATAAAAATGTTAGAGTTACAGTAATCTTGATATTCAGATTAATATTCTATACTTTTGTATTTTTATTATATTTGGTTGTATGCAAATAACAGTTGCATAACGTCAACTTGCCATTGGTAAAAAGATAAATTTTAAATCTCCAAAAAAGTTTAAATTTAAAATTTAAATTTAAATTTAAATTTTAAATCTAAGTTTAAATCTCCAAAAATAACAGTGTCTCCTACTGATCAACTTGGTATTCGTGTAATATTAAATCCCATTACAAATCTACTACAAAACTCGAGAAATAAAGATTATCTTGCCAGTTTGAACCAATTTAAAAGTTCATAGGGCAGACAAAAGACTTCACATTTTTATATCTTTTCATAAAAATTGTGCAAGAGAACTCGAGAAATTGACGCTGTTTGGCCAATTGAAAACGAGTCCATAATCCCAAATATAGTACATTTACATTTTTAACACTTTATTTGTGTGAACGGATTCTCTTATCTTCGAGAAACTCGAAGATGCACGGCCAGTTTCAATGCTGTAGATATTCACTCAAAGTTTATTCTACTTTACTGTAACTTTTAAGCTGCGTTTTCATGTTTGCAGATTTGAAAACACGGATAAAATTCCATGCTCATTCAATTAATTTACTCTGTATCATTTTGTTAACTCATTTTGTTTCCAAATTTGGATGATTCGATAAATAATGTTACAGGTTTACCCTGTTTTTATTGGGGGAGGAGGTCTTGAGGGATTTTCAGGTTTGTATCTGCTGGTTTTGAAATCTTAATTGAAAACGCAGCTGAAAGAAAAAGGAAGACCGACATAAATTTGCGTCTTTGATGGGTGAGAATACCCATAAAAATCGGGCCTGACCCTCCAAACATTTTTCCCAGAGGAAAACTGCAATTCTCTTTACCTTTTTCACACTGCTAGCAGTTCCCGATGTGTAACAATGCAATGCAGGAATTGTAAGCTCAAGCTTAAAGTTCCCATAGCCGACTAGGCATCAAAATGTATTGAGTGCGCGTGGGAGATTTATCTGCACTGCACAAAAGTTTTCCGAACTTTATCCATTTATTCAACAACAATTTTAAATAGCACAAAATAGTTCCATTTGTGGGTTGTGCAAATCCATTGTGAGTATTCTTCAAATAAATTGCATATAGTACAAAAAGACTGTTTGGCCCTGGTATTTTTCTGTTGGAGAAAGGTGAACATTTTAAAGATTTTTTGCTCTTAGTTTGGTGCCGAGCGATTAGATGACAACATTTAAAACGCACTGTTTCAGTTTCTAAAGCCAATACCTCAATAGTGCTACCTTTTACAGTTTTCGCTGCCTTAAACCATCAAGTTATTTTTGACATCATGTACTGTGTAGTTCCTGTATGCTTTCGCTATTTGATTCGTTCTCGTGTTGTTTTTTTTGTTGCGCTTTTAAAGATGGTAGTTTTGTCGTTTTACGTTCTTGCCAAAATCGCTGAGTAGAAGTAAAAGGTGCTACGTAAAAAGCTTATTTTCCAAATGTTACCTCAACGTTTTGGCGCTTATCGAATACTGTGACTTCGATAATTGTGCGTGCTGTGTTTTTATACCTGGTGCTCGCTTATCCTGGCAAAAGACGTTATGTTTGCGTCTAAAAATAATTGCGTTTTTGTAAGATTTAGCTCTTCGTCTATGTACTGTATAATGAATAATTTTGCGCATTTAGTTATGTTCAAATCCGCTATGTTCCGCATTTTTTGTTTGTATTGTAAATAAGCGAGTACTTCTTGCGGTAACTTAGCTATTTCGACTGTGATATCACTAGCGTTCAAATACTCTCTAGCATCATACTGTGATATTTCGATGCTTTTATGACTTTATTTTGTTCCTTTGATGTAGCTGCTAACTGCCAAATGCCTAGTAAATGGCTGTTTTTAATATTTATTTTGAAGTAGAAATGCCAAAGCAGTTTTGTTGCTCAGTTCAATCATTATATGCACTATGTTTGTCATTCTAAACGGCACCACAAAAAGAACAAAAACTTGAAAGAATGTGCAGCCCATAAATGGAGCTAAAAATGATCTGATAGATTCCTTTGCCACTTCCAAAGCTCGGAAAAATGTTTGGAGTTATCGTGTTTGTTTTTGTACATTTTGTTCAGCTGCAAAAGAGCAATTTTGCTGCCTAATTAAATGCTTTGCTACAATCCTTGAAACTTAGGGTGATGAGCGCAAGTGTTCAGCCGTCCGCTAGAGGTTTTTTGTTTCAACCATCTGCAATGTTCCGCACAAGCAGCAACAGTAGCGTGCAGCTTGTGCTGTAATGATGGAGCATAAGTTTGGGATTGGTTACAACAAACATAGCCGGAACACTCGTGACTTACCCCCAAATATGTCGGAGAATTTATTCAGATTTAGCATATAGCACTTAAAAAAAAGATTGCTTTTGCTTGGCAGATTCAACTTGCGATTGCCTCAGCGAGTGTCAAATTCTCACAAAATAGAACCTACAAAAACTCTGAATGCTTTCATCTTCGTATGACAGATGATTGCAGATATTCTCTGTCTTAGAGAACTCTGCCTGCTTCAATGCAGGATTGAAGGCACCATATGGTTATAGTTTCTATCAAAGATTATATTCAGAGATGGCATCTATTTATTGCACTTTTATTTGTGCTCTTGTAAATATCAACCAATGGTTCAGTTTTTGTTTTTATTTAAAATCCCTATTGAAATTTCGATTAACAGGAACTAATCAACGTCCAAAACTATACTGATTGCGACCATCAAGATCAACTATGATCAAACGGTGATAAAATATTGCCAATAGTTGTTTATGTATATAGTAGTTCACTTTTCAGGGATTTCATCGATTTTGGGTCATACCAGTTTTCGACAATTAATTATAGCATTTTCCGCCCACTAAATTACAAGTCAAGAGAGTAAATTAAACCATTACTTAAAACTAATTTTAAACCTTTTTGTTTAATATGTTCCTCAGTTTATTTCAGTAATGAGGCAAAAAATAATTCGATAGGAAAGCATTGGAAATTGTGGATTCACCTGAAAATGTATGAAACAGGTTTGGATGATGGTTTTTGCAAAATTAAGAGATCGTGTTTCAAAAGAATGCATAAAAATTTTGAAAGAAAAATGGATATTGGGTCGAGGGTGGGTGGGTTAGTTAATTGTTGTGTTTGTGTAGTTGTAGTTTGTGTCATAGGATTAGTTCGGCTGAATAAATTGTCAATCCAGTTACATTAATTGATCATGTGATCAAATTGTTAGTGATGAAAACTCGTTTCCTTATTCAAAGAGGGCTTGGAACTTGGTCTTCAACATATTGGTGAATTAGGGATTCTATGTAATCCCCCTAACGCTCATTTGGACAAGAAAAGTAAGGTTTTCATCAAAAGCGATGTGATCACGTGTGAAATGTAACTGAAACTGGCAAGATTATTCAGCCAAGCTAAACCCTCGTTTATGGAGTTGGATTCTTTCTTTTGGATTATTGATGTGTGTGTGTGTGCGATATGTTATCCAGGGCTAGCGAGTCCTGAGTCGTTGGTTTTCAAAAAAATCAGAGTTAATTTTTACTGAGGTCAAAGCTTTGGTTTGGATTATTTGACGATTCGAAAGCACCATTTAGGATAATCCAACGCATTTTGATATAAGTATTCTAAACTTAAAAGGGCATTCAAGACGTTTTTATTTAAAACAATTTATTGTTAAACCATAGTGAAACAAATTTGCCGAAGTTTTAGAATTTTTTCGCTTCAATTTTGATTCTCTCCGGCCAAGAAATTATAAGATAATCGTAATTTTTTCCGCCTAGACGAGGGAGAAACGCTTTCCGAACATTACCAAACCAAACAGATATGCGTCAAAACCGTTCCAAAATGACTGATTACAGCTGTCGAGGCAGTGACTTTATAGGTGTACCTGCTGATAACTGTCGTTATTCTATACGAAAAATGTGAGCTGAAATGCTTTGCATTTAAGTTTGCATTTACATAATTATGTGAAAAACTAACTGGCCTTCTGACCTTTAGGCCTAAACTATAATTGTGTAATAATTGCGAAAAAACGTACTGGCTTACTAAAAACTCAAATCAGGTCTAAGATCTAGTTAGCTACGATGCTTCAACATGCAATTATTTCTTTGGATAGGTTATCTCTGTATAGTACGCAATAGCCACAATACACATGCACTATAGGCGACTTCACCTAAAGAACTAAAACCTTATCTTGATTCAAGTTCAAGTGCGATCTATTATTGTCGCTATAGGAAACAGCAAATTACACACTACATAAAAATAGTTTCCAAAGCAAAACAAAAAATAACTTTTTTCACGACCGGAGACTGGAAGGCACTTGTTATGGTCATCTTATCTAACAGCCCCCAACTATGCATCTTGTTGCTCATACGAGATTCCGAATAATTTGCTAACTCTTGGCGGCCAAAGTGCTCTAGGAAAACAATTAACCTCTATGAATTCAAACAGCAGTTGTTCCACTAACTCATTCTTTACCCATACTTTCGGCACGCACCTAGCTCCAAGAAGCCCGATGCTTAGCTAGACTTGAAATCGGAGAAATTTTCATAACTGATTTTTTGCGCAATCTGTTCTACTTGAAACAAGATGGCCGAAGTTTGGATTCTAAAAGAAAACCATAATTTTTTTCCTTTTGACTTTCTTAAACTAATGAGCTGCAAGAATTGCATGGGGTCAAGTTGGTAAACTTATTTTTTAAGACTGTTCTTCCGTTGTTCAAAAATAGGGTGGAATGCCCTTTCAAAGTTAAAGTTTAACTACATATACGATTTTCAGTAAATATCTAACTCAAATTCAGTTTTATAAAGTTGAAAATAGCATCCTATATATATTTAGCTTTTCTATGTATTCAAAAAAATATTCGTTTAAACTTTCGTTTTTTATGTTTTTTTTTTTATCGTTTCTAGTTGTGCTTATACGAATAATAGCGATAGAACTGACACGCTAATGACGTGTGTTTGAAATTCCGCAGGTGCACTAGACTATAGAATAAACAAAAATTGAAACGATTTAATAATAACTTTTCACTTTAAAACATAGTCAAACCAATTTTTTTTAATTCATGAATAATGGTTTTGTTTGAATTGGCTACTGAATTCAAAATTGATTTACGTACTGGTTGCGGACGTGCCTGGAAATTTACTACCATGTTTGCTTATTCCTATAAGGGTGAATAATAGTTTCAATTTTGTCTGATGTATTTCAGCAAAATAAATACCAGCATCGTCAAAGAGAAAAACGAGATTCTAACGTAGTGTAAGTTAGGCTTAGGATTTGTTGCGAGACAAGAATTGTCTTTGATTTTGTGCGAAGATTATGCTTTTTCTGTGCAAAAAATGTTGCATGTGTGTTTGCGTGTATGTGAGAATGTTGTTTAAAGGTGATTTTTATGCCAAGTGTGTCTTTGTTTCGTTGTTTTTTACTTTGTAGAGAGTGTAGTGCTTTTATGTTTTGTATTTTGTTCTGTTAAGTGAATACAAGGAAGGTGACTGCTGGGTTTAAACAAAATAAAGAAATAAAAAGGTGGAAATAACTGAAAAGAGGCTTGGTAGGGGAGGAATTGAAATGGGGAATTAGTCTGGAAGTTGAAACAGGGCAGGAATGTCGTCGGGGTCATACAAAGTCGGAAATGGATAAGTCGTGTTTTTCAAGAAGTTTGGATTGGGATTCGGAGTTGTTTTCGCTGAGTCGGAATCTTTGGAGTTGGAGTACAGTTACTGTTGAGTCGAAGTTCGGAGTTAGAGTTAGGGTTTAGAGCTACGTAGTGTACTTGTAATATTATCAGAATCAAAATGGTAATTTCTGAGTAGGCTACTGTAGAAAAACATAGGAAGAGTAACGGTAAAAGTTTTTATTTAGGTTGGTAGTCGGTGAAATGTATAGAGTAGGAATCGGTAAAATGTTTTTTATTGCTTTAAATTTGCGTAGTCGGGAGTCAGAGTCGATAAAAATTTTGTCAAATATTCGGAGTCGAAGAAATTTTTCGGAGTCAGTAGTCCATTTCGGTTTATGAACCGACTGCTCAGCCCTGGGTTTGAAAGCAACAGAGAAAATGGATTTAAGATGCAAAATAAAAATAATAAAATTTCTTTTCTCTTGGCTACTAAGATGCTTTTCTTTTCACACCTCAATCTTCAAAGCTCTTTATATTGTAATACTGAGAAAACGATTTCTTTTCTTGATGTTCTTCTCTTCTTACCGCAAACTATTTCAGTTTATTTGAATACCACCGCCCATTTCTGATGTTGCCCGCCGACCACCACCAATGACGGTTGCATTTGAAATTGGTCCTAGTTTAGAGTTGATGAAAATGTATTGGTTTAAATTCCGACTGATTTCAATTCTAATTGTTTTTAAATTCCGACTTTTTGCTTAAAACTATTATTTTTACAAATTTTATAAGTTAGTTGTTTCTTGTTGTGTGATTATGTTTGAACGGATGCTTGTGTGATCCAATGTTAATTTTTTTTAGTTTAAACCATGATTTCTATTTATAGCAGATAAAAAGCAAGTACATTATTTTAAACTTCTATGTTAGGATCAAATTTACCTCTTGACTGTAAGGAAGTTAAAAAATGAAGCAAATGCTCTTCTATACCGTACTATTCCTATTGAATTTGGCTGTATGCTTTAAATTTTTTGATCTCGAATACTTTCCTGTTTTCCAAATATCAACCAACATCTCATCAATTCGGACGGAATTGAAATTTTTTTTATTATTTTGTTTCTTAAACCGAATTTCTCTGCTTGACCACTGAGCTTTCAGCAGGGATTGGTGTTCTTAATGCGGCGGAATTTAGAGGAGGGGGTTTTGTCAGTGTTTCCACCTTTTAATATAAAGCATTCTTGAATGGCCGATGCTCTTATATTTTCCAAAAACCTCTTTCAAGTTGTGTTTCGTGTAACATTTCAAAATATCCACACTTTACAGTGTTTTCACAATTCTGCTCCCCCTTTTATGTTACCTAAACAATAGATATCCCTAAAAAAGTCTGGGTTAACTTTGTCAACTAAACGAGCCTAATAATGCTCTAACTGAATTTCAGCATTACTTTGTACTGGTACGCATTATATCTGTGTATTATGTAGGTGAATGCACTTTAGCGTAAAATATTTTATTGAAATGCACAATGCACTTTTAGCATACAGTAAAGTAAAATTTATCAATCGAAATTACCTAGTGTTGAGGCCTATGTCTTATTAACACCATATAACTAATGAGATTATACATCGTCGATGCTCTGTTCCCATGGACCCTCTTTTTTCTTGGGCAAATTGCGTAATTGATGAACTTGTCTCAGAATTGCACTTTTCAAGTTTTCTTGTACTTGTACGTTAGGCACATTAATTGTTTACGTAAATAATTGTCCAAGACACTAGCGCTTCCATGGAAACAGAGCTTAGTTTAATTAAATGCTCTTTTCACATGATGCAACGGGCAAAGCATACGTAGATCTTCATTTTTTCTTATGACTTCCATTATTTCCTTAATCATCTATCTTAGTTGAAGCTGTGACAATTGATCACAAGCACATGTGCATAATTCAGTCGTAGAAGGTGACCGCTAGGTGCCCATCTAAACCCTGCTTATTGAAAGAAGGAGGGAAAATCGAAATGTTACTGCCACATCTCGGTTCCTTGAATGATTCGGGGTTTTCCCCTAAACTGTGTTAAGAATGAGTCTAGAATCCGAGAATGTACGCAGCAAGAGCACCACCACATGCACATGTTCAACGCTTTACTAAACTGATGTGAATATCGGGTCATACGTAATTTGAAAACAAACAAATCTTACGACTATTGTTTTTACGGCTAAAATATGTGCAGTAACATGTCTTATTGTCTGTTTCTGTTTGCCGTTTGTCTTTATGTATTGTACGTCTTTTGCCTGTTTGTCTGTCTGTCGCATCATGTGAAAAGGACTTCGCGCAACAAACGGTGTTTCCAAGTTGAAGGATCAATCTGGTGGTGGCAATGAAGTTGCTTTTTTGATGGGACTGGGGCAGTAGCCTGTACTGCTGTTATCAGCGAATAACGATGCTTACTGTGTTGTCTTGCTGACTTTAACAGCTGCAGTTCTCCGTAGCCAGTCTATATCTTTCAATCGGTAAATTTTTTTAAATTTTTATTTCAATTTATCAATTACAAAATTCGTACTTTGTTGTCACTACCACTGTTAAATTTGATTACGGCGAAACTGAAAAAAAGCAAAAATAAACACGTTTAGATCAGCAAGTATTGATATCAAGGCGTGCAGGTAAATTTTTGTCAACTAGTTTTGCAGTTTTTTTGTTTCGTTTTTTTAATCTGAAAACGCTTCTCTGTAACTAAAATTTTTTAAAGTTTATTATCTTCTTAGTATTGGAAGGTGGAACATCCCACTGTTGTAGGAAATTGATTTAATCATCAATTTGGCCCGCCTGCTACAGTTTATACTTCCTAGTGTTTTGAAGGAAAAATACCTTTTGGAATTTAAAATGTTAAACAAGTACAACTGAAACTGCATTGTCTGGTCTGCTGGGTCAGAGATAGTCATATATAGTCAACATAGCGTATTTACTCGTTTTGTAGCCCGGGCCTTTATTTTTTTAACCAAACTTACTACCGGGCTCTTATTCAAGCACGGGCGCTTGTTATTTTCAAAATAAAATTATGCTCAAAAATTATCGTTGAAGACAAATATTTCACGACATTAATCCTTTTTCCATGTCAATTTATTCACGTCAAACGCAAATTATTCACGTCTTAAGAATCATTCCCTCATATTAGTTTATATTATTTTCACAAGAAATAACAAATCAAAATTTATATTTATTCAGCAAGTGGTATGTTCTCTACCACTGAAAAATCAGCTTTTACATCGGGCGGGTATTCAAGCACGGGCCCTTATTTATTTTTATGTTCTGTTCACACGGGCGGCTCTTCAAACGGGTCCTTAATCAAGATCGGGCGGTAAAACGAGTATATGCGGTAGTCATAATGTTGATCAAGTCTAAAACAATTTTGATAAAATCAGATTTGTCCAAGCAATGCAAAGAGAATATCAATTTGTTTTGCAAAACTTAAAAAAAAAGCTATTCATGTATTCGAAGCTATATCGTTGTCTTCAGAGAGTACTTTGTTTGATTTATTTTTTCATGACAGGGTTTTAATGGGATTATTTATTACTTTGTGGCCATTTCTACAGTTGCTGCTTTTGTATTTTTGCACCCTTTTCCCCATTTTTGTAAACCAAAGTGAAGCCACTGAAATAAAATTTAAAAAAATCTAAAAAAATTTGTTTTTTTATTTATATATGCATTTATTTATTTTGTTGCTGACTGATTTTTTTCGCTTTTTATTTTTGCATTTTTTATTTTATGTTGTCTACGTGCTCCTTGCTGCCAAACGAGTTTTTTGGTGTTATATTGTTTTGTTTATGGTGCAAATTTTTGAGTGTACTTTTGCATCAGAATTAAATTCTTCACGCATTTTGTGTTTTTGTTACGGTATAGTGTCTGTGATAACATTTTTTTTGTCAATTTTTGTCTGAGATGGCAATTTTTGTCTCGTTTCCAAATCATTTTGTTACGTAAATTCATTTCTAAATTTTCTTATTCCGATTCTCAAATTGTTGCAAAACAAAACAAATATGATTTAAGGGCCAAAAATCATATTTGTTTATTGCTTTTGATCGCAATTACAAAACTCTTTTTTAAATATAGTCTACTAAACTACATCGAAAAGAAAAAATTTCTCCAAACAAAAAAGCAAAAAAAATTAAAAATTGCCATCGCAAAATTTGTATATTTGTACATATTGTATATTACCCGCTATAAATACTGCATTATCAAAAAACTACATTTAAAAAAGTACTAGCGTAAAACCGCATTTCACTGGAAGTTTTTAATCTTTGGTATGTTTTTTTTAACAGTTTTAATTTCAATATTAAATCTTATCTGTAACCCTCACCCAATTGCAGCCCTTAAAAAGGCAAGCAAATATGAACAATTATTCTTTGTCGATATTTAATTCAAAACTCTGGTGAAACAGTTGTTTGCTAAAAAAAATAAAAATAAAAACGAAAAAACAACAAAAAGTAGTTTTATAATCTATTATCACATAATTATATGATAGTATGAACAATTGATTATATGTTGTATATAATGTGTATATATGTTGTATATAATGTAGTTTATTTGTGTGAATCTCAGTAGCTGTGAAATCATCAAAAGTGATATTCAAAAACCTATTTCAACAAACCTTCATTAACCCAATAACCCTCAAATGCTGCTCTATATTATTTGAATGAATTTTGAAAACTTCAGTTACGCGGCTAATCAAATGCTGTTATATTTATTAAGTTTGGTTTTTGAATATGACTCAACAAAAAGTAGTTACAGTAGCTTTCAGTTTGTTTGTTTCCACATAATCTTCTTTGGTTAAACTTACCCAAAGGCTTTAGTGGGGTTGTTTTTTCAACCACTTGTGCGAATAGATTAGCTCAGCGGTTCTAAGAGTTACTAATGAGTTCTGGGAGTCGCTGATGAGGGCTCGCGATCCGAAACAGCACTGTCCAAAGTCCAAACTCTGGGAACGACTATAGGCTACTACAGTAATTGGAAATGTTTGATTGTGAAAAAGCTTGGACTTAAAGGGTTTTGAAACAAAAAAACTTCACAGCTTTTGTTTCTGGCGATTTAGCACGTTGCCAAATTGTCACGTAATGAAAATTGTTTATGTTTCATGATATTATGTATAGGATTGTGGAAATCTGTTAAAACTGCTAATCTGAAAGTTCGGGTAATTGTTTGACCAAACAATAAACACTTTGTTTCATTCGTGTTCGTGATACTTGAATGGTGATTAAGTAGAGAGAGCCGTACATCTTTATAAACTACTAACTGCAAAATGCCTTTTCAAAACCAAAAGGGTTCAAAAGTTGAGAAATTTGTCTTGCTGCTATTTTAATTTAGGTTTTAAACGGCAATCGAAACCAAGCTTCATACTAGTTTATTTGCTGGGTCTAGGAAAACTGACGTGCTTTGCGTTTTGCCGCTTGTCTGAGAAGTGAATCAGTGCTGCAAAAAGTTTTAAATAGCTGCTCTCTAATGTTGTTGGTCAACGCTTGTGCCAGTTAAGCCAACTATTATGTGCTCGGTCGACGCTTCGCGAAAATTGTAAGTGTACATTTATACAAGCATCGCACGTAATCTTTTTCAATTTTCGCTAAAAATTTGGTGGTTTTGCGTGCCGTCTTACCGGCGTACAGAGACGAGTTTGTTCAATCAACTACGAATATGTTTGCACGCTCAAGATTTCATACCAAGTGCAGACCGTCCTTGCAGCTGGTTATTAAGTTAAAAACGTGAAAAGATAGGTGCAAGCAGAAAAGTATGAAAACAGAGTTTAAAGTAAAAACGAATTTTGACAGAACCAAGCCGCACCAGAAAAAAATTATTGCCTGATAATATGATGAGGAAGAAAAGGCGGCTGCAACAAAATAAACGACTTTGAAAGTTAGAGTTGTCAGTGCACTTTATCGGTTTGAAGTATATCTTGCAGTAATTACTTAAAACTCAATTGGCAGTTGAAACAATGCTTCAAAGGGCAGCGACAGTCACCAAAGACAGTTGTACAGTTGATATTTTAACCAAAAACTGGAAATTTAAATTGTTGAAGAAGCAGCGTCATTAGTATGAATGCAACTAATAAAGCAATTCTTTGAATATTGATAACCGTAAGTTCTTTTGTTAAACAAGAAAATTCGAGTTAGCATCCATCAAATGGTATTAATTTATGGTATTTTGCACAGCTGCGTTTGTGCATTACATTAAAATTACTGTCCACTAGTATCAAATCAGAAGCCGCTGAGAGAAATTCCGGGACCGGGTACAAGAGTTTTTTTTTCATTTCGGAAATAAAGTGCAGAATAAAAAAAAAGGTCTTCGACGAAGTTTGACGTGTTTTTCTCCGGAATCTGAGGTGGGGACCAAACAAACGATCTTCGCTGAATTGGAACAGTTTTTCTCCTGCATTAAAAAAAGCTCATTACCCAATTTTGATTTTCAGTTTTACTGGTGCCCCGGCGCTTCACTTCTGTAAAGTTCTTGCCTAACATCAACATTCAAACCGTTCGGTTCCCGAAATCTGGGCGGAACTCCCCAAAATTCCAGGCCTGGGTACTACATAGTTCATACTCTTTTTTTTCTCACCCTGTCAAAAGCCTTGATTTTGGAGACAAAGTCTTTGGTTATTTAATCTTGAGAAGCTACAGTACTGTGATTTTGCAGTGAAAATAGCTTTATATAAAGTTGCGAGCTAAAAATGCAAGCTAAAAAACATGCCCTATTTCGATTGAACAAGATATTTACCTTTTTGCAAATAAGTGCATTTGCATCATTAATATCTTTAGTTCTATTTTACACAGGCTATTTGTGTAATGCGTTTAACTCTGCACACGGTGGCAAGTAGGAAAGAAGGGACAAAGTAACTGCAGCAAATTGCAGGCGCGCCAAGTTTGGCATCCCGTGTCCGCATAGAAAAATTGGTTTTAATTGATACCATCATCTAGTGACGCCACGAGAGATTTATGTCAAAGTGTTTCTGTTAACGTTTTTAATTGTGTTTAAAAAAAACAACAAGTTTTTGAGTGACGTAAAATTTTCTAGAGTAAACAAGCTTGATTCAAAATCAAATTTATTCGAATGCATTTTTATCTGAGTTATCCAGGCAAGGCATTTTGGAGTTAACCACCTTTAATACAACATTTTCAAAAAACAAATATGAACAATAAAACATACTCACAACAAAAATTTTTGTTGAAAACAAGCTCAAAACAATGAGAAACCGCATTATCAGACCACCAGTCTCATTATTATTTTGCTATTTCTCTGAATGCATTCTTGGTCTTTTGTGAATAGTTGCATTTCGATACGAGGTCATAGTTTGAGTAATCCAGTCGGTTTTGGTCGCAAGCAAACGGGCCCCAAGCAGTTGAAGGGGGAAAGATTTAACCTCCCCGTCTATTTAATAAATTTAGCTTGAATTTGAGTCATTTACTTAAGCTGTATCTACTAAAAAGCAATGAACTATTTGACTGAAAGTAACAAAAATGGTTTCTATAAGTGAGTACTAAGATCAAAAATGTAACGAAATTATGTCCGAAGTGCATGCATTCATTAACTTTCTACTGCATCTACTGCCTACCACTACTTGTTTTAACGCATCATTGATGTCTTCTACGTTCCTGTACATAATTTCACCACTAAGAATAATTACAAAAGTTTCTGAAAATAGAAGAGTTGACTTTTTATAAAATTATTGAATTGAGCAGACTTCGCCACTTCGCGCAGCTCGAAGTCCTTTTTGACTGAGCTGGATATCCTCTTGTTTCGCCGCTGCAGAATCATAATCAGTGGCTTTTTGCTTAGCTGTGATAGATTGTTGAAAGAAACGGATCGCGTCTTCAAATTTTCGTTTCATCAGGTAGGTGTGGGCAAGGTTGTTGAGGCAGGTCCCAAAGATCTTTTTCTTTTCCACATCCCTTCCGAGATTATCCCGGAGTAAGGAGATCGCTTCTTTCAAACTTGCTTCACGTCCATCCAAATCACCGATCTCCTTTTGACTTTGCTCAATGCAGTGCAATGCGGTCGCAAGAGCATGAGAAATTTCCTTGCGGTTGACCAGTAGGTGTCGCGCTATACCGACTTTTGCTCTTCTCATGAAAGGAATTACGTGACGTCCAATTAGCTGTTTGTCCAACTCTGCTTTTTCAACTGCCTCCCGAACAATGATAGAAGTTCCAGCGCAACATCGAAGCAAGCAATTGACAATATCTGAGATGTTTCTTTCATCACTGCAGTAGTGAATCGCCAGTTGGTAGAAGAGTAGCGCTTCGTACGGCCTGCCGTTGCTCCTCAATTCATTGGCATACGTCTCCACTTGTCTTGCTGTCTTCGAAACCCCACTCAACACTCCAATCAATTCCTGCTTCACTTCCTCAGCTCTGAGTGATGCCTCGCTCTGGATCAGTGTAACGTAATACTGAACAAGTGCAGGAGCGAAGTGCAGCGAAGAATCGAGTTCGTATCGACGCTTTGCCAAGTTGTTCGCGTCGTTCCATTTCCGCTCGCTGAGGTAGCCTTTCACTTTTACTAAACAACATTAAGTTCATTACATGAAGTTCTTGGTATTTCTGAAGTTTTTGGTGTCCTCCTTATCCATAGTCTCAGCTTGGCTGAGGTCTCGCTATAACGATATAGTTGCTAAATGTTAGAAGAATTTCAAAACTTGGGCAATAGGCTTGATTAATTAATATTTATTCATGTTTATCCTCTACTCAAAAGCAAACAAGAGTAACTTGTATGTGAGTATTTGATTCTTTTTGACAGTAGAGTTTTATGCAAGGACGCAAGAGAATGAACAGGTTAAGATTGAAACCAGAATTATGTGATGGTGATTTTTAATAATAATAATTGCAATTTATATCCCCCTTGATATAACACCAACAAGTGTCAATGCATCTAAGATAACACCAACAAGCATCAATGCATCTATCGACAACCATATTTTGTTTAATTACGCTTTAGACTTCTCTGCCACGCTTATGATTTTGCTCAGCTCTCAATTGACAACCATAACTATCCTGCTACATTAAATAAACTACAAGTCGATAAAATTGGCGCCAATAGCTCTTAACCTCTCTTAAACTACTGTAATTCTTTGAAATTTTAAGCTATTTAAGCTACATAAAAAGCATAATTGATACGAGAAATTGCTTGTCATAGATCTTTTTTATCAAAACCTTTTGTTTTTATTCTTTTGTTTAGGTGTACAAAACTGGAACTGGTCGCAG
Organism: Trididemnum nubilum; assembly: GCA_963965965.1. Taxonomy (NCBI): domain Eukaryota; kingdom Metazoa; phylum Chordata; class Ascidiacea; order Aplousobranchia; family Didemnidae; genus Trididemnum; species Trididemnum nubilum. Next base: position 11,943,263 of record OZ014482.1, on the reverse strand, counting down.
ATCAGTTGGCTGTGAAATCCTGAGACTAAAATATGGTGGGTGACTGAGTTAGAAAATTACAGTATATATGCTGCAGTATGAGCTTTTGATTTAGATTAAAACATCTCTCATTTAAGCATAGTTTTTTTCTACTCTATGGATAATAATTTTATTTCTCGGAAAATCTTTTTCGATAAAAGTAAGGATGAGGCTAGTTTTTTTGTCCTCTCCGTAGATTTCTCGTTCTTATTGTAAAGTATTTTGTGGATATTATAGGTTCTGTTTTTTTTTTTGTATATTAGTGACTGTTCATTGTTCAACTTCTCCTTTACGTCACGCATCATGTCTGCTTAAGTCAGATAAAAGAAAAATCAAAACGTTAAACAAGAAAAGTATTGTTCCATTTCCATGTCCTACCTTACGCGTATGCTTAAACGAGGGCAACTGTAAGCAAAATCAATAGGAGCATCTAAAGTTATTATCTACAGGTATCTAATTACATTAGGCTAGATTGGCGTTGACTCCATCCTTCTTGACCCAGCCGCATATCAGAGATATTCCACTTTAAGGATCTTCCTGATTTTAATATTTGTTGGCAACCCTGAAGTTGATAACACCAATGACGCCATCCCAGTATTGTCCCAAGGCAACGCCGCAATTGAGCTACAGCATAATGCCGTTTTCTTGCACACTAATGAGATTTATTTTGTCAGCAAAACAGATCCGAGTTGGAAAAAAAAATCCAATGTTATCAACGTCAGGGTTGCCGATAAAATTAAAATCGGGGAGGCTCCTACGTCGTGTTTGAAGTAGGATATCTGTTGAAAGGCTGGGTCAAGATAGATAGAGTCGACACTAATCTAATACGATTGGCCTAACTTTAGCTACACCCATTGATTTTGTCTGCTGTCCTCATATAAGCTTTAAGAGAACTTATAATTTTTATAAATAACCAAAACATTTTCTACCAGTAATGCCAAAACTTCAGCCATGATAAGTGGAGTGGTCTACTTCGATTATATTATTACCCTAGTCGTTTATGGCACAACACAGCAAGAAATTGAGTTTATCTTCGGATTCAAAAATGAGCTCCATGGATGACATCCCATGGCTCCTAACTTCATCTCTTGTTTCCATTATGGCTTTGAGAAGTGCTGGCAAAAACAAAAAAGTTACAAATTACTTAAATATGATCCTATTTAAACAAGTAGTTCTTCGTTATTGTTTTTTGTGTGTGTTGTGTGATAAATCGGTTCATAGAAAAACTTTCTTTGAAGTTCGAACTAACTTGACTTTAAATAAAATCTATTTAAATTTTGAACTCGCTGTGGTAAAAAGAAGTTTCCCAATTTTGAGATTTGCCGACGCTACTTTACCAAATTCAGGCATTTTTTGGTCATATACTAAATGACGTCTACGACGTATCTGTTATGCAATCATTTTGAATTTAGCATTTTATGACTCAAAAACTAAGCAAACAAATTTACGTTCAAAATGTTACTGCCACTAAAAGTAACGTCATTTTTGGAAGAAGTCTTGCCTCATTGTGATGAGGTCATCAACTCAAAACAACTATTTTACAAAATTTTGGTCAACATCAACCTGCATATCAAAATTGGTGCTTTATGATATTCGGTTCAACAAAAGGTCTGCATTTAGAGGCCAACCGTCTAAAGATGACATCATAATCTTTCTTCAGCACCCCTCGAGAACTTACCCATTCGCACCGCGAGATCCAATATGCTGAAAATATAAACTCATAAGCACAGTCATAAGCATAACATATTTGCAGAGCCCCGTCCACAAAAAATCAATATAAAAAAGTTGCGTGGAGATTCAAATAAAAAAACAGCGTCTTTAAGTTCTTCCAAAATATCTTGCATGTTTTGTCTATACTGGAATAGACTTGTCAAAAAGATCTTAATTTTTCCGAGTCGAAACAACAAACATTTTCAGTTACCAAAATTAACACTTATAAGATCGAAAATGCTGAAAAAAACTTATAACGAGAAAGAAATTGAAATTAGCACGCAACTTGCTCAAAGTTTATTTTCCTACGCAGTTTTAATAACGTAGTTATTAGTTTCGTTTTGTTTACTGTTGCTTAATTACAGAATTTTTTTTGAATATAGAAATTATTCTTACTTTGGGTCCATTTTGAGATAAAACTTGTTTTTGCTTCTTGTCAGTAGGAATAAGCGCAGGAGCAGAATATTATCAGTTCTTTACGCTCTAATATTCGAACAATTTGTTTTAAAACACTTGCCAGAAAGATTTGATTAACCACAAAGCGTTGCTAATTAAGTAGGAAATTAGGCTACCTGATACGGAATAACGCGAATATTTTGAAAGCCTTAAATATTCCACCAACCTCCCAAAAAAATTTCTAAGCGTGATCTCGGAGCAAGCCGAATAGTTTCCAGCTAGACTTGATTGGTGAAATATAATTTATTGCTTAATGCATAATGTATTGATTGCTAGAGTTGTGAAGTTTGTCCACTATACATCACGGGCCGGGGTTTGGCAGTGGATGGTATACTAAAAAGAAAGAGGGGAAGAAAGTTTTTGTTAATACTTAATAGCTTAATCGTTTTCATAGGCGTCGGGAGAATATTTTTCAAGGGGGGGCCAATAAGAATAGAGCCAGTATTTATTACTAGAAATGGAAGAATTTTTGAAACTTGGGAGGTTTTAGGAGCGAGTGTGTGAAAATCCTTGTGGACGCCCATGACATATGCGTAGGCAGTAAAACTGTCGGGGAGGGCCAATAAGAATAAAGCCAGCATTAACTACTAAAAATGGAAGAATTTTTATATTTTAGAGGTTTAAGAGAGAGTGTGGAAAAATTCAGGGGGGGCCATGGCCCCTCCCTACCCCCCCCCCCCCCCCCCTTGCCGACGCCATGATCGTTATGTTGCATTTTATTTCGGTAGTAGCTTATTGCGTTACAGCTCGATCCTTAAAATTGACGAGATTACCGTAATTTTGAGGGTTGGTTTCCTTACAAAATATATTCTTGAATGCAAGTTTCTAAAATACTTAAACTATCTCACGTCTAAAAATAAATCAATCACTCTATGAGCTACATTGCATGCGATCTTGATAGCCTTCCCACACAATATAGCAGCCTCATAGATATCTTAAGTCTGTAAGTTTTACAGTAAATAAGCGGTCTCAACCGGTATTTCATTCGCGTTTCGCCATAATATGACGACTGCGGAACTTTTGCGCCTTATTAGGTGTACTGAAAAGTTCTGCGATGCTACGTTAAAGGAAAAAACTTCTGTTACACAATTATGTCAGAAATATTTTTAAAATCCTAACTACTAGACATGAAACAGACTATTAGAGCCCCATTTCCCATTTTGACATCTCGGGGATTGAGCCTTGGCTGCCGATAAATCTTTCATTGTTTCAAGGGTGCCGAAAGCCCAAAACAATTAAGAATCATTGCTAGCAAATGCTGCAGATTGCTGTATCTCGGTACTGAGCGATAATAAGCTAAGAACCTGATTGGTGAAGCACTCTTAAAGCAAATAACTTTTAACAAAGCTTTGGCTGTTTTTGCATTCCTAATAAGGAGCTAGTTCCTCATTTGATGTACATTAAAAGCACAAAAGAATGGAACTATTGTTAATATGTTTGATAAGTGATCACTTATGCACTGTAGGTTTTGAAATTCTGCAGTATTGTTAAAAAAATTTTGAGAATTTTCAATAATTACTCTATTCATATAATTGTTGCTGTCAAACTATTTAAGCCAATCTCTTTTTGAAAATTCAAGGCTAATTTTCCAAAAGGGAAATAAAGAGTAAAGACCCAACTGCAGAGGCTTTTCTTCAATTGGTTTATTTGGTCGATTGATCGCCGCGTTTAGTATTGTAAATTGGTAGCTTTGAGATTTAAATCCGTGTCAATCAAATTGGACACAGAAATAGTAATTAATTGCCACCGTTTAACATAATTGTCTCTCCGAAGCTAAGAGTCCCTAATCAACGTCTATAAGATGCGTCCAGCCAATTGAACGCTCTTCAACGTTGCAGGAAGGAACATCTAAAATCAGTGATGTCAACAGTGATCAGTTCGAGAGCCTTTTAGTGTAATTAACAGCATGCCAATAAAATTCCAAGTAATTTTTGACAAAGTGAAAGAAAATACTGTATTACATAAAAACTTCGACTCTCAATAAACACTCATTAAATAAGTGTTTATTGATAGTCGAAGTTCTTATGAAACACGAGTATTCTCTTACTTTGTCGATTATTAAGGTGAATTTGTTTTTTAAGATTATTAAGATCTACGTTTGATCACTGGACATACATTGACCGCAAAACATTGGTTGTCACGAAAATGCCTTGATAGCTTGTTATAAATGTTTATTGAAAGTATAAGGTTATCTGCAGTATTAGAGTTTCGGAGAAGAAATTAGTAATCTTACAAATTTTAATAATGCCAATGCTTGACATCAACAAGATTGCGATAGATTATTACCGGTACTGGTTTTGCACTTCAATCAAAAAAACAATTATCTCAAATTCATTTTAGTTTTCGCGTTGCCGTGATTGTTTCATTACCTCCCCACTTCTATGATAGCAAGCTTATTTTATTTCTATTGTATTGAAAGCAAGCCTTTAAAAGAGTTCGAAATTTGGGTTGAGTTTAGGAGACAGTTGGCGCATAGAGAAAGAGGTAATAATCCCATCATCCATTGTTACGCGCGCGATTATAGCCGAGGGAAATAGGGTTAGAAAAACTGCTCAACATGAAAAAGCATTAATAAAATAAACACAATTTACACAACACTATAATTTTGACTCTTTTTTAGAACTTCATGGCCTTCAATGAGTTGCTGATTTACTTCAACGTTCGAACAAGTTGTTTCTATACAAATAATCGTAAATCAATTTATTGATTGCATCATAATTTATCAAAAACAAAGCGCGAAGAATGTGGGTAAGTGTTGTCTTTATTGAATTGTGCACACTCTACTAGAGACAGCTCAGCTCCAATTGCTGCTGCGTAATTCTTTGGACTGAGTTCAATATCTGCACCCTTTTCTTCCAGAGAGTCGTAATCTTTAGCAGTTTTTCTCGCTTCCATTGCTTGTTGAAGCAAGGAAATTGAATCCTTGATTCGATACTTTGACACATACGTATGGCCAAGGTTGTTGAGACATGTTCCATACGTGTTCTTCGTCTCCACATCTCTGCTTCTTTTCCATCCAAATCGTTGATGTCTTTTTGGTATTGTTCGGTACAGTGAAGAAAAGTCGCTAAAAATTGAGAAATTTCTCTAGGATTGAGCGAAAGATGTCGCTCTATACCAGCTTTTGCTTTCTTCATGAAAGGAATACATGATCACCTACCAGTATTTTGTCGAACTCTCATTTTTCAATTGCTTTCTGAACGATGATAGAAATTCCAATGCAGCATCGAAGCAAGCAATTGACGATGTTCGAGATGTTTCTTTCGTTGCTACAGTAGTAAACTGCCAATTGGTAAAACAGAAAAGCTTCGTACGGTCTGTGACTAACCCTCTAGTTGTTAGCATACTTCTCCACAGCCACAGCAATCTTTGAAATTCCACCCAACACTCCAATCAACTTCTCTTTCACTTCCTCAGCTAGGTGTGGAACCTTGTTTTTAATCAGTGTGACATAATATTGAACAAGAGCCGTAGCAAAGTGCAACGAAGAATCGAGCTCGTATCGGCGCTTGCATAGTCATTCGCGTCGTTTTATTGTCTACCCTTCAAGTATGACTTTACTTTTGCTAAAATAAAACAAAAATGACTGTAAGACAATACAAAAACTGTTCTTAAAAAGTTTACCGTTTTGTTCACTTTGGCATGCAAAGCCTGGTTAACGGTTGCAACAAAACAAGCAGAGAAAACAAAGTCGTACAACACTGCTGCAAGAAAACAAAAGTCTAGCAAATTTTAAAAACTAGGCATTATTGACTAAACAGCTTACATCAATGCTTTCTAGTGGAAAGTCTAGATGAGTTATAGCGTTTGATTAATTTTCTAGCATCCTGCCTCACTCGATATTTTGTACCCCAGTTTGTGTATCGCGCATCTTTTGTCTTAAATTTGAATTGTTGAAAAACATTATAACGGTATTATTAGTTGTTTTTTTTTCTTATTGTTAAATTGGGGAATACCCTGTTTTAAAAATCGATTCCATACTGGTGTTGATTGTGGGTGTGCTTTTTGATCTTAAATGTTTTTCATTTTTTAACAAGATTAGATTGGGTAGCGCTTGTATATTTTCGAGCAGCAATGACTTAGCGTTATTTTTTGGAACGGGTTGCATTTTTGATTGGTTATTTGTCTTTTAATATAAAAATCTTAACACAAATCGAATCAAATTCTTTTCAAAATTAACACACTTCTGGCATTTATCATACAATAATTCTTTATGACCCCAAATTAGGCTGGAGGGCAGTAACGCGCAAATAAAAATTTTAAGGGTGAATTTTTCGGACTTGAAATTTCTAAAGTCAGGCTTCGTTCATCATGTTCCAGCTTCAGAACAATAAAGCCATAATTAAATTTTTAGTAGCACATTAAATTTTTTTAATCAGAATGTTTATTTCTTTGAAGCGTTCTGTGTGACACTGGCAAAAAAAATTGCTAAAATTTTTCTGCGCTCTCCATTCTAAGGTGGCTTTTACCGATTACGCGTAATTACGAGAGGAAATACGCGTGATATTTTTTTCAAAGTAAACGCAAAAAAAGAAACGCGGCAAAATGCATGCAGTTAAATGACATGCGTATTTCCGCGCGCAAATACACGTGATCGGTTAACGCCGCTTAACGATTTTTCTTGACAAATGTCAGACAAAAATCTTCAAAGCAATAAACATCCTGATCAAAGCAATTCTCAAGATTTATACCACCTAACGTCCTAACAACTTTTCACTTTGAATTTGATCTCTGGTCGGACTTGTAATACCGTTGAACACCTTGGTTAGATTGGGTTTGAATCGAAGCGGTCAATTATTACCCAATTAGAGTAAGAACGGCACTGTAAGTTACACTACGTGTTATAAAACACAAAGTCGATGCAAATAATAAAACTGCTTACCAAGACGCACAGCAAGTTCCAGCAAACTACAATGAAAAGTATTTTTACAAACGTGCTTCCTACAACCAGGGGTGCCGAAACCTGGGGGGATATATCCCCCATTAATTTGACTGTATACCCCCCAATAATTTGAGTATGGTTTACATCTGCATCCCACCCAATACTTTGACTGTAGTGTGCACAGTAGCGTAGCCAGGAAAAGGGGGGCTATAGCCCCCCCCCCCCCATTGGCCTGTCAACCAAAATGCAGAATAAAACAAATACCACGTTTTTAGCTCTTTTAAGACTGTTCTTTGAGCTGGAATTGACTAAAAAGTGATTTTAAGCATCTTTTGAAACATACATTCAGAAGGGGGGGGGGGCTAATTGCAAAAAATTAAAGTCAAAAATCAATAAAAACTTTTTTAAATGCCCAAAAACAGACAATCAAATTTGATCGGTAGTGTACAAATGCCAAACATAGGTTTTATCTACAAATATATTATAAACTCAGGAATAAGGAGAGGGAGGGGGGACTATTCAGTGTTAGTTAATTACCAATCGCTTCTCTCAAATAACTTTCCATTAGCCCCCCCCCCCCCATTTATTTTTCTTTATAAAATATAGACGAAATAGATTACTCCGTGTGAGTTTTATTGAATACGGCGGTAATAGGATTTTATGGTTTACCAGCGTGTAAGCAAGAGAACTGTAATGTTATCACTAGCCACTTCCCATATAGCCCATTTATGCAACCAGTTGAATCATGTTGCGCTGCCAATTTCTATGCCAAGTTTTAAAAGAATTACTTTTGATTAAAATAGCTCTAAAAAATTAATTTATTTTTGCAAAAAATGCGAAATTTTTGAGCGCTGGGGGCTCCGCCCCCAGACCCCCAAAACAGCCCCCATTGCGAATGTCTAGCTACGCCCCTAAGTGTGCATTTGAGCGCAGGTCTCCACTAGAATTCGGGCAAAAAAGTGCTCCAGTTTTGGTGAAGACTTTTTTTTGGGGGTCTTCACCTGAACTGGGGGAAAAAAAGTGTTCCAATTTTGGCGAAGACCTTTTTTTTGGTCTTCATTTGATTTGCTCACCTGAAAAAAATCGTGGTCGAAGTTTATTCCCCAATGCTCAACAAAGATGGGCACCCCTGCCTACAACGATTTTCTGAGTTAAGTACTTTTAATCAAGGAATACGAGCGGAAGCGATGCTATGCATTTGTTAATAAGTTTCTGCTTATTACTTACAATTATATCCATATTGATCTTATTCTAATACAGGCGCGTAGCCAGGATTTCGCAAAGGAGAGGACTTTTTCGGGACTTTGATTCAACCGGAAACAAACTTGACACAAATTTTCATTAGTCTTGAATTAGATTGAGGCGATTTTTCAGTGAAAATTTAGTGATCTCAAAAAAAAAAAAGGTCTTCGCCGACATTCAAAGGCTTTTCCTTGCCGAAATCAGCAATTTAAGGTTTTTTTCCGGCCAAAAATAGGTGGTCTTTAAAAAAAAAGGTCTTCGCCAAAATTTAAAAGCTTTTTCGGGCCGAAATCAGAAATTTAAGGGTTTTTTCCGGCCGAAAACAAGTGGTCTTCAAAAAAAAAAAAAAAGATATTTACCGACTTGGGGTGAGCTCCAGGACCAAAGACTCCACTATTCTCCTCCAAATGATGGCATGTCCTTCACAACTTCGGCTCTCAAATCCCTTTGGGGGAATCTGTTTTCAATTTTGGAGCAAAAATTGACCTCAAAAGCACTAAAAACGTGCTATTTTGCATACTTTTTAGGCCAATGAGGGGTCTCGAGCCCCCCCCCCCCTGGCTACGCTACTGTTCAAATAGAGTCTTTCTTAAATGTCTTTTTCACGGATTCTATTTCAATAAGATGGATATAATCCTATTTAAATAAAATCTTTTTCAATGTCTTTGTCAAGAACACAATTTGAATAAGTTTGAAAAGCACTTGTTTTTTTATTATTGTTAGAGGTAAATCGAAACGTCTATAGGATCTCAAACCGTTTTGACTCTTTTTGCACTTTTTCTGAAGTACAAAGCTTTAGTCCCCTTTTTTGCTCCTCCCTGCCTCCCTGATTAAGCCACTGGCTAAGACGGTCAACAAACCATAAAAAGTAATTCATGTATGCTCAGCTTAAGCTGTCTAGCTGCTTACAGATGACCACAATTCACTATGCTTCAACAGTCTGTTTTGCCCATAATTTAAACAAAATCTTCTTCTTCTTTTTCTTCTTCTTTCTTCATTGCCCGCTTTTCCGTGAGGGTTGCGGGGGCAGTAGCTCAAGATTGAGCCGCCACACCTCACGGTCTTCCATCACCTCCATCATTTCGCTTGGGCGAAGTCCCAAGCGATTCCATCCAAGATCCTCAATGTAATCGGTCCATCTAGTTCTAGGTCGTCCGACTGGTCTTCTCCCACTTGCTTTAGCATGTAAAGCTTGTTTGGGGAGTCTTTCCTGAGGCATTCTGCTTACATGGCCAAACCATCTAAGCTGAGATCTTTCAATTCGGAGAAGTAACGGCTCGATGTTAAGAGATTTTCGAATTTCAGAGCTACGCACCTTGTTAAACAGTGTAACTCCTTCGATTCTTCGTAAAAACCTCATTTCGGACGCTTGCACTTGTGATCGCATTCTTTCGGTCATTACCCAAGATTCATGACCATAAGTGAGAATGGGGACAAAAACTGCTTTGAAAATTGAGAGTTTTGCCTTTTTCGACAATTCTCGTTTCATGACAACCGAGTAGTGCAAAGCTCGCATTACTGCACTAGCCTTGCCTATTCGGGTATCCAGTTCTTCGTCTTGCCTTCCGTCACTCGTAAATGCAACCCCAAGATACTTGAACTTCTCCACAAAATCTGACAAAATTCTATAATTTAACAAAACTTATTGAAGAAGAATCAGCACACTGTGTAGTAAGTTGTATCCGTTTACTTCCAATAGCTTACTTGCAGTTCATTTTCAAATTATATCGTTGCAATCACAAAGCACAAATGACATAAATTTGCAGCTGTCTTCTCTGGAGGAAATAGTGCAATTCCAATTGAAGATTTGAAGGCAATTTAACGTTAGTTTTGAATTGACTTAAGGTTTATCTGCAGCTTTTTGCTTAATTAACTAGCAGTTTTATATGCAGCATTTTGCTGTAAATACGCTTTTTGCTGTAAAATTTGCAGTTTATATGCTGTAAAAAAAAGGTGCCACAACTTAATTCTTAGTTTTAGTACTAACAAAAAAAACCTTTTCACATATAGTATTCTTAGTACTGTGTATGAATTAATCGGTCGTTGTTGATTGCTCTTTTTGTGACTAATAAATGACCTCTTATTAAACAACTTTTTACCTTTTAAATCATCTTACTTCTAGGCCTACGGAGAAAGGATTTTCCTCGTAATTTTTTCGCTAAGACAAAATTCAATTGCTACACCATTCAATTCCAAACGAATTTTTCCTCGACAGTTCCGCTAGTTTCTTTTATTCGTCCCAACACAAACTGACCTTTTGCTCATTATCTCTTTTTTTCCGATGTATGTTTCATTAAATAAGCCTTTGTTTTCTGCATCATTTTACACCGAAGGAGCAGAAACTAAGAAAGCTCCTCAATTTTTTGTTTGCTGCAAAATATCATCGTGTTTCTTTTGTGTCAGCGAGAACCTCTCTGTGCCAGAGTTGTAAGTCGGGCCGGGCTCGGGCCTAAAGTTGACAAACATTTTGGGCTTAAATCGGGCCTGAGACGTACTTTTTGTCTCAGGTGCACAAAAATACAATCAAAATAACTTGGCAACATTGCCAAATTTTTCAGGCCTATTTTAACTTTCCGGTTTTTTCGGGCATGATTTAGGCTTCAAATTAGTTTTCGGGTTCGAGCTTGTATTTTCGGGTTCGGGCCGGTTAGGGCCGGGTTCGTGCCTGAACTAGTCGGCCCGTTTACAACTCTGCTCTGCATTCATAGCCAGCCTCTATCAAGTTGAAACAAAGCAAAGTAATACATTATTAGGCCTGATAAAAAAGAAACAATTAGATATTTTGTATAAAAATCAATATTCTTTTGAAGCCAAGCTTGAGAAAGACTTTGGTTCCTCTTTCTTATCGATGAGGTTGTTGCAGAGTAGTTAGTCGGGCCGGGTTCGGGTCAGATTCGAGTCTAGGGGTTGAAAAAAATTTGGGCTTAATTTGGGCCTGCAAAGTGCTTTTTGTCTTAGGCGCACAAAAATATAATCAGAAAAATTTGGCAGCACTGCTAAATTTTTCAGACCTAACTTAACTTTTGGATTTTTTTTGGCATGATTTGAGCTGCATATTAGTTTTTGGGTTCGGGCTGGGTTCGGGCTTATTCTTTCCGGTTCGGGCTGGGTTCGAGCCTAAACTACTCGGCCCGTTTACAACTTTGGGTTGATGCGTTTGACTTGTATTCGATACTTGCTCGGTTGTGTTCAATTGATGCTGGCACGATCAAAGGCAAAGTTTTCGCTTTCCTGTATTTCCTGAGTCAAGCCGCTAGGCAATTTTTTCGAAAAAAAAATAGCCATTTTGACACGTTTGTAGAGCTATTTGACAGAAATAATCGCTAATGTTTGGAAGCCGTTAGACAAAATTTAATTACTTGGCCCTTCTACCCTTTCTTCTCTGTCAAGTTCAAACCATGTTTAAAAACATGCACATTTGGGTTAGTTTAACTTTTGTCAGTGGACTGGCTAAGGGAAATCTCTGCCACCTTAACCCTCCTCGTAGTTGCGCCACTGAACTCAGCAAAATTCGGAAACGGTAGTTGTTTTTTAGTAGCAAAATTGCAATGAACCGCTTTCTTTTTTGCAGCTGGGCAAGGGTTTGGTGATTAAAATTTATCAATTTTAAATGCAAGCCTCTGTAAAACATAGCGTTGCAAATAACGGTTATTACGCAATTTATAATGTTGTTTTAAATGAACAATATAGGCTCAAATCTACAATGTTGCTGTAAATGGACTTTTTTGGATAAGCTTTTGCCGCTGAAGATGCGTATCCAAAATCAATGTCCAAATTCGAAGCCGATAGCTAATGCTGCTCAAGTCTGAAATTGTCTGAATTTGCGTCGTAATTTTGTATACAAGAAATATTGTTTCTGAATAGTGCTTAAGATTTGGCCAGCAGTCTCTTGAAAACGCGTATCAACTTTATTTGTTTATTTTTTATTGAAAAATGAACAGATTGTGTGGTAAAAATAAACTCGGTACGTTCGTTTAAGCTACAAGCAAAATATCAGCCATAATCTACTCTGCAGTATTTTGTCAAAGCTTAGCTAAATTGTAAAATACAAAAACGGTTATAAAGTTACGGAGAGTAGACTAAGAGGACTGTGAAGTGACTAGTAAGTCTTCAGGTCGATATCCCATAAAATATAACAACATTGACAGCTTTCTCAAAAATGTAAAATATATCGATTCTACGACGACTCTATTTGGGAAATACTACAAAAACCAACTCAATGGCTAATTAATCGTTTAATATTAACATTGCCATGGAAATGGATCCAGTTCAGAGTGCATTAGCCTTTGTATTGTTACTCCACCAAGACTCCAGAGTACATCAATTGTAAGTTGATTTGCGCACGATCTTCGCAGACTAAAATACACCTTGTGATAAATAAGACCTCACCATTTTGTAATGACTTTAATCCCAATACCATTGCTGGTCAAGAACAGTAGTTTTGATCCTTGGGACTCCTTTTCTTCATACATAAGATTCATTATGATAGATTTTGGCAATGGCATGGAGTCAAAAAATTGAATTGCAACAAATGCAACACCAAAAATAATCCTAAAATAGTAATAAGCTCACAAAATGTACTTGTCGTTAGCACTAACTATAGTTTGACTTCCAACCACAAAAAAAATTACAAAAATGGTCGGTTGGGAACAACAAAAACTCGATATTTCAATATTTGATACGAGATAAAAAGAAAAGCACAATAAATCGTAAAAAAGCTGTAACAAAGCTTTAAAAGTAAAAAAGATAAAAAAGTACTGTTAAATCAGGTAAGCAAATCTATTTACTGAATTAAACAGTTTTCGCGGTTTCTAGCGGCCCGTAGTCCATTTTGACTGAGTTGGATATCTTCTCTCTTTTCTGCCAACGAATCGTAGTCATCAGCCTTTTGTTTGGCAGCAATAGCCTGTTGAAACAGGCGGGTTGCATCGTCGTACCGGTTCGTGAGCAAGTAGGTGTGACCCAGGTTGTTGAGGCAGGTTCCAAAGATCTTTTTCGTCTCCACATCCCTTCCATAGTTGTCTTGAAGCAGTGTAACTGCTTCTTTCAAAGTCGCTTCTCTTCCGTCATAGTCATCGATTTCCTTTTGACATTGCTCAATGCAGTGCATGCAGGTTGCTAGAGCATGCGTAATCTCCCTTCGGTTTACCAGTAAGTGTCGCGCTATACCAACTTTTGCTTTTTTCATAAATGGGATCACATGGCGACGCACAAGATCCTTATGCAGCTCATCTTTTTCGATTGCCTCCCGAACAATGATAGAAGTTCCAGCGCAACATCGAAGCAAACAATTGACGATATCGGAGATGTTTCTTTCATCACTGCAGAAGTGAATTGCCAGTTGGTAAAAGAGTAGCGCTTCGTAAGGTCTTCCATTGTTTCTCAATTGATTGGCATACTTTTCCACTTCTTTAGCAGATTTTGAAACTCCACTCAACACTCCAATCAATTCCTCCTTCACTTCCTCTGCTTTAACTGAAGCCTCATTTTGGATTAGTGTGACGTAATACTGAACGAGAGCAGGAGCGAAGTGCAGAGAAGCATCTAGCTCGTATCGACGCTTGGCCAAGTCGGTTGCATCTTTCCACTTCCTCTCACTCAGATAATTTTTCACTTTAGCTGAAAATATAAAAAAGCAACTTTACCGAGGGATCGAGTTTTGTTTAGGAAAATCTAATTGGATGACTTTATGATAAGTAGGCTCCAATTGGATGACTTTTCAGAAAATCCAAAAATTAATTAAGTTAACGTAATACGCATCAATCCAAACAAAAATTATTTTAAGCTTAATATTTTAAAAGCATTGAGCATTAAAAACTAGAGTCTTAAAAGGATCGTGAAGCCTATACTCAGCTTGACTTAAATACCTTTGCTAAATGTTACCGCTAGGCAAACTGGCGCAGAGCAAACGGAAAAATTGCAATTCCTATGTGAAAGAAACTAAAATATCATTCTTGACTTATTTATCATCTCGGCCTATCAAATACCAATACTAAGTCATATCTATGGCCAAGAACGGTAAAGCATAACCGTGAATAAAGATGCTGGCATTTTTAACCGATCAATGGTCGAATGGATAGTGTGTCTGCTACTGAAACGGTAAACCTGGGCTTCATTCCCGTACGAGTCACACCAAAAACCAGAAAAATTGGTATTCACAGCTTCCCTGCTTGACGTTCAGCAATTAAAGGGATTGCGTAAAGCCTCCACCGTGTGTGGTAGAAGCTTCACACTTTTAGAGACTTAACGCTATTCATGTGTGGTACACAGAACGGGCAGGTGGCAGCTTGACTCGACGACTGAAAGGTCCTTTCGCGTCTTCTAGCCAAGACAACTTATTGGTGAACAAAATTTAATTGCAACTAGATGGGAGTTTGCCAGCAAACCCAGTGAACGACCGACGCATAGCTAATGCTGTGACGCTCAAAAGTACTTTTTGTCTACCGTAAAATCAGCAATTATTCAAAAATATCTGATTATGAAACCTCCAAAAAAGTAGAGTCAAAATATTTGTCCGTCAAATATCTCCTAATATCATAAAACACTGGCACCCTAGATTGAGCCATTCAAAATTGATTTTTGGGGGTCAGTTTGGGGGGTCCTTGGGGGGGTGGCACCCCCAAACTATGTCAAAATATTTGTTTGTTAAATATCTGCTGATATCAAAACAGACTGGCACCCAAGTTGAGCTATTCAAAAAATTGATTTTTGAGGGGTCCATTTGGGGGGGTCCCCGAGAGGGTGGCACACCCAAACTATGTCAAAATATTTCTCTGTTAAATATCTACTGATATCAAAAAGAACTAGCACCCTAACTTGAGCCGTTCAAAAAACAGATTTTTTGAGGCCCCATTTTGGGGGGGTCCCCGATAAAGTTGCCCCAAAAAATTTCGGGAGAAAAAATTGCATTTGCAGCTCAACAACTTTACACAAAAATTAGATTTCCATGTTTTGTGGTTTAGGAGAAAAAGAACGTACAATATTTAGGAAGAAAAAAAGGAAAAAAAAGGAAAAAAAAGGAAAAAAAGGGAAAAAAAAAGAAATAAACCTCATCGTGGCCAAAAGTGGGTTGGTTGGGATGAAAGGGTATCTTGAGACATACAACCCTATGGAATATTTTTTGCCGTACTTAAGCCGTTTTTGAATGAGACCGCTTTTTACGCCAAATTTGCGGGGCGGTTTTCGGGTTCTAAAACCAAAGTCACGTGACCTATTGCCTCGAAATTTGGTGCAAACATGTAACTCATTAATCTCAAACTGCTGTCCAAATTTCATGTAGCTAGACTCAATCGTTCTCGAGTTATAAGCAAAAGTTTGAAATTTTGCACTCGTTAGTAGGAAAATGGCCGAGTAAAAACAGAGGAACACGCGACGCGAGCATCGGTCGTTCCTCGATCTGCTTTTATGGCTACAAAAATATGATAGGGTTTACCTTCGGCTTCAAAAATGAGCTCTATTGACGACATGCCATGCTGACTGCGGTCATCATTTCTGTCTTCTAATATAGCTTTCAAAAGTGCTGAAAAATGATGAAATTAAAAGTAGGTAGCATAAACTATCTCCTCCTACAATATTAGTCAATTATAAACCATATTAAACAGATAATGCATGGAAGTTCCCTCTATTCATTAAAGTTTGGCCAGATTTCAATATTCGATATTACGTAAAGTAAAATTTCAAATAACTTTAGTTTAACTTTTATTCTTGGGATGACTCATTTTTTTAAATTGGAGGACATTCTACTTCGAAAAATTAACCCGACGGAAAAAGTGGACCTTATAGACCGAATAAAACTACTTTTAAAAAGTGTATAGTTGCACAACAAGGAAAGAAAGTTTTAAAGCTAAAAATCCCTGCTGAAAGCTTACTTAGTATTGTGTTCCAAATTCCAATACTCGTATGACGAATAGACATTGTGACTCAGTTAATATTGAAAAATGCCACTACGTTTTCTAAACAGCCGTAAGTTTTAAAATAGACTGATATCGTTCACGTGTGGCCATCATTTTCCGTAACGCAACCAAAAGAACAGCTTTTTAAAAGTTCGGCATTGCAGAAAACGCTTACCTAGATGCACTGCAAGATCCAACATGCTGTAAAAAAGAAGTGTTTAGGTTTCTGCTGTGGCACGCAGACTTTCGGGCCTTTCCTATTAACCGTTGACACAATCAAGGGCGTACGCAGAGGGGGTTTTGGGGTTCAAACCCCTCTCCATTTGTCTGTCGACTAAAATGCACAATAAAGAAAATATCACGTTTTTAGCACTTTTGAGCCTGTTTTTTTTGCAATGACATGGACTCCAACATGATTTAAAGCCACTTTTGAAACATTTAGAGTTTCATGGGGAAGGGGGTAATTTGTCAAAGATAGAACTTACAAATCAGTAGTAACTTCAAAAACATGTCAAAATTAGCAACTTTAACCGCTATAAATGCTTAACATTAGCTTCATCAAAAATATGCAAATGGGGTTTCAGTATTTGTTAATTAATCAGAATTAGTTAATTATTAATCCACTCAAATCTTGTTCCACTAGCACCCCCCCAATCCCCAACTGTCTTACTCTATAAACTGCAGAATACAAATGCTTGTGAGTTTTTTTAACTTATGATTTTATGATTTACCGGCTTGTAAATTAGAGGACTGAAATGCTACTATTAGCCACCGCCCACATAGCCTGTTTATTCAAACAGTTTGATCAGGTTTGCACTACCAATTTCTATTCCACGTTTCAAAAGCATTATTTTTTATCATTATAGCCCTAAAATTAAGTTATTTTTGAAAAAAAATACAAAATTTTCAAGCGCTGGGGGCTCCGCCCCCAGACCCCGTGCCTTCGGCGACTGATCGCTCCGCCCCCAGACCCACAGTAGACTCCGGCTGCAGGGGTCTTCGCCTCCAAGCCTCCAAACACAGCCCCCCTTAGCGAATTTCTGGGTACGCACCTGGCAACTTTGTACTGTTTATAATTATATGCATTTTTGTAGCTTTTGTTTTGAGCAATATTTTCTTGATTGTTCTGTTGCAAACCTTATGATGTTAATTATAGATGCATGCCTAATGCTTAATTGTTTTTTGTTTGAAGAGGTTTGTTTGCCTTACGCACAGTGTGACTTTGATTCTATCTTGTGACATTGCGCTAAGTTATTTATTTGGCAAAGTATAGATCGCGAACAAATTTTTGATGTCACTTTTGCGAAACCCCCCATTTAAAAATCCTCCGTACGCCACTGGACACAATTAATGCACAGTAGCGTACGCAGGATTTTGAAAAGGGGGGGGCCAAAAATTTCAGAAAATTTGGGAAGAACAAAGATCTGAATCAGAAGTTGTTCCACTCAAATTTAGTCTCATTTTTCGGCCAAATTTAGGTGAAGAGCAAAAAAAAAAGGTCTTTACTCAAGATCCGTCCCGTTTTTCACCCGAACTCACTCAAATTTCCAGCCAAAAGCCTGAAAGCCTGATGCCCAACTTACAAAGGGGGGCCATGCCTCAATTTTGCTCACTTTACTATACAATTTTGCAATCCTAGCGACCCAAAGGGGGGGCCATGGCCCAATGGCCCCCCCCCTAAATACGCCCCTGTTAATGCACATAGCACAGCCATCACGTCTAGCTTTGGTTTGTGTTTTCTGTTTTGAATTGATTTTTGCCAAGCAAAAAACAAGAATTTGTTCTCTTCAGTCTTAAATTGTTTGAGGCCATGTTTTTCGGACGAAAATGATCGGCAAGAGCGGAAAGAAGAAACTCCGACGACTTGGCATTTAGGAATCAGTAAAACAATATAATCACAAGCTTGTCGGGCACAACGAAATCAGTCGTAAATTATAAACTACTGAGCTTATATTTTATTTACTAAAATCGATTTCACCCCAGCGGTGTATCATCAGTCAAGTCTTATTCAAATAGAATTCTTTGTTTGAGATAAAAGTTTTAGTAAATACTATTTAGTAAAATCGATTTTAGTAAAAAAAATTAAGCAGTTTATAATTTACGACTGATTTCGTTAGTGCCCTACCAGCTTGTGGCTATATTATTTTACTGTTCAGTCTTTTTAAACACCGAAAAAAGCAAAAGTGAGTTTAATGGTGTATAAAGTATACACGCCACATATTTTAATTGAAGTTAATCCCAGAAAAAATGTACTACCGGTGTACTACTTTTTTCTTTCTGGTTTGTTAAGCCATGTCCAAACATCAATTATTGCAACAAAAGAATACAAGAGGAAACCAGGAAGTGGAAACAGCAATAAAACAATATACCATAGCATGCACAAGCAGTGGCGGATTTAGGGGGGATGGGGGGATGCATCCCCCCCACCAGCCTAAACGTAACGTGCATATGAATAATACTTACGGTACCTTATTTAAAAAAAGCAATCAGTGAATAGTTGTTAGCCCGTGTGACTGTGATATAATTTCGAAAGCCTAGGGGAGGGGGGTGCAAGAAAATAGTAGGCCTATGTATGCAGCGAAGTTTTTACAAAACAGAAATTAGTCTTTTACAGGTCCGATTGATTTGAAGGGAGCAAAACCAGTGGCGGAGTTATGGAGGCGAATGGGGGGACACATCCCCCACCAGCGTAAACATAACGTGCATATGAATATTAAACTTATTTGAAAAAAAGCAATCAATGAATTTGCGATAGGCTGTGTGACTGTGTTATAGCCTAATTTCTAAAGCCCTGTGAGGGGAGGGACCGAAATATGTAATTTTTACTGCGAAGTTTTTGCGGAACAGAAATTAGTCTTTTACGGGTCCAGTTGAGTTGAAAGCGCCGAACTACCAAAATTTACAGTTTGCACTTTTCAGCGATAAAGCCTACACAATGCAAATCATTTCTTATGTGACATATTAAGCTTATAAAAAGTGAGCATTTAGCGAGGTCAAGAATATTATCCTAAGCAATAGTGTAGTCAG
The DNA here is from genome assembly GCA_963965965.1 of Trididemnum nubilum. Classification (NCBI taxonomy): domain Eukaryota; kingdom Metazoa; phylum Chordata; class Ascidiacea; order Aplousobranchia; family Didemnidae; genus Trididemnum; species Trididemnum nubilum. The sequence continues at coordinate 11,924,036 of OZ014482.1, read as the reverse complement.
GGGGCAGGGGGTTTTATAGCCCCTCCATTGGCCTGTCAACCAAAATGCAGAATAAAAAATATCACGTTTTTAGCACTTCTGAGACTGTTTTTCGCACTGACATAGACCAAAAAGTGACTTTAAGCATTTTTTTGAAACATATGCTTAAGGGGGGCTAATTTGTCAAAAATAAAACTCACAAATCAAAAAAAAACTTTAAAAAATGACCAAAAATAAGCACTAAAATTTGATCGCTAGTGTAAAAAAATGAACAAGGGTTTCATCAACAAATATATTATAGGCCTAAACTCAGAGATGGGGTGGAGAGGCTATTCCGTATTCGTTAATCACTAGTCTCAATTCTCTTTCCATTAGCCCCTCTCCAATTATTTTTTCCATAAAATATAGATGAAACAAATTACTCCGTGTGAGTTTTATTGAACTATAAGATTTTATGCTTATGATTTACCAGCATCCAAATAAGAGAACTAAAATTTTACCATTAACCACCTCTCACATAAGCCATTTATGCAACCAGTTAAATTGTGCGTGCACAGCCAATTTCTATGCCGCATTTTAAAAGCGTTATTTTATCAACTAGCGCTGAAATTAAATTATTTTTGCAAAAAAATGAAAAATTTTTGAGTGCTGGGGGCTCCGCTCCCAGAACCCCTTGCGGGTGGGGCTTTGCCCCAGACCCCTAAAACAGCCGCTCGATTGCGATTTTCTGGCTACGCGCCTGGTTACGACACATCCGAATTTTTGAGGTTTTATGCTCAAAATTTTTATCATCCCCCCCACCAAAATTTTCTGGATCCGCCACTGTGCACAAGTGCACATAGCATGCAGTTAGCTATTAATTTTTGCTGGATATTGAAATGATGGTGTGTTCACGGCTCGCTGCACAAGTTTTCTTGCACATGAATTCATACATACGATATAATATTAGTTAAGCATTTTTGCCAATACCTTTATGCCAATTTGAAACCCAAAGGAAAACCGTATGCAAAACAAACAACTTAAAAACAAGCATGTAATTCCCAAAAGCTAAATATGTTTTGCAAAACAAACTTAAAGTTGTTACATCAAAAATACCGGTGCTTGTCATGATTGGGGAGCTTTACCCCCTAGGCCGTTGAAGCATCATAATTATACTGTACCGTATAAAGTAAAAAAAATGAAGCCGGTATATGGCAATGGTAACATTTTAAACTTTTTTTTTAATCAAAACCAGTAAATTTTGGGTTGAGGCTGCATAGCTGTTCTTAAGTTTTCGCAAATAATCAGCCTCATTTGTTTTTAAAGTCTATTTAAGAATAAAATGACTCAAATTCAGTCTTGATTGGCTGAAATTTGTCTGTTGTTATTGATCATGTTCTTAATTATTGCTCTTCATACCAAGCCTTACATTCTTAACTTGTTTTCAGATTTTGAGCTAAAATGACTGTCGTGCTCTTATCAAACTGTTTTAATAAAAATAAAAAAGTATGATTGTTGGCATCGTGGCCTAGAAGGTAAAGGCGTCGATTTGACGACGACCCAGACGGCATGAATTGCTTTCAACCCCAAACCTGGTCACGTTGTTGCGTCTTTGAACAAGACGCTTTATGATGATTATCTCTTAGTGGCTTCAAACAAGCAGCTAGTTTAGTGGACAAAAATTCGAAGAAATCCAAATTGGCTCACTGGAAATTCTTGTAAGCAGATGCCGATTCCTCCAAATAAACACGAAGCAGCAGTTACCAGGGTTGGATTGAATTCGAATTTCGAATTTTGAATTTGAATCTGCTCACGAGTTATTGATGAAATTGAATTTGAATTCGACTTTTGCAAAGTCAATGAATTTGATTTTTGTTTTTTCTAAGTCAATGAATTTGATTTTTGTTTTTTCTAAGTCAATGAGTTTGAATTTGAATCTAGTTTTGTTAAAGTCAATGAACTTGGATTTGAATTTGAATTTAAAAATTAAAAACAAAATGAATGGATTCAACCAGGAATGTGGAAGCAGCAATTTTTGAATAGCTTCCGCTTCCATCACTTGATGACGTAATTTTTGCTTAAAGTTTTTTGATCTTAAAATTTTTTGGCAAAAGTTTTTTCCAGATAAGTCGAAATAAAACTGCTTTGTTATCATCATTTTAAAAACATTATACAGAACTAAATTGTATAACTGTATTCAGTGGTTTGTCATCGCATATATCTGCGCATGGTTGTACCCAGGAATCCGGATTTGGAGCGCCTCTGAAGCTAAACGTCCACTTAAGCATATAGTCGTTATGTTTCAGCTGATGCGAATTTTTCTGAACGTTCACCCAGAAGTTCAAAATAATGATCGATAATTTGGGGTCTGGAAACGGATTTCCAAGCGCTCTGGATAATAATTTATTTCAACTGCATCTGCGCTGTTAGGTGCAAATCTTTACTTGGTTAAAATTACTTAGGTTGGCCTGCGGCGAAGCTTCCACGTTTACAAAATTTTGTTTGTTTTTTTTTAATAACTTGTTTGTGTATGCGGTTGGCTCCGATTTTTGCTAACATCGCGCATATTTTTTGCACAGCGAAATAAAAAAAACACCGCAAGAATTATGCGGTTATACATAGTACCATATTAGAATAATGCTTGCCGCAAACCATACTTAGTAATAATATTATTAAGACAAGCATTATATAACATCATGGTTAAAAGTTATACAATATTACACTTAGTTTGAGAGACGTTATGATGCTCTCTCCTCATGTTTGCTGCTCAAGAATATATTATCGCAAAGAAAGAAATTAAAATGCTGGAATTGGAAACTTTATTGTTTATGTTGATCAATGCTGTTTTATACAAGTAAGGCCCCAAAAAATCGGCATAGCCTAATTTAAAAGTATTTTTGAGAAAATCTTTAAATTTTAGGACTAAAACAGAGAATTTTTGAACACTTATAATTTTAAAAATGAGTTGCTTATCTATATACATGGTTCATCTTTAAAATGACACGGTCTGGCCAGCTCCGGATCTTTGTCAACCACAAACTTTTTATAATGTTTCTTTGCAAATGATAATCATCAAATATTCACTTTTTGTAGGATATTTTTTTTTAATTACACCAGATTCAAGTTTTGACGTTCGGCGGTACCATTTTACCGCTTCCAACTTCCGCTTCCACGAAAATCTGCCGCTTCCAGCCTCCGCTTCCTCTTTTACATCCGTAGATCCAAACCCTTCATTATCAATACGATTATTAGTGCACATTAATAATTATTATTATCGTATCATTATTTGTTATCAATAATCATTATCATTGATAATCAATAATTAGTTTTTTTAGTCTTCAAGCCGCAAGTGTTGAATTGAATTTAAATTTTGAATTTGAATCCGCTCACGATTTCTTCATGAATTTAAATTTGAATTCGACTTTTGCAAAGTCAAAGAATTTGAATTCAATTTTTGCAAAATCAATGAATTTGAATCTGAATTTAAAAATTAAAAACAAAATAAATGGATCTAACCCTAGTAGTTACTATACGATGAAAAGTTGCAAACTATCCGATTGTTAGCCTCTGACGCTGTCCGTTTACAAGACGGTAAATATGCACTACAACTACAACAACAACAACGACAATTATGGAAAATTGGAATCGTGTCAATAACGCACCCAACTACATCACAAAAATTCAAATAACAAACTAGAGGCTACATAGCTTATCAGCATCTAGCAAGATCTACAGCTGCTCCTTAATCGATATCAACCTCACCAATGATACGGTCTACAGTGCAAAACTAACGTAGATTTGCAAGTATCATTAATGTAAATTTAAGCTACGCAAATACCAAATTACTTACTTGCGATCCATTTTCACATTCAATGACAGTGGATTATTAAAAAATACTGGCAGAAAGACTTGTTAGGCTTTCGTGGTCAATACTCGCTGTAGAGCTTTCAAAATAAAAAGGAATCCGTAAACAGGTAAAGCACCTAATAAAATATTTTTTCGAACATAACTATGTCCTTGTAGACGTCATTCAGTGAGCGCTATTAGTTTAGTTCCTCTTTTCTAAAATAACTCTACCACGCTTGGTTTCGCTGCTTGGTGGAAATCTGCAGGTATGATACATTGCACATCCATAATATTATTGTCGAAACGAGGAAGAGCAACGATCTCTGAAATCTGAAATCTGAATTTCCACCCTAAGCCCAGTGATTTAAAAAATTTAGCAAAAATATCCAAGTTTTTAAACGTGTTTCGGACTTGATCAGTAAAAGGATATACTGAAGGAAGGGACTTGGGAATTTTTTTTTTTTTATGGCTTTGAAATCTTAAAAGTGCAGTTCTATAAAATGGCTTCAAAAAAGGTGCGAGATATATCCACATTGCGTTGAAGTAGTTCTTCAAAAAAAAAAAAAAAGACAAAAATCATCAAGCGATTAGAGGCTTAGCCCTCAAGCCCCCATTGCTTTCGGCGGCTATGTCTCGTCCGTCAATCGTTTAAATGCATCAGTTTTCTCAATATGCTGAAAAAAATATGACTTTGAATTCAGGATCTTTTTTACATACTCTGCTTTGCAAAATTCAGCAGTTTTAAGTTACCTAGCAAACGAACATAAACCAACAAAGTGACACATTTATTACGTTTGTTTACAATTTTGTGGTTATAAATTGTTTCGTTAAAAAAAAACTTTTGTATGACGATAAAATAGAACATCCAAATACTGTAGTTGTGTTTTATAAGATGTGCTCCTATAATGCTATAATTTTATCAAATACGTTAAAAATCAGGATTTTGCTGTTGCAGTTTTAGAGTCTTTTTTGCCACAAACAATTTGAAAGAATTTTTTTCGTGAATTTAAAATCTTCAACCCTACTTCAGATATCAAGATATCGTAAGGCCTTCGTGTGAAGCCTTCATAAGAACGATGTCAAAATTAAACAATTCGAGTGTTTCAGATTTGAATTAATTTGTCTTTCAGTAGGATTAATGGCTATGCGATGGCTGAACTACTTTGATAAAGTGGAGAGAAATAACTAATCAAAGAAATTTTTCAAGAAATTGTTTCAAAATTTGTCCTGGCTATTTGTTAGGGATAGTACTTTAAAAAAAAAATAATAAAGTTTTCTAAAAATAGATGGACTTTCAGCAGAAGAAAATATCTCACATTCAGGTATCAGCAAACATCTGCATGAGCTAGTGTGCGAAGTCAGGAATATTTAGAACTGCGCAATGTGATTTTTTTGGGTAGCATTATGTCGTTCATTACTTGTCTGTTGGTTAACTTACTTGACCAAACCCCAGTTATTTTTAAAAAAGTAAAAATAAAGCTATTACAGAGTAAGCTTGATTTGGAAGAGAGAAGCGGAATTTCGTTTACTGTAATCTGACTAGCATGACTCAGCTCAAATTACTTCTTTTAAGTTGTAAAATATTGCAGCTTCATTTGTTTAAAGCCTTTTTTTTTGAAACAATACACCAAAGGTATTTAAATTTATCAACAAACGCACAATAGTGATGGTTTTGCCTACAATTCAGAATCTTTTTTTATTCTTCGCTCAAACCCGGGTATTTCGTTTATCCTAGCATAGTTTTTACAACTTCGTAAAAAATTTTGTTTAATGCGTCAGTTTGCGTCACGTAATGGTTGCAAATTTTTAAACGAGGACTGAAGGCAAAATCATTGGGGCCAACCATTTCAGAGATATGTATTCTTCTTCAAACACAACGTAGGGGCCTCTCTAATATTATTTTTTGCTGGCAACCTTGACATTTCGATGCAGTAGCCTAGCCCACAAATACCTACATTAACCAATGTATAGGTTAATATAGGTCTCTGGCCAATAGCCTAATTGCGTAGTTGCCTTGGAATAGAACTGGAGAGGCGTTACCGATGTTATCAACTCCAAGGTTGCCAATAAAACTTATAATAGGGAGGCTCGGGAGGCTCCTACGTCGTGTTTGAAGTATTAGAATATCCCTGGAATGGCTCGGTCAAAGAAGGACGCAGTCTACGCCAATGTAATATAATACGATTGTCCGAACTTTAGATGCCTTCATTGATTTTACCTGCGGTCTTCGTTTAATTGCAAATGAATCTTTTGTAATGCAAAATTAATAAAATGATATATGCGCCAACAGAACTTTTAGGCTCCGATCAAAACCGGAATTTGTTTATCAGAAGTGCCCAAACAATATAAACGCCACTCTAAGGTATTAAGGACAACAAAAAAAATGTAAAAACTCTGTTTCTGGCCGAAACGATAAATACGCTTTTTTCGTTATGCTTGACATCAAGGGAAACACCTTCCTCCTGCATGATAGTGTATGTCCCTCATTCGTAGAAAATTTTTAAAGTCGCTCTGAAATAAAATAAAAATTTTCCAATTTGATATCTACAGCATTACTAAACTGGATACCGCTTGGTTTCATTTAAACGTTTGTCCATATAGAAAATTGTTGATAGTCAATCTTCTGAAACAGTGCTTGATGATATACAGAAGTAAAATCAGAGCAAAATACAACTACAAAAATTACAATAAAAGGTGAAAAGCCCAACAGTCTGTTTCGTCCTAAGGACTCATCAAGTGCTACTGTAAATACGATTATAGTAGGACGAAACAAACTGTTGCGCTTTTAACCTTATACTGTGATTTTAATAGTTGTCGTTTGTCCATATAAATAGATTTTCAGCACATTGAAAAAATACATTTGAAAACACGTTTTGAAGCTGGAATTTCAGAATAAGTGTCGTTTTAGTCTTTATCTAAACCTAAAGTAAGTAGTCCAAGAACTAGAAATTGAAACTTTAATTTTGTTTGATTTAGCACATAGCTTATGAAAATTATTGGCCCTCATTTACTCTTTCCATGTGTATAAATCTAAGGCTATTATCCGCCTTTTTTGTATGTTTTGTGTGATTTCTGCAAAAAGCAGTCAACAATGTACATGGAACACGATTATGTGAAATGCGGAACTAAGACTAATCAACAGTGAGTGTTTGAAGCATATTGAATGCTATTTTAGTGGTTGTGCAAAAAGATGCAGCCGATTGGACACGTTTACGTCTGTATTGAGTAGCTTTGTTTGATTTCGCTGTTTGGCCCGCTAAGTCGAAGATTTTTCCGATTGAGAAGGGATAAATGTGGAAAGACAAGCTAGTGGTGCAAAGAACGTATAACATTTGACCTTTTCGGAGAATTTTGTAGCTTAATAAAAAACTAGGCCTTGAGTAGAAAAAAGCGAGTAACGATTGGATTTTAAAAGATTATCAGTGGTTATAAACGGTAAAAGATTACCAGAAAGAATTTCGAATAAAAGTAGAGAGCATAGAGAACATTGATTGCAATTTCTTCGAAGCGCGTAAAACAAGATCTGCACTGGGGAAGCTGTTTCGAAAGTTTTCAGAGATTTTGTAATTTTTTTGCAAAAATAACTTTATTTTACACCGATTTTGGTAAAAATCAATGCTTTTAAAACGTGGCGTATACTGTATATAAGCAGTGCAAAAGCACAATTAAACTGGCTGTGTAAATGGGCTGTGAGAGCAGTAGCTCTAACTGGTAAAATTCAAATCTTTTATTTCAGAAAAAATTTCAGTTTTTTTATTACAAGCCTGTAAATCGTTAAATAAAATAAAAAAAACTTCGTCTGCGTTTTTCCGAATAGCCCTCCATTCCCACAACTTTTTTAAAGCCTACTTTAAGCATTTTGCATCAAGCCATCAATTTTGATTGCTTCTTTTTAGCCATTTTTCAAAGTTTTTACTGATTTGCAAGCTTTTATTTCGACAAACACTAGCCCCTCCCCTCAGCAAATACTTCGAAATCACTTTTAAATCATTTTAGAGCCTATATCTCTGCAAAGGACGTCTCAGAAGCGCGAAAAATATAATATTTTTTTATTGTGCATTTTGTTCGACAGGCCAATGGGATAGGAGGTCATAGCCCCCCACTCTGACTACACTACTGAGCTCTTTTGGTCTTTGAATATAAGAAAGTTTAACCCAAATATGTATGCTTTTAAACGTGCTTTAAACTTGACCAGGAAGTATGGGGGGCTGAAAAGGGCTAAGTAATTTCATTCTGTCAAAGGGATTTCAAATGTTCGAAATTATTTATTTTTAAATGGCTCTACTAACGAGCGAAAAGTCATCCAAATGGCGTTAAAGTAGCTATAATTTTCGAAATTTCAAAAAAATTGCCCAGGCCCTCAGAGCCTTAAAGCACCCATTTGTAAAGAGTCGCTCTTAAAGTTTAGCCTTCAGTTCAAGCCCCCACCCTCCCCCATTAGCAAATACTGGGTATCCGTGACTGAAAAGCAGTGCTGGGTACCGTAAGTTTTCTTTTAAGTCCACAGTCCGCAACTCCGCAACCGAATTTCAATTTTTTAATCCGCAACCGCAAGCCCGCAACCACGTTTCAGGATTCTTTTATCCGCATCCGCAAGTTCGCAGCTTCGTAATTCTTGAAGTTCGCAATCGCAAGTCCGCAACTTCGTAATATATGAAGTCTGCACCGCAAGTCCGCAACTTTTTATGAACCGAGAGGAAGAGTTTTGCAATCAACCAGGTCCCGAAGCGATCTGCTCAGAGGTGATTAGCAAACATATGTAAGTCAAAAGTTGTGACTTGTGGGAGAATAGCAAGCGTATGGTGGATACATTCCACGCAATAAAAGGAATTAATTACACACAATCGCTGATTGTAGTAAATGTACCACAGCGTGACTTGTTGGTGAGCTGCTTTTTCGGGATGGCAAACTTAAGAATTGCCAGCCCCTCTTACTTTCAGGTCCAATTCAAAACAGATTTGAACGCCTGTATTTTTGGTTAAAGTTTTTAAGTGACTTGGCTAAGGGGGGATGTAGCCCCCAGCCCTCCTGGTTGCGCTACTGTTTATACAGTAAGTGCCTTAACTGCATGGAAACATAATGCACAACCCATTAATGAACTCGTAAGAATGCTATAATGATGCTAGAAATTCGAAGATTAAAAGCCATTGGATTACAATGAGAAGCCATCAAATAGCAAAGCAAAATCCGTATTTCCGCTTACAACAAGATATTCTAAAAAACAATTTTTTTTCAAAGCAAGAATAGGCAAAGGCAGTAGAAGACAAAAAAAAACATTCATATCACTACTCGTATTGCTAAACTTTTACTCCCTGGTTTGTATAAATACTCTAGGAAAGAGATATTCACACGCTACCAGCAGTGCCTTCGCCAGAGCAAACGAAGTGAGGAGCCCTAATCAAAAATGAGGGGGCACTAAAATAGACTGAACTTTTGTACATAAAAAACTGATACTTAAAAGCTACAATTTTGCATTATTGTTTGAAAAAAGAGACGTATAAGCCCGGCAGCGTTTGTTAGCTCGTTTCGTATGCGGCCCGTATAATCGTTTGAAAAATTTGTCTGCAGGAGTGAATGCGACCAGAAGTGCAACCAGGGTTTTGATAAGAGAGAGGGGGCTTGATCCAAAAGTAAATGTTTTTTGCACAAAAATTGTCTCGTGTAGGTTCCGTGCTGAACAAACCGATGCAACTCAAGCGTGTCACAGAGGTGGCAGAGCCCCCAGCCGCTGGGTGATTTTTGCTATTTAGGGCAAAAATAGCGATTTTAACGCCATTTCAATCATATTCCGCATGTTTTTAAACCATATGAATAATCACAGTAAGTTGCTAAAATTCAAAAGTCATTTAAAGATTGAAATTGTCTAGCCTTTTGAGCCCCCAAATAATTCAGGTCAAGTCCAAAACACGTTTAAACGCTTATTCTTTTTTTGGTTATATTTTCTCAATGACTTGGCTACAGGGGGCTGATGCCCCTTGGTTGCGCGACTGACTGCGACCTAAAATAAATCTTGACTGTGCTCTAAAAAAAGCAGCTGGTCTTTTAAAGAAATGTTTTCACGTATTGTTTCCGGTCATAATCACTAACGAAATAACCGATAACGCTTCTATAGGCTTACATCCCTATTCCGCGACACATTCGCAAAGACCTGTTAATAAGTTGGATTTTTGGGTCACATTTATGTACAGCAGTTGTGGCCAGCAATTTTGCAAAGAATCAAAAAAACTTCGAAAGGGAATTATCTTTGAACATTATTACTCGTTTTTCACTCATTGCCTGTTGTCTTGTCGTTACGTGATGCTCTAAAAAGCATTCCGAGTAAACTGAAATAGGGGAGCACAAGCAGTTGTTTCGGGGGGGTACGGCGCCCCTGGTTCCATCGCAGCGACGGCACTGGCTACCAGTACAAAAAATGATACACCAGTGGCTAATTTTGTGAACTCACGGTAAAAACAACAAAGCTATACATTAAACCAGGGCTGCAAATTCAAACTTAAACACGAAAAAAGTCGGTTGTTTTGCCGAACTCGCAAAAACAGCATGTCAACAAAAAGAGAGCGATTAAGTCAAAAAGCAGACTTAGTAATTTTGTCAGCCTGAACTCGAAAAAGTTGATATTTTTGCCGAACTTGAACTCGAAAAAATTAAATTGAATTGTCATGTTTGAGTGGGTAAAAACATAAATATTTTACGAAAATAGAAAGTAATTTTAGTATTTGTATAAAACTTGCGGAATTGCGGACTAAACTTCAAAATAGTCCGCAACCGCAAGTTCGCAATTTAAACTGCCAAAGTCTGCAAGTGCGCATGTCCACAACTTTTTTCGTTAGTCCGCAATTGCGGACTTGCGGATCAATTAGCGGACTTGCCCAGCTCTGCTGAAAAGAATCGGTGGCAGATCTCATACAGAAAACAGATTGAAATTGAATCACACATTAAGTTTGCTAATGTAGTATACACATTACACAATATAATCAAACAAAAAAATATGCAACAAAATTAAAATCAGCTGTGCAGAGTTGTGACAACATCTTTAGAATGCACCTACAAATTTATTGGTATGACACAATATTACTCAACATTTAATATGCTCCTACAAACTTACGTGTTCGTATTACTTTGCGTTTTAACTTACGTGTTCGTATGACTTCGCGCATTGTAGCAATAACAACCAAATTTCATTTGAGTTTTCTTTCAATCTTGTTTGATTGTCATTCTGGTATATGTAAATAATTGTTTTGGAGTTTTTTGTCCTTTTGCTATCAGCAGTAAATGGCAATTTGTTTTCACATTTATTATTATGCCGATACCTTAAGGGGAAGATACTTTCTCCTATAACTTGGCAGCATTTTCCCATCCCCCAAGTGATTTAGGAAGGACTCACTGACTAACGGCAGAAATAAGAAGTCTATCGAACTTGTATACGTCACTCTCAAGGTCAAAAACATGGTGCTTGGCGCCGAAAACTTATATAAAGCAACGAACATCTTTTTCTCATCTTCACCTATTTCAAGAATCAGGAGATAAGTATGCTATTTTTAAGTTATTTGATATGCGAGGCGAGCAAATTCATCGTATTGTTAGCGCAAGTAAGAGAAGCTTTTTGCCACGAAGTTAAGCTTTGATTTTTTATCATACTTAGCCACTACTAATGGAGGCTTTTTACAGAGTTAGCAGTACCATTAGAACGTAGCGCAGTTGTTTTTCTGATCGCATTAAGAAAAATATAAGATATTCGGCAAATAATTTTCATATCCTGCTACAGTCAGCTGGCGGAGCAACGTTTACTCGTAGCAAGTGGTCACACATTTTGCAACGTTTAATAACCACAATTTAGTGTTTGCATCTATACAGTGGTAACAGTCTGTACTCTGTACAGTGCACATGCTACATTATATACGGTATGTGTCTTTGCAGAGCTTTTCTATTGCTTAAGATTTAGAGCAAAATACTCGCGAGCAGCCGAGGTGGGTATAAATTAGACAGAAAGAAAGTTTAATTTCCTCATTAAAGCTTTCGGGAAAAAGAAGAATCAAGATGTTTGAGTATGCATACGTAACCAAAAAAAATCTACTATATTTAGATATTGTTTTTGTCTCTTCAACTTGTAAATCTTATGTAGGTAGAAACACGTAAGAAATTTTGCCTTATACAGAATTATCTCAATTGTTTCGTTTTTAGTTTTGCGATACAACGCAAAGCTATAGACAACTCTTAAAAAGACTCCTCTGAAAATGAGTGTGGACCCCAAGTGAGTTTTTCTTTTTATTTTTGCTTGTACTTTTTAGCAATTACAAGTATATCAAAAACTAAACAGTTGAAAAATAATACGCTAGAAACGTATAATCCTTTGGTAATCTTCGTATCTCTGTTTTCTAAATCCAGAAGATGGCACTCCAGGCAATGATCAAAAATTGTAGATAAAACGACAGTACTACTGCTCATCTGGGGAAGAATATTGAAACTGCTCACACAGCCAGTCAGAAGTGACCGTTGATTGGTATGCTTATTCGAACTATGGTCACCAATTACGTATCATAGGAGTCATTTTACAAACAATGTGGAAATTGCCACTTTTCTTCCAAATTCTCCAGCACATCTTGAGCTGTGGTATCCTTTGTACCAGGCCAAACGAAGAGCCTTGCAGTCTTAAGCAACTAACCAAAGTGCTGCAGCTAGTGTATTTACTAAATTTATGTTGGACGTATGTTCCCAATGTACTGTGTAGTATGAAAGCTGATTTTCGATTCGACGAAAATGAACTGATGTGAAGTGTTAAAAAGGTTCACATCTACGGCGAGTTAGATTGGCTGCTGTTACCTTTATAGCAGTTGTTTACTTTGTTTTTAGGTTCTACATTTCGATTTTTTTCTTTTTTTTTCTTTTTTTGCAATCTTTGGATTAAGATTATGTGACGTTAGTCTTTGCTGGAAACCGTCAATAATTTTTTTTTAATTTTCAGTGTATTGGATTTGGCTGTGCGTCTTGGTAAGTAAGACTAATAAACTATAAGTATAATACGAGTATTAGCTGCATTATTAATACCAGCTGTTTTTCTTGGTATTGTGGTACAGTCTCGTTTTGAGTCCCATTTTCTGAGAACTGCGCTTTACCATAATTTAGTAAAGCGTAATTTTTCTGCAACTTTACAAACAGTAAAGGATATAGCGTTTTTGGGTCCCAAGATTCCAATCAGAAAGAGTAGTCAATAGTATATACAGTAGGAGTTTTCAATTTCCATCATGGTAAGCAAATTCGATAAACTTACTGCCAGCTGCAGAATGCATTGGCAAAGGCTTACTTTCAGCACCGTATACATTATCTCATTTACCAGCGCTCCATTACTGTTATATACGAGTAAAATTTTCATTTTGCTGGCACTGTTTTGCGTTTCTGGTTTGTTTGTTTTTTTGTTTTTTTTTATCCGTTTTTCCTTTTCGCTTGAAAACAAATCACAAGAACCGCAGATGCCTGAAACGGGCATGCAATTTTATTCAGCTCATAAGAACCGACAAAAAGTCATCGAAATTCACTTCCACATACACTGATCGGCTGTTAGGTGCTGCAATGCAGAATGATTTTTATTTTACGCTAAAAAGAATTAATTTTATCTTTACATTCCTATAAAACAATTGGGATAATCTGGGCTAATTCAGTATTCAAATTTAAAAGAGCTGCGGTAGATAGATTTTTGAATAAACAGTGTTTAAAGCTCAGTTCCTCTTTGTCCGTTCGTATGAACTAGGCTCGCTGCGGCAGTCTAACCACACCAAGGCACAGCACCCATTTTTGGGTTCAGTTTGCAAGTCTTTCGTCAGACTGGGCCACTAAAATGGGTAAACTACTTTGCCCCAAAAGGGATATGACGCATTGCTAGTTCGAGAATCGAACCGGGAGTCAAGAACCTTTCAATCGCTGAACCCGACGTTCTAACAACTGAAGTATCGCCCTCAGTTGGTTCTGGTGAGCTCCGATATAAAACAAAACCGGTGTAGATTAAACAGAATTTAAAGCTCAATTCGTCTTGGTGAGCTCCAGGGAAACCAAATCGATTTTCTCCTTATTTTTTTATTGTTATCTTTCTCTACATCAAAAACCTACCACAATTTAACTTGAATTAAAAATAAATGAAAATGCTGAATTATCAATTTTATAATTTTTCAGCTTTGGTTAAGGCGATTTTGAGTGCGGACGATGACGATGAAGTTCATGGGTTGACTTCCTTTGAGATCATATTCAAAGCAGGAGGTAAAAATCTTAAAACCTTGTATTGCAATAAGGCAGTTTTTAACTTGGCTAACTTGAACGTCACACCCTAAACATAAAAGCATGTAGCAAATTTAGGGCAATGCTTCAACACGCTGTATAAAACCACAATCTATACAACTGTTGGGTCCTGGCGATAAATAAGCGGACTCTGATTGTTTTCAGCCTGCTGTGGATAAAGAAGGACTAACTTCAGGGCAAATCATATCACTAAAATTTGAGGACAAAAAATTTTACTTGAAATTTTAATTTTTTTTTTTCAACATTACAATACTTAGAATTCCAATCGACCAAAACAAAACAATGATGTTTCTTGCTACATTGGTTCAACAACAGCCGTTTAGTCGAAAATGCTATCAACTAAATAAAACTTGTTTTCTGCCAACCACGTTATCAAGATTTCAAAGTTTCAAGGACTATAAACTTAAAGCAAAGATTTTTGGAGATTTTTTGCAGTGTTGAGAATTATTGTTTTACTTCCCCTCAGCTTTCTCTTGTACCTGACTATATAGTTCAATCAAAACAATTTTTGAATTTAAGATTTTCAAAATTGAAAAAATGAAGATCCAACATGCTGATGTGATCAAGTTGTTGAATTGTTTAGTCTATGTAACAGTAATAGCCTACTGGTCAAGTGGATATATGGAGGGTCTGTTATTGAAACGATAAATTTGGGTTCGATTCACTGTCGGGTCATACCAAAGACTATATAAAGTGGTATTCATAGCTTCCTAGGTTTTAGCAATGAAATTGACAGTGTCAAGTCTCCCCCGAGTGTAGTAATGGTATTGGGCTAGTCATAGGTGGGCACGAATTCGTTAATCGTTAATCCGTTAATAACGAAGCTAACTTTTTCATTAACTACTTAATTCGTTAAAAAGTTTTTTTATGTTAACGGACCAAATTAACTTACATTTAGTTTCGTTAACTTACGGTAAAGTTTTCATCGTTAATTTCTTGCACCATTCATTCATCGTACCAGTACAAACCAGTTTGTACCGGTGACTGGTAATACTGTCTTGTTGCATATTAGCACGTGCCATATAGAAAAAGAGAAGAAAGGAGAGCTTTTTTGAGGCAAATAATAAGCTGCAGATAGGTCTATTAATTATCGTTGTTCGCAACTTCCAAAGATTTTCCGATCGCAGCTTCGTTAGGGCATATGAACCTATTTTTATCTTGAAATTAGATTAGACTATAAAATGTAACTTCCAAAACACAAAAGATCACCATAGCAATATTTTTTTTTTAATTAGCTAAACTGTGTCATTACGTTTTCTAGAAGTGAGTGAAAAATGAAACAAATGCAAATTACACTCAAAACGTTTACGAAGTAACGGACTTCATTAACTTTCGTTAATTAAAGCTGAAAATAACGAATAAACTTTAACGGAGGTATGAAGTTCGCAAACGGAATAGTTGTTGACAATGCTAACGCTTTGCATTAATTTGCCACCTATGGGGTATAGGTGCAACTTAACACGAAGGTCGGAGGATCTCTTCATTTCGCGACTTTCTGGCCAACGCAACTTTGCAAACAAAGATGTAATTAAAATACGATTAGCTTGGGTGTGTAGTGAAATAAGTACCACGTATATTTACGAGCAAATATTGGACTTATACTTGAATTAATTCTTGTTATGGTATAGTGGTTACCAAAGAAATAAAGGTTACCAAAGAAATGTAGTGGTTAACAAATCAGTTACCAAGGACATGTTCTTTTAAAAACAACGCCTAACAGCGATTTAGATATTACTTTACTTTCTTGAGCCGTAGCATATTTTTGGTTTTCTTTATACTACCATCTTTCCAACATTCAGAATCTTCATTTAATCAAAAATCATCAAAAACAAAATTTTAGAAAACATGATCGACAAGTTTAGAAAAAGAATGTTCTACACCAAAAACGAGTTCAATTCCCACATATCAGTGTTTCTTTTGATATTGGTGGAAAACAATCCTTGGAGTCGTATGCACCAATTTGGATTAAGTTTGTTTCCAAGATCAACCAAACGTTGGGAATAATTTAGACAAATGGCTGGACCAATTGGTATAATTATGAAGCAACTCAAGGATAGCTCTCTTGAGCTACTGAAACGGTAGACTGGGGGTTCGATTTCCCGTCGCGTCAAACCAAAGACTATAAAAATTGGTATTCACAGCTTCCCTGCTCGACGTTTAACGATTAAAGGGACAGTATGAAGCCTCCGCCGTGTGTGGTAGACAGGTGTCAGCTTGACGCGAAGACCTAAAGGTCCCTTCGCTGTCTCCTGGCCAAGGCAACTTGGTGAATAAAATGTAATTACAATTACATCTTGCGAATATCGTTTATTTTAATCTAATAAGTTGAACGGAGTAGTAGATAGAAGATTGATAATCCGAGGATCAAAGTTAATTCGCGTTGGTGCATACGATCCTTGGGGTCGTAAATATTTTTGATTTACTTTAAAACAATAGTTTTACAAAATTTATAGATCATTCGGGACATTTTTACCAAGCTTAATTTACCTAGGAAGTTAAACATTTACAGCCCTTTAAAGTTATTTGCTTATTTCTTGCGCAAAATACTGTTAAGTAATTAATTAAAGGTTTTCAATCAAAAAAATTAAAGACATCACATTGCTAACCCTGTATTTTAAACGATATTGTTGTTGACCAGTAACTCAAATTAATGTTTCACTATGTTTTTGATTTAATATTTAACTTAAACTCCTTCAGAATAACGATTCATCACCACGCTATATGGATAAGCTATTTGCTCAATCTTTGTATAAATCATACAGCTTTCCTTCTAATAACTGAATTGATAAATAAGCGGTACCAAATTTATTAAATCATTGAGTTAAAATAATTTTTTAGTTTATTAAAGTCTGTCATATCATGATTTGTTTTCAGCACGGCATAGATTATTTAAACCTTAACAGTTTAAAAATACCCTGAAAACGCAAAAACAAGCCTACCACGGTCTGATTTGAATTTGAATCATCGAGAGTGCGGTTGACCGCCCAGTTGGTCGAGCGGTAACGCGCTCGCCTCTGGAGCGGGAGGTCTAAGGTCCAAATCTCAGGCAGTTCAAGTCGGACACAGTGTTGCCAATGGCTCACCACTGCTGTAACATTTCTTCGAAAGGAGCTATGCTGCCTGGGCGCAATGACGCGGAGATGGGCCCCGCCAACTCGTTACACGCTTCGGCGTAATACAACGAGTATAATGAAAGATTTGATTTGATCTAGAGTGCGGTTGTTCAAAAAACTCGTTAAATCATTATGATAGAAAAAGTTCTTCAATTACGAGATTAACAGTCGCCAAATAAGCTCTAGAGACTTTTCATGTACTGTGTAGTATGTTTACATCATTTCAAATTTTAGCATGTACACGAAAACAGCATATACTGTATAGTGCAAAGTGAGTCCGTCTTGCACAATCAGAATCAATTTAAGATGGTCATTTTGTCGTGTTGATAATCATAAGCGTTTGTTACTACAATCATAAGCTCAATTTCTATTCAGAAGGTGCACACCAACTGGCCTGTGATAAAGCAAATATTGTCTCTTAGTTTTAAACATCAAGTACGTAACGGTAAACGCTAATTCTCAAGCTTAACATTTGAAAGGTGGTATTTACAGTTCTCTACATAATGTTTCAAAAATAAAAGGGAAGCGCATAAAGGTAGCGCTAAACACTTGCTTAAAAATATCTCAAATCCCTTCGTTGTTGTATCAGGAATAAATTATCTTGATAAAAAATTATGTTTTTATTTTATAATTGTTGCGAAATCAACTACTACCAGTTTTTTCAAACTAAGTTTTGTGATTTTAGGAAAAGTGAAGCAGTATCTGCGTGATCGACAGTGGAACGATGCGAACGACTTGGCCAAGCGTCGTTATGAGCTCGATGCTTCTCTGCATTTTGCTCCTGCTCTTGTTCAGTATTACGTCACACTGATTCAAAACGAGGCTCCACTTAAAGCGGAGGAAGTGAAGGAGGAATTGATTGGAGTGTTGAGTGGAGTTTCTAAGTCCGCTAAAGAAGTGGAAAAGTACGCCAATAACTTAAGGGGCAGTGACAGGCCATACGAAGCAATTCTCTTTTATCAGCTAGCTATTCACTACAGCAGCAATGAAAGAAACATCTCGGATATCGTCAATTGCTTGCTTCGCTGCTGCGCTGGAACATCCATCATTGTTCGGGAAGCAATCGAGAGAGATGAGCTGCATAAAAATCTTGTGCGTCGCCATGTGATCCCATTCATGAAAAGAGCAAAAGCTGGTATAGCGCGACACCTACTGGTCAACCGAAAAGAAATAGCTCATGCGCTAGCGACGTGCTTGCACTGCATCGAGCAATGTCAAAAAGAATGCGACGATTTGGATGGCAGAGAAGCAAGCTTAAAAGAAGCAATCTCCTTGCTTCGAGACAACTTAGGAAGAGATGTGGAGAAGAAAAAGATCTTCGGAACCTGCCTTAACAATCTGGGCCACACCTATCTCTTGAAACGACGCTTCAACGATGCCATGAGGGTCTTCCAACAAGCGATAGCTGCTAAGCAGAAAGCTGAAGATTATGATACCCTGGCTGAAAAGAGGGAGGATGTACAGCTCAGCCAAAACGGACTTCGAGCGGCGAGAAATCGCGAATGTGCAATTCAGTAAAAGTATCGGGTTGTCGAAATTTTTCAGTATTCCGAACTAATCCTGTTTTAACCTTGTTATTGACGCAATAATTGTTGTATCTTCTCGTTTTTTTTTCTTTTTGAGTTAACTATGCCTTAATTCTATAGATGAGCACTTCATTTGATTACGATTGTAAAACGCTTTTTGC
Organism: Trididemnum nubilum; assembly: GCA_963965965.1. Taxonomy (NCBI): domain Eukaryota; kingdom Metazoa; phylum Chordata; class Ascidiacea; order Aplousobranchia; family Didemnidae; genus Trididemnum; species Trididemnum nubilum. Next base: position 11,905,145 of record OZ014482.1, on the reverse strand, counting down.
TTCATATGAATATTAGCAGTATTTCATTAATTTTTCTTTTATTTCAAGACTTTAATACTGTACTTGCAAATATATGATTTAATCAGAAAAAGTGTGTTTACTGCAAACTTGCAAGGTAAAGTATAAATCTAAAAGCGTCAAGTCTTTCATCAAACTTTACAGATATACGCCAAAACCACTCAATCAAAATTATCCCACCACAGCAATAAAGTGCACTATGGTAGATGTAGAGTTGGAATTACACTTTTTTTTCTTTGCAATCGTAGAAAAAACTCGAGGAAAAAACACTGCAATCATAATACAAATTATAAAAGTGTTTGTCAAATGAGAATATTTTGTTCATAAAATAAACGTGACTTTAGTCATCTCATGACCGCTTTCTTTCATGCACATTAAGCAGTAAGTTTTGTGCTCTATCTGCATTTCAGCTTGTAGTATCTGGGGAAAAGGAACTATATTGAGTACGTTGACGGGACAGTTTTCAAAGTAGGGGCATTTTAGGTTTGCTAGAAGAATTCTGCAATGCGTTTAAAAGTTTATGAGTTAAATTTCCGCAATTTGAAAAGCAAACATAACAGCTTTCAGCAAGTTTTAAGTTTAAAAGTGTATACATATTTTGAGTTCCCAAATATCTCTTGACTACCGTACCTTGTTACTTTATCGCTTTAGAAATTCAATCTAATGTTAATGCATGATCAAAAATACTGTAAGTCAAGTTCTAATAATTACATCACTTACCTGCATTGAAGTGCAATTAACCAAGTTTTACGCTGCACAGCAAGAATTTCACGTACATAAAAGCGGACGGTGTAAATGGGTGCTGTTGCCACCGCCTCAATTGTGGAGAATCGGCAAATTTTCGATTAGTCATTGGGCTACTACACTATTGCGCGAAAATGCTTTCTGATGCACTACACAGAATTTCAAAAATGGGATTGGTTGAGCGGTTACGTTTCGTCTCTGGTACGAGAGGTTCAAATCTCTGGCGGTTAAATTGGACACAATGTTCCCAACGGCTCGCCACCGCTTCGACATTTCTTCGAAATTAGCTGTGTTGCCTGCAGGCGCAAAGACGCGAAGATGGGCCACGCAAACTCGTTATACGCTTCGGCGTAATATAGCGACCACAAGAATAACAAAAGATTTGATTTGATTTGAAAAAGGGAGATAAAAAAGACTGATGACTTAACTATATGTTGGTTTGCTGTAGTGCCTAACTAGATAAACAAATATTTTGGGCTCATGATCCCTTTTCCCCTTCTTTTTTTTCTAACATTCTAGAGTGGTTATATCCCAAAATTGTTCTTGGCGTACGTTTTGAGATTTAAATTAACTTTTAAAGGCCTATGCGAGCTGCCATTTTCACGAGAGACTAAAATAACTCAAGTTTTTATAGCCACAAAACGCAATATCCTTGAGTGTGCTGAGGTGGTATATTTTACATAAGATAAATTCTTATAGAATTTTCAGGAAGTTGGTTGCTTTAAAAACAATCAATGCTGGTCTTATGGAAACTGGCGGTGTAGAATGTCGATGAAGCTATTTTTGCAGGATTGTATAGCACTGCGATGACTGCAGAATAGAAAATGACAAAAAAGTAAAACTGTAGGCATACAAAACCAATCAGTGGTAGAGGCGATAGAGCGTCTGCCACCAAAACAGTAAACTCGAGTTCGATTACGGGTCGGGTCAGATTAAAAACTAGAAAAATTGACACTCATATAGCTTCCCTGTTTGATGTTCAGCAATAAAAGGGGCAATGTGAAGCTTCCACGTAGTGGCGTACACAGGTGGGCAGTTGGCAACTTAACTAGAAGACCGAAAGGTTCTTTAATTTTGCTGTCTCCTGCCAAGGCATCTTTGCAAATAAAGATGTGATTACAATTATAAACATATAGTTGGATATTATAAGATCTACTGCTAAATTTATGTATCGTAATAAAAGCAACTTTTGGTTCTGATATGGTTGTAAGCTTTTCATTCTGCTGGCATGCAAATGAACACATATCAATAACAGCATAAGCATGTAAAAGACATACTGTATAATAAAAGTTTACGATGTTTTTTGAGACCTTACAGTACTCAGAACTGTTTAAACTTTAATATCTAAAGAATTCCCCCAAACACACCCTACATAAATTACAGAAAGATTGTCAAAATAACGTCGGCCTACCAGTCTTGGCCAAAAACAATGCACCTTTTCTTAATTTTTTTTTTCTTGAAAAATTAAAAATTTAAAATTTAAAACCACAACAGTACCTGTTTCGCCGAAAAACGGCTCCGAAGGTGAAAAAACTCGAAACATATTGCAATGTTAAAATATCAAAATGCTACTAAAAACTAAATCGTAATTTTGCTATTTCAATTTTTTAACATTTCAATATGTGTAGGACTTATCCACCTGAAGAACCGTTTTTTGCAAAACTGGCTCTGTTATGGTTTTAAATTTTTAATCTTTGTGATTTTATTGTATAGGATAAAAATATGCTGTATTAAATCTTTCGACGCAAGAATATGCACGAGAAAAAACGGATTGCCCTGTCACAAAACCACTGCGCAGTCAATTTTTGTGGGTTTTGTATTGTAATCAAAAAAGAAATACTTGTCCGTGCGATTACATAGATCTAGGGGTCGAAAAAAAAGCGCGTTCGTCTCTGGACCGGGAGGTCAATGGTTAAATTCCGGAATCGGTAAAATTCGTCAAAGTGTGGCTGGAAGGTTCTCCATTGCTTGCAACATTTCTTCTAAAGATTAAGCCTTGTTGCCCAGCAGGTCCACTGATGAGGAAAACATGAGCCCACAAACTCGATACATACTCTCAGAAACGTTTCAGCGTAACTTCAGCAAATATATTAAAGATTTAATTTAAAAAAGGAGGCACCTAAATCTTTGTGATCTTACTACCCTTGGCTCTTTAATTTCTTCTTTTCTATACATTTTTACCTTTTTTCTTTAAAAAAAGAGACAAAAGCGGCGAAAAACTGGACGTATGCTTATTTCCACAAAAGGCAAATGCCAATGACACTATACATAAATAAACCAATGTAGAGTACGTAAAATTCACATAATCATTCGTTAGCGAAGAAAGAAGGAAAAGCTTCGGTAGGCACTTACGCAAACATGGGCCTTCACCTGTGAACTTTTGGTTTATGAATATAAAAGCTCTTTCACTTTGTAAAGAAGGAACTATTTAAACCAGCTGAAATTGAACTACAAAAGCAAAAGAGTTTCAGCTCAGCAAATTCAGAACAAAGATGCTGTATGCAAAACGAAATTCTTTCAAGAATTCACTTTCAGTTCAGAAAACTCAGTGCAGATTGCTGTTTTTCCTGCTTTGAATATTTAAAGTTCAATTTGGCAACATCATAGCGCAACATTTGAAATCTGTGATGAGCAAACTATTTTAACAGTGCTGTCTGCAAAAAAAAATGCTGAAGCATGACATCAAATGCTAGATAAATTTCAGCTTTCTGTAGCCAGAGCAAGCATTCTGCATCCGTAGAATTGCAGTTGTGATGCTTGTTGGGTAAAGATAACCAAAACTTGAAAATTTTTAATCTTGTCATATTTTTCTGAATTAAAAACAAATCTCCATGGACCGTAGGAGTGGCACGAAGATTTATTTATTGTGTGTAAATATACAAAAACATTTTTGACTTTCAAATTAGTTTATTAAAGTTATCTTTAAAAGAATTTTATTAGTTTGTTTAATAGAGCGTAATTAATGTGATAGAATTCATATGTAATTTATCAACAAACAAAGACTTTGTTGGAAAGCCTGAAACACCCGATAAAGAAAAAATGAGCAGCATCTTGGTCCAACTCTATGGAGAAAAGTGGTCAATAAGAAACATTTTTCGAAGAGCAACCGGAAGAAGACGTAAGTTGAGATGATCTTGGAAAGAAAAAAACCGATAAAGATTTTGCTCCTAGACAAAATTTTGACAGAGCTCTACTGCTTATCTTTTGCACTATGATGTAACTGTTGTAACAGACTGCTGTAAGATCGGCTAGCATGCATTGCTGCGGTAGCATTAAAGTTCGATAGATTAGATTTCACTACAAGCGAGAAAACTTGGGAGAACTTGAAAAAACAGCAAAGCCTCGAGCTTGCAAATGGAATTGTAGGGTAGTATTAGCAATATCTTGAATGGAAAGTCATTTTGTCTAAATTGTTTTAGTGGCTTTTGCTAAGAGCAACCACAGAAGTGTTGCAAACTATAGATTAAAATAAAACTAACTCAATCCCTGATATTTTAAACCAAACCTATAAAATAAAGTTGACCGTGACGAATTTGGGGGAAAATCTTCGATACCACGTTCTTCTCGTTTCTTCTTTCAATCTTTTTTTTTTATTTTGTATTTCAGCGATTTTAAAGAGAAAGAAGCCAAGAGTAGGTTATTTTCCGCTTCCAAATGGCAAGATCGTTCCTTTCGAAGAGTATGTCCAGGAAATGGGAGAAACCCCCGATTTGCTGGAAGCGAGGCCGCCAGGGTGGGACGAGAATAAGGAGGAACGGCGGGTGAACAAGCGAACAAGGTACTGTAAACAGTGATACCGATAAATTCTTGTTTTTGAGCAGTCATTGCATGTGACTGACATTTGTTTTTAATCTCTTTTTAGATGAATTTTTATTATATTTTTATAATTATTCGTATTATTTCAATGAGTATTTTAAAAATAAGTTGTTTATGTAAAAATAAATAAGAAAGAAAAAATTTAAAGATGTTTTTTGAAATATCGCTTATGGTTATACTAATGAATTTTACTTTCCACTTTTTCTGGTCCTTAGACCTGCTGAGCTATAAAAATAGAAATCCGCAAAATCAGCGAATTTGTGTTTCTTATGTTCCAGAAACCGCTTGTTTCAAACCATCTACCTCGCTTCTTTTGCACATTTTCTGTTTTCTTACGGCTACAACCAAATATCACTCATGCAAAATTATCTTCACGAAAGCCAGTTCTTCATGCAAATCAAATACATGCCGGATTATTACAATACATACGGTCATGTGCAGTTGCTGGCCAAGTACTGGTAAGTGGACGTTGGTGGATCAATTTACTATAGTTTATTTTTCGGACAAAATTACTGAATGGATCGGTTCTATCACTTCAAATCAAGTCTTTTATTATACTCGCTGTATTACCCCGAAGAGTGTAACGAATTTAGGGGCCACATCTCCACGTCATTGCTTCTGCGAGAAATGATGCAGAGGTGGAGAATTAATTGTTGTCAACATTGTATCCGATTTGACCGTGCCGAAATTTGAACCTTAGTCTTTCCGTTCCACATATCAAAATCTATCCTAATTCCCATATGAGTTAGTTCATCGATGCAGTAGTTGCAATCCTAGCACAGAACTGGCTGTAAAATTCTGCCAAAGCGATCCTATTTGATGGCAGCAGGCACTATTGCTTGTATTTGTAACTGATCTGAAAACGGTCTGATTTTCCCTGGTTAAATAGACAACGCAATGTAAAAATAAAACAAACGGTACCAGTGGAAAGTAACTCAAAAAATTCTGCAATATTGAAGTTTGATGCTTTTTAATTAGATGAAAATAGTCTAAAAGTTGCATAGCGCTTATTTTCTTTATTACATGCAAACAAAATAATTTTCGATTTTATCAAATTAAATGTTGGAAAAGTAATCATTATTCTATAGCCTCGCGACGGTGACGGCCATGTTTGCTCCGTATTTGATCCGCATAGTTCAGGATAAATGGATCCTCTTCGTATCCGCCGGAGCATTTGGAATTTTTACGTCTCTTGGATTTCTCGACGCTAAATACACAATCATGCCAAGTAAGACAATTAGCGAGCATTTTGCAATAATTAGTTGATTTTTTTGATCCTTGTGATTATCCAAATGGACTCGTACTTGTATATGACAAAAAATTATAAGTTCTTAACAAAACAAAAAGAAAACCATCTGTAAGATGGCGTGACAAACTGCACAAATTTAGTCCAGTGAGCTTAAATTGATCAAGACAAAATGAAACGCACCTAAGAAGTTCTTAACGTTTTTATCGTTTAATAATCTAAATGTGCAATATGGCAAGATAAGTAACCAACAAATACTTTAAATATAAACAAATTAGAAAAAAGGAACATTAAGATGGAGTGACAATGCGTACAAATTGATTGCAATCGAGTCTTGGTCGAGAAAAGTGAGAAATACTGAAAAAGAGGTCCTCAGCTCAGAGCAAAAAGTATTGGTGATTTTCAAAAGAAATGCTATTTTCGATACATCATGCTGATGTGAGTTGTTGTTTTCGTATGTCGCGTAAGCGGTGTTGTTTGCGTTGTAATTCTAACGCAAGCGGATAACGCCTTCGCTTCCTTTTCATCTTTTTTTTGGTATGATGACGTTTGTATTCTGCTATATATTTTGCTTGAAGTGGATTTTCAATAACAAATTTCAGTTACTCGGGCAATGATGAAAAAATCCCCTGCATGGTTTGAGGGCTCGTTGCCTCTGAGGCATGCAAATATCATCGAGGAACAAACTGTCAAATGGTTTCGGTTTTACAGTGAATGTGTGTACTGTACATTGTAATTTAATGTATTTGAGATCGTGCGAAATGCATAGATATTTAAAAAAAGCACCATTTTGCAGTTTCTGTATACCGTATAGCAAAAATATTTTTGTCTACACACACACCCACATATTCTTCCGAAAATTGATTCTTTATGATAGCTTTTCTTTAGCAGTAATCGGCAATTAAGCTGAGATGATTATGGTATATTTGTGTATAAAAAACATCCCAGTAAAGATTTTTGTCTTTACGTAGTCTATTTCTATTTTCCGGATCCGAAGTAGCATCTATAATAGCTATACCAATTTTTTTTTTCAGCAGTTCCAATTTTTTTTTCAGTTGTTAAATCTTCGATTGCCAATGAAAAAGCTTCTATTAATTATTTACCGAATTTTCTGATTGGTTAAAAAGGCCTATCTTATCTACGCAGCACCAATAAAAAGCTTTTTGCACCAATTTTTGCTTGGACAAACATAGTGATTCCATCTACCAATGAACAATTGAAAAGATTTTTTGTAAGCATTGATTGGCTCAAAAAAAGGAGTCCCTCTACAAGAGTGCACATGTAACTACAATTATTGCTGCAGTTTTTAAACCACATTTTTGTTGTTTAGGTGGCTTTGTGGCAGGTCTGGCATGGATTCCTTTTTTTGTTACTTTCAGCATGTACATGGTTCATGTGGCTCAAAGACTAGGAGACCTTAACCAAAAAAGACCTTACAATGGTAAGGGTAAAAGCTTATGGGTCCTCGTCAACTAACCGCGAGCACATTGACCTCGAATCAACCGAACTGGTTCGCAGTTAGTAAGCAGTGGTCAGTTGACTTGGTTGGTTAAAGCTTGTTGAATTGCTTTGTTTTTTTGCAATATCTGACTTTCTATAGTCCATTGGTAAATAAATTCGTAGTTCTAGGGTATGCAGGTTCACTTTGTAAATGCGCGGTCGGTACCTGGATGGTATGACACGCGTATTTTTCAGACATCCAGAATTTTTAATCTGGAAATGAGTAAAGGCCACGTTTTTAACTGCTAACTTCAAACAACAACCAAAAAAATTGTTCGTAGTATGTTCCTACTGTTAGAAGCACAATAAAATGCTAAATAATCACTGCAATGTAATTTTTATCAAGCCAAATTTACAAAATTGCGTAGATTTAATGTTGTTGTTTTGTGCTATTTAAAATATTGTTGATATATTATAATAGCTTAATTGTAAATTCTTAATAATTAATGCGGTTGGAAAAAGGTTGAGTTGCAAGAAAGATTTTTGCTGCTGCTCAAAAAGAATATCAAAAGAATATTTGCTCTTCAGGAATCCAGAAAAATTGGTTGTTGTACAAATTCAACACGTTGTCATTTTTTGGGTGGTTCTTGGGATATTCTCTTTCTGGAATGACGTGCTCTGTCCTGTTTTACGGAATGCTGGAAAGAAACAACACCTGTAAGTTTAAATGATTTTTATAAACCAGCCAAATATTCTCTTACTTATCACTACCTTCAGTTTCTTGTAAAAGAATTCAACTTGTCGTATTATATAGGCTCGCAATTACGACAGCACATTGTCAACCATTGATAAGAAGTTCATAATCATCAGCACAATTTTACTGCTATAATATCGCATGATCTTGTGATGTTGCTAATATCTTTCATTTAAATGCTCCACTACACTGTACGTAAAACGGGGAGCATATGAACGTATCCTTGTAGTGTACTCTTACCTTACTTTACCCGAGTGGCATTCTTGCCCCTCTCGTTTTTTTGTGATAAATCTCTTTTAAAAAATTATTCTTATTTCAAGTCAACTTGACTTGAACCAAATTTTATCATAAATAACTTCTGAAAATTTGAAGTTGCTGAGTGAAAGAAAGTTTCCTAATTCTGAGGTTTCCCGAAGTCACTTTCTGTAATCTGAGCATTTTTGGCCAAAATTTTAATAAAATAATGTCCAAACTTAAAAGAAGTTTTTGAGATGAAACTACATTGACTTAGGCATTTTATGATTCAGTTTTAAAAAAACAAGCTTACATACAACATTTAAACCATTTGTTACGTCATCGCAAAATGACGCTATTTTTCAAACATATGGCCGTGACGTCATAATGATGTCATCAACTCAAAATTAATATATCTGCAAAATTTTTGTTAGACTGACCCGCATGCCAAATTTGGTGTTCCCATGACGTTTTGTTTAAGAGTTAGATAGGGGGTATTTTTCACTCTTTTTCCGTGTCAAATATCCCTTGTAAAATATGGTTAATCTGATAGCAGCTTGTACGCCGAGTTTCGGTTTAAAATGGACTAAAAATGCGATCCCACGTTCACGATTTTACCCCAATGTAGACCGGGCATAAAAAACTTGTATAAAGTTATATTTTGTTTTGCAACGATAAAACAAATATTTTTCAAGTGTTTTGTCTCTGCCAGATGAAGAGCTTGATGACGCTTTGTCAGAGCAAGTTGAAAAATTAAAATCAGCAAAAACGCTTACAAAGCAATGCTCCGACAGGCTGCTTCGCCGTTACGCTGTATGTTTTTCACAAGTAAAATGGTCAAGCGAGAAGGAGATTTGAGAAAAATGTTCTTTTACCTTGTCTCAGAATTATTTTGCAGCTGTACAGGATGTTTGCAATAATGAAAACAATCTATTTAATGTAGTTTCTTATAAGACGTAGCAAGGTTCATTAACGTTAATTCATACCGGCCAGTTGGTCGAGGGGTAATTCGTTCGCCTCTGGTGCGGGAGGTCTGAGGTTCAAATCTCGGGTCGGTCAAATCTGATACAGTTTTGCCAACGGCTCGCCGCCGCTGCATTATTTCTTAGAAAGGAGCTGTGTTGCCCGCAGGCGTAATGACGCAGAGACGGTCCCCGCAAACTCGTTACACGCTTCGACGTAATTCAACGAGTATAACAAAAGATTTGATTTGAATGTTAATTCAAAAGTTGATTTGGTTTTAAAGTGTCAATGGCTTTTTTTCAGATATTTACTTTAATAATTTGACTTGCGGTGGAGCGCATTGCGACAAGGCCTGGCCCAACTGGTGGGATGTGATGATGTACGAGCCCGATATCCCTTCTATTGATCAGTATGCTTACGCCAACATGTAAGATGATCGATTGTTTGATCATAACTGGCGGATTAAATTTGTTATTTTTAACGTCAGGTCCTCGCAGATGCCAAGGATTTCATTAGGGTTGTTTGTATGATCGATTACAAAATTCACTACTTTACATTTTTGAAAAAGGAGGCGGTATTTTATGTCCTCCATCTCCACAAGCATTTTGTAAATCCAATGGGTTCAGTACAGAGTCCCAATCATTACAGATACAGGACAGTGTCTCAGTTTCTGACATATTGTTGAAAGTTTGTTGTGGGGATTTCGGGTTTCCCAAGGATTTGAATGAATATAAAAAGGGCTTTAGATTAGCTTCATTTTTATACAGTTACTATGAAAGGTGATTAAATTAAACCACAATCCTCATTCCGCTAAATTGCGTGTTATAAGGAACGATGTATTTAGAAGACTGTGACTATAGTTATTGGAGCCCATCTCTGTGTCATTGCGTCCAGACAACACAGCTCTTTTCGAGGAAATATTGAAGCGATGGCAAGCCGTCGGCAATGCTGTGTTCAATTAAACTGGCCCGAGAATTGAAACCCAAACTTTCAGTTTGACAGACGAATGCCCTACCGTCCAACCAACTGTGTTTTGAAATAATGTGATGTAAAACTAATCAAAACATGAAGATTTCATTTTCATTTTTTATGTCTATAGAGTTAACGCCTCACTTTTGATCATCGCAATGGCTATGTTCTTGTTTGGGTGCGTAGAAGGGCAAACAACAAAAACATGGTCCGAGTTAAATCACAAAGGATTTGAGCTGAATTTCAAGCTTGGGTGGAGAGCGATTTTCAACTGGAGGAGGTCCATGCTGGCGCCAATCTTTATCTTTATGGGATGGTCCGTAGATTTCATTGCTTACACATACACAAGGGTAAGAGTTCCGATTGTTATTGCAATTGCATCTGTATTTACCAAGTTGCCTAGGCCAGAAGACAACGAAGGGGCCTTTTGGTATTCAAGTCATGCTGCCACCTGTCCATCTGTCTACCACACACGAAGGAGGCTTCACACTCTCCCTTTAACTGTTGAAGGTCAAGTAAGAAAGCTGTGAATATAAACTTTCCTCGTCTTTGGTTTATCTGTCCAGGACCCGAGTTTACCGTTGAAGCTGCAGAGGCTCTATTCACTCGACCAGCACTGATCGGTTAAATGTTTGGTTTTATAATTATTTGGCATTGGGGAATTGGAGATATTAGTATGGGTTACAAAATATTTATTGCTAAAGCAGCTATTAATTTGTTCTGATATTATTGCATATTGCTTTGATCATTCATATGTTGCAGTTATCTTTACAGAATGAAGATTATGCTTAAAAAGCATGTTTCATAATACAAAAAATATAGAATAAAACGAAATAATTTAAATATCATCGTGTAAGTTTTACCTCATGTAAATGAACATTGCTGATATTTGTTTTGTTCATTAATTGTATAACTAAAATAACAAGTTTCTTGAATTTTTACGCTTAAATTGCGGTTAGATATTATATGTGCAAAAAAATATCGCATAACGCAAAAATTTGGTGTAATTTTGGAAGTTGAATCTTTTGGTTTTACTGATTTGGGTTTAACTGTTTGGTTTTACTGATTTTGATTTTACTGTTTGGTTTTTCTGATTGGCAGATTCTCCATCAAACCAACATAATATCATCACGCAAAAACGAAGGATAAAACTTTTTTGTATTTCAGGCATATCCTATTTGTTCCGTAGACGGGTGGTCATTTTTTGCTTGCATATCCGGTTTCGGTTTGTGTGCTGCCATTGCTGCTACCATATCTCCTTGGCTGGCGATCAAAAAGACTGGATGGAATCCTATTATGATCGGAGGAGGTAGGTTATTTGGTTGTTAAGATTTTTCTGCAGCAAAACATGATACATTTCATCTGCTACGGTTTGTAGATAATGGTGTGCCGCCTCTCGTGGTTACCAGCCACCAAATAAGATATACTTTTTACCCAGACTCTTTTGCTATTACACTTACTTTCACTATTTTGTCCAAAATAAAATTACTAGAAATATTAATGATGTAGTATTTTCTCAAGTCTCAATATACTGCAGCACTTCGGTAATAGCTAAACCTAAGAAGTTCATATCTCGATTGTTGTCACTAGGAATATAATTGATTTTACTTGATTTTGCTTAAAAGTTTACTTTAAATTTAGTGCTGCCATGCAATTTCAATAATTCATAAGTTCACAAAAATTAAGCTCAGTATTCTAGTTAAATCTGCTTAATATTTTCTAGTCATGCACTTCGGTAACAGTTCCAGCGGCTATCAATGTTGGCGTGCCTGTACAAAAGCGCTGATGAACCCATTTCAGTTAGTATCGTATTTAGGGAAGCTATTAAGCCATGCCCCTCTTTTTTGTCCGTCCCAACCCCAATAATTGTTCAAATTATTACTAAAACTCAGGTCTTTTTTTAGGTTTTTATTTCAATTTCAGGCAAAAATGCCATCTTCATATGGTTTTTAAGCTTGCTTGAAAATGTTTCCGCCTTCGCCCTTCCCCCTCGCAAAATCCTCTACGCCACTGATTTAGTTTGTTTTTTGTTTTTTTTTTTCAGTTTTGTGTTTCTTCTTGGGCCTATTCGCCATGATATTTTGGAAACCAGTAACAAGCCTGAACAACCCAATAATAGGACATGAACAAATTCCATCCGAGTTCGACCACATCATGATTTACCTCGTTCCAGCAGTGTGGGGTATTGGCAGCGGTGCGCTGTATGCAGCTGTGAACAGTGAGTTAATTTTAAAAAAGAGACTATTTTACCGGGAATTTTTAAGTATTTTTTTTTATTAATTCTAATCCAAATCTGATCCAAAATCAAACTTTTACTCTAAAACTAACCCCAAACCTAACCTTAACCCAAACTCTACTTTAACTCTAGTCTTAACCCTTAACAATGTAAACGAAAAATGCGCAGATAATTATTCCTTGTTTCTGTTTTACTCTCCTTAACTGAAAATTTTCGGTGAAATAGTCACTCCCTTACCTTATAGTGCATTTTCAAGAATGCTGAAGAAATCCGGAATAGTTGCAGAATTTTTGAGTCTTTTTAAAGCAAGTGTTCCAACGGCAAACAAGCAAGACATTAGGAGGCTTTTTACGAAAAGCTCTTTTCCAAATGAAAGTTTGCTCCCGTGCCTCTCCTGGATAAAATTTTGGAACGTCCAATCACCAACCTATAAAGACGTTGCAACGAGGCGACCAATAGGTGGAGCCAAACAGCTTTGACCAACAATATAATGGTTTTATCTGTAAAAGAAAATCATTTACACTAATTCACAAATTAATATATTAAAAACTTAAACAATAAGTCAAAGCTGAAATAAATTATTGATTGCAAAGGTACCAAATAGCACCGACAAACTTCATCATGAGCTATTAAAGTCTTTTCGCGCCATTTATATGGGTCCTCAAATAAGTATAATTTTTAATAATCTGACAATTAGGAATAAAATCAAATTGGTTGAGCGGTAACGCGTCTTTTCCTGGAGCGGGAGGTCTGAGGTTCAAATCTCGGTCCGGTCGAAATCGGACACAGTGTTACCAACGGTTCGCCACTTGCTGCAATGTTTCTTCGAAAGAAGTTGTGTTGTCTGGGCACAATAATGCAAAGATGGGCTTCGCAAACTCGTTTCACGCTATGGGGATTGCAGCGAGTATATGAAAGATTTGATTTGATTAACTATTAGAAAAATATAAAAGTAATGCGAACTAACGTAATGAAGTTCCAAATTAATTAGACTACATCATAATTTAAAACCTGTAACGTTTTTGTTGCTTAAGATGTGCTAACTGGTGGATAACATTTGGTTTCACTCTAAATTTGGTTGGTTTCGTTATCGGATAGATGCTTTTATTCAAATTCTATCTAATGTATGAAAGCATGTATACGTTTCAGTTCGTATTGAGTTCGAATATAAAGAACCAGATGACATGATATCAATGTTTTGCCTCTACCACCACTGGAGGGCAGTTGGAGTTGTCATTGGTTATATCACCAGGAGTACAGCAACGTGCACATCGGTAAGCTATTGCTTCTGGATGTTTAAAAAAAATTGATGTTCTTTCCGTAATGCTTAAACTGCCTTCACCTACATGCTTGACAATTTAGAAACAATGCTTCAAGTTTTTGTAATATCACTTTTCTTCTGTAAAATTTTATGAAATTTAGTTTTCAGATACGGTCAATAAATTTACTAAACAGTTAAGGTTTGAAACCTGATGTCGCAAGTTAAATGCGTTTTTGGTTTTTTGTTTGCAAAGAAGTTTTTCATTCCAAATTCAGAAAACCGATATAAGGGAGTAAATGCGAATTGCATTAGCCAACATCAATTTCACATTTTCGACGGTTTGGTAGAAGAATAAACAATCAATTCTATTTGTACGGGCACCTTTCCATAATTTAACCCAATTAAGTTGTTCCACGACCAAAATGTGTATTATAAAACCAAAAACTAAATGCATCAAACATAAAATACCCTAAATTTGTTTGAACGTAGAAAAATTGCATAATTTTGCCATAACTTTTATTAAATATTATCATAATACTTACGCTGTTACCTGTTATTTAGTATCACATATGTGTCAGCTTCTACAACAGTTAAGACATTCTTTCCTATTTTATAGTCAAAGCTTTACGCGTTACTTGTGACCTTAGTGATTGGGATTTTCTTCTACATTTGGTATGAAAGAAAGAGAATTAAGGACAACCCAAACGCTCCCAGAGTAAGTTTTTCTTGAAGTTTTGAAAGGTAAAATTATTGAGTAAAAAGTACCACAATTGCATCGTTATACTATGAAAATGACGGCAAATACTCGAATAGAATAAAAGTATTGTAGTACATGGCCGACGCAATTGAACAAAATGCTCAATTCACGGAGCTAAACAGTATTTTGAAGCACTTTGTAAAAGTTTAGCATTACTTTAAGAAAAGGGCAATGCTAAATGTTAAATTTGAAAACGTTGACGTATACTCTATATGCAAAATTTATTTACACCTTTACGGTAAAAATGAAACTAGTAATTGCAACAGAGAAGCCAGAACTGTTGGCTCAGAGTTGTAAGTCGGCGCGGGCTTTTCGGGTCGGGTTCGAGCCAGACCCTGACTTAAGATTAACCAAATGCCGGGCTTGATATACGCATTTACCTTGCGTTTTTGCTTTTTGCTGCTATATACAAGCGTAATTAAAATGACTTCGCAACACAGAATGACGATTTTGTTTAAGCATCGATGCGGTTATTCTTACACAATTGTTATTAATTTGTCACAAATTAATTTATCACCAATGAGTAGTTGTATTACAATCGTATACAAGCATTACCTTACACATTTTTTGAATCTAACCTAATTTTTGGGCCTGCTTTTGGCTTCAAACCCCTTTTCAGGCTCGGGCTTGTACTTGTCGGCCCGTTTACAACTCTATGTTGTCTGCAATGTTCACTTGTAAAATACATTAATAAAAGTTACTTGATGCAATTCCTTTATGGTTTAATGACTTCACTTCAAGTAAAATTTGTAATTTGGCTAATTTTTTGATTCAGGCTGAAAGGGAAGATATAATTCGCTTTGTTCCGAATCCCAATCCAGATCTGATGGCGAACGAATCAGATGTGGAGGATGAAGGAACATCAACGTCCGAGGCAGACGAAGGGGGCCAGCCCATTCCGAGAAACAGAAGGGTAGCTTGATTGAATGATTGCCCCATATTTGTGCTGACATAAAGCGACGATGTCGTTCTTTGTTTAATTATCAATCTGCTTTTAGAAGCATTGGAGTAACGAGTTTTTGCTCTGTTTTTTTTTTTTCCAGTTAAATAAGTTGCTTTTTCAATCCACCAAGCAATGATAATTGTCGTCATTTACCGGTTTTGATTATTGCAACATCGTGACCAGGGTGGGAACTGAACCATGATCATGCAATCAAAATTCGTTGAGAAACGACATTGAATTTTGTGCTAAATTTAACTCGAAAAACTATTTTAAAACATTTATTGTTTAGATTTAATTCTTATAAAATAAATATAGTATAGTTTGAATATGCGCTATGCAGCCGAAAAAACTGCTTAGGCGTTTTGATTGAATACCAATAGAAATCTCTACTTTCTTTTAAAATATTGAGCAGTTTCGGGTTTATCGGCACTTAATTACAAAAATTGTTCAGTAACGTTACTATTCAGCACAAGATTAATTTTCGCAATTTCAGTTTGGAAAATCAAATCTTCCATTATTCTTGCTGTATTGCACCAAAGCGTGTAGCGAGTTTGTGAGGCCCGTCTTCGCGTCATTGTGCCTGCAGGCAACACAGCTTCTTTCGAAGAAATGTCACAGCGGTGGCGAGCCGTTGGCAACACTGAGTCCAATTTGACCGAACCAAGATTTGAACCTCGGACTTCCAGCTCTTGAGACGAACGCGTTGCCACTCGAGCAACTGGTAAGTGAGTTCGGAAAATCGTTTTTAGAGAAGGAGAAGGAGAAGAAGAGGAAGAAGAAAGTTGCCACCGAACGATCCAAGATTAGGGCAGGCTTGGAGAACTCCTCTTTTCCCAAAAGATCTTGAGATTCCACGCAAGTATATCACACCTGATGGCCACATTTTAATTATGCCAAAGCACACACCACCACCGTTTG
Source organism: Trididemnum nubilum (assembly GCA_963965965.1). Taxonomy (NCBI): domain Eukaryota; kingdom Metazoa; phylum Chordata; class Ascidiacea; order Aplousobranchia; family Didemnidae; genus Trididemnum; species Trididemnum nubilum. The sequence continues at coordinate 11,888,846 of OZ014482.1, read as the reverse complement.
AAGTGCAGGTATGACCACTAACGGAGTTATACAAGTCAATAATCTACTATCTTTGGCAAAAAATAAGCTTTTACGAATTTTTCATAATGGTTAAATATTCTTTGCTGATTCAGTTTTTCATAAAAGCCAGTTTTAAGTTCTCTGAGGGAGTCAAACTTTTTTGAGATGATTTAACTCCAGGAGTGTTTTCAAATAGGAATTTGCTATCTGCTGTAATCATGTTGCGATGATCATAAATTATAAATTAAAAAAAAGATATATATGCAGGGTTGATATAGTGGTTTGAGTTTTTGCTCTTTGTTGATATAGAATTAGGTAGGCTACAGTATTTAAAAGGCGTGCTGAAATTGCCGAAATTACAATATTTCATTCTTTTTTGATTTATTTTTGATGTAAACGTTTTCGTTGATCTTCGATCAAAAATCATTTCTACTTTGCATATAATACTGTAAAATGAAGCGATATGCAAAGGATTTTATAAAAGTTACTTGCGTGAAATATACAAGGAGTGATCTATAAATTGCTAAATAGTAATTACGCAAAAAGCGTTCGTTTTGTTTGCGTCGGAAACACGCCATGTACAAACTTTAATGGTTCAAAAATTTGCGTTTCGTTTGCGTGAAAAATATTACGCAAAAACAGAGTTGTTCAAAGTCGAAAGCGTTTGTTTCATAATGTTCAAATAATATGAACAAAAAGTTTTATTTCCGGAACTGCTAATCAATCAAGTTTTTTTAGCCAGAAAAAACAAAAAAAAACAGTTTTAACAGTTTTAAAAGCTATTCTGCAATTTTTTTTGGATTATCGATATTGGTAGTTACAGAAATAAATCGGTTGAAATTCGTTAACTTTTTGCCCTTTTTCGGCCTGTAAAATTTTGGCCACGTGACCGGGCGCCCCCAAACTCGGTTTGTGTAAAGCATTTATAAACACCCACATTGTGTCCAAATTTCCGCTTTGCACGTCCAGCAATTAATATCATTATTTTTCTTACAATCGGATTTTGATAGGACGCGTTTGATTCCAATCAACTCCGCGATACAAACATTGATGACGTCACGTCAGCTGCTCGAAAGGTTTGCTTTCATCTTGGGTGGGGAGGAGAACCGCTATTTTACAACGTCGACGAGGTTCTGGCGGACGAGAGGGAGGAGTATCCGTGCAAGTTTGACATGCACGGAAATGTAATTCCGGGAAGGGAAGATGAACCGGATTACTACGAAGAAGATTTAGCATCCAATCCACGCCACAACTATCCGCAGCGCTTTGATGAAGCTTTAGAAAGATTACGACTGCACAGGCAAGAAGTTGAAGAAATGCAAAGAAGAAGAAACGAGAGATGTGACTACTCTTCGGATGAGGACGATTTCGAAGATGACCGTCCAAACGCTCCTCTTCTTATCAATGAAAGACGTGCTTAGTTGCAGCTACAGTAGGGTTTCTTCAATAACTGATTTTTATAGCTTTCAAAGCAAAAACTGATACTTCATTTCAAAATAAGTTTGTATCCAGAAACTGCAAAATGAATACATATTGTGATACCTCACAAACTTAAACTTTGTCAAGAAACTACTAAGGTGTCTATGTTTAATAATCTACTGCTATCCCATTTTCGACCTTTGATAATAGTATTCTTATTGACTTAACTAGCAATAAGTGTAATTTCTTTTAGCTGACTGACCAATCAACTAACTTGTTTTTTAAGCGTTTGTTATTATTTTGTGATTATTTTGATCCTTTAAAACCAATAATAACTTCATTATATCTGATGCGAAACATTGTACGGAATTGCGCCTTATTCTTGAGCTACTCGGGCTGTATTAGAATCATATCCAAATATTTCGTATTTCATCGTAATTTCAGCGTTTGAAATGGAAGTTTTCAAGAATGTTTTTAGCTTTGGATAAACACGACTACAAAACGAAACACTGATGAATATTTAGAGTTATACCTATGAAACAACTAAATAAATTTGGTTTAAAATCACGCACAAGAAGCTGAAAACATAAAGTTTTATCAAGAATTAACAATAATGTACACACGGTTACATGCTATTGAATAAGCTAATCGTAGAATTAACTAATTTTCTTCAAAACGTGTGATTTAAAAGGAAAGGGAACTCTTAACAACGAATTCATTTCTGAGGTTTTCAAAATTTTGACGTTATGCACAAGGCAAACTTAAACGTTTTGTGACGTAAATCAATTTGCGGAGTCAGCAGCTATCTGCACTGAGAGTCGAACCGAAAACCTTTTGACTCAAAGTATACGACAATGTACCGCTTTACATTTCAAATTTTTGGAGAATTGTTTTTGTGCAGCATTTTCGCTACTGTACTTACCTTCGGAATGAAATTTTATCGCGTTTTGCGAATTGCGCCGTTTATGAAGCATTTTGGTGGTGTTACCGCGATGTCACGCGAAGCTAACGAAGTAACAAAAGTTGCAAAATTGCATGGTTGCAGCAGAGTATTGGGAGGATGTTACAGATTATGTAGTCAACTGCTTTGCGTAGTTGCTGGTAATGAGTTATTTACAGGCAATAATGTCTCGAAGTACAGTGCGTAGTACTTTTAGGCAAAGCTTGCAGTTCCAAAATTAACCTTGTTGTAAAAGATGAATTAAAAGTAAATAGCTTTGGTTTCGGAATGTCATTTAGCAGCACAAAGGTTCAGTTTTGTACAATTTGGTTTTATGTTTAACATTTAGCATCAATGCCGAGGTTCCGTTTGAACCCACAACTGTATTATCAGAGTTTCATCGTGTTTGATAAATCGAATTACGATAGAGAGTTTGTTTTGCCAACATATCGTTTCATAATGGATATTGTTGAAATGATTTTTGAAATAGGATTCCGTTTTCATTGTATGCCTAGACTAAGTTGGTTCATTATTATTTGCTTTATTGAAACAACACTTTCATTTGAAAAATCTGGATTATGAAAATAGAAAGCAATGAAAAAAGTCAGCATGAGGCGTTTATTTCTGCGAAGGTAGAAGAAGATTAGTTAAAGTTCAGCAATTAGTGAGCCTAACTTCTATTTAATAAGATGTCGGGCCTATTGGAAACGATTAGGACAAAACTCCAGCTATAGCTTTAGAAAAATTCGTTTTCAAGCTTTAGCTACGCTTAGCAGGACCGCCTTTCAGCGTAGAAGCTACCACGTGGTTAAAATAAACCACACTCGTACGCTGACGATTATAGGCGCAGTGTTAGACCGGACCTTGGGGATCAACTGGTTACTCACTGTAAGTGTAATGGATAGGTTCGTGACAGTTTGCCTGTTTGCGTTGCAAGCTTATCTTTTCGAGATGTTAATCTCATATTCCATGTGCATTATGTGGAAAGTTTGTTCAATCAAAAGTTGATTCAAAAGGAAAATAACCCAATCAAAGTGTTGTAAGTGGTTTAGGGACTTGAACCGATCAGTGGTCAAGGGGATAGAACCGAAGACTTGTGTTCGATTCCTGGCCGAGTCTAACCAAAAACTATTAAAATTGATATTCTCCGGTGGCGCAACCGGGGGGCTGGGGGGCTTCATCCGCCCATTAACCAAGTCACCTAGAAAATTTAACCAAACGACAAGCGTTTAAACGTGTGTTTGGATTTCACCTTCAAATAAGGTGGGTTGGGCAAATATCGCTCTGAAAACGTGCAAAATGTGATTCAAATGGCGTTAAAATGGATAATTTTTTCGAAAAGTCACAAAAATCGCCCAGCTCAGTACGCCACTTTACAGAGACGTTTTTTGAACAAAAAAAATCGTAACTTTGTGTCCAAGCCCCCCAGCCCCCCTTTGCAAAATCCTGTTACGCGCTTTATATTCATAGCTTTCCTATTTGACGCTCAGCATTAACGGAAAATGTTATCCTTGCTTTACCGCATGTGATAGACAGCTGGGCAGGTTGCAGTTTGAATGGAAGGCTGCAAGGTCATTCTGCTGTCTTGTAGCTAAGGCAAACTGGGTAAACAAAGAAAAATAAAAATATTTGAGGGAGGTGCCTTCATCTCGAACTCTTTTACTGCAATCGTGCCCATCTTCAAACAATTAATACAACACTGAGAAAGTAAAACGTAAAAGAGGATTAAATATGGACAGTGATCTGCAAGGAATTCTCAGTCATTAAACCGACGTCCGCCCCAACAGGAGTAGCATCATATATGCATCGTTCACGCGCGTTCCCCAAAGAATGCAATGGATGACAATGACAAACATTTTCTTAGTGATTTCTCGCCAACGGAAAGCAGGCTTATTCAAAAATTAAACCTACCTTATTTTGCTGCTTTGTCGCTAAATTAATGGGGGTTTGTACCCATCATACACTTCGAATCAAAGTGGCTGGACACGAAAAAATTTGGACACAAGTTTGTTTTTTTTTGGACAGAAATAGCACAGTAGTAAAATTTTCCATTAAATTGAAGAAATTCGAATCAAATCAAAATCAAATCTTTGACTATACTCGCTGTATTATGCCAAAGCGTGAAACGAGTTTGCGAAGCGTATCTTCGCATCATTGCGCCCTGGCTACACAGCTCCTTTAGAAGAAAAGTCGCAGCGGTGGCGAGCGGTTGGCAAAAATGTTCAATTTGACCAGCCCGAGATTTGAACCTCAAGCCCTCCCGCTCCAAAGACGAACGCGTTACCGCTTAACCAACTCGCCGGTTTTTAAGAAATCATTTGTTAAAAATAGCAAGACATTGGATAATGGGTCAAGATTATACACTGTGTGTTGGCAATCAAACACGTAATTTTTAGTTCGGGGTCATATTTCAAAAGGTCCCCTTGTGTTAAAAGAAGGCTTTGTTACGCAACATAACGCTATTGTGTTAAGACGTGTTGCCAAAGCGGTTTAAACGCCTTAACTCAATTTAAATTGCTTTGTCATAAAACATTTACTAATTGTGGGAACTATAAAGCGATACCAGTGTAAAAACCATTCTAATCTACGACTGCCATTGTCACAGCACAAAGACAAGGACAACCTCTTGAGCTTTGGCATTGTTAAGAGGTCAAAGGGTTAAAGAAAAGATTTTCATTGAATTATTTATAGTATTTTTACGTTACATAGTGTCTCGGTGTTATCTTATATTTTTTAACAGCTCTTTTGTCCTAAAAAATTACGAATTATATTTTGCGTTAATTTTTTAATAGATTACAGTCAGAGCACTTGCCACAGCCAAAAACTATAATTGCAAAAAAGAAAGTTTTGTATTTATAAAACATGCATTTGTTATAATTTTATCAAATTCTCCAAAATTTGTTCAAACATTTTGTCAACTACGAGTATTATTCGATTAGTCCGAGTAGTCATTATTACACTTAAGATGCTTCCAGCACACCGAATAAGAACTTGCTGCAAAAAAAAAAAAAAAAATGGGGTGCATTGTGTTGAAGTGATCACTTTTGGTGCTTTTGTCCATAGACTGCGAATTCAGCCTTTTAGAAAGTCAATAGCTTTTGCACCATTGATGATCATTTCTGAATAGAGCATGGCCTGCGCGAAGGGAGTTCAGAGGGTACATCGTACCCGGGCCTGGTTTTTAGGACCCCGGAAGATCCTACAAGTACACGCGTTATGTTTTCTGTAAATATTTTCAATAAGGAAGTGATACTCTTTGGTCCTATATTTAGGCCCCTTTCTACATTCAGACAAAAACCTATTCAAATTCTAGCGAAGACCTTTTTTTGGTTTTTAGTAATTTCCGGCAGAACACAATCGTAATTACAGTCTTCGTACCCCCTGAAAAAAGTTCTCTTTGAGCTCCTGGTTAGCTGAAAATTTTAAATTATGTCTTAATCCATACTATATGTCGGTTATTCATTTGCTTAATTCAACTACGAAAAATTAATTACGAGAATGCCCAAAAACAAAACACAAAAAAAATTTGATATGCCTAAAATAATAAAAAAACAACTATGTATTGTGTTCAAAATTATAAGTCTAAAGTTTCACTGTCCTTTCGTTCAATAAAGTTTTTGACCCACTGCTGCCAGTATCTTTTAAACTTGAGTTTATTATTGTTGTTTCCTACGTCTTGGGTCAGTTCGTTTATGAGTAGCACTGAATAGTTTGTGACAGTATTGCTTAACCCTGCAAGGTTAATTAGAAATATGTTATAGGCTTACATTCCACCTAGCAAATCACGAAGCAGTGTTTGTTTTTCAAAGAGTTTGTTAGTTTTTCAGGTTATAGAAACTTTTTTGATAATACAATTATTTCAAAATGCTGTCTTTCATGAAATTAGATCAGCTTAGTCGAATTCAAACCGAAGCCAATGAACAGCTTAAACGTGCAATATTGAATGATAGAGGCAAAAGCTGGAGCAAGGTAAGCTTCCTTAAATGCTCTATTTGAACTTTATTTTGCGGCATCAATTCAACAGTAGTCGATTAATAATATAATGCAAGAGAGTGATACAACGGCCCGAGAAATTTACTCAAGCGGTTTACTTTTCTCTGTTTTTAGATAAAGACCAAAGGATATTTTCTTGTTGAATCGGTGTCATTTTTGCTTGATTTTCAAGCAACCCAGTTTTCTCTCAGCTTTAGACAATGAAGCGTAGTTTCTGTTCGTCCAGTTGCTTAAATTTTCAATGCAGTCCAATATTCGATAGTCCAGTTAAAACTACATCAAAAATAGGATACGCAGCGTCATTCGGAGTTCAGCAGGACGCGACCCAATTTTGGTTAACCGGCTTGACTGTGCATCGTACGAGATAAATGGTCTGTTGAGTTATTAAGCCATTTCTTCCGGATACTTCTTGTTTGTGGTTAGTTGACTGATTGATTGTAGCGGACGACACTACAGAAATGCCAATATCCAAGTTGAAACTGCCTAGTGAAAGTGACCACGGACTCAGACAGAAGCCGCAGGACCACCATAAAGTTTTCCGAATTTAAACGAAGCCTTTTATTAAAAAAAACTAACGGCACTTTTATGTCGTTTGAGTTATGGCAATGAGCAAAAACTAAAAATGAAAAAAAATTGCGTGAAGTCTTTTTTTTTTTTTTTGAAACTTCGCCATTTCATTACTGAAGTAACGGAAGAACATTATTGCTGATTATTGCAGATGGCCGAAAGCTACAAAAAGTTGTTGAAAATGATAGCAAAGAGCAACCTTCCAGTCACTTTTGTTCCTCCTCCTTCATACGACATGCTCTTGTACGAATCCTTCTACCACTTCGGTGTCGCCTTGCAAAATCTCGGTCGACACAAGGAATCGATTTTCGCTTACACAAGTGCAATGAATTCAATGAATTTAAGAAAGGTATAGTGGTCGAGTTGATAGAGAGTCCGATGCTGAAACGGTAGATATGGGCTCGATTCTTGGTCGGGTCAAACCAAAGACTCTAAAACTTGGTATTCCCAGCTTCCCTGCTCGACGCTCAGCAATGAAAAGGGACAGTGTAAAGCCTCCATCGAGGGTGCTAGACAGGTAGGCAGGTGGCAGCTTGATTAACCGAAAGGTCCCTTTCGCTGTCTTGTGGCCAAGGCAACTTGATGGTTAAAGATGTTACCACAATTACAAGTGTAATGACAATTTAGTGTGCCCTGATGTGAGGTATCTTCGTGTATGATTAAATTTCAAGATGCATTATGTCTTCGGTTCTCCAGCATTTATTGTTGTCGAGGCTCATACATAATACCGGCTATTTTGCTCAGTCTTGCCCCATTAAGTATCTGAGATGAGTCCGCACGCAATGATCTCAAAGCGTTATGCACCGGTGGAATAATATTTAATTAATGATAATAATAAATTGAAACAGCGACATATATACAGCGAGTAAACAAAGAGAAGCGAAAACAAAGACTTGTTAATTAAATTCTGTTTGACCCGCAATATCCGCTTATTATGCAATACCATCCGTAACAATGAGCAATATGTGCCAATAACCGCAAACAATTACCGGTACACAAGGACAAATACATTAATTGATGGCTCGGTCACCACATATCCAAATTCCAATGTACTGTACGATTCTTATCAAATGCAAAAAAAAGAAGATACGAAATACGAGAAATTTCGGAAGAATACGATCTTTTACAAAAACTACTACAGCAGTCTGTAGTAGATCTATATCTCGCCTCTTGTTTCTAAAGATGAATAGATGATTTACTTATACAACGTACTTCGGCAAAGCCATAAGATCATCAATGTGGTTACTGTATACAAGGTAAACTATAACATTTCACCCATGTCCTGTTTTTAACCTTCTGTAAAAAGTAGCCATTTGTACTGTAGTTGCAATTTTAATGTCGTAAAGTGTAAATTAATTTTAGTGTTTAAGTTAACAAACAATTTTTAGAATGGATGTCTGGCCGGTTGCAATTCGAACACTTGCTTCCATACTCCCGTGCTAGCTAAAAGAAGCTTTGCATATGCCAAAGCAGGAGACGTCAAAAACGCATTCAAAGATATCGAAAAAGCTGTTATATTGGACTCCCGTAATCCAGATTTATACTGCATCAGGTATTATTATTATTGTATTTTTACAATTTATACTTTTTAATTTTATTGGTGGTTCTAACAACCATCTTATTAATTATATTGCACACCATACTAAATTTTGCAATTAAATACGATTGACTTCCAATTACAAAAACTTAGTGTCTTAAAGTTATCAGAAAGTGTTGTTTAGAAGGAGAAATACGAGTAATCAAATGTGAACGAACCGTAATTAGTTGCTGTTAAGAGAACATTTCTGTTCGTTCAGCAACCTCATAATGCTTAATTATTTTCAAGCCATAGTTTGTAGCCAATTGCAAGCTACAAATCAAATTCAGCTTGCGTTCACCATGGCGTGTCATTGCGCTTTATCAGCCACTTCGGAAGAGCAACTGAAAATGTTTACGGTGTTGGCTGCGTATCAAAGCTGTTGTGCTAAACTGCAATGGGAATGCCTGGTAAAAACTCCGCGAAAACACAAAATTTTTTGAATAAATATATAACAAAATTTGCGTTTAAATGCTCGTGCTGGCTTCATTTGCTTTAACGACAAAATCGCAAAAAATTATCGTAATTTCAAGCTTAAAAATATTATTAATTTTGGTTAATTTTAGAGCACTTATGTGGAACTTGAGAAAAGAGCAGCAAAAAGCAGTGGAAGATTTAAACAGTGCCCTCAAACTTAACCAGTGCCATGTTGGTGCTTTAATTCTTCGTGGAAACATCAATCAGCCTATGCAGGTAAGAATAAAAAGTGCATTCTTTTTTTGATAAGATTAACCGTAACCCTTGTTGTTCAAAACAATTATGTATCATGATATTTCACCTAGCAGGCTAACCTAATGGTAGTGATAGAGCTCTGTGATATAGAGCAATGGATTAATCCTCAAAATGTTGGTGGACCATGTTTGGTTCTCAGCTGGCAATGTGTTCTTGGGAAAGGGTCAAGATGTTAATTTCCTTTCGGGGCAAGTCGAAGCCAATCCGGCAAAGAAAGAATTGCAGTAGAAACTAAAAATGGTGTATTCTCAAACAAAATATGTGGCTGGCAGCTTTATAGTCATTCATTGGATATGAAAAGAATCGAAAAAGTTTTCCAAAGCTTTGATTCTGTTTTTGTTCGTCTTGTTCTTTTGTAATAGATGAGTTTCCGGTTACTGCAAGGTTTATCACCAAATGCAAAGAAAGAAGTCCCGAAAGATCACCAGTCTGCCATCAAATTCAACTCCGAAGCGGCATCATTCTCAGATGTTGGTGACGTTCATCATCCGAAAATGATCGAATTTTGGAACAGGTTATACTGTAAACTAATAACCACAATAGGTTGTGCAATCTGCAATCAGGGCAGCAGCCAAAGGTTTTGTTCAGATCTGGCGCAGCAAAATTCGGATAGGCCTCGATACAAATTCGTATTATTTCAGCACTTACAGCTACGAAAATTCTGAGTAAAAAAGTTTCAATACGGGTCTCAAGCCTTTCCAGGTCCTATGCCCCTTTTTGACCACAGCTTAAAGCTGTGAAGTAGCCAGCCTACCAGTACGTCGTACAATTATGCTTAATGTATTCGCTTGCGGAACCAAAAATTTGTTTGTTGCTGGCATTGATTATCAAATCGAATTCAGTATTATCAATGTTCTGCTGTAGAATTAAAATTCAAAATGTTCTGCTTCGGAAAGAATTTAACCGATCAGTGATCGAGTGGATAGAGTGTCTGCTGCTGTAACGGTAGACTCGAGTTTGATTCCAGATCGGGTCGAACCAAAGACTATAAAAATTGGTATTTGCAGCTTCCCTGCTTGACGTTCAGCAATTAGAGGACAGTGTGAAGCCTTCACCGTGTGTGGTAAACAGGTGGGCAGGTGGCAGACCTAAAAGACCTTGACTCGAAGACCTAAAGGCCCCTTCGCTGTCTCCTGACCAAGGCAATTTGGTGAACAAAATGTAATTAATTACAATTCCGAGATAAATGAAGTAGTACATTGAAGGCCGTTTTGCATGGCGTTTCAATCTTGACCTATTGCCCCTCAATAACTATAGCATGAAGAAATAAGGAATCTTTATTGGGTAGTGCAAGAAAAAACTGGCTGGGATTTTCTCCCGAGACTAAAAGTATTTTTGGACGAAATATCCGACATTAGTGTTTTTTAGGTTCCTTCGAAGCCTCAACATACCTCGCACTGTCAATCATGTTGATTTGGTGTCTGCTGTGTTGGCTCAATACAACACGACTGTCGCCGTTGTAGAAGATGTAAAAGGGAACAACGGTACGTTTGATCTGATCCCGAATAACGCGAGCTGTGTAAGCCAATAAAATACAAGATATAAGAGAAAAGAATTGACGCTGATACTATCTTTTTTAAGTTAAAATTGATTGTCAGGTTCAAAACTTTGCCGATAGGAAAATATAGTAAAAGACATTTCATAAACGGATTTGCTTCAGACCGTAACAAAAAAACGAACAAAAGGTAACTTAGAGGCAAAAATAATAAATTTCAAAGGCAAGGTCACAATTAAAATAGGCCCCATATTTATTTTCAAAATCGATTTCGGCCGATTCGAAATCAGCATCATGCCCACAAGTATTGTAATATAAAAGTTATAGAGTATCATTTATTGAAAAAGGATCGGACGGAGGTAGATTCAGTTGATGAAAAAGTACCGGTATAAAAGTTTGTTGTTGTTTTTTTTTATACGTATTGATATAGAATATAATTGACCAACAGATTCTGTTATCATTTTTTCTGAAAAAACATCTTGAGCAGCTGCTTTGACTGAGAATTGATGTGTCACTATCAAACTTAGATCTTAGGTCAATTAGTAATGAGCAGGAGTATCCTTGGTATTCTCAATGTCTCTTTAACAAATAAAATAAACAAAACAATGAAATGAGACCAAAACCTTATTCTTGAGTTGGTCTGCGTCTTTTCCAATAGAGCTATAAATTTAAAACCCACGTTTCTTCCAGGTTTTGATTCAAAATCAACGCCGTCCACTCCTATTGTCGGGCAGCAAAAAATCTCTCCGACTTTATCATCGCCTGTCCATGAAAACACTGCCAAATTAAACAGACCCAAATCAATGCCAGTTACTCCGTTTTGTTGTGGAACCCCACATGAAACGGATGGAGCTCAAGCTGGGCAAATATCAAGATCAAGAAGGATTTCCTATGGTCGAGCACTACGAACTTACACTGCCAGACGTCAAGGTATTGTTTATTTTTTGGTTTTTCATTTTAGTTTTGAAGCAAATTTTGACGAAATATTTTTATAAAAAATTGCTGAGATTAGTCGTCAGTTAAATGCAAACAAACGTTAAGCAATTTATAGTAGGTCCTTTAACCCAGCATCTGTAGTTTTTGCAGTAATCTCCCTTCGTGCAGCGCTATAGGGTAGATTAGTGAAACAACGTCTCTTTAATGTTCCGCCTCTAAGCAAAAAAGTATTTACGGCACTAAAAACTCGCATGCTCTATGCTAAAAAATACACTTAAATTCAATGCAAAGCCTTACAAAATTTAAAGTTCACCCGTCGTATAAAGGCTATTGCTGAAATATTTATTCCAAAGTCGACTATCGTCCAGGTGAAATGTTCCAATTTTCAAGAGTGCTCTTTTCAGATATTGTATCTACTATCTATATCTTGTACCTCAATTGTTTCACTGCTATAAACGTAGCGGCGATGCAATAACTTAGGAAGCTTTGCCAAAATATTCTAGACTTTAAGATGCAGAAATTGAGATTATGTGTTTGCGGTACAAAACCGGGTTCCAGTACATTAGCTTATGCCTTGTTTTAATAAAAAATGATGACAAATTATTGCTTGTAGAAACTGGAGTTTCAGAATATATTCAACAATTGGTGAAGCTTGCTAGTAGACCGAACACAGCGAAGAAAAAGCCGAACGTTGATAAAATTCCGGCAATTATTACGACCAAGTAAATCGCTTATAGATTAGACAATAATTCAACTTACAATATGGTTGTTTTGTTGCCAACACTCCATGTCATCATTTTGAACTATACCACACTTTCCCGCACTTTTTTCAGTGGCAGATTGGTAGGTTGTGTCGTACACATAGTCGAACACTGGACGTAGGGTTTGAAAGCTATTCACAGGCTTATTGAACTATTCTTAAAGAATTGAATTGGTGACGATTTTAATATTTTTTATATATATAAAACTGCAATAAAAAACACACATGCGAAATTTTGATCATTACATTGCTGTTTATTGTACCGTACCTATTTAAACTGCTGTTTAGACCACCAACACCCAGCCCTGTCCCTTCTCGCTCAAATAGCCGGAAGTCGAGTGCTACTCCGGTTTCCATGCGTTTAACTCCTACTCCGCCTGGTCGGCTCCACAATCCTACTTTGAATCCACATTTGATACGGAGAGGATCGAATATTTCAATATCTTCCTGTCCAATTCCTTTCAATCGTGCTCCATTAAGTCAGCACGGAGGAAGTCAAAGGTCACTTGCCGTTACAGTTCCAGTGAGAAGGGCAAGTGTGGCTCCAGCAACATCCCAACCCACACACCAACAAGCAGCTGAATTTGCATCTACTTTACATGGGATCGAGGTAACAAAATAAATATGAAAAAAAGCTACAAAATTTGCATTGACTTTTTTTTCGAAAATGAACGGCACATAGATTTATTTGAAGTTTTAAACTGGATCTTTTTGTACAAATTTGGAAAGTAGCCCACTGGCTTAAACTTGACATTTTATCAAAAAAATGACAAAAATCTATCTGACTCAAGTTTAATTTTTTGAAAATTTGCTTATTGGAAATTACCTTGATATTTTACAAAACATTGACAAAAATCGACTTCACTTAGACCTAATTTTGAATTTTTTGCCAAAATTCGAAAATTTTTCAATGCAAAAATTTCAAAAAATCGACTGCAATCGATTTTGAATATCAAATTAAATCTAGGAAACTGATGAGCATTAAGAAGATACCAGCTTTTGATTATCAGCAACTAATATGCCCGTCGTTTTCTTGCCAAAATTTCAAAAACAAACAAAAAACACGAGTTTACTCGATTTTGAATTTTTTTTGCCGAAATTGAAAATTTGCCCATGGTTAGTTGGTTAACTTTGGCATTTGTCAAAATTTCAAAACTTGACAAAAAAATCGAATACACTTGATTTTAATTTTTTCGCCAAAATTCAAAAATTTTAAACTTTACAAATTATTTTTCGTCAAAATTCGAAAATTTACCTCGTCAAAATTTAAATAACTCACAAACATCATTTTCACTCAATTTTGAATTTTTTTGCCAAAATTAGTAACATTGCTCACGGCAAAATTTCAAAACCGTATCAAAATTTTAAAAACTGACAAAAAATTGATTTAACTCAAGTTTGCAGTAGCATAGCCAGGGGGAAGGTGGGCTCGAGCTCCCCCTTTGGCGTGAAAAGTAAGCAAAGTACCACGTTTTTAGTGCTTTTTAGACCGATTTTTGCTCCAAAAATGAATAGCCCCCCAATGGGATTCGCAATCAGAAGTTGTGAAGGACTTGCTGCAATTGGACGAGATAACTGGAGTTTTTTTTGACCTCACCTAAAGTTGGTCAGAAAAACTGACTGAATTAGGGTGAAGATTTTTTTTTTGGAGATCACCAAATTTTGGGCGGAAAAATCGTTTCAATTTTGGTGAAGACTTTTTTTTTTGGAGATCACCTAATTTTCGCCGGAAAAACCGTTTCAAGTTTGGAGAAGACCGTTTTTTTTTTTTTGGAGATCACCTCATGTTGGACGAAAATCCCGACTCAATCTGGCCAGAGATTAATTAACATCTGGGTCAAGATCGTTTGATGTTTTTTTCCAGTATCCAAAACAGCCCCTCCCCCCCCCGCCAATGCAAATTCCTGGCTACGCGACTGCAAGTTTGAGTGTTTTGCCAAAACTAAGAAATTTGCCAAGTCAAATTTCTCGGTTTTTGCTTAAATTAGGGAATATGCCCATGTCTCAGGCAAATCAATTGAAAAAACGCTCTTTACTAAGTTTGAATTGAATAATATTCACTTCAGTACTGTCTACTTTGCACATCTACAGTGAGAAGCGTCCAACAGTTGTTTCACAGACTTCGAAGTGATTTTATGTTCTTCCTTAAATTCATACGCAAGAACAAGAGGCCTTCCACGAACAATTAAATATGGGGCCCGAAGGCCCCAACTTTCTTCTACGCGGGAATTAGCGTTTAAGTATCTTTCCAAAGGACACCACGACGCGTAGCCAGCTAAGGCCGGAGTCGAACCCTGGAATTAGCAATCTTTTGACTACCGTGTAACCTACTCACGATACTAACCCGACGCGCCAACCAAGCTATCGCCGTCGCAACTTCAAAAACATGGCCGAATAATACGAAATTTGATAGAAGCGGTGTTACGAGTTCGATTCCCAGCATAGTCGATTCTTTTTGTTGTTTCAGACGGCGTTTGACCAATTTTAATGATATTTAAAGTTCGAAAAATCAAGCGCTTCCATCAGTTAACGTTTTATAATCCATTAAAAGCGGAGGTTTTCTGCTAGCCGCACTGACTAGCAACTGCTAACCAAATAACAAAAAATTAAAAGAATAATACAAAATCAACAATATACAAAAAATCGATTTAAATCAAGTTTGAATGCTTATTTTGTAAGTTTCATTTGGGATAATTTGGTTGAAATACTTTTTTTGTTTACAAGTACAGCAATTAAATTGTTACTGAGAAACACTGAAGTCCGTGAGGTTTCTTCACTCATTTTTGGAATCGTTCATCCAGATTTTTGTTCCTAGTTTTATTTTATTATCGAAATTGTTTTGGCCTGGAGACAGCAAAAAGACCTGTAGGTGTTCGATTCAAGCTGTCACGTGTTCAACAATGTCCAACATACGCACGGTTGCGATATCTCGTTTTTTCATTGTTTCTCATCCTGTTGAGAAGTTCTTGCCAATCCCCAAGGCGAGAATCGATCCTTTATCACCAACTTGCTTAGTGTGCGTGGAATAAAAGGCCTTGTAAGCCCGTCCCCCCCAAAACAGTCTTTGCCGCAAACTGGTTCTATTTCAGTCCCGAATTTCAGAATTTTGCTCCCAAATTCGGGTGAAGACCAAAATAATAAAAAAAGGTCTTCGCCGCATTCTGGTTCTTACTTTGCAACTAAGATGAAACCAGAATGCGGTTCTTCGGGGCTTGCTTCCGATTGAAAGTACGTATTTACCTTGTCTTATCAACACTTATGCGGTGAACGGCAGAAATGAAGTACTGTCAGCTTAGACGGAACATAGTAATGTAATTACATTTTATTCACCAAGTTGGCTTGGCCAGGAGACAGCGAAGGGACCTTTCGGGTCTTCGAGTCAAGCTGCCACCTGTCTACCACACACGGCGGAGGCTTCACACTGTCCCTTTAATTGCTGAACGTCAAGCAGGGAAGCTGTGAATACCAATTTTTATAGTCTTTGGTTTGACCCGACCGGGAATCGAACCCGAGTCTACCGCTTCAGTAGCAGACGCTCTATCCACTCGACCACTAGCTTACCACCCTGAGGATGATCCTTTTATTGCTGAGCATCAAGCATGGTAGCTGCAAGCATTAATTTTTCTGAAATCCAATTGTTGACTTTCAACGCAAGACGAAGAATCCGAATGCCGGTATGGCTGAGATGTCAAGAAAACATATTTTCAGGTATTTCAAGATGTGAATATTTCCGATGCACCAAGAATGTACTACAAACCATGGGGCGGTGACAAATTACCAGTAGCTGAACTGCCGACAAGACCTAAACTAGAAGCTTTCAGAGTATGACACTCCATGAGAACGCCTCTGAATATCTTTCGCCATCGACACAATTATATAGGACTGCTAAACTGCATTTCCAAGATCAACTTTTAACTCCCTATTCTAAAGGATTAAATAGTGCAATTAGGCCAAACAATGTTCTTTCAAACAATGTACAGAGGTTGTGGAAAGGTGTAGTGACAAAGTAACAGCACAATGTTCTGGTTTATCTCTTGATGTTGTGGTAAGGTGTAATGGAAAAGTAACAGCACAATGTTCTAGTTAGTGTATGACGAACTTTTACTGCTAATTGAATAAACAAAACGCAAAAAAAATCAATCAACTCGCTTAGTTGTGATATCTTTCCTTTCTACGCCGATTCATAACACCTTATTTTCCAAGCAGCGGCAAAAAAACCTTGCCCAAAGCTATACCGTGCTGTGCAAACTAAAGCTCGGGAACCGAACGTTTTCGTAACAGACGCATTAAACTGTCCAATTTCTTCATTTTTTCCGAAGCTGTTCGTTTCACTTCATAGCACCACTAATTAAAGTGATGGGAAGCATTACAGATCATCTTGGTACCCTCCAAATTTCATCTTCACTCTCCGATGAACTTTGATCATCTTCATTTTGTATTTTCTGCCAATCAACAAGATTGAAAAGCCAACAATTGCTTTATTTTATGGTTCTAACTTTTTCTGCGTAAAACAAAAAATACGAAGCGAAGTAACTTATCGCAAGCATTAACAAACTTAGGTTTAACTGATTTTAATTTTAAACTTGCTCTGACCAAGCGTCAACCTCGAGCTCTTCATCTAGTTCGCGGCAAAAACACTTACTGAATTCGAGGTTATATGGTTTTTGAACCGAGACGGAAGAAAAACATGTTTTCACAAAATACATTGAGTTATGACCTTAATGCTGGTATTTCTCACCTTATCTCTCAAAAATAACCAACTCCGATAGTTGATTGGAGCTGCCGGTTCCTTCCAGTGGATGAGAGCATGATGCAACGGCAGTGCTTTACCACGAAACCCCTAGCTGGGCTAAAGAACCAGAAAAAGTAGTCATTTCCATTCAACTCATAGTGCGGCAACCCGTCGAGTGGGAACTCATTGGTAGCTTCTTACAACTAGCTGGAAGGAATGCTTCACTAATCAGCCCTGAATGAACTAATTTCCATAGACACATGTCTTTAGGCACACCAAACAGAATTGAACTTACCATTCTCAAAAAATCAATAAGTTTTGTAGCATCTGCTCCTGTACTAAGATCAACAAAATCTACTGGCATACGATAGCTTAAGCCCTCGCTAGGTTGTAAAATCGTGTCTTTGTCAGCATAACGAAATTGGCCTTTGATTTCTCCATCTAAAAATACAGTATGAAGAAAACCACTTTGCAAAATCAAAGTCTGGTGGTGGTACAGCCTCCCGGCCACTTCTCAAAGATGGGGACGCAGAAAAACTCAGCGGAGTCAAGCGGGACACACCCAAAGGTCTGGAAAAGACTTCAAAGGTAGAGAGAAGAGTTAAAAAGGGCTCTACGTAAAGGCTCAAAGGCAGGACAGTCAAGAAGGGAATAATGATTAAGATCCTGTAAATAGATAGTGTTCAACTATCCAAATTCGCCCGACATTAGAAACTGCCAATTAACGATCTTGTTTTTCAAACCAAGAATTTCAATCTAGTAATATTTATTATTACCATGACCCAGATTACAACGTTGCAAACAGTGCAAAACTTGAAAGTTCATTTCCAATTAATTCAGGGTGCAGAAAACTTGTCGTAACTATTGAGCAAATTATAGTTTCAGAGCAAAGAATAATTAACGCTTTGGGCTGGCTTTGGGGCACACTATGGGGCGGCGTTTGGAAAAAAAAATGATTTATTTTGTAACACCTCGCGACAAATATTGTACACTGTAAGTTGGAACAAAAACGCCTACTAAATAAGTCGGAAATTTCCGTCAAATTTTGTAAGCGTTTTTTGTGCCAACTTAGAGTATATTTTGTCGTATATATATATCGGAAACTTCCGATATTAGCACGCTTATGGCTGAAAGTTATTTCATTTATTTCCTACAGGCCTGTTTCACGCGTTACCGCGATCATCAGGGAGTAGATCTAAACAAAATAATAACAAATAGTTAGAAAAGATAAAATGGTACTCACCAGCGACGAAACAATCCATTATTTCATCTCAACCCACCTTTCTTACCAACCGCGTGACGGATTGGCTATGTGGCGACAACGAGCATTCACGCCCAGAAAAAGAAAACGATGCTCGCTCTCCCCACACAGCCATACGTCCTACCTCTACGCTGACAAACCCAAAATGAAATTACAGTACAATAAATGTTATGAAATGTTTTTGGATGGTTGTTTCTGCATAAGTACGGAATTATTATACATATAATGATTATATAATGGTTGTGACGTAATAAAAGATGAAAATCTGGCAGAGTAGAAAAATAAGATGCGTTTTTCGTAGGGCAACAATTACAACGAAGTAATACAATAATACACACCGGAATGAACAAAAAGAAGAAAGTGGGTTGGATGGAATAAATAAAGCAAATCAATCCAAATTAGAATACGGACAATCCAAATTAGAATACAGAGCGAGCATCGTTTTCGTTTTCTTTTTCTGGGCGTGAATGCTCGTTGTCGCCACATAGCCAATCCGTCACGCGGTTGGTAAGAAAGGTGGGTTGAGATGAAATAATGGATTGTTTCGTCGCTGGTGAGTACCATTTTATCTTTTCTAACCATTTGTTATTATTTTGTTTAGATCTACTCCCTGATGATCGCGGTAACGCGTGAAATAGGCCTGTAGGAAATAAATGAAATAACTTTCAGCCATAAGCGTGTTAATTGAACAGCTCTGGACCTTTTAGGAACATTGAGCACTCTTCTGGTTATGCCAGCAACACAAATTTGTTATGGAAACTTCCGATATATATCGAAAATTTACGATAAAGAGTGTATTTTGTCGTATATATATCTCTGTTCGCTGCTGATGGAGGAACAAACCTCGAAACGGCAGGCCGTACAGCGATTGAGAGCTCGTATATATCGGAAGCTTCCGATGTATATCAGAAATTTACGAAATATTTTGTAAGCTTTTTTGTTCCAACTTTAGAGTGTATTTGACATATATATCGGCCAAACTTCATAGTAAATAAGCTCAAAAAAGCGGTGTTACAAAATAAATAATATTTTTCGAAACGGCGCCCCATAGCACACTTGAAAGTAGCGGATCGTGCCTGAAAATGAAAAGCAAGCTTCATTTAGCAAACTACTACACGCATCAGGGCTAGCCATAAAGCTTAATTTGCTTTTGTGGCGGCGGCAATAGCTCAGTGGTAGATTATCGGGTTAGCGATTGAAAGGTTGACGACCCCTGGTTCGATTCCGGAACTGGCAACGTTGTGTCTTTGGGAAAAACACTCGACGCTTATTTCCCATTGGGGCCAAGCAGTCTGGCCGCAGTGGTGGCCCAGCCGGACGAAAGACTTGCAAACAGAACGTAAATTAGGGTGCTCTTCGTTGGTGAGGTTGGACAGATGCACAATGCTTGGTTCAAACGGACGAGCAAGCTCTGATGCATCTGTTAGGTTCAGCTTAACATTTAAGGCAAGTCAAGACATGTGGTCACTGGTTATCCTCCACCTCAACTAAATTCTTCCCAATTGGTAGCCTCGTGCATTAGTATTGCCGATTAGAGGTTACGTCACGAACCGAGCAAACGCCAAAGACATTGTATTTTTACGATTGTACAAAACAGAGCACTCAAACAGTTAAGCTTACCGACTGTAAGGTCAACACTGGAACGATATTCTGACATATTGGCGCTAGACAACTCTTCCCAAGTGAACAAAAGAGCATCTGTGACCTCACCAAAAGGATTGAAGTCTATGATCCAATAGGTACCCTGCAACAAAATTTCATGTTTTTAGTCTTCTTCTTGTTCTATGACAGCAAACGAAGGCCAACGAGAACGAGACAACTAGTTTACTGACACTTCGCCCGGCTACTACAACCTAGCTTCATCAGAATAATTATGGTGGCCAAAGTCAAACCGTTACAACATTTTTCGCAATGGTTGACTTGAAGAGTACCGCGTATACCAAACATCTTTAAAACCACAATCAGTCGGGTGACTAGAAAAACAAAACATGTTTGTTGAGCTGAATGGCCATAACTGAGCACAAATTCGAGAAAAGTTTGGAAAAAGTCTGGTACTACGACACGTGAAGCAACAGGAAAGAAAAGCTAGAAACAAAAATGGCAGTAGTACGGATATAAATGTTCACTTTTCAGGTCATTATCAAAAAATAAACCACCTAAAGAATCTAAACTTATTTGAAGCAAAGTTCTCCGATGTAGTATTTTTATTCAAGTAAACGTTTCGCTCCCCAGTCCGGGGAGCATCATCACAACAGTAACGCATTTCGTGTTCGCAAAAATGAAAATGAAACCAGTGAGAATAACACAGATTTCATTTTCATTTTGCAAACAAGAAATGCGTCACTGTTCTGATGGTGCTCCCCGAACTGGGGAGCGAAACGTTAACTTGAATAAAAATACTACATCGGATAACGTTGCTTCAAATGTTTTATCCCAACAAGCGCGCTCCAAGCTTCATTTTCAAAGAATCTAAACTTACACTTTTTTTCTTGTAGAGATCCACAACATCTGAAAACAAGTACTGTTTTGTCAAATGATTTAAAATGCACGAGGACTCACACTGCATTTGCACTAAGTAGCTACAGTATTTTCTAATTTCTAAAGATAAGTATCGCAAAACACGGTTAAGTTGTTGTCCAGTCCAGATGTATAGTTTTTGATACCAAATGCACTGATTATAGTGATTAACCGACGCTACAGAGAAATAATCTGCTGCAAATAAAATACTGCATTCAGTTGCCTTCCAAATGCATTAATTTTTGATACGAAATGCACTACTCATTGGTTGATATAAGCAACCGTGAAATAATTAAAAACATTACATTGAAGTCTTTAATTTGAACTAACTTTAAAAAAAACTAATCACAAAAGGTGGCCAAGTGTAGTCTGGAATATGAGTATAGTATATCGGCACTATATCTTAGAACATTGCAAACATCCTACTTCTAGATATTCTATTACCAGGATTACTATATTACGCGGTGAATAATCAACAATAGCCACGTTAGAACAATGGCTTGACTATCATTCAAAAAGCGCCATTTTATGTGCAAAATATGTTGATATTGCTGATCTATTGTAAATCGTTAGTGGTACATTCAACTTTACAATACGTACAATTTTGAGATGGAAAATGAGGTAGAACTTTTTCAGCGATAAACTTTTGTATTTCACTAGCGAACGTTTCTTTTTCTGCTTCAATGAAGTCATAGTATTGTCTCCAATCCCTCTGGCTTACTCCAATCAATTGGTTGTTACGAATAAAACATCGAAATTCCATTCCGAGAGAAAGATTGGCCCACTTACGCAACACCAACTGAAACATGAAATGTAATAAGGAAATACAGAATTTATTTGGGCAAAACAAGTTGTGAAAAAACGTATGATTAAAATAAATTCGACCGCAAAAAAAAGCATGGCAATCACAGAAAATTTAACACGGGAAGAAGCTACAAGATTTTGCTGAAAAAGAATAGTTGTACAAATATTCACGGCAGAACCTCAACAACTGAATCTACGTACTTCGTGGCTGTACCTGTCCGCTTCTGTTGCATCGTCGCATTTCATAAACATCGATGATAAATCGTATTGGATGAAATCAGAACTTTTCAAAAGTAGAATTACGTCACCTATGACAATCAAGATCAGTTTCTAATCGAATGAAAAAAATAAACTATTAATTTAGAAGTATATGTAAATAGAGCTTTTGGATAAACATTACTTTTAATTTATTCACGCAAGAATTAGCAACTCTAACACCAGTGCCTTTCCAAGTAAATCAACATTTTTTAAAATTCTACAAGGGTAAATTCGTCATCAGTCTCAAAACATAAGGTACTTTAACGATTTACTAAAGATGCGCATAATAACATAATGCTGATCCCAGACCAACCAAATTGGTTAATGGCCAATGATGTTACAACACCGCATGAATCGCCCAAACTGTATGAAGAAAAAATTAAAAATTTTGATGAGCTTTATGTGGCTCTGTCTACTAAAATACAGAACTTAGTTTACTGGCAGTTGCAAGAGAAATTATAATAATAATCAATGTGAAACCGAGCAGAAATTTATAGACGTGATTTTAATTAAAAAATTAATGTTCACTTGCTTTTGTTTCTTCCTAACAGTTAGTATATGTCTTCAACTATTCATACGCTGTGTTCGAAACCCGACATAAGGGTGCAGACGCAAGGGAGCAGGACATAAGGGCGTAGGGACATAAAGAAACAGAGACAGAAATCAGCAATATGTGCTAATATTTACGTGCTTCGGAAAATATTTAATTAATCAAACAAACGAACCAAATTGTTTTTTAATGAGTATTTTATTTAATTTTTGAAAGTTAGGTTTCGAGCATTTTTCGAATTTAAGTTCCAGTTTTGTTAAAATGCAAGTTGAGTTTCAAAATTTACTCTTTAAAAAAAATAAAAAACGCCGAACAGATCAGTGATTGTTTTCATACGCAATCATTTTACGGTTGCACTTAATCTGTTAAGCACACAATAATGATTAGTCTTTTGCCCAGCAAATGCACGTGCACAAGTAGCAGTCATTATTTAGAGTTTAAAGAAATCTAGTTTTGTTCTTTTTTTTTTAATTTTTACTTGTTGCAATTTGCGTGAAAAATTGACCGGTTTCGTTTCTTTAATTACATAATTATTTTCCGAAGCACGAAAGTGTTAGCGTAGATTGCAGAGTTACGTCCATACGCTCATATGTCCAATTGTCTATGCGTCCTTATATCCCTTCGCCCTTATGTCTGCGCACTCTTGTCTGCGGCCTTATGTCGTAGATCGCGCTGTGTTAGGGTTGGATGCAATAAACATCGAATTTATCTCTAAATATCGTTGTCTTTCCTTTCTCCTTCTACTACCTAAAAATTGCAATTTACCTGGCGAAAAGCATTTCATAGTATTATTATTTGTCCAGACTGCATCTCGGGGTGCACTCCAATTTAACTTAGGAAATACTTTTCCACCGAGTGTTGATATTTTGTTCGAAATCTCAGTAATTAACTCTTCGAAGTCTGGCTGATCAACCTGAGAAAAATAATGGTAGAAAGCTCACAGAAAATGTGAGAAACTGCCAATACAATCCAAATCATTATTTCCCATGTTTGAGGTTTTTCAAGGCGTTTATATTGCAAGGAAGTACCAATACCAGGGCAAATTTTAAAATCATGTTAGTGCTTTACCACTACGCTGCACTATATATTTACTACTTAGCTTATTGACATAAAATCGCTTACTAAAGAATAATAAAGAACCACTGAAAAGTTTTGAGTACCTTTTGATTCATTTACCATATTTTTCTGACTGCAAGGTGCAGTATCAACAAATGGCCTTTATTACTTTTATTTTCTTACATAAGGCACACCGAAATATACAGCACACTAAGTGAAATGCAACTTACAAAACTCAAAAACTCCTAATTAATTTGTGAACAGAAATAGAGTATTAACCATGTCCATACATAAAGCACTCCTTTAATTTCGTAGAATTAATTTTGAGTAAATATTTTTAGTTAATTTTGAGTAAAGTGAGCCTGATGGTCCAAAAATATATGGTAAATAAATTTTCAAAAATAAACACTTTTTGTTTTATAAGAACCAGAAAACTTTTGAGTTGATGCTGGCTGTTCTTAATTCTTGCCAATTTTTAGCCTCATTTGTTCTTAAATTTTGAGAGCATCAACTGCACTTTAGCAACTATTTTGTGTAACTGTTTAATTCCAAATGCTTTGTCTGCTTAAGTAGACACTTTTGGCTGCATCATAAAATCGCAAAACCAAAAAAGTGAGTTATTTTCAATTCAAGCGTCGACCAAAATTTTTCTCAAAAAAGTGAGTTTTTTTCAATTTGAGCGTCAACCAAAATTTTTCTCAATTGCTTGGGCAGGATGCAATAGCCCTCTATATTCTCAAAATCATTGCAATTGCATTTGCAAATACAGGATAATCATTTAAAATTTCATCATTTTGAATCACTACAGAATACAATTTCTTTTTTTGAATTTTTTTTTTTTTCTTAATTCTTTTTTGCTGATGAGGTAGGTGTTGTTCTTGATTTGTTCTTAAATATTGAGCAAAATTAGCCTTGTGTGCTTATAAAGCAAAAAGAGAGCAAATAAATTCAATCTAGAGTGAATCTTCTTTTGCAAAAAAACGCAAACCTTAATTGGTATTTAAAAACCTAAATTACTTCTTCGAGTCCATCTTCCCAGCTTTCGCCTTCCCAAGCTTTTTCATCAGCTCCTTGCCTGAGTAAAACTCCTTTTGGCATAACTAGGGTTCCATTGTCTTGCAAATATTCAACAAATACTTGCGGAAGTGGTATAATGGAGCTGCAAAATAAAATCTTTAAATAGTTAAAACAATTCGGCAAAACAGTAGCATTTCTGAATTTACGTAAATGCCCCAGCATGTAATAAATCCAACTCTTTTCATGATGTAATGCGGAAGGGAGGAGGCAATTAAGTTTGTTTACATATATTTAAATCAGCATTTTTCCAAACACAACCCTTTCCACAAACTCTTTAACAGAAATAATGTAAAATTAAGCTACAGTTGCACTCCCCCCATGTCTTCCATTATTTCATCCTACAAGCGCGATTTGCTCCAGGAAAAGCCGACGCCCGCAATACCAATTACGGTGTGCAACTGTAAAAAGAATACCATCTGTCTCTTAAGCGGAGAATGCTGCAGTAAATCCTAGTATATAAAGCCGAGCTAACTTGTCACAATTTCACCAAATATTATTATGGCTTATACGAAACCACATTCAAAACACGCTACAACAATCACAAGCATATCTTCAAACACCAACATAAACGTCACTCGACATAAACGTCTCACAACGTAAACGTCACACCTTCCAACATAAACGTCACAACATAAACGTCTCACAACATAAACGTCACTCGACAGAACTATCCAAAGCATACTGGAACGCGATAGAAACCGGCAAAAACCCAAACATAAAATGGAACACAGAGAAACGAGCACAGCCCTATAAGAACGGCTCCAACAGATGTAACCTTTGTTTATAAGAAAAAATCGCGATATTACAAGCAAATGCGGCTAACACCCTCAACCAAACTTGTATCAAAATGTCGACACAAAGCCAAATATAAACTGAGGAACCATCAACCTAATTAAATTACATTTAACACAAATCGTTTAATCACTGTGACGTAAAACTGTATCTCTGACAATTTCAACAGTGTTTTTACGACGTTTGACAGACGTGCAACAGCGCATATACAGTGTTTGATTAAGATAATTAGCTTTAACAGTTTGCGCTTATAGTGTTTTGTGCCAGCCATGGCTCCTCACTGCCAACTCGGGTTGCGGCTTCTGGTCCCAGCCGGAGCGTGCCACGATTAGCCTCAGTGGGATGGCTGGGGCTCGCACCTGCAACAGAGCCTACTATGTCTGGGGGGAGAGACATGGCTGATGTGCTGAACTGAGATGTTTTACCATTTTGTTTTTGTTTAGTTTCTACTCCACCTGACGAACTTATTAGGGGGAAACAACCGGCAGTGGGTTTTATTAATTTTTGATCATTTTAATTTTTAACTGTATTCTTGCACCGTTATTTAAACACGAGTATTTTTAACTTTTGCTTATCACAACAAAAAAAATTGTTGGAATTAAGTATTTCTCACTTTCCATATTAACCAAAGACATGGGCTTTCAGAAAGAAAACTAAATGTCACTATAAAAAAACTCACAGTATTTGACTGTTTGAGGCAGCCATGACTAAATTTTGCCCATCATTTAGAACCTAATAAAACACTGGCATCATGTTAACGCAAACAGCCTCTTAACTATTAAAATTGAACATTATGCAACTGAAGTATGAACAAATATTTCAAAAATAGCTCTAAATTACGACCATGTAACTTACTATATAGTACGAAAAGCAACAATGTACAGGTATTTTTTCTAAAATATTCATAAAATCGATGTTAATAGGTACACATGACAATGCTATTACCTTGGAATGGTTTGTTTTTCAAACTTAAAATACCAGTTAGAAAACTGGCATGAAAGTAGTTCTTCTTTCTTCATATTTTAAAATAAGTCAGGCTAAAAAAATATGTTGCCACACCAACCAATCCAACATTCCTATAGCAAGTACTACTTCCAGTACAACATCCAACACTAAAACATTAGAAAAAAGTACAATAAAAACTGTAGGCTATGTACTATTTAAAAAGCAATTATGCATTAGAGTTCATTGAATATCCTTATTTTTTATTGGGCAACTTTTCAAAATCGATAAGCTCCACATCGTATTATACACAATCTTTATCCAGTGCATTTGCTTCTGTATGTAAGCTAAATAGCAATAACTGTTAGATAAATAAAAACAATGAGGGTATCGAAAAAATCACTTTAAGTAGCATTCCGTTTTGAAATCTCAAAGTAAAAGCAATTGAGAAATTAAAATACACAGTATATATAAACGATGCAGTTCAATCAAATTCTTCATCTGACTCCCAGAAATAAATAAATAATCAATTAATTAAATGAATCAAATTATACAATGATGCAAAACTCTATTAATAGTTTGCATATAACCACATGGGTTCAATTTGGTTTATTAGCAGAATAAAAAAAATATAACTTTCAAATCTTTTATAAAAATTTTGATGCCAATACTACATTGAATCAACGAAAGAATGATTGATGTCATTCTGGTTAAAGACACAAAGTTCAATTATATTTTAAGCTGTCTTACACCATTACAGTATACACAAAAGTTATCTGGATACAATAACTATAACTTCATTGTGTGAAACATTGCCTAGCTGAATTAGTAAACATTTCAACATGCAAAAAAGACACAACCAAAATCACTCACAACACCAAGCTTATAAAACTATGAATCACTATCAAAGTTGGTAGGAAAAATATTTTACCTTCTTATCATTTTTTAGATGTTCCTTCAAGATGTATGCAGTTTTGATTTGATTTTGTACTGCGTTTAATTAATGAGCAGTGTCAATAATTTCAGTAAGTATAAACAAATAATAAAAAAAAGGAATTTTAAGTAATCCAATGTCAAACATTCAAGAAATGAAGGAGCTGCTGGTATTTAAAAGCACATTATTGACTGAAGTTTGGTGAAAACTACAATTCTTTTGACTGGGGAAAATCACATAAATGGAAAACATCTTCAATCTAAAGACAGAAAGCTATGTCATGAAAGACTTGGCCACCAATAAGTTTTATTTATGTTGACTTTAATTCCATTTGCTGAAACAAGATTAACTTGCTGACGATTTAAGTTAATCAAAGCAAGTCCAAATCGCTGGTCAATTGTGGAACGAAATTTTCCTGCTACTTTACCTTTTGCATCAAATAGAGAACCTTCGCTAGGTATTGATTTTTGACTATATTGCAAAACTATTGGCACCAAACGTTTTCGAATAACACCCGTAAAATGAGAGCGAGCTGTAAGTTCCTGGCCTAAATAACAACCTTTACTAAAACTTATACCATTCATGAAATCAACATTACATTCAAGGGGTAGGCTCTTGCCAGGCAGAATGTCTTTTGGCCCTTCAGGGATACCATGAAAATGTCGAAATGAGTGATAAAGTTGTTCATCCTTAATATATTCTTCTGAACAAGGTTGGTCTGAGTCCAGTAAAACACGCCATCCAAGCCACGACAATCTTGGATCTGGATGAAATGCAAGCACATGGTCACTCTTAAGTGGTTCAGTGGAATTCTCAAATAACTTTGGAGACATTGTTTCATTCAATGTTTTCACAGTTACATCAGCAGGATAATGTGTTTTTTGATTTACCATCACTTGCCAAATACTAATATCTTCACAGGATGAAATATTGACTTTTTTGCGAAGTTTATACAGCTTTAGAGATTTCATAAGCAAACCAATATTTTCTGATTGGCATTCTAAGAGTATGGTGTTTTTTTCCTTTGCATCATATAATATAACATCATGCATTACCCTTCCTTTATTGTTCAGCATCATAGCATACATGCACTTCAAATTTGGCAATTGATCCAGGTCGTTTGTCACAAGGCCTTGTAAAAACTCAGATGCGTCATCTCCCGATAATTTAATGATTGATCTATGTTTTAATGGGATTACATTGATATTATGTTTAATAGCATCCGTGATAGAACGTCTTTGCTGGAGAATCCTTGCTGATTGAAGATAAAAACAAAAGCTGGTTTGACTTGTATTTGTAACTAAATTATATGGAAACCAACAGGAAACTTTCAAAACTTTCAACATAACCAAATATCTTTTTGCATCTGATGTAACGGTATATTCAAATGTAGTTCTGGAATACAAAATCAGAAATTAAAATGATATTGATAGCAGCAATGTCTTGTACTCTGTACTGCATTGTGAAAGCATGGAAGGTCAATAATTTGTCTTATATAAAACAAGGCATGCAGGCCGCAGGGATGTATTTCCCTTGATGTCTTAAAACTGATCCCAAATCTAAGCCTAACTCGAACTTGAAAAAACTCCATCATTCTACTGAACTCAAAAAAAATTTACTGAACTTGAATAAAACTCAGTTTACTCAAATAAAAGTCAAAACTGTTTGAATTCATTAAAAAGAAACTTAACAGAATACAAAATTGTCAGAAAGAAATATTTTTTGTTGATCAAGCCGTTTAAATTGAGTTTGCGTTTGTTTATGTTGTGGCGATCCAGAAAAACAGAACGAACACAAAAAGAATGAAGTAGAAAAGAAGAGGTAGCTTTTTTGCACGCCTGAGTGAACCCACAAAACTTGATATTTCTGGCTAACTTGAACTTGAAAAAATTAGTGAAATCAAACTTCAACTCAGACTTGCTACGATAGGCTGAACTCGAATAAAAATCAGTCGAGTTCACAGCCCTGGTCTGCAGGTCTATACACCGGCACAGCCAGAAATAAAAAAAGGGGGGACTAAATTTTTTTTGCTATGATTAAAGCACATGCAAATCGGAAACTTTTCGTTTAGGCAAATTGTAACAAATTACAAAGGTAAGCGATAACAGGCAGGAGTGCTGCCGTCGTTTATGCAACAGACGAATAAAAAAGATACATGAAAGAGAATAAAAGTGCATGTTTAAATACGTGTTATTCTTTTCGCCTGATGAGACCCTTGAGCAAGGTTGAAACGCGTCGCGATAGCTCATTCGCACTGTATATTGCAATAATAAATTGTATAGATGAATAACTTACGCTTCTAAATGCTAGCCGTGAGGATGGCCAAAGCTACTGGTCGAAACACGAAAACCTATAGTTTTAGGTTGACAATCATTCAATAAAAAAAAATTTAAGGATTCTAATTTGCTGCTAATTTTTAGTTAAGTGGTTTCACCTGGTTTTACAATTTTATTTTATTTGATGATGCAACAGCGCACGCAAAAAACGCGTTTTCCTAACGTAGGCCATACGAAAGTCGCACATTGCCGTTATTATTCAGGCAAGCTGGCATAACAATATTTCAACTTTCAAATAGAATATATTGTAACAAGTTATGCAAAAGTTTTGTTAATTGATTATTGTACTGTTATTATTATATCGTTAGTAGGAAATAGAGATCTAAGCATTAACCAAGAATAATGCGATAGCGATCGACCATACGTTACATGCGGTTAACTGTCTCAATCAAATAATGCTAATCTGAACGCGGCATTCGCGGAAAAATGGTCAAAACGAAATACAATCGGTTTATTTATATACAGCACGCTCGCGAACGAAGTTAGGTTCGCGCCGAAATCTGTGTACAATGCTTCCAAAGAGAATTTTTAGGCCCGACCGACACTGTGTGTAACATCGCGAATGTACCGGCGTGTCGTTAGTTTGTTTAAAACATCTAACTGCTTGTATGCTGGTAAGGCGATACGCTGGGCGTACCAAATTTTGGTTTAAAGTAAACTAAAGACGAACTTTTGCGCTCACGATTTCAGGCAGAGTGTACATCGGGAATAGGCGGACGGCGTCTGCGCGACTTTTTACTCGCAACCAGTGTATTCAGTTAGACTTCGACACAATTTGAACAACGTCGTTGGTCTCGCTGCTCTGATAGACAACGAGAACACTGTTATAAATCAACAGAGCTGTGCGGTGTAATATGCGGACATAGAAATTGATCTAAAAAGATTTCCTAAAAATAATTGATGTACTATTTACTATAATAAGCAATTAACATTGTGCAGTTTGAAGTTGTAACATTAATTCAAACCAGTCGTTCCCCCAACCCCAGCTGAAAATAAAATTACAGGATCAAACCGACATCGTAGCTACGCTTTTAGTAAACCACAAAAACTTTTTGAGCAGTATATTGATTCTGCCGTTTTTCAGGCTAATGGGTTCTCTAAGCTGTTGGTCTAAATGTAGAGCTACAAAAGTGGTTTAGTCCAATTACGTCTGATATCCTTTTCAGTGTAAACGCGAAAAAATGAAAAACGGGAAAAATGCATGGAATGAAACGACATGCATATATTTATACGCACAAATACGCGTGATCTGTAAAACGGACCCAATACAGTATAGTAAAAAGTCATTTAAGACGTCAAAGATATATCGAGAGTCATACACTTAGAAGAGATTTGCTTTCCATCACGATATATAATGTTTTTTACGAATCTTTTCAATTAAAATATTCTCGAAATTTATTGGGGTCAAAATATGATTTCACTATAGTGACATTTAATTCATGGACTAATACACGTCAGATCTCGGCCACCCAAAATTCTCACTGGTATCTGACTCTACTTTTTGGGAAATCAAGTTTGTATGCGCGATTGTTATATTAATGTGACGTAATAGATAACTTTTTCAATCATATTTACCAAAATTGATTTTATGATTGTAACTCATTTCCATTGTTGCGTTAACAAATGATTCACTTTGCCTTTTTGCTGCAAACGTTTTTTCAACCCGAATATCTTGGAAACAATACAAGCTAGACAGTTGAAATTTTTTAAAGATCTTGGAAAAAATTTTCAAAAAATGCGAAAATTTTGACGTTGCTTATTTTCAACTCAGGGTAGAATTACACTCGAGTTGAGCGTTTTTAAATTACTTTTTTTGACATTTTATCTTTTTCAAATATTTTTTTGTAAAATTGTGCACTTTTGGAAGGGGGGGGACTGGTCCCCCTAATCCCCCTCTGGCTGCGCCGATGGGTCTATACCAATAGTATAGCATTTATCACTGATATTCTTACCAAATGTTACTATCAAAACAGGTTTAAAATAAGCACTCCAGACCTGAGATTGCCAGAGCAGGCCTATTTCTTTCAGCTTTTATTTGTGGCTTACAATCTGCAGCATATCAAGATAAACTTGGTAAATAAAGCACACCTAAGGTTTCTTGTTCAAACAGTTTAATTTATCTGGCTATAAAGTACAAAATTGAAATCACAGATTGATGTCTAGGTTATACTGTATCAACAAACAGTGAACAGGCGAGTAGGCCTACATGTGATATATCACAATTACTAAGCAGTCCAACCTCCAAATGTTGTCTAGTCACTAGTCAGGCACTAAAAGAACTGCTAAAAGCATAGTCGTTATATAGACTATGCTCAAAGTTAGAAGGGCATTCAGGTTGGAATTTTTTTTGCTTGATCTTCTTTTAACGAAATTTGACAGAACTGAAGACTAGCATACCAAATTTGAGCTTTCTACAACCCTCTATTCCCAAAATATGACAATTTAGATTTACCCTAAGACAGGCTTTTTTCCCTTCAAATTTTGCCACGATTGCCAATTAGAAACAAAATTTCAAAAAATTATTGCATGTTCTTGATTCTACATAAATATTTTGCGGCAGGGTTATTGCAAAACAAAGTTAGGGGTTAGAACTCATCTACTATCTCATTTATCTAACTCAGCTACTCAACATGAGAGTGGAAGAAATTTGAAATCAAAAATAGCTTTGTAAAACTTACGTTAATGAACTTCAAACTAGTCTAATGAAGAAAACTTCATAAATTTTCATATAAGCGGTAGAGAGAGAGACCCTAATTTCAAAACACGCTTTATAATTATTAATTCCACTATTTAGCACTAAAATTTCATTACTTAAATTCTTTAAAAACCTTGAGCCATAAGAAGAAGTACACTTTTTCAATGTTACAGGTGACAGTTTTGTGAAAAAAAGCAAACTTAGCCCTGTAGCTTAAATTTATCAAGGCCATTGTTGAGCTCAACTTGAGTATGACATCACAAGTGATATCTAGGAACCTCCAATTTAAATGTTTCAATGTTAGATTGTGTTTGAAAAAAACTTTTTTCCTGTCTTCAATCACAAATTTTTTGTTTATGATTATGTCTTTGATGCTGTTATGTGTATTTAGCTAATGATTCCATTTAGTTGTTAAGTTCACTTTACTTTTTAATATCTATCCATTTCAAAAATTTGATCCATCTAAGTCAAACGGTTCAAAAGTTAAAAAATGCAGCACTTGAGGGAGCCCTCATTTTGGTACCCCCAAATTTTGTCAAATATTATCTCTTTTTTATATTGGTCTCTGCTGAAAATTTCATGTGTCTAGAATCAGTGGTTAAAAAGTTTGAATTTTGGCAGCCCCTTTTGCGGGAAAACCACCATTTTGGTACCCCAAACTTTGGTCAAATTTTATCTTTTTTATATTTGCTTATCTCAAGCACTTTATGTTTCCAGTTTAAAAGGTTATAAACTTTGAATTTTGAAAGGCCCTGTTCGGGAGAGACTACCCATTTTTGAACACCAATTTTTATTAGATTTAGTTTATTTCTAATATCTACTAATTCCGAAAATTTGATGCATCTGCTCTAACGGCTTAAAAGTCCAAAATTTTAGCGACCCAATTTCAGGGGAACCCCCCATTTTGGTAACCTCAAGTTTTGTCAAATTTTACCTTTTTTTCATATTTACCTACACTGAAAATTTCGTGTGCCTAGGATGAGTGGTTAAAAATTCCAATTTTGACAGCACTGTTTAAGGGGAAAACCCAACTTTGGGATCCTAAAATGTTTTCAAATTTTCTCTTTCCCTTATATTTACTTTACTCCAACAATTCATGTGTCTAGCTTTAAAGGTTAAAAAGTTTGACTTTTGGAGGGCCGATTTGGGGGGAAACCCCCAGTTTTTGTAAGGTTTAGTTTATTTTTAATGTCTACCAACTCCGAAAATTTGATCCATTTAGTTGTAGCAGTTTAAAACTTCAAAATTTTGTGGACCTAATTGAGATGAATCCCCCCAACCTGACACCATCGATTTTAGTTGCACACTAGTCCTCTCTAATATCTTCAATCGCTCAAACTTTGAATACAGTGGGTTTAGACATTTAAATGGAGATAGCCAGAGAAGAAAAAAAAAAGAAAAAAGTAATAAAAAAGAAAAAAAGTATTCAAGTTGGGATATATGAACACAATCAAAAAAAAGGTGGTTGATAGTGTGCTCAAAAATCACAAATCATTTTCAATCAAAATCAGTATGTACCAACGTATATCGGTTCAAAATCATCCACGTTCCGTCTATTTTCGACCTGTAGCATTTTGGTCATGTGACCAAGCACCCCCAAACTCGGTTTGCATAAACCACTTATAAGCACCCACATTGTGTACAAATTTCAGCTTTACACGCCGAGTGGTTTTTGAGCAATTTAGGCAAATTAATAGATTGTCAAGCCAAAAATCGCTATTTTTTTGTGTTTTTTGTGGGTCAATTCACAATCACATAACCTAGGATCCGCAAAATTGGCACACATGAAGCTTTCATTAATTCTTATGTTGAATCCAAATTTCAGCTTTCTAGGTTTAACTGTTTCCTAGTTATGAGCAAATCAATCCTCTTCTGCCAAAAGTCGCGAACAGTGATAAAAGTAGTACACGCTCACACGAAGTCCCAACTAGTTAACATCCATATCAATTTTGACATCCAATGACATCAGCATGAATTTGACTATGATACATTACCATCAAAAGCCACCTCAACTTTCTTCCAACCCTTTAGGAAGCTCCACCTGAGCTGTGAGCTTTAACACCAGTACTTAAATTGTAGGGGGAATGCTGGGGGACGCATCCCCCCATCAATAATTAGCATCTCCCCATCGAAATTCAGCATACCCCACAGCAAGAAAGCGTTCTGGTTGATTCAGACTCGAAGATAATTTTTTTCTGGTCTGCACTAAGAATTTGAGCAAAAAAAAGGCCAATTCGGAAGTGGAGGTCCTTTTTACAATTTACAAGTGTGAATAGTTTTGTTTTTCCATCCTGAAACGTTTTCATTCCAGGATGCATCGAGTTACGGCTGCATCCCCTCATTCAATATTTTACAGTTTAAAAGCTGTTTAACACTAACAACAGGCGTCAACCTAGATAATGGTACGTTGTTTTTGTTTTGCATCACTGGTTACAATATACTTGTACTTACAGTCACATTTGATGTCACAAACTGAACCTCAAGTTAGCTTAAATTTAGATTAAATGGAATTTTCAAACTGAAAAAAAAAAACGTAAAATCATAACGTTTATCGTAAACAACAACGTGAAGAACTTTATGAATCAGTTGAGAAACAGGGAGATGTCACCGCTCCAAGGGTGGGAGCAACAATCCTACAGAACACATTAAGTTGGCTTTTATCACCTACATGGCTGTTTGTTATTTAAATGCAAAAACACATTCAAAGGAGAGCGGCTTTCACTAAATTTATTTTTGGTGATGCTTTACGAGCAACAAAGTTTCATCCTTATTTTGATTGATCAATAAAAGTCAATTTTTTTTTTGTTTTGGGGGCAATATAATTCATTTCCAGTACTGGTACTTTACTTATAAGGACAAAATTTTATACCATGAAATAGAAAATATTGGTTATTGCAAACAATTTGAGGAATCACATAAGCAGGAAAATTGAAAAGTTTTATAGAATCATAAGGATGTCACTGCTTCATGAGAGGGAACAACTATTTCGGCAGAAGCTTCAGAAAACAAGTCTAGCAAAAGCTTTAGAAGTAACATAAAGGAAAGACAGCAGATTTATTTACCGTAGGCTACTTAAAAGATTTTAAACATATCCAGTAGGCAACTACAGATAAATACAAAAGGCAGGGAGACAGCTAAAAGACCATATGGTCAGGGTTGTTATTTAAATAAAAATACTTTACTAACACCATAGAGCAGAATAAGCTTGTGAATTTGGATAGAAAATGACTTAAACGATTATTACATTCCAGCAAACACTACATAAGCAAAAGAAAAAGCAAAAACAACACACAAAAGAAATTTCACAAGCACCAGTATACACAACAGCAGAACTAGTAACTAAACTGTGCAAAAAAATTGCGATATCAGATATGGGCCTGTAGTATGAAGTTTTGAAATAACGAGATTTCTCGACTTAAATTATCAAGCTGTTTTCAAGCAAGATCGCTCGGTGCAGCTGTTATAATGTATTATAAATGCTATTATAATTTTGTCTCGATGCAGTAATACTCGAGTAAGCTCGTACAGATCCAGCGGCAGTACAGAATCGCGTAATTAATGTAAAAAAGTGCAGCTTGCGTAACAATTTTCAAGGAATGCTTGCGATTTCTCGCTGTAAATTTGAAATATCAACAATTTTTGTGATTTTTTGTGAGACAAGTCTAGACACCAATGATTTTGCAACATTTTGATGCTAACAGCAAGCCAAGAGGCCATTGATTTGACATGCTTGAAGATTACTTTTTTGCTGCTTTGAGAAATCTCTCACACAGCTTAAAACAAAATTTTGTGTTTTGCAATAAACAGCATAATTATAGTATAGGCTAGCTGCTCTAAATCACTAATTTGCTATCATATCTTTAATCATTGCAATATGAAACAAAGATTAAACGTTCATGATGGACAAATAAGGACATCTACGCAATGCTATGTGGTATTGAAGCCAATCAAAAGTATGCATTGGGGGGCTTTGCAGTTAATGCTGCAATAAAATTCAGCAATAATTATCAAAATTTAACCAATAAATATCAGCTAGGCAGTGGTAGAGCATCACAGATTAGGTTCAGTAAAGTTCTCCCACGGTTCTTTTTTAGGCAAAAGCATAAACATTTTACAAAATTGCTGGTATTTATAGCTATCACTTAATCGTAAAAATAATATGTGGCAGTCGGTCGTACATTCTTGAAAGTTTATGAAGTGTGTATGCTTTCAGTTCACATACATAAATGTTCATCATTTTTGGAAGCAATGAGAGCACCTAGGCTGCAATCAATTGCACCAAAAACAATGAGAAAACGCAACTTTGAGTAAAATTGCTGCTCTGCTATCGCAATTAGAGCTCGACCGATATGACTTTTTAAGGCCGATACCAATATTTCGGAAATTTTTAGGCCAATACCGATATATTAACTTATTAGCTACTAAGCTTTGTTACTATTTTTCAACTAATTTGACACTAAAGGCTTCACCAATCCCCATCCAAAGAAAGACTATTGCAAACACAAGCCACACTCCCAGTATTATTCAATAAAAAAACAAAAAATACGACAATTTGGCAATCATCGGCAAGAGCGGTTGTGGTTGCTCTCAAAAATAAACAGTTTAAGGTAATTATTCTAAGCCGATATTTTATTGGTGGTAAACACTGATACGATATATTAACTTGGCCCTAATATCGGCAGATACATATCGGCTGACCGATATATCAGTCGAGCTCTAATCGCAATATTAGTGATGCTTGGCAACTAAATGAACCTTTATTTCTGTGAAATAAGGCTCTTCATGAATTTATTCAAAACGCAGCTTACTGTCGGCTGCGATACATTGATATTATCTTTTGCAGAATTTTGGAAACTTCTCATGGCAAGAAACTTCAACGATGTAAATACCTGGCTCTTGGACAGTCAAAATTCTTTCACCTAGGTATTTTGACTCCAAGTCATTACACAAATTAAATCAAGTTTATTGTTTGCCAAATACACTGAGAAAAAGAGAAAACCCAAACACAATCATCAATCAAAAAAAAGTTAATCCTAATGATATTGCTGTATCAATTACTGCATCAATAACAGTAACTTTTAAAATACATTCAGAAAACTGTAATTTTACGGAGTATTGGCTTGGAAACATTGAAAAACTGGAAAGTGCACAAAGCTCAAGAATCGCAGCTTTCAGCATTCTATACTCCCTTATTAATTTTACATCGAATAATTCCAAAGATCAATGCATTTTCTTTGCCTTTGCAATATTTGTTGTTGCGCAACAGCAAAACATGAATTAAAGCACTGCCACTCTCTTACCTTGCTTTTTGTAACTCAAGATGTTTACCAAGCACGACTGAGCGCTCAGAAAGTTTTGATGTTTTTCTAGCAAGTTTTATCGCTAAATGAACTTGATAATAGCTCGAATTGACTAAGCGAAATGACTCGACGTTTTTTAATTCTAGAAGCAAACTGAGAAATCATAATATGCCCCATGGTAGGCTAGTGATCAACTACTAACCATAACTGGTATAGGTATACCAGTAGTGGTTAAGTCTAGTCTAATGATAACAGATAGGCTAACACATCAACCAGTGCTTTTTCGTTTTCACTTTCAGCCTCCAAATACTTTAACAGTTAGGCTATTGTACCTGCAGAAGTTGCGACACACTACACAGTACCATCTGTTCATACCTGATACCAGTGCTGGGCACCGCAAGTTTTTTTTAAGTCCGCAGTCCGCAAATCTGCAACCAAATTTCAATTTTCTTAATCTGCAACCGCAAGTCCGCAATTGCATGTTTAAAAGCTTAGTCCTCAACCGCAAGTCCGCAACGACGTTTCAGGATTCTTGAATCCACAACCGCAAGTCCGCAACTTTGTAATTCTTGAAGTCTGCAACCGCAAGTCCGCAACTTCATAATATTTGAAGTCCGCAACTTCTTATGAACCAAGTAGAAAAGTTTTGCAATCAACCATGTCTCGAAGCGATCTGCTCAGAGTTGATTAGCTAGCATAAGTCAAAGGTTGTGATTTATCAGAAGCATAGCAAGCGTACGATGAATTCAATCCACGCAATAAAAGGAATTAATCACAATCGTTGATTGTAGTAAATGCACCACAGCATGACTTGTTATTGAGCTGCTTTTTCGGATGGCAAACTTAAGGTCCAACTCAAAACAGATTTAAACGCTTGTATTTTTGGTTAAAGTTTTTAAGTAACTTGGCTAAGGGGGGTTGTAGCCCCCAGCCCACCTGGTTGCGCTACTGCTTATACAGTAGGAGCTTATAATGCATGGAAGCATAATGCGCAACCCACCGACGAACCCTTAAAAATGCTACAATGAAGCTAGGCATTCAAACATTCAAAGCCATTGGATTACAATGAGAAGCTATCAAATAGCAAAGCACAACCCTTATTTCCGCTTACAACAGGATATTCTAAAAAAAACAATTTTTTTTTCAAGGCAAGAAAAAGCAAAGGCAGTAAAAAGCAAAAAAACATTCATATCACTAATCGTATCACTAAATTTTTAGTCCCTGGTTTTTTTAAATACTGTAGAAACGAGACAACCACTCTCTACCAGCAGTGCCGTCATCAGACCAAACAAAGTGATGGGGCCCCAGCGGAAAATGGGGGGGCACTATAAAATATGCTGAACTTTTGCACATAAAAACTGATATTTTAAAGCTACAATTTTGTATTCATCTTTGGAAAAAGAGGCATATAAGCCCTGTAGCGTTTATTAGCTCGTCTCGTATGCGGCCGGTATAATCGCTTGAAAAATCTGTGTGCAGAAATGAAGGCGACCAGAAGTGCAACCAGGTTTTTGCTAAGAGAGAGGGGGATCGAACCAAAAGTACATGTTTTTCGCACAAAAATTGTCTAATTTAGGTTCCGTGCTGAACAAACTCTTGCAACTCAAACGTGTCACAGAGGGGGCAGAGCCCCTAGCTGCTGGGTAATTTTTGTAGCAAAAATAGCGATTCAAATCACATTTTGCATGTTTTAAAACCATATCAACAATAACACTAAATTGCTAAAATTCAAAAGTCATTGAAAGATTTAAATTGTCTAGCCTCTTGAGCCTCCATATACATCAGGTCAAGTCCAAAACACATTTAAACGCTTATTCTTTTTTTGGTTATATTTTCTAAATGACTTGGCTAAAGGAGACTGATGCCCCCTTAAGCCCCTTCCCCTGGTTGCGCCACTGACTGCGACCTAAAATAAATCTTGAGTGTGCTCTAAAAAAAAAGAACCGGTCTTTTAAAAAAATGTTTTCACCCTTAAGCCCCTTCCCCTGGTTGCGCCACTGACTGCCACTTAAAATAAATCTTGAGTGAACTTTAAAAAAAGGAAAAGGCTTGGCGCACGTTCCGTGCGCGCAGACATTTTGTAATATAGACTAAAAAAACTAACCCTAAGCCCTAACCCTAACCCAAACCCTAATCCTAGCCCTAACCCAAACCCTAACCTAAACCCTAACCCAAACCTATAACTGCAATAATAAAAATAAAAATTTCTGAAAACGAGTGACGTCACTGGAATCTCTGTTTATTTAACCGCGCACGTTCCGTGCGCCAAGTCACTTCGTTAAAAAAAAAAGCTGGTCTGTTAAAAAAATGTTTTCATGTACCGGTATTGTTTCAGGTCATAATCACTAAACAAATACCGGTAACACTTCTGTAGGCATACATCCCTATTCCGCGATACATCCATAAAGGCGTGTTAATAAGTCGGATTATTGGGTCACATTTATGCAAATCAGTTGGTAACCAGCAATTTTGCAAAAATTCGAGAAAACTTCAAACGGTAAAATGTTTAGAAATTATTATTCCTTTTTCCATTATTGCCAGTTGTCTTGTCGTTACGTGATGCTCCAAAAAACCATTCCGAGTAAACCGAAATGGGGGGGCACAAGCAGTTGGTAGGGGGGATGGCGCCCCTGACCCCATCGTAGCAAGGGCACTGGCTACCAGTACAAAAAATGACACACCAGTGGCTAATTTTGTGAACTCACGATACTTTAAACCAAGGCTGCAAATTCAAACTTAAACTCAACAAAAGTTGGCTGTTTTGCTGAACTCGAAAAACAGCATGTCAACAAAAAGAAAACAATTAAGTCGAAAAGCAGACTTAGTATTTTTGTCAGCCTAAACTCGAAAAACGTGATGTTTTTGCCGAACTTGAACTCGAAAAAATTTGGTACCTGTCTGCTGCACCAGTGCGGTTTCGGACATCAAATATACCGGTATAGCTAGTGCACCGGCAGCCTATTACAAAAAGTATTACATTGCTTTTTTCTCACTGATTCAACTTAAATGCAGCACTTTGACACATCTAATGCGAAGCCCTGGTAGTGTAGTAGTAAGTGCGCTCGGCAGCCGAACCGAGTGTTCGAGTATCGATTCACGCTGGACACGCTTGGCAAATATAGCGCTAGAGAGCAACTTCGCTGCGAAATTCTTTTTTTTTTCTCTAGAACCTTACGATTATAGCAGATAGTAAGGGTTTGGGCAGCGATACCAGCTTGAGAGATAGTAAATTCAACTGCAAAAAGAAACGACCGGCGCAGCAGCGATTAGATGTTGAAAATCAGGCCAGTGCAGCAGACACTGCCAAAAAATTTAATCAATTTCTCATGTTTGACTAGGTGAAAATATGAATATTTTACGAAAATAGAAAGAAATTTCAAACTAAAATCAAATCAAAATCAAAAACAGTCTGCAATTGCAAGTCCTCAATTTTAACTGCCAAAGTCTGCAAGTCCGCAACTTTTTTTGTTAGTTCGCAACTGCGGATTTGCGAACTTGCCCAGCTCTGCCTGATACATCTACAAGTTACTACCACTACCGATATTATCAGTACGCCTACCTCTTATCTTGATCATTCATCAAAGCCTAGCCTACAGGCCTATGGCCAGAAACTCAGAAAGGGTCGTACCGGCAATGGTAGTAGGCTACTGATACTGGTAGTACGGTATTGGCCTACAAGTCTGTCATCTAGCATTTCAAAACTGTTTAGAATATGTTCTGTAGATCTTTCATACAAGTGATTTTTTTATTTATTTATATATCAATTTTTATTTTGCTGAACCAATATTCATCAGAAAACTTTAACCTACCACTGACTATGATACCGGGTTGTACTGGGTGATAGCTAGGTGGTTTTTAGTTTCTTCTGCATTGTATACGATACTTTATCTTTCAATAGGCATACTGAAAATCTCTGAATCTGAATTTATCTACTGGTACCGGTACTGTTTACAATAATGGATGATACTTGTAACCATTTTAAATTAAGGTAATTTCACTAATTTGATGGTTTTACTCAGAGGTGGGCAAGTTAATGCAAAACGTTAGCTTCGTTAACCACTAGTCCGTTAACAAACTTCACACCTCCGTTAACGTTAATCCGTTATTTCCAGCTTTAATTAACGGAAATTAATAAAGTCCGTTTATCCGTTAACATTTTGCGTGTAATTTACATTTCGTTTTATTCACTTGCTTCTAGAACACGTATTGACGCTGTTGGGCTGATTGTAAAGAAATATTTATTGCTATGGTGGTCTTTTTGTATTTTGAAAGTTACATTTTACAGGCTAATCTATTTTCAAGATAAAAACAAGTTCAAATGCACAACGAAGCTGCAAGATATTAACGAAAAAAACCTTAACGGAAGTTAACAAAACTTAACGGAAGTTACTTTAGTCCGTTAACAGCGCTTAACGAAAGTTAATTTAGTCCGTAATATGAAAAAACTTTTTAACGGATTAACGAGTTAGTGAAAAAGTTAGCTTCGTTATTAACTGATTAACGATTAACGGACTTGTGCCCACCTATGGTTTTACTGTTTTTGTGGAATACTTGCCGTGTTTGCTCTGCAAGGCTGTTCCATCTTACACTTGACGACTGTGCTCTTGTGTCTTCAATTCCTTTTTACTAATCTGATGGACATTTTGTGGTTTGTACCTATGTGTTTCGCTGTGGTGCTTTTGCACTGGATCGGCTTCTAATAATGATTATTCAGGGTTTTAGTGTAAAAGCCAAGAGGCATTTGCCAGGGGTTTCCCAAATAAATCAGTGTCCCATACTCCCAGCTTCTGATACCCCACTCTGTCACTCCTTAAAAGCAATGCTGTGGACTACAAGAAGGCTATGACTAGCGCTGGCAAAAGAAATCTACCAATTCATCCTCATTAGCCTACTGATTATGCCATTCTGCATAGGTGGGCAAGTTAATGCAAAACGTTAGCTTCGTTAACTACTAGTCCGTTAACAAACTTCATACCTCCGTTAACGTTAATCCGTTATTTCCAGCTTTAATTAACGGAAATTAATAAAGTCCGTTTATCCGTTAACATTTTGCGTGTAATTTACATTTCGTTTTATTCACTTGCTTCTAGAACACGTATTGACGCTGTTGAGCTGATTGTAAAGAAATATTTATTGCTATGGTGGTCTTTTTGTGTTTTGAAAGATACATTTTAAAGTCTAATCTAATTTCAAGATAAAAACAAGTTCAAATGCACAACGAAGCTGCAAGATATTAACGAAAAAAACCTTAACGGAAGTTAACAGAACTTAACGGAAGTTAATTTAGTCCGTTAACAGCACTTAACGAAAGTTAATTTAGTCTGTTAACATGAAAAAACTTTTTAACG
The DNA here is from genome assembly GCA_963965965.1 of Trididemnum nubilum. Classification (NCBI taxonomy): domain Eukaryota; kingdom Metazoa; phylum Chordata; class Ascidiacea; order Aplousobranchia; family Didemnidae; genus Trididemnum; species Trididemnum nubilum. The sequence goes on along the minus strand of OZ014482.1, from coordinate 11,845,826 downwards.
GATTAATGAGTTAATGAAAACGTTAGCTTCGTTATTAACTGATCAACGATTAACGGACTTGTGCCCACCTATGCCATTCTGCCATTGACAAATAATGAATAAAACTGATAACAAACTTCATGAAACATTACCTTCTAGGGTTTCTAGCACTGAGCATTCACCTTCCAGTTCTTTTGAGTTTTAGCCTTGTAGTTTGATAATAAAAAAACAAACTCATTCATTCATTCATTCATTCTTCTTTTATTCTTGACCACCACAACAATAGCAAATGCATGGTAACACAATAATAACACGTAGAGTCAGGAAAAGGAAGTAGCGACACAACGTCAGACGTTAAGACATGCAGAGGATACTGAACACAAAAAAGCGATTTTTATTTGCATGGTTGCTACACCTGTCACACCAGCTCAAAGTACATTGTAAGCCTAATCAATCACAAACATCAACATACACGCAGGCACACAAGATGGAAGTAAAACTAACGACTGGAGTAGTTGTTCGAATGATTGATAAAAAGAAAAGAGAGGGACAGTGACCAGTGCAAGGCCAGGCACGGTTACGTAGGTGGTCAACGGGTGGCGCAACCGGCCCAAAACTATGTTTAGCTCAGCGGAGCATGGTGAGGAAAGAAAAACCACCCTGAAAATGAAACCTCACCGGGTCCAGAAACCCTTTCAAGTAGCAGCTGGTCATAGCATCAAGACAATAACAATTTTGCAATCGATACATATGCATCAAAACAATTATACACAACATATAGCAATATGAGTCACACCATCCACATTGCGTCTAAATAATTAGCTGGTACAAAGTACCAAACTTGTGATCTCTCCGATATCTTAGTCAGAACGAAGGTATACCCACGAGAGGAACTAAATTTGTGTCTATGCAATGTTGATAATGTGTATCTCACACCAGTTAAGGTAGAGTCCGGTGATACTCAACTTAAACGGCAATGGCTTTAGTCACCTTGCTGTGCGATGTACTGGAATTCACCGGCAAGCAGTTAATTGCCTATTTATCATGAAAGCAGTTTTTAAGTTTTAGTAAAATTATTACCAAGTCATCAGGTTTTGTACTAAGTTTTAGTACCCCAGGACTCTACCAAGGCGTTCAAGCAGTAGTCAAAAATAGTAACGTAATAACAAAAAAAAAAAGACGCAGCCAAAAAAAAAAAAAACGAGAAAGTAAGCTACAACAAACGACAGATAACGAAAACAAGTAAGGACAATAGCTGCTATTTTTACAAGCGGAGCAATAAGATTATGGTAAGAAATGGATAAATGACAATCTTTTCATAAGGTATAATTAAACATGCCCAAGCAAAATGTTATGTATGTGATGGTATACTGATTTGATGTCAAATAGATCTGAACCAAGAATTGATTAACATAATATCTTGACCTCGAGATCAATAACCAGCATAAGAGAATTGTCCATATTTAAAGTTCAAGTCGATAATTTACTACACCACTTCAGTTTTTGTTGCCTTGCCCAGTCGAACGTACACCTTGCGTAGCCACCATCATCCAATCCTGCTTACTGCTGGGGTTGTAGACTTGAAGAAAAACCTGAAAAAAAGAGAACAAAGCAGGAAAAGGAAAACAAAAATAAATAAATTGAGGAAGGAAAAAATGCAGATTTTCGAGGACATAGAAATGGGATTTTAAGATTAGTGACGACAACATAATATAATCTTTTAGCATACTTCGACCAGTTTATTCCGATCCAAAAACTTTCCGACTTTCGAATATCACCTGCCACTTCAATTCTTAGGTGGCAGCACTAGTGAATTCAAGTTTCGCCACCTGTAAGCTTAGTCAGTTAATAAACTTAATTACTTAATATACGGTAGAGGGGAGCTTGGAGCCGGAGTCGAATCTGTCTTTTGCATGACACAACGTTTTTACATGAGGCTTTGCAATTGTGTTCATGAAAAAAATCAACACTATTTCGTCATAGAAGACATCACGGTTGTTATCAAGACTTTTACAACATAATACGGTTAATACCATAGGTGGGCACAAGTCCGTTAATCGTTAATCCGTTAATAACGAAGCTAACTTTTTCATTAACTCGTTAATCCGTTAAAAAGTTTTTTCATGTTAACGGACTAAATTAACTTCCGTTAAGTGCTGTTAACGGACTAAATTAACTTCTGTTAAGTTCTGTTGACTTCCGTTAAGGTTTTTATCATTAATATCTTGCACCATTCATTTATTGTACCGATACAAACCAATTTGTACTGGTAGCACTTGTTGCGTATTAGCACCAGGGTGTCGAACCGAACCTGAACCCGAACCGTAAACCCGAATGAACCGTTTCATTTTGGTGAACTGGAACCGAACCTGAACCAGCAAAATTTTACTTCAGTGAACCTGAACCAAACCTGAATCCTCAAAATTGTGCTCAACTAAACCCAATCCGAACCTGAACCCCTAACAAAAGTAAGAATATATATTTCTGTATCCAGATGCCGCTGGCGCTGGTACACGCACAATAAGAGTAGTAGTGATCATCAACAGGATCAGGAATTTCTCCTTTTTTTTTCTGGACGAAACGAGTAACGACAGTTTAATTTTAAGTCAATAAACCCGAACCGAACCTGAACCAGTAATATTTTACTTGAGTGAACCTGAACCAAACCTGAACCTCGAAAATGGTGCTCATGTAAACCTGAACCAAACCTGAACCGCTAAAATATTTTGAGCAGGAGCTAAACCTGAACCCGAACCGTTATTTGAAACGGTTCGACACCCTGATTAGCACGAGTTTTATGGAAGTAAGACAAGAAAGGAGCTCTTTTTTGTGGCAAATAATAATCTGCAGCCTCATAGGTCTATTAATTGTCGCTGTTCACAATTTCCAAAGATTTTCCGATCGCAGCTTCGTTGTGCATTTGAACTTATTTTTATCTTGAAATGAGATTAGACTATAAAATGTAACTTCCCAAACACAAAAAGACCACCATAGCAATAAATATTTCCCTACAATGAGCTCAACAGCGTCATTACGTGTTCTAGAAGCGAGTGAATGAAAAGAAATAAAAATTACATGCAAAATGTTAGCGAATTAACGGACTTTACTAACTTCCGTTAATTAAAGCTGGAAATAACGGATTAAAACAATGTTAACGTTTTAAAATGTTAACGGATTAAAATAACGGAGGAGTGAAGTTTGTTAACGGAGTAGTGGTTAACGAAGCTAACGTTTTGCATTAACTTGCCCACCTATGGATAATACTATTCGTGATAGAAGCTTTTGTGATGCAATAACCAATATTTATGACGAAATCGTGCTGAAAATTTTCGTCACACCATTGCACAACCTCAAGTAAAAAGGTCAAAAGAGAACATTGCATTTTTATGGCGGAGGATGCTCGGAGTATCCTTTTTTTAAAAAATTAGGATTCGAAATGGAGCCGGAGTCTGACTTTGAGGTGGTCTTCTTGTAAGCCTTTGAAATAGTTGGTACGGTAGTAGTTGGTACGTAGTGGAATGAGATAAGAATGAGCAACTATGTAAAAGTAGGAGATGTAGAAAAAGTTGATCTAGGCTTGTCCTAGGTAGACTGGTAGCCGCGAAGTTTACACGGTTAGATGTAGGATCCATGGTTAGACAATCGCGCCACGCAGCGTCTTAAATTTCCAGTACAGGTATTTTTACAGTGCAGTGCAGCGTGAACGAGGATGAGACCACTAGTGGGGTTAGGTTAAGAATCAGTCATTCTTTATCTCAGTTGTCAAATTCAGTCGCCAATGTTGCCAGCCTAGGTCTTTTAGGTACCATAGTTTATCAGTAGCTTAGGTGCATATTTGTGTGTCGTTCAGTAAAAGCTGTCCTCTTTTTTCAAGGCTTTTAGTTTTGTTGAGTTTGTTGCATATCAGATATAATAATAATTGCAATTTATATCCCCCTTGAGATAACACCAACAAGTGTCAATGCATCTGACTAAGGGGCCAAAGTAACATTCAAATAGCTTTACAGAAATAGAATTAATGCACAACAGAGGTACTAATTCTACAGCAATAAGCAGCAAAATACTGGTATCAAACAGTGGCAATATCCTCAAAGGCTAAATTAAATTAATATGCTTTTAGACATTTCTTGAAGAGGGACAAAGTTTCAATTTCACGCAGAGATAGTGGCAACGAATTCCATACCTTGGGTGATCAATAGGCTAGTGGCTATTTCTAAGGACTGAAGGATCCATTCAAATGAAATTCAAAGTTTACTGTTAAACAAAAGCATTACTGGGAGCACCACAAAATTTTATTGACTGCTTGAGTTTACAGTACTAGAGCAGATAGTTAAGAGTAGGACTGTAGTCCCAGCAGTAAGTTAAGAATTTCAGATTCATAGTTTGAAAATCTCTCTCATGTGATTGCAGTTTGTCACCCAACCCCATATGCACTGACGCAAGTCTATTCCTGTAGCCTACAGTGTATAGTAGTTGTAAGAGGAGCCATATTTTGTTGCCAGTGTAATTGTATCTTTTTCTCTCCATTTCAAATTCAATATACATCGATAACATAGGTAGACTAGTTGGTAAAAATTGCTTCAAATTCATCTTGTCGATGCTCGTTGACTGATGGTGCAAAACTGAAAAGCACAAAGTGCTTAAACTACCTTTTTCATAATATTATTATTCCCATGTCATTCATAGGCTATGTGATACCAGTAACAATAAATGAGACGTAGTCTAATGAATAAAACTACTTTTGCATTACAATTTTTTACCTTACTGCCTTAAGCTTAAGAATCTCAGAGCTAAAGTTATTGATGCAAGAAAAGTATGGTAATAAAATTTTAGGGAAGAGGCTTGGCGAATGTTCCATTGGCGCAGACATTTTGAAATAAAGCCTAAAAAAACTAACCTTAAGCCCTAACCTTAACCCTAATCCTAGCCCTAATCCAAAGCCTAACCTAAACCCTTACCCAAACCTATAAGTGTAATAGAAAAAATTTCCAAAAATAAGTGATGTCACTGGAATCTTTGTTTATTTGACTGCGCGTTTTCCATTTGCCAAGTCACTTCGAAATTTAGAGTTAAATTGATGTAAAACTAAAAATGTATAGGTCTATATAAATGTGTAGGTCTGTATAATTATGTGGTATAAAATTACTATTGAAGGACAGATTTGTTTACACTGTAGCTTATCAAGCATGAGCATGACTTACTCTGGGAAGCCTAGTACTGAGTAATGATGTGACTGTGCTTTCAATGCCTAATGCTACTGTTTGCATGAATGCAGCCAGCAACTTTTGGCAGTTCAGAGTCGGAGCCTCTAAAGTGGAAGTGCTGTTATATTCCAAACATGATGTTCAAGGTTTGATTCAAGATTGGGATACTCTTTTTATATTCGAAATTGAACTGAGACCTACCATGCAGGTTTGGCTTAATGGGCTTGCTTATTTAAGCAACAATTTAGACCAGTCATTATCTAAAGCTTTTGTTTGACTAGCATCAGGTGGACCTTGGGATGCCAACCTTTTTGGTTTTGTAGTTTTGCATGCAGCAAGCTATTGGTGTTAAGCAATATCAGTAACCATAATATTTTGACTTGTGGTAATGCTTGCGGTGCAGTGTAACAAGTTCACAAACTTTTTGCAGTGCAGTGTGCAGATAGAATTGAGCAGTGTGTTGCAGTTCAGAGTTTGTGAATCGCTCCATCTCTGAGCCCAGATTATTGAACAATATCACAATTAGTTTGAATTTTTGTCTCGAAGTATTTCGGAGCAGAGTGTTGTTGTAAAGTTTCAGAGCTGCATTGGAGTCGAAGTCAGTTTAAAAAATATCAGAGTAGAGCTGGAGCGTAAAAATTAGCCACTCCGCTCCACTCTCCACCACCTGGTGAATTCAGGTGGCTTCACCTGTAAGCTTTAGGTGGCGCCACCTGAATTTACAGGTGGCCCCAGCTGAAGCTACAAGTTTCCCCCATCCAATATTCAAAATAGTTCACCTGTAGCTACAGTGGCACCACTTGAGTTTGCAAGTGCAGCCACCTGAGCTTTGAGGTAGTGCCATCTGAACTTAGAGGCGGCGCCACTGCTAGTTCTATGTCTAACCCTGTAGCAAACCAGCCCAAACCTAACTCTAATCGTGGATCCTACAATTAGTTGCCGGATCCATACTGTAACGCAAACCCTAGCTGAGGAAAAAAACGCAAACCACTAGTGGCTTAATAGACACTTCCTTTTATAACTGTAGGCTAGTGTAAAACCAAAAAAATTTGAAGAGGAATGTCTAATGCACAGAGGAACATTAGATAAAATCACTTCATTAAAAATAAAGATTAACTGTAATACAGCTATTGCTAAGTGATAGTTTCAGAGGAGTTGGTTTCAGTTGATAAACTGTAGGCCTAATGATTAGATAAAATTACGGATACCAGTTACTTCAGAATTAGTTTGTGTTACGCCAGACTTCAATAACCTACCTATGGCTGATGGGAAAGCACTAACTGCTAAAATAAAAAAATTAATTTGATCAAAATTAATTAGGAAGTATGATCTATTGCTGTATGTATCACTCAGTATCAATTCGAATTACTGTTATTATTGTATAAGTACAGATCACACCTACCAGAATTAAAGCCGGTACAATGGGAACATACTGTAGTGATATTTGAACTTTTTTTTTAGAATTTTTTTAATCAGGTACGTCTGGATATTCTATTCTTGATTTATAACTATTACTGGTACTAGTATCCTACATTACTTGACTAGTCTGGCTTGTGTTAAAATGAATCATACAAATGGTTTTTCAACTGCTGATTCAAGTTGTTCCGTAAACGGTAGTGATGCTGTTCATTCAAAAACAAAGAAAAATGGAGTAACAGTGGCAAAGAAGCATCCATTTCCATGGTTTGGTTTGGATATTGGAGGAACCCTTACAAAGCTTGTTTATTTTGAGCCTCTTTCTTTGATGTCAAATGAAGAAATGGAAGAAAAAGCGTCTCTAAAATCAATTCGAAAATATCTTACTTCAAATACAGCGTATGGTACAGCAGGAACCAGAGATCAGCATCTTGAGTTAAAGGTATAAACATGTTACTATAGAAAGCTTTTATTTGGTCATTGACTATATTTTTGATAAATGACCAAAAACTAATTTTCAAAAAGTTCCAAAATGAGTAAGATTTTGTATGAGTATTTAAGAGCTGTGTTCTCAAATCGTCTGTGGAATTACCCAACTAAATTTCAAGTCAAACTCAAAATGTTGGCTTCAAAATTACTCAGCCAAAAATAAATCCAAACATAAAGAAATTGAATCCTGAGTAAAAATTATGAGCATTTGTAGATGGCACAGCAACAAATCATCATTTTTTAACTCGCACACTTGTGAATCTGATTTTATCTGCTATTGCAAATTGTTGAAAATTTGTCTTGGTATAACCCCGAATCTGATTTTTGTCTTATTAGTTATTTTACCAAATAAAGAAAATTAACTTTTTAACTGCAATACTGTATGCTTAATACTTTTTTGTGCAAGTAGGCTAATTTGTAACCTTGCGGAATATGGATAGTTGCTTCATGTGTATACCATATGATTATGCAATGATTATTTGAGTAATTAAAAGAAGCTAAGTTTTTTGCAAATGTTTGTTGTTTGTGAGTATATCTTTATTCTCCGAGTTGTTTGGATTAAAAGACAGCTAAAGGATTTTTCAGTCTTTTAGTCAAACTGATACATGCCTACTTGTCTATCACACATGGTAGAGAGCTGGAAGCTTTACACTACCCCTTTTTATTGCTAAACATCAAGCAGGAAAGCTGTTAATATCAATTTTTTTAGCCTTAGGTTTGACCTAAGTAGATCGGCTTACTTATAATTTTTTCTTTTATTTTTAGAATGTGCCACTGCAAGGATACTCTGGCACATTACACTTTATTCGTTTCCCTACTGATCAAATGGATAAGTTCATTAACATGGTTGTGGAAAAAGAATTTGCTTTGCTGATTGACACTTTTCATGCCACGGGAGGAGGAGCATACAAGTTTGAAGATCTTTACAGAACTGAAATTAAAATAGAGTTCAACAAGCTTGATGAGTTGGACTGTTTAATCAAAGGTATATAAAAAAAGAGTGACCAGGTACTTACTTCAGAAAAACTCACTGCAACTCTTGATGAACTCTTAAATATTTTTATGATTTTCAGGTTTAGTTGCTCTTTCAATCAATCATGGTGCTTACTACGTAAAAGTACCAATTTGCGTTGGTATGGTAAGCAAAATTTTATTGAAGACTATAATTTATCAAAAAAAAATTCAGAAACTCAAACATACTAAAGCTGTTACAGTGTTGTATATAGTTTTTCTGTATCACTTATCAAGAACAAATGCAGCATTTGATAATGTGTTTTCATAAATTGGAAGTTGGTACAAAGCTACCTTAACCAAAAAAAAGAAAAACCAGAAAATTATATCGTGTTTTAAATATTTTTTTGTTTGCACTTTATGATGAGTTTTCTTGTCATAGATGTTTGCAAATGTTGATAAATGGCTTTTCTGTTTGTAGGAATCAATTTTGTGGATCGTAACAGTGGTGTGAACGGCCATTCTGAGTGCTTCTCATTTAAAAATCCTTGCAAAGGTGGACCTTTGGTCAAAGAACCTTTTGATTTTCGAAATCCCTATCCATATGTTGCTGTAAACATTGGATCTGGTGTCAGTGTGATGTTGGTGAAATCTGAAAATGACTACGCCAGAATATCAGGTCAGTTTGCAAAGAGATGATTGTGCTTGCAAACTAAGGGTTAAGTTATTAATTAACGAAATTGGGCAATTTCCGTATGAAGTTTTGCTTAGTTTAATGCAGCTTGAATTTCAGTATGATATAAATATAAATTAATCCCTTTGAGATTCAAATTTACTGATTACAGAATGCTCATTTAGAAGTTAAATTGTCCCAGGTACCAGCATCGGAGGAGGCACCTTTCTTGGGCTATGTTGTCTTTTAACTGGTTGCAGCACGTACGAGGAGGCCATAGAACTGGCAACGCATGGGGACAGTACAAAAGTGGACAAGCTCGTGTCTGACATATATGGAGATGGTGGTTATCCAAAGTTTGGACTTGCTGGCGATGTTGTAGCATCAAGGTTAGACTGGTTAGTGTGCACTGCAAAGACGTTTGTAATCCCTATTGTCCTTTAGAGCGCGATTTGCAGGCTGCACGTACCCCGGTATCTTGTTAAAAATCATTCCAAAAGCAGTTTTCTTGTTTTTCTCATGCAGTTGTGCTAATTATGATTTGAGTGTGTTAAAGGCCCCATGCAAGGACATTCGGCAGTGAGACACTATCCTATACTTGATTTTGGTCGTGGAAATGCAGAAATGCACTAATATTTCATTTTGCACCTCACTTGACCTGATAATATTTGCACTTGTTTGCAATTCGTTTAGATTTACATCGCAAATATTTGCTCGACTAGGGAACAGTGCTTTATCACACTTTTCATGCGTTCTTAGCATAATACCAGATTATCACGTAATTTGTAGCTTTACTCCGCAAATGCTTTGTTCAATGTTGAAATTGCTCATGTAGGAAGCTCTGATTATATTTTTGTTTTTCTGATGCCGTAGTAGTTTTCAATATTATTAATCTTTTTCATTATCAGTACCAAGTACATTTTCGGGTACAAATACCAGACGTTATCTGAAGTTTTATGTTCAGATTATATTTTTAATTTATTGATTAATTGTAACTGTTGGAACTTAGGTTTGCAGTTGCCAAAAATGATTTTTTTCAGCTTCGGAAAAATGCATAACGAAGCGTTTCGCAAGACAGCGTCGAAGGAAGACCTTGCTAAAGCAGTGCTGGTGACAGTAACCAATAACATAGGTAGTATTGCTTTGAGCGCAGCTATTCGTGAGGTAAGTTAATGATATTTCCTGTTTTTTGACTTGTAAACGAGTTTGCTGTTTAATGTTTCAAATTTGAGACATGATTTCCGGGCTTATAGAACCGGAGTGGTTCAACGAACTTATTTGCAAATGATTATTGTTACAATCCCTTTTTTGTGTTGTTACCGGTATTGATTCCGTGACTGGAGAGGTGAATGTGTGTGGCTTTTCTATCGGTTAGATTATTTCTTATCAGTCACTAGCACATGCGCCACGCTTTGGATTGCTGTTTCAAATGCTCTTCTCGACGATAATTTAGTCAAATCCTACTTCTCAGCAGTAATGTGGAAGCGGCGGTTTTTTGCGTAAGCGAAAACTAGAAGCGGTAAAAGGGTACCGCTTCCACTTTGACCATTCTGATCAAACGTTGAAAACTTTGATATGTTGCTGTTTTTCGTAAAATGCATGACCAAAAGTTAATGTTACATAAACCAGCATTTGCAAAGAAACTCAAAAAAAAGGTATGTACTTCACTATCAGTGCCAGCTCCGCCGCCCACCCCTATCCATTCAAAAATGAACCACTCAGCATACCAACTCATTTTTTATGTAAAAGTGTTTAAAAATTCGCTGTTTTAGTCCTAATATTTTGAAGATTTTCTCAAAATTTTGGGAGCTCTGCCCATTTTTTTTTTTTAATCTGAAGGGGCATTGATCGATAAGACAGCATTCACTAGCATATGCAAAGTTTTTGATTCCAACAGATAAGTTTTTCCACTGTGACAATAGGCCTATATTATTCTTAAAAATAAATAGGTGAGAACATCATCCAGTAGCCTTCTCTCAAACAAAGTATATTGTAAAACTTTAAAAACCTCATGTCTTACTGCAAAGTAGGCTTATCGTTGCTCTATTGATAAGAATAATTTCAATACGGTATCTATAATTCTATAACCACAAAATTTTCGCAGGGTTTGTTGTTTTGCAGTCTTTAAAAATACACGTTGCTTCGCAGAAATTTAGATCAAATCCACATATAAAAACGAACCATCTAAAAAAATTCTGCGATTGTTTAGGCTTTGCCCCAAGTACCTAAATCACCCAAGTAAAGATTAGCATTGCACTTTACAGCAGATGCCGTTGAAACGTTACTATCCCGAGCGCTTGCGAATTCGTCCTAGACCCCATTAAGTAATTGCTCCATTTTTTACATTTTTGGCGGAACGATTAGAAAAATTAATATCAGAGCTTTGACAAAATATATGACCTTGCGTATATACGTTTTTTTGTTTTTTTTTTGGCCGCTCCCAATTCGAATTTCTAGAAACGTTTATGCTCAGATCCTTGCAGTGACAAACCATTCACATATTTTGATTCTATATTATGTTTTCAAGGTGATGATAGCATAAACTGTTAAATTTTAACATATCTGAAAAAAAAATTTTTTGCGAAAAAATTTTCAAGATAAAAAATTTTAAGCAAAAATTACATCATCAAGTGGTGGAAGCGATTCAAAAACTGGCGCTTCCATATCCCTGCCTTTCACTCGCTAGGATGTAAATGAATTGTGATTTAAGCTTTTCATTATCCTTGACAATTATTTTTAATCTTGAAAGTCCGGGGTTTTATGTCTGTTACGACTTCACTGTCCAGGTTTTCACGATGCAGTTAATTTGAGTACCGGTACATTAGCAGTTCATGTTAATCAGATTCAGAGATTTTGGTTTGTGATTGAATGCACATTTTTCATGAAAACTTTTAAATTGTAACTTGGGAGTACTTTATATCGCTTGATAATACCAAATATTTTAACATTCCCCCACTCTGTGTGATTACGTGCAATGTCGCTCTCACACTGTTTGTTATGAGTTTATATTCTAAGATTTCAGTGACATTATTTCGATGATCAAAGTTCAGAAATTGACGGTTAAACTCTATTCGTTGTATGCTTTGTCAATAGCCGACTATAATACGATCATGACTGCGCATATGATCATTTGATTGTCGCGCGGCTTTTTAAACAATACGATCTCATTCAAGTGAATAGTTTTGGTTTATGAGGTCAAATATGGACTAACTTACTTATCAATTTATTTATCTTTCTTTAGTGTAAATAGATTAACATTTCTGCGTCAAATCACTTTTGTATCCAAAGAGATCGAGCGATCAATCAAATTTTATGTCAAGCATACCAGCAATGAAAATGCAAAAACAATGAATGGGTTTATGAATTATAAAAGTTGCGTAGTCATTATCATGTGTTAACCATTCTCAAAAAATAGGTCTTGTTTTAATTGTGTCCTATAAAATAAAAAGGCTTTTTGCGCTAGTTTTGTTTGTAGTGCCTAAACTACAGTACTGCGTTTAATAAATAAAATACCTTATTTTATTTCATAATTTTATTCACGGTCAATTTTGGAAACTCTTAACAGTTTGTAGTCTTCATCATCAGATGAGAAATTAGAGATCTCTTCAGTTGAAGATACCAAAAAGAACTGTATTTTAATTTCAAATGTTTATGATTAAAGATCATTTAGCTGGTTATAAATCACTTTAAACTACTCGGTATAACTGTTCTGAATATATTCATCAGGTTTCAGTAATTGTCTCGGCCACACGTGACCTGATTAACAGATTTAGTGATTGGCAAAGCGGCAGAAAGATCTTTCGTGTGATATAATCAATGAAAACCGTGCGCAGTTGCTACTACGTCACTTTAAAAAGTAAAAAATCGCAAAGTTTTGCGCGTGGTTAACCTATATCACGTCACAGTTAGCAATCGCTCACGTCAGTGTATTTTTAACTACACACTTTGAAGCGAAGGTTTTCGAAGTGCATTCCATAGGGATCGGAGGTCAGTTATCGTTGATGGAAAAAAATTTAACATATTGGTTTGAATGTAGACAATACTTTTTATTTCGAGTTTTCTGCAGTTTTCATATAAGTGCGGTCACATGCTTGATTTACTAAACTGAGCAATCGGAAATAATTTAGCCTTTTCAGAATCTCATTAGTTCTACGTGAATCAAAACCCCGAAACGAACAAAATTATGAATGTACAAGATGCTGAATAGCCATGCAAAGACTAAACTTTTTGAAAGCTCGTGGTAAACAGTCATACACCTTTTTTATATTTTCAGGGTGTCGAGCGAATTGTATTTGTGGGTAACTTTCTTCGAATCAATCCCATTTCCATGCGCTTGCTGGCCTTCGCGATGCACTTCTGGTCTCAGGGCACTCGGAAGGCGTTATTTCTCGAACACGAAGGTTATTTCGGTGCCGTGGGGGCTTTACTTGGGAACCTCGGCTAAAACAGTGTGAATGTTCAGTTTGAAAACCACGGAACGCTCTGGCGCCATCTCCCGGTCTTTTGTGTGCAATCAACACGAGTGTGGAGTTCTGAAGCTATTACCAGGCGTAGTAATCATTGCGATCACTTGATGAGTTCGTAGATTTATGCACTGTTTGTGGTGTGCTTCCGTGACCATTATTTTCCTGTATGCAGTTAACGCAACTGATGAACTGCACTGTGAATACAATGAATATATTTGATATTTTGAAGAAGTTTAAAACCTCATATTTCAAAATATGTTGTCTTGGAGCAGATTTTTTATTAGTAAGTAACCACCAAACTGTCCATTCCTTTAATGCTTCTTAAAACTGCAATTTTGCGATGAAAATTTGGAACTCAAAAACCAAATGAAGTAAATTTATTGGCTGTCTTATAGTACCAGCAAAATAATGCCTATAATATGCGTGTGATTTTTTTGGTAAATTATTAAAAGCACACAAAACTTAAATTAAAATTCTGACTGAGTAGCTTGAATTTTCTTTTGGCAGTAGCAGAAAACTGCTGTTAAAATAATCGTTAATTCGCCATCATTGCGAAGTCTTCATTTGCGAGTTATGTTTTTTTTTTTCGCTTTTGAACATCATTTAACATTCATGTTTTGCAGTAAATCTTAAAAATGGCTCTTAATATAAAAAATAACATCGTAGACTGAGTGCTTAAGTAGAGGTTTGAATAGTATTATGCAATTTTTCGTGTAATTTTTCGATTTCTTTTTTTTTTGCAATTATGAATCGAACTTTTTTGATTTAGTTTTTGACTGAAGAGTGATAAGTTAGTGTAGTTGTGTTCTGCGTGGAACTGTTTGGTTGATCATATAATGTGTTGTTTTTGTTAACGTGCCATTCATTGTTTGTTGTTATGACCACCCTAACCCAAGTTAAAATGTACACGTTTCGAGTACAAATGTCTAGAAATCCTGGGTTTGAAATGTCAATGAATTACCGAGTTAGTAATCATTAAAATATAAATGTTAAAACATCAGCACTTTGGAAATTTTTGAACGAATACATCGCTGGAAATTTTATGATGCAACGTAACAGTGTGCCAGTTATGACTGCAAATAGATAAACAAAATAGTTTATTTTATTTAAACTGTATTTTCTGTTTGGTCAGTGATCAAGTTGATTGTGTGAAATGCTTTATTGTTATGCTTGTTCTATGTAGAAACTATTTGGGGTTTGTAAAAATAGGGAAGAAAATAAAACGAATTTTATGGAAAACTACTGCATCTTACTTACTTCAGGGTTACAACAAACACATTAGCGTTATTACGTTTGTTTGGTAGCATATTGAATTTCAACTTGCAGTTTACTATATGTTGTTAATGCGGCTGTTGTGCTGCACTAAATCTGAAATGTAGTTGTATATTTGTTTCTGAAATATTTTGTTTCGCGATAACTTTTGTGGCTCGATTAGTTTGTAATGATGATCAATTTCTAGTACAAAATAAACTCTTGTTGCAACTTTGTACGACACTCAACGAAATTGCACGCCCATTTTTTAATGTTTTTGTCAATTTTTGCTCCGAGTTTGATGTAGGAAGTCTTCTACTCTACAAAGCTCTTGTTTTCCAAAGTCAACAAAACAAAAGAAGCTAAAACAAAATCTACCAGCAGGCAGCCGTCGAGTTGATTGACGTTCTGGCTGTAATTTGTTGCGCTATTCGATAGCGTGGTAAATATTTAGAAGGCCATCTTGTCTTCTCACCTTGGGGGTACACTGGTAGTTTGTAAAATGTGAATGGATCCTAGTTTAGGGTTTTAAAATGTCAAGTAAATATTCCCATTTATATTTTCAATATTTTGATGGTGCCCCCAAAGTAACTCTTAAAAATGAATTCAACAAACAAAAGAATTGCCAAAGTTAGTTTACCCAACAGGTTTGTACTTAATGTAGTGTTCTAAGTTTTTTGCCCTATGCTGAAACGGGAAGAAAGCGGCAAACTCAATTTTGGCAGTACACGCTGCCTATAATTTAGACCTACCTTAATTGCAGCAAATAAGCTGCTTAATTTTGTTACGCACGATTAAAGTTGTTATTTTGCATTATGCTTTGATGAATTTTTGAAAGTTTTGGTTGATGCTTTTTTTCTAAATGTATTTTGTGCTTTAATTCAATTAAACCATTTTTGTTACTGGTAACTGTGAGATGAGAGTAATGTGGTTAAATTATTGTACCAAACTTATCATTAAATCGAATGTGTGTGGTAATTATTTGCGAGTGGTAACTTGTTGCCTACTGGTTGATTTTGCTCAGCTACAAAGCCATACTTTTGCTTAGATCTGTTCCTAGTTCGGATCAACTGCGATTTTTTACCAATTGTTAGATATCTCGGTCACGTTTTACGATGGATGTCTCTACTTGGTGACTTCGAACAAGCAGCAAATTTACGTTGGAAGAAGTTAAACGTCAACCGGAAAAGTTGGAAAATGATCAACTTCTAAGCGGGTGAGGATTCGTGCGAAAAACGCCACCGTTGCTTCCTCGTGAGAGGAGGATAAATATAAATATGGATAAATCTTCAAAGCTGATTTTAGTAAAAAGTGACCCATCACGTACCTTTTGAAACTTGTAGAAAGTCGTGCCCTTGCCGTTTAATAAAAGTTGGATAACAAGCAACATCAAATGATATCAATTTATTCAATATAAGTTTATTTAATATAAAAGTTTATTTTATATGTAAGTTTATTTAATATAAAATAAATTATTTAATATAATTTTATTTAATATAAGATATCAATTTATCAAATGATATCAATTCTTTTAATATAAGAGGATAAATATGGATCAATCTTCAAATCTGATTTTAGTTAAAAGTGAACCATCAAATACCTTTTGAAACTTGTAGAAAGTCGTGCCCTTGCCTGTTAATATAAGTTGGATAACAAGCAACATCAAATGATATCAATTTATTCAATATAAGTTTATTTAATATAAAAGTTTATTTTATATGTAAGTTTATTTAATATAAAATAAATTATTTAATATAATTTTATTTAATATAAGATATCAATTTATCAAATGATATCAATTCTTTTAATATAAGAGGATAAATATGGATCAATCTTCAAATCTGATTTTAGTAAAAAGTGACCCATCACGTACCTTTTGAAACTTGTGGAAAGTCGTGCCCTTGCCTTTTAATAAAAGTTGGATAACAAGCAACATCAAATGATATCAATTTATTCAATATAAGTTTATTTAATATAAATTTATTTAATATAAAAGTTTATTAAATATATAAGTTTATTTAATATAAAATAAATTATTTAATATAAGATCTCAATTTATTTATATCAATTTATCAAATGATATCAATTCTTTTAATATAAGAGAATAAATATGGATCAATCTTCAAATCTGATTTTAGTAAAAAGTGAACCATCAAATACCTTTTGAAACTTGTGGAAAGTCGTGCCCTTGCCTTTTGATAAAAGTTGGATAACAAGCAACATCAAATGATATCAATTTATTTAATAAAGACATTACGTGTTAAAAGACGATTGCAAAAATCCAAAGCTAGTGACGACAACGATTTTACTACTGTACGTATTTGAGCAAAAAGTTTTTCTATCAAGAACCAATTGTTTTTGAGATCGAGGCACTGTTCAAAACGTTCTTGGTCTATAGACCGGGAACCACGTCACTTTAAAACACCTTCAACAAAACCTCGCCATTTCCAACAACTTCATTTCTTGTCCAATTTAATGAGAAATTTTCGCCTTATCTTGCGCATGATCGAAGCAATTTCTTCCGATTTGCAGGAAAAAAATCTTCATCCTTTGCCGGCACCGTCAAACACTTTGTCCGAGGTAGAATTCGGAAAAAAATCCGGGCTGACTGGAGGACTCAAGTCTGGAGTCGATGGGGGTGTAGATAGGTGAGGATGGGGATCGAGACCTCGTTGAGAGTAAAAGAGAATGTACGCTTGGGCCGCCATTACGTCATCAATAGAGCAAAGTTCAAGGTTTGAATCGTTGCAATGGACCCAAAATTCTAAAGTGAACATGCATTTTATAATTGAAGAAATTTGAAAAGTTCATTTCATTACCAAGAATAAAATAGCCAAAACATTTAATTCGAGTAACGGTTTTGACTTAAATAAGAATCATTTATTTCATTTTTTTTAACTCGGTAGTTCTATCCGTTATTTCCGAGCGGCATTAACACAATGATTGAAATAATAAAAGAATCGAGTCCATAGTTTATAGATGGTTTTTTAAACAGTTTAACCCTATTTTAACGGGGAATTCGACTAATGCATTTTACTCAGGGGCGGGGACAAAATGCCCCCCAATCTAACTCCTACACCAAAAGTCATGGGAACACCAAAATTGGTATACGGGTTAGTGTCTACCTAATTTTTTTTGTTTAAATGTGGGTCAGATTGGATTCCTTTGGGATCACGGGTCTGCTTGTTGAAGCTCAAGGTATTGGATTAGTCATTGTGCCTATTGCAGATATAAATGCTCCCATGAGACGAGTGAATATCAGGCTTTTGTGGATGAAGTAAATGATGCTCTTCTCCGAGTATCACCTACTGAATCTACAGTCCTTGTGGGGGATTTTAACGCACGTGTTGAATGAGATACAGATACGCGAAAGGGTGTGATCGGAAAACATGGAGTCATTGGACTGAATGAGAACGGAAGGTATTTATTGCAGCTCTGTTACAGCAACGGATTCCGTATCATGAATACCTTTTTCCAGCACAGAGAGGTTCACAAGCATACATAGCATCGACCCGGTATGGATTAAAAATCGTTGATAGATTTTTGCGTAGTTTCGTCAGATTTCTTTTCTGATGTGCTGGACGTTCGAGTTAAGCGAGGTGCTGAACATATTGTCAAATGATCACCATCTGGTAGTATGTTCCCCGTGACTTTCGAAACCTTGGCTAAACAGAAAATCCAACAGGTTGTCAGTGACCTACCGGATCAAACGGGAGGCTTTGAAGGACAAAGAAGTAAGAAAACAGTTTGCATCCAGTATATCATCTAGGTTCAGACAACTTCCTGATGCATCCGAGAACATCGAGAAGGAATGACTGCTGTTCAGATCAGCGATCATTTCATTAGCTGCTGAAACTTGTGGGCGAAAACGGCTTAGAGTGGCGGGCGATAGTGAGAAAAGAACACCTTGGTGGAGCCAAGAGGTTAAAGAAGCTATTCAAGCAAAGAAAGATGCGTTCAAAGCCTTGCCACAGGACAGATCGTCATCTGATTTGCAATCCCAGTACACTGAGGCGCGAAAAGCGGCAACTTTGGCAGTAAAGAAATCCAAGAAGTCATGGGAAGAGTTTGGTCGTCGGTTGGATTTCAACTATTTTTCGGCAAACAAAGTATTTTGGCAGACCATCCGCCGTTTACGTGGCAAAAGATCGAGTATCACGTACTCCATCAAGGATTCTGCAGGTAACATTCCAACGGATGAGAATGAAATCCTTTCACGACGGAAAGAATACTTTGAAGATTTCTGAATCCTGTAAAGGCATCGATTCGTGACGCACAGGAAGTGACACGTTTAGTGGAAGAGGAAGTTTTCACTCAAGCAAAAGTGGCAACGGCAATTAAAGAGATAAAATCTGGAAGAGCTGCTGGTGAAGATGAAATCAGACCCGAGACGTTGAAAGCGCTGACTGAAGAAGAAATTCTCTGGTAACGCGAGTGCGTCACGTTGCGTGGAAGTTTGGCAAAACTCCCAGAGATTGGCACACAGGTGTGATTATTCCGATATTCAAGAAAGGAGATCGCAAGCAATGTACGAACTAGAGAGGGATATCACTCCTTAGTTTTCCAGGGAAAGTATATGCCAAATGCCTTGAAATAGTAGAATCAAACCTGGAGGATGGCCAGTGCGGTTTTCGTATGAGTCGCAGCATCATCATCACACGTTCGATCAGGTATTGTCCCTGTCGACGGAGTTGTCCGGATTTCGTATGGTCATTGTCTTTACTACGCCTCGCCATTTTGTTCGATCACATGCATCCTCTTTCACCAGTCCATTTTTCTTCATCTCATCCTCCACTTGCTTTTTCCACGTTTGTTTTGGTCTTCCTCTACTCACTTCAAATTTCAAAGCTTTCACTATCACATTTTCATCTTCTTTCCTCAAACATGACCGTACCACCGTATACTGCTTGCTTTAGCCATCCTATCTAAAGACTCCTTTATGCCCAACATGTCCATTAACTCCTCCCTGTTTCTTCGATCTAATAGCTTCACTCCACACATCGCTCGAATCATAGCTCTTTCTGTTCTCAAAATTGTCATCTCTTTTTCTCTCAAGCACCATGCTTCACTTCCATATAACATAGCTGATCTTATACAACTTTTGTAAATTTTTCCTTTCATCTTTAATGAAAACCTTCTGCCTTTAAGTATTTCGCTGCATTCCCTGAACTTCATCCGACCAATTCTTGATCTAGCTGTTACCGCTGTTTCGCACCCACCAGTTGCATTCAATCTGTCACCTAGATAAGTGAACTTGCTTACAGTTTCCATACCATCACATAATTTTTCATCTGCTGGACCCTTGAAGTTCTTTACCACGCTTCTACATTTCTTACAAACAAAATTTTTATTCAGATAAACTGCAACTTTCTTTTTATCCGTGCATCTTGTGTGGACCCACTTACCACATGCTGTACATAACACCGAGTTAGACATAACTAGTGTTCAACACACGCCACAAGGATCAATCTTACTGTCGAACGCTTCTTTCTCTATCCCACTCACCATTAACTTTGTCTTTCCAAGATTGACTCTCATCCCTTTGCTTTCAAACGCCTCTCTCCATTCATCAAAGTTCTCTCTCAATTCTTCCATAGTTTCCTCCATTAGGACCAAATCGTCTGCATAAAGAATTTGCTTCATCCAGCCTTTCCTTGCATTTGCCGTTACTTCATCTATCACCATTGCAAACAACAAAGGTAACAACACAGATCCTTGGTGCACAACAACTTTCACAGAAAATTCTTCCGGCAAACCCGATCCAACTCCAACTTTCGTTTCTGCTCCTTCATAAAGACTCATCACCGCCTTGACCAGGAGTTCAAGCAAACCTGTTTTTCTCATTGCCCATTCCATCACTCTTCTAGGTACTCTGTCAAATACCTTTTCCAAATCGACAAAACACATGTACATTCTTTTGTCTTTCACTCGATGTTCTTCTTACAACCTTCGTACTAAGAATAAGGCATTAATTGTTCCCTTTCAAGGCATGAAACCAAACTGTGGTTCATCAAAATCAACTAATGCTCGTATTCTTCTCTCCAACACTCTTTCAATAATCATCATGCCATGTTCAAGCAACTTTACTCCTCTATACGAACCAAAGTTTATCACATCTCATTTTCCCTTAAAAATTGGCACCACAACGCTGGTTTTCCATTCATCCGGAATTCCCTTTCCATCCATAACTCATTGGCAAAGCTGTAACATCACTTTCTCTGCAATTCTGCCGCCTGCAACAATCATTTCCGTTGTTACTTCAGAGAGCCCCGCAGCCTTTTCCTGTTCATTTTCGTGATCGCTTCTCTCACTTCCTCGCGAGAAACTTTCTCTACTGGCCCCTCAACCATAGCACCGTCCACCTTGTGGTCCCAAGCATTTTCCTCATTCATAATTCTCTCCATATGTTCCTTTCATATTTTACATCGATCTTCTTGACTGAAACCAATTCTTCCATCTCTACCCTTAATCCATTTTCCTCCTTCAACATCTTTTCCATCCCTTTTCATAAATTTTACGAATTTGAAAATCTTGTTTGGTTTCTCACGTAATTCTTGTATTTCCTTTTCAGCTTCCGTCTTCATTGCTTTAGCAATCACTTTCTTGGTTTGATTTCTCATTTTCCTATAGAATATTTTGTGTTCTTCCAGCTCAGTTTTTCAAAACGTTTTGAATGCTTCCTTCTTCCTTGCTATAGCATTCCTCACTTCTTCATTCCACCACCATTTATTTCCTCCATTCTTTCTGACTTTCTTCATCCCACATAGCTCATCGCATGCCGTCAGAACTCCATCTCTAAAAGATTCCCACAAAATTGTTGTTTCAACATCAACTGACTCCTCAACTCTTCTTTCAAATTTTTCTTGCATTTCCTTTTCTTTTAATTTCCAAACCATGCGCTTTACTCTTGATTCTTTTTTGACAACTTTATTCAGTTTTCTTTTATCCACATTGGCAACTAGCAGTCGATGTTGCAATTCCCATGGAATTACCTTTACGTCTTTCAAAATTTTTCAGTTTTCTTTTCTAACTAAAATAAAATCAATTTCAGATTCATTATTGCCAAATTTAAACGTTATCTTTCTTTTGTCACGGAGCACGGAGCAAATCTTAACTTGGAAGCAAATTTTCGAGAAATCTTGGGAGCATGGCAAAGATCTCTTTGCATGCTTTGTCGATCTTGAAAAAGCATATGACCATGTTCTTCGCGATAAACTTTGGATGGTTTTGCGGAAGTATGGGGTTCATGGTCAGTTGTTACGCGCTATTGAGTCATTCTACTGCCGACCGGAAGTTTGTGTTCGGGTAAATGACAAGCAATCAAAGCCGTTCCATGTCGGCGTTAAGACTCCCGCTAGGGTGCGTTTTGTCACCTCTCCTTTTCATTGTTTACATGGATTGGAGCGACAAATGCAGCCCAGCACATGAGGATGCCACGATTGGAAATTGCAAAACCCGTTGTCTGCTATTCGCTGATGATTTGGTTCTGCTTTCTTCCACAGAATCTGGTCTCGGCGCGCATTAAAGAACTTTGCAGATGCATGCGACACCGCCGGAATAAAAATACGCACGGCCAAAACTGAGGTACCTCATCTTTCAAGAAACTCTGATCAGCGGTGTTGCAAGTGAATGGAGCGACACTAGGGCGGTTCAAACAAAATTGCTTTTCTTGAAAACACGCTATCACCCCCTAAAATCGTGAGGTTGGCCGAAAAAACACCACCAGAAAAAAATTCGGTTCGATTCCTCCAATATACGCCACGGAAATCGAGTTTTTGTTTTTTCTTTAAATCCGGAAAAATCCGGGGATTCCCCTAATTTAATTTAGTAAATTTCCTAATTTTTATGCTGTTTTAAACAATTTTCTCGAAATTTTTTGAAGGAAGGTTGTTACCGACGGTTGAGTTAGGTCACCCTAATAGTTTGGTGTTGCGTCATCAATGACGTCATCAAATTTAGGGGGAATTCGCCAAGCAATTCTTCACAATTAGAGCATTTTTTACGAAAAATCTGCATTTATTGAACTAAACTCGATTTTTGGTTTTGAAAACATTGTATTTCTTCAATAATTGATAAAAAAAAAAGTTTTGCTCAGTAGTTTCATACTGCATGTGTTAGTTAATTCAACGTCTTGTCGCAATATAAACAGCAATACAATAAAACAAAGCAGATTTTCAGCAACTTAGAGTTTTCTTTCTAAAATCTGGATACTTCTGCCTTATGCTTTCGACGCAATGCAAGATCATGTTTCGTTGTTCGTTGTCGGTAGTTTGATGCCCCTTTCAGCTGTGTCATTTGTCACTTTTATGTTAAATACTAATCGTTCAAGCCTTTGGTATGAATCAGACTTGCACCATTGGCTTTGAGCCCCACGCAGAAACTGGACATCATCGATGGTGAATCGAAACCGCTGGAACAAAAGCACAGAACGTCTTCCCGCCAAATCTGAAATCCGTGTTGTCTCTGTGATGTGGGGCAATACTGGTTTTTGTGGTGCGAGCACTGTGTGCTGATTTTTTGATAGAGTTGGAACATCCTACGAGCTAAAACTTCTTTTTCTTCACATGCAAGTTGCTTAGAGCACAGAGCAAATGGTATCAGTTCTTCGATCAAATACCATACATGGCGTGACGGCGCTTTAGCAGCGTTGTGTGCAATATTGTCAAGTTTTGAAGAACTCTGATATTTCAACATTGTTTTGTAAAACGTAAGATCATTGTATGCTGTCTCTGATGCTAAAGGAGACTGAAACCAAAAAGACGAATAAAATATAGCAACAAAATCTCCAAAACTTTGCAGTTTTTCAAGATCAGTTTCTTCAACT